>OY804258.1:100235429-101668754 GCA_963680825.1 Meiosimyza decipiens | reverse complement strand
AATGATAATAATAATGACAATAATAATGATAATAATAATGATAATAATAATGATAATAATAATGATAATAATAATGATAATAATAATGATAATAATAATGATAATAATAATGATAATAATAATATTAATATTAATAATAATATTAATAATAATATTAATAATAATATTAATAATAATATTAATAATATTAATAATAATAATAATAGAGTTTAGCTACTACAGCTATTAGCCTTCTTAGCTATTTAGCTTGAAGCTTTTAACAAAGGTTAAAGCTTATTAATAAATTAGGGAAATGAAAAAATTATCGTGCAATTAATTTGTTATATTTTTATAATTTTTTCTTAGCTTTCTCGCACTTTCTCAACATACCCACTCAGACCATATGTATAAAAGCACACAATTGCATGAATGCAATTGTATAGCTTTATTCACATGGTCTAAGGAATAAATGTTAGAAAAAATTTACCCATCATAATAATAATAATAATAATTATCATTATCATTATCATTATCATTATCATTATCATTATCATTATCATTATCACTATCACTATCACTATCACTATCATTATAATTATCATTATCTTTAGCTTTATCTTTATCTTTATCTTTATCTTTATCATTATCATTATCATTATCATTATCATTATCATTATCATTATTATTATTATTATTATTATTATTATTATTAGTATTATTATTATTACTATTATTATTATTATTATTATTATTATTATTATTACTATTACTATTACTATTACTATTACTATTACTATTACTATTACTATTACTATTACTATTACTATTACTATTACTATTACTATTACTATTACTATTACTATTACTATTACTATTACTATTACTATTACTATTACTATTACTATTACTATTACTATTACTATTACTATTACTATTACTATTACTATTACTATTACTAATATTACTATTACTATTACTATTACTATTACTATTACTATTACTATTACTATTACTATTACTATTACTATTACTATTACTATTACTATTACTATTACTATTACTATTACTATTACTATTACTATTACTATTACTATTACTATTACTATTACTATTACTATTACTATTACTATTACTATTACTATTACTATTACTATTACTATTACTATTACTATTACTATTACTATTACTATTACTATTACTATTACTATTACTATTACTATTACTATTACTATTACTATTACTATTACTATTACTATTACTATTACTATTACTATTACTATTACTATTACTATTACTATTACTATTACTATTACTATTACTATTACTATTACTATTACTATTACTATTACTATTACTATTACTATTACTATTACTATTACTATTACTATTACTATTACTATTACTATTACTATTACTATTACTATTACTATTACTATTACTATTACTATTACTATTACTATTACTATTACTATTACTATTACTATTACTATTACTATTACTATTACTATTACTATTACTATTACTATTACTATTACTATTACTATTACTATTACTATTACTATTACTATTACTATTACTATTACTATTACTATTACTATTACTATTACTATTACTATTACTATTATTATTATTATTATTATTATTATTATTATCATTATTATTATTATTATTATTATTATTATTATTATTATTATTATTATTATTATTATTATTATTATTATTATTATTATTATTATTATTATTATTATTATTATTATTATTATTATTATTATTATTATTATTATTATTATTATTATTATTATTATTATTATTATTATTATTATTATTATTATTATTATTATTATTATTATTATTATTATTATTATTATTATTATTATTATTATTATTATTATTATTATTATTATTATTATTATTATTATTATTATTATTATTATTATTATTATTATTATTATTATTATTATTATTATTATTATTTTTATTATTATTATTATTATTATTATTATTATTATTATTATTATTATTATTATTATTATTATTATTATTATTATTATTATTATTATTATTATTATTATTATTATTGTTATTATTATTATTATTATTATTATTATTATTATTATTATTATTATTATTATTATTATTATTATTATTATTATTATTATTATTATTATTATTATTATTATTATTATTATTATTATTATTATTATTATTATTATTATTATTATTATTATTATTATTATTATTATTATTATTATTATTATTATTATTATTATTATTATTATTATTATTATTATTATTATTATTATTATTATTATTATTATTATTATTATTATTATTATTATTATTATTATTATTATTATTATTATTATTATTATTATTATTATTATTATTATATTATTATTATTATTATTATTATTATTATTATTATTATTATTATTATTATTATTATTATTATTATTATTATTATTATTATTATTATTATTATTATTATTATTATTAGTATTATTATTATTATTATTATTATTATTATTATTATTATTATTATTATTATTATTATTATTATTATTATTATTATTATTATTATTATTATTATTATTATTATTATTATTATTATTATTATTATTATTATTATTATTATTATTATTATTATTATTATTATTATTATTATTATTATTATTATTATTATTATTATTATTATTATTATTATTATATTTATACGAATGTAATTATCAAAATTATTGAAATGTGCTTTTATTTAAAAATTCGGTTTTAACTAGAACGCATTTTATTTTGCGGCTATAACTACGGGCTTAATTCTTTTATTTTGAAAATTTTTCTCAAAATATCCTCAACATAAATTTTTCTTTATTGTATTCCTCAATCAATCTTAAGAAAGTATCTGCTTTCAAATCCGAATTCCCGACATTACTTTGAAAAATACATATGAATTTTTAATTGAAGGCGCGCATCAGTCTAATTGTATGAATCATGATACATTGTATAAATCATGATACACTGTATAAATCATGATATATACATAACAGGTCATTTGAAAATTCCCAAGGCTAACCCATAGATGGTGCCACTTGAATTAAATCCATATGATTTTCAAGTAGTACCAACCTTCAAACGATCAGTGTCAAAATTTGACAGTAATCGGTCGATTGGTTCGTGAGTTATAGCATTTTAAGTGAAGCAACTTTTGTTATTGTACAAAAAATGGGAAAAAGGAATTTCGTGTGCTGATCAAGTATTGCTTTTTTAATGGAAAAAAATACAGTTTAAGCCAAGCAGTTGATCAAGAGTTTCCGGAGTCTGGGCCAGGAAAAGCAACCGTAACAGATTGGTATGCTAAATTTCGACGTGGTGAAATGAGCACCGAAGACGGCAAACGCACTGAGGATGCTCGCGGGAAAGAGATTTAGCGAGAATGAGGGAATAATCGCCGAAACTGAGGCCTATTTTGAGGAAGGAAACTATGTTGAATAAATAGATCGAATTTTGGCAAAAAATGTGTTTTGCTATGGTAGCCTGGGGAATTTTCAAATGACCTGTTACAATTAGACTGGTGAGCGCTTTCGATAATCATCCCGCCGAACTAACAAAAGCAACATTTTTAATTTTATCTGTTACTCGTATTTTATAAGAATTTGTATGAATGAAAGCTTTTTTTAAATGATACAATAAATTTATTCAATATAGGTTTAACAAAGATATTAATCTAAAAAAAAACCATGTAATAGGAACGGAAAATAAAATTACATTTAATAATTAATATGCCTCCATAAAAATATATACGCCCCCTCTTACTGATATTATCCTACCCGTAGTGATAAAATGAAAGTGTAAAATATGTAAATAAAATGTTTACAACTATTTTTTTTTTTTGGAAAAAGTTAAAAATCACTTCTAGAATGAAATCAATAAAATTTTCAACTCTATCTTAAGATGAAAAGAAAGAGTTTTTGGAGGAATCATTTCAAAACATGTTACTTTTGCGAAATGCTTTACTTGTAACTTGCTAAGATATCACCATTTAGGGACGCCGGCGTCACCTTTAAAAGGTCGAAGAAAGTGCCACTTAAGGGTTAAGTATCTCAACGTGAAGAAAAGCGACTTTTCCATTTATAAGAATACTTAATTTTAGTTTAATTTAAGTTCTGTCAACCGTATGCGGTTATCTTTAGATGATTTTGTGACAAAGTTCTTAATTAACACAATTTCAGTGACAACAGCAAAACCTTTAATCCTAATTAACCTAATAAATCAAAATAAAAAACTGTTCAAAATCAAACTCTCGATCAATAAGATTTTGATTATTTTCAGGTCGGAAAGCTGTTTTCAACTTTAGATGATTATAATTGGCTTCTATTTAAATAAGGATATCTCATAAAAAAGAGCATTTAAATACCAATCAAATCAATATCGATACAAAAATGTATTTGTGAAGGCTATTTTTGCAAAATCTTATTAATATTTATTTAAATAATTTTTACTAAAATGGCCTTTTCCATAACTATTTTGTTGACGATTCCTAAGGTTGCGAAAACTTCCTGCAAACCTTTCTTTAACAAGAGTTTTTTAAGAGAAACTGGATGAAAGCCTATTTCGAACCACTGTCTTCGAGCTTTTTGTGAAAAACAAAATGCCATTTTGAACTATTCCATATCAACCGCCGGGCATATTTAGCTATAAAATTTGCTTAAATTACCATTACAAAGTTACACAATAACTCAATAATATTTCAAAGCAACAAATCGTATCTTTGTAACTTTCCTGACTCATTAGACATATGGTACCTATATAAAATAAAAATATTAAGTACAGTCGACAACATAATTTTAGGCAGTAGGGTTTTTTGAATTTTGCTGTAACATCTCGTCCACTTGTTGTTTTCCATAAATTTTTGTTGATGGTGAGACATCGTTTTCTTTGACAAAAACGCTTCCTTTGTAAACGAAACAATGTTTAAATCCTATAATTTCTAACTTTTTTGCGTACAAAAATATTTCGTCGGTCGTAATTGAAGGTTTATAATCAATAATTTTAAGTTGCTTATTTGTTGGATTTTCACTCAACTTAATTTCATTAGCGAGAAATTTTTCTTTTACATCATTTGCTTTAAAATTCACTATCAAACTTATATTAGTCGTTGAATTTTTAAAAGTAGAGTTACGTTGTGGTAAAATGTATATATTATCGATATCCTCCTTATTACATATTATTTCCATTTGCTTTGCTAAGCACAAAACCATATCTTTCAAAGGCGACTTTATTTCAGTAAATCCTTTTATTCTTATGGAATGTTTTGTGATATTCTCAATTCGAAAAGTTGTGTTTATTGAATTATTATCTACAGTTTTTAACCCGAATACTGGATTTTCAGTCGAAACACTATTTTGATAATAGGGCATCTGAATTTTCGGATACTTAAAGTAATTTGACTCCAATAAAATTTCCAATTTTCTAATGTGATGAGCATATGATGTTGAAATTCGAATTTCTTCTTCCAATTGAATTGACTTCTCTCCAAGTACACTATTTAAGTTTTCTATAATTTTATTTATAACTTCCATTTCTTGAGAGAATTTCGCTTTATAGTCATCTATTTTTTGCTGAAACTTTTCACGTTGTTTACTTAATTCAGATGTCATTTCTATCAAGTGCTTGGTTTTCATGTTAGTTTCCATTGCAAGATGTTCATTTTGATCTTGCAGTGTTTCAATATTGGATTGCATAATTTTGATTTGCCTTTGTAAATGCAGTACATTTTGTTCAGAATTATCTAACAGATTTTGAAGTAAACTAGCATGTTTTAAGCACTGATCGAATTCAGTTTTAAGTGCAAGCGTAGTTTGTGAAACTTCAGGTTTTAAATATATTTTTATTGTTGGAATGCACATTTGACGACATTCTGGACATGTATGTGACCTAAAATTTAAATATTTGAACTTTACTTGTTGTACTTTGTTTCGCTTATATGTAAATGGATATGTATTCAAGGGTGTGTAAACATGTTTTTTAGAAATCATTCGCACCAACCTTATTATTAGGTGTGAAAGGAAATCATGCAATTTTAAGTTCTATTAAGTATACAAGAATAAGTAACTTTTTTTTCTCTATGTAGAAAAATTAAGATAACTTCTTCAGTATCAAAGCAGTATTCAATATTTTATATTTGTTTTAATGAAAATTTTTGTTCTCAGTGTAAAAATATGATGTTGTGATAAAGTGTAAAACATATCTGCTTACTTGCAACCTTAAAAAATTTTGTATTTTTTTTACTTAACATCGGTTTCACTGTCAGTAAAGTTCATATTTCAATACCTGTTCAACTTACCACTTTACCAAACTTTATTTAATGCAGAATTTTAAACCACACGCTCCGAAGTTTTACCAAGGTAAAAATCTTAAAATTTTTTTCACTCGTTTTTGAGAAATCAAATTCAAAATTCGTTTAAAATACTTTTGATAATCGAGAACTGGTTTACTTTAGATACTTCTAATGATTTTATTTTTAGCATCGACTTCCAAAAATAAAAAAAAAAATCTTGAATATGTTATTTCGTTTTTCGATACAAAAGATTATATTAATATGGGTCAGATAATTTGTCGCATAATTTGCATAAATAAAATGATCATCCTGATACTTGTCGAAGTGTTGAATAATAACATGTTTTTTATTGAATTCTAATCAATTGTCTATAAACAATTACATAGTTTTTTTAGATGTTCTGGACCTTTTTAAATCTGAAATTATACGTCAAAACCCTATGGAATCCAAATCCGTTGATAAAGTTTTGGGAATGCTAACACTTTAGAAATTATGATGAAAACAATGGTGTGCGGCGAAAACGAAAAAATAATGAAACATTTTTTTTTAAATTTCCAAACGATTAACTTCATTTTGAAAAAAAGGTCCCAACCACATTCCACCTTTGTATGGGAGGTAGCCGGTCCGTGAACCGATTTTTTTCGTATTCACAAAATTTTGTTGTTCTCACCTTAAAAACACCTGTACCAAATTGCAAGGGTCTAGCGCAATTATTACTATATATGGCCGCCGTTTCATGCAAACCCATCCACTGTGCGCCACTAGGTCAGTTACGAGGAGGCAAAGGACACAAAAAAGTTTGTTCTTAGATGTCTCACACATACCTTCTGCTTATTTGTAACTGCAAAAATGTAATAGAAAATAAAACATTCTTTTCGTATAGAAAACAATTCTTAGGTATGGCGCTTCAATAGACGACTAGTGTCATATGAAGTTTTAATGTATGTACATCACAGGTCTTGTGATCATTGAATCCAAAACTGACCATTATTTAACTCAATAAGGTTACGCTTTCGAGATACATATGTTGGTTAAAAATTTCAAAAATGCCAACTTTTGCCTTTTATTGAAGGGAAATAAATTTTTATTGCGGATATACTTTTTGACACTTAAACATTGCAAAACTTTTGGCCTGCAGCACACTTATAAATACAACCTTAAGGACACAAATTTTTGTTAAGTTTTTTCGACGACATACAGAATCCTTTTTAAAACTCAGCTAATCTTTTATTTAGTCCAGGAAAAATAGGTATTAATTTAAATCTTTTTGAAAGAAAGTGCGGGTTCCACATTTAAAAATTAAATTTAATAATAAATTAAAATTAAATATTATAAAATTCTAAATTTTGTATAATAAAGTCAACAAAATCTCTAAGACCAGAAATCTTTTTAGGTGTTTTCAAGGTGTCTTTTAAACAGCTCAGAAAGATACTTCACCGAGTCTCTTGAAAGATATCAATGAGGGGAAAATATCTTTATACGCAAAATGGGTCTTACAAGCCCCCTTAAAGAATTTATAAGCATAATATGGCCTTACTACTTGTCTTTACAAGGCCTGTAAAAGAAGCTATAAAACCTTTTTTTGCTAATGGGGAATATTTCTATTTCAATTTTATAAGTTTAAATTCAGCTTTTTTATGAAAAACAGCATGCCAAAGTAATGTTGTTATAGTAGGTTGTTGATGTTTTTGTTGTTGTATTATTGTTGTCCATAAATACATTGTTTTCAACAGAGTTTATTGAATATTTTTTTCGTTTCCGGTAAAAAAGGGGTTAATATACAAAGAACAAATAATACATTACAAAGTGAAAAAAATTGTCTTTTTAATGTCCCAAAAAAGTTATAAATGTTAACGCATTTTTTGAAAAAAATAACGTGTTTTTGAAAAAAAAAAGTTGGTCAAAATTTCAGTGAAATCGTCATATGTATCTACAAAACAGGTTAAATTTGAAAAATACATACCATTATTGTAGCTCATTAAATTATGTTTCTTATGACACACATATTTTCGAGATTCACTTAAGGGTTCCCATTTTTCGCATGTGGCGCTCTTCTTACCCAATACAACCTTACATTCCAACAAATTATAAATTTATATAATATTATCATTATAAAATTTCATTCAAGAAAAATTTGTTCAACATCAGTATGTCAGCAAAGCTGGTCTTGGATATAATATAGTGAAACCCATACTTAATATATTGGAGGATTGACATCCTGAGCCGCGGCCAAAAGCGCCTACTTACCCCAACTATTATGTGAAATTACTGTGGCAAGCGAAGCCGATGTTACATACACTATATGCATATGCATATAATTTTTATTATCATACTGAACTGCACAAAATACTAAAAATTCAAGAAAATTGAGAGTGAAGCCGTTAAAGTATTAAAAATAATTACCCTATAGGTAAAATGAAAAAAAGAAAGATGGTTTCTTGACATGCTAAAATAAATATAGGTTATTAACACATTTTTTGGAATAAGTAAAGGTGTTTTCAAAATAGGTTTGGTCAACATTTCATATCTTCAAAATTTTAGGTTAAATTTCAAAACTTTACAAACAATTTTTGTAGGCCATGAAATGATCTTTCTTATCACACGCAATTTTTTGAAATACATTCAGGGGTTCCCAACTTATAATCAATTTTACGTAAGCATAACCAGATCCGAGCGACTCTTTTTGGAACAGGTTTACTTTAGCTGACATTCTCCATATTTATTCTTCGAATTGAAAAGCACAAAAAAAATTTCTTTAATAAAATATTGGCGAATGGCCTTTAAGAGTTCTCGAATAATTCTAAAACGATATTTTGAACATGTGCATACATGGATAAAAACTTCATTGAAATTTGACCTTGCGTATCTTAAGACGCTGTACACCAGTGTACATATTTATTATGAAATACACTTATGTATGTATGTTTAAGAAGTTCGTTTTTTGTCAGACCACCTCCTTATAATTTAAATGACTGAATATCATGCAAAATTGCTGTAGAATTCAATTTTACTTTACCTGTTGAGCCAACCTTGAATACAATTGGTGTGGAACACGTGTCCACATTGGGTTGTGCTTATATCAGCATTGCTGGTATATTCCTCATGACAAATGCTGCAGGAGATTTCCATTTTTTTGCTTTTACCGCACACCAATTTATTATAGAACTAGCAATATAAATTTAAGTTTGACACCTAATCTCTTAGCTAACGGGACTTCCCCGATTTAAATTGTACGGCCAACAAATCTGTTCCTTTTTAACTGAAAAGCAAAGAGGATCGAAAGCAAAGAATATTTCATATTTCATATTCTTTGATCGAAAGAGATGAAGCTCTATTCTGCCACGAAATTCTGCTCCCACGTATTGCATGTCAGAGAATGCGTGTGACTCGTATAAAACAATGCTGCCGTGCATTGTGAAATAAAATTTGTGTAAATTTTCTTTTTGTTTGGTATATTATTAGGGGATTGGGGAATCGCTTGAGAAATTTAAATATTTATGTATTATCATACAAAAAAATGTTTCAGAGTCCTAATATATTTCATGCCTAAGATTGCGGTTTCTTTCAAAACGATGTAAGTTTAAAAATAATATCATCAAACATTTTGTATATAACTGTCATTAATTTTTTGATACTCTTTGCTGAAAAGATACTGTCAACCATGAATTAACTATATAAGGCTACTGCGAAAAATACTGCTGCTTCTTCCAAAAGTAGGTCTAGTTTCAAATTGTATTAGATTTTTTCATCGTTTTTTGCTTTGAATATCAATTTTGACACTCCAGCTTTCTGAGGTTCAAGACTTTCAGATGTGAGTTTGACAGCTTGCGAGAACCTTAATAGTTAAATCTTGCAGTCAACCACAAGAGTAACATGATTTAATTATAAAAGCCTTCGTAAGCTGTAAGGCTCGTTTAAGCTCATACCTGTTCTTAGACAGCGTTTACACGAGGAAACTTTTCAAAAAAGGTTTTCCTGTTTGATGGCAAGAAGGGAAAAACGAAAGGGTGGTGTACAGAATTTGTCGTACACGCGAAATCCCTTTCGTTCTATTCTTTAGTTGATACTATGCTTTGAATTTACGTTTGTTGTGGCGGGTTGACGCAGTAATTGCTTTGAAAATTTCTTGCACAAACAAATTCTTGTTTCCGTGTGTAAACGCAAAAGAAATTCACAAAAGAGAATAGACAAGAATTTCTCAGACCGAATTTGCTCATGTAAACGTTGACTTACAGACGTAATGAACAACCGAATGTCAAAATAGATAACCAAAACAAAACAAAGGAAAAAAAACTAATACACTTTGGCATTTGATCGCTGTAGAAAAAGGTGGTTAGGTTGATTACCTGATTCATTTTGACCTTAAACCTACCTATTTTTGGAAGAGGTAGCATGTTTCCTTTATTTTACAAGAGGCGTCACTTCACCAAAACCTTAGTGGACTAGAGAATTATAATTCCGCCACTACTAGATGAATTTATTGAATTGATGTATTGAATAATATTTAGTATCAGATCCTCGGAGGACAATTCCCCCAGCCCTACCAAATTGACGCCACTGTATTTGAAGAAGTTAATATATTGCTATGAATTGCAACGTTGCCTCTGAGACATAACTAGCCTAGTGTACATTCTACGAGAAATTAAGAACAAATCTTATGAAGATTTATTAAATGCTACGAAAAAACGCATTCATAGCATGAATATTTTTTTCTATTGGGAGCCCATCCCTTTACCCATTTGCTACTCTATGTCTAGTCTTTTCTTCAACTAGCGCGATAATAATTATTGCGCATCCAATTTTCTTATTTCTCATGTTTTTTAGTCAAATTTCACAATTTGAATGACGGTGTGAGCTTCAAACATGAATGAAACATTTAAATTTGCTGAATATTTGACTGACAAACATTATCGGTAATGTGTACCTCCTTTTAGCTAACACGCGTTTCAGCATATTACAAATTTAGATGCGATAGACCACACGATCAACGCGCGTTGGTTTCTTTTTTAACACCGCACTTATACTAAAAAGCTTGTGTGGCCGTAGGCTCGACTCTTACGAGCGTTTTTTCAACGCGCATTTCAGCATAACTCCAGCGTTAGTAAAACCAACGATCCAACGCGCGTTAAAAAAAACCGTTTATTTTTTCTTTTCTGCCTGTATTAAAAATGTGTCTCCAATTAACAGGCATTAACGGCTTTTACCTAAAATTAACGGAATTGATATATAAAAAAACTTAGTGGCTTCCAGGTTTGAAAGTTTGCTCCCAGCGCTCAAGGTCAGTCACATATGCGGCCTTGTTTTACCTGGTCAAGCCAAAATTTTGATTATATTTTTTTGCAATTTTTGTTGATTCATGAAATTACCTTATGGTTTGCTTGTTGATTTCACCAAGGAAGTTTTACTTAATTTCAATGAGGAATTTCTGGACACTTGTATGCGAAACACGTCATGCTTCATACATTAAATAGAAAATGGTCTAGAGTTTAGTGTGAATTTATTTAACAAATCCCCAACTGGGTTCGCGCGACCACACCTGCATGACTGACTGGGGCCATCATAAATACTATCAAAATAACAGGGTATCCAGTTATGTTGCCTGGAAGTGATGAAAACACTACGTCAAAGCGTAGAGACTACGACAAACAAGCGACAAAAATGTAGTACGCACTTTTATTACGGGAAACATTTATTTGCAATAAAATTAATTACTAAAATTCAAACAATTCAATTTTACTTTAGACTTAGTGTATTCCAATGCTTTGTGATTATTGCTCATATGAGACAAGAGGGCGGGTCGTTGATTAAAGCATTTATCACATAAACTACATGCATATTCTTTAGCATTTATGTGCAATTTGATATGCTGTTGCAGTGTTTTTCTACGAGAAAACCTGGAAGAACAGTATTTGCAAGCATGAGGTCGTTCACTTGAATGTCCCGCCATATGCTCCTTTAGCTGATGCATATCGATGAAGCATTTTCCGCAAATTTCACATTTTTTTGTACGAAGATTGTCGTGACGCTTCAAATGGGCGGACAGGTTGCCGGAGCTTTTAAATGAGTCACCACATTTGAAGCAAAAGTATGGACGTTCACCAGTGTGCATGCGCTCATGAATTTTAACTTCTGTGCGCGTAAAAAACTGCTTGTCGCAGAGCTCACATTTGAAATTCTTTTCATTTGTGTGACGCAGCATATGTTTCTGTAGATTTTGCTTATATTTAACAGTGGTTTCACAAAGCGGGCATTTATGTCGGACGTTGACGTTAGAATGACTTAAGATATGAATACTCCAGTTTTGTTTTTTTGAAAAAACCCTGTCGCACTTATCACACTTTCGTAGGGCTTTTTTGTATGTGGTTTTAGTTTTTTTTGTCGATTTTGGTTCTTCTATCAGAGGCACATTTACCTTAAATTAAAAGAATCAATTATTAAATAAAACTTTAAATATTTAAAAAGAAAGTCATAATCTTAGGTCTATATTTTTCATGTTCAAAAAAATATTTTTATTTTTTTAGATGGGTATAGCATGAATTCGTAGATTAAAAATTATATAACTTCCATTTTTCAAGTCAATCAAATATGGAAATATCTAGTTAAACTACAACTTGGTGTTTGACTGATATATTGTATAGAATTATATGAGTTTATATCGACACTGACCACTTTTCGAAAAAAAAATTGAACGCATACTAAACTAAGCGATGTATTTCATGTAATTATGCAGCTTTAAAAATAGTAATACACTGAAATCTTGATAATTCGTACCCCGCTGATTCGAAAATCTCAATAATTCGTAACAACCTACTGGTCTCTTGAAAAAATCCATACATTTTGCTCCCCTCGCTAATTCGTTTTTTCTTCGTTATGTATATGGTATTTTTTACCTCTTATACATAAATCGTAATTGGATTCGATAATTCGTAATGCAAAGCGAAATTTGATAAAACTATGGTTTGAAAAAAAATCAATCCTTGTAGGCATACGGATACGTTTATTGTTCACTTTTTCCGATGCTTTACCAAAGATGTATCAAAAAGAAAGTGAAAAAAAAACGTTAATTCGTATTTTTCTTATTTAAACCTCGTTAAATCGAAATATCGTTAATTCGTATTTTAACGTAATTAAATCGAAACCTTGATAAATCGAAAAACCCTGCAATTCGTAAATAATGGCTGGTCGCTTATCGGGATTCTACTGTAGATAAAAAATCTTCACTACATATTGAATTTCCGTTTCTTATTTTTTTATTTTACTATACGATTACAATAATGTCACCCCCTTTATATTTTTGGAGTTACTTTGTATCTATCATTTAAGCGTTTAAGTTAAAAGTTACTCATGATTCTAATAAAGAACATATTTAAATTTAAATTTATCACTCATTCCTGCAAAATTTAAGGCAATTTGAACTCAAACTCAAAATATTGAAAAAAGGGTTTTTTTCAACGTCACACCCGTTACATACTTTGAAACAATTTTCTGAATTAGTTACACATAGTTGTCAAATTTTTATGACTATGTATATAAATATCATTTTATAAAATTTAGAACTCAAGAACGGCTGGATTCACATGAAATTTACACTACGTGGCTTTTATATTAGAAGAAATAGCTTAAGCTATAAAACTTTTACTTAGGGTGGGCCTCATACAAAAATATTTTTAAAGTAACATTTTCACGAGGACCGGTTAATCGATTCACACCGAATTTACAACACATAGCTTTTATATTAAAATTCATATATTAGGCTACAAAGCTTTTATTAAAGATGAATATTTAGGGTGGCCCTCGTATAAAATTAGTCCTTAAATATGATTTTCGCGAAGACCATTTTATATATTCTCATGGAATTTAGGCTGTAAAAATTTTATTAAGGGTGCATACTTAGAGCGGCCCTCATACAAAAGTATCTTTTAAATAGAACTTTCACTAAGATTTCTTAATTGTTTTTTAAATGCTTCTTATGGTCTATGAAATATTTTTGCAAAGTTTGGTTTGGAAAAATGGGCGAAGACACGCCTCCCAAAATAAAACTCATCATATCTCATCAACTACCGGACGCAGATGAATGGGACTTGATATAAAAGGTAGTTTATCTAAAAGTTAACACGACATTCATTGACTGTTATGCGATACGAAGTTCGCTGGGTCAGCTAGTTTTTAATAAATATCGCAAGGAATGTTGCAAGAGATAAAAATATATGAATGAAAATAAGTCTTAAGCTGTCACATCCGTTCCCCTGGAAGTGTTGACATGTGAAACTACCAGTTAAACCTACACAAAAGATTTAACTTTATGTTAAAAAAACGGGCCGTAAGATGTAACCCCGTGTTGACTGGTTTTATTTCAGTAAACATGTGTAGATATGTATGTACATACATGTTTATCATGTTTCGAGAGTTAGATATCTACCCAGCAGGCAATTGAGCAAGGCCTTCCCCGGAGAAGGCCTGCTAGCACTACTGCGATGGTAAGAGGCCTTCTCAAAACTCATTTTTTATTTTTATTATGGTTTTTGTTTTTATTTACAATCTGTCAATATTAACAATAAGTAAATTTTATAAGTAGTGAAATTTTAATTAGCAGAATAGCTGCGCTTCATTGAGTGTATACTCATGAAATGCTATTATGCCTTACCACAGCAGGCGTGCTATTATGCCTTCCCACAGCAGCAGTGCTACTTATAAGGGCTTCCCACAGCAGCAGTGCTATAAGGCCTTCCCACAGCAGCAGTGCTATAAGGCCTGATATTAGAAGGCATAGAAAAAGAACTTCACGTATTTTTTTATTTCATGTCTTGCAATGTTTTATGATTCGACATTACTTTTTTGTCATTGCATTGTACTTATACGTTTCATGTTATGTTATGCATTCAATGTCAAATTATAAATTAAGAAAACGTCACAAAAAATAAAAATTAAAAATATCAACGCAAGGGAGGTTGACGCAGACAAAAAAAAAACCTTTAACAAAGAGAGTCCCATGCATGACGTATTAAAAGTTAATTTTTTCAAAGTAATTCTGTGACCCCTTCTACGGTAAGCGGTCTTAGAAGTGCTCTTGACGCAAGCGATGTAGGAAGACTTGCTTGAAGAGTATTTCTAGCAGGCCTGCTAAAGAAGGCCTGTTTTATCGGGACGTTTCATATAAAAAAGAAAGTAAGTTTGAAAGGAGGTGGCAAGGCCTTAATCTTACCAGGTAAGGCCTGCTAGAAGGCCTGCAAGCTCCTGCCCTTGCCTACTGGGTATGTGCATACACACACATATATCTATAAAAATATATTGGCGTTCATTAGTCTTGCAAAAAAACAAGAATGGCTCGACCGATTTGAATAATTTTTTTTGATGTGTTAGGCAAGGTTTATAGCTTAAAAAAAGTTTGGAAAAATTTAAAAGAAAATTTCAATAAACCGATAGTGTTATGGAGAAAACAAAAGATATTGTCTGCTTATGATAGTGGAAAGTCGAGGGTTGAATTGTGTAAGGAATTTAATGTTCCCAGATCTATTCTCTACAGAACAATAGAAAATTAAGAAATTACTCCTCAGTGTGCTGAAGGAAAAGGAAAAGAAAGCGATATAGATCAGCAGAGTATCCTGAACTTGAAATATCGCTAATAGCCACGATATTGATGGTTGGTGTAGCAGCAATGGCTGGCTAGAGCACTTTAAGAAAAGGAACGGTTTAGTTTTCAAAAATATTTGTGGAGAAAGCAATGCCGTAGCTTTGTTACAGGATTATTCTTTATATGATGTCTTCAATGCCGACTAAGCAGCCATGTCATAGTGAGAAACTTAGCAAAGATAGGTTGAAAGTGCTGTTGTGTATCAATATGTCAGGAACCGAGATGCTGCCACTTTTTTTAATTGGGAAATCTAAGAATCCAAGATGCTTCATAAATAGAAAAATATTCGTACAATTTGTTCTCAAGTGTATTGAAGAGGATTATTGATATGAAATCATTGCTCTCCAGGCCATGATATTTGGAGGGAAAGCTATGTTTTCTGTGAGAAAATCCATCTTTTTAAATTGCTACGAAAAATCTGGATTCACGGATACAGAGATATCTGAACCTGAAGATTTACAAGAGGATGAAGAGAACTGTGAAATGACACTACAAGAAAGGAATCGGATTAATGATAGCAACGAGAATGACCAGGTGCCAACTTTTGAGCCTTTTGTGCATTTCGATGACGAATTACTAGTTTCAGAGGAGATATTTCTGAATGCTTCGAAATAGAAGAAGATAGTACTGAAGAGAGTACAGAAAAAATTTCAAAGCGTGACGCAGATAAAGCACTAGAGAGTCTACCTAAGTACAGGTAGTTCCCGACTTACGACCGATATAGGTTCCTAGTCATCGGTCGTAAGTCGATTAAGTCGTAAGTCGAGTTTCATAAAAAATAACTAAAGAAAAATATTACATACATACTGTACTACTAGTTCCAGCCATTTTTGGGATGATATAAAATTATTCACTTAAACAAACGTATTATTTGTACTGAAATAAATTGAATCCTTGTACATACTACTGTTTTTTTTAAATTTTTTCTCATATACATATTTTAGGGACTCCCCGAAACTATTTTAAGCATTTTCTATGAAAAAAATTGAAAAAAAAATTGGTCGTAAGTGCGAATAGTCGTAAGTCGAACGGTCGTAAGTCGGAGACTACCTGTATTTTGAAATGTCAAATATTGGTAGTTCAGTCTCATTTGATCAGATTTATAGTAATGAAAAACATCTTGCAGCAAGTATCACTAGAACACAAACTAAATTAACAGATTTTTTTGAAACCGTAACTTTGTAGTTAATTTTTTATGTAGGTATGGCTAAAATTCATTATTTAATAAAATGTTCTCTTATAACATGTAATCGTGTACATATAATATGCTTTTTTATTGAACATTTTTCCCCCACTAAATTAAAAAAGGTTCATCTAGATCTTTTTAGTGTTACCCTGTTTAAATGGGACAACTTGCTGTCTTGGAGGTCCCAGCTATCCAGGTTTCACTGTATTAACTTAAAAATTGTAAAATTTTAAAATCTAAGTGTTTAAGGAAACTTTCACTGTGACATCCGAGGATGTCAAAATAAAAAGTTTTAAGTTCCTTCTAATTTAGGATGCCCAGTTCGAAGTTCTTCTGATAATAATAAAAAATATCGAACTCTTTCCCTTAGACGATCTAAATAATTTCGATTCGCATCATCGCATGCTTTTTGTTACTGTAATTTTTTCTTTGGTCGTTAAATTCTTGCCGTTACTCAAGTTTAATAATTTCGGTTCGCTATCGTCTCATGTGTTTTGTTCGTGTAATTTTGTGTTCAACGAACTTAAGCTAAACAATTTCGGTTCGCTATCGCTCCATGCTTTTTGTTTTTGTGATTTTGTTTTCAAGCCACTTGCTTTTGTTTTTATTGACGCAATTAGCTTTTCACAATACTAGCCGACCCTTCGACTTCTAATTGTGAACATTTTTAAGGAATCTGATATTGAAAAATAAGATTTATATTAGGTACTAGTAAGTGCGGCAAAGCGTTGCTCTGCCCTCCCTGTCTATCGCGCCTAAATCAATTCAAGTTATGGCAAACAAGAAATGACAATAACAGATGACGCATTGTGTGAAATGTAATACATAAAACTGCACTTTGTACACCTTGTGGGGAGAGCCCCTATTGGTTCAAGTGTTAAGAGCGGCTGTCCAAACATAATTCATGGAATGGCCGGGTGCAAATCCTAGTACAAATTAACCAAAAAACTGGTCTGATAAGGCTATGTACATATATGTATATGTGGTAAAAGCCGAAGCATATGTCACTAGTTACCAGCTTAAAATGTTCCAATTGTAGCCTTTGCCATGTTTGGTTAAAAAACATTGACCGACTTGTGTAAGTTCGCGTAAATATCGATTTCTGCTACTGACTGTACAATTTGGTCAAATTATGTCCAATTAATTTAAAGGCAAGGTAAATTTGGAACAGGTTTACTTTAGCTGACATTCTCCAATTTTTTTTTTTTTTTTAGGGGTAAAAGGGGGTCAAAAATAAATAAAAATTATGAAAAAAAAAACGGGCCGCTCGAATCTAGTTTCGAAGATATAGCCATCGGAAGTTGCGGATATAGCTTTTGTAAAACTGATCATAAGTTGGGAACCCCTACATGGATTTTAGTGTCATAAGAAAGATAATTTAATGTCCTTCAATAATGGTGAGAAAAGTTTTGAAATTTAACCTATAATTTTGGAGATATGACGACTTTTCTGAAATTTGGACCAACTTTTTTTTAAAAAAACGTTTTTTTCCCCTAAAAATGTCTTAATGACCCATGAGTTTTTTAGCATATTAAGAGAGCCTGGTTCGTTCCCTTTAAAATGGTATATAGTTCGTTGTAAATTTTTTATTATTTACACCTTTTATTACCGGAAAACAAAAAATATCATTCAATGAATTCTTATGGAAAGTATGTATTTGTGGACAAAAACAATAAAAATCCAACAAAAAAACAACAACAGCAATAATGGTGAGTAAAGTTTTGAAATTTAACCTATAATTTTGGAAATATGACGCCTTTTTTGAAATTTTGAACATTTTTTTTTTTTAAAACTTTTCCTATAATCTTTTTAGCATATTTCAATCATTTATACCTTAGAGCATATCAAAAACCAGCTTAGCTAGCCACAGTTATTTTATGTAACAGTAGGGGTAAGTGGGCGGCCTGCGGCCGCAGCTCAGGATTTAAAACTCCCAAAATCCAACACCGGCTTCGCGGCGGCCTTCGGCCGCGGATCAGTCTACAATATATCCAACACCTATTTTACTAATCACAGTAATTTTATATAAGAATTATTTATTATTTTGTTTCATGAATTAATAATTATTTTAAATTGAAGGTTTTAATAAAAAAAAGAGCGCCTTAGGCGAAAAATTTTTAAGTTTTACAATGATAATAGCCTTATAATAATAATAGTTGTTGTTGTAGTTGTTGTTGTTGGATTTTTATTGTTTTTGTCAACAAATACATACTTTCCATAAGAATTTATTGAATGATATTTTTTGTTTTCCGGTATAAAATGGGGTAAATAATAAAAAATTTACAACGAACTATATACCATTTTAAAGGGAACAAACCAGGCTTTTTTAATATGCTAAAAAACTCATGGGTCATTAAGACATTTTTAGGGAAAAAAAGGTTTTTTTAAAAAAAAGTTTTTTATATCCATGCAGGGGTTCCGAACTTATGATCATTTTTACAAAAGCTATATCCGGAACTTCCGATGGCTATATCTTCGAAACTAGATCCGAGTGGTCCGTTCTTTTTTCATAATTTTTATTTATTTTTGACCCTCTTTTACCCCAAAGAAAAGAAAATAAATTGGAGAATGTCAGCTAAAGTAAACTTAAGCCGTAAATTTCAACTAAAATTTTTACAATTCTACTTAAATCAAATTTATTTACACTTTTATTTCCATCAGACTCAATATCGGTAGCACATTCTAAGTGTATCAATTTTTCGGCTTCAGCATCTTCCATCCCAGTATTCTTTTTTTTTAAAAGTTTTTTGTTCAAGCTTGGTTCAGCCACGTTCTTCTCATCATCATTGTTTATTTCTAACAACACATATTCGTGCAATGATTCCAATTTTTTTTTATTTCCTTCTTTGCTACCATGAACATCTGCTACCGATGTTTCCATTTTAATTTCATTTTTGACACGCTTATGTTTCGCTGCCAAATGTTGTAAAAAATTAAACAAAGTCCCATATTTGCTGTCACAAAGTGAACAGTGAAAAATTAGTAAATACTTGTCTGTAAGCAAAATTTGTCCACAGTTTCTAAAATATGAATCTGTTTCAGGCAAATAAAATAGTGGCGGTTCACCTAAAGCCTTGGTATCAAGTGCCATTCTGGTTTTATTCTTATTCATATAATGAGTTGCAGCCGCTAATATAACATCATTTTCTAATGACCACATTTTAAATAAGATATTTTTTTTAATTCTTTTTCGCTGTTAACAAATTATTTTCACTTTTTCTAGCTTTCTGACGTTCAACACTTTGTCAATGTTTACACGAGGAAATTCAGTGAAACAAATCCTTGTCCTATTCTCTTTTGTGAATTTGTTTTGCGTTTACACACGAAAACTAAAATTTCTTTGTGCAAGAAAATGTCAAAGCATTTACTGCCACAACAAACGTAAATTCAAAGGGAATTTGCGGGTACGACAACCCTTTCGTTTTTCCCTTCTTGCCAAAATAAAGGAAAACTTTTTCTCAAGAGTTTCGTCGTGTAAACGTTGACTCAGAAACAACAAAAAACTATCGATAGCTACCAATGTCACCAACTATCGATAGTCTATCGATTGTTACCTATGTTTCTCCAGCCCTAATAATCCATCAAATTGAAAAATTAGTAATCGTTGCTTTAACTCTGCCAAACTTTTTGGCAAAGAATATTCTTTTCTTTTTGGGAACAATAAACAAAATTTGTGATGGAATTCTTATCAGGAAGGGCCTTACTTTTTAATATAGAGGAAAACCGGAGTGGTTCATTAAATGATGTCGATTTATTGGAAACAACACTCGAAACTATGAATGTTACTGTGACAAGGCATGCACTGACTAGTGCATTTCAAGAAATTGATATTCAGAGAAGGTACGTATAGAATGAAATTTCACAACAAAAAACATGGGACCATGTTCAGTTTAGCTCACAATCGTCAATTTAATTATTTTTTAGGGCAAATAATACAGCTATTGGCTGTATTATGGCTTTGGCTTTACTTTAGGGACAATTCTCCGATTTTATTTATTTTTTTTGGAGAAGTAGCGTGCTATGAATAAATAATAAATCTGCAAAAAAAAAATGTCGGTCGGATCTGGTTTAGAAGATATAGCCATCCAAAGTTGCGGATATAGCTTTTTTAAAAAACGCTATAAGTTGGGAACTCCTGGATGAATTTTCAAAATATGCATATCATATTAAAGGTAATTTAATCAGGTAAATTTGTGATATTGATAATTGAATTTTGATGGTTAGTTTTCGAGATATGAAGATTTTTGTAAAATGTCGACCTTTTTTTTAAAAAACCCGTTATTTTTTCCAAAAAATGTATTATTAACCTACAGTGATATATATATATTTAGAAAGAAAAGTTTATTACCTTTAAAATGATGTGCTATTTGTTGCTACTTTTAAAACCATTACTCTTTTTTTTAACGAAAACCTAAATTAAAGTGACCGGAAATATCCCAATCTTTGGGTATTAACTTAAAATTTTTATTATACAAGCAAAAAAAATGTTTCGAAAAACCCAGAAATTGCTTCTATACGACTTTGAAACCCTGTGAGTAATACTTACCTTGCTATAGTATATCCAACACCTGGTTTGCTAACCACAGTATTTTTGCTTAAGAGTAAGGGTAAGTGAGCGGCCTACGGCCGCAGCTCAGGATTTAAAACTCCCAAAAATCTGACACCGGTCTCGCGGCGCCATTTGTACTATATTTTTTTTATGTTAATCAAATTTTTACCGGAAAACATAAAAAAATTAATAACCTTACTCTTACTGATACGCGGCCGAAGCTGCGGCCATGGCCGCCCACTTACCCTTACTCTTAAGCAGAAATACTGTGGCTAGCAACCCAGGTGTTGGATACATTATAGACTGATACCGGCCGAAGGCCGCCGCGAGACCGGTGTCAGATTTTTGGGAGTTTTAAATCCTGAGCTGCGGCCGTAGGCCGCTCACTTACCCTCGAAGATATAGCCATCGAAAGTTCCGGATATAGCTTTTGTAAAAATGATCATAAGTTGGTAACCCCTGCATGGATATCAAAAATTTTGGTGTCATAAGAAAGAAAATTTACTGGCCTTCAATGGTAATCAATTTGGTTGATGTCGGATTTTTATTGTATTCGTCCACAAATATATACCTTTCATAAGAATTCATTGAATGATATTTTTTGTTTTCCGGTAAAACCATTTAAAAGAGAACGAACCAGGCTCTCTTAATATGCTAAAAACTCATAGGTCATTAAGACATTTTTAGGGAAAAAAAAGGTTTTTTTAAAAAAAGTTGGTCCAAATTTCAGAAAAGTCGTTATATCTCCAGGTTAAATTTCAAAACTTTACTCACCATTATTAAAGGCCATTAAATTATCTTTCTTATGACACCAAAATTTTTGATATCCATGCAGGGATTCTCAACTTATGATCATTTTTACAAAAGCTATATCCGGAACTTCCGAGCGGCCCGTTTTTTTTTTCATAATTTTTATTTATTTTTGACCCTTTTTTACTCCTAAAAAAAAAAAAAATTGGAGAATGTCAGCTAAAGTAAACTTAAGCCAAAAATTGTGTTGTTTATTTTTTTAAATTGTGATCTATTTTGCTTAAAACCGTTACATTTTTCAAAAGAAAAAAAATTCATAAATTTTTTTTCATAAATTTTTTTTTAATATTAATATTAATGTGTCGATTTTATCAAATTTCCTTTTATATGATGCCCATGTTTTGGAAATCTATGGTGGGGTTCCCAACTTATACCGCTTTTTATAAAAGCTTTATCTTTAACTTTCGATAATATCTCCGAAGCTTTATCTTAGAAATAAAAACCACGTGAGAAAAAGTAGGCTTAAAGAAGAAAAAAGGATTTTCCCTACCTTCCCATGCAACACCCTAATGCGCACATATTATTAACTGTTGCACGTTAAGTATGCTCTTAAACACAATTCCGTTGGACGGCAAAAAAAAACCGTCAACAGTAAATTGGGTTAAGACTATCGCGACAGAAAATTCAGCTGTGAAGTCAAAGTGAAATCTTTTTTTTTTGTGAGTAGATACATACTGTATCATACAGTGGCTCACATCGATAGTCGGGCAAGGATTCCCAAAAAGATAATATTTTTTTCAATTTATTGGAAGAAAATAATTCTTAAATAAATTAACAAACGTTTAACGATATCGAAATTCCTTATAAATGTGATTACACTCAGTGGGGCAATGAAATAATCGATCTAAGTAAGGGTGCATTTACCTATCGGTAAGTGACCAACGATGATTAGTTTTGGTTTGCCATGACTTTAGTTATATTCCTGCTGTTGTCATCAGTTAAAAAATTTCTAAAATTATTTCAAAATGCTGTATACAATTAGGCAATGATAATTAGAAAAACGAAATTTTATTAATAATTTTTTAGAAGGCAACACCGAATGCGAAATTATAAATTTTGTATAAAAAGGTAAATCAACGGTTCAAGATTTTATTAAAAAATATAAAGAGGACAAAGGAATTTCAAATAACGTACGGCGGCAAAAAAAGTTGAGCTTAAAGGATGAAAAATTTACTGTCCATGAAATTGAAAAAAAAAACCATTCACATCTGCTCCAAAAGTTACTGTAATGGTAAAAAATAATTTTCAAAAAAGGTTCATGGAGTAACATTTCGAATAGCTCCAAAAAAAAACTTGAATGGCGGAATCGCGTGAATTTCGCAAGAGATCATTTTTCCAAAGATTTCTTATGTTGGAGCACGGTAAACATATTTTTCTTAAATATTAATGTTTCTACAAATAATTCAATGTCCTACAGGTCCTTTTTACCACAGAGTTAGTTTGGTCCACTGGGGTCGAATTCTATTTTAAGTCCACAAATAGGCCTCCAACCAACCTACCATTATCAATTTTCTTAAATATACGTTCCAATAGATATGTGACCGCAAATTTTTCGTTACGGTCAAAAAATAAGGAAATCAAAAGAGCTCCCACCACAGAGAAATGCTTGTATGTTTTAATTTTTTTGCATTTTGATATTGCTTTCGCAGTTATTCCTTTTTAATTTTTTTACCGGGTGGATATGAACAAATTATTTAAAGAAAATTCATTTGAAATTTATACTTTTAAGTTATAAGAAAATTAAGTTTAATGAAATATTATGTATTTATTCAGCATATTATTTTTGTTCTGATAAAAAACGAGGTTTTTTTCTTGGAAAAAAATAAAATTAAAACCAAAGTTCACTTTACTTTAAAAAATTAAATAAAAACTTAAGAGTATTTGAAAATAATAAATAATTGGTTTTTCGTGCATAAGAAAAGTGAAAATTGTAATTTAAAAAAGGAATCATTGAAACACACAAAACTTTATTTTTTGTAGATGGTCAATTTAGCTTGTATGCCGACGGTATGTGATCTGGTATATGAAAAAAAAGCTTAGGTGTCAAAACATCACTTTCCACTTTTTTGCCGATTCGGATAGACGAAACGAGTTGTTTGCTTTTAACACCTGTATTCTCGAAAGCTTGTTTGCGCACGTAAGATCTCTTTTCATAGGCCACAGGTCACATATTTCGTTGAAAAGGTGTTACTTTTATCTTTTCAACGCGCTCAAGCTGGCTATGCTAGCTTGTCAAATGGCGGATAGCCCGAAAGAAATTTTATCGGCAAATCAAAATGGAGCAACGCACTATAATAAAATTCCAAGTTATCGAATCGTTGCAAAAAGCTTACGATGATAAGGGCTTAAGCCGAGCAACAGTTTTCAACTGGCATATACGATTTCGCCAATGTGCTGCCTGGAAGTCATTCGGATAACCGAAAACCCAGAAAATGCGTTTAATATCATCAAAAATCAAGGCTCTGCTAATCGCCTTCTACGTTGGCAAGGATTTGGTGTATCACGTGTTTCTTCCAAGTAGCCAAACTTTGACTGCAGTGTGCGGTCAGAATACAAAGATCCGGAATGCTTGTACTAAACTAATTTGGTTTATGTACATACCAATTTGGTATAAGTATGTATTTCCGTCATTATCACAGAGTTTCTGTTCGAATATCAATCTATGAGAAGAATCACTTGCTAATAATGTACGTATTATTCATTATAGAATAACTTCCCACACTTTACTGTTTTCCTTAACTGTACGGTTTGCAATTGATATAAAAACATTAAAAGCTAAATGTTTTTTTTTATTATATTGGATTTACTGTTCAATATAATGTGTGTCATCACCAAAAAAACAAGGAGAGGTCTTAGAACAAAGGAATAATGTTTCTTATTCTCCTAAAATAGATAAATTAAGGTCTTGGTGCAATAAGGAGCTAACAAATAAATTATTTCGAGAAAACGAAGATTTTATGTGAAAATCTCAGCTATAAATATGTAAATGCATACATAAAGTATGTCATACTCAATCAAAAAACACCTTTAACTTCATCAGAAATAATTAAAACTACATGACGAAACACTTTTCTTTAATTTGTTTGACGTCATAATCTTATTTTCATTAATTTTATAGCTACCCCTTGTAATAAGGTCTTCACACTAGCCTATAAAACTTAATATTAAAGTATGATTTATTTTACTTCTTTTCAGTTATTGCAAGTCAAAATTTTGATGGCTTCGACTATGTGATTGTTGCGTTTTTTTCTCATGGGCTAGAAGATGAGCAGATAAGACATTGTGGTTTTAATACAACTATGCAAAAAGTACTACTTAATCCACTTTTTGAAATTGAATCTTTGCATAATAATTTTAAATGGCTGATTGTGCAGGCTTGTGGTGGAAAATATGATTGTCACGCGGGTATAGCTGACGGTCCTCCAAGGACTTTGGGTCAAAAATACTTTCTTAAATCCTTCGCTTGCCAAGAAGGTATGTTGTATACATCACTTTGATAAAAAAAATGATTTTAACTTTTGATTTATTTAGGAAGTAGAGCTTATCGTAACATTGAAACTGGTTCAATATTTATCAGAGTTCTTTGTGAAAATCTTATGGAATTTAGAAAATCAGAAGATGTATTGTACATTTTGGACAAGACCAGGAGACCCATTGAAGGCCGTCATGGTATAACTCAACAAACGAGAGATGTGGGTAATATTGTGGGCAGAAATTTCTACTTCACCAGAGGTTTTGAAGAAAACAATATCTGAATTTCTACTTTAACGAAATGCACGGTAAGAGTACGGGTATAACATCATCAAAACTTATCCAACCACAACAACTGCAATTACATTTTGTTGCTCTATCAGCGTCTTAAGTAGAACAATGTTACGGAAGAATATAAGTTTGCAAACGCATTGCATTTTTCAAATTGCTGTGATACTTTGTCTTGTTGATGATGCACGAACCACTTGTTAAGTTATTCTAAAGAAATATATATATATATATATATAATATAAATGAGATATATCCTCGCTCAAAATCTAAACCAATAGAAAGTCAATTTTACAAATACTGAATCAGGTCTGTTCAGATTCCGATGTAGTTCGAAAGTGGAATTTAACACCGAAATTGAATTTTTTGAACTTTGAACTTGAACTGTTGTAATTCCGATAATTTAACGGATTTTATTTTTTTGTATAGTTCTGAAATAACTTAAAATTTCAATTTCGTTTCCGAATCAAATCCAAAACGGAATCAAAACAGGTCTGAATATGTCACTTTGACTCTAATTGCTAAGACATAATTAGTATGTATGGCTGTGTTTTTTCATACATTAATTTATGTATGTATTTAGTTTAAAAAACGAGAACAAAAAATAATGTTCTCCGTATATATGTACATAACTCCGATCTTTCATATACTTATTCGTAAAAAATAAGTTAGAGATATCCACCTTTGATATGGAAAAGTTTTTTTATATATGTACATATGTTTTATTAAGCGACATTGAACTTTTCTACATTAATCAGTTAAGCTAAAAAAATAATTTAAATGTAGGTATTTATTTATATTTAAATGTACACTTGTAATTTGCTATGAATAAATTTGTTCAAATTTTATTAGCATTTACTTTATTGTAATCTAACTTTGGTCGAAAGTTATTCATGTTTGAATATAAGATTCGTTGAAAATTGCCATATCTAACATTTGCTTTGCTAAGGAACTACTGCCTTGGCACTCTGTAACGAAAACTGAACCGAAAAAATTGTCGCGACCTTTTTACCAAGATTTCTGGAGATTGTGGTTTTTCTGTCAAAATAATTTCCGTCTTTGGAAACACTTCTAAGAGCACGAAGCGCAGTTACGTACGTTCATTTTGGTTATCACATTGATTAACTTAAATTCAAATTTACTTGTTACGCTTCGTCACCTCTATTTTGGCTTTGGCTGTACTCTGTTTTTAACGAATAATTATGACAATGAAAAATGCAAGCATAAGTTCTTTCTGCGTACGACTTGTAAGTATAACGGTGTCGCACTCAATGATGCGTTGAACAGAATTAGCACGGGGTCGGGAAAGCGGCAAGGATTACTCGCTGTCAAAGAAAGCCTCGTCAGAAAATCGTTCGAATAAACACAATTGCGTCGAACGACGGAAAATTCAGTGTCATTATGTTTCCATTTGCATTTCAAACGTAAACAAAAATATTGACACAAGCTGATCCCCCGACAATGAAAATAGAATTATATCTAAATTTTAGATATAATTTTATTTTAAGCTAGTTTAGTTGGTCCTTGAGGTTTACAAATTCTTACTAATCGGTTTAAGTCACTGATGGAGTCCTCAATAAAAAAAAATAAAAAAAAACAGCGTGGCCTGTTTTTTAGTTTGTTCTGCGAAGTCAAACAATTTACATTTTTTTATTTAACCTACTGTAATTTTTTAATATTTTTCACAAATTGAAAAAATCACAAACATCATTAAATTAAATATTAATATACTGAAGGGCGAATCATCGCCTGTCCGCCCAAAGTGCGGTGGCAGCCTAACTGTGAAACATATTTTCGCCGAATGTCCTCAACTGCAATAATCCGATTCCTTAATCACAATTGGTTGGATATGCTGAAAGCACCTACTGTTGATAACATTAAAATCATTTTCAACTTTATCAAAATCAACATTTAACATAATTTAACACTAATCTTATTTTATTTGTAGAACTGATAGCCCTGGCAGCTAGTGCTCGATTTGTCTAGTATATTAAGTGGTTACTTTATTAATTGTTTAATAAATAATAATAATAAATCAATATCAATTAGCTCGATTAGTTTAAAGTTTAATTTTGTAAGACTTAGTTTTTATTCTATTACAAGTAACTTTTTTTCAGCTTCGGGAGCAAGAGCTCTATATAAAAAAAAATATATTAAAAAGTTATAATTGATATAGAGCAATTAAATATTTTAACCAACTTTTACCACTATTTAATACATGTTATTACAATACGTTTGACTCAAATAAATATTTGATTACTCTATACCAAATATACATTTGTTATATTCAAATATATTGTGTACCTACTTGTAATTTTGTTATTTATTGGCCGTATCGGCTTTTAAAATTACAATGAGCTTCTAATAAAAAAAACAAACGTGAAGATATCAAAATTAGAAATATAAGAATTTAGGAACCTTTTATTGTCTTTTCTCTATACATATGTACTTACTTTTTTTACCTTCGCGGTGTGCTCTTGTAAGGATTACCGCTGATCTGTGCTAAGTTTACCACACATGACATAAAGATACAAATGACTTGTGAAAATCCTGAAAGCTTTCGTAAAAATCGAAATAGTTTTGATATTTATCAGTTCACTACGTAAACACCATAAAACTGCTCACATACTGACTGTTCTATTTGCCCATTACAACCAAAAAAAAAGCACCAGCCACAATTTTCCCTCCAGTAGTAATCGTAATAATACCACCAATTTAAGTAGTACAACCACTGAGATGGCAACTAACACTGCTAAGCCGCATTAAATGAATGCGTTGCGTTAATGACAAAAAGAACGTTTTGGCTTGACAATCCCATCTTCTCGCAACTCTGAACACCCCAGTAGGCAATTGAACAAGGCCTTCCCCGGAGAAGGTCTGATAGCACTGCTCCGATTGTATGAGGCCTTCTCAAAACTAAATTTTCATTCAAATAAAAAAAAAAAATTTTTTTGTTTATTATGATTTTTGTTTTAATTACAATCTGTCAATATTAACAATAAGTAAATTTTATAAGTAGTGAAATTTTAATTAGCAGAATAGTTACACTCCATTGAGTGTATACTCATGAAATGCTATTATGCCTTACCACGGCAGCAGTGCTATTATGCCTTCCCACAGCAGTACTGCTATAAGGCCTTCCCACAGCAGCAGTGATATAAGGCCTCATAATAGAAGGCAAAAAGAAGGACTTCATGTATTTTTTTCTTTCATGTATTGCAATGTTTTATGATTCGACATTACTTTTTTGTCATTGGATTGTACTTATACGACATCAAAAGTAGATAAATGGTTAGAAGTGAGGAACGGTGTGCATGTTGCTAGGCTGGTCTTCTGTTTCATGTTATGTTAAAGTGGTACAATTGGTAGAGTGTTGTGTATTCAACGTGAAATTATAAATTAAGAAAACGTCACAAAAAATAAACATTAAAAATATCAACGCAAGGTTGACGCAGATAAAAAAAAAAACATTTAATTAAGTGTCTCACGACGTATTAAGATTTAATTTTTTCAAAGTGCTTCTGTGATCCCTTCTACGGTAAGAGCTCTTAGCAGGGCTCTTGACACAAGCGATGTAGGAAGGCTTGCTTGAAGAGTATTTCTATCAGCCCTGCTAAAGATGGCCTGTTTTATCGGGACGTTTCATATAAAAAAGAAAGTAAGTTTGAAAGGAGGTGGCAAGGCCTTATTCTTACCAAGGAAGGCCTTCTAGAAGGCCTGCAAGCTCCTGCTCTTGCCTACTGGGACTGGCCAACTGGAAATTCGAATGTGTTAGTATAAAATCAGTGTAAATAAGCTAATAAATGAAATGATATTTGAGGTATTGATTGATGTTAACATCGCTAAATTTCGTGACACCCTTCAGGTTTAATTTTTTTAGTTTTTGGAAAAATTCAAACTAATGATGTGGTAAAACGAGAAATCAACGCTTTATGATCCTTCTACTGCAGAGAACTTGATTGGATACCAAAAGCAACTTTTCGAGTGGAATAAAAAGCAATTAATTCACTTTAATTTTTTTTTTATATATTTTGTCAGCTTTCTTTTGCACTCGCAGTTTTGCATTAGTAAAGTTTCAACAGTGCAGTTACCTATGTAATTGTATCATTATATATACCTTAATATTAAATCTTTACAATAAAGTACTGCTATATGAATAATTTTCAGGATTTTTTTTAAATATAGAAACCTTTTATTTATTGGAGTCTTTGTGGTTATTGCTTATATGAGACAAAAGTGCAGGTCGTTGATTAAATGATTTAAAGCACAAGTTACATGCATACTCCTTGGCATTAAGATGTAACTTTATGTGTTGTTTTAAGGTTTTCTTGCGAGTAAAACTTGAGGGGCAATATGTGCAAACAAATGGTCGTTCAATTGAGTGTGACGCCATATGCCATTTGAGTTGACTGCTATCATAAAAATTTTTCTCGCATACTTCACAATGTTTAGGACGAATGTTATCGTGGCGTTTCATATGCCCAGCTAGATTTCCGGAAGTACTAAAGCTTCTTCCACACTTAAAGCAAACGAATGGCTTCTCCCCAGTATGTAAACGGTGATGACGATTAGCTTCTGTGCTTGTAAAAAAACGTTTATCACATAGCTCACAACTAAATTTTCTTACACCATTGTGACGGCGAATATGAGTTTTTAAGTTGCTCTTGTATTTGAACTCAACTCCACAAAGTGTGCATTTATGCTGTTTAATATTAGTATGACTTAAAACATGAACTTTTAAGCCGGCTTTGTTTGGGAACACTCTTTCACATTTATTACACTTGTGTAAAGGTTTATTATACGATCTAACAGTATCAGAAAATATATTCGAGTCCAGATGGATTTCCAAAGAGGATAAACTTGCCTGTAAATTATAAATGAGATTAATGTAATAAAATGTTTCACTAAATAAATTGTAACAACATTTTAGGAGAAAAATACGTGCAAACCTATCGATACATGCGTGGTCCCAAAAGCCTAATGATAGGGAGCAAGTAATGTATTTGTTTGTGACAGTTCTTTAAATATAAATGATTGAAAATAACCTTTTCGTATACAAACCTCGTCTAACTCTTCGGGTTTGCCGTCATCAAAATCATTTTCAGAATTAAACCAGAGCTCCGATCCCTCTATCTGACCGTTCAATTTTGCAGTTTCATCTGGTCCTTTCGTTGCTGGCTTCAAATCATCAAGAAAATCGCTGTTAGCATTATTGACAATGTATTTAATATTTTGTGGGGAACTTTCTTCTTGTGCTTCACAAAAACTGTCATTTGCCGGAAGCGTTCGAGATTTTTTTGATTCATCCTTGCTATGGAGATGCTTTGCTGAGAGATGTTGCGAAAATTTCGAAACACAGTCATATCTGTTATCACAAAATGAGCAGCTAAAGATCAGCAGACGATTTGTCGATATTATTATTTCGCCACAATGCATAGAGAAGGAGTCACCATCAGGTAGATTAAATTTCGGTGGATTTTCAGTAATTTTTGGATCAAGTGATAATGTATTGTGATTGCTTTTCCTGTTATTTATATAGTAAGTTGCTGCTGCTAAAACAATATTATCTTTCGAAGACCACATTATAAAATCTTATTTATTAGCGAATATTAAACTGTCTGAAGCATTATTGTGTATTTGTTTATTTTCAGATGACTATTACTGTCAAATTCGAACGAAACGTCTGTCAAATGCTTAAAAATCACAAAGTACTCTTTTGTGGATATGTTTATTTACATGAACTCATGAAACGACGTAGCCACAGTTGCTAGAGTATGGAATATTCCCACAATTGCATAAATTTTATTTCGGCTTTAGTTCAGTTTAGCTCATAATCGAATATGATCATAAAACAAAATATTTCTTACGTAGTTTTTAATTCTAAGAAAAAATATGGAATCAGTCGCTCGTTTCGGAGGTATAGCGAACGGAAGTTGTGGATATAGCTTTTCTAAAAATCTATAAGACAGAAACGCCTACATTGATTTCTTAAATATGGAAGTCATATGAGGAGTAATTTAATAAGTTACAAAATTGATCCAAGAATTTTTGAATTCCAGCTCGTAATTTTCGAGATATTGTGACTTTTTTGAGTTTTGAACCGATTTTTTTCAAAAAACCGTTATTTTTCTAAAAAAAACCGTTATTAACTTAGAAATGTATTAAAATATTCAAATTGATGTGACACTTAAAAAAAAATTTTTGATACTAACTCTTTATAACCGGAAAAATTAAAAATCATTTTGATGATTTTTGGGAAGACTTTGAAATTTTTTTGATATGAGGTGTTCTCTTTGACAATATGTATATTAAAATACATTTTAATCGTTTATATCTTATAGTATAACAAACAGCTTCGCTAGCCACAGCCACGGCCACCCACTTACCCCTACTCTTATATAAAATTACTTTTTCTAGCAAACTAGGTGTAGGATATATTATGGACTGATCTACGGCCGAAGGCCACCGCGAAGACAGTGTTGGGTATTTGAGAGTTTTAAGTCCTGAGCTGCGGGTGACTGCCGCCCATTTCAACCTAATTTTATGTAATATTACTTAAATTAATTCTACCATGGTTTTTAACACGCTGTGTCAAAAGGTGCCACGAAAGTTAGAGTGCCAAAATTTTTTTGGAAGTGCCAGTTTGGCACGATTGTGGCATTTTCGGCAGCGCTGGTCATAAAGAGCGAGATTGTAAGATTAGAAATCCTCAAAAAAAGATTTACAAATTGACCAGATGATTTTTCGTTAAAATTATTTCTCGGGCAGATGAAGTTTCGGTGGATTTTCAGTATGATGGATTTCAAATGATATATTGTGTCTACATATTTTGATACTTGTATAATAAGTTGCTGCTGCTAATACAATACTATCTTTAAACGACCACATTGTGAGATAAAATCGTGAACTATCGATGTTCGCTGGCATCGTTTTTACAGAGGTTGAAAATTAGTCTGTTTTCAGCTGAATTTGCACATAGCTGCCAGACTATTTACGAAACTGTAATAATTTGATGATGATTTTAAGGGAGTTTTTTGACATTCCCAGCTCGGTTCACACGAGCGTTTCGGCTTGAGATCTGGATGAGCGATGCTACCCGGGATATGATCGAAAAAAAAGAAAGCAGACTCGCGAATGCGAGACCAAGGCAGAGCCATAGCCACAAAATTGGGTACATAGTCTTAAACCAGTGGAGAGGACTTCTCGATTAATGTTATCGAGAGTGATAATAGCCAAGAAGGCTACAATAGCTGTAGTAGCTATACTCTATTAATTATTATTACAGTGAAATCTCGATAATTTGCACCCCGTCAGTTTGAAAATCTGAAATATTCGTGACAAACTGTTGGAGCTTTGAAAAAATCGTTTTGATTCGTAAAAATTCCATACATTTTGGTCCCTTCGCTAATTCGTACTTTTTTTTTTGTTCAAAGTAAGGTCTGTTTAACCTCTCATAAATCGTAATTGAATTTGACCTCTTATAATTCGTAATGCAAAGCAAAATTCTATGGAACTGTGGTTTAAAAAAAATTCAATTATAATAGTATGCAGCTAGGGCTACGTTTACCATCTTTTATGCTTATCGTGGTCAGCTTGTTCGTTGTGTTACCAGAGATGTGTAAGGAAGAGCGTGTAGGATTGAAAAATAACCTAATAATTCGTATTTTTCTTAATTTAACCTCGCTTAATTCGTATTGATTGTATTTTAACCTCGTTAAAAACACTTGTGATTCGTTAAAATTTGCTGAACCCTTGCGATTACGAATTATCGGAACTCTTTGTGGGAAAGTGATTTTTTTTATTCATAATCTTAAGGCTGTTATTTTATTGGAATGATCATGGAAGAATGAAGGGAAATTTAGTTTAATAACTTTGTTTTTTCATTGCAGATAAATTTGCAGAAAATATAATTCGTTTTTTTTTCTGTGTCATATTGAATTCTGTATTTTTTTTTTGAATAAAGTTTAGATGTATTGGTGTTTGGTACTTTTTTATTTCAAGTACAAAATTGGACTCGATTTGACCCAACGAGATCAACGGTCACTTCGAGGGCAATTAACTTCTTTACCATGATCATACGTCAAAGTTGTGTATCTTCAAAGATTTTGCATATCTCCTGACTCAAACATAACATATAAAATTTTATAGTTAAGGATACCTTAATAATATAATCTTTTATTTTATACTACTATCAGAGCTACTATTACCAATGTCATACTCAATTAGAAGCATAGTGCCTAAACAAATGTTCTATGGCTAGTTTAACGCTAAAGATTCTGCATATCTCTGGATTTATACATTTTATAGTAAAGGATACCTTAATAATATAATCTTTTATTTTATACTACTGTCAGAGCTACTATGAACAATATCATACTCCATTAGAAGTAGAGTGCCTAAAAAAAGTTATATGTCTAGTTTTACGCTGTGCGAGTTCACTATGGCTTTTTTTCATTTGATTTAGCAAAGATACATCCACGTGTTACCCTCAAGCAGTGACGTCACTTCACCAAACCTTGGGGAAGGGGGAGGAGGGGTGAAAAGGGCCGCAAGAATTATAATTCCACCACTATTACATGGGTTTATTGAATTAATGTATTGAAAAATAACTAGTATCGGATCCTTGGGGGAGAGGACCAATGACCACCCCAGCCCTATTGAATTGACGCCACTGCCCTCAAGGTACCACCAAAGTACTCATCGAAAAGTTTTTCTAGCTATTTCTGGATTATATGGTCTAATCTTTTATTAGTGCGCTCTTAGGGATTATGATTAGCAAGCATAAACCCACACTCAGTGAAAGTTTGGCTTAAATGAATGTTTTTATAGTTGATCTTTATTTATACCAGAGTTTTATGATTGTTATTCATATGAGACAGAAGTGCAGGTCGTTGATTAAATGATTTTTCACATAAATTACACTCATACTCCTTAGCGTTTAAGTGCAACTTAATATGTTGTCGCAGAGTTTTCTTGCGGGCAAAACTTGAAGGGCAGTATGCACAAACAAAAGGTCGCTCACTTGAGTGCCCCGCCATATGGTCTTTAAGTTGACAGGTATTATAAAATTTTTTTCCGCATACTTCGCACTTCTTTGGGCGAGTGTTATCGTGGCGTTTCATATGCTCAGTTAGATATCCGGACGTACTAAAATCCTTACCACATTTAAAGCATACATATGGCTTTTCCCCAGTATGTATACGTTGATGACGTTTAGCTTCTGTGCTTGTAAAAAACCGTTTATCACATAGCTCACAATTAAATTTTCTTACACCTTTGTGCCGATGCCTATGAGCAGTTAAGTTGCTCTCATATTTGAATTCAACTGCACAAATTGTGCATTTATAGTTTTTAACATTAGAATGACTTAAAACATGAATATTCAAACTGGATTTCTTACGAAAAGCTCTATCACATTCAGTACACTTGTGCGAAGGTTTTTCATACAAGCTGTTAGAAAACATATTCGATTCCAAAAAAAATTCCAATGACGTTGAACTTGCCTGCAAATTATAAATAAAATTGATGTTAAAACAACTTAAATAAGGGAAAATTTTAGTGATCTCTTTTATAAATAATATGATTTTGACCAATTAGAATTTTATTTGAAAACTTAGACTGCAAAAAAATTATATAAGAAACTATAACTGCACATGAATGAAGCATGGTTGATCTTTCTTTGAATGCTTAAAGGGTTTTTTGATAATTCCCTGAATGGACGACGAAAATTAGTAATTTAAAAATTTGATCTCTTAAGATTATTGCCGATGCTCTATTTTCCAGGGAATTTCCCTTCCTCAAAAAACTCATTCACGATGGCAAAGCAGGGAGTTAAAGAAACAATCCAAGGGAGTCTCGGATTGTTAAACTTTCAAATGTTTCACAATTTATCGTAGCTGGGGAAACAGTTGGACTCACGATAAAACTATTAGGGACCATTTCGTAGATCATAAAATTATATTATTTGTTCACAAAATAATTATTTTTAATTCTTGTGAATTATCTTGTTAAAGGATATTCGTCAGCTCCTTTTAGTCACCAATTTTGTATTACAATTCAACAAATCACCTTTAACGAGATGATTCACTTTTAATGAGATAAACCACGAAAGCTTAAAAATTTAAGTGGTAAAGCTGAAGCATGAGTGACTGACTATAAACTGTTATCAGTAGAAAGTATGTATGTATTTTAATTTCAACAAAGTGAAATATTGTCGTCGAAAGTATGAAATTTTCAACTTATTAGTGCTTCAGTCATCTCCTGCAGACTTCACGCTTTGCATTTTGTTGTTCAAGGCTTTAAGACAATGTTTCAGACTGTATTTCAATATATACAAAGTTTGAGAGAATATTTTTTAAAATACGACTGAGCATAGCCTCCGCAGCCAACTCAAGAATCTTATGTACGGAACCATAAACCATGAATTAGGCTTTCTTAATATGTAAGATAGATTACGCTCTTGATTCATAATTCGGTCAAAATTTCAGAAAATGGGTAGTACATATCTTCAAACCTATAGGTAGATCAATTCAGTGGTTGTCAACTTTTCGATGGCATTATCTTCGAAACTAAATCTGATTGACACTTGTTTTTTTCATTTTTTGCTTTTAACCCCCTATTACATTAAAATAAAAGATTGGCCAATGGAAGCTTAAATAAACTTGTTACATTTTTGGTTATAAGCATTACATTGCAGTGGTGTAATTGAGGTAGATTTCGGGACATAACTTAAAAATTAAATAATACGAATACAAACCTCATCGTCTAGTGTATTTTCACTTTTGCTATCCTCAAAATTCATTTCAGGTTTTAACAAGAGCACCGATCCTTCTATCTGATTATCCAATGTTGTAGTTTCAACTTCGCCAAATGGTTTCTTAATTTTTCCACGTAAGGCTGGCTTTAAATCACCAAGCGAATCGCTGTTTTCTTTTTTAACTAGGTATTTATGTTTTTGTTCAGAGTTTGCTGCAACACCTATCTTCTCATTGGCCGCAAGCGGTCGAGCTTTTTTTGATTCATCCTGACTATGAAGATGACTTGCCAATAAATGTTGCGAAAAGTTAGAAACACAGTCATATCTGTTATCACAAAATGAGCAGCTAAAGATCAGCAAATGGTTTGTCGTTATTATTATTTCGCCACAATGCATTGAGAAGGAGTCACCATCCGGCAGATTAAATTTCGGTGGATTTTCAGTAATTTTTGGATCAAGTGATAATGTATTGTGATTGCTTTTCCTGTTACTTATATAATAAGTTGCAGCTGCCAAAACAATATTATCTTTAGAAGACCACATTTTGAAACCTTATTTGCTGGCGAATATTAAATTGTCTGGAGCATTATTGTGTATTTGTTTATTTTCAGATGACTATTACTGTCAAATTCGAACGAAAAGTCTGTCAAACGCTTAAAAATCTCTAGTGGTTATGTTTATTTACATGAACTTAAAAAACGATGTAGCCACAGTTGCAAGCCTATGGAATATTCCCACAATTGCATAAATTTTATTTCGGCTTTAGTTCAGTTTAGCTCAATCGAAAATGATCATAAAACAAAATATTTCTTATGTAGTTTCTTATTCTAACAAAAAGTATGGAATAAGTCGTTTGGAACTGGTTTCGGAGGTATAGCCAACGGAAGTTGTGGATATAGCTTTTCTAAAAATCTATATAAGTCAGAAACGCCTACATTGATTTCTAAAATATGGATGTCATATGAGAAGTAATTTAATAAGTTACAAAATTGATCCAAGAATTTTTGAATTCCGGCTCGTAATTTTCGAGATATTGCGACTTTTTTGAAATTTGAACCGATTTTTTTTCAAAAAACCGTTAGAAATCATAAATTAACTATATTAACGTTTAAAAGAGGAAACTTTTGAGAAAAAGTTTTTCTGTTTGTTGGCAAGAACGGAAAAACGAAAGGATGGTGTACAGAATTTATCTTCTATTCGTTAGCTGATATTATGCTTTGAATTTACGTTTTTTGTGGCGGGTTGATGCAGTAATTGCTTTTAAATTTTCTTGCACAAAGAATTTCGTTTGTAAACGCTAAACAAATTCACAAAAGAGAACAGACAAGAATTTGTTCCACCGAATTTCCTCGTGTGAACGTTGTCTATTTAAGGTTACTGCGAAAAAAATGCTGCTTCTTCCAAAAGTAGGTCTAGTGTTAAATTGTAATATTTTTTTTCGTTGCTTGGTTTGAATATCCATTTTGACACTCAACCTTAATAATTAACTCATGTTAGAAATAATACATATTCGTTTTTGAAACGACCCAAATTTTTGTGTTTTCCTTTTTTAGTTAAATCTCTCTTTGAGAGCGATTTCCTTCTCTCTGTGAAATTAGAGAACAAAGGGCTTAACCATGAGTAAGGTTCTCGAAAGCTGTCAAACTCATACCTGAAAGTGTTGAACGTTAGAAAGCTTGAGTGTCAAAATTTATATTCAAAGCGAAAATCGGGTGCGGGTTCAGATACAATCCCGAGTCAAAGAACTAGCAGAACGTTACCATTCTGTTCCTCTCCTTTAATCGGTTATTGATAAATTTCGCATTTCATCTTATATCATCGTGGCAAGATATATTTCGGAATTCCGTGTTAATTTGCTCTGCGAGATCAAATTCTTTCTTAGGAAACAAAATTTTAAGAATTGGTATTACATATTGAATTCGTCTTTCCTGTTATGTTCCACATAGATTTTGAAGGAAACGAAAATTTTTGAAAGAAATAGTACTAAAAAATATGGGTTTGTGGAGAACCATACCATGGTACTTCACCTATGAAAATAGCATGAATTTTGGTACTAAAGTACCGTCTGTGCCAATTTTTCGTAGATGGTCAATTTTGCTTATAAGCCGACGATATGTATGTTTTGATACTGAGATCTTTGAAACGGGAACAGGATAGTTCATTCCGGATCGCTTGGTCTTATCGATTATTATTGTCTTTGATAATCTCAGTTGAGATTGATTGGAAGTCATGACAAATCAGCAAATCCTCAATATACCCTTAAGCCACACACTCAATGAAAATTTGATCAAAATGACTGGTTTTATAGTTAATCTTTATTTATACTATAAAAATTTATGATTGTTGTTCATATGAGACAGAAGTGCAGGTCGTTGATTAAATGATTTTTCACATAAATTACACTTGAACTCTTTAGCATTTAGGTGTAATTTAATGTGCTGTCGCAGAGTTGTATTGCGGGCAAAATTTGAAGGACAGTATGTACAAACAAAAGGTCGCTCACTTGAGTGCACCGCCATGTGGTTTTTAAGTTGACAGGTATTATAAAAACTTTTTCCGCATACTTCGCAATGTTTTGGGCGAGTGTTATCGTGGCGTTTCATATGCTCAGTTAAATATCCGGACGTAATAAAACCTTTACCACACTTAAAGCATACATATGGCTTTTCCCCAGTATGTACGCGTTGATGACTTTTAGCTTCTGTGCTTGTAAAAAATCCTTTATCACAAAGCTCACAATTAAATTTTCTTACACCTTTGTGACGATGAGTATGAGCTGTTAAGTTACTTGGATATTTGAATTCAACTGCACAAATTGTGCATTTATATTTTTTAACATTAGAATGACTCAAAAGATGAACATTTAAACTGTGTTTCTGTCGAAAGACTTTATCACATTTGTTACACTTGTGCAAAGGTTTTTCATACAATCTGTCAGAGAACATATTTGATTCCAAAAATTTTTCCAATGACGGTGAACTTGCCTGAAAATTGTAAACAACATTGATGTAAAAAAAACTTAAGTAAAGGAACTTTTTAGTGATTTTCAAACAGATGAATCTCTTCTACAAATAATTTGATTTTGACAAATTAGATTTTTGTTTGACTACAACAATAATACATAAGAAACTATGACTACACATAAATTAGCTTTGTTTGATCCTTAAAATAATACGATTCTTATTGGTTCATATGACCGTGTATTAAAGCACCTCTATAACTACTTAATAACATTATTTTGAAAGTCCAAGAAATAAATAAATTTATTTGAAAACTTGAATGGGTTTTTTTAATCCCCTGCATGGAAAACAAAAATTAGAATTTTTCAGCCGTTGTTTTGAAAAACGATTTTTGCAACAATAGGACTTACGACGAAACTTACTACGAAGGAAGTAGGGAAGATTTCGCAGAACATGAAATCTCCTTTTTTTTAAATAAAAAATTTATCTGGAATTAATATTTTCGGAGTTACAATTCCAAAAAAAATATTTTTCAGTTTTTGTGAATTATCTCGCACATTAATTTGAAGTTTTTGGTGAGACTTTTTCTTTTTTTGTGGGTCCCAGGGGCCATACTCACTATACAATCTAGAAATGTGCTTATATGAATTTGTTACTATTCAAGCCCGACAAGTAGAGGCAAAGTGGAATATAAAAAAACAATTGACAATACTAAGAGAAAACTTGAATATCGCATGAGTGTCTGTCAAAAACTTGAATGTTACATGAGGGTTAATGTGAAAGAATTTTGTACAAATTTTACATCATTTTAAAGGTATGGAATAAAACTTTCTAAATGTATTAGATAAGCTCAAAACACATTTTTTGGAATAAATTCCGTTTTAAAAATAAATCGGTCAAAAATTCAAAAATATCGTAATATCTCGAAATCTATAAATTAGATCCCTAAGTTGCAATGGTCAATATGGCAGCACATTAAAGTATACCCTATTTTAGATATCAACTCAGGGGTTCCCAACTTATATTTATGTTTTACGAAAGCTCAACTTCCGTTGGCTATATTTCTGAAATTAGATTGAGCAATTCCATTATAAGCATAAAGTTTTCTGGACATAATTTAAACATTACATAATTCGAATACAAACCTCATCGTCTAGTGAATTTTCACTTTTGCTGTTCTCAAAATCATTTTCAGGTTCTAACAGCGATTTTTCTATCTGATTATCCAAATTAGCAGTTGCGACTACATCAAACGGTTCTTCTTTATTGCTTTCACCAACAGCTGGATTAAAATCACCAAGTGAATCGCTGTTTTCTTTTTTAACTATGTATTTCCGTATTTGTTTTGAGTTTCCTTCAACACCTATCTTCTCATTAGCCACAAGCGTTGGAGCTTCTGATTCAACCTGTCCGTGGAGATGACTTGCCATTAGATGTTGCGAAAAGTTAGAAACACTGTCATATCTGCTATCACAAAATGAACAGCTAAAGATCAGCAAATTATTTGTCGTTAATATTATTTCGCCACAATGCATTGAGTAGGAGTCACCATCCAGCAGATTAAATTTCGGTGGATTTTCAGCAATTTTTGGATTAAGTGATAATGTATTGCGATTGTTTATCTTATTTTTATAGTAAGTTGCTGCTGCTAAAACAACATTATCTTTAGAAGACCACATTTTAAAAACCTAATTTGCTTTCTAAAATTACTATTTTTTGTGTAGTTTTAGTTATTTCATTTGAATTTGTTTACTTTCAGCCGACTGACAGCTAATAGAGCTGGGGTTAAAAATAGTGAACTACCGATGTTCGCTAAACATCGATAGTTTACTATAATAAAATATGTATTCAGTACTGCGAAATGATTTTTCCTACCAAAAATACCGTGTTTCAAATGATATATTCATTTATTTCATCCCATTTCATTCCATACTTGAATTATTCCTTTCAAGCCAAAATTATAATATTATATTTTCAGACTTTATTTCGAAAATATAATTTTGATGAAACTTATTAAGGTGCATGTGAGAATAAAATTAAGATTGAGCTTGGTTTTAAGTTTTTAAAAAACTCTTGCATGGGCGTGGCACAGCCCTAAACTTATTTTCATAACGTCATGCCTCGCAAACTATTAAAGATATTTTAATGAAATTTGAAAGACAGATGTAGATCATAAATATCTAAAATTTTGCCAAAAGTGGGCGGAATCAAAAAACTGGGCGTGGTATTTTCAATAATTGAACATTTTTATTGAATAGTACCACTGAAGGTAGTCATCATAACCAGCCATATTACTATACTGGCAAAATTCTTTGAAGGGCGTGGCACAGCCCACAATGCTTATAAACGTTATAATATGAAAAATGAGTGCAATATTACCAGTGGGCGTGGCACCACCCATACAAGCAAAATATTTTCAGTGTTATAATTAATATGCTATGAGAGTAATCATTTTGAAATTTGGTGCAGAGGTGTCGGTAGCTATAAGCTTTGAAACTATAAAAATTTTGATAGGATTACATCAATGGGCGTGGCACCTCCCATATAAACAAAAACTTTCAATGATATAAAGTGTACTATGAGAGTGATGTTAGTAAAATTTAGTACATAGATGTCGGTTACTATAAGTTTTGAAGTTAAATGGATTTCAACGGGATTTTGCTAGTGGGCGTGGAACTCCCATACAAAAAATGTTTGATGTTATATTTTGTGTACTATGGGAGTAATTTTCTTTAAATTTGGTGTAGAAGTATCGATTTCAACGGAATTGCGTTAGTGTGCCCTGAGCGATTTGCGGAATTTGTTGCTGCAAGGATATTATCCTTGTTCCTTGGATTATCCCGGAGGAAGTTACTCCATAAGAGACTACTCATCGAGGCAGGTCACCCCGAGTCTCTTTGGGTCACTTGAAATCACCAAAAATAGTGAAAATTGCGATTTTGTGGTTTGCGTGCGATGTTTGTAGAATTGCACTATTACACCTATAATTGGTGCAAAAATTTATCGCACCTAATTACGTTTTGTGGTGCGCGCGATTTGTTGGATTTTATTGCTTTACCTTAGTTTTTAGTCTATCCCGGAGGATACACTTTTTTCACCACTGTAGTAAAAAGTAAATTGGAAAAAAATAAAATTTTCCAAAAAATGGGTCAAAAACGGTCCATTCTAGGGTTTGGAGTCACCCTAAGTAATGTTAAAAATTCATTTTCGGCCTTGACTTATCGATTTTCGCAAAAAAAGTTTCCGAAAATGTGTCCAAAACGGTCCTTGCCATGGTCCAGGGATGCTATAAGAGATGTTCAAAAGCCATTTTTGACCTTTCCCCATCGATTGCAGCAAAAAAAAACAAATTTTTCACTTACATGATTGGTAATTCCTGGCAGCCTTTCGCATCAACAGTATCAAGATTTTCGAATGCTACAACCATTCGCTGCTTTTTCATTGCCTTTTTGATGTTCGCGCAGTCGTGAGCACCAAAAGTAGTAACCTTTCGTTTAGAGCAGGCAACAACAATTCAGTATAGTTTACGCAGCGTATATGTGAATATATGAGCGAATGTATGAAAATACCCAAAAAGTGTCGCAGATATAGTCATCAGAAGTTGCGGACATAGATTTTGTAAAAATCATTTTAAGTTGAGAACGCCTGAATAGATATAAAAAATATGGGTGTCATAAGGAAGATAATTTAATGGCCTACAAAAATAGCAAATCTTTGCAATTTAACCTATAGTTTTGGCAACTCATTAAGAATGTTGTCAAGGCGTTAGACAAAGAATTCATCTATCTAAAAACAAGAGTGACCATGTTAACCTAAAAGTCACAATTATGTTGGGCACAGTACCGGAAATTCGCTAAAATACCTTTGTTATTGTTTTGATCGCCTTTGCGGTAATCTATAATATTATGTAAAGAGGTAAAGTTTGCTTGTTTTTTTGTATCTCTGGAACTCCTGCTCCGATTCTAAAAATTTTTCTACTAATAGAAAGCTACACTATGACTGAGTATCATAGGCTATATCTAATTTCGATGAAAATATGGGGCGTGGCACTTTCCATGCAACAAAAATACTTCAAACGCATATCTTCGTACGTATAATAGCTAGTCTTAAAGTTTAGTGCAAATAGTCTCTGCCAAGCAGCCCGCTAAGTATGGACGAAATCAGATAAGGGGGCGCGGCACCTTCCATACAACAAAACAATATATTTAAAATGTTTCATCTTGGCTCCTATGACAGTAATAGCTTTGAAATTTGGTGTCAGGATGTTTATAGACTATGCTAAGCACTTCATGAAACATGGATGGGAATGGCACTTACAAGAAAAATCTTAAAACGCTATATCATATAGCAACAGTCTTAGAAGTTGGTGTTAGGATGCGCATAGTCTACGAAAAGCACCAGGCAAAATATGGACGGGATTAGACAACGAGGCGTGGCACTCTCATGCAACAAAATCACTTAAAACGCTATATCTTGGCTCCTGTGCTATCAATAGTTTTGAAATTTGGTATTAAGATATATATAGTTTATTTTAAGTACCTCACGAAATGTGGAATTAGCAGCGGGGCGTGGCAATTTTCGTACGATAAAAACACTTAAAGGGCTATACTTTTAAAATTTCGAGTTAGGATGCATATGGGACTCGACGACGGGGCCTCACACCTTCCATGCGATAAAAATAACTAGAACGCTATATCTGGTAAATTATGGTAGCAAGAGTTTTAAAATTTGGAACAAGGATGTATATTGTCTATTCTAAGGACCTCATAAATGTGGACGCGATAAGACAACGGGGTGTGGAACCTTTCCTACAACAAAAATACTTTAATTTTGGCATCTGTGACAGCTAAATAAAATATGTAAATGAATGAATAATTGTGCGTTTTATTGCCCGTTATGTCAATACACATATGTATATTATCTACAACATATATAAAATTCAGTTTTTGTCTGTGTGTTATGGACGCGAAAACTATCCGGCCGACTTTGATGAAATTTTTACAGTATGTTAGTATCGATTAGGCGGGTGTAATAGGCTATAAAACTTTTATTAAGGGTGGACCTCATACAAAAATATTTTCAAAATATAATTTTCACAAAGACCGGTTGATCGATTCACGGCGAATCTGCACCACGTAGCTGTTATATTATAAGGCACAGTTTAGGCTACAAAACTTATATTAAGGGTGGCCTCACACAAAAATATTTGTAATTAAGTGGAACCATCTTTTTATTTTTATTCTAAAAACCGAAAATGACCGATATATCGAAAACGACGTGAAAGAAAAAAAAAATTATTGTGATTTTCGGAATCAGCAGTCGATTTTATACATCAAATGAATAATGGTATTCAAAGGTCATTTTGGCTGTAAACTAGTGTTAGATATTAGTCACTTTCAAAATTTCAGCTGAGATTGATGGGGAATCATGAGATATCAGCAATTCTCAGCATTTCCCTTAACCAGTAACAGTGCGAGCTAAGAGACTATTATTATGAAAGTTACATTTAAATGATTATTTTTATAATTAATCTTTATTTATGCTAAACAGTTTTATGATTGTTGTTCATATGAGACAGAAGTGCAGGTCGTTGATTAAATGATTTTTCACATAAATTACACTCATATTCCTTAGCATTTAGGTGCAACTTAATGTGTTGCCGCAGAGTTTTCTTACGGGCAAAACTTGAAGGGCAGTATGTACAAACAAAAGGTCGCTCACTTGAGTGCACCGCCATGTGGTCTTTAAGTTGACAGGTATTATAAAAATTTTTCCCGCATACTTCGCACTTTTTTGGGCGAGTGTTATCGTGGCGTTTCATATGCTCAGTTAGATATCCGGACGTACTAAAATCTTTACCACACTTAAAGCATACATATGGCTTTTCCCCAGTATGTACGCGTTGATGACGTTCAGCTTCTGTGCTTGTATAAAAACGTTTATCACATAGTTCACAATTAAATTTTTTTACACCTTTGTGCCGATGACTATGAGCAGTTAAGTTGCTTGGATATTTGAATTCAACTGCACAAATTGTGCACTTATATTTTTTAACATTAGAATGACTTAAAACATGAATATTTAAGCTGTATTTCTGTCGAAAAACTTTATCACATTTGGTACACTTGTGCAAAGGTTTTTCATATAAGCTGTTAGACATATTTGATTCCAAAAAATTTTCCAACGACGATGGACTCGCCTGAAAATTATAAATAAAATTGATGTAAGAAATCTTAAGTAGCATTTTAGCTATTTTTAAACTGATGAATCTTTTGTACAAATAATTTGATTTTGACAAATTAGATTTCTATTTGGAATAATATGATTCTTAATCTGTTGTCGGAAGAGCTCGAATTTAAAAAAATAAATAATCATCTGGTTTAAAGTAATAAAGTTGCCTTTGAAATTATTCATTTTGATTTTTATTTATAAAATTGAGTCCACTAGTCAGAGTATTTTATTTGCATGGTTCACCGCATGAGATTTTTGAATTGTATAAATGTAGTTTAGGAATCACCTTTGAGCATAAATTGAAAATGTCGAGGGAATATATAGGTACCACTTTGTAAAACATAAAGGTAACTACTTTTTTAAAAAAAAAATATTTGTCTCGAACTAAATTTTCGAAATTACAGCGCCTTCAAATTTACTTTCAGTTTTTGTGAACTACATATCTCGATAATGGTTATTCGTCAGCTCCTTGTAGTCATCAATTTCGTATTACAGTTCAAACTTCGTAAGAAGATACTTATTTTATTTTTTTTTATATTTGCGAACGATCATTTAAAAAAGAGCAGCATTTTAATGTCACGTATCTCAAAGAAAATAGTCAATACAAGAAATTTTGGAATTTTGTAAATTTTTAATTTCGATTTCAATGCTAAAAATCTGGAAATAACTAACTGTCAAAATATAAAGTAACTGCTTCCGAGTCACAAATTACATTTAACAAGAGAATTCATGAAAACTTTAAAATTTAAGTGGCAACAATGTGAAGCTGAAACGTGAGTGACCGAAGAACTACAACCTATTAACAGTACAATGTAGATAAATACATGCATGCAGTGGCGAACAGTGAAATAAGGACAAACAAAAAAAAATCCTTTAATATCAAAATTTTTTATCAATTCAATAAACTGATCCAAGGATCAGAGAAACAAATTGATTTTGTTGAAAATATTTTGCTGTCGGAAACACACCGTGAACATCTATTTTTAGCAAAAAGTGAAATATGTTCTTTATTGGTAAAAAAGGTTTTGGTAAAATGTTATAAAATTTTATTTTTAAGGAACTAATTCAAATATATTTACAACATGTATTTTAAGAACTTATATTTAGGATTGGACCGCTATAACTCGCTGCGGCATGGAAGAGATCAACATTTTTATAAAATATCTTGCGAAATGCCTTCGTCCAAATTTTTAAATTATTCTGCCTAACTCGCGTAAATTAGGGGTTCAGATTTGAGATGGGCATGTGTCGATTTTTTCAAACACGACACGACACGAGTTATAAATTTCAAACACGCACGACTTTTTCATCTTCGTATGATCAAAAACACATTTTTGTTTTACGTTTACATGTTTATTAATACATACTTTTGTACACAATGTAGAAGGGGATGCCGAGGAGGCAGTTGTCCTGGGCGCAAGGCTTGAGAGGGCGGTAAAATTGTGAAATATACATATATCATTTTGCTAGCGTGTTTGAAAGTCAAAAGTCACGCTCTTTTTTTTGTAGTAAATGAAAATATTTTGATGTAGTAAATTTTAAGAACTCACTTTGCTAGAATTTTTGAACGTCAAAAGTGAGGACATTTTGCTAGTCAAAATTTTCGATAATGAAAACAATTTTTCTTGGGTACACATACATATTTTAATTTACAGATATATTTTTGTAAAGAAAAATTAATTAATTGCGCTCAGTCAAGCGTTGACAAACTGTGTTTGAAAAAATGTTTATTGTATTGGATCGTGTTAGTGGTGTCAATTTTGTTCAACACTAAACACGGCATGTTACGTTGTGCGTATTTGTGTCACGATGAAAAAACACGACAAGCGCTCATCTCTAGTTCAGATCGGGGCCATTGCACGATAAAGTTAAAATGCCAAGTTTATTCTAGTAATTCTTTACCTGTAAAAGAAGAAGAAAAAAAGGATGAAAATTGTGGGTTACAATTAAGTACGAAATAAGGATTTACAAAACACTTATGCTTACCAATTGCGCTCGATGACAAAGCGCAGAATCATCTTGAAAAATCACATTGTCCATACGCGAAAAATGCTCTTCAATAGAAGGTTCCAAGTTTTCTATCAAAGCATTTTTATAGTCAGCTGCTTTGATAGTTCCTTCAATCAAGGCCAGTTGTCCAACTTGGTAATAAGAAAAGCATCCCCAGACCTTTCTACTAATCGGTTGCCTAAATGTTCTTTGGATGCACTCGTCGCTATAGTGCTCTCCAGTTCTTCAGTGCATTTCATCGGAGCCGGATATGTTGAACTTTGATTCATCTGAGATCACATTCTGTCAATCAGATAAAGTCCACATATTGTGCTGGTTAGCCCAAATGCAAGCGTTTCCAACGCATTTGAGCGGTCAAAAAAAGCTTTTTAGCGGGACGATGTGCAAATAAAACAGCGTCATGGAGCCATCGTCGCTGAGTCATTGGAGAAATTTCTATTCCTTCACATTCAACAATCTCTATTTTAATTTCTACAGCCGTTTTTAAGCGATTTTTAAGACTATTCTTTTTTAAAAGTTTATCATCAGCTCTGTAGTCTTTTTTTTGCGAATTTTAGAATACTTTTTCAAAAATTCGGCTACTGAGAACTTACTAAAGCTTGCTCTAGCAGAAATTTCCCGTATCGTTAATCTGTCACTTCGAAACGCCAAAATCTCGCGCTTATCTGGTTTGTTAATTTTTTTTATAAGTTGACATCTTTTCCATCCAATAATGACTAAAAACTACCTATGCCATACCAAAAAAAAAACACATACAAAACAAAGACGTTAACGGGATCGTAAAACCCTTACTTAAAAATTTTTTTTCTGTCAGGATTTTACTGTTCGCTACTGTATGTTATTTTCAATATATACAATTTAGCCTCCCTAGTTAATTCAAGAATCTTATGTACGGAACCATTATTTTATCTACTTTATAGTGTAGAGAATTCAATATTTTGAGGTTTGAATTTCCGTTCAAACAATTTTTTTTTTATCCAAGTTTACTATTGCTCCCATTCGCCAATTCTTATTAAATCAATCTTTTTATGTGATTTTTAATTCTAAGAATAAATATGTAATCAAAATGTGTCGGTCGGATCTAGATTCGGAAATATAGCCATCGGGATTTGCGGATATAGCTTTTGTAAAATCAATATATGCAAGTGGGGAGCCCCTGGTTTGATATGAAAAATATGGGTATGGAAAGATAATTAAATGACCTTCAATAAAACATTTCAAATTTAACTTATGTATCGCTTGCTCTAAATTGTTACATACTACATTAACATAGCCCAGAATGGGATGGACAGGAATGATAGTGATGCATTTTGGTGAAACTAACCAACCAGGCTTGCCTTGCCAAAGCCCGCCCTAATGCCAGAAAATTACCGAATTTTAGCCAATTTTGTTGTTTTAATTACAACTGTACAACATTACACATCAAAATGTATCCCAAAATAATAGAACTTAAAGGAGACATAGCCCAGGATGAAATGGACAGGAATGATAGTGATGCATTTTGGTGAAACTAACCAACCAGGCTTGCCTTGCCAAAGCCCATCCCAATGCCCGAAAATGATCGAATATCGCCCAATTTTGTTGTTTTAACTAAAAGTGTATAATATTACAGCTCGAAATGTACGCCAAATGATAGAACTCGAAGCGGCCTAAATATAACATATGGGGTTGCATTGTGGAATCCTGTCTGAAAATGGTGCGCCACCGCCAATTGCTATTAATATATATTAATGCTTGAAATGTGTGCCAAACGATAGAGCTCCAAGAGTCTAAATGGAATATATAGGGTTGCTTTGTCGAATCCTGTTTTAAACATGGGTTGCCAACCGTTTTTAGGGCCAATTTTTTTAAAAGGGTGGCAACCAATCTTTGGGATAAGATTCGAGCTTTATCTTTTGGCATAAATTTTAAGCTTTTATCTTCATTAATGAAAATTGACCCAAGAAGCCGGTGGAAACCCATGTTTGGGACAGGATTCAACAATGCAACCACATATATTATATTTAGGCCGCTTCGAGTTCTATCATTTGGCGTACATTTCAAGCTATAATATTATATACTTTTAGATAAAACAACAAAATTGGGCGATATTCGATCATTTTCGGGCATTGGGATGGGCTTTGGCAAGGCAAGCCTGGTTGGCTAGTTTCACCAAAATGCATCACTATCATTCCTGTCCATTTCATCCTGGGCTATGTCTCCTTTGAGTTCTATTATTTTGGGATACATTTTGATGTGTAATGTTGTACAGTTGTAATTAAAACAACAAAATTGTCTAAAATTCGGTAATTTTCTGGCATTAGGGCGGGCTTTGGCAAGATAACCCTGGTTGGTTAGTTTCACCAAAATGCATTACTATCTTTCCTCTATATCCCATCCTGTAATCTTATACACTCGACTTTCTACAGTGAGCTCCCGCCTTTCACCATTTTTTTACGGAAAGACAAAAAAAAAAATTCTTCAATAAATTCTATTAAAAGCTATGTATGCACGAACAACAAATACTTACTACGACTACAACAACTTCTACCACAACAACATTAGTTTAGTTTTTCTTTAAAAAAAGCTGCATTTATAGAGATTACCCTTATAAAATTAAAAAATTTCGCAATTAAATCATTGTTTTGTCACTTCATGAAAAGTTTGTCCAACACCGGTCTGTTAACAAAGCCGGTGTTTGACATAGTACAGTGATCCGAGTCCAAAGGTTCCGCTAAGCCGGTGTTAGACATTTTGGACCATGTAAACTCAGAGACGCGGCCGAAATGTAAATTTCACAAGAAAAGTATATGGAGAGTTCTTTCGATGTAATTCGATAGTTTCGAGGAAGACATCATATAAAATATTTGCTAAAAGTCTATAAAAATTATTTGAAATTTATTTGTGAAAGAATTTTGTACAAATGCTACATCCTTGTAAAAACTAGGATTTCGGCTTTCTTGATATGTTGGATAAGTTATGTAACTATTAACAGTTTTTAGGAAAAATGCGGTCTTTAAAAAAAAAAATCGGTCGAAATTTCAGAAAAATCGTCGCATCCTTAAATCCATAGGTAGATCTATCTCTAAGATAAAATTGTCAGTATGGAAGCTAACTTAATTATCCAATATTTTGAATTTCACTTCAGTGTTTCCCAACTCATATTCATGTTTTACAAAAGCTATATCCGAATCTTCCCACTTGTTTTATAAACAATTAAACAATTGGGCAATGAGAACTTAAATGAACCTATTCCATTTTGTTTATATGCATTACATTACAGTGTTGTCGTTGAGTAAGTCTTAGAAAGATAAGGTAAAAATTATTTAAATACAAACCTCATCGTCTAGTGTATTTTTACTGTTGTTATTATTAAAATCATCATCAGATTTTATCAAAAGCACCGGTTCCTCTATCTGGTCATCCAATGTTGCAGTTTCGACTATGCCAAATGATTTCTTAGTTTTTTCACTTAAAGCTGTCCTTAAATCACCAAATGAATTTGTTTCTTTTTTAACTAGGTATTTGTGTATTTCTTTGGATTTCCGTACACTTATCTTCTTATTGGCCGCAAGCGTTGGAACTTTTTTTGATTCATCCTGACTATGTAGATGACTTGTCAATAGATGTTGCGAAAAGTTAGAGACACTGTCATATCTGTTATCACAAAATGAACAGCTAAAGATCAGCAAATGGTTTGTCGTTATTATTATTTCTCCACAATGCATTGAGTAGGAATCACCATCCGGAAGATTAAATTTCGGTGGATTTTCAATAGTTTTTGGATCAAGTGATAATATATTGTGATTGCTTATCCTGTTATTTATATAATAAGTTGCTGCTGCTAAAACAATATTATCTTTAGAAGACCACATTTTGAAATCTTATATGCTTTCTTATTTATTAGAGAATATTAAATTGTATAGAGCGATTTGTATATATTTGTTTATTTTCAGCTGTCTAAAGGGCATGATTTAATTAACATGGTTACTTCACTGAAAAATGTTACCTCTCACCTTTTTTTAAGTCCACAGCAAAAATCAAAATCGAGCAAGACAAAACGTCAAAGTGTTGTCAACAAGAACAATATTTTATGTTTCGCTTGTGAGCCTTTCTTAAGAAGTTAATTTGTCTCAACAAGTGTTTATTTAATTGATATACTATGCCAAATGTCTGCGAATTATGCCGCGTGGTTGCGTCGAAGGGAAATATTTTCTTATTTGCTTTTCCTTTGCATGAAGGAAGGCGTCAACAGTGGATCGAAAGCTGTGACCAGGCTTGGAGGACTTGTTGCCTCTGACTTTTGCTGTGGACTCAGTGTCACATTTTCAAATTTTGACAATTTGCTTTTACCTTATATAATTCTAACATACAAAGTCAAGAAAGTTTTCCTGTTTGTAGGCAAGAAGGGAAAAACGAAAGGGTGATGTACAGAATTTGTCGTACCCGCGAAATCTTTTTCGTTCTATTCGTTAGCTGATATTATGCTTTGAATTTACGTTTGTTGTGGCAGGTTGACGCAGTAATTGCTTTGACATTTTCTTGCACAAAGAAATTCTAGTTTTCGTGTGTAAGCGCAAAACAAATTCACAAAAGAGAATTGACAAGAATTTGATAGGCCGAATTTACTCATGGTACAATAACCAAGGTGTAGTAATTAGGGAGAGCCAATGCGTACTGAAGTGGAAGCCATTTGAGAGCGTGAGAGTAGATCGCCTATTTGCTTTAACGTTGACATTCTTGACATATCAATTGCCCGTTCAGCAAAGTTAAGCGCTTTGATGAATTGCTGCACTTAAGCATAATGGTTTTGAAAACTCTCTCAACGATATGCTGCAAGTATTGAGCAAACAGCTTTAATTCAGATAAATTTAGTCGCTGTTCTTGTTTTTTAATAACAAAAAAGACTTATCGCTGTCAGATTGTAACCCGCTTCACTAATTAGCGTAATTTTTTGTTCGCATCGGAGCTTTGAAAAACTTAATACAAAAACCTCTCAGTAAAAAGTTGTTTAAAGCGATTCAAAAATGTTGAAGTTGCTGAACGGGCCCAACAATCAAAAAAACGATAAGTCAAAAAGAAAACGAAACACAATAAAATCGAATCTATGATAAATGACAATATGAATCTATTAATGGCCGATACCCAGAAAATTATGAGAGAAGTGTCGTAATTACTACACCTTGGTTATTGCACCATGGAATTTACTCGTGTAAGCGTTGACTAAAGGGCCAACTAAACCATGTATGGGCTAGCTTAATCTACTGTCAAATGCTTAAGAATCTCATTCAGAGCATGATTTAACTAATAAGATTCTCGCAAGCTGTCAAACTCACATCTGAAAGTGTTGAACGTCAGAAGACTGGAGTGTCAAAATTGATACCCAATGCAAAAATCGAAAAAAAAATTGAATACGATTTGGTACTTCACTTACTTTTGGAAGAAGCAGCATTTTTTTTGCAGTAGCCTGATATAGTTAAGTCATGACTCAGAGTAGACATCAAAGGATATGAAAAAGAAATGAAACTCTTTTGCGCCAAAATTTTTCACTCTCACGTATTGATTGTCAAAATTCGCTAAAACCAATGATGCCGTGTTCGAATGTAAATTTTATAGAAATTTACTCTTGACTGTGGGTGTTATTGGGCGACTTGGGGAAAAAACTTGGCATAATAAATTAATATTAATACATATCATAGGACTTAGTTAGATTAATTCCAATAATGCAAGCTTACGTTCAATATTAATAACGTCTGTGTACATTACCTGTGTGTCCCTTAATAAGCTTTGGATGCAAAATTATATGCAGTCACGGCAATAGATATAACCACGACCATAATAATGCGTATAAATAGTTTCCAAAAGTTAATGAGAAAAAATATGCCTAAGCAATAAAACTGTTATATTCATACATATATGGGTTGTTCTTATAATTAAGAAAATTTTTTTCAAAACTTTTAAGTGATTTAAGTCTTTCCTTTATCATCAATTTTTAAGTAAATTTCAACCATATCGATATTATTGAATTTAATTTTGGAACGAAATCAGACTTATCTTTTAAAATCAGTTTCGCTTGCGATGTTAGGGATTTTAATAATAGTCGCATTTCAATTTATGTAGTCCTTTTTGAAATTTTATATAATTTGATACCGTCTGATACCGTCATTATAAGCATTCAGAAACACTTTTTAGTTCATAAATGGATGACCTGTCAAATTGGCTCACAATATGAAAAATAGTAAAACTCACGTATTCGTAATATTGATATCCTTCGTTCAGGGTAATTAATTTGCTGACCAAGAATATATTTCCACACATTTTCGTCATAAGCTATATGTATTCGACAATGTGGCAGCTTCTTAACACCGCGGTGAAACAAGAAACTATTGAAAAATATGTGAAAATATGAGAAAATATGAAGTTTTTAAAAAGGAATTGCAAGGTCCAAAAAACCTTGCAATTCCTTTTTAAAAACTTGAGAACTTGAGTATGTTTTTGCTTTTTAAAAATCTTTAATATTATGTGGGTATATGTAGGATTACTCATATTTTTCAGCGTTATGCATTAAAGGCTTATGAAGGGAACAACAAATCAAGAAATTTGTGTAAAAAATAAACGACGTCGATGTCTCACGTTTAAGGGGAGGGGATTTGCTAGCAAAAGAGAGGTGCGGAAAACCAACGTCGACGTCTCACGTTTTTTGGCAAGGGGGTGTAAAAGTGTTCTCTTGTTCGTGAGAGGGCGGGTGAAAGGAAAAGATTATTTCATCCGTGGGTTTGGTGTAATTTTTTTAGCTTTGGTGAATAAGAACAGCTGACTTTGAAGTTTTGTCAATATTTGCAATTGAAAAATATCAAAACAACGAGAAGGAAGGTAAGGTATCACATAATTTAAATTAATAAATTAAAGTAATTCAATTATTTTTGTATTGAAAAAATCTTGGTAATATTGTATTAAAACAATTTAAGTTTCCTTGCAGCTACAACACGAGGAGGTTTCACTTAGTAAACGCATGGAAATGGTGGCTAAAGATCCTGATTCAACTGAAGATGATATTGGCAATGACAATTAATTTGCGTGGATGTGAAGTTACCCCGGATGTTAAGCTTGCACAAGGCAAGTTCAGCATTCGTCTTGAAGTGCCACCAGAAGGACGTCATGGTCCAAACAGTGAAATTTATATTCGTTGTGACACGGAAGAACAATACGCGAAATGGATCGCTGCTTGCCGTCTTGCCGATAGTTCATATGAGAGTGAGGTAGCTAGCATTAAATCATTTCTGAATATGCAAAAACCAGTGCATGGTGCTGCAGTAAATGTTGACCCACGTTCGATTGAACCAGTTGATTACCTGTCGCCTAAGATGTATAAGAAGATGTCAAACAAATCAGTCCACCGCATCTTTTTGGCTCACGCAAATGTCAAAAAATTGTCACTGATCGAATCAAAAAAAAAGTACATACAAGAAGGAGGAACTGCTAGGTGTAGCCCACAATCCTATCATGCGTATGGATCTTAATAGTGGCGATCATATTAAGACTTGGCGCTTTAATACGATGAAAGCATGGAACGTAAATTGGGGCATTAAGTGCATGATGATTCAATTTCATGATGAAAATGTAATTTTCTCATGTCAGTCAGCTGATTGTTGTTGTTATTGAAATTGTTAGTGGTGAAATCCAATAGTGAATGTGACAGCTCCATATATTACCATGTGTTATCATTTTAACAAAAAAATTAAATCAATTGATTATTAGTTATAAAATTGACAAGAGTATCGTTTACTTCTTTATTTCTTAATTTTATTCAATTATTTCCTCGATTTTGGTTAAAAATAAGTGATTTATCGACAAAGTCCAAAAAAAAATTTAAGTCTAATCCAAATTTGGAATAAAACACCCAAAGTGGTAAACCCATATGCAAAATAGTCACCACGCCCGGGTGAGTTTCAAAATGAACCAAAAAAATAAAATTTTATTTTACGTTGGTATTAGTATTCTGATGAGAGTTTCATTTCTTTTTCATATTCTTTGGTTCTGACGTTCAACACTTTCAGATGTGAGTTTGACAGCTTGCGAGAACCTTAATAGTTAAATCATGGTAATTCTGATGCTAAGACATTAACGTAGTCATAAATTATGGCTTGTGCAGACGCCGTTTGAGAAAAACACTTAAAAAATGCTTTCCATGATTTTTCCAATCACATACATATGCAAATGTTTTTGTCTAGGATTCTAGTAATTTGTGATTGTGATTCATATGAGATAAAAGGGCAGGTTTTTGATTAAATGACTTATCACATATATTACACTTGTATTCTCTAGCGTTTATATGTAGTTTTATGTGTTGTTTTAGAGTTCTTTTACGGGAAAAACTTATTGAGCAGTAGGAACAAACAAATGGACGCTCATTTGAGTGCCCCGCCATGTGATTCCTTAAACCAAAGCTATCCAAAAATGTCTTCTCACAAATATCGCACTTTTTTGTACGAATGTTATTGTGTCGTTTCATATGACGAGAGAGACTACTGGTGGTTTTAAAACCATTGCCACACTTAAAGCAAACATATGGCCTTTCTCCAGTATGTATGCGTTTATGAACGGCTACTTCGGTGCTTGAAAAAAATCGCTTGTCACATATTTCACAGGAGAAATTCTTAACATTGGTGTGTCGCAACAGATGTTTTGTTAAATTACTTTTAAGTGTAAAAGTTGATTCACAAATAGTGCACTTATGATTTTTAGCATTAGAATGAATTGATATGTGTGTACTTAAGCTAATTTTTTTCCCGAAAACCTCATCGCATTGATCACATGTATACGCAAGTGGCTTATGCGTATTTTTTAGGGCTGTAGTCGCTTCACGATCTTCCAACGACGATATACTTAGCTAAAAGGAAGAACAAAAGTAAAAAATTTATTAGACAAAAATAAAAAAAGTGTAATTTTAAAAATTAATTTGAAATTTTACAATGAATTATCTTTCAATTTACTTTAATTCTTTTCAAAGCGGTGCAAATTAATAACGATTTTTGGACAGATTCGACATGAATATCACCCTTTACAATTTTTTCAGATGTGAGTTAGTAGTAATTTATTTTTATTTTATTGGAGAAACGAAGGTGCTTTGAATCAGAGACTTTGTATTTAAAGAATGCATTTGCGTAGTCCGACAGAAACATTAGAAACCGTTTGGCTACGGTAAATCACAAACAAACAGTTATGGGCGGGATCTGATCTTTACTTCAATGTTAATTTTTCATATTATTGAAACTTCATATTTCTCTTGTAATTTTTTTGTCCTCTTAACGGATTTTTGAGATACAAGATTCTTAGGGTATAATTATACTTTGAAGTATTTTTTTACAAAAAAAAAAACTTTAGTATGTACTATGCAGAGCTTAATGTTCAGCAGTTTAGTGCAAAAAAAACAACAAAAAAATTACAAGCGCAAAATGCATTAATTGTTAGAGAATAACTCTAACAATCGTAAAAGAACAAAAAATGGGCAACCAGCTGCTTATACTAGTTTCAATGAAGCTACGTCACATCTTCAGTAAGCTTTGTTAGCCGATGTTAAAGAGTCTGCAAACACACTTTATTTACTTCCTCGCTTTAACCAGTTAAGAATCATAGCGAAAAACACAAACACTGTGCACAAACACTTGTTTTTTTGCACTAAACTGCTGAACATTAAGCTCTGCATAGTACATACTAAAATTTACATGTTCTAAAAACACAAATAAAGAAAAAAACTTTATCCTGGGATCTTGAAGTCCCGTGCTACATTTTTGGTCCTGTAAGGACTCTATATGGAATTATTTTCAAGTGCTATCACTAATAGACCATCTAAATCAGAGGTTCTGAAAGTCACTCCTCCCTACGGCCCTGCGCTACCTTGCCGCAAACAAGAGGAAGCTAGTGGGTTCGTCATTTATTTTTAAAGTTCAAAAATCAACCTTCACCACCTTCATCCGACAGAATTACTAAAGCTGAAGTGCAGTACCTTACAACACATTGGAATGTCACGAACGTTGTGGATAAAATATGGTAGATTCAGTGCCGAATCGAGTACATGACTAAATACAGAAAAAAAGAGAGCACATAAAATATTAAACATACATACACAATTTTTTAAAAAACAAAATTATATAGATTATTGTTATTTTGTTGGCATTAATTTGCACAGTACTGTACTGTAATGAACTGTTTGTTTATTTTTGCGTCAAAATACACGTAACTGCGAGGCGTGTGTGGCAACAATATTGGAATGCGAGCGCCGCGTAGATCTTGCCGTTCCTTCCAAGTGGGACGCGCTTCACATTTTGAAAACCACCGATCTAAATGAATAAGTGCGTGGATGGGTATGATAGTGGAAGAAACTTTTTTTCAAAAAGAAAAAACCAAAGTGAACCAGATTAGGTCATGTGTCCCAAGACAACAATCGGTAGCCCATCCGTACAATAAGTTGCTCAAAGTCTATTTTAATGACGTCCTTATTGCAAAAAGCATGCATTCCATTGCATGCTTTGCAACGAAAAAGTTTCATATGCTTGCAGAATTGAGCTGTATAGCCCACACTCCATTCTAGAAAAATTTTAAGCAAAGCGTAGAGCTAAGCAGTTAACCAAAATGGTAAATAAAATCACCTTATTCTGTTGCTCTTCACTTTTAAGATCACAAGATTCATTTTTTGTTGATTTTTTGAACTTTGCCGGCTCTGCTTCTTTTTTGTCCTCTTGCTTTGTAGTTACCTTTTTTATCGTAAGTTTTTTCTTAGGTCTTTTATTTAAGCTATGTGTATTGTCAACAATGGTTTCTCTGGTAGCTTCTAATGATAAATAATTATGTACAGGTTCCAATTCTTCAATAAACATTTCCGTTTCCATGGTGTCATAATCTATTTCATTTTCATTTTCTTCTGTTTTTCCCAATTTGATTGATCCCTTTTTGCTATTTTGTTTCGAAGTTTTCTTTTTGCTCACTCTTTTTTTAATAATGGGTTCGCTATTCACTTCTGACAATAGATATTCTTGAACTGGTTCCAATTTTGTAAGTGGTGACTTCTTGGTATCGAGTTCTTTTGTTTTAATTATTTCTGAGATTTCAGTTTTCTTTACACCCAGATGAGTTGCAGAAATATGTTGAAAAAAGTTTAACAAAGTTCCATATTTGTGGTTGCAAAATGTGCACTGGAAAACCAGCAAATGATTTAATGTTATAAAGATTTTTCCACAATTGCTATAGTAGGAGTCACCCTCGGCCAGTTGGAATTTCGGTGGATCACCATAGACTTTTATAGGATTGAGCAATGATATAGTCTTGCCATTTATTTTGGTATCAATATAATAAGTTGCTGCTGATAAAAAAATATCGTTTTCTGATGACCACATTGTGAATATTTTTGATTTTTCATAAATTGAAAAATTGGTTTCTCTTTGTGTGGTATATTGAAATTTTTTCACGTAAATTATTATACTAAACCGAACACAACATTAGCGATACTACCACACCAAAATTGTAAAAATTTTTTTCTTTTTGCTATACACGATGGTGTATAGGATTAGAGATTTATTTGGCCACACTCATAGAGTTATAACGCCATCACCAATTAAAGTTATTTGAGATTTCTATTAATAGTTTATTTTAGTAAGTATTATAGATGGATAGATATTTTTTTAAAAAATTCACTATTATTTTGTATTTTTGCGTTTTTCGTGTCTTTCTTGTGCTATTTTGCATAGGCACCACTTTGGGTGTTTTATTCCAAATTTGGATATTGGAATTCAAATTAATCAATTTTGGTTAGCTGTGTGCAAAACTCATGAAAAAAACTTCCAACTGTACTGAAAATTTTGCAGGATTTTTTTGCAATTTTGTCCCAGAAAATTCTAATTAAAACTACGTAACGTAAATTTTTTCCAAAATGTGGAATTCTGAATTTGTCCGTCCGAATTTGTTTACATTTTTACACTTTTTTCATTTTACATTTTCACTTATTTGCGATGGGTTTAAAACCAAAATTTTTTCACAATATGGTGGCGCTAATTTTTTTAATAATGTTTTACTTCAAATAAATTGGAAAACAAAAAAAAATGACTTTTGTGAATTGTCAAATTGAAACAAAGTAAAAAAAACCAAAGAGTTTGACAGCGTTTACACGAAGAAACTCTTCAAAGAAAGTTTTCCTGTCTGTTGGCAAGAAGGGAAAAACGAAAGGGTGGTGTACAGAATTTGTCGTACACGCGAAATCCCTTTTGTTCTATTCGTTAGCTGATATTATGCTTTGAATTTACGTTTGTTGTGGCGGGTTGACGCAGTAATTGCTTTGAAATTTTCTTGCACAAACAAATTCTAGTTTCCGTATGTAAACGCAAAAGAAATTCACAAAAGAATGGACAAGAATTTCTCAGACTGAATTTGATCGTGTAAACGTTGAATATCTGAATGCGTTCGAAGAAATAATGGGGTTGACCTGCAAGGGTGGCATTAAAAAACGAGAAACCCCCGATGCAACGAGCTAGTGTGGCCATCTCAATAAATAGTTATTGAGCACTATTAGCAAAAAGACAGATTTGACGTTTTGCAATACACGGATTGGACTAGCACCACACGGGCGTTTCTTCAACGCGCGTTAGCTAACGCACGTTTCAACATAATTATATACACCTGGCCACATGATTAACGCGCGTTTTATTCAACGTAACGCTAGAGACATGCTAAAACGCGTTATAAAAACGTATACTTCTCATCGTCAACAAAACGCAAAGGATATTGTTGAAGTGTTTTATAATAAGTGATATAATAGATGAAGATGTTCAAAAAAGAGCTTTATTTTAATAGTTTTATATTTTTGCATAACAGAATTCTGGCATATGTCAATAGAATTTGTTAATTTTTCTCTATCTATTCTTATTGTGGCGTTTTAAGATACGGCAGTACGACAGCGCTATATACTTTCAGAAAAGGTAGTTCAGATCTACAAATTATGTCTTATCGTACGAATCACAGTGCAGTGTACCAGTAAAAACTTAAAAACTGATATCTGCTGGCAAAATTAGAGCACACTTGACCGCTTGAAATGCACGATGGATACACAAGATTAACGTTGGCTATAAGATCCAAAGTTATGCTTATGCTCTTGTGGGCCTACATAGCCTAGTGCTTTCACTGATGCGTTTTTTCAACGCGCGTTTCAGTATATCCCAGAAGAATCTCGCCAGCATACAAGCAAAATTGACTTTTCAAAAAATAAAATTTTGTGTTTTTGATGTTAAGTACACAAACTTTAGTTACTGTTGTAAGAATATACACACCTCACCAGGTACTGCATACATTTTTACAATGACCGAAATGAACATTATACTTCATATACATACACCACTTTGTAAATAGTGCTAGTTATAAGTTCAATTTTGTTAGTGCTAAATTCAAATAAACAATACAATACAAAAAAAAAAGTAATATATCACAAAGTTAAGAGGATGAAAACATAATTAAAGATTATTTAGCATCACCCACTAGTTTTATGCAGGAAGCCAATTTCGCTTGTATGCCGACGATATGCAATGAGGCACGCAGCATTAGGTTTGCCAATGCCGGAGTTATTCTAGAACGCACGTTGGTTTCAGCTGTAATTTGGTTGTTGTAAATAATTGTTGATACTTAAGCACGAGATAAGAAAATTTAGTAGCCTTAACAGCGTTCGTTTTTTCTCTGCCACGCATAGCTAACGCTCCTTGACTTACCGTGTGAAAAGTACTCAACGCCCGTTGGCAAAAACGTGCGTTGAAACAGCGCTCGTGTGAGCTTAATCTTACTATATATGTATATGGTTATATCGCGATGGTAATGAAGTTTTTCAATTAACACTAAATTTAGTGAAAATTAAAGTATTTTCAAATGATGTGGCAACGCTAGGCTTGGTTGTCCAAATTTGGCATTTCTGAAGACAATTTCTAAACCATACAAAAAAGTTTCGGTTGATGATATTTATTTACACCCAAAAATACTTCCAAGCATCATAGCCAAAGTTTAATAAATTTCCATAATGTGGTCACCGGAGGATGATGTTCTTTTATCAGCAGCAACATACTATATTGCAACAAAAGTTAGCAACAAGGCTACATCGCTAGTTAATTCTAAATATGATGACCCTCCTCAATTTCAACTGGCCGAGGGTGACTCCTACTCCAATAGTTGCGGAAAAATCTTTATAACGATAAATCATGTTCTTGTTTTTCACTGCACTTTTTGCGATAACAAATATGGGACTCTGTTTAATTTCTTGCAACATATATCAGCAAACCATCTGCGTGGTCGGAGAGATAGTCAAAAATCAGAAATCATTAAATCAGAAGAAAATGATACCATGGAGTCGCCAGCTATAGGATTGGAACAATTTCAAGAGTTTTTATCGTTAGAAGGTAGCAGCGACACAATTGTTGACAATACACCAAGTCCAGATAAAGGAACTAATCCAGTGCAGGCAGTGCAGTGTAGTAAAGGACAAAACGAAGAAACGGTCAAATTCAAAAATGATCCTGGGGACGTTGATAGTGAAATAGGCCATCAAGATGAGGTTTATATACTATTTTTAAGATTTTGTTTTAATTTCAGATTCAATTATAAATAACATATGAAACAGTGGTTTGTGTGTCGGCATATTGAGCTGGTCGCTCGGAATTGAAACTACATGGCTGCTAAGTGAGAAATGTTTTTATTTATGACTGACGTTGCTTCGTTTGCTAAATATGCTTTCAGAAGTTTTTTCCAATTATCGCCTTTCTGATCCGGCATTGAACTGTAGTTCCCCAAAATTCTGTAAAAAAATGAAAAAGAGATAGCGCAGAGAGGAACTAGACCAAAACCTTAACGTATATAGGCTGATTCGGCTTAACATTACTAATATTTCGACCAAAAAGCTAGATTTTCTCCGCCATGCTATTGTACTCAATAGAGATTAAACCGCTGTTCCCTTCGAAGATTATCGTAGCTCAAATTATCAGCGAAAACTTTCGCAGTTCAAATCCGCAACAAAGAGTATCGCAGTTCAATGGTTGCCGCGAAGAGTATCGTAATTCAAATTCTCGTCGCAAAAATTTGACCCAAATTGATTCAGTAGTTTTTACGTGATGAACGTACATAGAAAACAGCTAACATTTTATTTATATAGATCAGTGCTGACTAGGGCAAACAAATTTAAGCTCCAAAAATTTGCTATAAGCGCTTAAATAAGCTTTAAAAAATTGCAAAATATGTTCGAAAAATGGAATATCTACTACGCATCTTGTATATTGTATTTGATAAAATATTGTTAACGTTTACAAAACTTATGCGCAAAATTGCATCAAATCGATCTATAAATGCATTTCCCATAATGTCACTCAACGCAGCATGAACATAATATACACGCTTTCAGTTAAGTAAGCCCCTTACTTTCCAGCTTCGTTATGGAACATAAAAATAGTTTTGATATATGCTTAACTGCACTTAGATCTTTATCTCCGAATAAGTCTTTCGTTCGGCTAATGGCTTTTGAGCATTTGTCCTTAAACTATTGTAACATAATATGGAGCTAACTTAGGTGAAATGGTCACAATAGTATTAAATGGATTTTAGCCATGTTTCCCATCTTGCTGTGCACCTTTTTATGTAATTGCAAATAGTTTTAAAGTTATGAAAGTTGGATCGTTCTCATATGGCCATCCTGTCTTTGCAAAAAAACTTTGAATATTATACATATGTGCGATATATGATCCTATATATAATCTTTTATATTTTCTTTTGCTTTTAATTTCAGACAAGCTTATCTTCGATAGAGACTGAGGACCCAACTATAAAAAGACAACCGTACAAAAAATCATACAAAAAAATAAAAACTATAATAAAATGTGATAAATGCGATAGGGTATTTACGAATAAGGCGGTCTTGAAGAGTCATTTAATAAGTCATTCTTCTACCAGAAATTATAGTTGCACACTTTGTGAACGCACTTTTAAACATAAATGCAATTTAAATCAGCATATAATACGCCACACAAATGAAAAAAATTACAAATGTGACCTGTGTGATAAACACTTTTTTACTCATATAGAAGCTACAATTCATCAACGAAGACATGCTGAGGATAGACCACATGTTTGCTTTAAGTGTGGAGATGCGTTTAAGAGCGCCAGTAATTTATTCCAACACATGAGGCGACGCCACGATAATATTCGTTCAGCAAAATGTGATATTTGCGAAATGAGCTTTTTTGATAGGTCTCAGCTAAAGATGCATATGGTGACTCATTCAACTGAGCGACCTTTTGTTTGTACACACTGCTCGGCTAGCTTTAAGCGTAGATACCATCTGCATCAGCACACCAAAGTGCACTTAAATGCTAGGGAGTATGGATGTAATTTATGTGAAAAATCTTTTAATTTAAAACCTGCTCTTAAGTCTCATATTAAAATTAGTCACAATATATTAGAGTGTAGTCCAATATACGAATAAATTCTGTGAAGGAAAAACGTCCTGCGATAACTCGTGCAGGGGTGGGTGCTCGGTTTTGAATCCTTTTACTGGATAACGTTTTTTTTTATTTTTAATAAAAAGCCAGAAAAAAACTAAGGTGGAGCCAATTTTTTTTTACTATAAACTGGTTGGATCACAACATACCCAGAGTAAGCTACATTAGGGGTTGTACATTAATTACGTAAAACTTTTAAAGAAGGTGGAAGTGTCAATTACTTTCTTACTATATAATATAATGGTCATATTTTTATACTTCGAATTCTTACATATCGAAAACGATTAAGAGCCGTCTCACGTAATAATGTACCCTCACATATAAAATGTGTTAAATTTTACTTTTAAATTGCATTCCCAAGCAGGGTTGCCAAGGAGTTGAATATGAGAAATTAACGGCCTTAAAAAAAAATGATTTTTTTTTGTCAGCAATATTAAATAATTTGTACATTATTTTTGAGGACAATATGTATATTTTTTTGCTTGTATAAAAACAAGTTTAACCTTAATTAACAGCTTTTACCTCAAGTTTTTTTTTGCAAAATTGTCCAATTACTACGCGGCCTACGGCTTTGGCATGCAATTAACGGCATGGCAGCATCAATAGCTTTGAAAAAGGCATCTGAAAAGCGCAAACACTTACACAAACCCGGATGAACGCTCTCACGATAAGCGTGTGCTGATCAAATAATATGAATGAAGTATTCTTTGGTGTTGATGATTTGATTATCAATTCAGTATACGTGCACGCTCTTTAAGCGTCTGATCGTTCTCAATTTTACGCTTTTTAAGCGCCTGCTCGTTCTCTGGGCAGCAATGGCCATGAGTCAGTTTTAAAAACGCAACTGCACATCCATTGTCATTTATTCGGGCTTATAATGCTAGACACAGCATTTGCTCATGAAATATAGTTGCTTTGGAGTAACACCTTACTTCCGCCTCGGGTTATTTATCACGAAAATGTAATAACATGAATTTTTTCCGAAAATCCGTTGGTTTGCTTAATTTGGGAATTTGCATGAGTTTGAGCACAAGTGGACCTAAGAGTTTCAAAATTGGGTTTAAGAGTTTAAAATTGGATAGTCGCCACTTTTTTTGATTTTGATATGTAAATAAAAAAGGTCCTCAACTTACGAAATCTTTTCCAAAAAATAATACTGACTTTTCACTGATATCCATCGAATTCAATATGCAGCAATCAATTTAAATTACAGAAATTGAATTCTTTTCATTTAGGCCTATTGATGGTCGACTAGTTTAATTTATGCAATATGTACTACAAAATAAATGTGTGCAATTTAGTTCAAAAATTTATTTGAGCAACGACATATTGTACCTAAAATGGGATAATTGTACCAACTTCTTCCTAATTTTCCATTACTGGTGAGTAGAAGTGTAAAATTATGCCTTGTTTATTCAATTATCGGTCCGTTCTTGAACTAGTCAGATTTAAAAGATGTCCGAAAAGCGTTCCTACAGTCGAAAAACAAGAAAGCGAAGATGAGAGTATTACAATTTTCAAACGGGGATAATCGCTTACGATTTCTCATCACCTGCCTGTATTCTGCTTAACGCATTATAACTTAACCCATCGTAAGTTAAAATAAAATTGTTAAAATTTAATAAAAAGTCAAAATCATAAATAAATACTATGTTGAAACACTTATGTATGTAAGTGTTGTAATCAATGTTTAAGACCTCAATAAAAAATTCAATTCAATATAATATTCTATTTGACAAAATTATTACATTTTGTTTGACATTTGCTGAGCTCGAAAATAAAAGAGAAAGGGAAAATTTTCCAGTGCAGTAACCCTGTTACTTGAATTATGGCTAGATCATGATTTAACTATATTATTAGGAGAGCTCACATGATCCTTCATGCTGTCTAACATACATGGCTTGACAAACACGAACATAGACTAATTAGACCAGAAAGTATTTTCTGCGGGAAAACATTTTTTGATAGTGTTAGTGAAAATTGAAGTTCATCCTTTTGCGGTGAGTTCGCTCGTGTGCGTGTGCCACTTTGTGGATATTTTATGATAAAGTAGGGAATTTATTAGTCTTCAAAGGATTGAAATGAAGAAAAATTATATTATTTGTGGATAAAACCATAATAAAATATTTAAGAAAACGTTACCAGTTATATTATGTATCAATTTTTAATGAAGTAAAAGAAAAATCAACCGAATTGTTTTTTATGTATAAAAAATTCAAAATCTGGCAGCTTTCAAGCTGTCAAATTTTGTAAACAATTATTCCGCCTTCGAAGCAGACACTGATTTATATTTTGATTTGCATGAAAATAATGATTGATATTGAAAATAATGTATTATAACCCAATAATTAAATAATTTTGTTTTTATTCAAACTTAGCTATTTTTTAATTTATCTAAGGTTTTAAATGTATAAAATATTACATTGTCATATAATTGGAATCTTCAATTTAATTCGATTTTTTCACAGCACTTATGGTTGATAGGTACTTGCAGACCCATTACCCACAGTGCCCGTCCAATTAATGTCCTAATTGTTCAGCCATCTCAGTTTGTTTTAAACCTTAACTCTTCATTATGTGATATGATTCACAGATTAATTGCATGTCACCGTACTCAAGTCCATTATGCATCATTTTATCGAAATGACCAGCACCACTTCTCCGACTCATTCACAACACGGCCTTTGCACAAATCGATTGGAAAATTGGCTGAATTAGCGGTTTCAGTGTGCGGATGACCACCAGGCATTAAAGATATACCATAACCATAACCTTCTTCGGCACCGCTAACACCAGAACCGACTTATAAAAATCCCTTGGCACGTAACTCATCACAGTATCGTGCTGTATCTTGGTCTTTCTTTCTGTCTGTTCAGTTGGTTTTTCATTTGCAATTGTATAGAAGTGGTACAGGTATTTGATGTGCTCATATATGAAGATGTTGTAGAGCTCATGGAATTCGTATCGATGATAATGTGATATGGTGCAGCTGAATCGAAATTTTTCTTAAATTTTTCGGCAGATGAATTTTTGGTGGCGTTTCTAGAGTGCTTTCATCTCACGCTCTGAGCTAGAAAAATTTAAAATTAGATATTTTGAAATAAAAAGAACTACTAAAAGCAATATTATTTACTTTTTAATCACGTTCCTCCAAAAAATCTTTCTGTTAAATTGCAAATAGCAAATGAGAAATGTCAAAAGCAGCTGTGGAATTCAGAATGGCTCAAAACGGAATTCTGGTATTCACCACGGAATTCAGAATTGTTCAAAGCGGAATCCTGCTATTCACCGGTTCATGCGGAACCCTGCAATTCACCAAAGAACGAAGAATGATTCAAAGCGGAACCCTGCTATTCACCTTGGTACCATAATGAATGCGATTGCAGGGAAAATTGTTTGGTAGAGCCAAAACAACTTTTCGAACTTTCCCAGCAAAAGCTTTCATTTTTTTTAATATAATTGCTTCAAGTAATTCAAAAGTGAAATTTTTGAGCAAAATGTTGATATAAATTTATCTAAAATAAAAAAAATTTACTCAAGTGAAAAATCTGTTTCAAGCAAACACTTTAAAAGATTGTGCATACATGTGACAAACAGTTGTGTATATGAGAAGCAGCTAGTATCTTTCAATATTAACTGGTCAAAATATTTGTACGCGTTCTTCTGTATGAATACAGAATTTTTAAATTATATGACGAAATTCAAAAGTAACAAGTTTTTGAGTTTCATATTTCAAATAGACGTAGCACAGTAGTATAAAAAATTCTAGCACAATATTTTAATTCTTAAAATATATTAGTAAGCTTTATCTCTTTTCAATCTTTTTTAATAAGACGTACGTATCAATGATAGATGAAGATATACTTATATATCAATAATATTCCCCTGCAAAAATCACATTTACCCAAAAAATACCCACAAATCAGGAACGTATTCGTGCATTTTGGTTTTTACACATATGGTAGCTCTTGCTCTAAAAATTTTTGACAACCAATGCGTGTGAGGAAGAAGAAGACTTTCCGGTCTAAATTAGTCTAGGAACACGAACAACAGTAGCTATGTTTTTTTTTGACGCGGCTATACTATGGCTAACTCAGTGGCAAAATAAAACGCTTTCGCCGCTTAATTTTTTCGTTACTCAAATTTGGCAGCACTTCCGTGGAACAACTGTCAAACAAGAAACGACAATTGAATTAAATCCAAAGTCAACGTTTACACGAGAAAATTCCTGAAAAAGTTTTCCTGTTTATTGGCAAGAAGGGAAAAACGAAAGGATGGTGTGCAGAATTTGTCGTACCCTCAAATTCCCGTTCTATTCGATAGCTCATATTATGCTTTGAATTTACGTTTGTTGTGGCGGGTTAACGCAGTAATTGCTTTGACATTTTCTTGCACAAAGAAATTCTAGTTTTCGTGTGTAAGCGCAAAACAAATTCACAAAAGAGAATAGACAAGAATTTGTTGCATAGAACTTCCTCGTCTAAACGTTGACAAATAAACTTAAATTGACATTTAGAGATGGTACTTTTTGATTAAAAATTAGAGACTTTGTGAGACTGTGCTGCCAAGTCGAATATTAAACAGCCCAATTGAGAATGCTTCAACGCTTATTTCCACGATTAAAATTTAAGCGGCGATTATATCGCCGACTAATTTACCATAGAAAATTTGTTTTTAGCAGGTAGCCGCGTCAAAAAAAAACGGCTAGTATATATATTTGCTTTAACATCGTACATCATGCTGTCAATCATCATTTGCATAATAATTTTGAGGCGTACGCATCACTCACATTACTCACTTCCCTTTTTTGCTTTTTATTTGGCGAAGATGCTGCTTCTTGTAATCATAAAAAAATATAGTTTTCAACTCCGCGTAGCGCTAAATGTCAAATTTTTCAAACAACAGTCTGTTTGTGACAGGAAAAAAAAATTCAACACAATTGACTTCTGTCAAAGTTGGAAAATCGAATACGCTGGCGTTAGCGCGTTGCTTATTTCGGTAGGCTTCATATAAAATGTATGTGCATGATAGAATTTTGACAGTTAAACGACGCTGGCCCTCCAAATTAGGTAGCACAGTTAGCAAAATAAGATCCTTTGACCGTTTACACAGGTCACATCTCTTTTAAATTGTGTTAAATTTTTTTTATCAATATAAACTATACTTTTAACAGTTTAACTATTAAAAAACAAATTTATCAATACGAACAGCAACAAGTTTCAGTTTTCAAAGTACTCAATCTACGTCAAAAGATGAAATCGTTTAGACTGTCAGTTGCTCACATTAACGCAAAATATATGAAAGATTGTATGGGCTTGGGCCTTAGAAGCTAAACACAACTGGGGCATGCGATATCGTCCGTACTTTTCCAATGCGTAAGTAGTGAGTACAAAATTGACACTACAAATTTTATCACAGAGAAATTGAACAAATTGTATTTTTGGTGCGATTTGACACATAAGCTAAGTCGCACGTTCCAGTTGTGCTTAGCTTCTTATTCACTAGTAAACATTTTTGATTCACATTAACGTGACTGGACTAGGGCTGGAGAATATCGATTGTCTGTCTCTTTACTGCTGCTACTAGTACTTATGACTTCGATTATCCCATTGACGTAGGGGGTAGAATCTCTACGTTACATTCTGCATTTGCTCAAAACATTAACCCTTTCGCAGACACGTCGGCATAAGCCGACACTACGAATCGCTTAAATTGGACACCTCGGTATATGCCAACATAGAAAAATAATCGTATACTAGGTGTACACATATGAAACCGGTAATTTTTTATTCAAAAAAACACGTTAATTTTGCGAAAATAGTTCCAAATTTAATCTTCAAAGTTATTCTCCTCGCTAGCTACACATCTTTTCCATCTTTCAGGCAATTTATGGATTACTCGCCAAAAAAATTCTTTGTTTTTTGAGGCTATCCATTCATTGAGCCATTTTTGCACTTCCTCGTAAGAATTGAAGTGCGAATCGTTGAGTGCGTGTCCCATCGATGAAAACAAATAGTAATCGGATGGCGCCAGGTCCGGTGAGTACGGCGGGTGGGGCAGGGGCTCCCAGTTGTACGATTCTACCAAGTTTTTATTGACCGCTGCTCGATGTGGCGATGCGTTGTCATCTTGGAATACAATTTTGTCATGGCGAAGTTGAAATTCGGGCCTCTTCTGACGTATAGCACGGTTCAAAGAGATCAATTGTTGATGGTAACGTGCACCAGTAACTGTTTCACCTGGTTTTAGTACCTCATACCAAATAACACCACGCTGACCCCAGAAAATACACAGCATTGTCTTTCGGCCGAAGCGATTTGGTCTTGGCGTTGATTTGGGTCGTTGGCTGAGGCTCAAATATGATTTTTTTCGTTTGGGATTGTTGAAATAAATCCACTTTTCATCGCCAGTGATGATTCGATGGAGAAAACCTTTTCTGTTTTGCCTGGCGAGCAGCAATTCACAAGTGGTTTTTCGGTTTTCTTGCTGCCTGTCGGTCAGTTCATGTGGCACCCATCTACCGACCTTTAAAATCTTTCCCATGGCTTTCAAACGCAAGGAAACGGTTTGTTGTGTCACATTAAGTTGTTCAGCGAGCTGTTGTTGCGTTTGACCATCATCTTCGTCCAATAATGTTTGCAATTCGGTGTCTTCAAACTTTTTCGGTGGCCGGCCGCGCTCCTCATTTATCACATCAAAATCACCACTTTTAAATTTATTGAACCACTCATTGCACTGTGTACGACCAAGAGCATGCTCGCCGTAAGCTTCAACAAGCATTCGATGCGATTTAGAAGCGTTTTTCTTCAAATGGAAGCAGAAAATCAATGCTTCCCGCAAATGAGAGTTTACAGGCACAAAACGAGCAAATTCGGTCGAGCGGAAAAAATGCGTTTTTGTATGAAACTTGACAAATTGTGAACTGAATATTGTTGACAGATGACAGAATGAACAATTAAGACATTTGGTGCGGTTCGGAAGCTCATACATATACGGCTATCGACCGCTAGATGTCATTACCGGTTTCATATTTGTACACTTAGGACACGTCGGACATAGGCGACGTCAACTGCATTGGTTTTATATGTAGTAGCATATTGTGAGCCACTGCAGAAGCAATCAGATTTAAGTCAGTGCCGCAATATTTTGTTTTTAGTAAAAATTTAATATACAATAAACCACAAACTGAATTCAATTATCTGTTTTATAAGCCAAATAAATTGCATGTGCCATTCTGCTAACATTTTCTAAATTTCGTGTGTCCGCGAAATTGTTAAGTTCATTCCGCATGAATATTTAATGTACATGTAATAGTATTACAACAGATGAATTTTTTGTAGTGTAATTATTTAATTTAGATTAGTGATGGTTTAATTAAGGCTTATGATTTAATTTCATTGTGAAAATAAAGCTTACTGAGTTGGGCAGTTGTCAAAGAAGACACATCATCTTTCATCTGATACTCTTAATGAGACATCACAGGTTCAGGATGGCATTCCATTTTATGTTTTTATCGAAGGACAATCGTCCGTAAAATATCACTTTGTCATTTCTCAATTCTCTTTAACTCTTTATCATAAATAGCAAATTTATTTGACACTATTGATTTGAAAAGTGACTTCTGACTTTCTGCGCAGCAAATTTCAATTTGATAACTACTTGCATCGCTGTGTAAGTGATCATCTTTGGTTTTTTTTACTTTTGTTTCATTTTGACAATTCACAAAAGTCATTTTTTTTGTGTTCCAAATTTATTTGAAATAAAGTGAAAATTATGAAAAAAATTAGCGGGAATACAGCGGACACCATTTCTAATCAATATTGTGAAAAAATTTTGGCTGTAAATATGTAAAAATGTAAAATGAAAAAATGTAAACAAACTCAGACGGACAAATTAAATTTTCCACTTTTTGGAACAATTGTTGACTTATTTTCATTTACGTTACGTAGTTTTAATTAGAATTTTATTTTTTATACGCTGCGACAAAATTGCAAAAAAATGATGCAAAATTTTCAGTCCAGTTGGAAGCTTTTTTCAAACTTCACACTACACTTCTTTTTTTCGATCGAAATTTCGGATTTCTAAAATTATTCACTCAAAGAACTATTTAATCGATAGTTGCGCTGTATTGAATTTTTCTGTGGGTGAATCGTGAACAGCTATCGAATGAATGAAAACAAATAGACTATCGAATAACTAGATAGTTTTTATTCGATAGTTCCCATCACTACCCTAGACTGGACACACCAAGTATTATCATAAATAGCAAAAGTAAATTCTCATACATAATGTGGTCATCTGAGGATGATATTATTTTATCAGCGGCGTCTTACTATGTTGACTCCAAGTTAAACAACAAAACTACTTCGCTATTTGATCCTAAATGGTGTAGTGAACCACCGCCATTTCAGTTGGCCGGAGGTGACGCTTATTCTAAAAATTGTGGAAAAATTTTTATGACGATAAATAATTTGCTAGTTTTCCATTGCACATTATGCAGCAAAAGATATGGAACTCTGTTTAACTTTTTGCAACATATATCAGCAAAGCATCTGTATACTCATAAACAAAGTAAAAAATTAGAAACAAATACAGCAAAAGAAAATGCTACCAAGGACGCTCCAACTACAGATTTGGAACCAGTTTACGAGTATGTAGCGTTAGGAGTTAGCAGACAAGCCGTTGTTGATAAACCAAGTTTAAATAAAAAAACTAAGAAAAACCCCGTGTCTAAAAAGAAAAATAAGACTGCAAAGCAAGATGGCAGAAAGGAAGAGGAAACGGTTAATTTGGATAAACCAAGCTTAAATAAAAAAAATGACAAAAAATCCGTAGTTCCTAAGAAAATTGAGACTGCAAGGCAAGAAGACAAAAAAGAAGAAACGGTCAATTTGGGAAAAGTAGCTGAAAAGGAACCTGGTGACATTGAAAGTGGAAGGTGCCATGATGAGGTTTGTAAGATATTATTTCTAAGCAGCTTCTTCACTGCAGCTCATGGCTCCGTTATGTTTCATAACATTAGAGCTTGTTTTGCCAATTTTGTATCTATTGAAAAAATGTCTGTGAAAATTTAAACTTCAGCTCTCGACAGCTTACAGCAGCGTTTGTAACCGTTATTTTACATTTTCATTACAATAACTAACCAACGATAGGACAAAGGAACAAGGTTGTCATGCCCGAGAATGGAAACCATTTTAAAGATTCTTTTTGATATCTAGTACAAAATTGGGCTTGATTTGGACACATTGAAAAAATCTTGTCCACAATTTCAAAATGTTATAATACTACCACATATAAACAATTATACAACTATAAGCTCTTCAGCAATATTATTGGCAAGACATAAACGTCAAAGACTTTCAAAATAACTTGACCTCTAACATGAAATACCTCTAGAAGTGAAAGTGCATTTTGAAAGTGATTCACTTCTAGTAAAGATCTAAACCTTAACAAGGCCAACAACTCTACTTTAAACTGTCAGCTACTATCACCAACGTTTTTGGAACTATGGACAATTCTTCAATTGTTCAATGAACCCAAATCCAGTATAATTTAATACTTGTATATACTTTAACATTGGTCGACATAAATCGGGCTTTGACTGCAATCTAAGAAGTATGCATGGAGGTAAATTTACGTCTATATTCCACTTATGCTGTTACAAAAGTATCAATTTTTATTGAAATAGGAATTTATTCCATATTATAATAGATACCAGGAGACTGACCAAAGTATAGTTTTTCGTTTTGAGATTGAAAAGTCGAAAAAATATGCAACATGTTGAATTTAAACCTAAATGTCGAAAAAAATATGGGAAATATTTAAAAAGTTGAAAAAGATTGACAAAATATGGAAAATGTTGAAAAACGTCAGAAGAGGATGAGAAATTATGGAAAATGTTGAAATAGGTTGAAAAAGCCGAAAATGTTGGAAAAGTCGAAAAGAGTTGAATGAGGTCGAAAAAGTCGAAAAAATATGGAAAATGCTAAAAATATTTGAAAGAGGTTAAAAACTCGAAAAAAATTTAAAATCTCGAAATGGTTAGAAGTGGAAAAAGTATGGAAAATATTGAAAAAAGTTAAATGAGATTGAATGATTCTATACATGTGTTTCTATATCTAATATAACACTCATTAACTTCAATGAACATTAATTTATTTATTTTGATTTTTCTTCAGGTGAGTGTTTCTTCGGTGGAAGATCTTTAACAAACAATGGAGTCGAAGAGTTCGTATGTACATATATACACATACATCTGAACAAAGTTTAAAAAAAAAAAATAGTTTAAGTAAATTTCACTTAAAAGTAATTTTACGAAACATCTATTGCGAAATACCAATGTAAAGAATTATAGTTGTGAACTATATGGTTCACATATGTAACATTTTTCACAAGCACAGATGCTGCAATTCTTCAACGCATACACTGGTGAAGGACTATATGTATGTTTCCAATGTGGTAAAGGCTACTTTAAATGTTTGATAACATCAATTGTGATTAGTTTTTGAAACTCCTTACCGCTTTGTTAATGTTTTGTGGCCCACTTAGTAGCGTGAAGAAATCGTAAGTGATGCTTTGTTGATTCCTTCGGAAACTTTTAGGATCAACTGTGATTAATTTGTGATTCGTTCTGTAGCGCTGCTAGTGTTGAGATCAGTGTCGATGTCATGGGAATCAAAATTTCATCGATGCTAAAATGAATCCTCTGATAGCTTACTTTTTTTTTTAATTATATAAACTTAATTTTTTGATAGATTAGAAGAGTCGATCAAACATTGTGAATTTCAAATTCAATTTACTTTTTTTACGATGTTGAAACAAAAAATTCAAGCAAATAAACAAACAAATTGTCTAAAAATTCGGTTTATTGCAATTTTGAGACAACATCGTCAAGGAAATTGTTTTGCTAAAAATGTACATGAGGAATGAAATCAATAATTTTTTTTTCGATTAAGATGTTTGATAAACAATTGTAATTATACCTTTAGCGTTGAGTAATATTAGTGATTCTCTTTCGATTCCTTCGGCAGCTTAGTGGTAGCAATTGTGATTCGTTCAGAACTGTGAAGGAATTATTATTGACTCTCACCACAACTAAGGATTGTCCCAAAAAAAACTTGCATTTTTATTTTTTAAGATTATACTCTACCTCTTAATCTTATAGGTCTAAAAATTAAACAGTATTTGTTCTATATAAAGTGACGTTTGATAGGATGAATAACACTTGAAAATAGCACTTCTAACGACCTAGATGTCTAGCAAGCAACAACAAGTCTGCGAACTAATTTTGTTCACATACCTGAAAAATACAGAGTTAAAATAATCAGCTATAGCAGAGATAGTTAGTGCATCAGATAGAACTGGATATATCTCTTTCCCAAAAAAAAGTATATGCAGAAAACCAGAGTATTCTAACCCAAAGCTAGCGGCGAAGGTTAAGCGTCTTTTTAAGCTGCACCCTAACACCTCAGTGCAAGAAACTTACGTCAAAGCAGCTACCTGTGCACGAATATTATATGTCACCGAAGAATCCCTTCTTCGGTGATATATGCTTAGTAAATTCAAAGAGAAAAAAAATTTCGATATTTCCGAAGCAATAATTGGTTGGCAGGCCATGTGCACCTGTGGCGTTAGAAGCAGTTTCGCTGTTACGCAAGGCACAATTAATTCCAAAGTTTATATAGGTGGGTGCCTCGATAAACGTGTTTTGCCCTTTAATCGTGCACATGAGGGTACAGTGATGTTCTGGCCAGATTTAGCAACCTCTCATTACTCTAAAGCTACGATAGAATCAAAGTAAAAAGATTATTTTGTTTTATCAAATCCGCCCAACTGCACAGAGCTTCGTTCAATTGAGAGATATTGGGCTCTAATGAAAAGAGAATATAAAATCATTGCTACTAGTTAGGGAGCTGGTGGCCGAAATTTTTATATGATTTAATCAGAGCAGAGTTCAAAATCATGAAGCTCTAAGAAATATAAATAATACGTCTCTATCATTGCGTTAAGTAATTCAGGGCCCTTTAAAATTGTAAAAAAAGTATCACAAATAATTTTATCGCGTCTGTCTTTTATTTTATAGTCCGACGTTTTTTCCTCCGCTTAAGTGTATATGATTTTTTTTTAAAATTTTCAAACTTAAGTGTTTTTATCGTCAGGCAGATTGCAATAATTATAAAGATTCTGTTATAAAAAAAACGATAGAAACAACCTCTGCCAGTTATTGCTGCTTTTAAAAATTGTAACATTACAAACATATAAATAAAAAAATTGAATAAAAAATCATTTTATCGTGGCTACCTATTGGCTGAGGGGTTCTTACTTAGCGGTACTTATCATATATAAAAATCAAAAATCAAAAAGGCAAACGATTCCAGCTCTGATTTTTTGAAGGCAGATGTTTTTGAGCACAAGTGCAAACTATTAAAGATACATACATGTCTATACTATTATATAAAGCCCAACTAGCATTTTGTGAAAATTTCAATCAAAATTGAGTCATAATTGACTCTGCAGCATGAATGAAAACAGTCAAATATGCGCTAATTTTTTGATCAAATATGACTCTGTTGTTGGGAGAAAACTGTACTCTAGATATGGCTCCGCATGCAGAGTCTTTTGTGAACATTATTTTCAAACAGTTTTCACTCAGGTTTGGGTTTTGAAGTAATTTTTCACTGATATTTATAGTCATTTTTGACTAATATATAACTGCTTTTTCTAGCCATTTTGAACTTTATATTGTAGTCGTTTTCGACTATTCCAATAATTTTTAGCTTTTTATTTCAATCTAAATTGAGTCATATTTGACTCAAACTGCATTTTAAGTGTATATTTTCATTTCCTTTAATTCGCTTTAAATTCTTTTGCTTTGTGTTATTTTCATCATCATCTGTCCTATTTGTAAAATTTTACATATTGTAAACCTATTTATACTGTAAACTTATTTTGAACTGCAAAAGAGAACACAATTCAAAATACAAATTTCAAAGTACAAGTAAAGTAAAAGTTAATGACCTAAATCATAATTCAGTCATTACGTAGATCAACAAGTGATAATATTGTAACTGGTTTCCTGTGCGATCAGTTTTAGATCATTGCGTATATTGAAATGTGATTTTTGGAACTAATTTCTTAATTTTTTTTTAGTTATTACTTATAATCAGTTTTTGGTCATAAACAGTAGTCAAAAATGACTGCATCTGGTGACTTATGATAGAAAGAGTTTTAGAATTTGGATCAAGGGTGTGCATTGTGTATTTTCAGAACCTCATGAAATGTGGATGCGATTAGACAACGGGGCATGGAACATTTCTTACAGCAAAAATTATAATATATACTTATATAAAATATTCTTAAATATTTCATACACTGATAAAATTGAAAATTTGTCCCCTTAGTTACTTCTTAAGTATACGGAAAATTTATCTAACGTCTTACATTGCTACATTTAATTCCGGCTGTTCTAGTAGAGTTAAAACTTCGCCGGACAGAGAACCGCTTGTATTTTGAGGTAATGGGCGTAAAAGGGATATTTGGGGATCCCATTTTATAAGTAAAATTTAAAATAAATCTCCGTTTCTTCTTTCCAACGGCGACATTCCAGTACATCTTCTCCTAGTCAGCCAATTGGCAATGAACAATTGTCAATAACAATTCCATTTTGTTGGTGGCATTGTAACGATTCATATAATATAACGTACGTCATAGCAGTTTCATTTGCATAGTTACCAAAGCGTGCACCTTTAATTCTGCAAAGACAACTTAAAGTTTTTAAAATCATTCCAAACCAATCTAATAATTCCAGTAATATTTGTTGCAATATTAGGACTGGGGAAAAAATTCTCTAGCCGAATTTCCATCATTCGGGATTTCTAAGTCCTTGTTTCGGAACAACCAAGCCGAATTAATTTCTAAATGACTTTTGAATTGCATATATTCTGTCTTCAATAAATTTTTGGTTTTTTCCTCATGGATTTGCCAAGATTTGACCGGTAATTTGCACGATATGTGAAGCAAACATTCGAAAAGCAAAATTGAGAAGTGTGTTCAGTGAGGTTGACTAGTGAGTAAAAATTCAAACACATTATTTAATATCTTTAAAAATATAAGACGTTAAGCAAAAACATAAAATTATTATTTTACCTACAAATGAAAATATTGTTTTTCATATACTTGCATTGTATAAACCTAATCGAATGAGCTTAAAAAGTCGCGTATAACTTCAACTATGTGCACCATTTTTAAAAAGTCCAAAGTAAATTATATTATTAGAGTACGATTTGACCAAATGCGCTTATTCAACTGGAACAAAAAAAAAAGTTAAAATAATAAAGATAGCTAGGGCGATGACTTTATCGCTTGATATCTTTTCTCGGACGTCACTTTCGACAAAAATATTTCGTCACAATTCGCAATGAGGACTAACAAGTCGTCTATATAGAACAAAAAGTCACTATCTACATTTCCATGCTTATTGAGTTATGAGGCATTTTGTATACAATTTATAATTAAAAATCCAATATTTCTAAAACATATCTTTTGAATACTACAAGTTGTTTATTTTTGATCAGCAGCAGGCTGATGCAGAAATCGTTTGCGAAATGAATGTTGCGGCAGGAAGTGAAAAACAAAAAAAGATTATAAAGGTAATTCCTTATGAACAGATAAGAAATGTCTTTCTATTTTCCCTTTGTGCACTTCCGCATGCAAATCAAATCAAACATTGCGGCTGGCCAAAAAAATTTTCCGCGAAAAAATAAGATTTTTCCCATTCTACGTTAAGTATTTTTCGCAGTGCAACAGACAAAATGCGCAGCGCGGACCTTCTCAAGACTTAACCAAAATAGACGTGACGAGACGATAGCAGCTGAACGAACGTTTGCACTCGTTACGTCTGTTTTGACATATAACCCAAAATGTTACGCTAGACAACGAATCGAAACAGCTATTATGGCGAGTAGTGACGATTTCAAGTTCGGTTCTTACGGAACAGCACGGCTCTTAAAAAGTTTCGTTCACTTTCGATCAGTTACGTTTGTTTATTTTGGATATTAACATTGGTTTACATATATTCGAACTTACTTGTTGATTCTCGTCACGTCTAATTTGGTTTAGGCATCACTCAACGTTTTTGATGAAACTGAAATTCTCGATTCGTCAAGCAAGAGTGATAGCTTATGCTCTTCGCTTAGGCGCGGCCATATGGGCTTCCGGTCACTGCTTTATGCGTTAAACAGATCTAGGATGGGGTCGGGAAATCGTCAACGATTACTCGCTGTCAAAAATTATAACATTTGATCATATGAAACCTGCTGACTGGAAACCTGCCGACAAGTACCCGTCGATTTAGACTTAATTCTATTTTCACCGTCGGCAGGCGGTGTTGTGTTCTTCGGGAACTCAAGAAATTCGAAAACTTATTCATATTCGAGTATATTCTCATTAAAAAAAATACTCCTAAGGTTGCTACCAGAACTGCAAAATTTAAATTTTTCGGAATTCGAGTAAAAAAATGAAGAAAATTAGATTTTTTCTTATTTAAAATTTTTATTTTTAAACTTTTTTCGATTTTCCTTATTAGTCATTCCAAATGAAAGCGTCTATTTTTCTTATGAGTCATTCCAAATGAAAGCGTCTAAAAAATAAGAATTTTTGCTCTTACTTTGTGAAAATCCTCTTAAGGGTTAAAAAGAACGAAATCCAACGGCATTCAATTTTCGGATGCGTCAGTTTCCGCCTGCCCAAATTAAAGCAGTTAAAAAACGAAATTACTATGCTTCGAAATTTTTAGCTGTAAATATTTTTCTATTTAAGATATATACACACATGAAATGGCTTTCCAAAGATAAAAGATGTAAGTTTTTGTCCAAAGAATATAAATTCACAAAATCAGTACACGCGAAGATTACACGGTGCTAAAAATACATGCATTTTACAGTTTATTCGAGATTTTTAACTGGGCCCAGTGTCGGGATGCAAACAATTAATGTTTCTCATAGATCAAGTACACATTGATGATGAAATAAAATCTACAATTGACTTGCTCAGCCTACTATTTATTAAAAAAATCTCTGCTTGAGGTTATTTAGTTTTAACTGCGAACTTTAAAATCCTGTAAGCTTTTGATATTTTATTCCTTTTCGCGTGTTCAGCTGTCTTAAAAGAAGCAAAAGTGTCTGAGATTGAAATTACTTGAAAGTTAGTGTGATGGACAGAAATCTATCAAGAAACTCAAAGTAATGGTTTTACTCTAATCAGCTTAGAGACATAAGAAGTTTTTTATGACCTTTGAACTTTTTTAGCAACTTCCTCTCATTTGTACCATTGGTGTTGGGGGCTCGAAGTTCAAACAATAAACTCACTTCTGAACTCACGCATCCGAAAATTAAATGCCGTCGGTTTTCCTTATTTGGAACCCTAAAGAAGATTCTCACAAACTTTGAGCCAAATCTAAACTAAGCTGGCTTTACCGATTAGACGTTTTCATCTGGAATGACTCTTATATGTACAAATACACATAAGGAAGTATCGAGAAAAAAAATTACCGCTATTTTTTAAGCCTATATATGTTACCGGCCAAACTATTTTTTAGGATAAACTAGTTTTTCCTAAGGCAAACTAGTTCATCCGAAGCGTGTTAGGATGCACCAGTTTAGCCTAGGACGAACTAGGGTTATTATTAGGGTACGTAGCTCAGGGCTTACATCTTCCAATATGTCAAATGACGGCTTCACGGCGGCTTTCGGCCGCGGTTCACTATACTATGTCCAGCACGGGTTTCGTTAACACACCGGCGTTGGATATACTACAGGAATCGCGAAACCGCCGCAAAGCCAATGTTGGACATATTGGAAGGTTTAAACCCTGAAGCGCGACTCATGACCGCCCCATTACCAAAAATACTAAAATTTTCCTAGGCTGAACTGGTTCATCCTAGCACGCTTCGATTGAACTAGTTTGACCTAGGAAAAACTAGTTTATCCTAAAAACTAGTTTGGACGGTAACATATACAAGGAAAAAATGCATCATCTCTGCGCAGGTAGAGGTTTGGTGTTTCTTGTGTAACAGGTCAAATCCTTTGCTAATTTCAAAGGATTCGGCTTAATACACCATTATTTTTACATGTGATCTTCATGTAGTGGACTAGACTATTTCATATAATATAATAGTGTATTAAGGTAAATATAGTGAAATTAGCAAAGGCAGTTGAGCTGTTACACAAGAAACACCAAAACCTCTACATGCGCATAGATCATGAATTTTTTCGTTATGAATATTTATATAGGCTTAAAAAGTACCGGTAAAATTTTTTCTCGATACTTCCTTATAGGCATGTACATAAGACAATAAGGAAAATGGAAAAAATTCAAAAAAAAATTTTAAATAATAATTTTTCTTATGCTTATTAAAATTTTATTTCTTTTGTTTTTCACTACAGGCGAGTATTTCTTCGTTGGAAGATCTTGAACCAACTATGGAATCGAAAAGTTCACTTAAAGCACTCCCACATAAATGTGATAAATGCGACAAAGCTTATGCGAAAAAATCTAGCTTAAGAGTTCATATTTTAAGTCATTCCAATGTTAAAAATTATAAATGCACATTCTGTGAAGCACCTTTTAAGTATAAAAATAATTTACGAATGCATCTTGTGCGACATACTACTGGGAAGAAAGTTAATTGTGATCTATGTGAGAAACTATTTTACTCAAAAACAGAAGCTAGAATTCATAAACGCACACATACTGGTGAAAAGCCATATGTTTGCTTTAAATGTGGAAGGCCTTTTAAAACTTCTGGTACTTTAGCCGATCATATGAAATATATGCACGACAATATTCGTACAAAAAAATGTGACTTTTGCGAGAAAACTTTTTTTAATACCTATCAATTGAAGAATCACATGGCAGTACATTCAAATGAGCGTCCTTATGTTTGTACACATTGTTCGGCAAATTTTGCTCGCCAAAAAACTCTGGCACAACACATGAAACTGCATATAAATGCCAAAGAATATAAATGCAATTTATGCGATAAGTCATTTAATCAAATACCTGCTCTCATATCTCATAGAAATATTAATCACAAAGTGTTAGATTTTAAATAAATTAAATTCTGAAAAATTGAAATATTACTAAATACGATGTAATTGTATTGAAATTTGGATTTGCTTATTTTTGTTTCAATTACTATTATGTATTTGGAACCGCGCTTCAGTTTAAGATTTATATTTTTATATAAAAAAAATTTTTTTCAATACAATACTTTAAAGAAATCATTATTTCATTGCTCGTCCTATAATATATATATCGTATTGTAAGTAGTATTGTAAATTCGAAAACGGTTCTCGCCCGGTTCTCTATGCTCAAACAATTTATTGATAGACGTATACCTTTTTTTTCAAAGCAGTTACCATTCTGTATATTTTTAAAGAGTAATATTTCTACGAATTTTTTGTGTTTCCATCTTTTGTGAAAATTTTCCAGTATCGAAGTATCGAAAATTTCGTATGACATGCAATGTATAAAAATATATAAGCCTTCTTACAAAAGTGTATGATTGCTACAAAATTATTAATGAAACAGTAATGGCACATCGATAGCTTCGGCTGCTGGATAATATCAGAGACAAATATGTACATTTTAGATATTTCTAAAACTGAAAAATTCATTTGCTGGAAAGATCAGTTTTCGTTCTTGTTCGTCAAATTTCATACATTTTTTTTTTCGATCAAATAATGTTCAATTAATAATTTTTTTTCACTAAAACTTTGAGTGGGAGGCTGATGCTTTCGCAGGATGATTTTTTTTTTTAAAGAAATGTGGGCGAGTTCTAAACTTTCCGCCGAATAAACAAAATGAACATACTCCAAGCAGTTGGAAAGTTAAAATTTTTGACAGTATTTGAATATATTTTCATATGTATTTAAGAAAATGTGCGCTTTTTGCAATTATAAAAATCTACTTTTGTATTACATAGTTAATAATAATCGAATTTCTTCGATTGCTTTTAATTTCTTTTAAGAAAAAAAGCTGGAATCATATAATATCAAAAATTATAAATTTAAGAATATGAACGTATACGTGGATATGTGATCAGCCAAACTAGTTCTAGTTCAAAGTAATTACCATTAAGCCTAAAGATATGCAAGGAAATCTTAAAGTAAAAGTATTGTGGCTAGTGAAGAGTGAGGTAGTAGCAAAGTATGGCAATAAATTTTAAAATTTCATCGTAATTAAAATTTTACATCAAATAAAATTAATACTACGGAACTTTTTTTTTTTTGAAACATGTATTCTGTATATTTTTAAAGAGTAATATTTAGAATAATTTAATATGTTGTGCTTTTGGATAAAAATTAAATTGCATACTTTTAGGCACACAATTCTACTAGTTTGGCCTAGGAAAAACTAGTTTATGCTAAAAATTAGTTTGACCGTTATGAGACATAATAAATTTCAAGTTTGAATACAAAAACATGCGTTGATATGAGAAACACATTTTCCATAAAATAATTGTCCTCAATCTTCATTATTATTACTATGTGAAGCTGATCTTAAAATAACTTTTCTTTTGTGCTCGTTGTGGTGTGGCAAAATTTTTTCAGAAAAATTTATTTGATTCTGATTTTTTTGGCATTCTGTTGTGCTTCGCATGCTGTACATTGATTTCAATCTTGTGTGTACCTATATGTATATAATTTTTGATAACGCATATACATCTTGTTCCAGTTTACATTTAACATGTAACATTAGGTGTACATATCGTCTATATAGAACAAATAGTCACTATCTACATTTTCATGTTTCCGAGCTATCAAGCTTTTTGTATGCGTTTTATAACTGAACATTTAATATGCCCAAAACACATCTTTTGAATAATAAACTGACAAATTTTGATTTTTTTATAATTTAATTCATAACTCGAAATGTAGATTGTGTCTTTCTGCTCTATACCGACGATATAAAAACTTTTCTTATCACTAGGGACGTAACTATTTATTTGTCAAAAAAATTTGGTTTCGATCATGTTAGACATCCATTTTCGACCTCTGGTGCAAAAAAAAATTACAAGAATGGGAAACTTTAAATATTTTTTTCAAATTTAATAGTTATTGGAAATGTAAAAATAATTTCTATGCATAATATGAAGTAACCTTGAAAAGGTATTCATTAAAAAATAAGTTATTGGCAATGCAAAAACAAAAAAAAAAAATCCTTATGGGCAATACTAGTTATGAATCAAAATAAGAAATATTTATTGAAAACTATTAATTTTTAGCAATTAATATATTTCTCAATAATAACACAAGCACACAAAAAAAAAGTGACCAAGAGGGTGGACTGCACGTTTTCTAGGTAGCTGAAACCGAATATGACTATAAAAAATTATTCCAATTGTCCATTTTCCCGTTACCACCTCTTATCACCCCATCACCCCCCTGGGGACCAAACTTAAATTTTCATACAAAGTTACAATGGATGTACATTCCTACGTTTCTTGGCATGCTAAATCCGAAAATGATAACATAAAATAAATTCGACCCTTCCATCACCCCCTAGCGCCCCTATATTACCCCCAGTATAGTGGGGTAGTGCTAGGGGTAGTGGAAAAGTCAAATTTACTTTTTGTTGTCCTTTTCGGCTCCAGCGTCCCACAAAGCGGCGCTTACTTTTCAATTTTCTAAAAGTTTAGCTTCAACCCCTCTAACTTGTTCGAATCGAAATAAAAAACCATCTATGCAAAGTTTTAGCTCAATCCGACAACTGCGGGGCGACACTCATCAATCATCAAATCACCAAATCTTTGTTATGTTATTTGTAATATTATTAGATAAACTTATTCTATTATTATTAAACTTATACAATAATTATTATTTATACAACCATTTTTATTACAATGCACTCTCGATACTGTGAACTTTGCATTATGTGAACACCGCTCAATGCAAACACTTTTTTTTACATTGATATCCTTAAAAAATTAACAAAGTTAAAAAATGCGGCAATGTGAGCTATAAGTAATGTCAATGTCATTGTGTTGGCGTAATGCGTAAATATGTGTAGATTTCATTTTAGTTCAAAGAATCCCCCTTTTAGACAGTGGTGCATATTTGGCATACAAATTACATATTTATGCGTATTCTTGACGTTTAAATACGGTGACCATATTTTTAGAAGCTAAACCCGGGCAGAAAAAAATTCGTTGAATTTGCGAAAAAGTTCATAACCACATTTCTTTTGCTGCAAATAGTTGATGACTTTGTTCCTTATTGAGAAAACTAATTTCAACCTGAAAACAAAACATTTATATTCAAATACGGGACTAAAAATTAAATATGGAATATCTGTACGTCCCTTGTTTCTTAAAAAAAAAACGGGACAGCATACTGAAATACAGGACTGTCCCGGGAAATACGAAACGGGTGGTCACCGTACGTATAAATTATAGCAATTATTTCAGTTACTACCTACTGTTCTCTCGTGTTGAAAGGTTGTTCTATCCTTTGACCTAAAAAGACTTTTTCAATAAATCCTTACTTTTGACTTTTTATTAATGTAAGTTCTCATTTTTAAGTGCACAAATAGTCCGAAACACTAATACTTCTTGTCTCGAATTTTAGTACTCGCAAAAATGATTCATTCGCAAATGCAAATTTGATGAATGATTTTTAAATTATCGTTTCAGAACGGTTTGTGCAGCTGGTGTAAAGTGACTTTTGTGAAGTGTTCTTCGTAGACTTGTGTAATGAAATGAAATCAACTTCAGGTAGTTCGTCACACAAGTTAAGAAAAGATTTTGATGTCTCTCTTGTTGGCTACATTTTTAATGAATATTCGAACCTTCGAAAGGGCAACTTTTAAGCGTTTTATTTTTTTTTATGTATAACGTAAGAGTTGTAAGTCCTACAAAGATGGAAAGATCAGCGTTGGTGATTTAAGTAGTATCCATTTTTTGGCAAACAGCACGAATTCCTACGTGAAGAAAAAAGAGATATTTCTGTGGCAATTATTGAGGATCTCTATGACATAGCTCATTCAGATGCTTTGAGTCAGATAAAAAATGAAGAAGGATGATTTCCGCTTTACCATTCTTGAACAACACCTCTCTATGCAGAAACCAAATCAAGATTATTACCAAGAGTTAGGGTTCACGATGATCTTTCTTGAAGGCATTTCGAAGAACGGAATATCGTTTCGTATACCAGAAGCTATGAGTCAAGATAAGTGGATGGCAGAGGCGATTTATGCATTCAAGATATACATGCCTGTTTCAAGATCAATGTCAGATAACTCATAAGCAAAATAACTTTTTATTTATTTTTTTTTTATTTATTTCAATTCATAAGAAAACTGATTGCAAAGTTTAAATCTAACACAATCTAGTACCTAATTATACAAGTTACTTATGAAGTTAAATACATTCTGTTGTCTAAAAGACAAGAGGCGAATGTAGTACATACAACTCGGTGAATGATAAACTAAAGGTAGGATATCACATCTTTAAAATGAATATGTACTTTTCTTGCTCTGGCTTCTATCATCAATGTTAAAGTTTCCAACTGTCTCCGGTACTTAGTTCCCGAAACTGTGGCTCTATTCGTATGTGATGACTATCAAAGGCAAATATGGTTCAAGTTATGCTGAAAGCAGACAAAAGTGAAGACAAGAAAATACGAAAAATCAACCGAAGAGCCACATACTGGTACAAAAACATTCTTCACGAGATTTTCTATCAATCCAATTTCCTCGACAAAGACCCTTCAACATATGGAAGCATTACAATTACAAAAGTGAAATTGAAAAATTTAAGAAGACAGTTGCTGTGAAGGATGTTGCAGAAAGAGGTGTCAAATTCATACAGGATTACAATAATATGCTCACAAATAATAGATTGAAGAAAAATTTGTTTAACAGGTCGTTGCCGAAGACCGTAAAAAATACCCAACTGGTAATAAATTCTGTTTTAGGAACAAATAATTTTCAATATTCGTTCGTTCACATTATGAAGGGTCGAGTTTATATGAAATTTATCTTTCGACCCCCGGTTTCAGCGACCTCGGAATATTAGGGTCCACCCTATGGGTCACGACTCTTTTTTTTGTGCGCCTGTGTAATTAATATAAAACCATTTAAAAAATTATTCATTAAAAGTGCGCAATTTTTTTAATCAACAAAAAAACAACAATGAGTAGTTATTTTAGATCCTGAGCATTAAGATTTCAATTAAATCAAACATATATACATATAACAAGTGCAAATCTTAAAGTTGTTTAATATTTCGATAAAATACATCTCATCTCGATAGTAAGTACTAATCAGTACAGAAAAATTACTGAAGCTAACGTCATTCGCAAGATTGCATGCAAAACATGTCTTCGGTTAAAGGGCTTAATATACAAGAAAGGTTGTGAAACTAGAATGAGTTGCTATCTTAAAATTTTTGATATGCTTATTAAAACTTAATTTCTTTTGTTTTTCACTACAGGCGAGTATTTCTTCGTTGGAAGATCTTGAACAAACTATGGGTTCGAAGAGTTCACTTAAAGCACTCGCACATAAATGTGATAAGTGCGACAAAGCTTTTGCGAAAAAAACTAGCTTAAGTCTTCATATTTTAAGTCACTCGAGTGTTAAAAATTATAAATGTACATTGTGTGAAACAACTTTTAAGTATAAAAATAGTTTACGAAAGCATCTTGTGCGACATACTACTGGAAAAAAACATAGTTGTGATCTATGTGACAAACGATTTGCCTCAAGAACAGATGCTACAATTCATAAACGTACACATACAGGCGAAAGGCCATATGTTTGCTTTAAATGTGGAAGGACTTTTAAAACTTCTGGTACTTTAACCGATCATATGAAACAACAGCACAGTAATATTCGTACAAAAAAGTGCGAGATTTGCGAGAAGGCTTTTTATAATAACTATCAATTAAAGAATCACATGGCAGGACACTCAAATGAGCGTCCTTTTGTTTGTACACATTGCTCGGCAAGTTTTGCTCGCCAAAAAACTCTTACACAACACATCAAACTGCATACAAATGCTAGAGAATATAAATGCAATTTGTGTGATAAGTCATTTAATCAAATACCTGCCCTCATATCTCATAGAAATAATAATCACAAAGTGTTATAATGTAAATAAATTAAATTCTGAAAAATTGAGATATTGTTTGTGTTCAAATTTGGATTTGCTTAGTTTTGTTTCAATTACAACAATGTATTTAGAACCACGCTTCAGTTTAAGATTTATATTTTTCTATAAAAAAATATGTTTGGATACAATTTTTTAAAGAAAATCATCCTATAATGATAATCTATTGTAATAATGATAATGTATTGTAAGTAATATTGAAAAAGAAAGTTGTAAAGAGAAAATATTTTAAATAATAATGAAAAAATACATAATGTACATACATATATGTATTAATGGAACGAGCGACAAGTATACCTATGTATGTACGTTATTGAGTGTCGTGTAGATGGGTAGATTTTTATTAGTATGTATTTACAAAACGTTGGTTGGTTAAAGCATATTTTGCATATTTGGAATACAAATCATGCCGACGGCACTCAATCATGTATCGTTCTAAAATATGCAACATTTTGTTAAAATATTACTAAGCATTTACTTTCATGCATACATTTCCTTCCGGCACTCAATGACATAGCTACATTTGTAACTGCCGCTTGTTTCACAGGGTGCTTGTTAATAAAACAATATTCGAATTAATATAATGTTCTCTTTTATTTACTTAAGTTTATTAAAAAAGTAATAAAAAATATTTAAATTTGCAAAAATGAAAGTTTTTCTTATCACAAGTTGCAGCTGTTTGAAGAAAAAAGGCAATGTTCCATGAAAAATGTCATATTTTCTCACATAACAAACCTGCATAATATGCTTCAGCTCAAGGAGCTCATTATAAAAAAATAGGTAAAAACGCAATGATTGGCTGTTAAATGACCGCCCATATAACAACGACCCAAGAAGCTATTTTTGGCAGGAACAAATTCTCATTGATTTCAATAAATTTTAATTTTTTTATTTATGCTGAATAACATTTTGTTTCTTTTGTTTTTCACTTCAGGCGAGTATTTCTTCGCTGGAAGATCTTGAACCAACTTTGGATTTGAATAGTTCACACAAACCACTCGCACATAAATGTGATAAATGCGACAAAGTTTTTGCGAAAAAAATCAGCTTAAGTATTCATATTTTAAGTCACTCGAATGTTCAAAATTATAAATGTACGCAGTGTGAGACGACTTTTAAATATAAAAATAATTTACAGAAGCATTTATTGCGGCATACTCATGGAAAGAAAATTAATTGTAAGCTTTGTGATAAGCGATTCTTCTCCAGCACAGATGCTACAATTCATCAACGTGTACATACTGGCGAAAGGCCATATGTTTGCTTTAAATGTGGCAAAGGTTTTAAAAGTTCTAGTAATCTAGCCGGTCATATGAAACGACACAGTAATATTCGTACAAAAAAATGCGATATATGCGAGAAAGCATTTTTGGATAATTTCCAATTGAAGAATCATATGGCATCACATTCAAATGAGCGTCCTTTCGTTTGTACCCATTGCTCGGCAAGTTTCGCTCGCAACAAAACTCTTAAACAACATATTAAATTACATATAAACGCTAGAGAATATGCCTGCAATTTATGTGATAAGTCATTTAATCAACAACCTGCGCTTTTATCGCATATGAATAACAATCACAAAGTGCTAGAGTATAAATAAATTAAGAATCCTGAATAAAATTAGCTGAATTTAAGTGTATATAAGACATTCCATGTGTTTTCTTTAATAAATTTATATATAAGTTTTGATTTGTTAATAAGTATTGCAAGTAATATAAGGGAGAACTCAAAAACATTCAGCAAAATAAGAATACCACTTACGTCTCCGTCAAATCACATCCAGTTTTGACGGACGTGAAAAAAATAAATGAGTGGGGCGCATTCTTTCCGCAAATGTACATTTTGTACGCGTGATCTTTTTTTTAAATGAACATTTTCTATGAGATTGCAAAATCTTTGTATTAATGGACAACCTATACTAATAATAATAAGTTAATATTATTTGTAACAACATATGACCGTACCAGGGTTAGCAGGTCGTACAGGAGCAATTCCCGGCCTTCTAAAAAAAAATTTTGTACTTAAATACTAAAAAGTAAATATTTTTTTGATCACGAAAATCATTGAATTCCCGAATTCCCAGGCCTCCGGCTTCGATAAGTAATTCCCAAACAGACGGTGTCAAACCCGGTCACTTGGTAAACCTGAACCGTACTCGAAAGGAATTGTTCTCAAAAGTAAGAAGAAATGGATTAATCCTTATTTTTCCGACGTCTATGTATTTTGTACTCATTTTTGGAGTACTCTTTTGCTAGGATATAGTTGATTTTTAAAAATAAAAATTGATTGCTGGGACAGAGGTTCAAACATACGAAGTTCATAATTCAAAATTTTGAATCCTCCACTGCTCTATTAAGCAGGTAAAATAAATGTAAATAAAATAAAATAAGATGTATAGATGTACTCGCTTATCGCTCTAAAAATAAATGTAAATAAAATAAAATAAACTAAAATAAGATGAATAGTTTTAAACACTCGCTTCTCGGCTCTAGGATGCAAATATTTTACCCGTTTTATACTCGCAACTGGATTACTTTTATATTATCCCGCTGAGTTCATTATTGCAGTTTTATTTTTAAAGGCTGTTTTCACAATGTTTAGTTAGACACAAAGTTTCATAATTTGTGCAACTGGCCCTAAATTTATAATAAAAAGTAATTTTATTTAATAAGAACATATGAAATGTATGGTAAAGGTTAATTTTGAATTACATTTTTTAAAAATGTGAAATGTCTCTGTACACGAAATAAATTTTTAAATTTCGTATGAATCTTGATATTGTATATAAACTTTAATTAAATACACCACATGGGCAGCTCTCTTGTACACTGCCAAGTATTATAAAAAATATGCACATATAACAAAAAGTTTATAAAATGAATTTCATAATAAAAATCTGTTTAGAAAAATGTTATCTTATTATTTTTTTACTGACAATTATTTAGATTATAATTGAATCAAATACGCTTATGCCTATATCTCAAAAGTCGGTCCGTATTGGTTATTTTATACCAATAACAATTTTCGTTACTGTTGTTTGGTTTCTGTTCTGGATAAGTGTATAGGTCCAGAAAAATCTAGCTGTAAAAGTTAAGAATACATATTTTGATTCATTCATTTAATGGCTCATATATGTAGTACTTTATATTTCAAAGTAAATTCTTAAAGGCTTTGAGCTTGCATGCATGATAGATGTTTAGTAAATTTAAATAATTTGTTTGTATCCTTTCACAGATTTTATGAAGATAATAATGGAAATACTTAGCTATGGAAAGTCGACAGCCAGAAGTTAAATATTATTGAGTTCTATCGTTAATGCAGTTGACTATAAAGGCATTCTGGAATTATCAAGCTATTAATTAAGGTTTCAGTATTCTTATTATTTTTAATTTTAAGTAAAGCATATAAATGCATTACTCATCGGTCTTACAGTGGCTATTTCGATTAAAAAAATCAATTCTAATATGTGAGTAAAGTGCAGGTATATCGGCAGCAAAACCCAAAATATTAAATAAATTATATTCCAAGAGCCCGCTGTAGAAAAGCAGAGTGTGTAAGATTACAGGATGGGATGTACAGGAAAGATAGTGATGCATTTTGGTGCAACTAACAAATCAGGATTGCTTTGTCAAAGCTTGTCTCGATGCCTGAACTTTCGCCAATTGCGTTATTTTAATTAAAAGTGTATAAGATTACTGCTTGGAATTTATGCCAAATGATAGAATTCGAAGAGCCTAAATTGAGTATATAAAGTTGCATTGTTGAATCCTGACCCAAACATGGGTTGCCATTAGTTTTTTGGTCAATTTTTGTTAATAATGATTACAACTTGAAATGCATGTCAAATGATACAGCTCGGAGAGCCTAAATAGAATATACATGCTGTCTTGTCGAACCTGTCCCAAACATGGGTTTCTACCCATTACAAAAGTGGGCCAAAAAACAGGTGGCAACCCAAGTAAATAAAATATTTGTGATGAAATACGGCCCACATTTAAGGCGAGCAGAAGCGGACATTTGCCTTATATTGTAATACATAATTGCCAACATTCAATAAATCGGACAAAATTTGCGCGAGTCCATAAACTCCCGGCGGATACCCTACTACACTAAAAAGGCTGTTTCAGTAAATTAAAATAAATTTAACGTAAAGGGTGATTCAGATAAAATAATTGGATTAGATGTGAACAATAGGTATTTTGGCAAAGGTTATCAAAATTGACACGGTTGCTAGGAGTGGTTCAGAAAAAAATTAGGTGGTTCTGAACAACTACCCATGCCACCACTCTAACAAGTAATCAGGCGAAAATACTATGGTGGAAGAGAATGGAATTTCGAAATTAAAGTTAATGTAACAAAAATCGATATAGGATATCTGTCGAAACAATAGAATACTGGACAAGTTTGGACAAATAGAAAACTTAAACGCTATAATGAAATTTACACTGGTGGCAGTAACCAACTTACAATGTGTAACCTTCCCATCCGGATGTAACGCCTCGTAAACCTTTCAGAAAGTTTCCACATTAAATCTTACAAAGTTTCAGTAACGTTTCAGAAATCTTTCATTTTTATTTCAGAAAGCTTTCTTAATATGTCACTCATTGTTTAGTCTTTTGAACGTTTCTGAAACGTTACAGATACCTTGTGAGATAAGGGAAAAATGAACAAAAATCTCTTCGTCATCGGACCTCTGAAATTTTCTTACTCACGTCACTTGCGCGTGCTATTTTAATATGTCATCAATTGGGGGACTCTGCGCATCGCCACTTTTGGTAATTTTCTACCAAATTTGGTAGAAAACTTATGGTTTGGTGGAAAGGTAGATTGGTTTATATTTTTTGCAATCCCAAATGTTCTTTCCAAGTCTCGCCGTCCAGCCAGGACGACGTCCACTGCTAACTAAATTATTCCACTTCATGGTTTTTTCGCAGTACTGGTATTCTTTTGTAAAGTATGTCTGTATATGGGCCATTCCATCTATAATGGGCTTCAAAATGCGATAAAAACTACCTAAAAATAATATAAAAGCTAATTTGGATTGTGTTGGTTTTGTTTATATTTATTAATGATTTTTTTTTGTGTTACTTACGAGTTTTTTTAACACAATTTGAAATTTTTTTTTAAGCAATAATATTGGTCAAAAAATTTTATCAAATTTTTTTATATCTTCTACATGATAGACCAATCACTGAAAAAAGTTTCAGCCTATTTAAAAACATGAGGGTAATGATATGCCCATTATAAATGGAATGACCCATATATGTATATGTACATATATATCAACCAGATCTATTTCGGATGACCAAATCAACTCCTCTTACGATAATGTCTTCGATCAAAGAATTCGAGATATATTTCGGAGGCAATCAAATACAAAATACCCTAAAATAAAACATGTTTTCTCTTTATATTACAAATTTATTTAATATAATTTACCTTTAATATTCGATATTTTTTTCAAGTATCTTATAGAAAAGTTTGGTATATTTTTGTATGTTGTACATATTTCCTTTGAGAAATAGTTAAACTATACTACGTATTTGCACTTAATGTCTATGAAATAATGGTACAAAATAAATCTTAATTTACTAAATAATAATATCTAAAATAAATTTAAAGCGTTTTGTTAGTCTTTTTGAATTTTTTCCTTAGGCATTAATTTTAAATTACTATCTGGAATGGCGTTGATGTTTTGACCATAGGATTGGATTTTCTTCTGCTTTCCAATCTCCACTATATTTATTTCGTTCAACTCGTTCGCTGTTTCTGAAACTGATGGTTTCATAATCTCTGTGTTGGTGCTCTCTATTGGTGTCTCCTCCTCTTCCTCGAGAATAATATCTCCCCCCGCCAACGCTATCCTCGACATTTCTTGATTGTTTCTCTGTGGCTTTATTGTAATTTGTAAAGGTAAATGAGGTGTTTTTGCTATATGGGCTGGACTCGAGGTGGTCGCTTGATTCGCACTTTCTTTCAATTGAAATGGATTCATGTTTTCTGTTTTTGTCGTTGACAGTGTGTGGCTCATAGTGCTTTCTGTACATGGCTTCGTTGTCATCTCCATTACGGTCACGGTTGGTTGGGAGTTGGCGAAGCTGGTACTTGGTGGATCCACTGATGACATTTGGGATACTATTGTCTTGCTGTGGTTGTTGCTGAACCCTATGTCTTTCCATTTCTCTAAAACAAATAAGTGACTTAGTTCAAAATTCAAAAGAAAACAATAAAATAAATGTGTATTCTTATACCTCCCATACTACTTCCGCCGCCGGCAGTACCATTAGCATTCTTTCCAAACGGTAGCAGTCCTGTGGGACAACATGTGAGCACAGTTTTATAAGCCTTTCGATACTGCTTATTCATAATAACGTAAATAATAGGATTAATACATGCTGATAGATATAACATAATGTAGCTGAAAATGTGAAAACCTGGATGCTCAACATTTTTATCAGCAACCTTTGCCAGAGTAATAGGCAGATAACAGATGACAAACGACAGAAAAATGGCCAGTACCATTTTAGTGATACGCCACTCATTTCGTTTAGCTCTCAAGTCTCGTTGATCTTTGATACGGGTCTGCTTTTGTAGCGACTCCTGTTTAGTGTCCGCTGTCGAGAAACTACTTTCCGAACCAACATTTGATGATATTCTTGTGTTTGGATCGTTTGTTAGATTTGTCGTCGATATTTGTCTTTGGTTATTTGGTATAGAATTTTGTGCATTAGCATGATTTTTGAGCCTCTGCTCTGATTTATGCACAACCCAAAATATTTTCGTATAACATGCTATGATGATGATACACGGTATTACGAAAGCTATAAGAAATAACGGTGTTTTGCTACTTTTGCCATTGGCGTCATTCATTATGGAGCAGGTTCCCAATTTTGGATCATAATCGAACTTTCCCCAGACTCCGAGCAAAGTTGGTAGTTGCATACCATAGGAAAATAACCAGCAAAATGCAATCATAATAGCAATCCAATGCGTCTTGTATATCTTGCCATAGGAGCTGTGATGTGCAATCATTACGTATCTGTAAGAAAACATTAAATTTATTAAATCATTCTTTAGCTAAGCGTTTAGTAGACTTTATTATCACTTTTAAAAAACATACCTGTTTATTGTTATCATTCCGATACACAGTAAAGACACTCCGATATTTCCATACTGAATAAATGGAACAACCTTGCACAACACGTCTCCGTGAGTCCAAGTTCCTTCAATAAATCGAATAGCACTGAAAGGTAGCACTAACGAACAGAATAATAGGTCCGCTAGACATAAACTGAAATGATTAAGGAGTAAGATATCAATTGAAGAATAATGAAGGCCAAAAGTAAGGCATTAGGAACAATTAAAGTAAATGTCTATACAAACCTTATAATAAAAGCAGCTGCAACATTTCGTACTTTTGGGCACTTCAACAATGCAACTACGGTCAGAAGATTACCAAATATGCCCACAATCATTATGATAAAAGTTAAGACGGCTGCAAACGTTAGGAGCGTTGGTGAAAATCTAAAAATGCAATTTTTGAGTTTATAGGAGATATTATTAGTAAAATCATAAAAAATTCTTAAATATTTTTAAAAGAAACTTTTAAAGTGTAACAGTCAAATATCTAATTAGTGTTGCTGTAAGGTTACTATGTCTCGAAAAAGTAACCATGTTAATAAAAAGGCAACTGGATGTTATTGTGAACCAGTCATAAGGGTATTTCCGGGAAATGAGAAAGCTGACGAATGTGCCAAAATAGGATCAGAACAACCGGATCCGGAACACAAGTGGTAGACCTTAAGATACCGCTGGGGAACTACACTATTGGATATAGTGTATAATGAAGAAAAAAACGAACAGAAGGTGGAACCTTACCGCCGGATGCCTGACTCTCTTAAGATTCAGAAGAGGAGAGATAAGGACTGTTGTAGGGGCCCTATGGCCGCCAAATATATTTTGATTCTGAGTTCTTTCTTGGCCTGGAGGAACTAGCCGAGCTGGAACTCACCAGCATCTTCAACTTCACCAAGGCTTCTGGTTGGTTCGCCCCAATTCAATAAGACAATTTAGGGGGAAAGAGGGGAATATTTGATATATACATATGTAGGGTATCACAACGGGAAAACTGCTTCCGAGTGCATCTTGTTATATGCAAGCAACCTTTTTAACCTAACCTAAGATCAGGGAGCAAAAGTACAACGGAATATGCCACATCGTATCGAAAAAGGACTGCAATATTCCGAGAAAGTTCAAAAAGTGAAAACTTTTAACAGGAAGTAGAGGTTTTCCAAATCGATCCTTTGAAAACTTGCAGAATTATAATGAAACTCATAAATTGAATTTTTGAGCGTTGGCAACGTACTTCTCCCTGAAGCGCCATCGCACGAGAACAAATTGCCCAAGTAAATGCGACGTAAAAAATCTAAGTACGGGAAGGAAATTTAGGAGATTCATTTCCAACATATCACAATATGGAATTTGTAAAAAAAAAATTTTCAACCGATCGGGTCACATCTTGGCTGCCGAAATCTAACATCGCGACCCAAAAATCCAATATTGTGGCCGCATTTTTGAAAGTCAATTGATTTGCATCAAATTTGGTTGGTATACGGGGATGTTGGGGATCACAGATCACGAATCCGAGGTCAAATTCGCCAAACTCAAGATTGCGATTGATTTTTTAAAATTAACCGATTTGTACCTTATTTTGGTTTTTAGGGTGGCCGACTACGAATCTGAGGTTATATTACCAAAATTTTTTAATCTAAGATGGCGGATTCAATATGGCGGTTGGTGTTATGATGAAAAAATCAACTGATTTGTACCATATTTGGCATACGGTGGTTTTTGGAGTTGCTAAATACGAATCTGAGGTGGATCCAATAAAATGGGTTGGGATATTGAGTTTCCACCGTATCGGGTCCGCCATCTTGGATTTTCAAAATCTTGAAAAACAAAAAACAGTTGGAAAACTGGTGATTGGTGGATATTATCACCAGTAATGGGATATCTGTGCGCCTGACAAGAATAACTTGTAGGTATATCTGTTGTATACTTCTAAAAATTACCTCTCACGCAAGGTACATGTTATAGCTATGCTCTAAAAATATTTTGACTCATATTGAACCATAGTACCTGGACGCACTCAACTAATGTGATTGGCTTATTTGCAAGAATTGAAGTACAAAAGGATATCAAACCATAAACATAAGTAAAGGGTGTTTTTTCTAGAGGTTTGTTTTTCGAATAGAGATAAAACTGGCATTTTATGGTCAAATCTGGCAACTCTAATGTCATTTATGTTCAGTTTGGTTTGCCATTTCATCATAAACAGGTTGACAAAAGAACAACGCTTGCAAATCGTGCAAATTTATTTCGAAAATAATGGTTCAGTTCGCGAAGTTTACCGCAAGCTCCGTCCATTTTATGGTCGACATAATCGTCCATCAGAGCAATTAATTCAGTTAACCATGGATCGTTTTCGCACTACGTTTACTCTATGTGATAATACGCATCCGCAGAGACGTCGAACAGTGCGCACCGAAGAAACAATTGCCGCTGTAGAGCAAAATGTTGAAGAGGACCCGAATGAATCGATTCGCCACCGTGCACAGCAATTGGAGCTTTGTCCATCAACTTTATGGAAGATTTTGCGCAAAGATCTTGGCTTGCGACCTTACAAGATCCAGCTTGTGCAAGAATTAAAGCCGCGAGACCATGCAATGCGTCGTGATTTTGGTGTATGGGCCGAAAATGAGATTGATCTCGATGCTGATTTTCATCGCAAAATTTTGTTTAGTGATGAGGCTCATTTTTGGTTGAATGGCTACGTCAACAAACAAAATTGCCGCATTTGAAGTGAAGAGAATCCACATGAGACCCTTGAGACGCCATTACATCCACAAAAACTGACTGTTTGGTGTGCTCTATGGGCTGGTGGAGTCATTGGGCCATACTTCTTCCGAAATAATGCTGGAGAGTCAGTTACCGTTAATGGAGACCGGTATAGAGCATGATAACCGACTATTTTGTTCCCGAATTGGATGGCATGAATGTGGATGAGTTGTGGTTCCAACAAGACGGCGCTACATGCCACACAGCGCACGTCACAATCGATTTATTGAAGGAAACATTCGATGAGCGCATAATTTCGCGGAATGGACCTGTCAATTGGCCACCAAGATCGTGTGATTTGACACCATTGGATTATTTTCTTTGGGGATATGTGAAGTCGCTCGTCTACGCCAACAAACCAGAAACGTTAGGGGACTTGGAAGCCAACATTCGTGGCGTTATTGCCGACATACGGCCCCATATGCTCGAAAAAGTGGTTCAAAATTGGACCTGTAGAATTGGCTTTATTCGAGCCAGCCGCGGCGGCCACATGCCCGAAATTATATTTAAACATTAATGGCATAAAATTATCCTTCCAATAAAGCCAAATTGATGGACATTAAAACGATTTTCTTGTGTTTTATTTCAATTCGAAGCTCTATACCTCTAAAAAAAACACCCTTTACTATGTACCATTGACATAGAAATCATAGTTTCGATTTGTTTACGATTAAGGTTGATGGGAATAATTTTTGAAGTGTTTTGATCTGGGGCCCTAATTTGTATTGCGATGCAAAAGCAATTTGATATGTAATTGAATAAACTGTACTCTAAAATGAGTTGAATCATATTGGCTTTCGAATCGGACAGAATAGGGTCACTGCTTTTTGACGCACTACTTTAGTTCCTGACTAATGGTTACATATGTATTATTGAGAAGGACCTTTAAATTAAGATGCATAAATGTTTTCGAGGTTAAAAGTAAACATTTATCTATTCTCAAGGCCTAAAAGAGTTTTAGATCACTGGTTTTATGTATTGGTCATAAGATAGAAATTTTTAGTTGAATTTCTTGTGATTAGAGAATACAAATTAAAATTAATCACTCAAGCATTATAAGACTTTTTGAATCAGCTCATACATTCCAACTTTAGTACGGTACGGAGTATGGGACTTGTAAGGAAAAGAAAAATCAAAAGATTTTTTTTTACTATAACATTTCCTGCTTCTATATTTCCTGTTTTTTATTGATGTCTACAAACTTTAAGACAAAGAGAATCATTATTTTCTATTTCTAAATCAAATACGATTATGAATCAGTAGCTGATAACCCTTAATCGCATTGGAATAAGCAAAATAAAAAAATAGAAAATGCCATGATAAACTATGAGAATCGATATTTACAAATTGCATATTTCTTGAATTTGCAATTTTATTCTTTTAGTTCTTATCTATGTATGAAAGGCAATATTAACATTTGAAGACATGCGGCATTACATTGATTCGATTACTTTTTATACCCTACACAGAGGGTATATTTACTTTGTCATTCCGTTTGTAACGCATAGAAGCGGGCGTGGCAGGTATGGAAAAGTATATATATTCTTGATCAGCGTCACCACCTGAGTCGATATAGCTATGTCCGTCTGTTGAAGGCCGTGGCACAGCTTGCAATATTTATAAACGTTATAAAAAGAGAACTAACAACGCAATCGTTATGAAATTTAATATGGCAGACATACTTGCTAAAAGGTGTTCTTCTTTTGGCACAATAGTGCCGGTGGGTGTGGCACCTCCCATATAAGCAAAATACTTTTAATGCTATAGATAGTGTGCTATGAGAGTTATCTTCATAAACTTTTGTGTGGAGGTGTCGGTTACTATTAGCTTTGACACTTCCCTCATTAACATAAAGTTGTAAGTACTATTTTAAATGAATTATTGGAGCAATTGATCTGAAATTTGATGTAAGTGGTTTACTGGGTATTACGTATATATGAGTCAAAAACTGGGGAAATAGCAACAGTCGAATTAATATTGTGCTAAAATTTGGTTTGTTTATTGAATCAAAAGTGAGCGGAATTGGAGAAGTGGGGTTGACATATTTCGTGTTTTTCATTTCTATTCTATTTTTTCCAACATTTCCCATACTTTTTTGACATTTTCCACCTTTTACCTTTCCCCTTCACTTTCATTCGACGTTTTCTTTATTCTCTCGATTTTATCATCAATTTTTTAGTATTTTTCATATATTTCGCCTTATTCAATTTCTTTCAACTTTCTTCAATGGTTTTCATAATTTTTCAACATTTTCAGTTTTTTCCAACACTTTTCCATATTTTTCAACCTTTTTACATTATTTTCCACTTATTCAACCTACTCAACATTTTTTTAACATTTATTTTAAAAGTACTTTCAATGCAGTGCAGGGTATGTGAGTTTCGGCCTGGCCGAAGATAAAACCTTTGCTAGTTTTTTTTGGATTTTGTTTTTTATTTAGATTTTGTTTCTTATATCGAATATGAAAGCTAACAGCCAGATTCTACTTTTATGATTTTAATTCTAAGAGGGGGATAATTTTTGACCTTTCCTTAAAAGAGGTGTTTAACTCCAATTAATCGTGATCATGATCATTTGGAAGAATGATGGTGAAACAGTACACCAAGTGCAGTAATGTCTACCTCATTGCTGCGTTCAGAAAAATCTTTTCCACATGCATAATTTTCATGAGATGATCGATGAGGTTTTTTCGATATTTCTTCAAATCTATAGATATTTGTTGTAAATAAATTAAAATTTAATGTAAAATTCTTACTCAGATGGCTCATCCATGTTTTCACTTGTGATCGTGGTGCTGTTGTAATATATAATTGTTGTCATTCTGAAAATAAAAATAAACAAATAAATTTTAGTCAACATAGGCATTTCATTATTTGCACAATTCTTTAAAGATAAGTTCATGATTTTGAAACATGGAATGGAATATATTTGTAGTCTTATGGCAAAACAGCATAAGTTAACTATGTATATAATTGACTGAGAACTTTTGAAGTGTGCTTTCGATGTGTAATATAAGCAGTTCTGCTGAAATGAAAAACAGGTAGGGCAAAATCAATTTACAAATCAATTCATTACCGATTAATTAAGCCAAACAGGCGTTTTTAGCTGTGCCATAAAAATTTGCTAATCAAAGAAGCACACTTCCAAACACTTGAATAAATAAATTCTTTTGAAATCAATTTACTGAATTACTTACGAAACTTATAGTGCTACGAATAAAAGTGGGATCGGGAAACTTATTGCATCAACGAAACTTCTTGGAGATGTTTAACTAAATGACCCAGAAGTAAAATCCGCAGAGATTTACATGAGACGAATTCCCCAACACACTACGTGAAATTCTTTAGGATATCTTATGCAAACTCGGCTCATGGGTAGATGAGCCTGGTTTAGTTGTAAGTCCGAACGAAACAGTCACAAACTTTCTATTATTAAACCAGCTACGCATTAAAAGGAAGTGCACGGTATCTTGGTCTTGTATTGGATAGGAAACTAAGCTTTAAAATAAATGTTGAAGCGAAAGTTAGGTGAAAGGCTCTACACTGCGGCCATTCTTTTACATGGCATTGTGGTGTGGTGGCCTGTGTTAGACAAGCTGAACTATTACAAACAATCGCACAAGGCACAGAGGGCTGCTTCCATGTGCATGACTGGTGCTCTAAGGCGCCTGCCATACGTTTACCTTTGAACTATTAGATAAACGGATGGGAGTATGCTACGCCAATAGACTCAGTAAAATTTTTGCTGTTCCGAGGGAAGTACAGGTACAAGATAGTATTCTTCATAGTTTGAGTTCTGTACCCTCCAACTTGTACTATACTGTTTCAGTAGTCTCATTCACAAGATATCACATTCCATATAGGGATGACTGGAAGAGAATGACTCCTAGAGAGAAGGGGCAACATTAATTTTCATTCGGATGACTCCAAGCTAAATAACCATGTGGGCTTTAATAGTGACTCTAAAGAACTGAAGTTAAGGACTATTGTAACGTTTTTCAGGCAGAGGTTATAGCTAGCATGCTGGTTGAGGATAAATATTTTATCCAAAAAAATAGATAGTCAGACTGCTATTAAATCTCTAGAATCAGTATTCCTTAACTCAATAGTGGCCCATAAATGCCGCTCATCTCTTAATAAGATGGCTCAGCATTTTAACATTCTTATCTGGAGGCCTGGACATAGGAATATTGATGGATATTGAAAAGCTGATAAAGTTGCAAGGCTGGGGACTATAACACAAATGCTACATGAAAGAGAATATGTTCAAAATGGTTAACACAAGATGGACCCAAGGGTCAAATTGCCACATAACAAGGAATGTCTGACCAAAATGGGATGCTCCCCGCTCTTTAGTCTCGTAAAAAATAAATATGTGTGGAAATCAGAGTTTGCCAAGTTGAAAAGAAGGAATTCCCGTCATTTCCGAAACCAAATTGTTTTTCTCTAAAATGGTAAAAACCTATTTTTTGGACCTTTTTTTGTTTTAATTTCAATATTTGTGTGAAAAAAACTAGATGACATTTTTGGTGGAAACGCAGGCAGGTTGGCATTAGATTTTAATTTTTTTTTAAACTTGCGGTGATGAGCATATGTTTCAAATTCATTGATTTAGTAAAAAGTATGGATGCAACGATACGCGTTTCGGCCGATACAATACCGATACCAATATTCATAAATATTTATCGCCGATACTGATACCGATATTTATAAAAAGTTGTCGCAGAGACTGACATTGCATTAAAAATGCGATTTCGCGAATCTGTTTGGATAAGACCTGTCGTTGAAAACAGATGCGACAGAATCCATTTGGAAACTGAAATACATTTGTGACAATTTTTTTAAATTTGGATGCAGAACCTCATTACGACAAAAACTGAAAGGATCTGCATCTGTTGCAATATTGGGATATCTAAAATATCTCTCAATTTCTTCTTTGAAAGTATCGGATCACAATGAGGACAATGGTTCTTCTTCTTCAGGTTCCTTAATAATATTTTCACAAACATTCCATATCCCCCGTCTTGTAATTGGCTCAGAACTCGTACTAGGTTGGAACGTAACTGTTTCTGAAGAGGTTTCGGAATATAGTGGTAAATTAATAAAATTTGCAAGCCAATTTTTTGCCCTAGAAATAGTGGACCACAATTGGAATGTTCGTAGCTTATATCGAGGATATAAGCGCCGTTGGTAAATAATAAGATTCTTCACTTTCCAAATTAAATCTTTTTTCAAGAACCAAAAATTCCGACAACGTGCGTTTTTCGTTATGAGTATGTAATATGGAAATGTCGGTGTCTTTCTTTTCTGAACTTGACAGCTAAGACAGAATTTAAAATAAAATAGAAGAAATGTCTTGCTTGAAGGCCTTTTTTTCTTAACAGTTCCTTTATCCACCTGATATGGTACCTATTGTGAAAATATTAGTGTTGATGAATGTTTTGAATTGATTTTGACATTTTGGGACACAATAACATTTTTTTTGTACTTATTGGTGTATCGGCAAATAACTCATTTATCGTTTGTCCTTCTAGTTGGTATTCAGATGCAGCACATCGCGGTAATTAAACAAAACTCAATTCTGGATGCATTTTACACTGCATAGCATAAATAAACCTTAGATTATATTATCTCTTAAATACAACACATATTTTTTTTTGTATTTTTGAAGTTCTTTTTTAGTTAATGTGCTTTGTAATTAGCATACCAAGGATTATCCGCATCCGAAATAAGTCCTTGAAATAGTTTTCGGTTTGTAAGCTTAAACCTTCACCTTCACAAGCCTTTTGAAAATTTTCCAACCGGCGAAAATACAAGTTCCTTGAGAAATATGTTTTTTTTTCTTTAACGGATTGATTTTTAAAGTTATGAACTCGATCGATAAACTTCTCTCCGTTACACCCTTCCTTTGGAGATTTGATTTTATACTGGTATTAAAATATTTAATATCGTTTAGTTTGCTCCATCGCATAGTGAGTGTCATATTTCTTAGAACAAGAACCATTTCATGTACAATACTTCAAGCAGATATGTACATTTGGGTTACGCTTCTTTTCTAAATTAATGTCAATTAAGTAAATTAAAGAGGTCAGTTGCACATGTTGTCTTTGTATGATACAACACTTTAGTGCTTCGCTATACATTGGCTGTTGTAACGAGTATCCGTATATGGGTGCAGAGATCACTAAAAATTTTATTAATTAAATGTGTGATAAATTTGTATATCCTATAGATTTAAAATGCTTTTACTCAATCATGAGGGTTGAAGTTGAAGCAGTTATCTCTTTCTATATTCTTTCTCTTTTTTTTTTTTTAAAAAAAAGAGTCATATGTATAGACATATGTAGAACTAAGAACATTCGCCACTATATTTGATAGAATAGTTTTCTAATTGGTAATAATTATATTAAAACGTGTTAGGTCGTCAAGTCAATGAGTCTTTAAATACACCACCAAAATGTCTATTAACAAGGCGGTATGAAAAAACTCTGACCTTCAGCTTGTAAGACTCAGATTGGTAGATTGATTTATTATTACGCTTCTAAATTGCTCTATTAATGGATTGAAATGAAAAATAGTTTGATATACTAAATAATTGACAGATTATAAGGAAACCTTTTTCTCGAAGTCGACTTTTTGCAGCTGCTCCATTTCGAGCGCTACTGCTTGAACAAAAGTTCTATGTGTAACTACTTTGATTGCTATCCCGTTGTCTTGTGTCGTTCGCTGCATATTTCACCATGGCGCTATTTAACAAATTTCTCTAGCAACTTTCTTGATCGTATGACCGATCTCAGTTGAGTTAGAAAAATGTTTGATACCCAAATAAATTTTATGGTTTGAGTTGATTTAGGGTTACCAAATCGTCAATATTTACCTAAAGCAAAAGTTATAAAAATTTTTTTGAGTAGCCAGGATTCGCAGACAGAAAACAATACCTATTTATCCCAGTGTTTAGATCGATTGGTGGTGAGAGGTTGTTGTGAACGTTGCTCCAATTGGCTTTCGATCATTAGAGAAACATTCAAGGTCATAATTCCTTTATAATTTTTACATAGAGTGCAGACATTTTTGGAGCTTTATAACATCATTCAAGGCATCCGTAATAGAGACTCACTTTTTTCCAAATGGAAGCTTTTGGACGACCAGTGTTATGTCTTCAATAGAAAGAGCATTGTGGCATTTCTGTAATTCTATATAGGCGCTACTTTACCGCGATGATGTAGAGCTCGATAAATTGTGATTAATAGGCGTTCCGGCCGCAAGTTAATTTTCCCAAACTCTGTTATCATCTCTGCAGCTGTGCTTGAGATCACTATGGAATTATCTATGTTACTACTGTGTAGGACAGTAGTTGTCCCCATTGGATTCTATTGCAATCCTTAAGCGCCATGCAGATGAAGTTATTCAGATTTGTCGTAATATGGTTGAAATATTTTTGTTGGTTTGGTCTTTCTTGAAGTTCGGAAGAGGGTCGGTGTTGATATTGTTGTAGACTTATGCTATTTATCGTTCCTGCAGCTGTGTTTAAAATCTCTATATGTAGAGAGCTGTGCTTTAGTTTGTCGAGAGCAGCCGTTTTGCAGCCCATTTGTTGATTGACCAAAGGCCTAAAGCTCGGCATATGCTTGTAATATGATTTTCTTTACTCTGAAGTAAGGAAACTCATAAAAAAAATCTATGCCTTTCATGAAGAGGATGTCATGTCCCGGGCATGTGAATTGTTTCCCTATTCTCGTACAGCGTCATTTACTGAACCCCATGATGTATCTGAATATCTAAGTGATAAAATTCTAGGACACACAGAGATTGGGTTCGTATAGAACGGTAGCAATAATTTGGCAACGCTCATTTCAAAAATGCTGAAAATTGTGTGATATCATTTACAGTTTACGAGCTATTAAAGAAAAACCATTCCGAAATTTTATCTCTTCTGTTTTTGAAAGCATTCGTATTTATATCTTTTATATTTCAAGAGAGGATTAAAATCCTTGGCAATTTCATTTTATTTTTATTTATGACAACGATCTCCCATTGTGAGACGATGTAATAAAGACCATAATGGATGAGTATTTTTAGCGTTGCAATAATACCCCACTAGATATTCAAATAAATCTTCTACGAGGCGTGAATTTTTCGAATGCTTCGTGACACTAAATTATTCGATAAAAAACTGAAAACCATGGGCCTTTGACGATAAATTTGAAATCACCAAGAATATTGAAGTATGCTGGAAAAATTCCTTGAAAAAAGAAGCCAGTTCTCTGGCACAGTGGTAGTGTTCTGCGGTTAGAGTACACAGATGGGAAATAAACTTTGCTAGTTTATTTTTATTAATGAAAAATCAAACTCGAAGAACTATTAAATCGGTAACGATATTGCTGTGGTGCTCGCTCGCTTTGCTTCGTAGAATGAAGAATGTACTTTATTCTCGCTTGCGTCCAAAAAGAACTCGATATTATTTATTTTGTAAAGGTCCCAAAAAGTTTTAAACTCGCGATGAATAAACTCTCCAGCTTGTTCTAACCATTCACCTAACCCATTACTAGATAAATGACGCACATCTGCTTCCAAATGCTCGATTAATACGTGCATTTCAAAGTCACTGAAGTTTCTGTCCCCTAACTATCGTTCGTTACTAACGATTTGTTTGGCCTATCTTTCTTCGGATCCTTTTGTTTTAAATTGGTGATTTTTCTAGTTTCCTAGCACGGTGGTATCTTACGAATACATACATATATACTTTAAATGTTTGTTCTATATATATAGTATTCTACCAGAATTTCTTAAGATTTTTATTGCTGTGCACTTAACTGTTGGTCCATAACTTTGGGGTAAGTTTTAACTGCGAAGGGCCTTTGTTTTATTCGATAGTCTTGATCCTGCCGTTTTATTTTCAGTTCTTATGCGACTTTTCATAACTTTCGTAGAGCACTTCACAGGTAGAGTACAAGCATATATATTGCGATGTTTGAATTTTGCTGATTAAATTTTTTAACTGACTTACCTTGATCCAGAATTTTGTTGAATCAAATAATCTTGATTCTCGTCTACTGGCTGCTATCACTGCTATCAGTGCGCAAGTTCGTGTTGATTATTTTTTATTTTTGTTTTCCTTTTGCAAACAAAAATATTTCACATGACGCGAGTATCGAAACAAGTTATCCACATGATATCGGATTGCACTGCAAGAGTGACTAATAATATATTTATCATCTACGAGATATTTAAAACACGTTTCACGGATTTCCAGGTAATGCAATGCTGTCTACCGTTTTGCTCTCGTCACTATACAATGACGATTGAGGGGTGCGAGTGGGGCTTACAAAACCGAGAATCTCATGAATCAACAGATTTCAATTGGTGGCCGCCGATGACTAATGCTGCCAACTGCACACAAAACTTAATTAGTAAAATTATACTTTTGAACTTGGCTTAAACTAAACACAACACGTCGCTTTCATTCGGCATTTCCATAATAAGAATTATAAATATTTTTAGCAATTGTCAGTAGAACAAAATAAAAAATGCAGAGTCCAATAAATCTCCAGCTTAAAACTTCCATTGCATAAACGTAAATAAACTATAGATAACTAGATCAGCTGAATCGAACATAAATAATTTGATTAACGCGCGCACAATACAATTGAGAAAAATTAAATATAATTTAAATTTATTTTAATGTATATAAATGGTTGGCACAATCGGTAAACACTTCAATTTTGATGAATATAGTTTAAGTTTAATTCAGTGCGTACTCTCTGCTCTATATACTACTACGATGGATGATGGTGTTGTCCATGCTCCCTCCGACACTGTTGACATTTTATCTGAGAATAAACTAAAATTTTACGAAGAGTCGTTACTCGTAAAGTCGTTGGTTGGTTTCGAGTCATTAACTTCACTACTACATACTACTGTCATCGGTTTGTGTTACTCAGTGCGATCGGTTTTGTTTTTGTTTTTGGTTTTCTTTTTTTTTTGTTTTTAATGACAGCTCACATATCATTCAACTAGCCGGGCAGCAGCACCAACAAACGATCAACGAGTGTTGGCGATCATTAGTTCAGATACGAATAGCGGCGTGCTATCTAAGCATGCGATAGTTGATTCTCGTAGTTACTCATACACTGAACCCAAAATTACAGGCATATAATTGAGTTCAAAATCAAATTAATTTATTGTTAGACAGCGTTTATACGAGGAAACTCTTCAAAGAAAGTTTCCCTGTCTGTAGGCAAGAAGGGAAAAACGAAAGGGTGGTGTACAGAATTTGTCGTACACGGGAAATCCCTTTCGTTCTATTCTTTGGCTGATATTATGCTTTGAATTTACGTTTGTTGTGGCGGGTTGACGCAGTAATTGCTTTGAAATTTTCTTGCACAAGAGAATAGACAAGAATTTCTCTTTGACTTAGCTAATGAAGAAATTAATTGATTTTACCTTTGAGCGGTAATCAAATATGAAAAACAGCAACAGCAACAAGAATCTTTTCAAACGTTCTTCTAATGAGTGAGCAGATGTTGCCCGTTACTTAATATTTCAGTTTATAGCTGTTTTGGCCAAAGGACATATTGTATCGATAAATATTGTAAATAATACGTAGCAACGAAAAGGGAGTCTGAAGTTATCGAAAAAGTTCATAAAAACTTCAAAGTTATCGAATAATATCAAAAATGTCTGAAAATTTAAAAATTATGAAGAAATGCTACATAACTCAAAAAGTGTCGAATAATATCGAAAATTATCAAAAAAGTTCGATAAAATCTTAAGGGCTCGAGAAAGTTGATAAATATATATGTAAAGTATCGAAGAGTCGCTAAAAGTTTGGAGGTATCGAAAGCGCAAAATAAAGCTGAAATACCAAATGCAGTTAAAATATATGTTATCATATGGCAACGCTCATATAAAAAGCATGAGGTGATCATCGATGCTTGATGGCTACTCAATCACACCAAGCTTAAACGAGCGGAAAGTTCGAAAAAAAGCCCAAAAAACGGCTTACGGGAGATGATTTCTGAGCCCTCGAAATATCAAAATCCATGCTCCGAAAAATCTGACCAGATCCTCTCTTGAAGAAATTTCATGTGTGAGCATTAATTTGAAAATGTTAGGAAATTGGTGGAAATAAAATGCTGAAAGGGATATATGTATATGAGTGAATATTATATATAAATTATTTATATATTATGCATATGGGTATAAGATTATATGTGTACATGGATATGGTATATATTTATACATTTATTACCATTTATAAGCCACATTTGTTTCGACTAAGAGTAATTATTAATTTATTCATAAAGCAATAATATTTATTTATTATTATAGTAAAAATTAATTGAATAACAGAAATATACAACACTAGTGAAACCAATTAAAGTATAATGTTTTTATTTAAGTTTGATTAAATAATTAAAATTTATTTTTATTGAAATTTTATCTTAGTGCGAGTGGATAAAACAATGTTTTTGGTTTTTTCATATGGTGCATAAATCAAAAATTTATTTGGTAAGAATCATTGGAATACGTGGAATCAGCACCTTTGAATAAGTTTAATTTGGTTATAGTTCTTGTCTTCTATATATGTACATACATGTACTTATGTACCGAGTCTCATTTATCTGCGTCAAATAGTTTTAGAGATATGTAAAAAATGTTAGTCATTTGTAATTTGAGGCGTGGCACTACCCATTTTTTTATTGAATCTTACTTCTAACTCTATTTTGTATATACACACCAAGTCTCATTTATCTGCGTCATATAGTTTATTAGATGTGATGAGTTTTATTCTTCTCTTATGTGCGAGGGCGTGGCATTGCCCACTTTTTCCAAACCAAACTATGCTAAGGACATTTTACAAACTATAATAAACATATGAACGGAGTCTCATTCATCTGCGCCAAGTTGTTGCAAAAATGGAAGAAAGTTGATTTTTCTCATATGGAGGCACCGCCCATTTTTTCATTAAATCTTATTTCTGTCTCTACTTTTTATATATTTACCAAGTTTCATTTATCTGCATCAAATAGTTGATAAGATATAACGAATTTTATTTTTCTTTTATTTGGGGGGGGGGGGGGGCGTGGCATTGCCAATTTTATCCAAACCAAACTATGCTACAAACCTTCCCCAGGCCATAAGAAACATATGTGTCAAGTCTTTCGACGATCGGCTGAATGGCTTAGGAGTCCATTAGCAACATACTTTTTCGCAGAAATAATGTCTTTGACATGAAGATTTATCAACTGACATTGCACAGCTCATTTGCTCACATTTGTTTATTTTTTTGGTTTGGTGACTTTACTTGAATAATATTCTGCATGTAATATGCCACGCCTATTTGTATAATACCACCCACATCATGTCAATTGCTTACATATTTGGCTGGCTGCTGTGCAAAGTTTAGTAACATTTGTTTGAATAGTAGTCTGCGCATAGTGTATCAAAATTTTTACTTGCATTCAAGTTGCCACGCCTACTTGTGTAACCTCGCATACATTATGTTCAGTGCTTGCTTGTGTAACCAAATGTTTGTCATTAAATTGCTTGATCGATATGACTGCATATCGATATCCAATGATATTTACTCGTATGTTGATATAACACAACGAAAGTCTGTGTTATTTCGAAAATTGCCGTTGATTTTTTATCAGTGTATATGTCGTCTAAACTTAGTTGATAAAATAAACGTTTGTGAGTACGAATATTAGCTTGAGCATTTTTATTAACTACTGTATCGTTTTGCTATGGGACAAATACGTAGATTCTATATAATATAACTCGCTCATGTTCATACTCAATCGTACTGCTCGTGGCATATAATGTAAATAGCTAGATACGTGTGAACTCTTTGATTAACTTTTTTCATTTTACTTTTAAGTTCTTCTATTATTCTATTTATTTTGTATTTCTGTTTTAGCTTCTACATTCGTAACGGCATTCACTGTAACCTTTTTAATTGATTTTTATTAATTTAAAATGCGTAAAATACCCGCCCGATAGACTCCAAAGACCATATTTAGTTGTGCGCTTTATTTATGTTGCCAACGTTGACCATAATATAAATAAAATTTGTTGTACGCATTAACAATTTAAAATATGAAATTAAAGTTTATTGTGTTTCGTTATCGTCATTAATGTTGACGAGGCATGTCTTAATTTTCTTTTAATTACAATATAATCGCTAGTAAAAAATTCACATAGGGGTCAATCCATCTATAATGGGCCTATCACTACCTTCATGTTTTTTAAATAGGCTGAAACTTTTTTCAGTGATTGGTCTATCATGTAGAAGATATAAAAAAAATCGTTAACATTTTTTTGACCAGTATTATTGCTTAAAAAAAAGTTTCAAATTGTGTTAAGAAAAACTCGTAAGTAAAACAAAACAATTCATTGATGAATATACACAAACCAACACAATCCAAATTAGCTTTTACATAATTTTTACGTAGTTGTGTACTAGTAGATGACAAAATAACTGCTAATCTGAATAAATAAAGGCCTGAACGGTTTGTATGTGGTAAAAGATAAAAAAATTTACCTTCCAAGAAAACATCACTTTCCCAAATAATCCATCATCGATTTCAGCTTTTTTAGACTCAAAGTGTTCAGAACATATAGGAGTACTATCCCTGAAAATTTTACTCATGTTTTTTCACATGAAACATTGAGAAGTAGAGCGAGAAAATTTGAATATTCCGTTATATTTCTTTCATAAATATTCCACTGTATACACGCACTTTAAATGCTTGTAAAATGAAATAAGGTGAACAAAAATGAATGAAATTTTCAGAGATGATACTCCTGAATGTTATGAAAAGTTTGACCTTAAAAAGGCTGAAATTATTTCAAATTTTATTCTCTCGCTTTCATTCTCAATGTTGCAATTTACATTGCAAATCATAAATCTTAACTTTAAATGCTTGTAAAATCAAATAATGTGAAAAACATGGATAAAATTTTCAGGGATGATACTCCTATATGTTCTGAACACTTTGAGTCTAAAAAAGCTGAAATCGATGATGGAGTATTTGGGAAAGTGATGTTTTCTTGGAAGGTAAATTTTTTTATCTTTTACCACATAGAAACCGTTCAGGCCTTTATTTGTTCAGATTTGTAGTTTTTTTGCCATCTACTAGTACATATCTACCTAAAAATAATACAAAAGCTAATTTGGGTTGTGTTGGTTTGATTATATTCATCAATGAATTTTTTGGTTTTACTTGCGAGTTTCAATGCTTGTAAAATGAAATAGGGTGGAAAAACATAGATAAAATTTTCAGAGATGGTACTCCTATATGTTCTGAACACTTTGAGCCTAAAAAACCTGAAATCGATGATGGAGTATTTGGGAAAGTGATGTTTTCTTGGAAGGGCAATTTTTTTATCTTTTACCACATAGAAACCGTTCAGGCCTTTATTTATTCAGATTTGCAGTTATTTTGTCATCTACTAGTACACAACTACGTAAAAATTATATAAAAGCTAATTTGGATTGTGTTGGTTTGTTTATATTCATCAATGAAATTTTTTGTTTTATTTAAGAGTTTTTTTTAACACAATTTGAAACTTTTTTTTTAAGCAATAATACTGGTCAAAAAAATTTTAACGATTTTTTTTATATCTCTACATGATAGACCAATCACTGGAAAAAGTTTTAGCCTATTTAAAAAACATGAGGGTAATGATAGACCCATTACAGATGGAATGACCCATAGAGCAGAAGCAATTTCAAATGACTTAAAAATAGGGTAGCCAACTTGGAAAGTAGAAATTCCCGGTCTTCCAAAATACAAAACTTTTCCTCTAAATGGTGATACGTTAAATTTTTTTGTGGTTAAAAGTAAATTGTTTTTGTGGAAAAGTTGATGTTGAAAAAAATAGGAAAAAATTGTTTAGGAAAAATTTGTTGACCTTTTTTCTGTTGAGTACATATGTGCAGCATAAATCCTCCAATTAATGGCTTTTTTCAATTTTTACAAGGCCCCCGCTTTTGACATGCATTTCCAGACTTGGCCGGCCACTTGGCAACCCTGCTTAAGACATTGGGCAAGACGGATATACTATGAGGTGTCGCAAAAATAACTCAACTAATCGGATGGAAAAATGTGCTCGTAGCTTTCTGGCTCATATCTATATCTTTTTATGGTTTAATAAAAATTTTGCTAAAAGGTTTTCTCAGTATGACGGGAATTGCATTTTAGACCCCCAATTGATAGAGATAAGAATAAAAGCAGACTACCGCTGAGCCTAGCCTTAGAATAGTATTTACCACTGGATAAACGCATTGGATCTAAGAGGATGGCATTGAATGCAGTGGCGTAACAAAGGAGGGGGGAGAAGGGGGCGTCACCACGGGTGCAAAGTCTTGGTGAAATGCTGCTCAGTATTGAATGCGAATAAACTTTATTATTTATACTTTTCAATATTTGATGAAACATGTGCAAAGAAAATTCGAATGACCTTTTTTATACCCTACACTGTGGGTATATTTACTTTGTCATTCATATGGAAAAGTATATATGTATATTCTTAATCAGCGTCACAACCTGAGTCGATATAGCTATGTACGTCTGTCTGTCTGTGCGTCTGTTGGGAAAATTAAGCAAGCTAATTCAATGAAATTTGGCACACAGATCACATCTTCTTGCAAGCTGCTAGCGTATAAAAATGGGTGAAATCGGTTCATAGTCACTCCTACCGCCTATACTCTACAAATATACCCAAGTCCTGTCTGAAAAAAGTTGCTGCGATTTTGATGAAATTTGGTGATTTGGTGAATATGATTAAAAAGGCGTGGCACAGCCCTAAATTTTTACTTTTACAACTCTACATTGGCACATACGATTTTCATAAAAATTTTATGGAACCACTGAAAGTAGTCATCAATGCAAGCTACGTCAATATACTGGAAAATTTCGTTAAAGGGCGTGGCATAGCCTACAATATTTATAAACGTTATAAAAAGAGAACTAAGAACGCAATCGTTATGAAATTTAATATGACATACTTGCTATAAGGTGTCTTCTTGCAAAATTTTAGCACAGTGGCCACCCACAGTTCCGGTGGGTGTGGCACCTCCCATACAAGCAAGATACGTTTAATGCTATACATAGTGTGGTGTGAGAGAAATCTTCATAAAATTTTGTGTAGAGGTGTCGGTGGCTATAAGCTTTGAAATTAAGTGAAACTGGACAGGATTGCATCAGTGAGCGTGGCACCTACCACATTAACATAAAGTTGTAAGTGCTATTTTAAATGTACTATTGCATCAATTGATCTGAAATTTCGTGTAAGTGGTTTAATGGATATAAGGTATATATAAATCAAAAGCTGGCGATATAGCACCACTGGGCCTGGTACCTCCCATACAAGTAAAATACCTTAAGTGGCATATCTTCGAATTATATGAGCAATCATACTTAAATTTAGCGTAAGAGGTTTGCTTGTAGAAAACTTTTTCTGGGTGAAAATCGGATTCAATTGTACGAGTGGGTGTGTCACCGCCCTAAATTTTAAGGTTAATTAAGGCGTATATCGCAAACTATACAAGCTATTTTGCTAAAATTTGTTATGTGGATGTCAATCACGAAAACAATTTATTGAACCAAAATTAGGGGAATTGGAAAAGTGGGCGTGGCATATTTAAAGTTTTTCATTTCTATTCGATTTTTTTCGATATTTTGCACATTTTTTTGACTTTTTCAACTTTTCCCAATATATTTCATGTGTATTTTTCCCACTTTTTCAACTTTTTTTCAGTTTTTTAACTCAACTCTTTTAAGATATTTCGACTTTAACGATTTCTTGTTTTCTACAATGGTTTCCTTATTTTTTAGGCTTTTTCAGTTTTTCAACTGTTTCAACACTTTTCAACCCCTTTGCATCTTTTAACATTATTTTGGACTTCTTCAACCTTTTCAACGTCTTTTTAACATTCATTTGAAAAGTACTTTCATTGCAGTGTAGGGTATGTGAGTTTCGGCCTGGCTGAAGATAACACTTTTACTAGTTTTTACTTAGTACATTTATATTTTATTATATGAAAATTTGAGAATTTTTTCCAAGACAAAGGCCGGCAGATTGGTTCTTCGCAACGAATGACAAATTTTCGAATGCTGAAGAATTGCAGTACAGTGCGACTTTGGTCAACGCAATCCTCGGTAAATGCAACAGGCTTGGATATTATTGGTTACTTTAACCGAGTCCGCACCGTAGACCCTGGAGTGATCGCATTAAATCCTGGGGCTCATATTGAATGCTAGAGTTTCCTTTTTAATACTTGTGGATCCAATTGCATAATGGAATGGTTTTCTTTGTCACAACATTTTTACTTCAACAATTAAGGGTATATTAATATCTACCAAAATTTGTTTATAGTTAGTAGATATTTTTAAAATTTTCGCATACATCTCAATGATATCGTGTCCCAATTGCTCTTAAGTTTTGAACCATTCTTATGTTGATAAAATTTGTTGGCGAATTATTTGTTGTTGTCTAACACTGACCAATAAGCTCAGTTCGCTACTATGCAGTGGAAAGAGCTTTTCTGTTGTGATTCAACATTGCCATACAAATGTTAGTGCTACATTAATATAAAGATTAAATCAAGTTTCAGATGTTTTAAATATTAATGTTAGGGGTACTTATGTTTTGGTGCAACAGAGAATTCGAATTTGTAAAGAAATTTTTCAAATTCATTACAAAAAAGATGTTCCATTCAAAAAATCATTATTTGGAATAGAAAAATTGTAATTCCATTTTGGGGAATTAGGAATACATTTCTTTTAATTTTCGATTGGAAGCAAGTAGTCAAAAAAATTAATAATGTGGAAATTTTAAATGTGGTAAAGTTAAAAATGAATTTTCGATATCATAAGACGGGAAACCAAAGTGTCTACCGGGGATAAAATTACGTCTAGCTGTGCTAATTTTTTATTTTTACATTAACCCCATCTCTCTCTTGCCTTTTAAAAAGTTAAAAGCAAAGAAATAAAGGTGTTCAAGTTTGACGTATCTTTTTTAACTTCCGCCATGTATTTTTAGGCATACAGTTAATACATTCCGGTTGGTTAATATGAATAGCTACACGAGTGAACAACGTGTTTTCATTATCAAAATATTGGCAATTCATTAATTGGGTCATAGCAAAACAGAAAGAAAATTAGAATTTTTTCAAAGTAATTATTGAAGGGATTTCTTAAAGAGTAAGGCTTATGCGGATATTCCTCAAATTGTTCAGCAACTTAAAGACCACATCATTGAACAAATATCACTAATTGAACCACCATTATGCAAAAAAGTTATTCAAAATTTTGGTAAAAGACAGCTTGCTTCTTTTTCATTATTAACCGGAACCAAGGTTCTTTAATGTCCAATAAAAATGAATTAAAGATTTCACACAATTTATGTCTTTTATTATAAAATTTAAGAAGATGCTTCATAAATGAAGACCTTATAAAATAATAGAACTCTTCCTTCTGTGCAAAAGTTGGAGCAACCTAGAAATTTTTTCTTTGGCTACGTATATAGCTATACATATAAAGGGTGTTTTTTTTAGAGGTTTGTTTTTCGAATAGAGATAAAACTGGCATTTTATGGTCAAATCTGGCAACTCTAATGTCATTTATGTTCAGTTTGGTTTGCCATTTCATCATGAATAGGTTGACAAAAGAACAACGCTTGCAAATCGTGCAAATTTATTTCGAAAATAATGGTTCAGTTCGCGAAGTTTACCGCAAGCTCCGTCCATTTTATGGTCGACATAATCGTCCATCAGAGCAATTAATTCGGTTAACCATGGATCGTTTTCGCACAACGTTTACTCTATGTGATAATACGCATCCGCAGAGACGTCGAACAGTGCGCACCGAAGAAACAATTGCCGCTGTAGAGCAAAATGTTGAAGAGGACCCGAATGAATCGATTCGCCACCGTGCACAGCAATTGGAGCTTTGTCCATCAACTTTATGGAAGATTTTGCGCAAAGATCTTGGCTTGCGACCTTACAAGATCCAGCTTGTGCAAGAATTAAAGCCGCGAGACCATGCAATGCGTCGTGATTTTGGTGTATGGGCCGAAAATGAGATTGATCTCGATGCTGATTTTCATCGCAAAATTTTGTTCAGTGATGAGGCTCATTTTTGGTTGAATGGCTACGTCAACAAGCAAAATTGCCGCATTTGGAGTGAAGAGAATCCACATGAGACCCTTGAGACGCCATTACATCTACAAAAACTGACTTTTTGGTGTGCTCTATGGGCTGGTGGAGTCATTGGGCCATACTTCTTCCGAAATAATGCTGGAGAGTCAGTTACCGTTAATGGAGACCGGTATAGAGCCATGATAACCGACTATTTTGTTCCCGAATTGGATGGCATGAATGTGGATGAGTTGTGGTTCCAACAAGACGGCGCTACATGCCACACAGCGCACGTCACAATCGATTTATTGAAGGAAACATTCGATGAGCGCATAATTTCGCGGAATGGACCTGTCAATTGGCCACCAAGATCGTGTGATTTGACACCATTGGATTATTTTCTTTGGGGATATGTGAAGTCGCTCGTCTACGCCAACAAACCAGAAACGTTAGGGGACTTGGAAGCCAACATTCGTGGCGTTATTGCCGACATACGGCCCCATATGCTCGAAAAAGTGGTTCAAAATTGGACCTGTAGAATTGGCTTTATTCGAGCCAGCCGCGGCGGCCACATGCCCGAAATCATATTTAAACATTAATGGCATAAAATTATCCTTCCAATAAAGCCAAATTGATGGACATTAAAATGATTTTCTTGTGTTTTATTTCAATTCGAAGCTCTATACCTCTAAAAAAAACACCCTTTAGCTTAGGCCATTTTTAAAAATCAAGATGTCGGACGTAATACCGGGCTCAAATAAATGCAGCTCATTAAAATAAAAAAAAAAAATAGTAAAAAAAAAATTGTCAGTTAAAAAGGGTTTGGTTTTTGTTACTTATCGAACCGAACTCTGAACTACTTACATACATGCCCGCGGAACCAAACATGTGGATTTCTTTTTCTCATCTGAACACAACGTTACCAAGTAGTACAAAAGCAATTCCCGGTCAATTGAAAAAAAATTTTTTTTTGCGTAAAATGGTAAATTGGGAAACATTTTTTTTTCGAAAAAAAAATAAAAGGGTCATCAAGTTTTTTCTACACCAAAATTAAATTTTGGACGATTACATTTAATTATTTTTTTAAAATTTCTGACAAGAAAAAATTAAAAAAAGCTCTCAAATTTTCTCCCAAAAAAAACTTAACTTTTTCGTATTTCAAAGAAAAATGAATTTAAGCTGAAGAAGGTGGAAAATACCCCATAATGAAATAAATGCATATGTTGCAACCAAAAAACTTTGTTGGAGAGTGTTGTTATAGTACTCGTAGACAATCTTAATTATCCATCAATCAAAATTGACCATATCAAGCAAGAACTGCAATATCGAACATAACAAATCATAGAACAATAAAACCATAAAAATCAATGACCAAAACGTGACCGCCCCTAAAGTCTCTACGCAAAATAATGCAATAACTAATAAAAATAACAAGAAAAAACGAAAAAAAATTAAGCAATAGTTTCCGTCTGCAACAAGCCAAACAAAACCATCACCTCCTCCCCCATATCCTGAAGCTGTCAACAGTTGCATGATTAATTTTCCATTGCTACAACAATTGTTGCAATGTCGTTGCTCTTTGCTTCAATCGCACAAGTCAAGTTTGCTAATGCTAAGAAGAATAAAAAAAAGTTGTGGAATAAACTCTGCAATACTAACGGTTTACAGTGGGACTTTATGGATTAAAAAAAAATTGTTACATAGCTTAAAAGCAAGTTGTTAGTTGTAGCTCTTCTAGGTAAGCAGTACGAGTACATATACAAGAACTATAGGTGCATTGCATTTGCGGCCTGGGGGGACTGACTGCTTTATAATGAAGGAATCATTCAAATGATAATCATCAACCTACATCAAGAATTTTGTGTACTCGCTTACATAAGTCTCAAGGATAGGATTTTTAGTGTCCTACAGTACAGTGGCGTCATTTCACCAAAACCTTGAGGGGGGCAAGAATTATAATTTCACCACTATCAGATGGTTTTATTGAATTGATGTATTGAATAATAACTAGTATCAGATCCTTAGGGGGGCCAATGCCCTCCCCAGCCCTACCGAATTGACGCCACTGCTACAGTAGTTAGAGTTTTGGTACAAAGAAAGTTTTTGAGGAGAACTTTCTCAGCTCCACAGATAAATAAATACCTTAGAAAGACTTCATTTGGCAAAAGAATCAACAATTTCATTCTCGCCATAGCCAGGGCCGGATTAAAAATTTGTGGAGCATAAAATTGACAAGTCCTTTTGACTTTTTGCTATTGAAAAATTAGCGGTATCGAAAGAGCCGCCAGTAGGCTTTTGTGACGTATATTGACGGTGTATATTGAAGATCCTCATTTACTGTTTCCATAAAACATTTGGGGCCCCCTTGAAGCTGTAGTCCTTCCTAACCTTACCTTAATCCTACGCTAACCATTGTGCTTGTGAGCGGAGTTTCAATGAAGGCTGACTAGATTTTTCTCAGCTAGTTTTATTAGCACAAGACGAGTCTTCAATAGCAACCAGACTCAACACCGAATCTAGTGGTTTTAATGCGGCTTGATTATAGGCGAACATGCAGCAGAATTGCCAAGTTGAAAACAACCAATTCAAAAAAACATTAAAGTATATGTCACAACATTCCTCCGATTCTCGAAAATTTTTGAAATCCTTCAAGGCCCTCGGCTTTGACATGCAATTCCGGCCTTGTCCGGGTCAATCCCGTCCACTTGGCAATCCTGACGTAAAAGCTATTTTGCCACGAATTTTTTAACTAAGACTATGCAGGTCAATTTTCTAAAGTAGACGTTTGCCTGATCCGCCATTTATTTTTGATCTATTCATATACCAGATATGATCAGTTAGAGCGAAGTTTGATATTGATGGAATAACATTGAGAAAGTTTTTAGTAAAGCCATAAATCGAAAGCATGTCATCAATTAACATACTGAATTTTGGTTTGGTCTTTAGATTCTGCAGCAGTGAAAGATGCTCTCCAAAAATGGACTCAAACCTTAGCTTTTGGTTGCATATGGGTCGCTATGATCTTTATTTGAAGATAAATTGCAGAGTCAGAATATTATTTTGGGCTTAAGACCCAATCTTATGCCACAACCGCGACGTCATATTCAGAGAGCTTTGTAAGTGCTGATAACTGTTTTCTCAATCTGAGGGCTAGAAGACAGTTTACTATCAAGAATAAGCCTTTCACTTGAAAATGAAAGGTGTTCATCGAACAACATCAAATGGGTGAAAAACACTAGAATCCGTCTATTATTCCAAGGAACTATTTTTTTTAAGATTTACAGACAGGCTGCGAATAACAGACCATTTTCGTATTACCACACTACTTTAAAATTGATCACTAACAACAATTTCTATGTCATGAACATTGCCTATATAATAGAAGCCCTTGTCACTAAGAGCTGAAGGCTCTTGTGCGCCTGACGATCTTGAAAAGTTGTGATGATTTTGTATGATTTTTAAATTAAAGTATCTTGTATACTTATAAGAAAATTGGAGTAATTCTTTAAAAAAGATTGCAATAAATTACGGACATAATCAAATGCGGCTCTGATGCCCAAGAAAGTGATAGACTCTTTTTAACTTAATTTAAGATTCTAGTCGCTTGAAGAAAACGCCAATTAGATTTCAGATGTCTCCACCGGATGTTTCCAATCTTAATGATAAGTATTTCAGTTGGGTTTTCTAAGTGGTTTTTATTGCAACAATCGGTTGGAAAAGTTCAAAATTGATTTAGAATATTTCTACTCTACAAAGTTTAACGCGAGCAAAAAATACAATATTTTCTATTTATGGGGTGCCACCAAAACTATCTTTGCTTAAGAATTTCAAAAACTCTGAAACTTGCCCCACTGTTTGATCGTCAGCTGCATCTTTTAGTTTGAGTCTTACGTTATTTTGTTTTCTGCTAAAAGTTTCTCATCCCATGGCAGAATAAAAAGAGTTGCAACTACCACCACCCACTTTGGTCAAGGTCGTTTAGGTTGCTAGACAGCAGCATTTTCCTTTCCAGATTTTATTCTTAGGTTTAATTTTTGCTGGTCTACAACTAAGCAATGGAATTCAATGGATCATTTGCTTGGGTTTTTTTGCATTATTTAATATTCATTGATTTATATCTTTCGTAGTTTAGCAGTCGTTTTTGTGTTTGTAATTTGAAGCAATTAAGCAGTCATTCCTTAAAAATATTTTATAAATTTATTTTCGTGTCTTATTTAATGTTTGACTGATTGACTGTAACTGACATGGACAGATGGTATAGATCTTTCCTGCCATTGAATAACTACAGAGGTACTTATGAAAAGCGTGATTTTATTGTAGATTTTTAATTATTTTATTATGAGAATTTAACAATTTGATTCATGTAGAACTTATTTGAGCAGTGAAGTTTACAATATGTATTTTTGAAAATTGTTAGGTTAGGTAGAAGTGACTTGATGAGTGAGTTGATGATGAAAATTGTTTAAAAAAAGGCACTCTTTTGCACGGAAAAAAAGGCTTTTCACCAATTTTTCTGTTTTGCAAGTTTTTAAACAGGACATTATAAGTTTGACTCAAAATAACAATTAATTAGGTCAGGTTAAAAGGGTGCTTGCAGGTAGCAAGTTACACTCGGAGTCAGTTTGCCCATTGTGGTACCCTACATCTATATATGCATACTCCCCTCATTTTCCTTAAAATTAACTTATTGATTGGGGGCGAACCACCCAGAAGCCTTGGTGTAGTTGAGGATATTGGTGAGCTTCAGCTCGTCTAGTTCCTCAAGACCAACAAAGAATGCAGAGCCGAAATATTTCGTTAGCCCTGGGCATTCGCAGAGCAGGTGTTTAACCGTCTTGTCCTCCTTTTTATGTCCACAACTCCTGCAGAACCCTCTTAAAGGGGCACCATATCTGGCGGCCGTAGGGCCAATAACACAGTGGACGTCAGTACCGCTACAACTGTTCCTAGCTCTCTTCTGCTGAATCTTAAGAGAGCTTATGTCCTTACTAGATTTAGTTTGGGCCACATGTTTCGAGACGTTCTGTATCCGGCATCAAGGTTCCAACTTCTGTTCGTTTGTTTCTTCGTTATGCCATCTTGTTGATTCTCCGGTTGTTCTGATACTATTTTGGCACATTCGTCAGCTCTCATGTCCGGAAATACCCTTATGACCGGGCACCCAGCAGAGCTATATAGTATGCTGTCGGATTGAACGTTGTGACTTCCTGCAGTGTTCTACACACCAAGATTTCACGATTTTGGCGTTTATCGCTGCCTGACTATCCACACATATGGTTATTAAAGAGCGAGTAAGCTCCCTGTTCCGTATCACCTGTGTGGCTTGGTCTATAATTTAGATTTCAGCTTGAAAAACACTGCAATAATTTGGTAGTCTGAAATACATCTCCATGCTCATATTATCCAAATACACACCCGCAGCTGCGACAATTTCTATCTTGGATCCATCCGTAAAGATGGCTAGTTACAGAACGGTGTCAGAGTTTCACTCTTTTCTTTATGGAAAGTTGATGTTGTTGGCAGTGTCTAAGTCAAGTATTAGTACTCGGTGATACTCAGAATTTAGAAGCTTGTTGCATTCTTTTAACCTAAGAATCCCTTTTGCCACCGTATACCTGATGTATAGGTCGATGGAAAGAAGATGCGTTATAATTTCCAGGCCCGTCTGTGGTGTTGATCTTACTGCTTCAGTTAAAATTACTCTGTATCATATAAAATTTGTTATATTCAATCAAATGGTTTTCTTAGTATAACAACTTAAAATTTATTTCCCGCTTTCCCGATGAATGAATGGTTGGCATGATTTTTGTAAACCTGTGTTTTGGAGAAATCTGGTGCAAAACTTTTTTTTTAAAAATTTGTTAATAAGTGTTTTTACCAAATACATGTTTGATCCAACAAAATTGTACAAATATACGACATGTTAACTTGTGCCACACATTAATTGCGAATGTATCAAATACAACATTAGTTAACTATTACTAAATTTTTTGTAATTTCAATTAAATCGTTTCCTCTGTGTGGCTTCACGTCTTAGTCATTTGAAAAGTTGGTTTGCAAACTTTAACTTTGTTATTTCGCATTATTGAAGACGCCACTGCAGCGGTAGTTGTGGTGACTTTCATGACTTCATTCATTGATTTAAGCATTTTCCCACAATTGTTAAATACCTTGTCTTAGTTCGAATTTGAATTTCTTTGTTTATTTTTTGCTAAGAATAATTTATGAACCATTATGTTATGTTTCCGACATAGCCGCATCGTGGATATTGCAAAATCTATAACTTTGAAATATTTCAATTCAGTTAACTCAAATCATGTCAATTTGTTGGCTAACAAATTTTGCAATTTGTAAAAGAAAAATAAAACCTTTGAAGTTCAGCTCAAAATATAAAACAAAATGACCATATTAGAGGGTTTTTTACTACATCAATTCTGGTTGGCTGACAATTTCGTAACAACTAACATATGAACGATATAGATATGCACATACGTACAAGGTACTAACATATCTTGGCTTATTTGCAATGTGATATTTGTCTGATTATGTGCCAATTGTGTTTCGTCTGTCAGTTATGTTGTACTTACTTAACTTAATTTTAACGCTTGATATCAATTACATTATAATTTATATTTTCCTTATTATGGACCATTCCATTGATGTTGGATAAACCTTAAGCTAAACTGTAAAAATTGCCAAAATAAATGATTGTCAGTCTGAAGACTAAACGCTCGTTTCGAGCAACCCTATATTTAGTTGAGTTAATTATGCACCCACATTCACTTTTGTTGCGCTTTTTTTATTTAAAACACATTTTTCTTGCGCACTTAAAGTAGACGTTGCTCGGAATATAAAAAAAACTTATTAAAAGTGAGTAAAACGTTAATGACTTTAATCTGAAGAAAATTACGTAGGTAATCTTTTCCTCAAATTTGGTGAAAATATAATCTTTTAAAGATAATATTTCCCCTTGCGAATGATATAATTTTTATCTGTTATAAAGATAAATTTCATTAAAAATGATTAAATTTTGTAAACATATTTATGTATATACCAGGAGTATATTCAGGGAGATTTATCGGGGTTCAACTCCCCCACCTGAAATCCTACAAAATCTGGGTAATCATAATTCAACTTTTATGTTATAGAAAAAATATTCTGCAAAACTCAGAACCTCCGAATATAAATTTGTGTCTATATCCCACATTAGTGCCCTTGTAGAAAATATTACGAATATCTTTGCTCTTCGTTATGTATGTGTTCTTATAAGGCAGTATATTGTATATATCTTTAGAACTGTTGATCTCACACTCTTATATGTAAGGTTAGGTTTTAGTGGTGGATTGGAAGCCCCAAATAGACACTATGGTCCATAGTTGTATTAGTTGTTTGGTTTATGGTAAAAGTATTCGTCTGTCTGGCGAAATCGTAAACTCTGTGGAGATATAGTTTTGCAAAGAGTATAGGACAGTATGTCCAAGCCTTGTCCGAGCGAGTGCTCCAGCGTCTCTTCCGAATTTTGTTCTTTGCAGTTCCTGCATATATCATTTTCAGGCAATCTCATTTTACGTGCATGATGACCTATAAGGCAGTGTTCAGTTGTTACGCCTGCTAAGAGACGGCAGTTGTCCCTGGATAAAGAATTCTGTATTGGTACTATTAACAGCCAAAATACATTTTTTGTTGTTAAGCTAGTGTCCAGCTGCACCCGTCCATTTTTAAATTAAAGCATTGTATAGGTGCTGCGATACTTATAGGCATTGTAGCTAGAATCGCTGCTAGTTTCGTCTGTTCGTCCGCAATCTCATTACCGATGATGCCTTGATGTCCAGGTACCCAGTATAAATAAACTTTGTTATTGATGTTGAGGTCTTGTAGAGATTTATTGCATTTGAGAACTACTTTCGATTTTGTTGTGCTGCTTTGGAGAGCTTTTAAAGCGGCCTGACTATTTGTTTATATGTCCCTTAAAATGCTCTCTGCTGCTTTTTGACTCTTATAACTTTAAGGACTTTTCTTTCAGAAAATCTATTTTTTTTAAAAGATTATTAAAATTTTTTGTTTCCAATTATATAATCTGAAGGTCAAATAAATCAGTTAATGCTGATTTGTGACCAAAAACTTACTTTGAACGCATGTAACTTTGACAATATCTAAATAAGAGCCCTTTTCCTCGTTCGATTTTAGATCAAAATGTTATCTAAATAACGATATACATATATACATATGTATATAACTGAAAATTTGGCTTTCATTTCATAATTTTAAGTATAAAATAATGATGCCCCAACACATTTCTATATGAAAAGCTTTGGTTGATCGCCAAATACAATAATTCGAAATATTCGGTGGTCAAGGATAAAATTTCTAAGAAATTAGGCAAAGTTTGTTGATAACTTACGAACATGAAAAATTAAGCGGCAAGTTGTTCAGGCCAATGGTATAAAACCCTGGCGGACGAGAGTCAATGAATTGCTGCAAGGCCAGTTTAATAACATTGTCGGAATTAAAGTGTTTTCCTATTAAAAAACTTTCCATGTTGAGGAAAAAGTAGTAGTCAGTGGGGCTAGGTCTGGTAAGTCTGGAGGATGACGAAGAAGTTCCAACAGAAGTTCCTGTAGTCATTTATGCAGTGTGTGATTTAATCATGCAATTAGATGGATTTGTTGATTAATCTATGCTGTTTTTCTTGAAGTTTTTGCATCATTTGATGCTGTCTGTTTCGTTGTAAGCGGATTTCCAATAATTGCGTGAGCTTTTTTTGGAAATTCGGGCCGCCCTCACGTTGGTAAGATTTGGGACAACTGGTGAAACACCTCCCTACCCCTTTCTCTCCCGTGAGACTTACCCTTTAATTTTTAAATAATTAAATTTATTTGATAACACAGATTTTATGTTCGCTGCATTTTTTTAATGAAATCTAAATAATGTTTTAAGATTCTTTGTTTCATGCTATGGTAAGTATAATTTATTGTCAATTATAAATTAAGAAACGTCACAGGAAAACAAATGCGTAATTAAAATTTAGCGCATGTGACTACGCGGGTAAAATGAAACAGTAATTCAGAGTCCCGATGACGCAAACGACGCATAATAAAAAAAGAGTTCGAGTCCTTTAATCTTACAAGAATTCTGAAACGTTTCAGAAGCGTTTCAAATGAAATCAAAAGGCGGACATTCATGCATTGTAGAAAGCTTTCTTAAATGGAAATGAAAGATTTCTCAAACTAAACTATAATTTAATTGAATCTATAAAGTAAAAAATAGGTTGCGACGCCAACCCTAATTCTTCACTAACTTCATGGGCATCCATTCATGTGCTGCATCTATTGTAATGACTGCATACATGACATCCATCCATGCCTTTTGATAGATACATACGTATCTACATCCTGCTCGCCATTCCAGTCTATCGTCCACAGCGCACAGCAGTTGAGCGACATGCCGACAAGGCGAAACTTTTAAATCCGAAATCATACTTACTAATGGGGCGAATTTCTGACTATTAGAAATGACTCGGGCCTTCCAAAGTAAGTCTTTTGTACAACCTTCTAAGTGGAAGATATTAAAGTAGACCTTTCATGGAATGGATTAAAGTGGGCCTCTCATGGAAGACGCCAGTTTCGTCCGCTTCTAAATAGAACAGAGAAAATAGAGGCTGTTATGGTACAAAAGAATTTAATGAATTTTTATGAAAAATCGAAATGTGATTGTATCGACATATTCAAAATTGATATTTAAAAGTATCAACATATTTGAAAAGCGATATTTTGCAAGACGAAGATTATTTTATTTCATAAAATTTCTTCGCTCTATTTTTGGAGTATTATCTAGAAAACGACCTTGCTCTGGTTAACTTGTCAGACTGAAGTAGCAAGAGGAAAATCTATTTTTATTCATGACCACTGAAAATGATGGACTCACGCCCATCGAAACATTATTTTTATACACATAAATAAATTGAGAAATAACGCCGATTTTCATAATTGTGATCTATGGAATAGCTCAAAGTAAATCTTTACTGACCTAAATAAAATTGATGCAATTGATGGATGGCTTCAATTACATACTTTTTACCATTGCCATTTTCGCAGTAAGCCATCGCATCAAAGCCTTCCTGAAATTAAAAACTATTTCGTTATTACAAGAATTCATTAAACTTGTGATAGCTTTGTTACACCTATGTGTACATAGTATGCGTGTGATACTTTAGCGCATGGCTCTCATTTACTCCAGTTTATTAACTTATGTCAGAAAATTTACTTAATTGCCATTTAAATTCAATTGCAAAGGGTTTTGCGTGTGAAAGAAATTTGAAATAATCAAATGCACGAAATTTTGTAAGAAATTGGTTTAGGGCGATACAGCTTAGAATATGTTAGCTTATGTTAGATGAAGAAAAACTAGCTTATGATAGCACAATAGACCAGCGTTGAATAGCTTAAGTTCGAATTGATTAGGTTTATTAAAGTGAGTTTCGATTGCGTCGAAAAATGGGTGTAAAGTGTGACATTAAGCAGCACGAAAATTTATTGTGCAGTTTTTCGAAAATATTGGCCTACAATGGGTTAAGGGGGACATGCTAAAAATGTAATTGCTCCAAGACGAAATCTCAAGGATAGCCTCAGCACTTGTTCAAAATCTATGTTTCGGCCATTTTTAAATGGATTGGTAGAAAAAATTGGTGTTAAAAAATTTTCTCAAAAATTAGCATTTTTTAAGTTAATGCATGATTAGATTCAAAAGTCTCTAGAGACTTTAGTTATCAACTAACTGTCCCCAGATAAAAATCATATTTTTCAATTCAAAGTTTTGAATTCCCAATTACGGTATATAAGTCTCTGTTCCTGGAGCAATGAAAAAGCTAATGACCATTTTTTTACCAATCATAAAAAATTAATTCATAAAGTGGTAAAAACTTATATTTTTGTGTAAAAAAAAAAACTTGATGACCTTTGACCTCTTTCGTTAGACAAAAATTTTACATGCAAGTAGCAAATATCATCCGATTCCCAGCTATTTTACAAATTATTGAATTCCTACGGCCTTAATATGAAAGTCCGGGCCAGACCGGGTCATTTGGTAGTACAAACAAAATAAATGGAGCTCGAAGAAAATAAGGTCTATTACTATTATTGAATTATTTCAAGATTATTCCATGGGTCATCACCTTTTCAACTGGAATAGGTGTAGAAATTTTACTGAGGACGTATACATGCAAAAAAATGTGAATTTATTTGCAGCCATCTTTCTTAATTGTGCTATTTTGTCTGACAATGTATTTAGAATTTCGAATTATATGAAATTTGCATACAAACTTTGTAAGTCTCTTGTTTACAGGCAATTCGAATCAATAGGTCGGTGGTGATATTAGAAACTTAAGAAGCAGCCATTACTACGCTTGCGGCACAGCGATATAACAATATACAGACATTTGTACATAGCAACAATTTGCACTATAAACATTGCAATCACATTTTCACAATGTTTTTCCAACATTTCTGTCTGTCTACTGTTGTTGCTGCGCTTCTATTTTTTTTTTTCTTTTTGCATCAAATTGCAGCAAAGTTTTGAATTTAACGACGTACCTTTTCATATTTTCTTAGCTTTATAAATACCAAACGATTTACAATGACTAGACAAAACAATACGAACCATCAGCAGCTTTGCTACAGCTACTACAACTGTGTTAAAGTTTCTTAAAGTGAAGTAAACAATTAAGGATATAAAGTAAAATGAAATACTTCGTAAGTACTACTGATGCAACAAGGATATTGTGATATAAGCAAAGTAGTGTCGGTAAAAACAAAGAGAAAATGTCGGTGTAATGCAAACGAAAGTTATAAAATATTACGATATCTTCATCAGCGAGGATGTTTAGAAACAATACTAAAGAGTGAAGCTAATGTGACGCCGAAGCATATTATATTTTTCATTTTAATGTAAATAAAGTAGTCCTACTGCTCACTCTTAGAAAAAAAAAAGTTTCAAAAATTCAATTAAATTGAAAATGTCGTGTGTCACTTACGTTTCATTGCCGTTGAAATGACATATGTGAGCTTATAGAATCCTTTTGATTTGGGTTGTAAGCTGATACTTTTTCTACAAATGTCGTCGAATTCATAAATACCCGCTTCTTTAAATAGCTCTTCGTAACTGCTGAGCGCCAGGCAGCAATAGCATTTGATCTTTTTTTAAAATTAATCGTTTACTTTACATTTATTGAGTAGCATATTGGAGCTACTATTGTGAGTTCTAAGGCAACATTTTCTTTACCATTCTCATCTTCTACGGCAGCATTTGAGATTCACTTAAGGCACCCTTGAAACTACGCACATTGTTATATATGGCAAAAAATGCAGTTAACCTGAAGCGAATGTAATCGATGAATTGAAAAATTCAAAACATGATAACTTACTTGGCAATATCATATTGTATATATCCTCAATTAACACAAATTTTGAAAAACGAAACAATAAAAGTGCAATTTAAAAACCCAAAGAATATCCTTATGTCGCAAGTACAGATTATTCTTACCTTTCTACCTTCAAGATGTGACGTAAGCTGCGGTACCACTTTGTTAAGGAAATACGTTAGACACATCTGAAATTCACTGAGAATGCAATTTTTCCATTAATTCCTTTGAGATCAAGTTAAGACAGTATGTACATTTAAGCAGTTAAAGTTTCTTCAAATTTGATTCTGGATTTTGATATTAAAATTTAACAATTTGTCTTACTATTATGTCTTGAATTCGATAGATTTTTTACAGTGTCTAGAAATTAATGAAAAAAAAAATAGTTAATCAAAAAAGTAGTATTGTAAGAGATTATTATTATTTAGTGCACGCAAAATATATCTTGGTATTGTGAATTACATTTTCTTAAAAATTATCAAATATTTAATCCATACAAAATTACTTTACAGAGCGTTGTCTTCATTGTTGTCATTTTCGCTGCGGCATGTCTCGCAGCCGTTGAAGAGCCAGAGGAGGCTGCAGCAATAGTTGAGAAAAAAACAGACAAACGTGGCATCTTCGGCTTTGGCTATGGACATGGTGGTGGTTATGGCGGCTATTATGGCGGACATGGTTTCGATCACTATGGCGGACATGGTTACGGATATCCAAGTTATGGTTATGGATACCCAAGCTATGGCTTTGGTCATGGTCATAGCCATGGCCACGGTTACTACCCATATCATGGTTATCACGGATTCCATTAAACGGTGTGATGTGCATTTCTGTAAATCAGTGAATTAATATGGAGTTGCTGAAATTTAAATCAATTATTTGGATAATAAAGTGCATAATGTCAATATGTAAACATTCTAATTATTTACAAAATTATAAAGAAGATATTTTACAAAAGGATAATTTCAATAATTACTTTTCTCGTTGCCCACATTTAGTATTCAGTATTTATTCAAATTTTAGAAATTATACTAGCAAACATATGGTGTACAATATTTCTTACTTAAAACAACTAATTAATATTTAGCAACTTTCGTTTCCGTTCCAATTTAAGCTCCCGTTTCAATGCTTTCTGTTCCAACCCATCGGCATGTTCAGCAAATAAAGAATTTAGTGCAGGATATAAAATATGAAAATGTTTCAAATCTTCCAAAGACACTTGCATATTATCAAATGCAATGGCTACGTTTTTCATAGCCTCAGCTTTAGCTTCTTCGCTGCCCAACTGTTGCATACGTGGCAATTTCGCATAGCGCTGAGAAAAATGCGTTAAAATAATATGTTCTGCTTGCATTTTACGACCTTGTGCTATAGCTTGTGAGATGGTGCTGTGCATTTTAATATTCGCCTCTTCGATAAGATCATCTTCCATGGTGGCTTCATGTATGAGTATAGTTGAATTTCGTCCCAAGTCAATCAAATCCTGACATGGCATTGAATCGCCGCTATAAGTTATTTTTACAGGTTGCGCATTATGTTCGGCTGCCAGTGTCAAACTCACGCCAAACGAGTGTGGACAGTGTCGCACTAGACATGTGCTAATTTCACGCACACCCGTATCTTCACTTAGTGCAACATAAGGATTTTGCAACAATTCAGCATTCCCTATTAGCTCATATGCATCATTAATATACTGTATACGTTCATTGTAAAAATAAAGCCATGGTTGTATTTGTTTTGGTGCAAATAACAATAATTTTTCATGCTCAGCACCCAATAAACGTTGTCGTTCGTTTAGTATGCCTATCAGTCCAATATGATGATCTGCATGCAGATGTGATATATAAATCGCCTTCAAATGCCGTACAACTTCTTCAGCTTTCGCTTTACCAAAGAAGCGTATAATTTGTCCAAGTGTTCCCTCCCCACAATCAAGTAAAATTGAAGAAGATTCAGCAGGTTGCAGAAGAATTGCACTAACATTCCGCGTCTTATTGGGTATGCAAGAGCCAGTGCCTAAAAAAGTAATTTTTGGAAATGTGTGTGTTTGTGTTGATTGCGTCAGCATCGATTTTTTTAGTTCTTTTAGACATGCTGGGAAATCTTCGAGTACTTGTGTTTCTTGCAAATATTCACTAGGATTTAATTTGGCATCTTGTGTATGATCGAGACCTGAAAGAAAGCAAAGTATAGAATCTATAAAATTTAATATTTTGTGTCAATGCTACCTTTACGCGGACGCATATGATAAGTAGTAAGTGACTGTACGCACTCTACTTCTTCGCTTGTCTGCTCTTCTTGTGATTCGCTCATGATCTCGTAACTTTTTACATCCTGAAGTTTGGTTTTCTTCAGCTTACTACTTAGGCTGTTGCATAAGTTTTCACTTTCGCCCAAAAGAGGAAAAACTTTTTCATTTAATTGATTCAATTGATATTGTATGCGATGTGCTGCAATATAACCAGAAAATGAGTTTTGTTTATTTAAATAAATATGCTGTGTACGGGGTGAAAATTTCTGCATAAAATCTTTGTAACAGTTACTGTTTACAACATCCTCGGAACTAAAATGTACAACCAATGCTACTTCATGCTCTTCAGATTCCTGCTGCTGCCGGTTATGAAATAATTTTGATTGTGCCTGTAGTGCAGGCAAAAATTCTTCCGTAGGTATATCGAGAAATATAAATGATAAAGCGGTTTCACCAGGCTCACTAACATCTTCCGATTTAACTACAGTTCCGTTGGTCAAAGTGATATCGATGCCACTCTTGAGCAAACCTAATAATGGCCCAGGCGGCACACCACGTTCAACACATTTTACTAAATTCAAAGTACCAGCTCGTGGCTTCAGTTTACACATGTAAGCAATTACTACATTTTCTTCAGCTATTTCATTTACATCCGTATCTTTTGACATTGATGTCTTTGTTTCAGTTTTATACAGAGGAACGTATTTCACTGTCATCACCTGATCTTCGTAGTCATGTACTTGTATACAATCCAATGTTTTGACCTAAAATAAGACGATGAACACCTTTCGTTTTATTTAAAATCTGAAATCAATTAGTACTTGCAAAGCTTTAAGCACCACAAAACGTTTCATACTGTGCAAAATACTGTCTAGATGTGGTGGTCCATGTATTGCCAACTCTTTTACACCTGCATCTTGTACGGTTAACGCCAAGCCGGGAAATCCACCAACAGTTGTCCATGTGTTGCGTGTTACAAAAATTTGCTCCAGACGCGATAACTTTGTTTTGTGTTCATGTGCCAAACGTTGAGTTCCTTCGCCACAGTTAAATAGATAGCGCGACTGATCTGTGAAAAGATATACCGCAGAGGGTGCTCCATTTGCACCAGCACCTAGCACTTGCAAACTTACAGTGCCTGGCACATATGGTACGGTTTTCTTTTTTGCTGCCTGCTGCTGCTTTTCACGTCGCAGCTGTTGCTTTTGTCTTATACTGTTGCTGGAAGAGAGTAGAGTCGTATGAGGTTCCATAACTTGCTGATGTGCTCCTTCACTGAATTCACGTATTTCTTGATTCATTTTTGTAGTGGCTGCAGCCTTATTTTTTAATTCGTTTAGTATTTGGTTTAAATATTTTGACGCTTTTCCACTTGCTGTGTCCTTTAATGCGGTAAGCAACATTCGTGTTTGTATTTTTGTAAATTAAGCTTACGAAATTTAACTTGCACACGTGAAATTTAAAAATGTTGGCAGCGGCATCAGCTGTTCTTGTTTTGTTTAGGGACTTAGTTTTTTCGTCACTCGCTTTCAGGCCAGTTCACAGGATCCAAGTGGGTGAAATACCACTTGATAACATCAAGTTTTGATCATGTCTGAGTGTTATTAGATTTTGTGCAGTAAATTTCGATAGCATGCGCTGCGAAAATTGGTTTGGCAAAATATTTTTGACCAGCTGACCCGTGACTTAGTGCGTGTAGTCTATTTTTTAGTTTTTTCTGCGAATGCAAATACTTTTAATTTTTCTTGTGAAGCTGCTGTCATATTGGATTAGCTGATTTCACTTCACAAACACTGAGTTGTGGATGATTGCAACATAAATTGAAAAAATTGAGAATGAGAGCTATATAGTAAAATTTGAATATTCCATTGCTGATTCTTTGTTATTAATTACGAGAAGAAAAAATTTAAGCACACTTCAATACAATTATCACGTTTGTCTTGTGTACTTATAACGAGTAACGAAAAAAATGAGAAAGTAACGAATAGCGAAAGTTATTAGCTCTGGCACCACTTCAAGAATGTCAAAGTAAAAACGAACATATGAAAGATACATGAAGGAAAGTAACTAAAAAAGAAGTACAAAAAAGTTGTGTGTGTCCGTTGGGAAAAAATTCTCTTCGATATTGAAAGAAAAAACCAGCAAAAAATGTCATCACGAAGGTAAAATTCCAACAGAATATTAAACAATTCGATAAAATGAAATTACAATTGAAAAAAGTGTAAAATTTTGTATGAGAAAAAAGTGGAAGTGAAAATTGCAAACTCTGCCATTCTATTTCATATTCGTCTCACACCGCGCACGTTCCGCGTAGTTAGATACGCTGACGTCGACGTCATGGACATGAATTTTGATATTATATTCGGTCTTATCGTTTTTAATTGATATTAAACAATTGATAAAGTAAATAAAAATATTAAATGCAATGGAAATTAATGGTTTGATGTGTTCCCTTACAGCGAATTAAAATGCATTTGTGTTCATGGAGAATCACGACGCTGCCGTCACTGTTGTCAACGTTGTTGCTGCTGCTGCGTCTGCTTCTGCTCAGCTGTGTGTCTACAATTGCTTTTTTTACTTTTGTGCACATTTATCGGTACTTTTGCTTTGTACTTTGTTTTCGCCTTGACAGTAGCAGTAGCAGCAATGGAAACAGCAGCCAACCAGCTGCAAACGAGTGCTGTCGCGCTCTGCTTGCGGGCGCAGCTGCAGCTGCAGCTGCAGCCTTAACAGAGACTATAACTTCAGCTGTTTCCTAGATGGCCGCCGGTCCAGGTTTTTAAAAAGTTAGGTCATCAACAGAACGCAAATTTTATTTAAAAATGTAACTTTCGTAGGGTTTTTTTTTTGTAATTAATATTATTTATTAACAGGCTTACCATGGAGCTACTACATGTTTTTTTGTTGAGTGTAGTGATTCTGGAAAAAATAAAAGTTGGGTAAATAGTTTCAGAGACATAGCGGTCGGAAGTGAAGGATATACATTAGGGTGTTTTTTTCGTTATGGTAAATTTTATGATGAACTTTTTTTTTTTGGTAAAAACAACAGTAGTTTTAAAGAAATTTGGTTAAAAATTTAGAACGGGCGCGCAAGGGCATGTCTATTACTGGTAGGAAATATATTATACTTTTCAATGATGCAGGAAGAAAATCTCAAGATCTGCGAATATTCTGCAAAATTTACTGTTCATACGTTGGTGTTTATCATAAAAGTTATATTAAAGAAACTACCAACAATACAATATATCGAGAAATTGGCAACAATTAGTAATCTCCTTAAGGAGTCATGGATTGTGGCAAACCATTTAAAAATCTTACCCGACTCATATGATCCCTTCAAACAGCTTTATTTGCGTTTATAAAAACGGAAGCTGATTTAAAAAGGAAGCGAAAAATCCATAACAGGGAGATAATCAAAAAAGTATTTTAAGGACTTAATTATAGAAGAAGAAAAAAAATATACATGACTGCATTTACCAGAGAAAACAATAATTTATTTGAGTCAGTAGTATTGGATTGGTAAAATTGGTAAACACGATTGGTATATCATTAAGATGTTGCGTGCCGCATATCTTATCAGCAATGTTTCTTTAATACTCTCATTGAAACCACACTTGTCCAATAAATGTTAAAGCTCTGTTGATATTTTAGTTGAAAATGTAAATGGAAAAAATGAAAATATTGGAAATATGAAAAGTTTTATATGTTCGATCAACAGAAATAAATATTAGGAATAAAATTTGTTAAATAGGTTAATAATTAAAGACAAAAAATTGAGGAAAAGTCATGCAGACAGGAACTTTTCACATTGGCTACATGATTGGCATCGTAGAATTGAAATTCGTGATATAACTACATATTAAGATAAATTTCTGAAAGATACAAATCTAGATGGGTCTGTGTGAAATATGTTTAGCAATTAAAATGACCAGAAAACATCCAAGAATATTTTAGACTTAGTACTCTGATCGCTACTTTGTACTTTGTTTGTTCTGAGCTACACATAAGAATAACGTAGAGGATCGCTCAAAAGATCAACCAATAATCTAAGACTTTAAGATCATGGAGGAAGTATTCCAATGAAAATATCAAATGGAACTTACTAGTGACAAACTGTACCACACATACTACAACAGAAAAAGTGTGCGGATCAGCATAATTGTTATGTAATAGAAATGCTGAGATGTACATAGATGCAAATTTGCCAGATAATTGGAATGAATCTGTCCTTAAATCAAATTATATCCGAAAGCGAATGTCAACAAGGCTGCATACTAAATTTTCTTTATAGTCTGGGAAAAGAAGTTGAATTTAACAGAATTTGTAGCATTTGGCTCAGAAGATCATGTTTGTATAACAACACAAAATCGAAAGAAGGTTAAAAGACAGACTCCAGTTTAAATTTTAACTGGCTATTCAGATGAGTTCAAGGCGCTGAGATTGTAAAGAAAATCTTATTGTTATAGCTAGATGTGGTTATCAAACCTTTATGAAATTATATAAGCGGCACTACCTTAAAAACTATTACATACCGTTGTTGTCACCTAAACAAAATATCCTACAAAGGAGCACATAATCTAGATCTAGACAGTTTAGTCAAACTATTAACTGCAAACACACTTACTGTTGATGCAGTTGTTGAATTTATGAGCGACTCTTATTTCAACACCTTTAGTTCGTATCCTCTTTACTAAATAAACTAGTTCCACATTTACGATGTGCAAATATTGTCATTGAAGCTAAGTCACTTAAAAAAAGTATAGAAACTAGCGAATAAATCAAAACAGATACAGAAAATGGATGAAGAGGCTTATTGTTAAAATTTAATAAAACGTGAGAGATCGTCCCATTTCACAAAGGAATAATGCGTTTAAAAAAGAATGGGCTTACAAGATTCAGATTGGTGCCGTAGAAGAACTTGCTTAACTATTAATGCTAATTAAACTTAATGAATTTCATACATTGGTTTACTTCTATTAATTCATAGAGGATATTTATATAAAAAAATTATTGACACAAAAGAATGGCTGTGAGAAATAAGCTATGACGCGACTGTGCCTAAATATTGAAATACATCTTGTGGCGATAATACTTAAGGAAATTTATCAGTAATATTCAAATACATTATCGCAATATATTCTGCATTAATGCTACCGTGAAAATGTTGAATCTAAAGAAAAGAACGTGGCGTAAAAAAATATGACTAATTTTTTTCAACAATACAAATAAATTCAAAATTTATTAAATAAATGCTTGTACTATTCTGCATATACCGTAAAAATAAAAAGAACAACTGACTGGATAATTGAAAAATACCTTTGGGTTTTTCCTATGCTTGGTATAAAATGGGTTGGAGTTGCACTATTTGAAAAATACTCAATTTGCTTAATGAAATATATATCAACACATTTTTATTTTAGATGGTTTCATCCCACAATATCTGGTATAGAAGCTGAAAAACTTCTTCAGGAGCAAGGCTTCGATGGTTCATTTTTGGCTCGTCTTTCCTCTTCAAATCCGGGTGCATTTACGTTATCTGTACGCCGTGGCCAAGAGGTGACACACATTAAAATACAAAATAATGGCGATTTCTTCGATCTCTATGGAGGTATGTTGTTTTTTTTTTTTTTTTGCATACAAAACTTTTTTCTTAAGCTGTAAGCTTAATTGATTGATTGATTAAAATAAATCAATGTGGGCTGAGTCTAAAAAAAAAGTTTCACAATCTTCATGTCTGCAGTCATTGTAGAAATTAGAATTTAAAAGCGCACTTTTAGATTTCTAATTCGACTTCTTAAACTTTGAGATGACATACAGACAATGAAGATTACAATTCATGAAACTTGAACTGTTTTTGGAGAGCCCCTTGAAAAAATCTAAAATTAGGTTATATGAAATTTCTAGTCTACAATACCACCTAGTTCGTGGCTGGTTTGCTAGAAAAATCTATTTAAAGAGCACGAAAAGCGGTTTTGCTCAATAACTCGGAAAACTAAGCCTCAAATGGAAAAATACGTTCATATTTTTTGGTTCACAACGTGGTGATTTTGGCAAAAAATGCTGTTTTTAGACTTGGACTAGCAACGCCACTTAAAAGTTTTCAATGAAACTTGCACTATTAGTTAAATTCATACTGAATTATTCGAAAAATGTTCTTTTATTAGAAACTAGTGATAACCCCCGAAAATCGGGTGAGTGTTCTGTACACACTAACCAGATCTGAATTTTAGAGTTGGCTTTTGACGAACCCTTACTGGCCTTCCCGGTCCCGGTGGCATTTTTCTACAAACACAAAAATATTAATTAATACATCGCGTTTTCATTGGAAATAAGAAATTTTAATTTTGTTTTTTTTTATTATGTATAAATAATTTGGAAATAATACATAAGTGATTTTAAAAAAGTCCTTACGACTTCTTTTATTTTTTTAGTAAATGTCAAATTTTTTTGCAAAAAAAACGAATCCTTAAAAATGTTACATCAATTTTTTCCTGCTACGCGTTTTGTTGACATGACTAGATACGTTAGTTTAACTCAATTTCGAAAAAAAGATGACGTACTCTATGGTTCTAAGCCCGTCATATATCATGGCAGAGGCTAACTGATTTGATTTGCCCCTTTATTTTTCTCGGTTCTAAATGATTTGAATATGCGTTTAACAAAAATAAATAATTTTTTCCTTTCACATAACTTCCTCTTTCAAACACGGTCTTACAATTTTTGTCAGCCATTATATAGGAAACATCATAATCAACATTTACATAAGTCCATGGGACAATTTTAATCTTGTTGTTATTTTATAAATTTAAAGTTTTATACTAAGCTTTTAAAAGTCCCAAACATATTTGTATAAGGTATTCCTTCTGAAAGTTTTATTTGGAATTTTCCTTGAATTGTTTCACTTGGGACATGCCACGCTGAAGGCATTTTACCCATAAACATCCACCCGAGGGTTCTTAAAACATGTAGTTAGAATTTTTTAAAAATTGGGTGGAATGTTCAAGAGTAGACATAAGAAGATTGGTTCCAAGGGTAAGGCCATATTCATTTTAAGCTTTAAAGTAATACCCCGTACGCAAAAAGCGAGAGTTTCTTATTATCACCCATGTATGCTCGATTTCAATGATTTAGGGGGCGTTCAAGTATTACGTAACGGAATTTTTGAAGATTTTTGACCCCCCTCCCCATGTAACGTTTTTCTGTTTTATCATTTTAATAAAACATTTTCATTGTTGTTATTTAATAAACATATGTATAAAGAAAGCGTTCCATTATACACACCTAATTTAGAATCACTCTCACTAAAGAAGTTTCACTCCAAAAACAATGTTACAGAGCTCGTGGTTCGAACCCCCCCTCCCCATAACATGTGTAACACGAAGTTGTTTTTCCCTTGCTCTTTCTCATCAAATATCAAGGTCCACTTACATTACGCACACACACACTTATTCAGTGCTATTGCTTTTCATATTTTAGTAACAACAACGCTTAATTGGTAAACAATAACAATTACAGAGAGAGAGAGAGAGAGAGTAGTAGGTATGTAGATTTTTTTCTCCTCGCTATGGCAAGGCTTTTGCAGTTAATCAGTGCAATGCTTGAAAGAGTTGAAAAAAAAGGGAATCTTTCCACGCTTATATCTCAGCTTCTGGTCAACGGATTCTGGATCCAATAATTTTCCGCAACTCTGCTCGATGAGCACTTCAATTTGATATAGCATTTGTTGCTGTAGCTGTTGTAGATCGCGTCAACTAAGCCTTACCTTCGAGGAATAAATATATAGATTTTAAATCGATGTAAGGTAATCCTAATTTTGGACAAGAAATCGATATTTTCACCTGTTCTACAAGGCTTACTTTTCGAATTATTGACCAGAAACCCTTTTTTGGTCTTCTTGAGCGGACATATCTTGCAAAATAGCCACCTAGATCTTTAAATCCTTAATAAGGTAGATAAAAAATACCACATAACAACATTTTAGGCTTGGCACAAACCTCCCAAAAAGGGTTCACATGGGTGATTCCTTCGCTTGTTGAATAAAGAACGTCTGTAGTGACAGCTCTATCCCTGCAATGATTATTAGGATTACATCAAGAGGCTGATAATTCCGCGGAATGAATTAAATGAGAAAGCTTTTGGCAAAGGATCGTTACTTTATAGCAGAGACGATAAGCTTAGGAGACTTTTTTTAGCATTACCATACCTTAACAAATAAACCATATACTACCTTCAAATTAATATTTTGGAAGGCTAGCTTTCTCAAATCAGCACCAGCCAGATTAACTCCTTGAAAACGTATCTCCACCAAAATTGATGTTTGATTAAGGCTTTAATAACATCGCGACGCGTAAGTGGCACATTGTCCATCGACTAATTCGCCTGGGACAATAGTGCCTCCAGTTGCCCAAATCGCTCAATATAATACAGTACATACATACCTTTAAAAATTATGGACATTAACTGAAAAAGGAAAAAAGCCTTACGGAAGTTGAAAAAAGGTTGTTCTTAAGTGAACTGAAAACATTGGACAGAAACATCACCTGATGTCACAGGTCCACTAATTTCACGTAGAACGGGAGTCTGTCTCATCAGCCCTATCCCTTTTTCGCTAACATTTAATAGAACGTACAGTTATAGTTATATAGGAATAATTCATTCTTTGGCCGCACAATTAGGTTGTGCAACGATCTTCGTGCGAAGATCTTTTCCCTACATCTAAGAAATCGATAAATTTAATAGTAAAAGTACTTTCCGACTAACTTGACAATTTTTCAAATTATGAACAATTTACGAAAAGAGTTGCTAATTTAAATGAATACCTGTTGTTTCCCCATGGAATCTTCTATCAGCAGTGTCCAATATCCAAATTTCCACCTCTCTAATTTTAAATGAAAAACTCAGGGTATAAACATATCTAAAACTTAAATATATTGCACTTTATTCTTTAATACAAAATCCCCATATCTAAACTTTTTGCCTTTGTTACTAGGTGAGAAATTCGCCACGCTTCCAGAATTGGTTCAATATTACATGGAGAATGGAGAATTAAAAGAAAAAAATGGTCAAGTTATTGAATTGAAGCAGCCTTTAATATGCGCGGAGCCAACAACGGAAAGGTAAGTTATAATTTTAAGAATTATGTTCTTGAGCTGTCGGTACTAATTATCGTTTTCTAAGCAAAGGTAATTTAGCCGTGAAGGCAAGTGCAATTTAAAAATTTTTTATAATCTAAATAAGCATCATCAATAATAACAATTTTTTTTTATATTTTCTGTAATCGCTATAATGTTTGCATAAAATTTGTTCTTTCGTGAACTATTTGCAGTAATAGCTATGTCAATAACTACAGATTTAAAATTGTTATAGTCGTTTTAGGCGTAGAATAAATTAATTTGAAGCCAACTAATTTTATAATGCTGGAGGTAGAGTATAATCAACGTTGTCTGAAATTAAAATAAAGCAGCTTCTGTTTAATTTCAATACTTGAAGAAAATAAAGCTTAGTATATCTCACCGGGTCGCTGACTTCTATCTGATCTTTAAACCACTGACATGTTTACGTGTGGGTGCAGTTTATGCCATATAAAACCATATATTATATCCTTTATTTTAACTAAGATCATATACATTTTGGTAATCTGATCTTCAATTTGAGGAATCTATCACCAATAATCCAGATAGAAGATCGAATTTGTGCACTTTAAAAGGGTTATATTTTTAATGTTGTTAACTTTAATTTGATGATATTTAAGCGAACTTTTTCTACTCCTTTATAAAATATAGAAAAGAAAAATATTTATTTAGTCAACAACATAAAAAAGTGACTTTGCCAAAAATTAAATGAGTTCAATGAAATGTAATTGGACCAAGTTTGTGAACAAATAATAATATCGCTTTAATTACTTTTGTCAAATAGAGACATTTTTCGCACCTTAACACAACACATAACTTAAGTGCAAAATATTTAAGATTATAATAAGTGGTTGATGGTTTAATTCCTTTTAAAAACCCACAACATATACGCGAAAAAAGAATAAAAAATAATTCATACATGTTACACTCGTTTAATATTGCTAAAATTATTTTTGATCTTATAAAACTTTTGAAACTCAAAATATCAACGTTTAGGCAAATTATCTTATTTTTTTTAAGAATCATGTTTCTTTTTAGTGGATAGAAATTAAGTTTTTATTTAAGGCATCTTTATGCGTCTCGGTTTTACTCAATTGGTCTCTTATTTTTAGGTCTGAAAGCAACCTCTCAGCTTGTGCTAAGTGGAGCACATAGCAAAAAAAAACAATATTTTTTATTCGTCACCAAAAATGATGAGCTGGTTTTTCTATAAGCAAAAATAAGTTTGAGAGAGTTTCAATTTTATAAATCAGTTACTACGAACGTAGTGTCTAAATAATTAAATTTGCATTTGTCCAGAGAAACATATTTCATCAGAATCGACCGCAAGGTTGAGATAAATGTACTACACTGAAAAGTCATTCGTCAGTGCTACTACAAATATTAAAGACATATTGGCATATTTTTAGATAAAAAGTGAGTCCAATCGAGATACATAACTAGGCCCTTAATAAACTAAAATAACATAAAGCGCTACTTTATCGTATAGCCAATTGTTCCGAGTTGCAGTTTTTCTGGGACGAATAGTATGTACATTCGAAATGTAGATTTAAATTTATGTGTATATTGATTGTAATCTTTTGTGTATCAATCTGTTTATTTATTTTTTATGCTCAGTGTAGAATAAAACGATTTTCGAACACAGCTGTTGAGAGCGTATGCACTCAATTAGAAATAAATGATCACACACCCACGTCAATAAAGTTATTGTTTTTAATTTTTTTTTGAATGAATTTTTTTTTCTCCTTTTGATATGATTATAAATAAAATCAATTTCTAATGTTCTAAATTTATGCACCATAAATAAAACGATATATTAAGAATATAATAACAAAGATGTCTACTATAGAAGACTGCACCTCATTTAGAATAATTTACTTATCTAATTTCAACTGATTAAATAGTTAACTAAAGGTACATAAAAATTCAATACGTAATTTACGTGTGAACAATTTATTTCATAAAGGTTAATTTAGATGGAGTTCAACTGATAAATAATTTTTTAATGAAAAACAAATGTACTTTCCATTTAAAAAAGGACACTCCTTTTCATGGCCCAAAGCTTATTACATCAAACAACAGAATTCTAAAATTATTACAGTGACGATATTCGCATGCTCAAATAAATCAATTATATCAGATTTTATTTTTATATTGTACGTCACTGTATCTGTTTTCTTAATATTTAATATCTATTTAATGTGTACTCCCACTACTAACTATTTTGCGGTCATGCGACTTATTTTGACATGTACTTCAAGCAAAGTGCATTAATTTTGACTAATACTGAAATAAATCTTCTGTGAACTTTAAATTACTTTGTTGACTTAAGTTAGAACTAAGTCGAGTTTGATGGATTCTACAATTATGTGTCACTTTTTGACGTAAGATTCAAATCTTTTAACATTTTAGTTTATTTGCTAAGCAGCCATACTAACTAGTAATATATGGGAATGTACACACTATATAAAGGGTGTTTTTTTTAGAGGTATAGAGCTTCGAATTGAAATAAAACACAAGAAAATCGTTGTAATGTCCATCAATTTGGCTTTATTGGAAGGATAATTTTATGCCATTAATGTTTAAATATGATTTCGGGCATGTGGCCGCCGCGGCTGGCTCGAATAAAGCCAATTCTACAGGTCCAATTTTGAACCACTTTTTCGAGCATATGGGGCCGTATGTCGGCAATAACGCCACGAATGTTGGCTTCCAAGTCCCCTAACGTTTCTGGTTTGTTGGCGTAGACGAGCGACTTCACATATCCCCAAAGAAAATAATCCAATGGTGTCAAATCACACGATCTTGGTGGCCAATTGACAGGTCCATTCCGCGAAATTATGCGCTCATCGAATGTTTCCTTCAATAAATCGATTGTGACGTGCGCTGTGTGGCATGTAGCGCCGTCTTGTTGGAACTACAACTCATCCACATTCATGCCATCCAATTCGGGAACAAAATAGTCGGTTATCATGGCTCTATACCGGTCTCCATTAACGGTAACTGACTCTCCAGCATTATTTCGGAAGAAGTATGGCCCAATGACTCCACCAGCCCATAGAGCACACCAAACAGTCAGTTTTTGTGGATGTAATGGCGTCTCAAGGGTCTCATGTGGATTCTCTTCACTCCAAATGCGGCAATTTTGCTTGTTGACGTAGCCATTCAACCAAAAATGAGCCTCATCACTGAACAAAATTTTGCGATGAAAATCAGCATCGAAATCAATCTCATTTTCGGCCCATACACCAAAATCACGACGCATTGCATGGTCTCGCGGCTTTAATTCTTGCACAAGCTGGATCTTGTAAGGTCGCAAGCCAAGATCTTTGCGCAAAATCTTCCATAAAGTTGATGGACAAAGCTCCAATTGCTGTGCACGGTGGCGAATCGATTCATTCGGGTCCTCTTCAACATTTTGCTCTACAGCGGCAATTGTTTCTTCGGTGCGCACTGTTCGACGTCTCTGCGGATGCGTATTATCACATAGAGTAAACGTAGTGCGAAAACGATCCATGGTTAACCGAATTAATTGCTCTGAAGGACGATTATGTCGACCATAAAATGGACGGAGCTTGCGGTAAACTTCGCGAACTGAACCATTATTTTGAAATAAATTTACACGATTTGCAAGCGTTGTTCTTTTGTCAACCTGTTCATGATGAAATGGCAAACCAAATTGAACATAAATGACATTAGAGTTGCCAGATTTGACCATAAAATGCCAGTTTTATCTCTATTCGAAAAACAAACCTCTAAAAAAAACACCCTGTATAATAGTTACACACTAGAGTTCAAAATTCAACTGCATGGAAAAACTTTTTATTTAAGAAACCAGGAATGCAGATTTCTTAGTAGCCTTTATACATATAAAGATAAGTAGAATTTTATATTAAAATGTTCCATAATGTACGAAAGTTGAGGTCAATGAAAATTTTAGAGTTATGAACTTTCACTTTCATTACTTAGCTAGTATCCAGGTGGGTGTATCCACCTTTATTTTGTATAACTTTGCCAACTCTTCTTGTCTTACTGTTGATTAGAGCCTGGCAGGTTTCTTTGGGTATCTCATAACACATTTCTTGGACACACTTCCACAATCGCTGCTTATTCGTGAACGTTTTTTTTCTAATTTATTCTTTAAGTCCTCACACAATTTTTCTATCGGATGTGGGTGGGTCAGCTTGACACTTTGATATCCTTAAAGGATTTTTTTTCAAGCTTAGTGGTGTGTTTTGGGTCGTTATCTTGCTGATAGATGCAAAGCAATGGCATATTTTCCTCAGCATAGGGTAGCATTGCGTTTTCCAGTATATTTTTGTATTCGGCTGCTGTCATATTGTACGTTGTTCGGGATGTAGAACTTAGCCCATACAAAGAAAAACACTGTCACACCATAATATTTTCGCTTTTGTATTTAATTGTTTTTTTATTTTTTTTTGCTGAAGCTATCGTGAAACTCTTTGCCTTTGGAGTGTCGCAAATTTCTTTCAAAGTCAATGCTAAATAAATTCGTCTTAATTTCATCACTCCATGAAATATTACGCCATTTTTTTCTCCACTTCAGGTCCCGACCATGATCTTTTGCGTTTTCACTAGAATTTTTATGCTAAATCACCAAAATTGTTTTGAAAAAGAATTTAAGCTAAAAACTCAAAGATGTAACAAATATTTTGAGCAGGTGTGTATCATATTATTAAATGGGCTAAATTAGCATTAATTATTATTAAATCTCTGCCCTTTGACGTAAAGCGTAAAATTAGTTTTTGTTCGAATTATTGACGTTATTTTTAATTTTAATTGTACGTAAAGTACTTTTCTTTTTTTCTCATTTTTAATAAGCATTATTCATGGCACTTTTGTTGCTGTTGTTGTTGTTGTTGATTTAAATGCTTTGATTCGCAGGAATTAATGAAATCTTAATGGACTTTGCAGTAACGTTGGTTGAATATAAATTTTTTATTCTTTTTGATGAGCGCTTGCCTCCCTGTTATGGTTATTGATAAAAATTACCTACGTAGGTGGACATGTTGCCTGAGTGTAAAAAATTAAATTTAAGCATGGCTTAAAATACATTTCATATAAAGATAACATTTTTTTTTTGCTGCCAGAAAAGTATTCGCTCTTTTAACTTTGCTTATAGCACTTTTTTTTTTATAATTTAGTCTAAAAACAATTTTTAGTGAGTAAATTTGTTGCAATAATTAAAGTAAAAACATTGCTCAGTTTTGATTGGAAAAGTAAATTGTTTTTGGAACCTTACAGTCCAGATGGTAGAGGCTTTTGTCCGGTTGTCCGGTCCGGTATATGTTGTTAAGTTTGAATCCATAATGACAACGGTGCGGTGCCACGCCGACTTAAAGGACTTAGATACTCTCTAGTAACCTTTTTCATAGTTCAATTTATCTCCAAACCAAATATCATTAAAATCGGTTTATAAGACTAACCGTGAAAACGTATTTTGCTGTTGGGGGCGTGGAACAACCTACTATTGATAATTATATCTTGCACTGGCCCTCTTCAGAAGCTTTCCAAAAAAAGCGACTATGTTGTGTTCCGGTAGTTAAAAAGGAGTCTAACCGTTTTGGAACGGCCTATATAACAAAGGCTTGACACTTACGATTGCGCACGGAACAAACTTCAAACAGCTCTACAAATTTGAAATTTTTAATTATTGCAATTGTTGTTTCTTGCTTTAATTCTATGCATGAAACTCTGAATAGACAAAAAATTTGACATACTTGGTGCTGTTATTAATCACGAAATGAGAACAAATGATATTTTTTGAGCGCGCGCGGAACATTAGAACATGAACTAAAGCAAATAAAAAACTTAGAGTTAATAGAGATTAGGTTGATGTCTTTGCATTTTTTTTAGCTAAATATTGTTGGAAGAGAGATTTTCCGAAGTGACAGTCATCATAAAAAAATGTTGAAATTACAATTTCAGTAGACGTTCTAGGTTATGTTTGATTTAAGTTTGAAAAAAAAGAAACATCTTCGTCAATGCAGCAAATTCTCGTCAAATATATATGTACTCGTACATGCAATAGCAAAATCAAAATGCTCTCTTGCAGTATCCGTAAAGATATGACAATTTCATCGGAAGTTGCATTTACGTCATTGTTTGTAATTATTCGTATTGAAATCATTTTTTTAGATCTTTTAAAGTTAATTTTTTTTTATTTGTGATACGTAAAATAACTTGCAATTATTAAAATATTCTACGCACGTGCCATTTAAAATGGTTTTTTTTAAAAAAAAAAAACTAACGACACACGAAAGCGTCATCAGCGTAGGTAATATACTTAAAGATCGTGCATCGGATCACATATGCCTCTGAGCCGTAACAATAAAAATTTTAAAATTACAACAAAAATGATATCTTACTGTTTGTAAATTGATTTTATCAAGTTGTACTTAAAGTTTATTCGTAATTTATCACGGTGACAATTAAAGGCTTGTTAGAATCATTGGTTATATAAAAATGAGTGCAATTGCAGCGCAGTAAAAGAATGCATTAAAAAAACTGCCAAGTAGATTTTTTTATTGTTTTGATTTCAAATTCACATTTGACCTTTTCCAGTGTGCAAAAAAATAGAAACAAATTGGCGCTTAGACTTTGAACTTTCGTAAATTATTTTTTAGTTGCTCCTCAATGAATCTAATAATGCCAAAATATTTCCATATTTAGTGAGAATTAGAAATAGTTTTTGTGTGCACAACAGCAATTTATTGTACACAAAAACAACAAAATTCAAATGTTTTGATCACAGCATGCTGTGTAAAACTAAAGCAACAAAAAGAAGAGGTCGCAAGTTGCCCAAAATGAAGTATGCTTCTACAATTTTTTAGACCTGCTTCTCGTAAGCCCGTGTTATTATATGAACATAAAATTCCGTTTGCAACACAAAATTTAAGACAAACTCTTTATGAAATAATTTCGTTCATTGTAAAAATCGTGTTGTACTACTGAAGTGCACTAATACAAACTGTTAGATAGAACGTGCTAATATTTAGGATTGTAATTAAATACAGTGCTAGGTAAGGTTAGGTTAGAGTGGTGGCTTAGCAACCATCCTAGACATCTCCCGATGCAACGGTTTGCAACGCTTTTCAGTTCCTTACTGCCTCAGAAAGAAAATGCGAAAAAACTTTTTTCTTAACTAATCGTAATGTGTACTTGCTCTAAGGCACCCGATACGTCCCAGCCCAGCCAGTGCCTTCCTACAGTGTGCTACTATTTTAATATGACTCCTAGGTGTTTGGCTTTTTTAGAAAGTGAAAGCGTCTGTCCTTCAGGCCGGGGTAGGTTGAATGGTGATATTTTGGTTTTTGTGGTGAACAGGATCAGGTCGGTTTTTGCTGGACTTATCGTCTCCAAGTTTAGAGCCTTGATGGCGGGCTGGCTATCGGAGAGGATTGCTAGCTTTCCCGTATTTGTATTGCCCACTAGCCTGCAGACTGCTAAAATAACAAAAATTTCTACTTGGAAAACGCTAGTAAAGTTAGGTATGCGAAACGATTGAGAAATTTCAGGGTCATTTGAGTAGACCCCTGCACCTACACCGCAATCCATGTTTGACTCATCGGTGTATATGGTGGTTTCAAAATTTAAGTTAATAGAGCCCTCCTCCCATTGAACCCTCTCCGGAATCTTCACCTGAAAGTATTTTTCGAAGTTGAGTGTAGGGCAGATAAAATCAGTTGAAAGATTGGCCAGTGCTATTGGCAGTGTGTCGAATATGGAGCAGTGACCGTACAGCTTCGCTACCCAGCAACCAGTGTCTGAGTCGAATCGCACTACAAGACGCTGTTGCTTTGATGAAGATATAAGGAGGTACCAGGTGTAAGAGGACATTGAGGGCTACCGTGGGGCAGGATCTCAATGCGCCAGTCACTCCCACACGAGCAGTCCTTTGCTCCTTCGCTAACTTCTTTTGATTGTAGCCCTAGCTGATGGCCGGTCACCATACTAAGCAGCCGTAGGAGAGGATCGGGCGCACCACAGCTGTGTACATCCAAAGACCCATTCTTGGTTGAAGTCCCTATTTTTTACTAAAGGTTTTTTTGACAAGCATAGAAAGCTACACACGCTTTTTTTTGCTCTCTGTTCGATATTATCTTTCCAATTGAGTTTTGGTTCTAGTAAGACTCCAAGGCGTTTGGCTTCTTTAGAAAGTGAAAGCGTCTGTCCTTCAAGCTGGGGTAGGTTGAATGGTGGTATTTTGGTTTTTGTGGTGAACAGGATCAGGTCGGTTTTTGCTGGACTTACCCTCAGGTCACACCTAGTCGCATTAGAGCAAAGCTGAACCAGAGCTTCCATGATATTGCTTATCACGTCGGGAAACAGCCCTGATACAAGCACGACCACATCGTCCGCATACGCTATGACCTATGACCCCATTTATATTAAGCTGTTTGAGGATAGTGTTTATTACAGCGCGCCAGAGCAGGAGGGAAAGTACACCGCCCTGAGGAGTAGCCCTATTTACCTGAATTACGACCTGGCTGCTGCCCATGTTGGCATTAATTATTCTGCTTTTTAACATTTCTACCATCCAGTTTATGATATAATCTTCAACCCCCCGCCCGATGAGAGCGTACTGGATAGCTTCAGTACGTACGTTGTTAAAAGCTCCTTTAATATCAAGAAAGGCTGCAAGTGTGAATTGACGAAAGTATAATGACCTTGCAATCGTGCGAACAATCTCATAAAGAGCAGCTTCTGTTGATCTATCATTGAGATAAGCATGTTGTGAGGTGAATAGGGAGTTATAGAGATATAAACATCAATAATTCTTTCCAATGTTTTTAATGTAAAGAAGGACAGACTGATTGGTCTGAAATCCTTAACAGATTCATGACCGCTTCTGCCCACCTTTGGAATGATAATTACTTTTACCTTCCTCCAACTATAGAGAATATGGTTTAGGGGATTACTTGCTCTAAAGATATTACAGAGCAATGGAGTCACCGTACTCTACAGCATTATTGGCACAATGCCGCCTGGTTCTTGTGACTTAAAAGGCGAGAAGCTGTTTAGTTACAGTTTATTTTATTTGTTCTTGAATGTATGAAGTGCATTTTAAAACGGGGACTTACTAGATAAATTAATTTAACATTTTCTTTTGTAAAGCACAAAATAAAACAACTGACAACTTGCATTCTTTCACAACTCTGCAACCTATATTTGAGTAGAAAGTCAATGTAAATCAATGTATAATAATATAATTTTAAGTAATGAGATTTTTCATCTGAGGAAAACTGAACAATATGCTACTGTTTGCAAGCCGAATTCACATGAAGCCTTCAACAGAACCGCAAAAAATTATCATAAAAGTCGAATTAAATGTATGCAATAAAGTGCTGAGTACTGGGGAATCCCTGGACATTTTTGTATGCATATGAGTAAAAATTCATGCCAAGAATCGTGATCAAAGTTGATTGAATTTTTAACGCAAAACCCAATTGAAACAAATGCGGTGATTATTTATTTATATTTTTAGATAGAAAAATTTATATTTTATTATAACGTCCGCCTCAAGTAAACTGAAAACACTTAAATTAATTGCTTTGTTTTTCATCAGATCAGATCAGATCTAGTTTTCATGTTAAACTAAACATTGTCGCAATTAATTTGTGGCAGTTATATCACCAATTCCATTTTATTGAACAAATCTTAACAGCAACAATAATAATTACATTGACGTGATTTTCGTGCAGGCTTAAAAGTTGTGCAATTAAACTTAAATTTAATTGTATCACTTCAATCAAGTTTTCTGTCTAGAAGGGCTTTGCTAAAAAAAATGTGTACGAGTTCTTAATAAAATTGACTGCCATCATTAGTTAGTCGTTAATCGTTCGATTTTTTTCATTGTTCCGGGCTTGCAACTAAAAATACTGCTACCAAAAATGTTACATCTTTTTTCTGCTCTGTGGGTTTATCTTTTAAGTCATAAACCGTTTGCTAATAATAGCTCCATCAGTAGCGTAGGTCTTGGATAAAAGTTCTTGAAGGTTTTCCGATAAGAGTTATATATTTTTATACCCTACACAGAGGGTTTATTCATATACTCCGTTTGTAACGCATAGAAGAGGGAGTGGCAGGTATAGAAAAGTATGTATATTCTTGATCAGCGTCACTAACTGAGTCGATTTAGCTATGTCCGTCTGTCTGTCTGTTGAAATCAAGAAAACTTAGCAAGCTAATTCACACAGCTTACAGCTTCTTACAAGCTGTTAGCATATAAAAAAGGACGAAGGTGATTTGGTGAACTTGTGAACAAAATTAAGATTGGGCTAGGTTTTAAATTGCAAAGACTCTTAAAGGGGCGTGGTACATCCCTAAATTTTAACTTTTATAGCGCCATATGACAAAATATTGTGATGAAATTAGGTACACGGATGCAGATTATATACATCTTGAATTGTGCTTAAAGTGGGCGTGGCACTTTTCAACAATTGAAAATTTTGATTCTATATAACTCAAAATTGGCACATACGATTTTCATAAAAACTTTAAGGATGATACCACTGAAACCAGTCATCAATACAAGCTACGTTAGTTTACTGGAAAAACTCGTTGAAGGGCGTGGCACAGCCTACAATATCTATAAACGTTATAATAAGAGAATTAACAACATAATCGTCATGAAATTTAATATGGCAGATACTACAACAAAAATTTGGCGCAATAGTGCCAGTGGGCATGGCACCTCCCATATAAGCAAGAAACGTTTTATTCTATATGTAGTGTACCATTGGAGTAATCTTAATAAGATATTGTGTATAGATATCAGTTACTATAAGTTTTAAAATTGAATGGATTTCGAGTAAATTGCTTCAGTGGGCGTGGCAGCTCCCACATTTAAATAAAATTGTAAGCGCTATTTTCAGTGAACTATTGCAGCAATTGGTATGTAGTTTCATGTATGTGGTTTACCTGCTATAAGGTATGTCGGAATCAAAAGCGTGCGAACTAGCACCAGTGGGCGTGGCATCTCTACCTACAAGTAAAATTTGCTAAGTGGCATATCTGTCGAAATATGTAAGCAATCATACTTAAATTTGGTGTAAGAGCTTTGTTTATGGAAATCTATTTCTGGATAAAAATCGGACTCGATTGTACCAGTGGGTGTGCCACCGCCCTTAATTTTATGACTAATTGCGGCATATATAGCAAGCTATACAAGCTATTGTGATAAAATTTTGTATGCGTGTGTCAATCACGAACATAATTTTTCTATCCGAAATTGGAGAAGTGGGCGTGGCATACTTCGTCTTTTTCTTTTCGTATCTATTTTTTTCAACAATTACCATATTCTTTTGACTTTTTGAATCTTTTAAATATGTATTTTTTCCACTTTCTTAAACCTTTTTCAACTTTATTCGACATTTTCTTTCTTTTTTCAGATTGTTCATAATTTTTCATGATTTTTCGACTATTTCAATTACTTTTAATTTTCTTCAATGGTTTCCATATTTTTTAGACTTTTTCAGCTTTTTTCAACGCTTTTCAATCTTTTTCCATCTTTTTACACTATTTTCGATTTATTCAACCTTTTCAACGTATTTTTAACATTTATTTAAAAAGTACTTTCAATGGAGTGTACGATAGGGTGAGTTTCGGCATGGCCGAAGATATCACCTTTACAATTTTTTTTTCTAAATTGATCAATATCAAGCTGAGAGAGAGCAAAAATCCTTTTATTAATTTTAAATTTCAAACGATGCTTACGTTCTTATCACATGTTCTTCGATAGCTTCGAGATTTCCTGCTCTTTTTAGAGTTAATTTTTTTTCCCATCAAAAGATATGCATTTCAACAACCCATGATATTTGGCTGCTGCTTTAGATTTTTTTATGAACTTTTGACGTTCTCTTTGAATATTGCCCTTTCGATGATGAGACTTTTTGTGAAAATTGTTTGGCTACATCAGAAGAAAAATCTTTTGACGCTTTTGTTGTAATCGCAATTCGCAGTCCAGCATAGTTGCAAGCAAAAACTGAAGTGTCACTTCGATCCAAAGCCAAACCGAAGTTTCGCAATCTAATATCCCACACTTTGAATTGTGTTTCGGCTGGTGGCGGTGATAGTTTTTAGCGATTTCCACGTCATCATCAGAGTGTGATATATAAGCGCTAGCCATAACACTGGATGCAGCTTCTGTTTTTTACGATTTTTGCACACTTTGTATATTATCCATTTGCTCATCTTGGAATGACATTAACTTCGGTTCAAATTTATTGGCATAAAACTATTTCTTTTCTTCTGGAGTTTTATCACCAGCGGCGGCGACCGGTAAACTTTTTTTTCTCTTTAATCAGTGCTCCCCAATATAATACATATTGATAAGTTTCCTAACTTCCCCTAATCCCATATTTACTCATGTCATTTATCTCTAAAAAGATTGCGTTTGAAATACAAATTTAAAACCACCTTGTATCAACGTTTTTGAAATGCGGATTCGAAAAAACGTAGCACAGTATCTTAAAAAAAATTTTGTATCCCAAAAATGTCGTTGCCTTTTTAGGTTCAGTTATATTCTTTTGTTCGACCAAAATGTGTTATTCACGTAAATATTTTAATAAAAAAAAACTCTAGGAGAATTATTATTTTTTTTTTGGAGAAATTGCTTGCTTGGTAGCTTGTGCGTAATTTGCTGTTATTAGCCAAGTTATTAGGTAAAGTCAATTTAACATTGAAAAAAAAAATTCTGTTACAGAATTTTAATTTTTAATGCGGCTTGTGAATGAGTGAGCAAATTGCTGTCTGAAATTAAATTAAAATTCTTAACACTTTTTCATTTCGGAAACTTTGTCGACGTAAAACAAAAACTGTGTTGTGCTGTACTGTACTGAACTGTACCATCTACGTCGTGTGTCGCCCGTCCGTTTCTGATGACGCTACCAACGACGTTACCAATTTCCCAACCATTTTTGGTTGGTTAACAATAAAATTCAGCAACAGTTTATTAACATACCGAATGTTCTGAGCATTTCCGTCTTTCCGCTTTATGAGTAAGTTATACAAACTACGTTTATAAGCCATTAATGTTTGGGTTTAATAATTATGGGTATATATATATATATATACTCGTACATACATTCATATACTTTTTGTACTTTGGTTCTAAGGTAAACATCTGAATCACCTCGACAATGAATGTTGTAAATACAACACATTTTGTGTTAATAATATTCTGCAGTAAAGAAATAGTCAAGTTTTTAGAACAAAAACACAAAATTTAAATGCAAATTTTTAATTTTTTTTTTTGTAACATACATTGTTGCTACTTTATAACTAAGTAGCTATACCTGCGGCTTCACCCGTGCACACCTGGTCGAACACGGTTTATATTTTTTTGTCGATGATTGGAGTAGACAATATGTGTAAATTTATGCATGGAAGATGCCACGCCTCGTTTTCCGTCTCGATTTTGCAAACTGTTTGGTACTAAGAAAACTACATCCGTGCATCAAATTTCACAACCATAACTGCTATAGGTGCCAAAGTATAGCGTTTTTAGTGCTTTTATTGTATTAGGTGAGTGTTACTCCCCGTTGTCCAATCCCTTCTACACTACTTAAAGTAGTACTTCACCGAGAATCGATAAATATCGTGACCGAGAACGAGAAGGATAACGAAACGATATTAAAAAAATTATTTCTCGCATGACTGAGGGCGAGAACAAGAATGGTATGGCCGATATCTCGTTCTCGGCGATAATGTAATATTTATCGTACGATCAACACTTGTTTTTCGTACGATAAACATTTAGAACATTGAACGCGCATATACAATACACTTTTGCTTAAAAAAATGTTCCACTACTTTTTTAATAAACACATACATACATACATATGTATACGCGCATTCACCGACGATAATATTTTTTATCCTGAAAACAAACAAAAAAAAAAAACAATACAAAATGTAAGGACTTACATCACATTCCACCATGGTAGCAGCAACTCAAAATAGTGCTCCTTCCTCTAAATTTTTAGAGCTACCTTACCTGTCAAAATAAGAATGTATTATTTTTGTTTTGTGTATTTTTGCCAGCGATGGAGCCACTTTTCGCAGTTGCATTTAATTTCATTTTGACAAATTAGCTCTACCTAGATAATCGTACTATGCATTTTATATTTCCTCTTTAAAATTCAAAAACTTAGTGTGCCATGATTTTTACTTGGAAAAAATATAAGTACCGGTAGAAAGACTTTTCTCAAATGCGTCACTAATCGTAAATGCTTGAAGACAATCAATGAAAGATGATGTAATTGGCGCAATTCTTTGTATAAGCTCTTGGAGCAAAAGTGAATTAGTTGAAGAAATATGCAAATTTACTTTTTAATTTTTGATACTATACATATTTAAAGTAATAATTAAATGTATTTGATTCTTGTTAATATGTAAAATGAATTGAATAAATCAGTAAATAACAAATTTAAGTTTTGTTCTTGTAGTGTATTTCTCTACTCAGTAAAAGAACATTGTTCTTCTTCAAGCTTTATTAAAGACTGTCTAATACAACTGATTAATGTCAACTTCTTAGTTAATCATGCCACATATGCATGATATTGTAACAGGTACAATTATAACGTTTTATGCTTAATCTAGTCTCTTTAACTAAATATGTTGTAGGGTGGATTAATATTATTGAAAACATCTTTATTTATAGCATTATGAATATGAATACTTCACAGTTCTTAACATTATTAACAGAAAGCAAAATAGTAAACTAATCAAATAATAAATATTACATATTTTTTTGCCGTCCCCATAAAATAAAAAAATTTAAAAATTCATGTCTTTCTGCATGTTTTCTAGAGACCTGGAAACTACTGAACAAACTTAGCTATCAAATTTACAAGCTTTAGGTGATTTGGTGTCGAAAGGCTTAGAATATAGCTATAACTTTTTTTGGACAAGGGGTTGTGGCACCTTTATACGAAATAAAATACATATATCGCTATATCTTGGCATATGTTGCAGCTACAATTGTAAAACCTGATACGTAAAGTTAAAATTTTTGTGCCAAGCAACTCGTTAAATGAGAACGGTGTTTGATAATGGGTCTTAGCTCTTCCCATACAACAAAACCCTTTATATTGCTATTCTTGGTACTTATACCAACTTGTGAAATTCGGTACATGAACCCAATTGTCTGCAGTAAAGACTGCGTAAAGTGTAGACGTGGTTGTACAGTGCCTAGGAAAGCCGCTGATTAAGCTAGTTTTGCATATGTATATAAAAATGTGAACGAGAATAACCGAGAATAACCGAGAATTATCCGCGATAACGAGACGAAAACGAGACGATAACGATACAGATTAAAAATTTCTCGTACGAGAACGAGTACGGAACGATAAGCTTGGCGCCACTACGAGGACGATACGATAATTTTTGAATTATCGGTTCGTTCTCGTTTCGCTGAAGCACTAACGTAAAGTACTTGGTACAAAAATATACGTTTGTGCATCAAATTTTGCAACTGTAGTTGTCATAGGTGCTAAGATCTAAAGTTTTGAGTATTTTTATTGTATGGAAGGTGCCACATCACTCACATTGCAAGTTGTTTAACATGAACAATATACATACATACGTATATACGTGTGACAACTTTCACATCTATAGTTACTAAGTTATAATAAGTATAACAGAAGCCTATGTGGCAATCCACTATCCTATATATCCTCCAAGTTTCATCCAAAACCGTTCAGCTGTTAAGAATGATTTTATAATGTATGGTCAGATTGCGTTATTAACAAAATTCCGGTTACCTGTGGAGTTGCGATAACTGGTAAGGTATCTGTGTGCTGCCGACCGATTCTAAAGTTGTAATACTGAATCGCTTCGAAAGAATAGCCGAGCCGAGAGCTGCCCAGCATAATCTTTTACAGACCAACATCAATGCAATGTGAATCGTTAAAGCTGACCTATTTGTGATGTTTGTTAATTTCGAAAAGGTTTCCGATAGAGTTCATTGAAATTTCATCATATGTAAGCTACTACTATGTATATACCTCGGTAGCGAAGCAGCCGCAGCTGATGGTACCGATGCAGACATTTACTTACCGAGTTCGTAAAGCTAGAGCTATTTTTAAATTGATGAACACGGTGTGTTGTTTAATTATCAGGAACTGCATCGTAAAGCCAAATTGAAGTCGATCGACTCATTTTGATTGTGGTTATATGGTGACTAGAGTTCCATGATTCCAAAAAAGAATTTCCCATCAGTGTCATGTGACCGGTGCTTTTCATTCATTTCGAAATACAAACTTCACAGATGGTTCGAAAATATCTTACGGGATAGGATTAAGGAATCTACCCGGTCGTACTGATATTTTCACACCAATAAAGAAAAAAATCGGAACAAAAAATAATTTCAGTATCCCCCGCTAATAAAATAAATTAAATAAAAATTTTAAAAAATAAATAATTAAAAACTAAAAAAATATTTAAAAAAAGAATAGATAAAATAAAAAACAATTTAAAAATATTAAAAAAAAATAAAAAATGAGAATAGGATTTTATAATGGCTGTGTTCGTCGATAAAGTTGTTTTCAACGCTTACTGAATCAAAACTAACAATATCAACAACGTTCGTATCGAAGAGTTGATAAAAAAGAGATAAAAAGCAAAAACAAAAAATTTAAAAAAAAATAAAAGGCAGAAACTAAAAATTTGAAAAAAATAAAAAATTAAAACAAAAATTAAAAAAAATTTTAAAACAAATAATTAAAAAAAAATAAAAATAATAAATAAAATGTAAAATTTAAAAATTTATATAAAAAAAAAATATTTTTAAAAAATTAAAAAAAAAATTAAAAGAAAAAAAATTTAAGAAAAATTACAAAAATAAAAAAATACAAAAATAAAAAATTAAAAAAAAAATTTAAAAATTTAAAAAAATTAAAAAAATTTAAAAAAAATTAAAAAAAAAATCGACAAATAATTAAATGATAATTGAACTTACAGCCAGGTAGCAGTGAGCAATGTTCATGTAAACTGGCTGTAATTTTAGACAAAGACAAAAAATTAATAAAAAACGTAAAAAGTTAAAAAAGTAAGAATATGAAATATGAAAATTATATATAACATGGTTGGTTTACAAATTTTCGAACCCAAGACGACAAAAGTGTTTTTCAAAATATATTCGCGCGCTGAATTCAAATCCTTAGCTCGTTTCCCATCATGAAGCCAGGTTTTTTAAAACATCCTAATCTAAAAATGCAAAAATCACGTTATTTATCAAGATTCAGGAGTATACTCGTATAGCACCGCGAATTAATTTTTCTCATCAAAACTCGTTACCACACATCAAAGTACTACTCTTCCTCCTCAAAATCTTTTTGTAATTTTTAAGATATCTTTTTTCCTTTTCCATTGCAAGTTAAAGAATCCCTTACATTCATTACATAAATGGCGCATATCTTTGTAAGTCATATATAAAGAGACAAAATCATTCGCTATCAAAGGACGCTTCCTTGGAAAAGAATAAAATGTTTGAAAGTTTCATTTCTAAGAACCACTCTAATCACTCCATTTTTTTTTTTTGTTTATTTGCTCGGAATAATTCTTATAACTTGCAGGATTTTTTATTTTCAGTGTATAAGCTACCACACATGCATTACATTTCCCACTACCCTATCTGATATCATATGCAATCTAGAAGTTAAGAAAGAGAAAGTATGCGTAGAATAGAAACAAAAAGAAAGTCAAGGTTGTTTCAAAGTTTAAATATGCGCGTGTTCATTGAAATTCATTGAACGAAATTTACTTGAATTAAATTAAATTGAATTAAATTAACCTAATTAGGCAAGACTCGCATAATTATGGCAAAACAATTGTCAAATGCTTTTGCCATAATTATAGAAAATGATTGTCTAAAGTAATTTTATTGTTTTCCTATAAGAAAGTCATATTTTTCAGCACACAAGTAAATGCTTTGTATTACAAAAAATTACTTTTCTTTTGTAAGATATGCGCATAATAAAAAACTTGCATTACTTGCATTTAGTTAAAGTTGAGCATTTCGGATAAGTCTACTTAATAAAAATAGATACCCAAGTAATTTATTTTAATTTAAACATAAACTACCTCTCTGTAATATTCTTGGAAAATACTAAACGAATTCTATGAATGAGACGTTTTTCAAAATAAAAGCAAAATGAATTTGAATTTTTGCTTGTAAATGAAATGAAATTGATAAATCTTTTAAGAATATCCATTGTTTCCGCATTGTATTGAATGACGCTGGCTATGTTTAAATGTGACAATCCGCATGCCTTTAAATAGAAAGAGGTCAGCCCCAAAATGAAGTTATATCAAATTAAAAAACAAAATGTATTTTCGGAAATCCTATGAATAATCAAAAGATGATTCCTTTTTACCTAACACTAAAAGTGATGACAAAGCGCTTTTAGTTGTTTATTGAACCCTCTCCAGGCGCGAAATATTCCTTTTTAGATGCTCCACCTCTAAGACAGTTGATTAATAAACGAAATTCATTTACTACAGCCAGCCAGCGAGCGAGCGAGCGCACAAAAATTCCGTAACTGCTGCAGTTGCGCACAACTGACAGTGTGCCCAACTGACTGTAATTGTGTCGCACTAAGTGATGTTGAGTCACAATTAATGTTTGTCATTCACCCGCGTAATCATCGCACCTTGTTGTATTAAAACTAATTAATATTCATACGTTTTATTTGTTGTTTGTTTTTTTGTTAATTTTTTTCTTTCACCAACCGACATTGTTTACAAATTTTGCGCATTGTTTTTGGTCAACACCATCAGTCAAAAAAAAAAAATTTAAAAAAAAATAAAAAAAAAACAAAAAAAAAAACAAAAACATCAATGAAAACAAAAATAAAGCTTAAAATGCTTCATTGTTTTTATTTTGTTTGTTTTAACTTGTTGCGCGCGCACACAAGCCCCCATCTTAATACGTTACTACCCTCTACGCTTGGTCACTCTTCTCCAGCACTCGTCATAATACCTACAGCCCACACTTCTGAGAATGCGCAACACTTTCATCACAATGCTACAAAAAAAAAAAAAAATAAAAATTAATAAAAACAAAATAAAAGCCAAGCGATATTATGATAGGAGTATATTAAGGAACTAATCCACGAGGTAGAATCAGCTGAGCTAGAATATAATAAGTTTCAAAGCCAAATACCAAACTTAAAAACCTTTCTGAAATATTAACCAAAAAAATTAAATTTCTCACAAGGTTTTCAAGATATTTCCAATTAAATGCAAAAACAAGTAAAGGTATTATTATATGCACTACACTGCCACACCCACTTGTAAAAATTCGCCTTGTTCTTGTCTGCTATTTGTGTGAAATTTCATTTCAGTATCTTAAATATATCTCTCAGTATAGCATTTCGAAGTTTTTACTTATATGACAGATGCCACGCCCTCTTTTTGTTCAAAGCTGTTCCGACTTATTACTAATATCTTTGAGAAAATTTGTTACACTACATAAAATACCTCTCTTAATATGCATATAATTTTAAATGCTTTCTATGTATGGGCGGTAGGCGTGTCCTAAGAATTGGCTCCCCTCTTTTTAATCCTACGAGCTATGCTTGTCAGTGTAGCCTATGAATCAAATTAAGTTAAGTTTTTTGCTTGTATAGCAGCTGCAACGCCCTCTGGTTGAAATTTGCCATTTTTTCGTCTGATGCTAGGCCCAGGAATATTTCTTGTATTTGTGTGAAATTTGGCTACGTTATCTTAAATAATTCTCTCAGTATAGCGTTTTGAAGGTGCCACGCTCTGTTGTCAAAATTCGACAACTTTTTTATCAGAGCTTTTCCAAGATATTCCTAAAATGGAAAATCACTCAATATAGCGTTTTAAATATTTTATTTGTATTGTCTACTAAATTTTCAATCCCAAAAACTTTGTTTCACTTACTACTTTCAGTTTTAGTGTACTTTTAAAAAAAATGTTCACTTACGAAGACCATTTTGCCGCCCCCTAGGTAAAAGCTAATGTGTATATCGAATTTTATTGAATTGTTAAGTAATTTTGATATTCATAGACAGCCACACATGGCTAAAGCGACTGAGGTGGTGACGATGGCTATTCAATATCTGCCACGCCCCCTTCTATTGGTTACACAAACAGATTGAAGATGTGAATATACTCTAAGTATAAAAAAAAAACCAAAAAATCACCTTGATTTTTCATAAGAAACTAACTTTAAATATGATATGTATCCCTTTATAGAAGACTCATTTCCTCTTTGGCTTTTTGTTTCCGTAGACGCCATTCGAAAGGTTCAGAAGAGATCACAAAATCAATCGCGTATGAAATTTTCAACATATTTATTGTATTTATAAACAGCGCGCTTACGTTTACGTTTTGAATGCGTAAGCTTTTTGCGACTTTCATGTTCTAAGAATAAACGCGATTCCAACCTACGAGTATAAAATACAGATTTCTTACTCACTCATTTTACGCTCTTGGACTCTCCTTCTTTCTCACTACTAATAACTGACTCATTCAATAGCTCGTTATGAGAGTTTGACTTCAGTTGGGCCTACATTTCTCAATTTGAATCGTTTCATTTTTGAGCTGGATGACTACTTTTGTTGCGGCTGCTAAATCGTATTTCGCTTTGTTTTGTTTCCGCTCTTTATTAGTCGTTACATTTTAATATTTTCTTTATTACTATTTTTCATTTATTATAAGTCTGACTAACCGACGAGGCTTACATGATCTGTTAAAGTGGCTATCAAAAGTTAGCAGGTGGTTGGTTGCTGAAATGAATTCATTGTCGTAGATTACAAAAGTTAAGTTTACGCTGTTGCAGCATCAATTCTCAAAATATATTTTAAGTTAAAATACTTTGAGTCTGAAATAAAAAGTTTTTATGCCTTTTTCTCTCCATAAAAGACGAATACAAATATATGAATGTGTGTACAACAATCCCAAATCAATTTCAAATTCTATACCACCATTCAATTTTAATTTCATTAGAAACTTTTTTACATATTTCTGAAAATAATCTTTCAAGTAAATTGCGATAAAAAAGTTTTTCGATTTTTACCATTTTGATATTGTGGGCAACAGAATTTCGATTTTTTTAATGTTTTTTTTTTTTCTGAAATAGAACTTATTTGATATTTCACATGTTTTTTCTTGTTATATTTGCAATTGCAACGTAATAGCAGTAAATATTACAAAAAATATAAAACAGCCATTGGTATCCAGTAGTTTTTGTTTTTATTTAAAATTTGTAAAGCCAAAGTATGCATGTGGTCGCATGCATAAAACACAATTCCTACTATGTACATTTTGAATAAAAAACTTAGTTTCTGAAAACGATTTTTGTTTAAGAAATTTAGTAATTTCTATATTTGTTGAGCAGTTACCTTAAAGAACTGCTTTTTATTTTATTTTTTCTTTTCTAAATTTATAAAATAAGAAAAAATTTTCGAAAGTAAATTTGGGACGGCCGAGGAACAAACAAAATTCTCATAAATCAAATATATATACTTGGAAAGATAATTTTGCGCTGATCAACTGTCCCAAGCAATGTATACCGCATCACGTCACATTTTTAGTTAAAAATACACTTAAAGTATTTTATCCTAAACACCTTTTGTTGCTAGTACTTCAAAAATTAGTCAGCGAAAATCGGTTTCTAGATTTACATTCTTTAGGAACAACGTGCATTACAAAATTTAAAAAAAAACTTTTTTCATTTTAAACTTTGAAATCAAATTTACAATGGTTCATATTAAAACTGCCATGTAGTCAGCGCGGGCTCCGGGGCTAAAAACTGCAATAGGGCCCCTCATAACCAAACATAATAAAAAATCAAATTTCAAACTAAAAAATATAAAATTAAATATTGATGACCAAAAAAGAGGCCCCTGTGCTTCGTTTTCCACAATACATCCATACAAAAACATCTTGCCATGTTGTGGGTCCTCTTAACTTGGGGTCTGTGGCCTTACTCCTAATTCTACACCTAGCAAATACCTTAATCCAGCGCTGCTTGCGGCTTCTTCCGAGCCCTCGGCTTTGTCCAGCGTGCCCAAGCATACTAAATACGGGCCTGACATTCTGACATTCCTCCACTTTTGTGAAAACTTTACGTCGCTTTTCTCGTTCTCGTAGGAGAAATTTTTAATCTGTATCGTTATCGTCGATAATTCCCGGATATTATCGTTCATATTTTTATATACATAAATCTACTTAGACGAACCAGCGGCTTTCCCGCGCTCGTTGTACAACCACGTCTACATTTTACGCAGTGTTTATTGCAGACAATTGGGTCCATGTACGAAGTTCCAAGAATAGCAGCGTAAGGGTTATTTTTTTTTTGAATGAGAGGAGCTATGACCCATTAGCAGCCTTGTTTACATATAGCGAGTTGCTTGGCACTAACAATTTTCATTTACGTATCAGGTTTCACAGCTGTAACTGCGATAGATGACAAGATATGGCGTTTTAAGTAATTTGGTTTCAAAAGATTTGGTACAATGGAAGTTCAGCCTGAATGTCGTTCTCGGCGAAAATTTAGTGTATATCGTACGGTAAATATCACATTATCGCCGAGAACGAGATATCGGCCAGACCCTTCTCACTCTCGTCCTCGGTCGTACGCGAAATAATTATTTTGATATCGTCTCGTTGTCGACGATATTTATCGGTTCTCGGTGAAGCACTAACAGTAGATACTGTAAACAGCCCTAATAATTCGCTAGAGGTAATTTTTGGTTTTGTTAAATTTTTTTGCGATACTTTGAGTGCATCTAGAAAAATGAGACCTGTTGGAAATTTCTATTGTATGAAAGTTGATCATCTCATTATTACTTTTCAGTAAATATAAATATTTTATCTCCGCCAATCATAATTTTTTGAAAATTCTTGCTTTAAGACTTAATCAATTTTATCTTTATTGAGCAAACGATATATCAAATAGCTTATATTTAAAATCTAAAGTCCGTTTAGTTAAGTCTAAAGTAAGAAACCGGTATGATTTGGAGTGGAACTTGTAGCGCAATGTCAGGGAAAGTTTCAATAAGTTTGTGATATCTTCGAACATTTTAGCTAAGAACAACTCAAAATCCTGGTTTGAAGGAGCAGAACTGAAGGTAAAGTTTTGTTGAGCACACAAAAATCATTCAACCTACCTGTTCTAATAGCTGGGTAAAAATTTTGTTTCTGTTGAAATGGTTTTTTTTTTTGTTTCAGAAAATTTTCCTATTGAGACATCTGCTATTTTCGCTATGCACAGCAAATTCGTTCTGGAACAAATGTGTTATTTTATGATGATTAATAAATAAAAATACAAAATAACCAAGCAAATGTCAAGTAGCATTTCAAGTAAAGTTTACGAGCAACGTGTCATACTGTTCACAGTTTGTTACCAAGGGTATGGCTTATTTAAATTAATAAGCAAAAAAATACAACTTGTAGTAAAAACGTAAAAATCAATTTTATAATTAAAAGAAATAAAAACTTATTTTTTTATGATTAAACAGCGCCAAAAATCCCAGATTTACACAGCATGTATGTAGAAATCCCAAAAGTTATTTGTTTATAATAGCACTCAGTAAAAAGTTTTCCAATTGGGTACCAATTACGTACCCTTACAATAGTTAACCAATTTTATTGAGCAAGATGATGTAAAAATACAAAAAGTTTATTTTGAGCTTAACGTTAAACCCACCTTTCTTTTTCTTAGAGCAACTCAAAAGTTAAAATTATAACATGCGTCTACGCAAGCGCTGCTTGCTGTTACTCACATGTTAATTTGATTTGCTACACCAAAAAAGAGCGATCCACTACAAGAGAGAGCGCAGCGTTCGTTTATTTCGAAAGAGCGCAGAAAAGTGCAAAAATTGTGACATTTAACAAAAGCCACCGGTAGCTGCGGCAATCACTTGCGTTCGCACAAGCGAAGTGTTAAGAACACAGAATAAATTTACTAAGACAAATCAAGAGATCGGTTCGCGAGCTTTGAATCCAAAAAGGAACGAACCCACGAAGATCAAAGAAACGGAAAATTTTCAATCAGTAAACAACAGCTTAAAGAATTGCGCAAAATTAACGCTTGCCCATCCAGTTTTGTGTGTGTGTGTGTTTTTAATTTAAAGTGCGATACTAAAATTTCAAAAAGTCATCTTGATTTGCATATGGAAAAAGTCTGCTTTTTATTTGTTAAAGCTTTGCTTTTAAAATGCATTCACTATATCTTTTGGAACATTTGATCGAAACACAACCCAGTGTTAACGAAGACGCAGCCAAAGGCAGAAGCACAACTATACCAATTGAGAATTGTAAGAAACAGGCCGAAACTACGAGTATTTCATATAAAAAAATCAAACAAAAAGTATTGCTTACATGTAAGAAGATAAGCAGCAAGTGATTTATAGTACTCATTTTTACATAAAGTAGATTTGAATTTATTATATTGTTTGGTGATATTTTTGCCAACAAAACTGTTAAAAAGCAATTGTAGTTTATCAGCAGAACAGGAGTAATTTGTTGAGAGAAAAAACTCGCACCAAAACATTACAAGTGCGATATTGTCAATACAAAAACTTGCATAAGATTTTAACACTAGACAGTTCACTGTCAAAACAACAATTAAATTTTGTCAACATAACAATAACATTCTGTTAAGATAACAACAAATATTGTCTACGTGAGCTTAAAAGTGCAAAAGTATTAAAAATAAAATTTTGCTATCATTTTAATATACAAAAAGAATTGCAAAAATAAAAATATTTTTTTTTAATTAACAATAACAAGCTAATAACGAAACAACAAAAGTTGCTCAATATAAAGAAAAAAAAAAAAAGTGTGAACAAAGTTTTACAAGTGCCAAATTCTTAAAAAGGGAACCTGAAATTATTTTAACCTAAAAAATTGGAACAACAACGAAGCAATTGTTAAAATAATAATATAAATCTGTCAATTTAATAACAAAAATTTGTCAACTTAACACAAAAATTTGTCAACTTAACACAAAAATTTGTCAACTTTACACAAAAAGTTGTCAATTTTACACAAATATTTGTCAACTTTACACAAAAATTTGTCAACTTCATACAAAAATTTGTCAACGATATTTAAGTGAAAATTTTAATAATTAGTAAATAAAAAAAAATAATTTTAAATTACTTTAACATAAAAAGAATAACAAATTAAATCTGTAAATTTTATAAAATAAACCTCGTGAAAATTCCAAAGAAAATCTCAAAATTTTAATAAACTCAGCTTAGCACAGTTTGCTGAAATCATAGTATTACAACCACCAGTATTAGTAAAGCAACACTCTACCAAAATGTTGCTCAATAAGTGCCTGGAGAAAATCTCCAGTAGTTTGGGTCATGTACATTTAAAAAATGAGAAAAATCTACAGTCCAATGACAACAGCAGCAGCAGCAACAACAACAACAACAACAACAACAACAGCAGTCGCAACACTGAATATGAAAAGGCCATGGCGAATTCCTATGCCAAGAATAAAAAACGTAAACCTGTTAAAATTAATACCAAAAACTTAAATCGTTCAAAAAGTTCATCGGTTGACTTTCTCACTACGAGTGAAATCGCTGCGATCATTAACTCAGGTGCTAACAGTCCAAGAATTTCTTGTGGCAACAGTAGTGCAATATCCTGCCCACAAGCACAGCATCATCGAAATACCAAAGATATTCCCGCATTGTCACGTTTAGTTTCGACAGCATCATCATATGCATCAGCATATTCATCGAAAACTCCATCACCATCAGCATCGCCGTCATCGTCAAGATCATCGCTGGAATCACTAGCACCCAGCAGCTACTATTCACAGGCATCAACGCCATTTTCATCAGCAGCAACAAGTCCATTATCATATTCTACATCACCGCCGCGTTTCTTATCACTGGATGCTGCGTTGAGCTTATCCGATAAGTTGGGTTTGCTGCGTCATACTTTATTAATCTATCCGTGGGTATTTTTTTCTATTGTTATTTTATTATTTATTTAATAAGTTGATTTAATAAGTTGATTTAATAAGTTAGTTGATCGTACTGGCGAAATTTAAAGAAAAGATAGTCCAAGTCTTAGCTCAGAAATTTCTAATATACATAAGCCATCGGCTCCGTCCAGGCGTTAAGCTGATGCCCATTTGCATGACTAAGAAATACAGCTTTATGCTGTTCGAAGGGCCACGGCTTGCCGCATTGTTTCGGGTCTGTGCGAAGAGCACCGTGAAGTTAAGCCGTTTCGGCAGGGGTTCACCTTTGGCATTCTTTATGTCTAAGCATTTATACATTTCCGATCGAAAGACCTTTTAAAAATACACTGCCCCATTTATGTAAGTATAATGAGTTGCATGTTACTTGTAAATACTTGCTATAATAATTATGGTATTACTATAAGTGGTTGCTTTTCACTTGCTATAATTTGACACGATTGCATTTTTAGTTAATTGAACGCACATGCGTTAACCTTCAAAAGGCTGTACGCAATTGAAAGAACTTTTTTTTTTATAAAACTGCAGCACACGAGTACTGTATTTTATTATAGAAATTGCAATTTTCAATTATTTTTTTATGCTTTGTATAATATTTATTATTAAATCCGATAAATTTAAAATTTATATGCACAACTCGTGTGTGACGTTTTAATAGACCGAGAAAATTGGTTTTAAATCTAAATTTACTTTAAATGCGAGTAAGTCTTTCCAGCTGTTGAAGCACTCGTTCCTCTCTCTATATGTTTATTGCAAAACTTTATGGATTTTTATAAATTACTAGCTAACACCCCATTCAGCCGTACAGTGTGTCGTTTCGGTAAATTTTTCTACAAAATTTAGTTTTAGTTTAGTTTTTGACTTTCGTTTTTAAGCGTTATTTGTGCACAAGTGAATCAAAAATATCACCCAGAAATTAATAGAAAATATTAGCGAACTCTAATAAGCCTAAATTCACTAAACTTTAACTATTGCAACTATTTGTTTTCAGTTATTTTGCATCTAAATTGTGTATTAAATAAATTATTTTCATGTTTTTATGTGAAAAGTAAACGTTCAAAACTTCTAAGGCTTTTGCACTGACATCAGAAAATAGCGCGTTTCTCATTTATCACGTTTTTCAATTCCATTTGAAAAAAAGCTTTCACCTTGAGCTTTTTGTTTGATATTAGCTGAGCATTTCTTAGCTGTCTTGTAAACAAGTACAAACTGTACGAGTATATATTAATACTATTAAAAATAATTTTAAATTGCAGCATTTTTCCGGCATCTCCACAACAAATTTAATTAAAAAAACCACTCTTTAACAAAAAAAAATACTTACATCGGCTTGAGATTCTATTTTTGCTTACTTTGTCCAATTGTTTACTTTTTGTTTCTTTGTTTTAACAGCTGTTTTATGTTATTTTTTTACCATAAGCCGGTAAAATTTAATAACTGCCGGTTTCTTGTGGATATCAAAATATTTTTAGTAGCACACGAGCTATGAGTGGTTTCTGTTTGGCGTTTGTTTTGATTAAAAAAATCGCCGTTTTCGTCACAAAAACTAAATAAATGAAAACGAGCTGTTTTTGATGTCCGTGTGAAAGCTATTTTTAAAACTTTTTCTTATTAAAAGGAAGTATACATTCAGGCTTTAACTAGATTTTTACAAAAACTTTTTACTAAAAATTTCGCAACTACAGCCTTTGCATTTTAACTATTTTGCAACAGACCTTCTACTAAGCTACTACAACCACTTTTATAAGTTTTTTTCCTTACTAAATATAGTCTTCTTTTTAAATTTCAATGTAAGAGTAAACTTATATGTTTTTATAAACGTTCAGTAACATCAAATCTCAACGCTAATTTCTTTAGTTACGAACGTGCAACAAATGTGTCACAAGATTTTCGTTAAATTTAATTTGTAATTTTTTTTAAGGTCGATTCTTAATTTTGTTTGAAAATGTTTAAAAATAAACATTTTTAATAAAAGATTTTATTTAAAAAACAGTCTTAATACGTTGGTTCAGCGTATTACGAATGCAACAAAAATCAATCAAATTGTGCAACGAAATTAAAAAAAAAAAGAAAACTGCAGTGTGACTTATAAGATTAGTTAAAAAAAAGCGTGCTGATAAAACAAAAAACTTAAAGAAACGGAGAATTCAATAAGAGAGGAATTAATTATTAGCTACAAGGAAAAGCATTTTCTCTTAGAAACAACAGTTTGTATTTTTACTATTCAGCTTAAATTTATTCTAAAATATATAGTAATTCTGGTCATTAGGTAAAATTATTTGTCATCGTTTCCCTGGAGAAAAAAAAATTCTCCGTTTTTGATGCAAAAATTGATTGCAATGCCATTTTGACATTTTCAAAGTTCACGCGTTAAATATCCCAACCCATCTCTATAAGTTTTAGCATGGATTTCCATGACATATGTAACCGAGCGTTACCATAATAAAAGGCGACAGCTTTTCTGTTAGCCACGTTGAATTTTTTGTCTCCAACAGCTCGATTTCAGTGTCTTGCAGTAGCACACAGTAAAGTGTTCCTTTGCAACGCCGCGTAATTTTTTTTTTGCTGCACTCTAGCTTTTGACGTTGACATTTACCCACTGTGTATATAAGCGCTCTTTTTTTCTCCATTTTCTGAATTGAGCAATCATTCGATATATCAAATTTTTTTACGCTTAACCCTTGGGTCACTCAAATGCAGAACTTCGTTACGAAACTAAGCCTTTTGGTGTCTGTTCTCAAGCATTTGTCTGATCAATTTCACTTCAATATTGATGTCCAATGTCCTTTGCTCATTTGGCAAAGAATATTCACCTAATTTTTTTTATCACCTGGACGGCGTTACCGCTCTAAGAAAATATAAAAAAATATGTTTCGTAAAGATAAATTAAATATTTGACTGAGTCAAACACTCAGCACTATTTGATTCAAATGCAATATGTTTGACTCAAACAAATATTTGATTGTTCCATATGAAATAAACGTTTGTTATACTTCGAAAAACTACAGTAGTTTAATGGTAACTGCTGTTTCTCAAACATACTGGGTAGCTTCTATCTGTATCTCTGCTATATTGAATTTTCGTTTGTTTTTGGCAGCCGCGTAAGTTATGCAGATAAAGTAATCAGATCTACCCCAATTTTTTTTTGTACCAGATATGGCATAACAGATAAATGCTGGTTAATTTGATATTATGCCGGTATCTCAATGTCTGTTTAGTTTGCTAGCAGTTTTCGTTAGCTTGTTAAGTAATCGTTACTTAGCTTGCTTATTGTGAATTTTTCAATTGTGAATATGCGAAAACTAAATATCAATTCTTGTGCTGCGAGATAACAAATACAAAAAAAATGTGTGAAAAAAGAAATAGATTGCCTAATGTTTCAGCAAATGAAAGAAAGTTTTTTTGCTTTGACTGGAAACTTTTTTACGTAGACAAAGAAATCTTTTGATGAACAACATCGCATTGTCGTAGCATTTGCATAATCAATTCTTTCTATTGTTTAATTTATTTAAATTTTGTTTTAAATTAGCAAGAGACTGAACTCCTTCAAATCTTTGAAATTTTGCATTTAAGAAACTAAAAAAAGTTAATTTTTGCACTTAGCCGAATATTGGCCAAATAATTTTGTTGCTTAGCTTAAAATGTGCATATTTGCGATAAAGTGATATTTGTTACAACCATAATGTTATTTGATAATTATTAACATATATATATATTTGATTCAATAAATAGGCTTAAATATATTAGGTTGAAAAAGTATACAGCAATACACATCAAAATTATTTATTCATCAAAACTTAATTTATCACCTTTAAAGTAGGCCGTCCCCTGCCCCCCCCCCCCCCCCATTCGCTTGAGATTCAAGTCTTCCATAAATTTTTTATAGCTTGATTGGGAAAAAGTCTTCAGCTCCTTAAGCGTATTTACTTTTATGAGTTACTTTATTTTTGGAGATATGATTTCTCTTCTTTCTTTTTTCAAAAAAGGAAAAAAAAATAATGAATAAAAACCAACAATTGTTAATAACTTTTATAATACACAACGTCTTCGTAATGCCAATATATATATGTAGCACACGCACGGACGTCAATTGGTCCTTAACGGTAAATAAAAACAAAAAAAAAACATGCATTGACGCAAATGTCGTACAAACGTATAATTCCTTAAATAAATTGCCACGAATTAAGTGAAAATTAAATATATTATTTGTGCAAAAATAAAGGTACATCAACATCATCAGATATACTGCCCAATATTTGACGTTATAATTTTAAAAATAAATAACTTAATAAACAGTCAGTAACATAGTCAGTTTGAGGGATGTATGCAAAAAAAAAAAAAAAAATAAAAAAAATAAAATACAAAAACACACATGGTAATTATATTACCCCACCTTATGGTTGTTTTTTTCACTCTTGTGGGAAATTAACATATCACGTGTAAACAAAACATTTAAATATCATGCGTTTTACATTAAATCAAAATCATTTTAAACTACAGTTTAATTAGCGCTTATATAATAATGCTCAGATTGAACTGGTTTAAATTTGTGTGCGCATTTGCAGTGTGCTAAAGAATAAAATATTGACGAACCAGTTGTGCTGAGTATGATATATTGACCCGGTTGAGAAACCATACATAAAATGCATATATATTTTCTGTTGTTTTTCTTCTTATGACAAATACATAAATTTATGAATAATAAAGAAAAAAAAAAAAACAAAAAACTCAAGGTGAAACTTTATAAATGTGTAATCGTGAAACTTTACAAATGTTTAATATCTAAAAAAATTCAAAATTTACAAACGCTTCAAAGTAAAAAAAAGAATAATTAAAAAAACTTGCCAAGAAAACTTCCTCTACATTTCTTTTTTCAAGAGGCCATAATTTCTATATAGAAATTTAAGCCAAATTTTTTCAACGTAGTGTTGATTACTAATTAGTAATTCACAAGCACTCTAGTTTAACTGAAAATTCCAAAAAATTCAAGCGTGAATATTTTTTTGCAATCCTTTTTTTTGTAACGCGATAAGAAAAATACATGTATGCCAAATAGTTGTAAACTTTTGCTATATACAACTGAATGTGTTATTGCGTCATTGTAATGTAAAAAAAATAAATAAATAGAGCCAAGTGTAATACCTTGCTTAAAACAGGTCCATAAAGTGAACTGGGCTTTTTTTATATGAACATTTTGTGGTGACTAAAAAAAAAATAATAATAATAATAAAATGTTCAAAGGCTAAATCAACAACTAACAAGTTGTTTTTTTTTCTTTTCTTACAATCAATTATTGCTTTGTTTTAACTTTAATTAAATTTTTCATTTTCTTATTAACCCATATTCATAAACTGCACTACTGTTTTGTTTTTTACTTAAGTGCTTTTGTCCTTAAGTGCTAATTTTTACGTACTAGTTATTAGTGGAAGTTGATTTTTTTTTAAATACTTTAATATGCTGCTTCAATGAGTTGAGAAATTAAATTCTTGTGTGTGTTTCAAAAATAATTTCATCATATTTATTGCTAACTGGGGAAAGGCACCTTATCTTTCCAGAGCAAAATTTTCCGGGGAAATGTCGTTCAATGTCATTGAGATTTTCTTAAACTATGATGTTTGTTATTTCTGCCAGATAAGATTCACTCGGTTTGAGTTCAAAACTCACACGTTAACATCGATTTGAAACGACAAAATAAATCAAATTTCATATGCATGCTAATATTAAACTTAATTTTCTCAAAATTCAATATAGTTTTTTGTTGTTAAAAAACTTATTTGGCTTAAACTAAGGCTAAGATAAAATATTTTTGGTATGCAAATTCTTGCAAGTTCAAACTTGAGATAAAATGGTCAAAAAAATATAATTTTTATAAATAAATTCAAAATCAAACAACATCTTGTTGTCTTAGGCCAATTTGATTGTTATTATCTGAGTTAGCATTGATTTGAAATGCCATATCTGAAAAAAAAAAATTGTACATCGAATAAGTTTATCCACAGTACAGGTTTTTGTATGAGCGCACGCGCAAAAACCAGTAAATACTGCAATTTCACTGCTTTTTTCTTATCAACAAAAACACAAAAATAACAAAAATAAACATGTATTTTGGCTAAGGAATTGCTGAAAATCAACAAAAAAATTGCAAACAGTGTACTTTTGTAAGTAAATATTCTTTGTAAAATGCAAAATCATTTAATCAAGGAATCAATCTTGATTCAGATAGTCAAGTAAAAAAGGAACGACATTCCACTTAATGGTTATCCTAGAGGTGTAACCAATTTAAACCTTTTTGGTGGAACTATGATTGTTATATTAGTGGCATTCATTTTAACGAATATGTTATCGCACTTTCGTATCAATACCTTATTTCATATGGCTCGTAACGGATGTGACATTTGCATGAACTCAAGCTCGCAATTAACCTTAAGAGATTTGTGCTAAGTATACAAAAATCCTGGAACAATTTTACTTTAGGGGCGATGCTCCAAAAAAATTTTTTTTTTTAGAAAATGGAGTTTTACCCCCTAAACAAGTCGGTATTTTATGGCTTCCGAGATAAAATTGGTCCAAGTTTGAAAATTGCATGTACCCCCTCATTGTATAAATAAATTGTGTAAAAATAAGTAAGGGTAAGTGGGCGGCCTACAGCCGCAGCTCAGGACTGAAAACTCCCAAAAATCCAACACCGGCTTCGCGGTGGCCTTCAGTCTATAATATATATAACCTGGGTTGCTAGCCAAGAAAAATTTTAAACTTTTTTCAAACTTTCGTGAATTTTAACTCGAAAAGCATAACAGATCTAAGTGTTTTTTTAACGGATTCGTGTTTAAGAAGTCAAAACACATATGCACAAAATAAAAAATAAAAAAATTTTTACACAATTTATTTATACAATGGGGGGTACATGAAATTTTCAAACTTTGACCAATTTTGTCTCGGAAGCAATAAGTAACCGACTTTTTTTTCAGATTCGGTTTTAGGACTTAAAACTCCATGATTCTGAAAAAAAAATTTTTTGGAGCATCGCCGCTAAAGTAAAATTATGACAAAATCCTTAGCTGCACCACATTTAGGACTAGGATGGGTTACATAGAGAATATACAAAAATATCTTGAAAAGAGAAAACAAAAAACAAACAATTTAATTTATAAATTCAATAATAAATAAAACTGTTGATTACAAACAAAAGTTATAAGGAAATTTAATAAACAGGAAGTTGTGCCAACACCACATCACACGATTGTTGTCCGGCGACAAACAGTAGAAAATCCGTTCTATTTATTAAACTTTATTTAAACGTTCACTTAAACTAAAGGACAGTTCTTCAACTTAATAACTCAAACAAGTGATTTAATTTATTAACTCTTTTTTTGCTTTACTAATCTCAACACTATGCGAAGAAAAAAAATTGCACCAGTGCAAGCAATAACTCAAGATATGTTTTTAGCTTATATGGATAAGTCGTTTTATTTAATTATTATTATTGTTATTATTTTTTTAAATTATTTATTTAAATTACTTACAACTTAGTGGTGTTGTCACAAGAAAAAAAAGTAGTCGTAGTGTTTTTTTTTCATTTAATTTATAGCGCACAACGACTTTATTAGGCGCAGCGAGGCGTATGATAAATTTTTATTAAATTTAGTATTTATTTTCAATTAAAAATTAACTTCTTACTCGTATCAAAATTACTTTATTATTGTTGTTTTTCATTGTACTAATTTGTTTATTTACGTTTGTTTAAAAACGTGTGATTTTTATCAATGATTGCGTTCTATTTTTCTCATTTTTATTGATATTTTTTTATATTTTGAAAAACAATTTAATTGCGAAAAACAATAACACAAATTCTCTAGCCCGAAAACAAGAGTCACTTTTCATTATAAATCCAGTGACTCAATATTTTTTACTCGGTAAAATGAAAATAAGTCAAATGGTTGTGATATTTGCTAACTACTCGTTCATAACAAAAAGAGAAAAGAGAATTTTGTAAAAAGGAAGAGATTTATGAAGCGTGGGTTTAAAACTGAGCTGCAGCTATTCATGACGTTATTGGTCACTGTCTTGTTTGTAAAATTTGAGTGTTCCTTGCAATGACTTCTGTAGGCTATTGCTGCAATGAAGAGAAGAAAACTGTTGAGCAACTCCTCTGCAATTGCCTTGCTCTTTGTAGGAGAGTAGTCTTAGACGGTTGGGTGGTTACTTTTTCATCTTTTTATCAAAGAATCCAAAAGGTTGTGGGCGTAGCGAAGTCGTCCCTTTCTTTTTAAACGAGGAACAACTATTGTTTATGTATATCCTTAAATTGCTAACCTAACCTTCGTAACATTTCGATCTTAATCACCTTCTTTATTACTTTCCGATACTTATCTCTATTACTTGTTGCTTTTCGACTTTTCGTAACTATTTGAAACTTTTCGATAATAATTCATATGTTTTTGAGTTTTGCATTTATTGAGTTTTCGATGGATTTTCACCTTCTGCTGAAATATCACTGCATTGCAACTTTCATAGTACCATGTGATACTTTTTGGCTGTTTTTTTTGCTATTTTTCGACGGCGTGCTATTAAATGATCAGTGATACAAATTTGTGACATATAGATATGCAAACATCACGCCGCGAGTGTTTGTGCACATCCGGTTATTTTTTATAATTTTGATTAAAACAAACCAATGAACTTTAAAATTTATTTATTTTTTTATCAATTTGTCAATATGTTTCCTGGCTTGAAGCATCTTAAAATGATTCATTGAAAGTTCATTTGAAAAATCAGTGTTTCGCAATGACCTGTTTTTTTAATTTATATTCTACTTTTTGCTTAAATGGTTACGAAGTATTTAAAATTCAACATAAATTAAAACTGTCATCAAACTGTTTGTTTAAGATTTTTTTCTTATGGTCTATTTGGCCATTGCTCCATAAAGATAGTAACGCAACAAAAAGCTTTTCAAAAAAAAGCTCATTTTTATATAAAATTGCAAATTCTCTCGCAAAATGAGTGTTTCTGATGCTTTTTTCTATTCAATGATTTTATTGAGTTGCTATAATATTTAAATGAACTTGCTATAAAAGATGCCGCATTTTAATTAGTTTGCTTAGCTAAAACTAAAACTACAAACAAAACGATAACAAAACAAAATCACACAAACAGCTTTAAGTGATTTGCAATGCCAGCTGATCGTGTAAGTGACTGATTGATTGAATGAGCTGCTTATTTGGCGTTCAAATGCTGAGCAACATTTGGTCGTTTGCTTATTTATGACAGCTGCTACTGCTGCACAACTCATCACACCAAATTGTTACTCGTATTTTGCTTTAATTATTATTTATTTTTATTTCAAAATAATTTTTGCTAATATGTTGTTTACATAAAAAATTGTTGAAACGTTGTTAATGAGAACTTTTTGTTGTTGTTGTATTAGCGCGCAAAAATAGCTTCCCTTGCGGGGAGTAAAAATGCGTAATTTTGCTAGAATGATTCTTTGTTATTAGTCTTACCCTCTAAATCACTAAGTAAAATAAATAATATTTGCTTATATAAATTTTTGAGATCTTAGTAAGTGGCAAAATTTTATAAAAAATTGCGTTTACTTTTTATATAAAAAGTTTTATTTATTCTTTTTATTTATGAAATATGAAAAAAAAAAATAATGTGTGAACGTAATGGTATTTCAGCATGTCGCTTTCGATCATGATTTTATGTACAGCTTTCTTAATCTGCTGAAAAAGTCAATAAAATAAATTGTGTTTAGTAAATCACTACTTTAAATGCGTCCACAAAAAGGTTAAGAACTCATTTAAATGTGCATGTAGTCACATGCACAAAGATCTGCCAGCAGTGTCTATTCCATAAAAAACAGTCAAATATGAAATAAATGACATTTTTAGTTAAAAAGCGCAAAAGTACTTTGTACTTGCACATTGTACTTAGGCATTTTTGAACACAAAAAAAAACCTAAAATTTTTAAGAATTCTTCTAATACACCGAGAAAACAATTTAATTACAAAATTTGGTAATAATTAACAAATGGTATATTTGATATAGGCGAATTAAATATTTGATGTATATTAAAATATCACATATTACAGTGAATTAAATAATATTATTGAGTCAATTATATATTTGGTAATAATTACCAAATCATGTTTTGGCTGAAACAAATATTTTGGTTGCATCAATCAATCGATTGTTAATAATCACTAAACCATTTATTTGACTAAAAAATACTTTCTTTTCGCAAAAGTATACATTCATTAATATCATTTGTGCTAAAAACCGATGACCAAAAACGATTTTTCCAATGTCGTTACATCCTTGTATAGGATGTCGTTTGTATTTATACAATCATAAATACCTAAATTGAGTACCAAGCAGAATATACTTAAGTAGTGTTTTACTTGAATTTGATGAGAATTGCAAAGTTTCTATGTTAATGAAAAGTAAAAATCAAATAAAAATAGGATTAACAAATTATATTCAAACCAAACAAATTTTTTCAATCGACTCAAACTAATAGAACGTTTCGCCCAATAAGCAAATATTTCTAATTCAATTAAGGAAATGGTAATAACTATCAAAATTTGTTGATAGTTAACAAATATATTAAAAACCTATCAACCAAATACATATACATATTTAAAGGAACCATACTCTATTAGTTTGAGTCGATTGAAAAAATTTGTTTGGTTGAATTTTACATTTGTTAATCCTACTTTTATTTGATTTCACTTCTCATTAACATGATAACTTTGCAGTTCACAACATATTCAAGTAAAAAACTACTTAAGTATATTCTGCTTGGTACGCAATTTAGGTATTTATGATTGTATAAATACAAACGATATCCTATATAAGGATGTAAAATCGTTTTTTGGTCATCGGTTCTTAACACAAATCGATATTAATTAATGTATACGTTTGCGAAAGAAAGTATAGTTTTAGTCAAATAAATGATTTAGCGATTATTAACAATTGAATGATTGCTGCAACCAAAGTATTTGTTTCAACCAAAACATGATTTGGTAATTATTACCAAATATATAATTCATCAAATAATATTATTCAATTCTCTGTAATATGTGACATTTTAATATATATCAAATATTTAATTCGCTTATATCAAATATACCATTTGTTAATTATCACCAAATTTTGGTACATGTAATTAAATTGTTTGATATTTATTGAAACTTTTCAAAGAATTAATTTAATATAAGTATATATATTTTTATTTTCGTTTTGATGAAATAGTACCCAGTCTACAAAACTACATTTTTTCCTTGGTGAATGATTAAAGCCGTATTTGTACAAGTTGTTTAACTGAGTAGTAATTTTTTTTAAGTATTGAATATTGAGTTGCTCTCTATGCAATTATTTGATTTTTTGTTTGCAATATTGCCACTATGCCCACCACCTTACCCTTATTAATGCAGCTAAACAACAACTAACCAATATCAACTGCATTGAGCGCCAACTATTGACATTCTGCTGCAGTTATGACCATAACTTTTTTTTCCAGTGTTTTTCCACTTTGTCTTTGTTGTTTGTTGTACACGTACATACATATAAGACTGCAAAACTTGCAGTTGAGTGCAACTCAGGCGCTTATTTTAGTTAAGTGCTTGAATTCGTGTGAAACAATTGAATGGGGAATAGACAGTAAATTTCTATATTATTTTTCAGTTCCTTGTTAAAAGTTCTTAGTTAATAAGTTGCAACTTAGGTTAGAAATAAATTTTAAAAATTATTATTATTGAAACATGAGTGACATCAGTTTTGTTGATATACATATGTCCAAAAAAAAAATTAAACAGCTGTTTTTTGTTTGACAATATAATTGATTTCGTTTGGTTTTTTCTTTGTTGTTCTTTTTAGATGGTTTCATGGCAATCTTTCTGGCAAAGAAGCTGAAAAATTGATTTTGGAGCGTGGAAAGAATGGTTCATTTCTTGTGCGTGAATCTCAAAGTAAACCCGGTGATTTTGTGCTCTCAGTGCGGACGGATGATAAAGTGGCGCATGTAATGATTAGATGGCAAGTAAGTAAAATGCGAATAAAAGTAGGAAGTTTTAAATTGTTTGCTGAAGTTATATTTAATTTGAACCGTGCTACTTAAAATGTTTTCTATTACATTTGGACAGTTTAAATTTGTTATTTAATTTAAAAAAAAATGTATGAGTTACTCATGTCTTATAGCTTTGAAAAAAAATCAGAGTGACTCTTTCTGGAATACTGACTTCATTCCGTAGCACAAAACTCGCACTGCATCTTGTGTGTCACTCTAGTATCATTTTCACAGAAAAGATAATAGCAAATGCGGTTTTTTTACACTGCGGCTAACTCAGCTAAAGACCTTCCTCGGTGGAATAAAATCCAGGCTCATGTTTGATTATCAAATATGTATATAAGATATGTTTACTTGGTAAAAAAATATAGCATATGTTCTTGAGCGTCACTCATGTATTAACGTCACGATAAAATAAGTAATACATACATAAGTAGGGTTTTTTTGCTTTTTGACGTGCTCTGATGTATGCAGCAAGCCCTTTTTCGACAAAGTGCACACAGCGTCACTTATGTTTCATTTTAATTAATATATTAATTGTAAGTTCAATATTTACTTTTCTATTTCACTGAAATAGTTGAAAATATTAAAATCTTGCCCGTCGTAAGAGAAACTTACGCTATATAATATGCGTCACTCATATTTCAATTGCAGTAAAGTTTCAAACTGCAAAAACACCAAGCTATAATCATATGAAAAGAAGCAAGAATTAAATTTTTAATTTATTTCATCAGCGTTATTTTCCAAAAAAAGATTAATAAAACACGGACTTTGACGGACGGACGGACGTGTATAAGCTCAAAGCCATATTGCGCAGTTTGCACGAAAGTGGGTGTTTTTGAAGAAGTGAGCACCGCCCATAAAAGCAAAGTTCTTAAATAATCACATTAATAAAGTTTTCTAAGGCAATACATAGAATGAAACTTGCCACAAAAAGTGGCAACTTCTGCTTTCATAAAAATCTTTAGCTCGGCAAATTAACGTTTTATGACAAAGTGTGACAAAGAGGTGGGAAAATGACATTTCATTTGAATCGAAAACATTAAAAACCAAAAATTACATTTTAAAAATAGAAATAAAACCCAATATTTATAAAATTTTTTTCCAAAAAATTTACCTCATTTATTAAAAAAATGTACCTAATTTATTTAAAAAAAAATTCAATAACTTTATAAGATTCTTCCCCATAAACCTACAAAAAGACAAAAACAAAAGTGCGAGTACCTACATACAATAAAGTTTCCTCATTTCTTGACCTTGAAAACTCTCGTAAATATTTACAATAGCAAAACAGCAGCTGACAACAACAACACCATCACTGACAAGTCAATAATATTGTTGTAATAAATAAACTACAGCAACAAATATCTTACTAAATGCTTTGCTCATGTAATGTATAACGATTTTTTTAATGCTTATTCGCGTGTATGCGTGTGTGTTTTTGTCTAACAAATCGTACGTGTGCACGTGGATTTGTTGTTGGTAGAATTCTATACGCTCGCTCTTGCTTTTTGGTTATGCAATATTTTTTCGAAAATATCGATTTAGAAAATCTGAGTTAAGTTTCGTTTCTCCTTTGACCATAAAATTGTTTTCCTGAAATATTGCCATATTTATTTTCCTTTATATCTTATTGATTTTCTTAACAAAAACTTATTATTCTTCCCTTGGCTTTCATGTTCTTATTGCCTTTGAACTTTGGCATTTTTATTAAATTATTTAAGTTATGGCTTTTTACATCACTACGAGTAATTTTTATTGCTTTTTATTTTAGCTTTTAATTTTTTTTATATTTTTTCTATACGATATACTGGCTTAAATGCCTCAACAACATTGGTCTACATATGCATTATTTAAAGTGTAAATGTTTGTGTAGGTTTGTATCCCAGCAGGCAATTGAGCAAGGCCTTCCCCGGAGAAGGCCTGCTAGCACTGCTCCGATTGTAAGAGGCCTTCTCAAAACTAAATTTTCATGTAAATAACAAAAAAAAAATTTTTTTTTTTTACTATGATTTTTGTTTTTATTTACAATCTGTCAATATTAACAATAAGTAAATTTTATAAGTAGTGAATTTTTAATTAGCAGAATAGTTACACTCCATTGAGTGTATACTCATGAAATGCTATTATGCCTTACCACGGCAGGCGTGCTATTATGCCTTCCCACAGCAGTACTGCTATAAGGCCTTCCCATAGCAGCAGTGCTATAAGGCCTTCCCACAGCAGCAGTGCTATAAGGCCTCATAATAGCAGGCAAAAAAGAAGGACTTCATATATTTTTTTATTTCATGTATTGCAATGTTTTATGATTCGACATTACTTTTTTGTCATTGGATTGTACTTATACGACATCAAAACTTGATACATGGTTAGAAGTAAGGAACGGTGTGCATGTTGCTAGGTTGGTCTTCTGTTTCATGTTATGTTAAAGTGGTAGAGTGTTTTGTATTCAATGTGAAATTATAAATTAATAAAACGTCACAAAAAATAAACATTAAAAATATCAACGCAAGGGGGGTTGACGCAGATAAAAAAAAAACATTTAACTAAGAGTCTCACGAAGTATTAAGATTTAATTTTTTCAAAGTACTTCTGTGACCCCTTCTACGGTAAGCGCTCTTAGAAGGGCTCTTGACGCAAGCGATGCAGGAAGGCCTGCTAAAGAAGGCTTTACTTATCGGGACGTTTCATATAAAAAAGAAAGTATACTTGAAAGGAGGTGGCAAGGCCTTAATCTTACCAAGGAAGGCCTGCTAGAAGGCCTACTAGCTCTTGCCCTTGTCTACTGGGATCATATCACACGTATGAGTATACTCCACGGATATCCTTTTCGAACTCAAGTTTCACTGAACTTGATGATATTAGTACCCGTATCTTATTGTCATTTTATAAATTTCTTTGTACTGACTGACATATAATCAGTGCTGCCTACTACCACAAACAACGATAATCATGTGTTGATCACTCTGTATACGTGCACGCTTTTTTACGTTCTTTGAGCGCCTTCTCATTCTCTTTGAACGCCTGTTCGTTCTCTAGGCAGCACAGCATATAATAAACGTTCTGACCAAAGTTTTCGTTCCAGCTACATTAAATATTAAATATATGATCTCCACATAATGTTAACATCTGCCAAGATAGAATTTTTCGTAATAGTAATTGTAAGTTGCGTGACATCTCCCAGATATGCAAAAGTCACCTTTTTCATTTAAAGAAACCTTAAAACGCCTTAGCCAAACTGTGCTGCCTACTAAATGGTAAACATTTTTTTAAAAGTAAATCCTTAGAGGTTACATAACCTCATAAAGTCTTAATGCGTTAATTTTTTCGGAAGCTATGTTACGCATTGCAGCGAAAATTGGCACAAGGCAGCTGAGCAAGGCACTTTCCAAACAAGCAAAAAGTTCAAATTATCATGTCATGAAAAGCACTAAGTAGCACAAGCATTCTTTGAACAAAAAGTGAGCGAATTTAAGAAACTATGCGTGGAATCTCCCATTGAAGCAACAAACTGAAATGATCGTGCCAAGAAAGCTTTTGAAGAAAATATAATGAGACTTTTTGAAAGAACGAAGGATGAATAGGCGGGTATGTCAAATGGGCTTGAATCTGAAATAGTCACTTCAATAAACGAAAAGAAGGCTGTTTTAGACAAGTGGATGTGACATCATCATCGAAGAAGTTTTTTCAAGTGGATGCAATAGTATTTTTACAAAAATATTGAGTGACACAAATATTGTTCGAATAAGAAATGAAAGGGGCTTGGACATGGAAACAACTGAAAGCAAGTTCTCAAAGTAAATAAAATTTGATAAAGAACCCCATATAAGTAGTTCCAAGTACTTTCTAAACCAGGTTTTTAATCGCGCTGTAGAGTAAAAACTCTCCCAAGAATTCTTTGAAATAAAAATTTTTACAAAAATTCCATCGGCTTGAAATTGTTTGCAAAAGTTTCATGAAAAAAAAAAATTTAAATATAAAAAATTAAAAGATTTTTTTCTTATCCAATTTCAAAAAAGTTGTGCTCATTCCCTTTTACGAAATTTTTCAAACAAAAATTTTAAAACATATTTTGTAGCACAGTGTTTAAATATTGAGTGAATATGAATTCTTTTTAATTAATTTCCTTTCTGCTTGCTTCATTTTAAGGATAAGAAATACGATGTTGGTGGTGGTGAACCATTTTCCACACTGGCTGAGCTCATCGAACATTACAGACGCAATCCAATGGTGGAAACGTGCGGTACGGTTGTCCATTTGTTGCAGCCGTTCAATGCAACGCGCATTACTGCTGCTGGCATAAACGCTAGAGTCGAACAACTGGTTAAGGTGAGTTGATGACAATATCATCTATATAATTAGTAATATGTCACAGCTGTTCAATTAACTGGCATTAATTTGTAATTAAATATTAAAATTGTTAATTTTGAGTAGTAGTAAAAACAATTTTTTTATTTTTTCATTTCTATTACAGGGTGGCTTTTGGGAGGAATTTGAATCGTTACAACAGGACAGTCGTGATACATTCTCACGCCGTGAAGGCTATAAAATTGAGAATCGTAATAAAAATCGTTACAAAAACATTTTACCCTGTAAGTAAGACGAATTAACTAGCACGTTTCAAATTAACTAAGTTATAATGCGTTAATATTTGCAAATATAATTGAACTGAAACGTGCTGTATTAGGTACATATTTAATATTAAATAGCAACTAATTTCTCTACTTCTCTTTCTTTTGAATTTTTACAGATGATCATACCCGCGTAAAATTAATGGATGCCGATCGCAGCATTGCCGGCGCTGAATATATTAATGCCAATTATATACGTTTACCCACCGATGGTGATTTGCATAGTATGAGCTCCTCTTCGGAAAGCTTAAATGCTACGGTGCCGTCGTGTCCCGCCTGTACGGCTGCACTTTTACAAAAAAGTTGCACACATTGCCAGATGTTGAACAAAACCTGTGTACAATGTGCCATGAAATCGGCCATCTTGCCGTATAGCAATTGTGCGACTTGCAATAAAAAATCTGATACTTTAAACAAGCATAAACGCAGTGAATCCCTGTCATCAAACGGTAGCGCATTAAGTGGCTGTAGCCGTATAACGACTGGAAATGTTGGTGGCCTGCTAAAAAAGAATAGCAATGATTTGTCGGAGCGTGATATGTTCAAGACATATATTGCAACGCAAGGTTGTTTGCAAAATACGGTAGCAGATTTTTGGAATATGATTTGGCAGGAAAATACGCGTGTTATTGTGATGACGACCAAAGAATTTGAGCGGGGTAATTAACATAGTTAATATGTCGCTTAGCTTTAAAGTGCAATGTTAATTTATTTATTTCTTCTATTTAGGCAAAAATAAATGTGCCAAATATTGGCCCGAAGAGGGGCAATGTAAACAATTTGGCCAAGCAAAAATTCAATGTATCTCTGAAAATTCAACTAGCGATTATACGTTGCGTGAATTTCTTTTTTCGTGGCGCGACAAACCGGAGCGTCGTATTTTTCATTATCATTTCCAAGTGTGGCCTGATCATGGTGTTCCAGCTGATCCAGGTTGTGTATTGAATTTTTTACAAGATGTCAATACGAAACAAAGTCAATTGACACAAGCTGGCGAAAAACCGGTAAGAACACATAACAAGCGCATAAAGTAACATTGTAATGAAAACTGTTTTTGAATTTTAACTAAACATAACTATTGCTAATGATTCTGTGTAATAAATTTTCTTTCTGTGAATATTGTAAGCTAACAAATTTATGAAAAATGTACATAAGCAATGTGAATTTGTAAGTTACTTTAAGAAAGAAAACTATATGCTGCTTTAATATCTTATAAACTTTAAAATGATTGCAATCCATAATATTTTCTAATAATTTTTCTTTTGTTTTAAACAAATTTAAGGGTCCCATCTGCGTACATTGTTCCGCTGGTATTGGGCGCACAGGCACGTTTATTGTTATTGATATGATTTTGGACCAAATCGATAGAAATGGTAATATTACATTTATTTTCTTATATAATTGAACAATAAAATAAAATGTTGTTTTTTAAAAGGCTTGGATACCGAAATCGATATACAACGCACAATACAAATGGTACGTTCGCAACGTTCTGGTTTAGTACAAACAGAAGCACAATACAAATTCGTATACTATGCCGTGCAACATTATATACAAACGTTGATACAACGTAAACGTGCCGAAGAGCAAAGTCTACAAGTTGGTCGGGAATATACAAATATTAAGTAAGTTGCAAAGACGATTTAAAATCATTTCAATTAATTTCACTATCACTAATAGTCCTTAATTTCTAAACGCTATTTTTAAAGGGAAACGTTGCTATTGTAGAATGCAAATGTTTTACGGCAATTTTGTTACAAAATAGCTAGCTAAAAAATTTAATAAATTTTATTATAATTTTCTCTTAACTTAAGGCACAAAAGTAAACTAAAAAATGTTTTTCTTGTAAAAGTTTCAAGCTGTAGTCAAAGAAAACTTTAGTAAAAATTATATCAAATAGTAAAAGGTCAAAAAAAATCTTTCTGAATATCCCTTGCTTACGTACCGAAAAGTAAAGAGAATACATACATACAAAAAATTATTAATAAAAAACTCTTCTTTCTTGCGACAATTTTGCTGAAAACTAAAATATAAACAAATTTTCTATCTAAATAGTATATGTATGTATGTATATTAGGGTGTGCCATTTTTGAGCAACATTATTTTTTCAACTAAAAAACAGGCTTAAAACTTTCAGAAAGGTGAAAAAGGAGGCCTCTAAAAATTTGAGCTCTAAATATTAACATTTAGAGGTGCCTGTTTCTAACTTTCCATTTTCCATATAAAATACATGGAAAAAAAATGATTTTTTTTTTCTTATTGTTGTACCTTGACATGAGAGCATTGTAGAAATGAACTGAAACTTTATTTTAGTAGGAAATTAAATGCACTACAAAAAAAAAATTTAGTCTATAATTTTACTGAACATAATTACTTTTGTTTAACAGTTAATCAAATAATAAAATAATATAATTTTTTTTTTTTTTGTAGAGCGTTCAATTTCCTACTAAAATAATGTTTCAGTTTATTTCTACAATGCTCTCTTGTCAAGCAACAGCAATAAGAAAAAAAAATCATTTTTTTCCATGTAATTTATATGGAAAATGGAAAGTTAGAAACAGGCACCTCTAAATGTTAATATTTAGAGCTCAAATTTTTAGAGGCTTCCTTTTTCACCTTTCTGAAAGTTTTAAGCCTGTTTTTAGTTGAAAAAATAAAGTTGCTCAAAAATGGCACACCCTAATGTATATATATATATTTTATCATTTGCGATAATTTTGCTGCAAACTATCGACTAAAGGCCAGAATTTGATCGATAGATTTACTCAGTTGGTAGCTTATACTAATTCTAATCGCAGTTAAAATTTCAAATTTTGAAGTTCCATTTAAAATACCCTATGATTCTGGCAGCTATTTTTTCAAATTAAACTCTTCGAAGTTGAGTTTTGATTTTAAATCTTAAAAAAAGCTCAAAAAAAAAAACAGTCCTTGGGTAAAACGTATACCGGATCTGGATTTAGTGACCCGAATTCTATCAGAAAATCATAATTTGTTGGAACACAAAAAAATTATTTACGCACTATTTATGTAGTCAAAGTTAGTATGATGTCGTTAAGATAAACTTACTTCAAAGGATCAAAGGAAAAAAAATCAATTTCATTCACTATTGTGAGGTGTTCTAAGAAAACATTTTGATATCTCTATTTTGGACGAAATTAAGTTTTACAAAATTGTAGCATTAGCAAACTGCTTAAGTAACTAATTCCTACATATTCTTACCATTATTATTTAAGACGTCACTCACATTACACATACCTTTTATTTCATTAAATAGTTTTCATTCGTTTGTTAGCTTTTCTTTAAAATATTTAATAAATGCATTTTTTTGTTATCAGATATACAGGCGAAATTGGTAACGATTCACAAAGATCTCCACTTCCATCAGCTATTTCTAGCTTAAGTTTAGCAAGTAAACAGCAGCAATTAAATGCTGCAACAAATGCAACGATTACAGCAGACAATATTAAAAATCAACAGCATATAGCACACAATCCGCCAGTTAATTCTTTAGCAACGAAAATGCAACCGCCGTTGCCACCACAAACGCCAAAAACACCAACGGCAGCAATAGCAGTACATAATAGCAGATATCAGCAGCAACATCAACAACAACAACAACAGCAACAAAATTACAACGATGCAACAACGCCAAAAAACAACGAAACTGCTGCTGTAGCAAATCAACAGCAACAACAACAAATACAACAACAGCAGCAAACACTGCAACAACAACAACAGCATACAGGTAAGCAGGTGTCAACCAGGCCCGGTTTACTCAAATTGTTCACTCCAATAATTTTTCAGCCTACGAAAACATTCCCAAAGACATGATGAGGCATTATGCACCGCCTCCGACACCACCGCGTAAAACATGACAATTAAATTTTTAAGGCAAAAAAACAAAAAATAAAACAAAAGCAACAAGAAAATAAAGTTTTGAAAAATTTTTGCAAAATTTAAACACATTTTTTAAAACTTATAACAACACGTATTGAAGCAAACCTCAACTCAAAAAGAAATATTGAAAATATTTACAAGAATATGTACATACGTACATACATATGTATATATGCATTTTCAAATTGAGAATTACTTGCTTTAAATTGGTTACTTTTCTGACTATTGCCAAATTTGGTATTGATGGTCATTAATGAAATCAGTCAATGTAAAGCACTTCAAAATTACAAATTACATTGTACATGTAGGATTGAGAGAAAATATGTATTTTTCGGATCAACTTTTCCAAACAATAAGGTTCGAATTGGGCGCTCTAGAATTGTTGTTAAATTAATTTTTTAATTTTCAAAATTTTCTACATAAAATCGAAACTCTGCATACCTAAAAAAACATTGTTTGCGAAAGTTCTTCAGCACAAAATCAGCTCTCCGAAAATATAAATTTTATTGCTATAAATGAAATTTTTTTTGGATTTTGTTCTAAATACTTATTAAGTTATGTTACTCATACGTCATGGTGACTAAAAAATACTTAAAATTTTTTAAGTTTCTTGTAATATACGTAGTTTTGGGTGCACTACAAAATGTATATAGAGCTTATTTATGGCCACTAGCGCCATTGAAAAAAATATATTATTTAGTGAATTTTCTTCAGAATGTAGCATAAATATTTTACTGCTTTATGTGTTTGTTGTTTTTGATAGTTGCATTATTAAGATTTGTTTTAAAAATTTGTTTTACGTTTGTTGTTGTTGTACATTTTTGATCGTATTTATCTTCCCTCCTCCTGCACTAGCCCCCTTCCCCCTCCAAGTAAAAAGTAAACAATTTTCTATAGATTTTGCAGAAATTGTATGATAAATGAGAATTCAAATTCATTTGTTTTAATTTTCTATAATGACAATAGCAAATTTAATTTGCAACTAACGTTAAATTTATCGAAAACTTTTATGGAGAACAGTCTTGTAAAAGAAATGATTTTTTAAAAAAAAACAATTTTTCATTGTTTACGAGCATGATGTGATTTCAAATAGAATTTGTTAATAATTTGGATAATGAGACAAAAAACTAATTCGAAATAAAATTTATACTGCATTGTTAAGCTTCCCTTTTACTACTGCATTTGGTGCTATCAACTTTATTCTCACAAAAAGTTTTGCAATTACTGCATCAATTACATTTTATTCTCTGTATCTTTTTTTACTGCAAAAAAGCAAAAATTTCAAATGCTTTCCTAACACATAATAGGCTGTTAAAACTCTTTACCAAATAGAAAAAAGAGCATATTTACTATTGATTTTGTTTTAAATATATTAATATTTTTATTTTATATTTTTTTTTAATTGTATGTTAATACATATTTTTATGAATTTGTCTAAAAATTGTAATATTGTAATAAAAATTTGATTGTACTTGGAAAATTTATGAGGTTGTTTGTCTTAAAATTGCCCAACATTTAAAATGAATATTAAAATGTAGAATTTAAAGATAAAATAAAATATTTATAATACGAAATTTGTTAAAATTTGAAAATAAATGTTGCAGTTCAATTTGAACTGTCAACCATAATTAGCGTTAATAATTTTAATTATGTTTTAAGCACTTTATTGTACTTTTATTTACGAGTAATACGTGTAAAATTTAGTTATAGATATTTTTCAACTTTATAATGCAGGCCTGATAAAAGTTATCAGGTCTGAAGCAAATTTAAGAAATTTTGTTTAGTTCTTAATTCGAATTTCAATAGCAGCTTGAATTAAATTCAAGTAAAAGCTTAAAATTTATGTTAAAATATATGCAATAACTTTATGTTAACATATAATTTTTGTAAAATTGTAAAAAAAACATTTCATTTTATTTTTGTAAAACTTCACTGTGTTTGTTAAATTACCAGCAAAATTGAAATTAAAAAATAAAAAACTGAACTGTCTTGTTTTGGTTCATATGTAAAATACAAATACTGTTGCTAAAAATTCACTGAAATTTTACTGCAAATTATAAGTTTTGAATGTTAGTAGTTAAAGAAAGAGAATAACCAATTTATATACAAACATTAAAAAATAAAAACAAATAAAATTTATAATATATATACAAAACTAACGAACTTAGATATATTCAGTAAAAAATAAACAAAAAACTGAGTGTCTGAATATTTTTTTTTGGATAGCAGAAGTTAAGTTTAATAAACATTTCCGTTTTGAATTAAAGCAGCAGGGTTTTCTCTTACAAAAAATGTTGGAAAATTTTTAAGAATCCAAGCAAAATTCACTTTTGGTATAGTATCGAACTCAGCGCCTATTCATACACCCGTAACTGTTGCTTGGATAGCAATCACACACCGAGCCTCATCACATGCTAAAGCGAATGCAAATGGTTACAACAACTATGTATGTATCTTTGTTCTACTATGTAAATATTGCCAGAAGCTGGTTTTCCAAAATTTTAAGCTTTACTTGAGATTTAGTTATCAAGGGATATATATTGACATGTGGGTTCTCTCGTATAGGAGCTATTAGTTAGGGTCTGTTTGGTTTTGCAGTAATGCACAATTACTGGTGCAGTATTTAAAGCATTGAGTTCTGCGGAAAAATTTCTGGCAACGTTGTAAAAGTCTGTTCAGTATTGACAAAATATTTCACATGCTTTGCAGCATTCTTGCTTTTCTACACTGTTTATGCCAACTTTGCAGCATTGAATTTTATTACTGCAGCATTACTGCAAAACCGAACAGACCCTAACTTACCATATAAGAACTGTAGCGCCATAAAATATCTTCTAAATATGGTACATAATCTTAAGTATTTGAGTAACATTTTTTATTTGCAAAAAAAAAAATTGGTGTGAAATTGTGTAAAGGCCTTTTAAATTCTTTCGTCATCAGGACTATGATATCTAATGTTTTTAGTTTATAATTTTTTTTTTTTGAAAAAATAATTAGATTCTGACTGTCAACAGCAAAACTAATTCTAAGGTAACACTGGTCCACATGTTTGCCTAAAAATATGCAAGGAAAATTTGATGCAGAAGTACTGCTGCTAGCAAAGCCGTCGTTGGGCATACTATATTAAAATTTGAGCTGCACCCGAAGTCCGCCGAATTTCCCAAAATTTTTTCCAGACGTGATATTCCACGTAAAATAAGACAATAAATAAATATCAATTATCCCTTATAAGCTTTGGGTATTATGAAAACAAACACTGTTTTAAAAATTTTAAGCATGAGTAATTTTTGTATTCTTGAACATCGCGCTTCATTGTACTAGAAATGGATTATTTTGTTGCAGTTCTGGTACACTGCCTAACCTTGGATAGTAATAGTTTCCAGCATTTTGGAGTTTTTATTTTTTATATGTAAAAAATGTGCGCAGGTATTTTTGGTAATGCATAAAAATATATGGAATCCTGGCTGGTAAATAGTCTGGCGTTGATAATTTTTGGAAAAATGGACTACATTTGCAAGTATGCTAGCATATTTTGAATCAGAATAAATTTTTATCATACAAAAATTTGCTAGCATATATTTATTAAAGTAAAAATAGTTCATATATGGCAAATTTGGAGCATGCATTTTAACTTTTGTTTTTGCTAAGCTATAGACAGACAGCCTAGAAGAAGAAATAAGATTTATAAGAGCATACAGAAAATAAATAAATGTAATTCTGTTTACGTCAAACGCTTTAGTGAAACAATTGTTAAAAAAAATTATAGCATACTTTGGGGGAGCCGTTTTCTCATATGATTTGATGCAATCTGATCTTTCCGCCAAATGAGTTATTGAAATTGCGAAGTCTCTTAAATTTTATGTGCCTGGCATAAATTTCGAAAGCTTTTGCTATACCAAAATGCTGCCAAATAATTGATGGTAGAAGAAGTTACGAAATGCATTGCGATATCAATTCAAATGTATCCTTATCAATATCTAATTATATTTTGAATGACAAAAATTAAAACTCAATGTGAATGCTTCTGTACCCACAAGAGAAAAAAAAAAAAAAAATTGAATATGCATTTGTTAAAAAAATAATTATGAAGCTAATAACAAGGCGGCTTTTTTTCATAGCTACATGCATAAGTGTTACATAAGCTAAGAACTTAGTTGAAGTGTGCTTGTTAATAAAATTTACATATATGTAATCATATTTTTTATATAATGAATACGTAGTATAGAGTATCGCTTTTTAAAAAAGTTTTGTTTTCGTACTTTATTTAGTTGTAACGTTTATTGTTTCTTTTGCTTAGAGAATATAATTAAAAGTTTACTGATTGTTTTTACCGAAAACAAAAACTTTATGAAACACCAAGAACAACTTTACTTATTGTTAGTTAAAACACAAAAAAAAATTTTAAATGTATATTTAAATTATATTTTATAGATTATATCAACACAATATAAAGCATTGGAAGTATTTTACTAGATTGTTGATGAAATTGTTTTGTATTATGCTTGGCATTAGAAGTTGTTTGAATAATGAAAATAATTTTAGTTTTTACTGAGAAACAGTACATATTTTATAAATAAATAAAATCTTTTAAGCTGTTGCAATTTGGTAACACTGTGGTCCCTTAATATTCCAGTAAAAATATTCTTCAATGTCGCCACACAAATCAGAAATATGTAAATCAATTGACATACTTTTAGGCGCTTATTAAGTACATGCATACGTAATGAATGAAGTCCTTTGTATGGCTTAAAATAAAATGCATAGTTTTTCATTTAAAATCTTTTTTTTTTCGCTAGCATACATATTGTTAGAAATACAACAACCTAATATATTACGTTTTTAACAAAAGAAAAAAAACAACATATTTTTAGGATTGCAAAAATAACAAATTTTTGTTATAATGGATTATTTTTGCACGCTTAAAAATATACTAAAACACTTTGCATGTATGTATGTATTTCGCTAGCATATCTTTAGAGAGGCAATAATAATACATTTTTAGTTAAAAACTAAAGGCTAAGATACCCTTTTTGTGCATACGTACTTCGATTCGATTCAAGTTCGTCTCCATTTTTCAAACTGAAAATTTATTTGTTATCATGTGTTGAACGCAGTGTAAACATTTTTGTTTCAATGTTGTTTAAAATGTCATAGCATAGTTTCAGGCTTGAAAACATAACATATGTAGTGGTGGACTTGGTTGTGAGAGGCCGAAAAAAAAATTCCCAAACCACAATATATGAGCCGCTTTTCAACGCTCTAAAGTTTTCAATAAATATTATATTTTCGAGCAAGAATATGGTCACTCCTTTCGGATTAGTTAAGAAGATTTTCTCACATTTTTTATCTGTAGCCGGTAACCACAGGAAGTCTTTAGATACCTGTAAAACAGCCAGATCAATCTGTCCTTATAACATACTGATAACCACCTACTTACTGTCTACGAGCCAGTTTGACATCGCAAGAATCACAGCGATCTGCACTGGACACCAGTACGAACTGCACTGGCCAGTACGCTGAAAGATTAGGTATTCCATTCAATTCTTCCTGCCGCAGTTGCTGGAATGCAAGCGAGAATGAATCACTCGAGTACTGTCTTGGCAAACCTTTCTTCAATGACCTCAGTGATTTTGCTAAAGTTAATTTCGGATCTCTGGTCTACTACTTTAATAAAGCCAACTGTATATAGCTATATTAACATCCATCTTTTTGCCGGGCCTCAAGGCTTCAAGCTTGTTTGCTAAGCCATCACTCTAACTTAACCTACCCTAAATTATGCTCGATTTCCATGCACTTGGAATTTCCAATGTGAAGGTGTTACTCTTCTTGGCCCATGTTTTATGTTCTTATTAGATTGCTATTTATTAATACAAATAAACGAAATTTGCTGCCGTTCATCATTTATTCATATCAACTAAAAATTAAATTTCGGCACACGCCTTAAAATGAGCACTTTTGCACTTATGGATGTGGGCAAAATTATATATCTAAATAAATGCGATATATTGCCCAAAACTGAAAAGATAATTTCAATCAATATTAATGACAAATGCCAAAGAAACTTTTCTGTTAATTGGTACCAACTTTTGTGCACCATAAAAAATCGCTTCTAAATTTAAAATTTTTTTTACAATTGGATTTTTTTTTTCCTTAACATTTGGGTTATTTTTAATAAGGATACATAGATCAGAAACCAGGAAGAGAAAAAATATTCAAAAATTGTACAAAGTTATGGGTCGAAGTTTGAGCAATTGTTATACCATATATTTTTTTGCCCACATCCTTACATTTACTTATATTTAATTTAATAGTAATGTATGTGTATATATAGTTATATATAATATATATATTAGGGTGGGTCAAATAAATCTATTATATATAAATTGAAAAACTATTAAAATCAATAGGCATTGGGATTCTACTGCAAATATCTTCTAAATGGTTAGAGGAATTGATTAACCACATGAGACCTTTTTTGTAGAGCGTTCAATTTCCTATAAAAATAATTGAAGTTCATTTGACAATAATTATTTTTTAGTAAGTTAAAAAATTCAAAACAAAAAATAGTTTTCCTTAAAATACTTCAATCTTTGATCTTGAATATCTTTCAAATGGTAAGATCAATGGAAAAAGTGTTTGAGATCATTTTTGTAGAACGTTTATTTTCCTATAAACATTGACAATGCAACTGGTTTAACAATCTATTGGTGATAAGATATGACCATTTTTATACGAGACAAAATTAAAAACAGAAAACTATGATGAGCATAATCTTCCTGTTAATATTAAAAGCTCAGATTTGGTAAGTACTTTCTAGAGGTACCTAGGAACTAGTTTCCGTGTGTCGGACTCAAAAAAAAAACATTTGATTTATTTGACCCACCCTAATATATATGTATATGTATATGTATATATAAACACATATATAAAGAAATAAATATATAATATTAAAATTTAATAATTTTGAATTAATAACGCAGCACGAATGTGATTTTTGATAAAAACAAAAGAAAAATAAATAAAAAACTAATATTTAACAAGTTATTATAAGCGTTTCAAATATTATTTCATTTGTATTTTTCATGTTAAATGCTATAAAGGAAGAAATTAATTTTTACTTTGCAAATATTAATTTTTTTTGTTTTTGTATTGGAAATTATTTTGCCTTGCTTTTGAGCTACTTTTTTTGCATTTCTTTGAAGCCATATTAAAAATACATTTAAATTAAATTGAAAAAAAAGTAACGAAAATCAAATAAGTTGTAACAAATAAAATAAAAATTACAATAAAGTAAAGCAAAAATATTAAAAAAAAAAATAAATTGTATGTTGTATACAATAAAAAATTATTGATAATTTAAATCATTAAAAACAAATTCTAATGGGGCATTACAAGTCAAAACGGAATGAGATGAGCCTTGAGGTCTACGATTGAGATTTTTCTTTTTGTTGTTGTATTTTACTAGTCGTCGGTGTAACAGAAATCTCTTCGTAATAAGTTAAAACATTGTTGCGCTATATAATTTATTAAAAATGAAAGGATTAAATTTTGAAATATATGAATTTCTATTTCTCTAAATATTAATTTTTTATTAGGTGCGCAACTAAGTTCTCGTTGTTTGTCAATAGATGGCGCTAGCGGTAAGAGCTGGTCGATTTAATTCATATCGAAACGTTATGAATCTAGCCTAAACATATGGTAAACAAACTGACTTGACACTTTTAAGATTTTGTGTTTTCATAGTCTGTTTGTGGTTGCTCGAAAATGACTCATTTTGTGCCAAATAACCGTCATTTCCGCGAGGTGTTGATTTTCTTCTTTCAATCGGCTGACGCACATCGAGAGCCCCAAAAAGTTTACGGAGATGGTGTTCTGAGCGAAACAACGTGCCGAGATTGGTTTTGTCCTTCAAAGACCATGATTTCAACTTCGACGATTGACCACGTGAAGGAAGGTTAAAAACCTTCAATTTGGTGGGACCAGGTCGGTGTAATCTATTATGAACTTCTGAAACCGAATGAAACCATCATTGGGGAACGGTAGCAAACTCAACTGATGCGATTGAGCAGAGCACTGCGTGAAAAACGGCCCCAATACGCATAGAGGCACGATAAAGTAATCCTATTGCATGACAACGTTAGGCCTCACGTTGCTAAACCAGTGAAAACATACTTGGAAACTATCAAATAGGAAGTCCTACCCCACCCGCCGTATTCCCCAGATATTGCGCCGTCAGACTAATACTTGTTCCGTTCAATGGCACATGGTCTGGCTGATCAGCAGTTCAACTCCTATGAAGACCTCAAAAAATGGCTTGATTCGTGGATAGCCTCAAGAGACGAACACTTCTACCGTGATGGCATTCGAGCTCTACCAGAAAGATGGGGAAAAGTAGTATCTAGCACTGGGCAATACTTTGATTGATTCATCTGTAACTTTTTTTTGACAATAAAGTTGCAATTTCTAACAAAAAACAGTGAGAACTTAGTTGAGCACCAATACTAATATTGGTTTTTCCAAAAAAAAAAATTAAATTTTTATCGCTAAAGAGTTAATGATATTTTGAGTTCAACTAGAAAATTGGCCAATATTTCAAGTTCCGATATTTTCATTATAAAACTTTTTCAAGCTTGCAAAAAAAACTGAAAATTAGACACATAAATCAAAATCAATCTGAATACACTCTGGTTTTTCTGAATTTTTGTTGAAAATTTTTAAAAAATTTTGCAGAAAATTTGAACTCCCATCGGTTTTAGTACATTATTCTGTTATTTTTAAGCAAGTTAAAAAAAAAAATAACATCGAAATTTCAGTTTGTGCAAATTTTTAAGTTTTACTCAAAACATCATTTGTCCCAAGGGAGATAAAAATAATTTTTTTTTGAAAAATCAACTCCTTATATTTATATATTTTACCAACTTTTCGCATGTAATTTATTTTTAAAGATATATTAAAAATATATTGGAAAATTAATTTTTTTATCACTCATAAATTTTAAAAAATTGTAACCCAAAAATGGGTTAACTTAAGCCAAAATGATTATCCGCCCATAAAAAAAAATTTCAAAATCGGAGACCCTTAGGTTAAGCTGCTTTTGTTTTGTGTATGATAAACATACATATATAAAGGGTGATTCAATTATATCTTACAATTTTAATTGGAAGTACATAAAACGTTTTGGATTTTGATAAACTGTTGATATTTTGTTTTGGATTTTAGTTCACGATTAACGCGTTCTGTAACTCTGAAATCATTTTGGGGTCATTAATATACACATTTTGCTTTCTATGACTTTTTCGCTTAATATTTTAATCATATGGTTACCGATATTATTTCATTAAATATTCTTTATTTTGAATTCGGTTGAATACCGCTCCATTATTGAAAAATTCAATATCTAATACGATCAGCTGTTTCAATCATCTCTACTTTAAATTAAATATGTAAGCAGCAAAATAAATTTCTGCACATTTGCATGTAACTTAAGGCAAAGCAAAAAATTAATGAATAAAATTCATAAAAACTTGAGCAGCGAAAAATATTTGAAAAAAATTCTTGTATTTTTAAATTTTTAAAACGATTTTTGTTTCTCTTAATTTTAAGCACTTAGTTATTTTTTTTAAATATTTCTTAACTTCAGTGTTAGAACTTAAAAAAATTATCATTAGTTATTCGATATAATTAATAATATACACAAATATATTTATAAAAAACACAAAAGCTTATATTTTACACAAAAGTTATAAGAATATTGTTTATTGCAAAATAAAATTTTGACAAATACTTATGTACTTGCAATATTATGCTTATAATATTTTTGTAATTGTAACATAAAAAAACATAAAAATAAAAACAAAAGTTAAGTGCATGAATATTTATAGTGTTAATAACTCACATCATATGCAGCAACATTTGAAAAAAGAAAAACAATTTAAAAGAAAAACAATAAAATCGTAGCCGATCTGTGTTGTTTCATCAAAATTTAATGTCCGAACTATGTGTTTTACTTAAATCCAGATGTAACCCGCGGCCCAGTCCACGTGATGACTTAGAAGGTGTTGGTTGTACTGAGTCCTAGTTCAATCTACGTTTATGTCACATATGTAAATATTTTGTTGTTTCGTTCTCATAAATATTTCAAAATTTTAATAACAGTTATAATAGAGAATGGTTTTTATACCCTACAAAGAGGGTGTATGCACTTTGTCATTCCGTTTGTAACGCATAGAAAGAGCGTGTCAGGTATAGAAAAGTATTCTTGATCCACGTCACCACCTGAGTCAATTTATCTGTCTTTCTGTATGTCTCTGTTTCTGTCTGTATGTCTATCTGTATGTCTGTCTGTATGTCTGTCTGTATGTCTGCCTGTATGTCTGGCTGTATGTCTGTCGTGTCTGTCTGTATGTCCGTCTGTATGTCTGTCTGTATGTCTGGCTGTATGTCTGTCGTGTCTGTCTTTATGTCCGTCTGTATGTCTGTCTGTATGTCTGTCTGTCTGTCACTCCTGCCGCCCATACCCTATATACATATGTATATAAGGCCAAACCTCTTTCGAAAAATGTTTCAGCGATTTTGATGAAACTTTGTGATTTGGTGCACATGTGAACGAAATTGGGATTGGGCTAAGCTTTAAGTTTTCAAAAGCTATTTAAGGGGCGTGGCTCAGCCCTAAATTTTAGCTTTTATAACGGTATAACTCGTAAACGGTGGAAGATATGTTGATGATATTCGGTACGCGTATACAGATCATATATGTATGTCTTAAATTGTGTTTAAAATGTGCGGAATTGAAAAAGTGGGCGTAGCACTTTTCAACAATTGAAAATTTTGATTCCATACAGCTCAAAATTGGCACATACGAATTTCAAAGGTGATACCACTAAAACCAGTCTTAAATACAAGCTACGGCAGCATGCTGGAAAGACTCGTTGAAGCGCGTGGCACAGCCCACAATATTTATAAGCGTGATAAAATGAGAACTAACCACGTGATCGTTATGAAATTTAATATGGCAGATATCTGCTAAAAGGTATCTTATTACAAAGATTCGGCACAATAGTTCTGATGGGCGTGGCAACTTCCATATAACCAAAAAACTTTTAATTTTATAGATATTTTGTAATGAGAGCTATCTTCATAAAATTTGGTGCGTAGATGTCAGTTACTATAGCTTTAAAATCAAAGGAATTTCGAAGGGATTGCATCAGTCGGCGTGGCACCGCTCATGTTAACATAAAATTGCAAGCATTATTTTAAGTGAACTATTCCATTAATTGATATGAAATTTCATGTAAGTGATTAATCTGCTATATGGTATATCTGAACCAAATGCGGCCAAATTAGCAAAAGTGGGAGGGGCACCTCCCATACCACTGAAATACGTTAGGTGGCATAGCCATCCAAATATGTGAGCAATCATATTGAAATTTGGTATAAGAGGTTTTTTTTTTCAATTATTTATTTATTACTCATACAAATTTATTGCTAATTAATATAAAGCCTCGGCGCCGAATAGGCATAAATGAGGCAAGCTGGCAGTTTATCAACATGTACATAATAGATAAATAATACCTCATTAGTTATTTACATTAAAATCTTATTTGTAGTGAAAATGTAAGAGAAAGAAAAAATTCATATTCACAATTACAAAAGAAATGATTCAAAATTTTGTAGTAAGTGCTCCTTAATATGGGTTTTAAAGTGAGATATCCTACTTTGATTTTTTAAAAAAGCTGGTAGTTGGTTAAACTCAACAATACCTAAATATTCAATTCGTTGTTTGCTGGTCTCCAACCTGCACCTCGGTACTCTTAAATTATGCTGGTTTCTTGTATCGAACACCGACAGATTTTGTGAAAAGTTAATAGTATGATAACCGATACTATTCAGGGATTTATATATATACACTAATACATGGTAGTTGTGTAGCAAACGGATTGGCATTATTGGACTGCAAATATGATTATAAAGTGAAAACGTTGAGTATGCAATTGGCAGATTGTAGACTACTTTAAGAGCTTTATTCTGCAAGCTTTGAAGCGATTTTAGTACATTCGTATTTTTATAACCATAAATCATTACCATATAATTCAGGTGGCTCTGTACCAAAGCATAATAAATTAATAGTTTCGTGTGATTGGTTAGTTTGTTTTTCATTTTATATAAAATACCAACTGCAGGGGCTATTTTTCTTTTGACTTCACCAATGTGTAAGTCCCAAGCGAGATTGCTTTGTAAGGTTATGTCCAAGTATTTCACACAATTGGTTTCGAATATTAAATTTCCATCAACAAAGATGCTAATATTGTTATTTGTGGCATTAGAGTATGGCCTAAAACGTACCATTTTAGTTTTGTTTGCGTTCAAGACCAGTTTGTTTATTCTGGCAAATTCAAAACTTAAAGAAACATCTCGTTCCATATTGGATTTTAAAACCAAATCGAATTTGTAAGGATAAAATATGCTCACGTCGTCAGCAAATAGGTACACACGGCCAGTTAGATTTAGATTAGACAAGTCATTCAAGTATAAGGAAAATAGTAGCGGTCCCAAACAGCTACCTTGAGGAACGCCGCATTTAACTTCCAAAATATTGCTTTTTACGCCATTTAACTCTACATACTGCATACGATTTTTGAAGTAAATTTCAAACAACATAAGATCTCTTCCCATGACACCATAAAATTTAAATTTTTGCAACATTATATTATGATCAACCAGGTCGAAAGCTTTTGAAAAGTCAAGAAATAAACCTGCAACGCCCTTGAAACCCTTATCTAAGCCATCGCAGATATAATTTACTACATTTACAACCGCCTCTTCGGTGCCACAACCTTTTTTAAAACCATACTGATACTTGTAAGCAAAATTGCTGTTCTCAATATACGGTGTGATTCTTTGATGAATATATTTTTCAAATATTTTATCGATAAGAGATAGTACTGCAACTGGACGAAAGCAATTTACTGTAGATGCTCTTAAAGTTTTAGGAATTGGAACAACTTTACTGACTTTGAGACAATCGGGATATATATTCCCTTAGCAATAATTTTGTTAAATAGAGTCACTGAGACTGGTTTTACAATTTCTTTACTCATAACAATTAACTCTGGTGAAACGTTATTGAATCCGGGAGACTTTTTCAAGTTTAAATTGCTTATGATTTCATCCATATCACTTAAAATGACAGGGTCCAGAGTGAAACGGCGAGAACTATGACACAAGGTACCAAGAAGGTTACAGTGATCACCGGAAAATGTAGGTATATGTTGCCTTTTATTGTTAACGGAATCTATGAAATATCCATTAAAAAGATTAGCTTTAACGTTTTTATCTAAAATTCTTATACCTTCAGACTGAATATCATACTCTTTTTTAGATACGCGTCCGAGACAACTATTTATAAAATTCCAGCACTTTTTTGGGTCATCGTCAAACTTTTTCAAATTCTCGCAATAGTAATTGTCTCTCGATGACTTGCAAGCAATTTTAATAACTTTACTAATTCGCTTCAGCAAACTTCACATTTACTGTCTTTATTTTTACGTCTTTTTATCAATAATTTTCGTTTTAGCATAATTAGAGCTTGCAGATTTTTGTTAATCCACGGCGTTATTTCAAACCTCAGCTGTGGTCTGCTTTTACTACTTATAGTCGAATGACTGATGGTATCAGTTAAACAGCATATGAGCTTTTCTACAAAGCTTGAGGAGTTTCCAGAAGTTTCTATTTCTGGCAATTTGCAACGCAAGTAATCCATAGCCTTTTCATAATCGACATGAGTCTTTGCTTTTTCAATAAATCGGTCAGTAACAAAATCACTACTTAGTTTGCAGCTTATTATATTATGGTCTGTAAGCTTGCACTCCACAGAGTCGACAAAAATTTTATCGAAGACATTACTGAATACTTGATCAATGCAAGTTCCACTTTTAGGCCTCGTTACTAGATTATGAATATTGTGACAATCGTAATTTTGAAATAATTCAGACAAATCGGGAAATTGACAACTTTGAAACAAATAGATGTTTGAATCCCCAACTAAAATGACAGGACCATAGCCATAAACCTTTCCATAATGATAAGAAATGTGCTAGTAGAACATTTTTGAGAACGATAGAACGACACTATCCTTAACGATTTGCTCTCAATTTGAAAATTATCTAACTTGATAGAAACGAAGTCAACAAAACTCTCACTTATACACATTTCCACTGAAAACTTTAATTTACTGCTCACATAGAGCGAAGTGCCGCCATATCCGTCGCTTCTACAGCAATGAACAATACAATATCCAGGCATAGAGTAGAGTTGGGTTAAATTCTCATCAAACCACGTCTCTTGAATAGCTATTATATCTGGTAGTTTTGGCATACTTGCAATAAGGGATTGAAACTTATTAAATTTATCAATTGGTTTGTTTATAGAAAGCTATTTCTGGACTTGATTGTACCAGTGGGTGTGTCACCGCCCTAAATTTTAAGACTTATTACGGCATATATCGCAAACCTATACCAGCTATATTGTAAAATTTTGTATGCGTATTTCAATCACGAATATAATTTATTGAATCAAAAGTGGCGGAATTGGAGAAGTGGGCGTGTCATATTTCAACTTTTTTCATTTTTATTCGATTTTTCCATATTTTTTGACTTTTTCAACCTTTTAACTTTTTCCAATATATCCCTTATGTATTTGTTCGACTTTTTCAGCCTCTTTCAACTTCCTTCATTACATTCCAGCAATTTTGAATTGTTTCAATATTTCTCAACCTCTTCAACTTTTTTTGAGTTTCTGAGCCGCTTTCAATATTTTTTAGACTTTTTAAATTTCCTTCAACTTTCTTCGAATGGTTTCCACATTTTTAGACTTTTCAACCTTTTAACATTTAACATTATTTGCGACTTATTCAACCTCTTCAGCGCCTTTTTAAGATTTATGTAAAAGGCACTTTCAAAAGTCACATCTCAGCACTCAGGTCATCTGAAGTTTGGTATACGATCCTGAGTTTCTTAGTCTTTTAAAATATATTTTATTTTTGAAAAGAGCGACCCTCATATTCATTTAGCGATTTTGCCCATTTATTTCGCTTTGATTCATTTGATTGGTCATGCAATTGAAATTTAATTCTAAGCGTAGTAATCAATGATGATAATTTCTCGAACAGTAGCGAACAATACGTCAATTTCAATATGTGCGATTAGATAAACAGCAGCAGGGCAGCAAAAATAAAGACCAATTAAAAGACTATTTGTAATTCAATGAATTATAAGTGTGCCCTACATGTGGAAAATCACGATGTATGTTCTTGAAATTGTTGGCGAATTCGGCTATGAAAGCAAAAAAACTTTAAGTATTTTGTTGCTTGATTTTGTTGTTGCGCCCTTTTGCTAGATTTCCATGCCCACCGCTTGCTTTGTCTTTTGTTTTGATTTGATTTCTGATTTGCGTTCACAAAGGCTTGGTAGACTTTGCAATGTGGCAAGTTACTTGATGGCCGTTTCATGTGCGCTTACGCAGACCTCTAATACCTGTATGAAAAGAAAAAATATTGGAGATAAGAGTCGCAAGAGAGTTCAGCTACAATTCATGACCGATATGTACATATGCATGTATGCAAAATTATTTATTTTCAATATGTTCATATACTTAACAAACATAAACTCCACCAGTGCACCAGCTATAGCGGCTTTAAAAGCGAAACATTGTAATCGCAGAGATTACCATTGCATTTATTGGCTACATAGTTAACAGTATAAGCAAATCACTCAACTGAACAGTACAGTGAAGTGGCATAAACAGTATTTGTTAGGAAGGAAAAAAAACAAAGTCAAATGTCTGTAGTTTTCATATTTTGTGTTGTTGTTTTATTCGTTTATTTTTTACAATCCAAATATCGTCTATATGCCATAAGTCGTAACCTGGCCGGACCCTGGGCCTTACCACTGTTAGGTAATGTGCAGATGATAACAAAACTACGACCTGAATGTAAGTGGGAACAAATATGTACATATGTTCAAATGTAGTTTATCGAACTAAACATTTTCAGACCTCTTTTTGACAATGACCGAAAATCGTCTTAAATATAAAAGATCATATCGCTTATGGTTGGGTACAAAACTTTGGATATTTTTACATACACCTGAAGAGACAAGGGATGCTTTAAATGATTCAACATTGTGGAAGGCAGAAACATTCAATCAATTAAACGCACTAATTGGAAATGGTTTACTGATAAGTCATGGTAAGTTTTATCTAACTTATCAAAAACGTATTCAAAAGATTTTTCTGAGTACCCATGGAAGAGCATGCCCAGACTGACAATGGACCTGTTTTTGGGTCACCACATGCTTAGCTTGTCAGTATTTGACTCAGGTTCGAGCCAGTGCTGGGCTCATATGGGTATTCCAGCGGCAAATATGCAGAATAGTCCGAGAGTCATAGATGAAATGAATTTCTTTGTATAGCATATTTCACCGATTCGATTTATTTGAGATTTTTATCAATTTCCCGACCTCAATAGCCGCAATAACTTAGGGACGGGAACGCTTTCAAACTACATATTTTAAAAAGTAAGAGGGCTCAAATTTTAATTGAATCAAGAACGAGATCATATTGGATGAGGCAAATTTTTACCATAAAATCTGCTGTAAATACGTCTTTAGCAATCATTAAATCTTTATAGCGCTAAGTTTCAGCCATGCATTTCGTATTAAGCTGGAAAATTAATTTTACCTAAGAAAACTCAATTTGGCACCACTGTGCGATTTCTTTATTTTTTCTTCAAAAATGGTTAAAAGTAATATTTTTAGCAGTCTTAATCCCAATTTTCTTAAAGACATGGTGAATACGTTCAGCGCAAAAAACTTTAGCAAAACCCATGCATAATGCATACATTTCTTTGGTTGTAATTACAGGAAAATATTGGGATAGTCATAGACGTATGCTAGGTACTGCATTTCATCCTAATGTGCTTAATGGTTTTACTGAAAACATCATACAACATGCCGATAAGCTTGTTAAAAAATTATACAATGCCAATGGACAATACTCGATAGAAGTTAACAATATTTTATTTCCCTGCATTTTAGATACCGTGATCGGTAAGTCGGTAAGATTGATGATTGATTACGACCTAAAATATCAAATGCCTCTATTTATTTAAGAAACCTCAATGGGTAAAAAACTAAATGCGCAGGATGATCCAAACTCTATTTATACGCATGCGTTCCACAGGTATCTTGAATCTTTTTTTGTTTCTCGTATATTTTATGTCACAAGTCTTCATCGATCTTCAGTGTCTTGTGCTCCATAGTGAATGTATGAAAGATGAAAACTTTGAAGTTCCTTCCTGTAAAATCTTAATTTTGTTTCATATCACCTTCATTCACTCGTATTTTCAATTGTCCTGTGAATATCAAAAAAGAAATCACACATATCTATTATATCCTACAGTGCCAGCGAATCGCTTTTTCAACGTATGGTCAATCCTTTGTTTGCCTTCGATTTCATTTTCCAACGCACAAAACTACACAAACGTCTGCAATCGTCATTGTGCATTATACACGAACTAATGGAGAGTATTATCCATGAACGTACTGCATTTTTGAAGAAATGTTTTGAAGATGATACGGAAGCTATAAACATGCAATCCAAGCGTCGTACACGCACACTCTTAGATACATTGTTAACTACTGAGATTGAAGGTGAATCCTTGACATTACAAGAGATACTTGATGAAGTGAATACATTTGTTTTTGCTGTAAGTAAGCTTCTCATAAAATTTAGTTGTGTTCTTACTTTTTTAAATTTAATCTAAGACTCGTATTTTCTCCCTTGAAATCAACAAGTTTAAGTCATAAAATGCATCTGCCTAGACCTATTTTTTTAACATGAGGTGGTGCAGCTTTCGCATTGAGCTGTTGTTGCCTCACCAGTTTTTCTGTTTGGTAAACAACTTAATGAGAAAATGTGGCTCAAATACGCCTGCACAATGATCAAAGCGCATTAAACCATTTAATAGTATGCACTAGTGTTCCCAGCAGTGGTGATTCTGCCCTCTCTATCCCTATCTCTATCCCTATCCGTATCCCTATCCCTATCCCTATCCCTATCCCTATCCCTATCCCTATCCCTATCCCTATCCCTATCCCTATCCCTATCCCTATCCCTATCCCTATCCCTATCCCTATCCCTATCCCTATCCCTATCCCTATCCCTATCCCTATCCCTATCCCTATCCCTATCCCTATCCCTATCCCTATCCCTATCCCTATCCCTATCCCTATCCCTATCCCTATCCCTATCCCTATCCCTATCCCTATCCCTATCCCTATCCCTATCCCTATCCCTATCCCTATCCCTATCCCTATCCCTATCCCTATCCCTATCCCTATCCCTATCCCTGGATCGGCAGACATTGTTCTGCTTGAAATTAATTTACTTGCTGGAAAACAAAATTATGGAGTACACTCTCCATACAAACACTATTTTGGTTTTTTTTGCAATTTTCCGATTTTCTTTTAAATTTATCTAAACTTTTTTTCGTATAAACCTTGCCTGAGCAATAACAAACCCAACAGAAAAAAAATTATTCAAATCGGTCGAGCCATTCTCGAGCCTTTGCGAGACTAATGCACACCAATTCATTTTTATATATAAAAGAAGTTCATTATGCTCTTTTTTGTTCACTTTACTGTAGGGTGTCGATACCACCACAGCAGCCGTGGGATTTGTACTCTATGCTCTTGCCAAATATCCAGCTATGCAAATGAAAATTCAACAGGAAATAAAGGAAATACTTACCAAAGAAGAATCAGAATATCCACCAACATTAACAAACCGCCAAATAAATTGTATGGAATATTTGGATATGTTCGTCAAGGAATGCCTGCGTTACTATACAATTGTACCAGTTACTGGACGCCAAACAACAGCTAATACGAAAATTGGTAATATACATTACTGTGCTGGAGTTACGCTTTGGATAAACATGTATGGCTTGGCGCACGACGAAACTTTCTTTGAGGAGCCTTATGAATTTCGTCCGGACCGATTTAGTAAAGGGAATCAAGCAAAGCTGACGCCATTCAGTTACATACCGTTTTCCGGTGGGCCACACGTTTGTATTGGGCGGAAATACGCTTGGTTAATTATGAAAATTCTAATCATAAGGATATTGCAAAACTTTGAGATTACTTTGAAGAATCCGAATGAAGAACTGGTGCTCATGGCACAAATGGTGCTAAAGTCATTACATGGCATACATTTAGTTTTTAAACATCGTTATTAAATAAGTTAATTACTAAATATATTTATGAATGCCAATTGTCAATAAGCTTAAAAATACAACACTAATAATAAATCGAGTTATTCTACGATAATATAAGTAATTAAGAATAAATTTTTTTTACATACTTATATGTATGTAAAGGGTCTTCAAATTTGTGGTATCTTGTTAAATTTGCCGCAATTTTATTTTAAGATACTAGATTACACCGATGACTTTTTAGATATGAAGTAAATAGATACCGGTTATTTAAAATGGATCGCTATACGAGGGAGCAACGTGTTTTCATTATCAAAATGTGGTGAAAGATGGAAGAAAAATTTCTTCAAAAAAAGTATAGCAAATGCCCCGACAAGCCGTGCTATTAAACTTATGATTGACAAATTTCAAGATTAGATATACAGAATTTAACATCGTTGTGGTGATTCAAGTAAAAATAGTGCATATGTTAGCACAAGTGTTGCTAAAGAGCCAAGGACATCGTCGTCATGCACAGCAATGAAACCTCAAAACGGCAATTTTTTTCAATATTTTACACAAAGATCATGCCAAACACAATTGAATTTCTTCTTCTGGGGTTTCTTGAAGAGTAAAGCTTATGCGGATAATCCTCAAACTGTTCAACGCCTCAAAGACAACATCATCGAACAAATATCACTAATTGTACCATCGTTGTACAAAAAAAGTTCTTCAAAATTTTAGAAGAAAACATTGACAACCTGTCGAGCTAGCAGCGGAGGTCAATTAAACGACATTCTTTTTCATTATTAACCGGAGCCAATATACATTTCTCTGCAATAAAAATAAATAAAGATTTCATACAATTTATGTCTTGTAATTTAAAATTTATAAAAATACCTCAACTTTGAACACCCTTTATATAGTTTGGGTAAGCGATAAGAAACTTAACAGTTTTAAATTAACCCTTTTACTGAGAGTTAATTTTTTATTTAAACTTTTAAGATAAGTTTATTTATACATATTGAGTAATAGCCTTTAGGTGTCATTTTCTTGCGCCTTAAAAAGTATTGTTCCTTAAAACTTAAAATAAATTTTGAAAGAGCAAATCCGGATGTGACAAGGTTTTCCTTAAGCTACGCATACTAAGTCGACGTCTTTTGCGTTCAGCGGAACATCTAAATTGTAATTGATTTTAAATTCTTAACAAAAATTTTAAAATATTAATTCATATGGTATTTTAACATGGGTCTTGTGTGTTTTTTCGAATTAAAACTTACTCAAATATTCTACTATGATATTCGATCATTATTTTAACACAATCTGCTAGGACTTCAGTCTCCTTAAGAAGTTCTTGTATATCTTGGACAAGCGCTCCCTTTTGAACAGTATGAAATATGGTTGGTGTCACAGATATTGCAAGTGTTTCTGGACTAACAGATTGTAATGGTACTTTTGTTAATCTGAAATTAATAATATGATTTGTTATAATGTGAGTTTTTGAAAATTTCTTAAGTTTTTAATATTCTCAATCATATAGAAAACTTATAGCTTACTGGATTGTAAAAAGCCCAAAACTTTATCAGTGAAAGCAACGAACAGCTTGGGGCTAAAGCCGATAGAATCTAATTTTCTTTCACTTTAAGGCTTAGAGCAAATAAAATGAAATGCAATGTGCAATTACAAAAACAAGAACTAAAGCTATATATTTTTAACGTTTACCGAAAAATTAAAATTTGTTTGCATCAGTTTTTACACTTACTAGGCAGCTATGTGTGCCCTTAAAAAAAGTATGTTGCTTACACCCAGCGTCGATTTCTAACACCGACTCACAAGTTCGCTGCCCCAGTAGGATCTAGAAGCGTTTCTAGAAGGCCTTCATTGGTATATAAAAGGCCTTGCCACCTACTTTCGAACGTACTTTCTTTTTTATATGAAAACAGGCCTTTTTAACCAAGTTTTTTTAGACCACTTGCCGTAACAGTGGTCACAGAAGTACTTGGATAAAATTAAACTTTACAACATCGTAAGGGACTTTGAGTCAATTATTTTTTTATCCGCGTCACCTCACTTGCGTCGACATTTTAAATGTTTATTTTTTGTGAAGTTTTCATAACTTTGAATTTGGCATTGAATCCATAACAGTCTCCCAACTTAAACAGAAGGCCAGCCTAGCAACATGTACATCGCTCTTTAGTTCCAACCATTTATCTTCTTTTGATGTCGTATATGTACAATGCAGATAGCAAAACAGTAGTGACGAATCATAAAATATTGCAATACATAAAATAAAAATGCACACAAAAAGCCTTAAAATAAATGGAGTCCTTCCTTTCCTAGTTTTGAGAAGGCCTTTTACAATCCCAGTAGTGCTAGCAGGCTTTGCTCAATTTCCTGCTGGGGTTGTCAACGCACTCATACACACGTTCGTCGGCGTTCAAATGTCATTCATAGTTCTCAATACAACAAAAAAAAAAATAGTTTGCTACTACACAGTTTTAATAAATGCTACTTTAAACAATTATTTTACTTAATTTAAGCTTTTTTGACTATTGAACGCCCACGCACAAATTCCTATTCACACGACAGAGAATTTTTGCATCGACCATCCCAGTAGGCAAGGGCAGGAGCTTGCAGGCCTTCTAGCAGGCCTTACCTAGTAAGATTAAGGCCCTACCACTTCCTTTCAAACTTACTTTCTTTTTTATATGAAACGTCCCGATAAGTAAGGCCTCATTTAGCAGGCCTGATAGAAGTACTCTTCGAGCAGGTCTTCCTAAATCACTTGCGTCAAGAGCCCTTCTAAGAGCGCTTAAAGTAGAAGGGGTCATAGAAGAACTTTGAAAAAATTAAATCTTAATACGTCGTGAGACTCTTAGTTAAATGTTTTTTTTATCTGCGTCAACCTCCCTTACGTTCATATTTTTAATGTTTATTTTTCGTGACGATTTCTTAATTTATAATTTCACATTGAATACACAACACTCTACCACTTTAGCATAACATGAAACAGAAGACCAACCTAGCAACATGCACACCGTTCCTTACTGATAACCATGTATCAACTTTTGATGTCGTATAAGTACAATGCAATGACAAAAAAGTAATCTCGAATCATAAAACATTGCAATACATGAAATAAAAAAATACATGAAGTCCTTCTTTTTTGCCTTCTATTATGAGGCCTTATAGCACTGCTGCTGTGGGAAGGCCTTGCTCAATTGCCTGCTGGGATGTACTACGTCTCGCATTTACACAACAAAAAACTACTCCGAAGTGATACGCCGGTGTGCGTAAATGGCTTTACAGATTCGATTAGGTTGGCAACGCTAATTAACTGTTACTCGAGAATTTTAATTTCATTTGCGAACTTTGTGTTAAATTTTTCTCTAGTTAAAGTTAACATTTAGCATTAATATTATACGTACGAAATAAAAAAATAATGAAGTTGTTCTCTATATGAACCTCAAGTAATATATTCAATCAAATATTTCAATGAAAGTGAGTGCAAAATGGCTTAATCTCATTTATAAAAGCGCCATGGGCGGAGCCGCAAGTGCAGTGTTTTGCTTCCTTTTTTTTTGTGAAAAACTTAAAATCTATTTAATTAAAAAAATGCTGCGTTTGCTCAATGCAACAAAATGCATAAAGTTAAATTTTGAATATCTAAGGCTTTGCAAGATCTTTGTGTGTCGAACATTAATTCGTTGAAACGAATTTTATGTTGTTTTCTTCGCTTCGAATGTCTTGCACTGGATCGAAAGGCTTTCAAATGTGTGAGGACATTAAAGATCATAATGGGTAAGTTTTGTTTAAATTACTTATTTACCATTAAATATCGGTTTGAATGGAATCTTTAAAAATTGTTCATATAGACATGTGACTAATCCTCAGGAGAATAAGAAGTTGAAGCTCTCCTGCAGGTGAAATATGTACGTTTCCCTGGTAGGAAAAATGGTCGTGTAGCTTCTTTTACAGACCTTTTAAAGACAAGTAGAAAGACAACATATTATATTTATAAATTCTTTACAAAGGGTTATCAGAGCCAGTTGGCGTATGAAGTATTAAGACATTTTCCTCTCTGATATCTTTCAAGAGGCTCGGTAGAGCATCTTTCTGAGCTGTTTAAAAGACACCTTGAAAACACTTACATAGGATTTCCGGTCTTATTTATTTTTTATTTATTATGCAAATTGTAGTAGTTAGAACTTTATTATATTTAACTATCAATTTTAATTTTTACTCATTTTGCAAACTTGCAAAGTCGTTCTCAAGCTTTTCGAATTAGCTTTCAAATAATATCCATAAAAGCAGGGCGATTCAATAGCGATTTTTTCATAAGGATATTTTAGCATGGGATTTAAAAATTTGAGCTTCATAGCTCAGGCCTGTAAGCAGCGCGGACAGAGTTTGTGTCCGATTTTGTTGAAATTTTACGAAAAAACCGACATAAACGAAAAAAAAATCTTCCTTACTAAAACGTAGAAAATCTGCCTTAGGTTCAAAGGTATAGCGTGTAAATTATTTTAATTGTATGGGAAGTGAGACCATGTGTTGCCAAACCACGCCCATAATTTTCATGTGGCTAAAAGTGCGAGCATCTGAAGGAGTTTCTTTTCGCGGTCCCATAGGCTTATATTATAGAATTGGTTTGAAGAAAATTCTCGTAAAATGTCAGCTCTCTAGATTAACATAAATCTGAAAAATTTGTCCCTTAAAAAAGAAGGTTTATTGTTTCTTACGTGATTTCTTATTCTAAAAAGAATATGTAATCCAAAGAGTCGCTCGGTCTAGTTTTGGAGATATAGTCATCGAAAATGGCGGATATAGTTTTTGTTAAAAAGCGATATATGTTGGGCATCCCTAGATAGATTTCCAAAATATGAGTACCAAATGAAAGCCATACAAAAATTTGAATTTTGGTAACTACATAGTTTTTTTTTGATTTATCTTTACCACTGTAATTCTACATAAAAGTTATTGATGTACATAATTTAATCTTTCTATCTGGATTTAGTTATGTATTTGAAAAATGTCGTTGTGTCTGAGGCGATGGTATTGTTGTTGTTGTTGTAGTAGGTTTTAGTTTTGTTTTAGTCGTTGTTGTAGTTGTCCATTAACACATAGTTCAGACAATTTTTCTGAAGAACAGTTAATTTTTCCCATCTTTTCAAAAATCGTAGAAAAATTCTCCGTTTTCCATCTTTTAAAAAACCAACATTTGCCATCTCATAACTTTAGAATTTATCGCCCTTAAAACTTGCCACTTTAGGCAGCCTACAGGTAAATCCGTTTCAGCTCGTTCAACTACTGAATTCAAACTTTAGCCTCCTCCAATACTGAATCAGCAATGGATATCGTAAGTTAGATATGAGGTGCTTGACCCTGCTTACCTATTGAAATGTGTAAATAAATACTCCATTGTATCACGATTTTCTTCCGGCAATGTACGGATCAGTCTTTTTAATGTCTCAATTTTAGTAGGCAATTGTGTTAATACTATTAAAAATAAAAATAAAAAAATATATTCAGAATTTTAAACGAGTTAGATGTTGTACATCATGTAAAAACTTACACCAATGATTTGGTTTCCCAATAAATGTTTTTGCTTCTGTTGTTTTTACCAGCGGACTTTTAATTTCACGCAAAAACAATTTTAAGACGCCAGTCAATGTGTGAATATCAACATTAGGCTGACGCAATGAATCATAATCGTTTGCATCGATTTTAAAGCGTAGCGTTTGTATTTTATTATAATCTCCACATTGACGATAAATACCCTCAATGGGTTGTGCTGAGGTGCGGTATTGCTCCTCAATTAGATCACAACAATCGACAACAATTTTTGGTATCGTCTTATGAACTTCATGTTTAAGCACTAATTCAATTTCTGTGTCAAAACAGGGTTCATCTGAAAATAAATGACATTTATTGTAAACGAAATATTTCAATTGACTGCTTATGTTTAATTAAAAAATATACTTGCATAATTATTCTTACAAAACCATAATTTATTTATTAGGTACATTCAGAGCTGTAATTTGAGTTTAAAAGCCTGGAGCGGACTAAAAAAATATTATATAGGATGACATTTTCTACGAATTTTCTGTACATGTGAGAGCGAATACAAAATGTTGGTCTAAAATAAACCGCTCTAACACGACAAAAATACCTTTACAATATTTTAATTTCATTATTTTTTAGGTTACTGGGTCAATGTAAATGTAAATATTTCACAACAGTTTTGTTATTCAGCACTTATCTAAAATTTCAATTTAGTTGTAAATCATTTTTTGATAAGCCAATTTTGTTAAAAGACCATTATTACTTTAAGTTACTATTTTCATCAAATAGTGTTTGAAGTTTATACAAAATTACTGCATCATTTATTGGCTTACCATTGTAAATATTTTGTTCCTTCAGTGTCTCAATGCTTGGACGATGTTTCCACAAATTTGATAGTTTCATCCAGGCAACTAACTTTGACGGTTGCACCGTACTCTGTCCTGCAGCTTGTTTTTTAGGAAAACCACTTGCTTTTTTCCGTTTTTCCACTTGTTTGATTTCATTTAATTCATCAACTTTTTTGGTCAACTCTATAACTTTACGCTCCAACTGTTTTGTATAGTTACGCTGATCATCAAAGTCCTTCTCCAACAACATAAGTCTTTTTTCCAATTCCTGCATACGTTTGACACAATTTGCATCACAATATCCGTTGTGACTGTGTTCGGATGACGAATTCGATGAAGTTGTGCCGCCTGATTCTTCTAAAAAACGACTAAGATCGCGTGTACTGGTACTTTTTAGCAATGTTAATTTATTGGGTCGTAAACGCGGCTCTTTTAAAAAAATTACAGCATCCGGTCTGTCGGCAGTATTTAACCTATTTTCATATCGCACTATTCCACGGTTGTTTGAACGACTGTAGCTGGGTGTGCGATCGCGAAAACAATTCATGATCGTTTTATTGCGTTTTTCATTGGCAGCGTTGCTGGCAGCTCCCATTAAGATGACCGCAGAATCCGGCGTGCCTGGTGTGACTGGATACATTGTGGTGGGTTGTTGCAAATGCTGCAAACTTTTCTCGTACTTTATTATTTTGTTTGATATATATACAAATGTTTTTTATTTGTTGTTTTTCTTATCCACAAGATATCACTTATTGTCTGTTTTGTTTTTATTTTTATTTATTTTTGTAACAACGACGCGTATTTTACTTAGTGCATAATATTAACATATTTATATAGGAATGTCGTAGAAAACTTAGTAATGCTAAATCCAGTCGAGTATATAAATAGTTATGACAAACCAAAACAAAGTAATCAAAAATATGATAAAAAGAAAATATGCAGCTTTAAATATGGTAGACCCCGACGGCTACCAACGTTGAAACGTACTGAAGCATGTCGTCAAAGTGCTAACTCTCAGCTACTCAAGTTACTCCAGTGTCATTTTAGCGCATTTAACATGCTGGACTATAGTCGTTAAGCTGATACCACTTTAGATATGAATATATGATATCTTATCGGCAACCAAATGACTTACTACTATTTTATACAGAGAGCGCAAATGTGCGATAAAGATAATGAGACGAAAGAGCGAGTGGAGAGTGATAGAGTCATAGTAGATTCGGGTCTACTCGTTTTCAGATAATATGACTGTTGACACAGGAACCATTTGAAACACAAATTAATGTGTTTGTAATTAGAGCTCTAGTATTAGCATTAATTAAAAAACGTTTTTACTTTTAATCTGTTTTTGCATAAAAGCAAAAATTATTGTTCGCGTAGCACATTACATGTAATACTACAAGGTGGCGCAAAAATAATCACTCGATTTCATAAGTCAGCAGCTTTGTTTGTAAATAAAAAGAATGGTTGCTATTTGTTGATTATGTTTATTTAAAACTTTTCATTAAGTCCAATGGACGCCGTCAAAGTTAATGCTCATTCGGGGTCGTTTCAAAGCATTTGTCTAAATTTGTTTCACAGTTGTAGGTGACAAAGTGTCAACATCTGCTTGGAAGTTTTCCTTTAGGGTCACCAATATTATCCGTATGGACCTGTGATCTTAAAAATTCAGGTCAATGCAATACACCCAAAACGATTGAGAAATGCTTGCTTTAAAATGTGCACTGTCATTCGTGCTGTGTTCGGCTTTACTGTCCTGATAGAATATCATGTTCTCCAAACCGTCCCTCACAGATATTTAAATTATGCGTATAATTAACAGCTAACTAAATATTTTGGGAGTGCTACGGCTTGTTTGGTGAGCTTAATACCCCAAAATCCCTCTAGTTTCGCCAATAAGCACGTTCTAAAATCGATTCTACCTTGGATATTGAAACTACAAATCATGTAAATTTTGCGTTACTGCAACTTGAATTATATTAAGTTTTATTATTTGCTTTTGATATTTGTTATTTGTGTGTCTAATACATTTTTGCACACTCAGATTTTTTTAATATTATCCATGCATATACCCGGTTAAATAAGCATTAATACAATGGTAAGCGATTATACACAAATGAAAAATTTACATGTCTATATTTATGTAATCTTATCAATTTACAAAATACACTTCAGCGTTTTTATTTCTTATCTCTTTAATGAAACTATCTTATAACTAGTGGAATTGGTATCGAAACATTCTTACTTACTATCTAGCACTTTTCCGATAAAGCTTGAGCTTAATGCAGTTTTTGAGTAAGGTCAAACGGCAAGATTTGGGCTTGAATGCCCCCAAATACATTAAGTATATACCTACGGAAGTGTAGGCGTGATCCCCCGATAATAAGTAAAATTATGAGTCTAACACGCTCCTGCTCGCATACGTGACTAAATAAATAATCAAAAATGCTTTTTGTTCAATAAAGAGCAATTTGAGTGGATGTTGCCTAAGGTAATCTATTAATGAACTTCAACGGCGCACAAACAGTGGCTCTTTTAGACTTTTCGGATTGCAAACGACAACAACGGCATCACTTAACACCATACTAAGCTTGCTTCCGATAGACCTTTGCATTATAAGTGTAATATGTAAAACAACAAAATGAGCCTAGTAGTTGCAGGATTAACTCATATGGGAGATCAAAATATTTTAATTGATTTTCGCCAAGAAAGTTCTGGCCCAAAAGCAAAAGTGATGCTGCAAACTGCAATAACTTATTTATGTACACTAGAGCGGTTAAAAAATTTTTTTTATTATATTTACTTCAGGCTATTCGTGATTAGTTTTTCTTCATCTTATTTATATCTTATAAAAAATTTGAAAAGTGATCGGGAAACAATGAAAAATATGGATTTTCTACTTTAAAGTTTTAAAATCGTCCTCTTTTTGCCCCGCCGATCCTGTGGCATTTAAGTTTTAATATATATCTGTCAACTTACCACAATACTGTTAAACGCATATCTGAATCTTATTTTAAAATCAAGATATCTGCATTTTTCTAAATAACCAGAACTGACATTTTTCGAATGGAGTCGACAAATATATGTGCATAAAGGTGAACTAATGGAAAACTAAAAAAGTGTTTGGAGGGAATGGAATTAAAAATTTTTCGAGTTTAGTGTTGGGGGCATCATTGAAAGTTCCTCTACTATATTCCAAAATATTTTATACATGCATATGTACAAATGTATACTGAATTTTTAACCTCCGCACCACCACCTATCCTCCCATATCCAAGATAATACCCACCTCCTCAACCTTTCTCCCTCTGGCCGATGGTCCCCTCATCTAAACACGTTGAAACGTACGTTATTTCAACGCGCGTTGATGGTGTAGCTCGTTGCATATACATACTTCTGTGTTGTTCTGAAACGCGCGATAGCCAACGCATTAGTAAAAAATATACTTTAATCCAACTAAGGAACATGTTTATATGGACAGCCACTAATCCAATAGAATCCTCAGCCGATACGACTTTTCTTAAGTCTCAGCCAAGCCACCCAAACAATTTATTCTAACATTATATATATTAAATACGTGTTGTGGGAATGTGAAGCGTGCTATCATTTTCGACAACGTTCTCAGTCCCCTTGCCGAGGCTCGTTATCCAATAGCTTTTAACGAAAAAATTAAGAAACAACGAGAAGAATATCAAGCGCAAACTCGTTCTTTTTCAAACGAGTGCATGTTTTTCTCGCAGTATTTTATTTTATACAACATTTTGATGTTCAGTAAAGTTTAACCGCACCCCTGGTTACTGTCAAATTTGTTATTGTTCTTTTAGTTAAATCTATGAATAATTTTTTGCCAAATTTATTTAATGCAAAAATAAGTTATAAGTGTTAAACTGAAAAATTAATTACAAATTTCACAACTATCTTCAATTAGTGCTGAACGAATTACCTCATGCACGTATACACTTAAATGTATAGGGGCGCTCCACTGCGTTCAACAAAAGTTGCAGGTAATTTAATTGAAGAAATTAAAAACAGCTGATTATTTATTATTCATGCATTTTATTATGTATTTAAGGTTCATAGATTTTTAGGAAAAGAGAAGACTAAATTTCGTCATCATAAGAACAACAACAACCAACTTTGTTCAAATAAACTCTTAAACGACTTTTGTTATCTCAATACTGTACGCTGCAGATAAACCAAAAATTTCGATTCGGTAATTAAGCAAACGAAAAGGAAAGAAAAGTACAACGTGCTTTTTGGAAAGTAAATATTCGAACGTAAAAATGTTGAAAATCGCTGCTCAAGGTTTTACGCCGCGTCTGATTACATGTATCAGCGCTAGCGCTCAAAGTAGCTGCACAAAAACTGCACCCACTGCTGCCTCTGCCACTCAAAAGTTCTTATCACAATCGCAAGCACATTTAAGGAAGCTGGCTATCAAGGATCACTATGAATTCGATCAGAAGGTGAGTAATAGAATTATGTATGTAGTTCACTATTTAAATTTTTTTCGAATGAAAATGTATGTTTAGCAAAAAGTTACTCGAACTTTATTTAGGAAATTAGGGATCTTCACACGCAGTCTTGCTTTTGTGTTGAAGTGCTAAATTGCACATTTAACACAGCATATTGAACATCACATATGACTGGCTACGTGAGAAGAGCACTATTTTTTACGTTGGGGTCATTATATAATATTAATTAAATCTCTGATTACATTTTTTGGTAACGTAAATAATATAATCTAGTATATACATATGTATATATATCATCTGAAAAATAATTTGTAAACCTATAAAAATGTAACACACAGCTTGAAAATCGACGCAGTAATTGTGTCATATGTAATTTTTTTTTGAATTTTGCTTAATAATTTTATATGCATATGTATATATGTATGTATAGTTATATAGTTTTTCCGTGTGTGGAAAAATCTGTTAAAGCCATATCAAATATTGAACATTTTTCTTTACAAAACATTTTTTGGTCAGCAGATTTCCAATTAAAGCCACAGATTTAATTTTTTTATATAAAAATAGCTATAAAAGTTTTCAAGAGCAAATAATAGTTTAAAAAAAAACTAAATCAAACCTTCTAAATTAATTGACATGTCCTTTACTGACCTATACTCATATTCTATAACTTGCCTATCAAAAGCTTATTTCCCATTTCAAAAATACTAAAATATAAAAAAAAAATTTCTGTGGAGTAAAGAAGGAAGCGATTCTGTTTTTCTTAGTTAGCTAAAATTAATGTTTTATTTACTTATTGATTTTATCGAATGTCCTTTAGCTATGGAATATAGCTATCCTTAATTTGACAAGCTTAAGACACAGCTATGTAATATTTTTTTTTATTATAATTTCAATACAAAAACAAGATAACAATGAAATTTTAACAAACCGAAATACATAAAATTAAATAAGGGGCTTTGAGCAAGCTAATACCAAGAAACAAATATTTTTGTGAGTTCCTTCGGAAAAAATCATAAAACTAAAAGTTTGTGTAAATGTTCGGCTTTTTAATGCAAATAAAAATAATTTATTCCATTTTTCCGTTGTTTCATCGGGAATTTCCAAACTTTTTCAGGTTATCGTTGAAAATGGAATAAATTGTTTTAAATTGTAATTAAGAACTTTTTTAATAAGCTTTTTTGGTTCCTTTTATTTTTTTAAATTATATTAATTATAATAAAGTAAGAAGAACCAAAGCCTATTAAAAAATTCTTAATCGCAATTTAAAATTGCATTGGCCTTAAACTAATTCTATTATTCTAAATTGTTTTTATTTGCATTAAAATTTTGGCCGAAATATTCGAACATTTACACTGCTGACTGGGCTCACCAAAAGTTCTCATATTGAATTTGACAACATTTAATTGAATAGCTCTCGGTTAAGCGATTTTTCGCTTTTGCTTCGTTTTCCCACAATCGTCGTTTCCATAGGCACACAGAGTATGTACATGACATGTGAACTCAGAAGCTCACGCTGATTTTGAATACACAATTTTCTATACCTGGTTCGCCCACTGTTAGGCGTTGTTTTTTCTAATTTTACTTTCTCCTTAGAAAATTAAATAAAAAGGTATTTAGCACACATAGTTTTCTTTATTTTTATGATCAATGTTTAATTTATGGTCTTATTTAGAAGAAGTGACAAAAGTCAAAACAAAGTCAAGTTTTTGTTTTTTGTTTTAATTTTAATGATTCATCGCAACGTTATGTCAATAACAGACCATTTTATTCGTTCGTTCATCGTAACAGTTTTCATTACATGATTTTGTTATCATATTTTCGTTATTCCCTATAGGAAAATTATTAAATGGCGGGCCATCCTCTTGAAAGATCAGAGTGGAAACGAATTTTGATTTTGCAATAATTGCATATTGCAGATTGGTGAAGTCAGCAAAACTGAATTGTGTTTGCATTTTTTCCAGAAGTTCTCCTAAAAACTTCGAGCATTGTGTGATTAACATTTTTTAAAACTATTGTATGTGCAACACCGGCCTTGCTAGCCACAATAATACTGGATTAAAATAACAATTTAATGCATTCATCACAGTCACATTATGAATGAATATGAATATCAACCGCTGGTTGATATTCACCACTCCATTATTTTATCCACCGCTCAATTTTTATCCAGGTTCAAAAACTGCCACAATCATAATTTTTTATTTTAATTTCAAAAGTACGAGTGGTGTATTATTTCAAGGAAACATCAGAGGGGAAGGAATTTGAGACTGCAAAGACTCGTAAACTTAACGTATTTTTGCTACCGTTCAGACTGAGTAAATGAAATAAATTTTGCTAAGTAAATTATTTCTAATTAAAAAATATTTAACAACTTATGAAACTTAAATAAAAAATGACTAGACTGCGAGCTTCAAAGCGGGGTTTAATTTTGAGATTGAAGAAACGAGTTTTTTCATTTCATTAGTTAAATTAAATCAGTCCGAATGGGGTATCCATTTTGGCATTGAGGAGTATAGACGTGTTTCGCGTTTGAGCTGTTTCCAATGCTGGTAAAAACGCCTGTATTGCTACCAATCAATTTCGCAAAAGTTAAAGTGTCGAAAATACCATATTTTTCTCATTGGGTTACTTTACTTTTTATAAATGCTCTGTCATTCAATTTGTTTATTCTTTACTAAATTACTTTATTTACGACACAGGTTATCAACAGCGATAATCCAGTTATTGTCAACTTCCATGCTGAATGGTGTGACCCTTGCAAAATACTTACGCCAAAAATGACTGAATTACTGGAGAATTCTGATGATATCGATTTGGCCATAATTGATGTCGATAGCAATGCGGAGCTAGTGGAGACATTTGAAGTGAAAGCTGTACCAGCGGTGTTGGCTTTTAGAAATGGTGTCGTTATTGATAAGTTCATTGGACTTGTTGATGCAAATAGCATAGAAACATTGATTTTGAAATTAAGAAATAAATCCCAAACCACTAAGGAGGTTGCAGCAGGTGGCACTGAGAGTGCTACAAAAAAATAAGGAATGATGTGGCGCAAAATTACTTTAATTGAAAATAATTGTTGAAAATGAAAACGAAAAAAACAGAAACTAATATTAACAATAATTTAATAATATAAAAATATTTTATATAATACTTATTAAAACAAAGTGCTGAACGAACGAATTGTTTTGTTTATAAAATTAAAAACACAAATTATATGTATGTATTTAATATTGCTTCAGTAATGATCAATAATTTTAATTTGAAAAATCCGTTTCTAAGACGAAATTAGGCAAAATTGTAAAAATTTCTTAAGCTTATACCAATACAGTTTACAATTGCCTTAATATATTGTTAAATGTCAAAAATATGTATCCCTTTACGCTAAGCGTTGAAATTTTTGTTTATTTACAATAATATCAAAATACATCAAAGTCTTAACAAACGCTAGCATAACAAGGTGGAGGTTCCGCATATTGTGTTATTTTAAGCATAATGCCTTACTGAGACTATGAGTATGAATTTTCACCTCTGACAATAAAAAGTCCCATTATGCAGATCGTATCATACATTTATTTATATGTATTTCACGGTTTAGTTTGTGCAAAGTGTTGCCACCCTGGTCCACCAAAGCTATGTTTCACCACTGCTAACATAGTCTTATGATATTTAATTTCAAATTTCTGAACATTTAAGTAGAATTGTTACGAAATATCTTGTAAAAGTGCTCTAAGAATGGTTGTAACTCAGTGAGAACACAGTAAAATCCATTTTGTCCATGTCCATTTTGGTATCTCTATGGACTTTGTTGTCAATTCAAACATTTTTCTATGCAGCCTGAAACTTATGAAAAACTTATTTATGTATGATGATGAACTAAAAGATGACATATCTTTGTCATGATTATTGATCTATAACCTGTGATACGAGTATACAAAAAATCTGATTCTAGGTTCCACCAATTCAAAAATTAAAAAAAAAAATTAATCGGACCGTCACCTACCTTTAATAAAGATAGTTAGACCTGTAAAAAAAAAATCCAAGATCGCAAGATGCAGGTCCCTACGGCAAAAGTTTATAGTTAAATACCCTGTAACTGTTAATTGGAATAGTGAGACACTTGCTAACCAAAAGTTTCCGAAAATTTTGGTTAAAAAATTGGTAATATCGTCGTTATTTTTAACATCCCAAAAACACTTTCCCATCACCTTATTTTCCGCACCTAGCGCTAAACCATTTATATTTCTTTCGCAAAACTAAATAAAAAATCTTGGGCAATATCCTTAATTATAATGCAAAGCATTTTTGAAAACGTTAATTTATCGAATTAAGAAATATAGTCAATTAAGAAAAGTTTCGTTGGTCCCTTGCTATACCTATTTATTGCAGAAACGATATGCCTAAGAAATTACCTCAAAACTATTATTGTTATTTTCATTGCGTAGATAGCGATCGCATCAAGAAAAGGTCAGACAGAGGAATCAGTGTATCATAAAATTTTAAAAAAAGAAAGAAAAAACTGCAAGAATTTAAATAAAAATATTTTGAATCCAACAATTATTGACCAATTAAATACGAATGATTTGACAGTTTTCTTGGGTCCATAATAAAATATATTTAGATAACGATTTTAATTAAAAATAAATATTATTGAAATCTCTTTGGCCAATATACAGTGCGGACTTATGGCCATTTAGAAAATATATTTTTGTTTAGTTTTTAATTCTTGAATAGCTGTAATAAATAAATAAACCTTTAGAAAAAAAAACATATGGTGTAACCTCAAATTTGTCTCATCGACATCACTTATGTAGCTGAAAACAATATTCAGACTTTTAATCTATAAACGTGTGCTTGCGCTTCATAGAGTTCAGTTTCAGTGGTTAAATCTTATCACCACTAACTGCTACTTAGACAGACAAGACGTAGTGCAAATATCATGAAAACTTTACACAAGCTTTAACCTTTTACTGGCAGGTCTTAAGTTCGGCTTATTTGGTATTGGATCATATTTAACATTATATATTTCATTTCAGACTTGAATTTTATGCGGTCGAGAAACGTCTTTCCAAAAAAGAATTAAAATTTTAATAATTTAAACTAGGAATAAATTAGGAAAATTAAAAATTTTCTAGGAAACCTTAGCGCAAATGAGATGGGATTTAGTATAGAAATGTTTGATGATCATAAAATAAAAATCTTTCAGAAAAAGTTGCGAGCTTCATGCAAGTTAAAAAAGGCAACCTACCAAATCTAAACCATCTAAATGAAAACAATGTTTTTAAACATTTCGATGCTGAATTCGAATTCGGGTCAAGAAAGTGCATCAATATTTTGAGATATAGAGATAGAGGGTGTTAAACGTTTGAATTCTATATCAGTAAGTCGCGTCGATAGCTACGAAAACAAACATGTTCGTATCTTTTAAATTTTTTTTTAAATTTAAAAACCTCAGTAAAATAAAATATTTTTTCCATCAGATTTCAATCAGAGCGGATCACCCTTTGGTAGTGTCGCTGTTAAGCATAGAGTCTTAAATCATGTAAACGCTATTTTTTTCGAAAGAAGAACAAAAAATGCTCTCATATTTGTTAGCCTGTTAACATTTTTCTTTGAGAACTTTCTTTGTTTATCTAATTATTGTTGCCACTTGTTTAAATCTGCTTATTTTTTGCCCGGTCGGTGTTTTAATCACTTCGTGTTCTTTTGGCAAATGCCTTTAATATGGTAATTCTGGCATTTTGCTTTTGTAAGAGTTAACACGCCCAATTTTAAGTAAATGCAATTAACCTCTATTTGGTGTTACATTTTTTGAGTAAAATTTTGAGAGGGAGTCTGATGTTTTCGCGAAATGAATTTTCAAGGGAATATTGGAAAGCCCTTTAGTTGTCTCTACTCATACCTTGACCTTTGAGAAATTCATTGACCAAGATCAATAGTGGCATGCATACCCATCACTTAATCCTATATCTGTTATCTGAATCATTTTTTTCTGAATACTGCAGACACATTACTTACTTACGGGATTTTAAGTGAAAAGTTAAAGTTACTCGTATATATCTGATGTTATACTTTTATATTTAGCGCTAATGGGTTAAGCGAAACGAGATCAGCATAACACAACAGCTAAACTGGTAAATCGTTCAATCGCAAGTTGCTGTTCGAACTTTTCAGACGTTAAAGTAGAACAGCAAAATTTAATAATTTATTTTTTTTTATATATATTTCTTGGAGATGATTTAGTGAACAAACAACAAGTGCATCGACAAGACGAGGCTTGCAACGGTTTAATTTATAACGAAAATCAATTGTGAAATAAATAAAAAACATTCAGACGCAATTCATATAAAAACAATAATAAGAAAATCATAAAAAAAAACATAATCACAATACTCTTCAACTCTACAATAATGGAAGTCTACACATCCGATAGCAGTGATACGGATTCTCGAGAACAAAAAACGCTTGACTATGGACGCATGAACTTAGCAGAAATTACACTTGAAGATGATCTCTATTCGGAAAAGAAAGCCAAACTCAAATCACAAAAGGATATTGAAACCATGTTGCTTAATCACAATCGTCTGCGACAACTTCCGTTGGCCATAAAGGAGTTTGTTAATTTAAAAGTTATGGACTTAAGCTCGAATCGTTTGACTTCACTACCAGAAGCCATCTGTCAATTGCCATTGGTAACACTGATTGTTAAAAATAATCTTTTATCGAATAAATCGTTGCCGAAATCATTTATCATGAAAAATTCATATCTCAAAGAATTAAATTTGAGTGGAAATCTTTTGACACATTTTCCAGAGCAAGTTGTCGAATTGCGGCATTTGCGATATCTCTATTTGGGTGGCAATAAAATGGCAAGCATCTCAAAAGATATATGGAAAATGCAAAGGTATGTGTGTATGTATGTATATATGTATATGTTACTCGTATGTATAGCATGTGCATTAGGCTGTGTCTCCGTACATTTTTTTTGTTAAATTTATATAATATTAAATTCTTAGTTAAATAATTTGAGAGAGTAAGAGTGAAATGGCTCTCAACGAGAAATTTATTTTAAAAAAAATATGGGAACAAAATAAGTGAAAATTCTGCTCTAAACAGATACACTGAAAAATTCTATACCCAGGTTCATTGTGAGAAAGAAATTTTATGCAAGGGGGTCTCTATGTTGAAGACCCTCTGAGCTACAGGGTGTTTTACAATGTTCCATTAGATTAATACTTACAAACAAAGATTATCTCTTAACTTTCTAAATATTACTAGAGCTAGAGCAATAAAATGAGTGAATTTCATTCAGTGGCGTCAATCCAGTAGGGCTGGGGAGGGCATTGGCTCCACCAAGGATCTAATACTAGTTATTTTTCAATACATTAATTCAATAAACCCATCTAATAGTGGTGGAATTTCAATTCTCGCCCTCCCCTCCCCAAGATTTGGTGAAGTGACGCCACTGATTTCATTCTGTAATTAGTTCAAGAGAGACCCTCTTCCCATACAATTTTTTATATTTTTCTTATATATTTTTAGCCCCTTACAATTTTTAACTAAATATATTCTTTAGGCAAATTTTAATAACTTTTTTCTTTAAGAGAGAGAGAGAGAGAGTAATCTGCTGTTTGGTTCTCTCATTTCTACGTACTCATATAACTAAGTTATGGCGTAAACAAGCAAAAATTAGGCAATTTATAAACCAGCAAAATTTGTATGTTTTCCCTGGCACTTTTACGTTCTCACTTGACTAAATGATGGAGTATGGAAACAAGACTTGTCGACTATATAGCAGGTAACAAAGGATATCTTTACAGAGCAACGCTGATGTCATGTAAAAATGTTTGTTTTTTCTTAATTTCTATTTTTGTTGTCTTACAGTGCAGTGATAGTAGTTTGACGTACTTGTTACATATGCATAAAAATGTTTAATTAATGAGTTATCTCCATATTTGCTCATATTTTTAATTAAAGCGATTTCACATGAATAAATTTTAAATATACCTACACAGTGTCTTCCCAATGACCCTTCCGTAGAGATTATCAATTGAATTGTTGATATTTTGCGTAAATGAAATGCAAAATATAGAATTGTTGAGCTTCAAAGCTTTTGTAATTTTTGTAAAATATTGCTCAGTTGAAAAGTAAGAACATATGAGTTTTGGAAATGTTTACAATTAAAGATTTTTTTTTGAAAGTATTTCTTCATAACCTTGTTAAAGAGCACTTAACATTTTACTTTCAAATAAAGTTGCTATCCTTATAATCCCAAATTGTTTTTCAACCATGCGTTTTTGAGGATAATTATTTGTGTGTTACAATTTGTCGTAAGCGATTTTCATTTTCATTGGTTCATGTTCCTGATTGAAGTTTTAAATTTACAACTCATTTTTTTATGAGGCTGTTAGAGTCATAGTGGATCAAGTCCAATTTTTTCCTTCATACTGAGTTTATTGTACATTTTTACTTTCTAGAGAGAAATTTGTCCGGTTCTATGACAAACCACGACGACAGCATTTATATAATAAAATTGTTCGATATTTAAAATCCAGACATGGCATGAATCCGGATTTGGATTTATTATCAGAAAATCAATGAGACTTACCAACTTTTGTTTCGGTTGCGGAATAGACTTGCAGATCATGTGCACTAAAACGGCACTTTTCACATTTCAGCACTTTGAAGATTTTGAAATAGCTAAGACTAATTGCTGTAGTGTGTAAACTCTATTACTATTATATTATTATAAGTGATGGGGTAATTATGAGGTGAGATTAAGACTCAGCGTGCACAAAAATTAAAAGATCAAAACCCAAAACTCAATATAAGAAAGAATATCTTTTGAGATATAAAGCATTTAAAGTAAAATTTTTAGTTAATACAACTTCACTACAAAAGTAACAAAAAATTTACAAAGCTTTGTTTCATCTCCGTTTTATTTATGATTAATTGCTCAAACTTCCCAAGTTTCATCGAAATCTATGGAATCGTAAAAAAATAATCTCTTAAATCATGACTAATCTAAAACTTTTTTTGAGGCCTTGAGCTACCGAAAACAAAATAACAAACAACGTTTTCGTTGTTATTTTAAATAGATTGCAACTTTCGGCAAGTTGTGTAGATCAGTAACTTCATGCAAGAAACCAATAGTTTTAAAGTTCCAGAGTCTAAAGGCTAAGTCAGAATCAGCCTCTGCTGAGATGCTGCGTTGCAACGGTTTGACTGACATTGTGCCATGTCACAAAGTGAACAACGAGCAATGCTTAGAAATTGTCACATGCTTGCGATTTGAAACTGAACAGTGTTTTTGATTTTTGATTTTAATCATAAGTTGACTCATGGGTCATACTCCAAAATAAAAATTCTCAGCAAAGCAAAGTACCAATGCAACGATTGTGGCGATTAATCGCATCACATGCATTGATTCACTTCGAGCTGTCAAATCGTAGTAGCGATACAACGAAACAAAGCGCTTAATCTGGCGTAGTCATCGATATATGTACATACATACATTAAATATTTATACACCAAAATATATTAACGAAAATACTGCAATATGTTTTTAAAATCAACAGCAGGGCTCAAACGCTGTCGCTATTTAAGAAAAAAAATTGAGTTTGTCATAACTTTAAAGGTCAAACCATAAACTTCAATGCGAATCTTTTACTACCGGCATCTGTTTCTTTTACACTTAACAACAAAGTGGAAAAATGTTTAACCTTAACGATGTAATTTAATGCATTTAATTTTTTAATTCTATTTCGTTAAAGTTTTAGGAAAATGTCTCTTAATTTTTATTGAGATTAAGTATTTTAAAAATTTATACGAAATGAATCGGAACATATTACCTTCAATCCAGCTTATTTAACATGGCATTAAGAGTGTTATGATATCGCTTACAATTTTTGTTAAAGCTTAAAAATATAATCACTTAAGGAAGTTTTTGAAAAATTATTTATAAATATTAATTGATGCTTGATTTCGAAACCGTTTCTTGTTTTGGAAAAAAACACTGTGGTTTTATAAAATCTGAAATGTGTAGTTTCATTTGTTTTTTGATTTATGCCTTTTGTTTTGGCTATAATAAGAAGAATATGTAATAAATCAATTTTCGATATGCAGTGGTTGTCCTATAAATCCTTTGTAAATTAATCTATGCATTTCATGTAGTTATGCAGCTTTAAAAATAGTAATATATAAAAATCCTTCGCACATATTGAAAGTCATTTTTTTAAAATTTTTTTTATGAAAAGTTTATTTAATTATATATCTTGCTATAACTTTGTATCTGTTACTTAAAAGTTTAGGTTAAAAGTTACTCATGATTCTAATAAAGAACATATGAAGTATTTCTAAAATGATATCAATTCGTCACTCATTCCTGCAAAATTTTAGGCAATTTGAAATCAAACTCAAAACATTGAAAAAATAACTTTTTACAACGTCACACCCGCTACGCAATTTGAAACAATTTTCTGATTTAAATACATATAGTTATCAAATTTTTATATTTTCAATAAATATCGGAAAGTGCATCCTCACACCTGTCAGAAAAGACATGAATGGAAATAAGTCTTAAAAAATAAAAAAAAAAAATTTTCAACGTGAAAAGCGGTGCACTTAATGAAACTTGGTACAAAACTGACAATCCATCTACTTGTCCAAATTCGTGGTAGAGTTTTATTTTTCTAAAAAAATAAAAAACTTAAATACTTCAATGAACACGATATACTGGGCTAAAATGAAAAATTTTTAACTTAAGAAGAGAAGTAGGCTTTGTTCTTATCAAAACCATAGATATACTCGTATCAAGCTCTTCGATTAAGGAAACAATGAATATTAAAAGTTCAAATTGAAGATCTGAAGTAGTGAATGTTGTGAAATTCATTTGATACCAAGTACTAAGTTCTGCATGAAAGAAGAGTGCTATTTTAATCTGAGACTATTAATGTATTGATAACTCTAGCCCTAATCTATATCAAATTTACAGCTTACAAGTTCTCTCAGTGGGTGGCAATCTAATCGGTGAAGTACCCGATGCCGTAGGTCTGCTAAGTCAGCTACAAGCGCTTGTGATTTGTGACAATTTAATTGAGAATTTGCCAACGAGCATAGCACGTCTGGAGAATTTGAAATCACTGTTGTTGCACAAGAATCGTCTTAAGCATTTGCCCAAAGATATTGTGGCCTTAAAAAATCTGACAGAGGTAAAGTTAAAAAATCATAAATTTTTTCTCTTGAATATTTTTTTTTGTAATTTCCTCTTTCTCTCTATCTTCATTGCAGCTCAGTTTACGTGATAATCCTTTAGTTGTGCGCTTTGTTCAAGATATGGCCTTAAATCCACCCAGCATGATGGAGCTGGCAGCACGTGTTGTTAAATCTGCAGGCGTAGAATATGGACCGAGTGATTTACCACGTACTGTGCACGAATATTTAAGTTGTGCTAATTGTTGTGTCAATCCGCAGTGTAAAGGTGTGTTCTTCGATAATCGCGTGGAACACATTAAATTTGTTGATTTTTGTGGAAAATATCGTGTGCCATTGTTACAGTATCTTTGCTCATCGAAATGCATTGAACCTGAACAAATGCGTCCACAAACAAGTGGCGGTGCAAGTGGTTACATGATGAGAAAAGTTCTGTTGGGTTGATTGTAATATACTCGTACAATATGTAAAGTTCACTTTTAGCCCATAAAAAATTATTTACCTATGCCAAAGTTTTTAACACACGCTAGACTTTAATTTTACACTTTCAAAAAGGATAAAAAAAATCAATAAATAAAGCAGGAAAAAATGTGAATTGTTTATTATTTAGTCAATATTAAAAGCTATTAGAATTTAATGAATCTTTATTTCGAGCATATTGGTTTCAAAAATTAAAAAAATTTTCGATCAAGTCAACGGTGCTCCTGATAAACTTAACTCCTTTTGGGAGACTTTTTTGCAAGTTTCGTGGAAATGCTGGACTCAAAAAAAGTATTGTAAAATTATCGATGAAAATAAATTCATTACAAAAAAAATTGTTCTATTAACCGATCTGTTTCCTGTTGAAATCGTCAAAAACTCAAGATACATTAGGAGTGCACTTTTTTATTTAAAAATACATTTTTTGAGTGAGCTGTGATATTTTTATTGCATTGTAAAGTAGACATGTTCCGATTAAGTATGGAATAAAATATCGGCAAAATGGCCACCGCGGCTCTGATGACAAGCCATTGCTCTTTTCATGAAATTTTCGATGACTTTTGCATAAAGATACGGCTGTATCTCACCGATGACGCATTGAATTTCGGCCTTGAGCTCAGGAATTGTTTCTGGTTTATTCATATAAACCCGAGATTTCAGAAAACTCCAAAAAAAGAAATCGCATGATCTTGGTGGCCAGTTGGCATCAGAATTTCGTGAGATGATTTGGTGTTTAAATCGTTGCTGCAATAAATTGATTGTTTCATGCGTGGTGTGGCAGATGGCGCCGTCCTGCTGAAACCACATGCCGTTCAGTTGGGGCCACAAGAACTCCGTTATCATATTCCTGTGACAAATGCCGTTCACAGTCACTGCAATTCCGGCCTCATTTTCAAAAAAAGTAAGGCCCAATCACACCGCAATTGCTCGTTGTGGATAAATTTGTTTTTCATGGATCGCGTGAGGATTTTTTGAGCCCCAAATTCGACAATTTTGTTTATTCACGAAGACATTCAGATGGAAATACGCTTCAACGGTGAAGATGATTTTTTTCGAAAATTCGGCATTCACTTCACTTTGCTCCATTACCCATTGAACGAATTGCCAGCGCCTTGAATGATCTGCTGGTTTGAGCTCTTGATCATGCTGAAGCTCCTTTTTTGATAATTGGAACAATCATGGGTTACAGCTATCAAATTTCATGTTGCCACTTGCACGAAAACAAAATTATACAACATTTAAAAAGTGCACTCTTATTGGGACACCCTATATAAAGCTAGTAAAGATGTTAACTCGCCGCTTCGTTACTAAAGATGCCACTAAATCTGACAAATTGCGCAAAGTAGCAACCAAAAAGGAAAAATATTTGATACGGCCAAGAATTCGCAAAGCTTGCAGCTTTGAGATGCTCGTGAAGAGCACAAGAAAGAACGCTACACGCGACGTCTCAGATAGAGGTTAATGAAACAGAAAGACGGCCGCGGAAAAGCAGAAAATATTTAAACTATTACATTATAAATAATAAAAACAATTATATTTTTTGTTTTGGTTTTAAATATGTTGTATTTGTTTTTTTTTTTCTTTTTGTTTATTTAGTTTTATCATACTTCTCTTAAATACACTCTAGACAACAGTTAATAATAAATCCCGAAATAGGATTCTGGAGTGGATCTCGTACATTTAATGAATTTCAATTTTGTTTTCTTTTAAATTTTATTTTGTCTATTAGCTTTTTACTAAATAAGTGAATTAAGTTATTTTGTTTTTTGCTTCTGTTAGACTTCTTTACAATTATAGGTTTTTTTTCTAAATAATTTAAATTTCTTACAAAAAATGCGTTTGAAAATTTTGACAAGTATGTTTTTAATATTTTTTTTTTTAATTTATTTTTTAAGATGCGTTTTTTTAATATGCTAAGTATTTATTAATGTAAAGAATTTTTGCTGCAAAAATATTAGGACTGTCTGGTGATTGCTCTAGAGTACTATGGGGCAAGTTACAGCTAACAAAAAAGCACGTATTTTGACAGCTCTAAACTGCGCTAGAGCTGTCATCCAATAGAGCTATTAGCGCCAGCCCTTTGTATTGCGTATGTATCATTTGTTGTAGAAGATTAAGAAACAACTGCTCAAATGTTACGCACGCCCGCAACGTGAAGTTCAGGTGAGTGATATTAATGCATTTTTATGTAAAGACTTGCAAAAAGAAAGTTAAGACATGGTTTGCAGTTGTTATGTTTGGAAAACTTATAAACTAAAAAGACACTAAAAATTTGTTTTTTTAATTATTATTTTAGTGTTTATATTTTTTTAGCTTGTGTTTTATTTATATTTTTTTTTTCTAATGAGATGAGTTTTAAACATTTTTTTCGACCAATTTTGCGCTTTTTTTTGTTACATTTTTTGTGTTGTTAATTTTAAGTTTTTAATTTTTAGATATTGCTGTCCATAGCCTTATTTTTTTTTTTTTAAATTGGTAAATTAAATTTTTGTTGTTATAAGATTTAATTTCTATTTTCTGGCTTTTAATTGATAACACGACTTATTATAGTGATGACCATGCCATAGCAAACGTACAACAGAGCTTTTGTGCAGTTTTTTGACATTACCCTATTTATCGTAGACAAGAGAAGGGAACTCCAAAAGGAACGTTAAGAAATTGGTCAAGTGGTAAAGTCAGGGTTACCACGTGACTGTCATTGATCCGGAAGGCCTGGTAGGAGTTCAAAAATCTCTAAAATATCTGGGAATTTGAAGATTATATTTGAGAAAGTCGGGAAATTTTTACATATTAAGTAAATAAATATGAATACTAGTAAGGAAACATAAATATTCATGTTTGTAAAAGTTTTTCCCTTAACCATTTCCATGATACCCCAAGCTCAACAAGAATATTATTCTTGTGTTTGAAATTGCATCATATGCTGATCCATAATGGTGAGTTTCACAACTCTGGAAGTAAAATTTGTGAAAAATGATCCATAATTTGTGGAAAAGATATATCCGCGTAAAATTGAATTCACCTGCGAGATCAACATGATGTGAACCCCTAGGCTCAGAGCTTTTTTTTTATTGAATAATCAAAGCTCAAACATCGAGTGCGTGGTTTCTTATATGAAATAACGATATTGTGTGCACGCGTGCTATAACGTTGCCGCTACTGTTTTCAAATTTGTTCATTTTTGTATTACATTTTCATGTTGCATTTTTGTTATTTTTTTGCTTGAGTTTAACTGTTCATATTATTTATTTTGTTTAATAGCTATTTTTTCAATTAAATACATGTTTACTTACATATACATATATGTAGTCAGTTATAAGATTTATTAATTTTTATATGTATATCTATGTATATGATTTTTATTATAATTTTAAATACATATATTAATGTATATATATATATTCAAATATTTATACAAAGCATTTATAATATTTTTTTACATTTTTTATGCAATGCTTTCATATTGATTTATTAATTAATGTTGTTTCTTTACAATTATTTCACATCTTTGCATACTTTGCGGCGGCATCAGCTTGATTTCATTTTTAATTTCACTATGTATTTTCGTTACATATGCTTCAGTTTAATTTTTTTTCTCTTGCTTATATTTGTTGTTTATATTGTGAAAATTATCATCGTACTAAGTTTAAGAGTACACAAATGCAATATTTTACATAACTATTGATTTATTCGTAATACGAAAATATTGTAGTAAAGTAAAATTCTGTTTACATAGTTAATAAGCTTTAAAATAAAAAAATATGCTTTATTAACTTAATTAAAAAAAAAAATATTACAAATAGTTACATAAATTATTTTGAGAACAATTTTAACAAAAATCTTTAATCTCTAAAATGTCTGTGATAACTATTATTCAATGCGACCATTTATTATTATTTTCTTAGCAAGAAAGTAAATAAAACAATTAAGCTTTAAGTTCGAAAATTATTTGTTTAACACAGAAATTTCAACAAAAAGTATATATAGCTGGCAAAGAGAATCAACGCACGTTTTTATAATTAAAAACCTAAAATTATGATACCAAAATTTTCTTGTACATACTCAATATGTGCTGCTATGTAGCTATATGCAATTTCATTAAAATATTAGTTAAAATTTGAAATTTTCTTAAAATTTTTACAAAAAGTACAATTTATTTCGAAGTAAATTGTATTTCATTTTTATTTGAGAACATCTTTGTTTAAAGCGCATTTTATTTAGTGCGCGCATTTGAGTAAATCAATCAGTTAGTTTGGAAACATTTTATCAATGTATTCATTATGCAATTGCCTTTCAAAGTAAAGCACAAACAATTTTGAAAAAATGCTCATTTATTCCAAACTAAAGCACAATCTGCAATATATTTTCATTATTGAATTTCACACAACTGATAAGAACAATTTCTATGGACAATATACAAAATAACTCGGCTTAGCGTGTTGCTATTTTGTTAATCAAAATGTGTACATTTTTTCTTAAGTTTTTCTTTTCCCAGCTAACATTTTTGCTATAAAACTCATAACATATTCAGTGAGTACATAATTAATGTTTTTTAAAACAAACATTCAATGAGTTTGACGGTTGTGATCGAAATCTCCTCCAGAGTCTTAAGAAAACTAGCAACTTTTAGAAATAAAAAGTCAGCAAATAAAAGAAGAAACAATTGCATGCGATAGTATCACCTCAACTACGAATTTTTCCTCGAACCTCGAAAAAAACAATTCCCTTGAAAATGAGGTTAAACGGTAGTAGTAGGTACTTTAGTAGAACATTTTAACCTTTCTTCCCCAATTTCGTAGCAGCAACCAGTGTTGTATTTTCAGCGGATTTAAAGAGAATTTTGTACACTGAGAAATATCTGAGAACAGATTGTTTTGGGAGATTCATGAGCTGCATATAATAAATGTTAAAAAATAATTAGTTTCAGGTCCGAAATAAAGGAGAAAATTACAAAAAAAAAAAGAAAAATAAACAATTCTGTAAAAGAAATATCAGAATTTTGTTGTTTTCTTACGAAATTCAAGATCCTTTTCATGAAATTCATAATATTGCATATTATTATTTGGTACGTGATTGAAAAATTGTTACAATCGGTTACAAGTATATATTTGTGAGTTGTGTATCTGTATTGTGAAATCAAAATTATCAGTGACAACTTAAAAACTAAAATTATTTAAAATCACAAAAGAAGCACAGAAATTGTGCTAAAATAATTTCTGTTTTCCTCGTTGCAACTTAAGAAACGTTGAGGAAAAGATTTGTATGAACCACACTTTCAGCGATACATCCCTATGGTCCTTACAGGAACACTGTGGAATTTTATACGTATATACTTTTAGGGGAATAGCTGTAGTAGATAAAAATATTCAAAAAGGGTTTTTAATTTTTTTTTTACAAAAAATATCTTTAATACACAAATTTGATTTGTTCTATACTGCCCTGTTTAGCTTAGTCTTATCTCCAAGTTATGGATAACTAGAGTGGTTTATCCAAAAAATATACTGCGTAACAGAACGATTGAAAATTTAAATTGATTTTATTTAGAGAAAAGACGTTTTGTCAATGTATTAATTAAAAACCTTTGCTTAGCGTTCATAATCACAGTTCTTGTCAAAGGGATTTCAGCTTTAAGACGTAACTTCATATGCAGTAGTAGATCGAGGATTAGATACTGGGGGGATGTCACCATAAAAAGTTGACTCTGTTTGCTATATTACTGAACGTTTATAATACTCGTGTTTTCCATTTTATTGTCTAACCATCGGAAGCGTTCCCAAAACCAATTGTTGATACGCCACTCTATTGAACCAACCGTAACACAAAAATGAAATGTTTTGAGGTCACGTATAGAAATAAAAACAGTTATGACCATAAATACATTTGAAAAATGCTCCAGCCAGAATAATTTAAACGAAATATATAGTACGTATGTACTTTTTAACGACATTGTAATTAATGTTAAAGCTAGAGCACACATACCCAAATGTCTAAAGTCACAAGCATTACTCGTATAAGAGCTTCAAAATTCAAAATATATTGCAAAGTTTTAGCTTTATCGATTCTACAAAAAATATTACAGTTTTTCTACATTTTTGATGAAGCATGCGTTACAACGAAAAACCTTTAAAGTCTAAAATTGTTGACAAGAAAAAACCTGTCAATTTTCGGTACCATAATATTTCGAAAGGCTATGTCAAATCCTATTGCAAACAAAAATTGATATCTTTTTTCCTACACTAAAAGTCAAGACTTCATAAATTTTGTAACATACTCTCCGAGTTGAACAACAAAAACTGTTAAAAAGGCAGTAAAAAAAATTTTTTTTTTTTGAATTGATAACGATATTTATTATCAGTTTAACGCACACTTTTGTTTTAAATAAATAAAATTGTTTTGTGTAGATTTTTGTTAAAATTTAAATTTATTTCCGTACTTAACATTTATTTTTTTAGCGTTTAAATTTTTATTTATTACAATATATATTTATATATAAATTTTATTTATGGTTTTCTTTATATTTATCGTTGGCACTGCACCAAAGTCACCAAATGCTTTATATTGTATATGGCACTACAGTGACTTTGGCGCAGCATCGAAAATATGTTAAGTTGCGTTTGTTTTTTGTTTTTTTCATACAGATTTCTTTCTTTTTGAAATATTTTAAAGTTTATTTACGCGTTTGTGTTGGATTTATGCATGTTTGTATGTGTTTTTGTTTCATATGTGAGAGAGATACTAATATTAAATTTATATTTTCACTAAGTAAAGAGAGTTTGTTTGTTTGTTAAAACATGTTTTATATACGTACGTATGTTAAATATATAAATTTTAATTAAAAAAAAAACATTAATTATAAAAGAAAATTATATTAAATTAAAAAAAAGAAAAGTTTTTGACTTTAATTTTTTAACTGCTTATATATTCTTCGCTTTCTCATTTGTTTTATGCTTTCATGAAGCGCTTAATAATTTAAGTTTCTTTTTTTTTGTATGTTTTTTATTTTAAATTTAAATAGCAGCAAAATTTTTAATTTTGTTTCTTTTAAAGTTATTAGCTTAACGTGGGAAATTTGTGGAACAGGGGAATTATAGGGGGACACAATTTGTTAGGTTTATATGTTTCGGTGTTTGTGTGTGTGTGTGTATTTTTATGAAAGTGTATTGACTTAATATTAAAACGGTGCAATAAATAACGGTTTATTTTTGCGTGTTAAATTTTGATTTAGGTTTGTTTTTTTGCATATTTTCTTCTGAAGAATATTTTACCTTTTTATTGCGCGACAAACGAAACGCAAGTGATACATAGCAGCGAGCTGTGACTTTATACAAAATAGTAAGTAAATCACTTTTTTTATTTTTTTAATAAATTAATAAACTGTTTCAAAAATGTTATATTTTCGAGCACATATTTGTAAAGACTGATCTTAAACGATTATGTATAACTTTTTAATGTTAGAATCGAGGAGAAATAAGGCAGCTTAAGCACAAGTCTAACTGCTGACAAGTTGAGCAAATTGTAGTAAAAAGGCAAAAAAAAAAAATGAAGTGAAGAAGCAACATTGTTGCCGAATACGTAAATAGCAATTCGAAGAAAAATATTGTTTGATTTGAGTAAAAATAATATAAAAGAAAGTCGTGTCGTGTAAAAGAAGAAGCTTCATAAATTTTTTAAAATAAATAATTGTTTTAAGCAGCTTTTAATAAAAAATGTCTACATGTATTCATATGAAATGTGCCAACTTCTAAATAAATCTCATGTAAATAAATTTCAAGGCTTCCAAATACTACGATGAATAAAAAAAGTCTGTTCCATTGCTTGAAAATTTGCAGGAGAGAGTGAAAATAATAATTCCAGTCCCTACCAAATGTTGCTACTGTCTGCTACACAAATTTCGTGTGGTCAAAATTTTCAAGCTCATCTCATATTTTTTAATTTTCCTATCTTATTTATTTCTCTATTTGTGTACTGTGCTCAAAAAAAAATTATAATTTATTTTGAAGTACAAAAACAATACATATTATTTTGCACCACCCTGTATTTATATAGTTCATTTTTTTTATAAAATTAAGAAAATCACACACCGCATTGACTGTTGTTTCTTAAAATTTAAGTTTTTTCTATAAATCAAGTCTTAAATTTTTCAGTGTTTATAAAATGGAAATGTTTCGTTTTGATGGACCTCATTGGAAATGTTTCGTTTTGATGTAAATTCTGTTGAAATGCACTGTTTCTATGGAAATACTTTGGAAATGTTCCGTTTTGGTGTCAACTTAAATAAAAAATAGTCAACGTTTGAAAATAAGGACCCTTCTTTGGCGCAAGGTGTTCGACTTCTGCACTCGAAAGCAGAACCAACAAAAAAAAAAAGATAAAATGTGTTATAATCACATACATATACGACACAGTGTGTAATTTTGCTAGAACCAAGTATTAATATCACCCCTATAGTATAGGAAATATTGCATTTGTAAAGGCATTGCATTACTTTTTGATAATAAAAGCGTATTCTTCACCGTAGGCTCTACTTTTTGGCACAGAAAGCTTTATTATGCAAACTCGGGAACATCGTTCTTTATATCTACTTTTCTGATATTGATATAATAAATACAACTCATTTCACAAATCTAAATATCAAAACTTCTTAGTTCTACTATGAAAAAGAACATTTGATATGAACAAATTTTAAGTTTCAACATAAAAGCCTAAGAATTTTAAAAAATTAGTAGGTATGTTATGTATGTATGTGTTTTAAAAATTTTTTCAATATATTGGACCAAACGAAACAAAAACTGCTTAGTAATTATAGAATATGATACGATTATGGATAAGAATCTCATTAAATTCTATAAAAACAGCGACAATTGCTCCGTTAAAACCGTATGAAAAATTCACCATCACCTTGTTTTGGGTCCAAAGCTTAGCATTGTGCTTTAAAAGATTGAACATTTTCCCAACCAATTTTTTCTTCCATACTATTTTGCTAAAAATTTGTATTGTTTCTTCATCGTTTCAAATTTTTTTTAGATATTTTTTCTTATGATTTTTAAGTCATTTTTCATTGAAAATCTTTTCAAGATTTTGAAATTCGAGCTTCCATTTCAAAAATATATTTTTCAATTTCTCTGTAACTGCTGTGCTTCACGGCGATTTCAATATTAAAATGCTAAAAATAATCGGAAAAATCAGTCCAAATAGAGTGTTCGTAAACAATTTTTTTGACAAGGTTTTTGGACTTATAAGAATAAAAAAAATTTTTTCGTTACTCATATAACTACTAGGTTACATCACTTAGGTTTAACTTTTTGTTTGTTTGACTTGCAACTTGTTTAAATAGATTTTATTTAAGTAATTTATATTGTTGTTTTTTAAGGTAAATATATTAAGAATAATAATAGGTTGATTTTAATTATTCCATTTCTCTATACGTTTTTACGTGTATAATTGTTTTTAAATTTAATTTTTAATAATAATATTATATAAATTTTTATTTTCTTTTTTTGAATTTTATTTTTTCTGCTGTGTTTTGTTTTTCTTTTAACATAATATTTGTAGTTTTTTGTTTCTTTAAAATTATTATTTAAATTGTTTTTAATTTTTTTCTTCATATTATCATATTTTTAATTATAATAATAAAGTTTTTATTTTTAAGCCCTATTGCAGCAGCAGCTTGCTAACCCATTGTCGTCGCTGTCTGTTGTATTTGTGTGCCCCCCATCGCTCCAGCTGCACTCGTTGCAGCACTAACAGCTCCATCAACACCGCCGGCACTTGCATTTGCAGTTGTTGCAGCTGCTGCATTTGTATTGTTTGCCTGTTGTGGACTGTTGTTGCTTGCGTCAACATCAACACCGCTGCAAATCTGTTGTTGTGATCCAGTTGCTGATTGCTGCGCAGACAATGAAACAGCAACGGCGGCAGCTGCACCTGAAGTAGCTGTTGCACCAGAACCGGCAGCGCCGCCAGCATTACTAGAGGCAGCTCCACTTGTATTAACAGTTGAGTTCGAATTGGTGCCTGGAAAAATAAATGAGTGGATATGATTAGTATTTGGTTTTTTTTTCTTAAGAATTTTGTTAGCTAGATATTGCAGCAACTACAGCAGCCTTAAAAGCCGTACATTTTGGTATAGCAAAATATTATTTTTTTTCCAAGCCACCTATAGATTTGATTTATAAATATTGGTATTATTTACAACACGTGCCAATATTGAGTATGCATAAGGTTTTTTTTTAATGTGCAATATTTTCAGTGCAATTTAAAAAAAAAACTATAGTAAGAAAGCTAAGTTTAAAACTATTGATAATAATAATTGAAACGCGAGTGACACATTGTAGCTTTTCTCATCTTGCGTACGTATTTCTTTCTAAAAAACGCAAAATTAAAGTAAAGCTTGATGTGCATGCGTCACTCTCGTTGTTTTTCCTTAAAAGTACATAATTTCAATATTTTTGACCAATATTTCAGAGGGCTAAAGTTTTCTTTAACTCATTTTTGCATATGTACAATCATTAACATGATATTGCCCGAAAACAAAAGCAAAAATTACCCAAAATGATTTCAGTCAATAAATTATCAGACTTTGAGCATTATTGTCTCCTTCAAAATTACTTATAGCAGACTTTTTGAACAATGTTTTTCATGTGAAAACTAATCAGGAAATTTACAAAAATTTCCTTCTAATTTTATTTGAAGGTTTTCTGGAGATTTTTAAAAATTTTTTTCCAGCGATACTTTGAACAATTTTGCCCCTACAGTTGAAATTTAATAAGTTGATTAAAAAATACCGAATTCTCACATCACCTAAATTTGTAAATGGTTTACTTTTTACATTGATTTCTTTTTTGCCATTCAATAAAAAAAATTAAAGATTCTGTCGTGTTTGAATTTTTCAAGTTTTAGTTTGCATTTCATTAATGAAAAGTGTATTAAAAATTCTGACTAATTTAAATTCAACAACCCGAAACATAAACAGGATCACAAAATTTTCTTGGATTATCTTTTTAAACTCTCATCGTGAAATTTAAAATGTAGCAATGTATTTTGTGCATGTGAACGCATGCACACCTTTTTTTTGTATCTTTAAAATGCAATTGACTGAAAACCAACGGCTATGTTATAATTTTGGTATTTTTATTACCATTACGGACAAAATTCATAGAAATGCAAGCAGTAATAACTATAAGAAAATGTCAAAATCCAATTTTTTTCATTGTTTGGCACATTTGGAGCAAACGTCAAAATTTTACGTTTTCCAAATGTTGAAAATATGAGATATTTGTAAATGCTGGTGAAATTTCATTGCTGGTTTAGTGAATATTGTCCACATCCAATCTTTTAGTCAATATAATATAAGTGAGAAAGATTTCATGTTAACATATTCAACAAATAGTCACTCCAATCTAAAATACTACGTTGTCCTTAAAAAGCATTCAGGAGCATAATTTCTATCACGACGAGTCTACCTACGAACAACAGCGACCAATGTTCGTGCATGGTATTAAAAATACACAATTTGTCATAGGGGTCCAGGGCACACGCGACATCCTTTTTGATAATTTCATGATTTTCGTACCAAAACAAAAACATTTTTTTTAGCCAAATTTTCAGCTTGTTCGAAATTTTTTTAATGTTCAAATTCATTTTCAGATTTAGGAAAAAACATGTGAGAGTTAAACACGATGAGAGTTTAACACTTTTTGTTTTTAAAACGTTACTAACTCTACTTTTAGGTAAATGTACATTAAAAGTTTGTTTAAAACTAAAATCATTAATACTTGTATTACATTGCCACTGAAAATGCTAAGAAAAAATATATTATGACAGATTATATTAGTATAATTTAAAATGTTGGAAAAGATAAAATGAGATGGATAGTTCGGGAAAAAATATACATTTCTTTTTCAAAGAGGAAAAGCTATAGTAATATTTATGGAAAATCATAGCAAGGGTTATGGCCATAGTAATAGTTCGTCCAAAAGAACTAAGTGCCACAAGCCCCTTACGAGGCTTTTTACTGAAATGAACTATTAAAAAACATTTTAAAAACAATGTTCATATGTATTTATAGTAAAACATGTATATTTTTACATTACAATGAATATTAAAGTCAAAGCATTAATTCATAAAACATACAGTCAAGTAGGAGTACTAAATAGGGCACAGACTATTTTGTTTTTAACGTTTCCAAACAGCATTTATTTACATTCATGTGACTGTAATTTTAATAGCAAGTTAACAAACTGGGCTTTATTGAGGAAAAAAAATTGACTATACTATTTTATTACCACTAACATATCCATAAATCTTTTTTTTTTTGTTTAACCAATAGCTAAAGTCGAATCCTGTAAAAAAAACTACAATATAATCGCCTAAATATTTGTTTTCTACTGTGAAAGTGTACTACTTAAAGCAACCCCAGACTATTTTTATACAAAAATGTTTAATGTGTGTGCATAAGTCTTGTTTTTTTTAATTTAATAATCGATTACTTTATATAAAGTGCAAATTTTGAAACATCTAAGTTTTTTTTTCTTACAATCGGAAAACCATTTTATTGTTAGACAAATGCTGCTTAGTTAAATTTGTCAAAATTCATTTTTATTTCGTCGCAATAAAGTCATTATTATTGAGTTGAAAAGCCTAATATTGTGTAGTTCAGAACAAAGTAGACGACATATGGTATATTTTTCCATTAATAGATTTATTTTATTTCTATTTTAAAGCATTCTCCATTAACAAAAAATTTCCATTTTTATTTTTAATATTTTTTTGTTTTTGTTGTTTGTTTAAATATATCAATAAACATAAAATTGAATTTAAGTTTAAATTTAAAATTTATAAATTTTTACATCATTTTTTCATAAGTTTAAAAAACAAAAAAAAAATTGCATTTTTTAAAACATCATTATTTTTTTTATAATATATAATCAAATATTAAATTATTTAAATAATAATAATTATAATAATTTTAATAAAAAAGATGCAAAATTGCGGAAAACATTAAAAAAAAAGATGCTGGTAGCAATTTTGAATTTTTTTCTTTTGTATCGTGAATTTCTTAATTATTTGATTTTGAGTGCACGCCATAATTTAATTAACTATTTTTTGTATTTTATGTTCTATTATGTTATGCATCTTCAACATCAGCAATTTTTTCATTTTCAGTGCTTATTGATTGTTTCTTGGCGCTGCTGCTATTCTTTTCTGTGTTGTTCTCTACATTCGTTACAACAACAACAATACAAGTATTATTATATTTTAATTATATTATTATTATTTATTTAATAAGATCGTTACACAACTAAAGAAAAGTAAGCTACAAATTTATATAATTTATTACACAAAAATTATATTTTGTTTTATTGTTTGTTTTTTCTTGTTGTTGACGTTTGTGTTGTTTATATTTTATCTAATATTTTTTGTTTTAATTTATGTTTTAGTATACTAGAGTTTTTTTTTTAAAGAAAATATATAATGTAAGAAAGAGATAGAACTATGCCACTATGAATCTGCAAGAAATAAAAAAGTACAACAGATATAATAAAAAAAATTATACAGTTAAAAAATAAAAACCAATCAAATAACTTAATAGAAAAAGAGCAGAAACAATTAAATAAATTAATTAAAAAATAAATGAAATATGCTTGCAAATAAAAAAGCAAAAAGCAGAAAATTGTACAGCGGACAGAAACAAAAAAAACAATGCTCATGCGTTCTGTTAAAATTTCATAATTTTGTTAACTAAAAAGAAGAAAAAAAAAACAAACTAAAAATGGCAAGCAAAGATTTCATCGCAAAGCAAAATATATCATAAAATAAAGTAAACTTACGCGCATACAAACGACATCAAAAAGTGTCATGCGATTTCTTACCATCAAAAATTTCTTCAATAAATATAAAAGCATCTTTATAGTGCAAGTGACACAAATATAGAAAAATAATAATTTGAATCGTTGTTCACGTTGTCTAGACCTCGAGCCGAAATAAGAACAACGATTCAACTAATTAATAAAAAGGTCGAATAATTTTCAATTAATTTTTGAAAAATAATAATGCTGGTTTTGGGGTTTTTGTTGGCTCACTTAATATAGTATAAGAGCTGAAAACGTTTTCAACAGATAATTTTAGATAGGCCAATTTTTTTATAGCCATTCTTTTGTAGCTACGCATGGGGATAAATAGTCTGGTAGGTAGGAGAGATTCTGTTTACCTGAGCGCTTATTCCAACACAGGTAAAACTTGTAATTTGAACCTGTTAGTATTATGCGCATAGGTAAACGCAACCTCTCATTGCAAATAGGGAAGGGCCTTCCAAAAATTCTCGTTTTGGCGCTGTTGCTAACTCTCGTCCTAATACGAAAATTTACACAGTGGGGCGCTTTTTTCGTCCGAGAGCGTTGTGTTCAACTCTCTCGTAATAGCAGGAGGGTGCCTAGAAAACATTAAAAAGGACATGAGTCAACAGATTCTGATCTGCTCTTTGCGATGGTCCTTTGAAATTCGTCAACATTTTTTGAAATAAAATTTACACGAATCAATAGAGCAACTCTGCGTAAATGACAAGCACATAAAGACGGCGGCATCTGATTTATGCATGCATCAGAATTCGGCTTGTACTTACTTCAGCCCTCAGTTTGTTAAAACAACAATTAGATGTCGCCGTTTTTATTTGTTTGTCATTTACACATTTCTTGATACCCAACTTTGAAAATTTATGGAGGTGTTGCTGAAAAGTTCTTCTTTCGATAGGTGTAAATTTTATTTTAAAAAATATTGTGGCGGATTTTAGAAACGGGTCCCGAACTTCAAACTAATTTTCCACCACGAATAAAGGGTTTTGAGCAGAAACTGATGGCACTAACGCTAAAAGCGGATCATAATCTATCGATTCATGATTTTTTTTATTGTTGTCTAGCCACTTCACTACGATTACGAGCGAGTTGAACACAGCACGCTCGGACGACGAAATCACAGCGCGCGCCAGGTGGCCAACTATCAGTGTACACACGCATAAGTGAAGTTAAAAATTGATTGCTATCTTCATGCAATTATTTCAGGGATTTCAAAATTCTTTCGAATGTTTTCAACTATAGAATCGTAAATTACAAGTCTTTTTCTGCAAAGGTGCGGCGAAGATATATCAATTTAAAGTTATATTTTTGTATGTCATTTTTATGATCAAAAATAATACAAATTGAACTGCCGACATAAACATTTTCTTAACCTACTTAAGGCACACATAAAGATTTGACATGTTTCATCCGAATGACTTTCGTGAACTAAACATGAATCTATCGTCTGTTTTTCCTAGGATTCTGAATTATCTTATCAAGTATAAAAAATGGCATTCGTATAAAAATTTGAGATTGCTTCCTAGCTACGAAAAATTATCAATCCTTCTTCTGTATGAAATATGTAAATGAATAGGAATACCGTTCCTGTATTCCTGTCGATACGATGTTAATAGAACACAAAAAACTATCGCTTTAATCTAGCAAATCCTTAAAATCTTATTTGGTGTCATTACAGAAAACTTTTTCATACAGAAGTATGGTTCAAAACTAGGGATTGCTGGCGTAGATCTTTGTAGAAGTTGCAAAGATCTATACGTGGAGAGTATGTCCTTCATTATTTCTGTTTATGCCCCGCGCTGGCAAAACGATGCTTCAAAGTGTTCGAATAGCACTCCCTTGACGATCTTGAATACGTCACTGAAAATTTTTTTAAAACTTCGGCTATACAATGAGTCCTATGGATGATGATATCTATCATCTACTTAACTTTCTATGAACATTTATGGTACTCGTAGATAGTGGCTACAGCCAAAAAAATTTATTACATTTAAGTTTTATTTGTGTCACTTTTACGATAAAGTTGTCATATTGATAACTTCAATGAAAGCAAATTTATCACATGCAATTTTTTTACGTTTATGCAAACATTAAAAAGAAAACCAAGTCAAAATTTATAATGAAAACTCACCTGAAGTTGTTTGGGGAGTTGCGCCCGGCGTACCGGCACCACTTGACGGATTTGAAGTCGAGCCTGAAGCACCTTCACCACCTGCGCCAGTAGTCCGATTTGCACTATTATTTTGTAAATGTTTTGGCAACAATTGTGGGATTAAGCTTGGCTGTATTGAAAGTTCTAAAAAAAAGAATCAAACGAGTTTTAGCACACAAAGTGGTAGTCATATAAGTTTAATTAATAAAAAAAAACAGAAACAAATTAACAAACCATGATCTGTAAAGTTAAACAGTGGCGGCATTTCTCTGCCATTTGGCAGAAGGTGATTTCCCTCCTGACGCAGTTCATCAAAGAATGGATGTGCGCACGCCTTTAATGGTGTTATACGAGCACTAGGTGTGTACTCAAGCAGTTGTGATACCAAATTGATAGCTTCTGTTGGAGTGCGAATACGGAAAACCTGTTGAGAAAAATTCAAGCATTGAAATATTTAAATTAGTTAATTCGTTAGTAGGTAAAACTACAAATAATAAAACAGCTATGTACAAACCAAGAGTAGAAAAGTAAAATATGGATAAAAGCCCTATGGAGTTCATGGTTTTACAAACGTAACACATACAAAGGGGTTAGATTAAATAACTTAAAGTGATTGGAGCAATAATTTTGTGACCAGAGATATGTTTGATAATGAAAATGTTTTTTAAATTGGGCATTTCAAACATTTTTTAGTAACCAGCACAAAAAACTTAGTGTTCTTGATCAAAGGAAAGCGATACAAAATGTATGTACACGAAAAAAATTGTTTTGTTTTTGCCTGAAAGCAAAATGTTTAAGTAGGAAAAGTGTTGGCCATGTCTCTTTTCAAAGAAAATCTGTGTTCAATATTTGTGCACTAACAAAATTTGACCGTAACATTTTTTGAAGCAAATATAGTCTATAACTTAATTTCTTAATCAAAAAGGCTCCCGAGGAATTGGTGTCTTTGGTAAAAGTATAAGAAAATGGTAAAAATCGAATTTTTTGGCACATTTGACTTCATATTTATCTCAAACGGCTGCGAAAATGAATACCAAATTTCGATTCAGCGTTGAAAATTACTGAGGAAATGAAAAACAAAAAAAATAAATTTATAAAATGCATGCTTTTCAATGCAAATATAATATTTGCTTTATTTTTCCTAGTCAATTCCTTCCACTGTCAAGTGAAGAATAATAATATAGTTTAATTTACATTTTTGTTGATTATTTCGTTCACCCTTAAGTAAGGTAAAATTATAGTACTTATCGAAAACAACGACTTCCCACATCAACTTTTACATCTACATCTTTCACTTTCAATTGTCTTCATTAACAGCATGCAACCAAGATATTGTTCAAGGCTTCTCCAATCACAAACTATTTTCCAAAAATTATCTTGGGATATAAAAACTCATATTTAAAGCTTATTAAACAGGGTGAGTTACTTTGCAAATGATCAATCCTTTGCTGGCTTGCTAAAGATTGACATATTAATTGCAGACACATTCTTGAAGCGAGTTTAAAACGAAAATATATTCACAAACGATTCTGACAGACAACAAAACAAGCAAATATTCAAAGAAATTTGTTAAGGAATTAATTAATTGCAAGTAATTATTAAAAAATATATAAATAAACTTCATTGACTTTCGTTAATTTTTGCTTCTTTCGTTTCCCAACTTGTAAACAAATTTTGGATTGATAGAAAATTAACCCGCTGATTGCAAAAAAGAAATCAATATCTTTTTGGCTTACTCTCAGGCGTTGTTTCTGGTTTAAGGCGCTGGGAAATTGAGTACGTTCAAGTAGCGACTGCAAAAATGTTTTACTTCAATTAATAACTGAATTTTGAAAATTTATGTTTGTACAATTAACAGAATGTGTACGAATTATGATGCACAAAAGAGCAGGGGGAGAGGGGGTATAGGTAAAAGAAAATAACAAAATCAAAATAAGCTAGTGATGACATTTTTGGTGACATTCTAAAAAAAAGTCAGTGCAGTAGCCTTAAAACTTGGTTTAGCATTGATTGATTGACTTACTTTCTGCCATGGATGACTCTTAATTTGTGGAAATTTAAATTCCGTATAGTTTGGATTCATTTCACGAATTTGTTCTCGTGTTGGAGTACCTAGAACTTTGATAACCTCAACCAGTTGATCGACACCAGAATCGCCAGGGAAAATTGGTTGACCCAATAATAGTTCAGCTAATACACAGCCGGCGCTCCACACATCTAAAATATATCAAATGTTAATAATGAATTTTACAAAAGTGCAATCATTACTCACCAATTTTTGTTGTATAATTAATTGCGCCAAATATTAATTCGGGTGCACGATAATACCTCGAACAGATATACGATACATTCGGTTCACCGTGTAATAATTGTTTTGCGCTGCCAAAATCGCATAATTTCAGCACAGCTGTTTCTGGATCAAGTAAAAGATTTTGCGGTTTGATATCACGATGACAGATACCCAAGGAGTGAATATATGCCAAACTTCTGAATAGTTGATACATGTAGAGCTGTAAAATGTAATTATTTTGCAAAAATTTTATATTTAGCATTTACGATTAAATTTTTTCAATTTCACTCACCCGTATAAAGTTGATTGGTATCGTTTGCTTAGTCTTGGCATATTGACGTGCCACTTTGTATACGGTTTCTGGTATATATTCGAGGACTAAATTCAAAAACACTTCATCACGCTGTAAATAAAAGTAAGAAAATAAATACATTTAATTTGCGAGGCAAAAAAGATGTAATAAAACTTTATCTGTTTACTAAAAATAAAGTTGATAAATGAATTCAAAACCAAAAAAAGAAAAAAAAATCAAACATCTAATATTTACACTACAAATATGAGAAGAGAAAAACAAATGATTTTCAAAGTGATTTGAAAGCATTTCCAATATATGGTTACTATTTTTTTTCATTTTATGAATTATTGCAAAGGAAGCAACATTTTAGGGAAAATATTAAAATTTAGTCTGTTTGGACTCACTAATTTCAAAACTAAAAACTTTATTTTTCTGAAATTAGAGAATCCCTCCTTTGCCTTTGCATTATGAGAATTCAAAGTTTATACTTTGTGAGAGGTTTGCATTTTTGGTCACATCAGTTCAGAGGTGCCCACGTGGTACTTTCTACATATAATAATTCCTTAATTGATGAGCCTACGAAAAGATATCTATAGCAAACTTGAAAGTGACAATACTCACATTTTTGCCTATACACTTTTTTCATAAGTTAATTTACAGCAGATGCTAAAAATCATTTTATTTCGGTTGAATTCGCCGATTTTAATAATTTTTAAGGAATCTTTTAATCGAGATGGAAAAAAATGTAGATATTCTATAAGGTCGAAAACTTTAGTTTTTTATCAGACTTCCTATTATAATATATGCTATACTACTAATATATGAATAGTTAATTTAAAACGCAACAATAGTATCGTAACAATTATATGGGATTTAAGTTGTTTTTGAAATTGTTAGCTTTTGCAAGGCAAAAATCTTAACTGACTAGACTAGTAGAAACTTTATGTAAGAAGTTATGTTTAAATTTTTGTTTTTTTTAATCAAAACATCCTTCAACTTGTGGAACTTTTTGTGTTTATAATCTCAGTTTTAAGTAAGAAATAAATTATTTTAATATATCTTTCAAATAAGCTACATATATATTGTGAGAGTTGGATGCATAATTTTGATTTAATTTAACATCATTGCATCAAAAACTTCCAAATGGAAAGTGGAAGTCATGGTAAATGTAGTTTTTATGTGACTAATCTGAGCTATCCACCAATAAACTAATGATTTTAGCTTTCCGTTTTAGTGTACGTATGCGTATAAAATCTTGTAAAAATTATTCAATTATTTTTGTGAAAGGTGTTTTCTCAGTTCATGGATATAAGATAAATAATAGTAAAGTGAAAATATCATTCGGCGAGAGATCAGTCAGTTTCCTTGCTTCAAATCTTCTAAATTATCTAAGTGAAAGTTTTTGGGTGAATTCTTCATTTTCCGTCGAATAAACATTTTCAACACAGTTACAAAGTCTAGAGATTAGATGACACTTTTTCGTTGGCGAAATTTAATAAGTTTTCAGTGATGTTTTCTAAATGTCCTCAGTTAGGAACTTCTCCAATCCAAAATTGGATTTTTCTGGTTTATTTACAACAAAAACCGTCATGCAAAATGAAAAATGTTTTAAGATTTTACAATTTTAACAAAATCTGATCAATTATTATAAAATTAAAAGAAAAATATGTTTATACGTAGATAATTCAAAATTAAAAAAAAAATATAACAAGCTATAGCATGCGTCCCTAGTCATATGAGCTGAGAAAGACAGAGATCAAAGCTGATTGCTAACAAGCAAACTTTACTTTACATGTTGACATGATTTATTATACTTTAACAGGAAACTAGCAAATACGATGATTTGTGTTACAAGTTTCCTATTTAGTAGGATATTATATGTGACATATACACGAGTATTTATAATACTTTGTATAGTAGGTATTTCAAAATTTGTATGAGAAAAAAATGATTGCAAATTCTTAATAAACAAATTTTTCTTTTGACTTTTGCAAAGTAATATGTATGAATTTATTTATTTTAATACGATGATTATAAACTTTTTTCTTTTTTTTTTTGGTTTTTCATAGGTACCTGTGGCTTAAGCACCCCAGCAAATATCCCAACATCAATGGGAAACTCTGCCAACTGTTTACTCGTATTTTTTATTTGTTTTATTGTGCCGATTTGTTTTTACAAAAAGTTATGTAAAAATTTAAAGTTGCATGATTTTTGTTGAAGGTTTAGGCAATTTTAAGTTGAATTTTTGTTGTTTATAAAATTTAAAATATTTTTATAATAAATATTAGTTGGGAAATGTTTAAAACAAGAGACAAAATAAAAGAGAGACATGTTACAAAAGTACAACACAATACACAATAAACAAAATTGCGTTAATAGAAAAGTTTAGATTATTGCGCTTAAAAACAAAATACAGCGAGCGCAAAGTTAAATTTCCTTTTTTGATATGGATATTAACAACAAAAAAGTAGCATGCGTGAATTTATTAAATTTTATTTGAAAATTGATAATTATATGTAATGGAAATGCATTTGAACCTTTGCTAGATTGCTAAATTGCAAGAATGAAAAATTCCAATTAAGCTACAACAAATTTTTAAAATATAAGAGGATTTGTTTTCGTAAAATCGCGCAGTTTCGCTTTCCCGAAAATTTAATAAACTGAGGCTTTTAGTATTATAATGACCGACAGGTGACGCATATAACCTTCTTTTTCAAATACTACACGAACTAGATAAAAGCTACTTTTATTTAAATAAAGACAATAGGATTAAATTGAATTTCAATAGCTTTAAGGAAATCCTTTTTCTGTGCGTCACTCACTTAACATTTACACACAAGTTCTCATCAACTCATGACAATACATATTGAATTCAAATTAAATTTAATAAAATTACTATTAAAAATATACTATGCATACCTTTTCACCGCTCGAATAGAAAAAGTACAATAATTTAACAATATTACAATGTTCCAGTTTGCGCATAACATTCAATTCACGGTTCTGTAAATAGTAAAAATGAAAACACAATTATTAAAAGTAATTTCTGTATAAAAGGTTATTGTAACATACCTTGAATCGTCTGTCTTGTAGAACCTTCTTTATTGCTACCAGTTCACCGGTATCGCATAGTTTAGCTTGAAATACAACGCCAAAGCTGCCATTGCCAATGACCTTTGTGTCTGTGTATGAAACTTCTTGGACACGGTCGGTTCCTTGCCCGGGTGTTGCAACAACTGTTGTAATTTTGGAACCATCTCTGCCTGGAAATTGTAAATAAAGAAAAAATTTGTAGTTATTATTTTAGGTTTTGCTTTTGATTACTAATCCTGTACCATATCAGGCAACTTTTTTCGAAAACATTGGTTCTTTTTAAAGTTAACATTCATGAAAATAAACCAATTTTCAATCTTTTGAGCTACTCACGTATTTTATTGATAATACTAATAATAATAAGACACAAGAATTTGAGAATAGCGTGGGTAAGAAGAGTGTATTGTTAGATTTTTTTTTTACACAAACATTGTCTTACCGTCATCGCATTCAGTTTCTTTCGTTGTTTCACCACCATGTAATTTTTCTTTTGTTTTATCGATTTCTTTTGGAATGGAGAGCGCTACACTGTGCTCTGGCCACAGATCGTTTAATTTACCAATAAGTTGTTTCATGCCTAGTTTTGCATAAAATTATTTTAAATTAACAATTATATTACTTTTGTTTTAAATAAGCAAATGAGCTAAGAAATCTTTGGCATTTGAAATTACAATAGTGAATTTTAAATAAAGGTGTGTTCCAATGAAATTGTTGTTTTATATTAAGTAGTATGGCTACGAAATTCTTATTACTTAAATGAAGCTTATTTTCTAATTTTCAATATTTTTATGATAATTTAGGGAGATATGATATATTTGTTTATTTAGGTTTTATTTTATACCTACTCAAAAGGACCGTTGATCAAGATCTACCAAATGAGCAAAATATGCTTCTACAGAACCAACAGTTCACTTTTGTTGATGGCATTTTTTAAGCAAATAATTTGGTCAATTTGGCACGAAAATTCAAAATGTCTATCATATAACATAGGAAAATGAGGTCGATTTGTTACGATGTGTATATATGTTTATAATATAAAGTTATAAATTTCAACAAATTAAAAACAAAATTTACGCTGAACTTCATTAACGTAAATTCTCTCTAATTTTTATTTTTATAGCACTTTTTTTTTAAAAATATGAAAAATTAAATGATAACGTTATCGATAATGTTGTGATGCCTTATCAGCTTGCCATGCAATCTTTATTTATAAGCGCATTATTTTTTATCACAATTATAAAATAATAATGTCAAAGTCACTGTTTTCAATTTTAGTTTAATTAAAAAGGAACAAAATCTAATAAAAGACAGTAAAAAAAGTAGTGTTCTGATAAAACTGTATGTCCGAAATGGATTTCTATATGAAGTCCGTTCCAAGTTTGAGACGAATCCGAAAATGTAAAACAAGCGATTCGCGTCTTTGAGAGGAGTTTCAAACGAAAATGGACCAAACCTGTTTCGGAACCGTGTGTCACTTTGGGCGATTACCGAACAATTTTTTTTATCTAAATGATATCATTGTAGTTGAAATTTTTATATTCATTCTACGAACTAGGGGGATATGATTTTACAATAACTTTTGGCCACAATAAAATATTTATTTTCAAAATTATTTGATAAATTTCTAACTCGCCCCATACTCCAATCCACTCCTTCTCAGATGAATCTTCATTCAGTATTCAAGGATACATTAAGGATAATTTTATAATGATGGAACGTTTGCTACCGAAATATTTATAAGCAAAAATACTACTAACTTGGGGCTCAGTGAGGACAGTACAAATTGCTAAAGTAGTGAGTTATTTTCAAAACATCCACCGAGATATAAAGAGCATTTTTTGCCTAAAATAAAATCACACAATTTTAACTATTTTTTTGTGTAGAAAATTAACTTTTAAAATATATCAACATTGCGCGCATGACTTTCACTTGAATTCAATTTTACAAAAATTAATTTTATATATATAAATTAACTTGACATTCAATCGTATTTCATGTCAACACTTCACAGTGATTTTTTTTTGTTATTTTGAATTTAGAAATTTCAGTGTCATTGCTGCATAGTTTTATAAAAGCAAAACAAAAGTTTCTATGAATAGGACGACACGACACAACGGACAGGTGCTGACTTTGCCCTGAAAGTTGACATTCATTCTATAAACAATTTCGATTTTTTTTCCCACGACTTCTTTCTTCTTTTTAATTGGCACTTTTCTTTAAAAAAAAAAACAAAAATATACAATTTTTAATTACTATAAAATCGAAGGCTTTGCTACCATGTGAAATTTACGTATATGTATTCTTCAATTGATTGGGCAAAGATATCGCATGCGATAACCTGTGTTATATTTAGTTTAATTGCTTGTAGTAAGATTGAAAAAAAACATGTGTGATAATTTTAATCAAGATGTGATATCATACGTTTTAGTAGGCATTTTTTATAGCCATTTTTTTTATTTAATTTGAAAAAAAAAAAATTGATTTAAAGATTGAACTTCACAAAACTTATGAGAATCTCTGTTTAACTGGAAAGGAAAAAAAATCGAAAGAAAGATTATATCACAACAAAAAAAATACCTTCACTTTGAGGAAAAAATTAAGAGGTTAAGAAATGTCACATATCAATTTAATAAAAACAATATAGTAGATAGCATGTTTTGAATATTAACCATATTCATACTGCTATATGTACCTCATTTGAAATCATTTTTAGCAGCATTACTTTTATTCAGAAACTGTAGTCTGAGCTGCTTCACAAAAAAAAACTTTCTAGAGATCGAATCATGTTATGATTTATAAAGATTTGATGACTGCGGAGCACAACTCAAATATACTACATACATAATTAATATGCATCTCTAACGCGAGTCAAAATGTCTGGTCAAGATATATAGAATTAAACTTAAACCCACAAGAAATCTCCCAATTTATATAATTCTTTTTATAGCAGAGATAATTAAAGTAAGCGTTCTTTTTTTCAAAAGTGAACAAACATCTTCCGTAATCTTAAAATCTTTTTTCAAAACAATGATAACCTTACGAGATATCTTAATATGACACGACACGTAATGTTTAACAGCTTATGTCATTATCTTTATAGTTCGTAAACAATGATTGGCAAATTTTTTATGATAATTTTTTTTTTCAAAAAGTCAACTTAGTTTGGAGCAATTTTGATAAAGACAATCATCATCAATCATAACGAAATGTTAATAAATTAAAATAATTAAGTGAAATTCATATACAAAGATATACTATAAAAGTTGACAAAAGTTTGCACTTAAAATTCAGCGTCCTATAGACTTTTCAACAAGAATATCTCGTTGTTGAGAAAAATTCCTATAATGAAATACATTTTTGACATATGAACATCTTATTATTATTAATTTAATATTACAAAGCCATTTATTACTCCACAGTTCGTTAAGAGCACTAGCAGCTATGGAAGAACACTGGCGTCACACACGTGACGCCAGTGTTGCATTTATCGACATCTTTAAAGTTTTTTTGAACCTTTTCAATATTTTCAACTTTTTCGAACCTTTGTTGTGCTTTTTCAACATATCTGAAGTATTTTTGCAATATTTTTCGCACCATTTCAACATTTTGTCATTATTTCGAATTTTTCTTCTTTTTCAATATTTTTCTAATTATACCATTATTTTTCGATCTTTTTGACATATTTCAGACCTTTTCAACATTTATTTATTTCAACCTTATCAATATTTTTTCAATATATTTCAGACCTTTTCACCATTTTTGGAATCATTTTAATACGTTTGAACTTTTCTTCCTTTTTAAAATTTTTTCACATATTTCCGACCGTTTTGATCATTTTCGACCTTATCAATATATTTACGACTTCCTCAACATTTTCAACTTCATCAATAACTTTTGACATTTTCAACTTTTCAACATTTTTCAAACTTTTTCTACACATGTTTGAAATTTGTGACGAAATTGAGTTTAGTCATGGGAATCCATTGTACATTACTCAAAGTTAGAGTTCTTTCTCCGTCTTCTTCATATTGTTTGTGCAATTTTTACGTGACTTGAAACAAATTTCTTTCTTTTATGAAGACATTTTAGATTTTTAATAAATTAATAAGAAATCACAGAGTTAACTTTTTAATATAAAGTTAGAAAAAATGTTATGACAAGTTCAAAATCTTTACATAAAAAGCCTTTCACTCTTCAGGCCAAACTCTTTCTACTGAAACTGGGTGTTTTGAAAAAGAGGAATACATTTCATTTTAGCTTCAAACAATAATTATTCAAAAATTAAATTAATTTACATTTCTGTTAGAAAATTAACCACGCAAACTAAAAGTAGGGTTGGCATATTTTGACATAGACTAGTAACAAAAGGTAGGGAGGGGTCAGAGCATGTCTAAAAATTGCGTTACATATTATGTGAACCATCCTAAATCTTACAACTTGAAGGTAAATTTCCATTGCATTGGGTTTTAGCATAAAAGCCACTAACTACCGTGGGTACACTACACACTACGTATGAACACATTTGAAGTTCTAGTGACTCTCGCACACGATTTATGATATCAAGCTTTGTATTAGATTAATTTTCATTGGAATTGCTTCAAAATTCCCCTGAAACCAATTTTTTCACCAAAGATTTTATAGCTTTACAAATAATTTGATTTTAAATTCAGCTTATACTTGGATCCGTATACTGCTTAGAACTTGAACGCGTAAATATGGATTGACTACGATAGTTCGAGGCTTTTTTATCTGAACTTGATAATGATGATGTTGTTGTCGTTGTTGTGGAGGTGGTCGTTGTACTGCTACTGCTGCTGCCGTTGCTACTTGACATTGATGATGAACTTGACTTTTTGTTATTATTGTTCCCATTACTAATACGATTACTGTTAGTATCCCTAAGTTTAGTTATATTTGTTTTATTAATATTTTTGTAGGCGAACTTTCTGGTAGCCGTTGTCGAGCTGGCGGCATTTACGTTTTCCAGCGTATTTTTATTATTAGTGGTATTTTTATTGTTCTTGCGATCAACATCATTATCACCATTATCGAATGATTGCTGTAATGAAGCATTGGAATTTTTTCGGTCCGTATCCGTTTCACTATCACCATCTTTTTTACGTTTTCGCTTAATTTTGATAATTTTACGTGGGCGGTTCCCGGTTTTAATCACTTTGCTGATTTTAATTTATAACTTGGGGTTGAAATTTTCCAACCAGCTTTATTTTTATTAGAGATCAAACACAAAACCTATCAATAGTTGAGAGAGATACCACGTTTTTTTTTTCAATTTATTTTTTAAAACAATTGGTTTTTTTTTTAATCTAAAATTAGTGCAAAATGCGGTCACGGACTGCACAATCGATGATCGACCCTGACTGACTTGCGTTGTTTCATTAAAGTAAGTACCCGCCGCAGTAGTTAACACTTTTTTTCCCCAAATTCAGCAAAATAATATAGTACTATCGCACGCGTAACGTCAAAATTTTCAAATCTTTAAAGTTAATTGCACCGACGGCAATTGACGATTGGACACTAGTGCAGTTGGCCAAAACGAAATTGCAACGAACCCTTTTTTGTTCTTCTTGCTTGCTCACGTTGCAATCGACCAGTTCAAGAATTCTCTATTTTTTAGTTTTCGTCTTTTCTCTGCCTTTTAAAATATTTTTTCCTTTTCTTCTTTTTTTATCACGTGTAAACGAAATTCAAAAGAATTAAAAATGCACGACATTTGAACGCGCGCAGTTTTCCTTCATGTTGTAAAATGATTTTCACTGCTGAAAACTTGTGGTTTTGTTCGGATTTTCGTGCACTTTTTTACAGCTGAAGATTGACGTGGCGGTGTGGTGCACTGTTGATTATATATGAAAAATCATTGGCAAAAACTGCTCAATAAAAGTGTACGTATTCTTTGAGACAAAAATCGGAAATTCAAAATCTTTTCTCCATTATATTTTCCTTCCAGCAAAGTATGAGCACGAACAAATTTCGACGATCTTATTTCTACCTTTTTTCCAAATTACAAACTTGACTTTTGAATTTTTCATAGATTTTAAAAGCATTCAATTTTTCGCTTATGATCTACGACGTGAGTGAACCAAAAAGTTTGGGCGATGGTATATTGAGGATCTTTTGCAATTAGTGTAGGCAAAAATGCAAGGATACGCAGTTCGAAAATGTTGAGTAGCTTAAGGACAGAAAAAACAATATAAACTTTTCCCATAACAATATTACAAAAGATTGGTAAGAGGCAACTCAAGGCAACTAATATAATGAAGTTTTGAGGCAAATAAAATTAGATGAATTGAAAATTGTCAAATTATATCGAATCTTATACGACTATGCCGACCATTTGCCAGTTCCATACCACTGTGCGTTGTTGAAAAAATTATCTCAAAGCATTAAAGCCCAACAGACGGGAAAATACAAAGGAAAAAAGGCTCTATGAGAAAAGAGCAAAAAAAAAATTCTTAAGATTTTTTATAAAAACAATTAAATTGTATGATTTAATCAGTAGCGAACTTTTTCTTCTGTGCGAGCATTAATGAATTAATGTTAAATTAATAATTTCTACACTGCGAGAAATATCAGCAAAAACATTTAAGGAAAATCACAAATATTACAGATCAATTGCATTTCGATCAGAATGTTTCAACTTCAGAGCTAAAAACTATTTGTAGGAATCTTTTAGATAAAATTAACGTAGGCTAACTAGCAGTAATTCTGTTCGGCTTCTAATGGCAGTTAGTAACTCTCTTTATATGAAAAGCTATAGTCTAGAATATTATTGAAGAATTAATGGTAACATTTTGCTATGAAATATATAATTTTGCTAATTGTTGCAGCTGCTGTAAAAATGTTATATATTAATTCTTTAAGTGCGCAAGCAGTGATCATGCGAGAAAACTATTATTACAAAATATATTATATATATATTACATTGCAGCACAACTTTCAAAAATTTTTGCTTTACATAAATAAAACATATATTTTGTGAAAGGTTATGTTGAGTTGGTAAACTTTTCCAAACAATATTTATATCCATTACGCGACGTTTTTGATGAAATGTACTTAAAGTTGGATATTTCATAATAAAATTTAAAGTTTAAAATGAATGAAGTTTCAGTATTGTGGATTTTCATTTGCTATTACTTTTAGAGATATCCTCCTAAAATTTGAGTGAACATTCAAAAGAGAAAAAATGTGGCGTGATAGATTGTTTGGGATATATGATCAACACTAAACTAAATCTTATCTCTGTCAAATTTCTTTTGTTCTGCTGTGTTAATTATTTTTAGTCACATAACTTGGTAACAAGAAAGATTATGCTATATATAATATTAATGTTATTAGAAAAGCAAACTTGACAACAAGATTATAGAAAACACAAAACTGATTTGATTTCATATAGATAACAATGATTGGCCTTAAAACTATATGCACTTGAAATTAGCAGTTAATCGTGTAGTATAACAAAGAGAATCATTCAAACGTGTGTGGATATTATTTCCACAGATAAAAGAATTTCAAAAATAGAAAATAAATAGAATTTCTCTTATTTTTTATGAAAAAAAAACTCTCATGCGAGTTTTTTTTAACGAAACACGAAAAATACTGCCTGAGCTCTTTTTACTAGCGATAAAAAAAATTTAGAAATGTATGGGCAAATTCATTTATTTCGAGCATGTCCTTGCAACAAAATTTAATATTTTTGAAAAAAAGTCACTCCATATACTTCTGAGTGTCATCACATCTTACGTTGACGCTTTTTCACCACACGTAAATGATTGATGTGAGCAACAGAAAATATCATAAATAAAATGGCTCAACGATAAATCAAAAGCGCCAAATTGTTTGCAATTAAATTTATGCATTCGAGCTAAACGATCAAAAAGAAAAATAGATGCAATTAATGAAATTTGGAGACAAAAATATATTTTCAGGTACAAATAGGACCAACAATTATATTGCAATAATTCGTAAATTCAATAATGAAAACGCAGCAGTTTTACGTTAGCAATGCCAATGTCAGCAACAAAAATTTTTTATCGTTATTTTTTGTTTAGACTGACAGGCGTAACTGTGTTGCCAGCAAATATAATTAAGATCAAAAAATCAAAAAAAAATAAATAAATAGCAAAAACAAAAATCTATCACAGACTTAAGGTAAACAACAGAAATTTTAGTTTCTTACAATTTCTTTATTTTGTGTGGTTTAGCTGAAAAATACTTTTTTAATTGTAGAAAATCAAAGTAATAAAAAGTAAATTAATCGCTTGGGCCAATAATAATGTGCCAGTACTAAAGTTGGCAACGCGTGTAGTCGTATATTGCTATTTTAATGCAAAATGTATAGTATTCGCTTTAAAAGATTATAAAACTAACAAATAAAACAAAATTTATCGCATGAGAGAAAAATAAAAAATATAAGATATTTACGTGTGACGTGACATGTAAAAGAAAAAATTTTTTTTTAAGTTCATTGGGTTGTTACTACCTAAAATTCTTTGCGAATATTGTCAAAAAAAAAGTTAGGGCATTAGCCGATATGTGGTAAAAACGAATTACGGAACTATTGACTCTATAATAAAAGTAGTAGCCATTTTTCAGCCACGTGCAAAACTTAAAACATTGAATGTTAATTGAATAAATATTTATTTTTTTTATTAATTTCATAAAGAAACGAGTATATTTACTCTTAATATAAAAAAAATTGCAAACTATAAATAGAGAATGTCAGAAACTTGAAAATCAAAAAAACTTTTAAAATAAATATTGTCTTGTGGGTTATGAAAAAAGTTGAACTTGAAAAATATTTCAAAGTAGGTTCATATTTAAAGCCACTAAAAATAATATTGGCAAATAGAGAGAACAAGTTTAGTCAATATTTTTTGAATAAATACTCAAAAGAAGAAAGCAAACAAGTTAAAATAAAGCAGCTTAATAAAAAAAGATTTACTTTTTTTCATTAAAACCAAAATACTTAGGCAAAATAGAGAGTGAGAGCAATAAAATTAAAAAAAAATATTTTAAAAATAAAAATTTTTATACAAAATTTTTTTAGCGCTGAAATTATGAATGAAATTACCATACATTTAATAATGAAATGAAGCTATGAGAGTAACAAAATAATATGTGAAAAATGGTTAGTGTAAGGTCTTTTGTCGAATGAAATTAACATTTTAAAATTAAACGTTAAAATAAAAATTAAATTGAAATAAAATAAATAAAAAAATTGTGTTATAGCGTTATCGTTTTTGTGCACTTACTTTTCTAATTGCCGCTACATTTCTCTGATGGATTTATCATAATTTATACTAATTAAGCCTAATTAGCGATATCATTATGAATTGTCACATGTTTGAAAATGAGTCGTACAAACTGAACAGAACCAATATTTATAAAAGCAGCTCCATTTAACGCTTTTGCATTTTTTTTGCTAATTTTTTCGCAAAAGTGATAATAAAAAGAGAGCGTAAGCTTTATGGTCACGTTGACGCTTCTATTTGACTTCATAACAAGAAAAAAATCATTGTTTTTGAGTAAAATAACTTTAATCCAGATATGCACAAGTCACTGGATTAATTGACTCTTTTAGCTGCATAGCAACATTTTAAATTAAGTCTGATTAAGTTGCAGAATTTTCTCTAAAAATTAAACATAAAGAAGCAAATGATTAGGCGAACAGAACGGCACATGTCCATGGTCGATCGTTTTGATTTTTTTAATGGATTATTGTTCGTTATACCTCAAGTAATTTCAATCTCAGTTACTTCAAAAAAACCAGTAGATGTCACACTATTTTGTTAGCAAAGTTAAGGTTTTCCCCTGATCAGTTCAGTGACGTAAACATTTTCAACTGGAAATGTGGCATTCTGTTGGTCCACCCTTTAAAATAGTCAGTTAAATGTACTCAAATTCATGGTTTAATTTACACCTTACCAGGAAAATTTTCTGGAAAAAAAAATATTTTGATTCCATAATTTTCATATTCTGGACAACCCTGCTACTGTGTAAAAAGTAACCGGCGTTGATTGCCGCGGTGTGGTGCGCTCTAAATTTCTTACACAAAGACAAAAGGCGTCATCAAGCCCTTGCGTGAGAAAAATCGCCGAAAATGCCCAGATTTGTGAAAAGACGACTCATGATTTTTGCACCACTATAATGCATCAAGGCATACAGCCATCATTGTGCAACAGTTTTTAGCCAAAAATTTAACCAATATCATCTCATTGTCATTTTTTTTTTGTCTGTTTTCGTAGCGAAAATAAGCGCTGCGAGAAAAGCGTTTTAAAGCCATAAAAGTAAATTCGCTCAAAGAGCTATAGATTATTCCTCAAACAGCCAAACGAAAAGTTTATGGAGGACTGGAACAAGCGCTACCGTATTTGTACTGCAAGCGTTGGGAGGGGCCTATTTTGAAGACGAAAAAATAAATAATCGTCATTTGCGGGAGTTGTTGGTTTTCTTCTTTCAATCGAAGAAAACAGCGGCGGACGCGCATCGAGAGCTTCAAAAAGTTTACGGAGATGGTGTTCTGAGCGAAACAACGTGCCGAGATTGCTTTCGTCGCTTTAAAGACCATGATTTCGTTATCGACGATCGACCACGTGAAGGAAGGCCAAAAACCTTCAATGATACGGAATTGGATGACAACGCTAGGTCTCACGTCGCTAAACCAGTGAAAACATAATTGGAAACTCTCAAATGGGAAGTCCTACCCCACCCGCCGTATTCCCCAGATATTGCCCCGTCAGACAATGGTACATGGTCTGGCTGATCAGCAGTTCAACTTCTATGAAGACCTCAAAAAATAGCTTGATTCGCGCGCCTCAGGAGACGAACACTTCTACCGTGATGGCATTCGAGCTCTACCAGAAAGATGGGAAAAGTGGTATCTAGCAATGGGTAATACTTTGATTGATTCATCTGTAACTATTTTTTGACAATTTCATTTTCTAACACAATTGCATTTTCTAACAAAAAACAGCGATAACTTAGTTGCGCACCTAATAATATAAATAATATTCACTTTCAGTGATTGTCATTCGTTTAAAAGAAACCTAAAGTAGATCTACTCAAGACGAATATTTTTCTATATAGAAATATTATTTTGAGGGGGGTTGGTTAACCCCAAAACTCATTTTTATAATAAGCTATAAATTGATTAATGCGTTGTGTTTGCAGCTATATACATACAAATGTTCCATATGCATTCTTTAAGCTAGCACCGCCGATTGTAGGGTGTCAAACACAAAAACAATATTTAAGCATTAAATTGTCATGTAGCTGTCAATCATGCTTGGTACACATGTCGTTTTCGTTTTTTGGTTTGTTATTTGCTGAAATACACAAATTTGCATTGCAATTTTACTTTGCGCTACTACTCGATTTTTTATTTTTACCTTTTTAGTTTACTTTAAGTAATTAACAATACAATTCTAAATTTATCGATGCTAATTAAATTTGATAAGTGTGGTGCGCACCGGCCGATTAAAATGAAATGATGTGAAAGTACGTGCTTTTTGCTACATGTGATTATAATTTAATTTTATCGATAGAGTTTGGTCAGAAAAAATGGTATAATCGTGTTTTTTTTGTGTCATGTCTATTTTTTGCATTTAGATTTCTACTGACATTAAAAAGTAGACTCTCATTCAGTAATGGAAGTTGAGTAGGTAACATTGATACGTGGTAACTTAATCCTCAAAGCTTTGCCACCGCTTGGTAATGCAAACAAATGATTTCTTTGTCTAAAATAATGTCATTCAGTTCCACTTAATACAAATGACAAATACAAATTTTGTCAGTTAAAAAATAGCACGACACTTTTTCCATTTAGGAAAATTTTTTCTTAAGAAATAGTGCCTACAATGAATTTTGCCTTCTACAAAGACTTTTGGGTAATTTTGCCACTCAATTTTGGGTAATTTATCAAGTGCTTATTGAATTTTGTTTGGGCCCACTTTGTGTCATGAGATTTCTACACGACATTTAATAATGGGAAAAAGTTTTGAGGAAATTTGGTGTCATTTCTTATGCTGAATTAAATAAAAATTGTCATAAAACTTGTTACTGTAAGTTACAAAATTAATATACCGCCTTACTGATCATACGATGGAAGTAATAACACGAGACTACTAAGGTAGCCAAGAAATTTAAGAAAATCTTTAAAAAAATATACTACATTTTTTTGAATGCTTTTAAAAATAAATAGCACAAAAAACAAAAGAAAAATAATAAAAGATTTAAATACAAAAAAAAAAAAAATCAAAGATAAAAACAACAACGCAACTCAGAGGTAAGAAAGTAAAAGGTGCTTTTGTATACAATGTGGATTCAATTCGAAGCGACGTATGACGTCAATAATATCAATGTTTATATATAAATGTATATATATATGCGAGTACATACGTACTAATTACTGCAAAGATGACAGAGACAAAGATTTTTTTTTTTATTTTTTGTTTTGAAGAAAGTATACAACGTACGTTTGTATGGAATATAAACTAAATAATGCGTAATTAAATTTGCCTTTTATAAACAATAAAGCAAGAGAATATTCAAATTTAATTGAATTTCATTATCAGTTTTATTTCCTTGTAAACATAAGCCAATGTACCCATGTGACTTTATATCTGAAACGGAAGTTACTGCAGAAATTAAAAAATCAGCTAAGAATTTGCTAAAAAAAAAACGATTAAAACTAATGGAATTACAAATGGCAAAAGAGCGGAAATTTAATGGCCACTGATATTTCTGAATCATATTTTTGAAATTTGGTATGCTTGTAATTTTATTTAGCCCAAAAAATTTAGAAAAAAATTAAATTCAAAAAATAAGTTTTAAATATGTATATGTACTCAAAACTTGAAAAGAAAAAAAATTCAAAAAAAAACATATAAACAAAGTATTTATGTGGGCGTTTTTGAAGGCGGTTTGTTTTGTTAAGAAAAAAAAAAACATTAAATAAAAAACAACAACATAATACACATATTTAACAAATTAATGTGTTTTTAAAAATATTTTTTTTAAAAATACATTGCGTTAAAAAAACCCGTTTGGCTCTAGTATTTGTTATTAGTTTAGAACAGTAATAACAACAACAAAAATAACATGCGATTACTAATTTATTTAATGCTTTTTATATTGACAAAAAAAATAAATTTAAAGATCAAAGGCTTATTTTGTTACGTCCTTGAGAGTCTGGATAAAATTAAATTTTGTTTATTTACTAAAATTTGTCCTTGTAACATAAACTATTACAAATAAAAATAGCATGAAATAATTTTTATGTAGCTGACACTGTTTTGCTTACAATAATAAATGACGTATATGATAAAGTTTTTATAGCAAGACGCGTAATTGTAATTGAATAGCACTTATTTAAAGAAAGAATTTTAAGAAAAAAATATGTCATACTATAATTTTAACGATCAGTTTTTTAAATGTAAATATTTATATATAAGTCCAAAATCGTTGCATGATAAGCGTTACTCTAGCGAAAAATGGAATGTGCATTTGCCAATTCAAGTGTTATTAATTTTCACAAATAAAAATGGTATGCGACAGTTTGAAGTAGCTGTTACAATTATGAACTAAAAAAATAATTTTTTTACCCAACGAGTACCAAAAGGCACACATTCAAGAAAGGTTCCCATATGCTGCTCAACTTTTTCAAAAAAAAAAAAAATATGTTTATATCATGCTATTTCTCCAGTATTTGTTATACAACCTTTTTTATTTAAAAAAAAAAAAAAAAATTCGTGACATAAATTTTTCGCAAATACAAAAGCATGCGATTCCTTTAAAGTAGCTGTTACAATTTTGTTTGCACACAAAAAAAAAAGTAAATGATTTTAATGGCCGACGGGTAAAGGAGTGTATTGAAAAGCATTGATTTAAAATAAGTGAGCTTTTTTAAAAAAAGCACTTGATAAGCGTTTATAAAGTGGGAAACGGTACGTACATTTCAATTTCAATTCTCTGTGACATATTATGTTTAAATAAATAAAAATGTCATGTGACAATTTTAATGTATCTGATACAATTGAGTTTAGATTCAAACAAATTAAGTAAATAACAACATAGTTTTATAGTCCACATTTATGCTCAATTTTATCAGATTTACAAACGAATATGTCATGCTACAGTTTTAAAGAATCTATTAGTAAAACCTTATTGTTTAGTTATAAAAATTTGTGAATTGATAAGATTTTATTTTGTGAAATATGCTACGTATATTTGCGAGTGCTTCATTCAATTTACTGTGACATACATTTTTACAAATAAAAATGTCATGCGACAATTTTCAAGTAGCTTATAAAATTTTGTTTAGGTAAAGAAACGGAGTGAATGATAAAATGGTTTTATTGTTCTACAGAGAGAGATTGAGCTATCAAATTTATGACTCCTCTCCATTTATGACTTTTACAAATAATTATGTCATGGTACAAGACTAAAGAATTCCTTACCAAAACATTTTATAATGTACACTTACATATATTCAATAACTGATTTCCTATTCCTATTTAAGACTTTTTTATTAATTTCTGGGCTACTACGCCTATGCGTTAAATTTTAACCAACTGGCAATTATTGATAACAATAACGAACCGTTTTAAGCCTATCTATATAATACAAAAACAAGAATGTTTGCATAGCTTCAGGCGCTTCTGCGGTCAATTATGTGCGTTAAATATATTTAAAATTGTTAAGACTTTATTAAAGAATTATTAAGATTATTGTAAAACTTAATTATGAATTTGTAAGAAAAAGCTTTATTACAATTTTCTGCATGCTTTCACAAAAATGCTTTTTGATGTAAAAAACATAAATATTTTTGGCATACTTTTAGGCATCGAATAATAGATTTAGATTTTTTTTTGTTTATTCTATGCATAAAAACAAAATCCAATTTTATTTCAAAGCTAATAAATTAAAAAAAAATGTCAATATTATGTATTTACATATGTATGTGCATGTATATGTACATATCAAAATTGGTACGTGTCCAAAAACTCAGAACAATCATCATAATATGATGCCAAATAAATGAAATAAAAAAAATTAAAAAAAAGATTAACACAAAAATAAACAAATAAAAGTATAAAATTAAAACAAAAAAAAACTTAGAGAAAACAAATAGCAAAAAACTAACATTGAATTAAAAAATAAATGGAATTTGCGAATGGCGTCAATGGAAACGCATCTGCCGGCAAAATTTTAAGCAAAAATGTTCTGAAATCTATAAACTGCTAAACAATTGCAGATATTTCTTTCACAAATAATTAGTTGTTTTTTAGTGTCTGTTTTATTTTTCCTTTTTTTTGACACACCCATTTTTTATTTCGACACTTGAAAGTATTTTTAGTTATTTCTTTTCTTCAAAAGTCACAATATAATAAACCATATCACACCATGTTAATGTTTTTACTAGGGTGGCTCTCAAATAATCACGCATTTTAATGTTCATATTTCATTTTACAAAAAGACAAAGCTTTAAGGCAGCAAAAAGGCTTTGGAGAGTGCTCCTTTTATGCTCCCTTTGTTTGATTTCAAATAGCAAAAAGTTCTTTGTGTCTGGCAAGTCATCTAAAGAAGGAAGATGGCAATATTTCTAATGAGTAATATTGTTGGATGACTTTCGTTTCGTCAAAGCAGTGCAACTCGCATTTATGTTATCATAAAGTATGAAGTTAGAATTTTAATGCTCCACACCTTGAGAAAATTTAAGTTTCAGGAATATATTTCGTTAAGAGTGAGGTACTCATTTTAATGTATCACTTCACTGATATAATAATAATGTTCCACTTCAATAAGATAATTTACAGCTCAGGACTACATTCTGTAATGTATGAGGTACTCATTTTAATGTCCCACCTCAATGGCACAATTTACTACTCAGAGCAATATTTCTGACCGTATGAGGTACTCATTTTAGTGTTTCAGGTCAAGGATACATTATGTTCCACTGTAATGGCATTATATGCAGTTTAAGCAAAAACTTTTAAGGGAAAAAGAGCTTCTCTTCGTATTCACAAGGCATAATAATTCCCAGTCTACAAACTACCAGAGAAACAAGAAAAACTTGTGTGTGAGGTATGAAAATGTCCCACTTCAATGCTGCAATGTTCATATGCACATATGGAAAAGTACAACATTTTACAATGAGGTGGTAGAATGAGCTTCAATCTAGGCTAACCTGCTTCCCTGTCGCGTGGATATAATCTTTTTTTTGTGATTATTTTTTCTTATGAACAAAAGATTTGTGTTTTCTTTTGTGCGTAGTTCAAAAACTTTTCTCTGAAGTATGCTATGTAGGTACACCCCAAGTGCTACTTATATGCCGAGTCACGATATATTTATGAGGGCGCGTGCGAGTCCGATATGTATTGGAATCGCCACAACAACAGCACAAAAGACAATAACATTTGCACCGTGGGTACAAGTCGAGTTGAAAAAGCCAGCCTATGGTTTGATAACCTCAGATTCACTTTTTTTCCTCGTATAATTAAATAAAATAAACATAAAAATTAATTTCTAATCCTTATCACACTGGTACATTGGTTCAGTGTTGATGTTCAGACGGATGCCTTATCATCACTTCTACAATGCATGTGTACGAGTATTTATATAAGTTTTATAATTGGATGATGATGTTTTTCCTTCATTTACAATGCTTATAGGTTACGTACATTGGAAAAATTTCAACGCAATTATTTGTTGTTTTCTTGAAAACTTGTTATCAATTTGCCTGTTTTGAGATAATGCGATTTCATTGCATATATAGCATGCGATTTAAAGTTTGCTATTTTTTGCACATTGGAAACAAATAAAATGTTAAGCCATTTTATTTTTCTTTCTGACATGGTTTATGTAGTTCAAATAAAACTACCATTTGATTTTCTGCTCAAAGTTCATAAAAGAGTTTAATGCTTTGTGTGAAAATAAAGAAAATTAAACGGGTATGTGTATAAATAAAGGAATCGAAAGAAAAGAGTACGCACGTACGATTTCGCAAAAGTAATAAACATGAAAGTAGACGGGAACACACACGCAATGAGTACACACTTTCAAATAGTCTATGGATTTTTTGATATGTTTATATATGTCACCGGCCCAACTAGTGTTTAGGATAAACTAGTTTTTCTTAGGCCAAACTAGTTAATTTGAAGGCCTGAAAGTATTCAATAAATTTTAATGCAAAAGCACTGTGAATACCGAAGCCAGTGTTGCACATATTATAGACTGATCCGCGGCCGATATTGGACATATTAGAGGATGTAAATCTTGAGCCGCGACCGAAGGCCGCCCAATTACCCTCACTTATCATTGCCAAGTATACAATGAAATTGAAAAATTTTGTTGTCATACTTTGCTACTGTCGTAGTCTTCACTTACCACAATGCTTTTGAATTAAAATTTCATTGTACAGCTGTAGGCTTAACCGTAAGTAAGTTGGCCTAAAACTATTTTGACCGGTAACATACATATGAAATAAACTTATTTTGAGGTGGGACAATGTCCCACTTTTAACTTTTGGGTTCAGCATGGCTGATATTTAGTTGTTAATTGCAGAGAAAATATTTGAACTTTGAATGGCCAATAAAAGTTGCTTTGAAATCATAGAGAACTATAAAGTAGATCTTCTTGTGATCAAAGAATAGTTCAATTTCACTAACTGGTTCATTTAGTGTAGACTTAGTGGAGTTTCTTTGGTACATAGGCCTGTTGAGCATAACTATAGGGAAAATACTAAAAGTCTCTTACATGTGATATGTCATATATCAAATTAATTGTGCAAACTACTAAATAAGAAGGACATTAGACCTATTACTCGGAGTAGTCGTCGATTTTAGGTAAATATTTAACTAAGACTTTACTTTAGGGCTATGAGCAAATCTGCAATTGATTGTACAGACTGCATAGTAACAGCGCAATAGTGTAAGTGCTGAAAAACTTAATTAAAGCTTGAGAGAAATCTTCTAAAGATTTCCGCAATGACCTCAATGACTCGTATGTGCATGATTGGTGGCGACAGAAACTAAAAATCGATACAGAAAAGTGTGAATTACAGTCTACTGTGTCTCTTTAGTTTGTATCTAAGCATAATTTGCATTTTAACCAGCCGAGATTTGGTAGGAGAATCCATAATTTCCTCACAAAGCACCCACAATATACTTTTTTTTTATTTTTTGCGTTAAGTGTGAGCATAAGTTACTTTTCCAATTTATCAGACACTCAGTCGTAACATATCCAAAAGTAGCATGAGATTTTTCCAATTAGTGTCTCATAGCCGCTTACATTTATACTCAATTTAAAGGTATTTGTTCTCAAATTCTTGTGTCTTACCTTTGGTGTGGAAATAACATATTTTATTTATAAATGTGATGTTTGCTTACCTAGAAAGAAAGAAAGAAAATAAAATTTGTTAAACCTTTTTGTTGCAATGGTAGTGAGAACATGAATATTTAAATATTTTCATAAAAATGTTACAAGTGACGTCTGAAAAATTTAGTTTTAGTTGCCTTTAACTCATTTTGCCAAGCAACTAAGCTATAAATTTATTCTTAAATCAGAGGAAAAATAGACTGGACTAACAACACATTTAAACGTCACTTGTGTATCATTTTTCTGAAAGCTCAAATCAAAATCAATTCCCAATATTCTGAACACCAAAAGGGAAAAAATTTAAGCCAACCAAATTGTCCATCGAATTATGTTTACCTAGCATATTACGAAACTTTTGCATGACTTTGCTCCAACTAACGCAGGAAGGTGTACCACTTGATGACGTCAGAGCACCGCAATTACCATCTACATCATCTGCTTCTTCTGTCTGCTGCTGCTGCTGTTCGTCCTTCTTAATGACAGTGGCAGTAGCGGCAACATTGTGCTCCTGATTTATCTTATTACTATTATCACTTAAATTTCTACTTTTATCACAGTTGTTTCCTGCTTCACATTTGGTTGTTGCTGATCCATCCTTAACTTCTTTTGTTGTTGCAATTACCTCCATCACTGCTGTATTGCGTTTCTTCTTCTCTTCTTTTAATTTGGCTTTTTGCTTCTTCAGTTCTTTTTGCTTAAGTTTACGCGCGTACTTTTCACGCAATTTCGGACTACCGAATTCATCCAGAAAGTACATGGTATCTTGTAGACCATCCCGTTTATTGATCAACTTAGAATTGATTTGTGTATCATCGCTGATTTGCAAAACGGGAAAATAGTAGTTGCCATCTGTGGCCAATACTTGTTGCATTGACTGCTCCTGCTGTAGTTTTGAGTGTTGTGTTGAAGAAGCTGTTGCTGCTGACGATGAATTTCGATCTTTCGCTGTAGAACCAGCAATGGTGATTGCCGTTGCTGCTTTCTTTTTACTGCCAGTGGCCTTCTTGGCTTCGTAAACTGCGCTGTCACTTTTAGCCAAATTAACTGCGGTATTGGTTTTAGGGAAGGATTTTGGCGGTGGCAATAACAAATATTTAGTATTTGGTGGTGGTGTTGGATCCAAATTATCATCTATATCTGCAGTGGATTCTAATAAATGTGCGTCGACATCTGATGGGTCATTAGCACCATCTTGGTCATTGTCATCATCGTCGTCGTCAACATCATCTGCATCAACATCAAATTTGACCGCTCTGTGTCCACCACCATCATTGTCATTAACATCATTGTCGTCGTCGTCGTCTTCCAATACGTCGTCGTTTTCGTCACCGATTTCGACCTCTTCAATGCGATCTTCAACAGCAACTTGCGCAGCAGTGCTTACCGCACGCTGATAACGAAAACGTTTGTCCATTAAATCAACTTCATCGCCTCCATTACTGGCTAACTTTCCTGCAGAAATGCCAGAGGAGCCACTGTTGCTGGTACTGCCAGCACCCAGCGATTCGCTGGATGAGGATTGCGTCGAAGAACGATTGCATTTTAGCTGCAACTGACTGGACGCTGAATCGCTTTCGCTACTTTCGGTTGTCGTATGATGACGTCGACCGACATCATCGATACCGCTGTCCTGTGAGAGGAGCTTGTAGGGCGGTTGTTGCTTCAGCTTCTGCAGCTGACTCTTAGCACTCGCGCCATGAAGACTCAACGAACCGGAAGTGGCCGGCAGATGTAGTGAGAGCAGTGAAGTCTTAGTGATGCAACCGCTATCTGCGGAACCGGTTGAGAGTTGAGTGGAGAACCGTTCGGCAAGTGGGATTTTAATGGGTTCGCTGCTGCTCTGACGCTTGCAGTTCAAATCGAGATGTTGGCGGTGTGCCGGTGGTGCTGGTGCTAACGTTAGTGTTGTTGTGTCCATCAGGGTTGGTGTTGTTGCAAAAAAAGCTACCTGCTTTTTTTTCGTTCCGATGATTTATAATTAAATTAAAATGAAATGTTTATCAGGGAGGGTGGTGATTTTTCTCTTTTCTTGTTGTTCTTGATGTAAAGGGTCTTTTTGTTAGCCCGTTTGCACTGTAATCACTTGTTTTGAACCTTGGTTTTTTATTTGCGTTGCTTGTTATGAATTCACCACTGTAATATATTGTCACATTGCAGGTGTTGTTAAACTTTATGAGGGAATTAAATAAATCAATATCAAACTTCAATAAATTGTTTAAAATTGGATTTCTCTTTTGAAAGTTTTTTACAAGAAACTGAAAATATTTTCCAGATTATTATTTGTTATGAAAAGCAATCAACTTTTTGTTTACTTTGTTTTAATTTCATTCATAATTTGAATATCTTTAAATTTTTAAATATTTTTTTTTGAAATGTTTTTCAATGCCGTTTGAAGTTATTGTACTTTGAAAATATTTCGAGTGAGTTTTTCCTGGTATTTTCTACAACAACATGTTGTCGCTCATCATGCTCAAAATGTACTAAAGAAAATTCCAACAAAAAATGTAAGAAAAATGCGTTGCAAAAGCAAAATGTGCCGCCATAAGCAACGAAAAAAGTATGAAAAGACAAATGGAAAGAAAAAACAAAGAAAAGCGAAAGTTTTCACACGAGTTTTTCTATATATGCATTTGTGTGCGTAATTTTTGTTACCAACACAAGTTTACACCTTGATGTTGTGCCCACTGAGAAAATTGCAGGTAATTCTACAGAATTTATTTAGCTGGTGGGGGAAATATGCTTACGGAAGTAGTGTAAAATGCGGTCAAGAAATGAAAAACAGAGTTCGTTTTTGTAAAGTGTAAATATTATAAGTTCTATTTGACACTTCATGCCTATAAGCCTGCTTACAAATAAGATTACTGAGTAAGATAGTTTGTTAGCATGTTCCAACGAAATTTGAGAGTACATATTTTTGTTACTAAGAAGAGTTTTTGTCTTTCCTTGGAGCAAAAACTAGTAGCAAATTATTCCAAGGCACGAATTTCAGATTAATCAGAGTACGAAAATGAAAGATAAATAAAGACACACAAAGAAGTTGGGACATTTTCCTTAAAAAAAATCCTTTTAAAGCTAAGACTAGTAGTAGCAGTTAAGCTAATGCGCAAATTTTAGAAGCATCAAAGTAAATGAATAAAACATGAGTAACGCCCAAAGTAAATTGGGCATTCTGGCAGCTTTTTTTGCTCACTGGGTGGCGAAACCGCAACATTTGTTGTCTTTATAAACAGACAAACACTTAATCGCATTATACATCCCCTATAACCAAAGCTTTTTTTTGTGCACCCATACACTTGCAATAGCAAACGCCTCCGTCAGCTTTCCTGCAAATACGGGTAGCCTAAGTTGTATGGGGGTCTTCTTCATTTAATTCTTTAGTGCCTTGTCTATGCGTTTTATTTATAGTTAAAAAAAGCAAATAAAAAAATTTTAAAAAAAAATAAAATCGAATTAATTTAATTTATTTTTACGAAGAGGCTTACGCATGAAATTATACGCATATGTACACGTGTGTATGGGCTAAAGTGGCTAACTACACTTTTTTGCATGTTAACCGACTGAAAAAATTTTAAAATATATCTCCCATAGACATGAAAACGTTTGGACAAATTCTAAATGTTTCCACAAAGGAGACTTATTCAGTGTTGGTATCCACCGACACATTCAAAAAATACAGACGACAGACAAAGTTTAAAATTTAAATAAAATTTTCAGTTTGGAAAAGCAAAAGCATTCTTTCAATTTTTAAATTTTATGACTTAACCACACTGGTTTTTAAGCATTTCATAAATTGTGTACAAGCCAAGGAACGCATTTCTATACATATAATTTAGTAACTTTTTTATACATAAAAATAGAGCTATCAAATTAACGAGCTCAACGCTTAAATAAACAAATTTTTAATATAACGATTATAACAAATATTTTCATAACAAAATATAAACATCGTCAAGTTTATATGGCGGTAATTATGTCAATCGCCTGTCCTTGATATTTAGGTTATTAACCCTTAAGTGGGATACTTTTTTATATTGTAGATAAAATCGTCGCAAAAATTGGGCCAAAATAAAAACCAAATCATTTCACGAAGTAAAGGTTCCCAACACAAAAACAATGGAAAAGGGATGAGACAAAAAGAAGGTTTGCCCAAAAAATCAGAACACAAAAAAACTTAATAAATATCGCCCAAAATAGGAAAGTTCGAACAACGTTTAAAGAAAAAAAAGAGAAACTGATTTTCTTTACGCCCAAAAACTGCAATGAAAAAATTCTTAAAAAAAATTTATTTATATATTTTCGGGCATTTTTCATTTGAAGTAAGGCCCAAATTGAGAAGGCGAAGGCACTTTTTTGTCGAGTTGTCTGAAAATATCAAACAAAAGTTATATAAAAAGTAGCCAAGAAGTTTCTTTTGTCGAAAGAAACGCATTTTGTGCATGTGACCGCATGCATATTTTGGTTTTTTAACTTACGAGGAAAGTTAAGAAAAAATGCAAAACAAATCGAAAATGTATCTAAATAATTTTAAAATATCTAATTAAATTATCAAATTAAAAAAAATATTTTTAGAATAATCCCATCCGAAACAGCAAAAAAATGCGTGAAATTTCAATTAAAACTAGTCCTCCTAAATTTTGGTGTTAATTTTCTAAAGAAATTACTTTTGTTATTTAAACAAAATTTAACAGCTTTAATTTCAACGACAAGTTGTAAACATTCTTGATGACTTTTTGACAGCTTAATTGTTAATTTGTGTTGATTATGATTGATTTTATTAATTCACAAGATAATTAGGTTTAATATGTTATGATATTAACTTGTGGTTTGAAATGAGTTTCCAAATTGAAGACACGTGTAACAAATATAGCAAGATATTGTTTTAGTGGTTGAAAAGAAAAACGTAGTCAAACAAAGAAAAATCTAAAATAAACAGAAGAAAAAATATTTGGGCTTATGTTTTAAATGTTCTTAAAATGTTTTATTTATTGCCGTAACGACTTAGAGCTACTTAACTTGAGGGGTAGATATTGGTCGGAATTAGGCTCTAAGCATGTTGTTGAAAGAAACTTGTGTAAAAATCTAACGCTGCCAGTGGTATACTGACAATATTTTAATAATGAATTTGCTATGCTCGCAAAATCCAAGAAAAATACAGTGAACAATTTGACTTTTTCTATAAACCAGTTTATTCACTAAAGTCTCTTCCATAATAATTAGGCCGAAAATGTTTGTAAATAATGACTAAGTTTGATTAAGAGTTAAAAAATCAGCCAGTTCGAAATAAGTGTCTCACTGTTTGCACTTTTTTGCTAAATGAATATGTTTTCTTATACAAAACATAAGAATTTAAACAAGAATTGTTTTTCATACGTTTAAAGGAATTTTGCACAGCTTTAAGACTCTTTTTGTAGCCTACAGGTGGTGTTCGTGTCACCATTTCTAAAACAAAATTTTTCTAGAGCGTTTTGTTTACGTGCATACGTACATCAAACAAATGCGATTATTGAAATTTGTTATTTGAACTTGTAAGCTAATGAATGATTTATAAAAGTGAATATGTAAATTTTTTGAAAAATTAATCTCAACAAAAATTACTGCTGCAAATAGGAAAAATAAATAAATTTTTAGCACTTTTTGGCGTCACGAAAATTTAATGCATTTTCAAAAACACATTGCGCGTACACAAATTTCTAAGTTTTATTGAAATTTTTTTAATGTCTTACTAAACACTTAAGTTTTGTTGCTGCCTGCTGTAAAATTGGGTCTAGGACAAAGTTTTTCGCCTAAAATTAGAAACACTGTTGCAAAATTTTGAATGTTTCGAAAATTGAAAATGAAAGTGGAAAGAAAATGTCTTTTAGATTTTTATATTAAATTTTGTTTTTGCCGCAGAGACACCACAAGTATTTGTATTCAAGTATTTTGAGGTACTAAAAAGTTGCTCGCATTGTTATGCGTCAGTAGATAGTTTGTCATTTTCGTAAGTCATAAATAATGAAGAATCCACAATTATCAAATCTAAAAATATCATTTATTTATCGATTTAAAAAATTAAGTATTTTGTTTGTCGGCATGCGACGATTGACGTTAACAGTTTCTTATTTGTTTCAAACAAACGTGGATTGCTTCCACATATCGTATGTTGCGGGTAATTGAATCTAATTAGACTGCAATTGGTAATTGAAATGCTCATGGGATCGGATCAGTGACATAATGAGGGTTAAATGTTAAGACTTTGATTGTTAAAAAATTATTTAGAGATATTGGAAAAATCAAAGTTTTTGAATTGAAGTTACCGCCCAGCGACAAATCGTTCTGTTTAGAAACAGAGGCAGTCAGTCTGAAAACCGACTTACACATTTGAGCCCAAAGGCTAACACATTACTTATACTGAGAAATGATCATCAATATTATGAGCTCAAAAAAATGTGCTGTGAAAAGCTTTTGCTCTTTTTTCAAAATTTAAATTTTTTTTACTATTTCTTCAAAAATATGTTGTTTTTTTTTTGACAATTTTTCACAGTTCTTCCACTAGCATCTTTATGAATTCTGTTCGTAATAATAATAAAGATTCTAAAAATACTTAAAACAATCAAGGGTTCGCAGCTAAATATGTTTTTAACAGTATAATAAGTGTGCATGTGATCACATGCACAAAAAAGTGGTTTGCATCTTTTTAATTTCAGAGTTAAAAAATAAAACTTCCAAGATCTTGCTCAGAGAAGATGAAATGCTGAGTTTTTTCGAGTCATAACACTCAATGAGGACTTTTCGACTATGTATTATAATCTAACAAAAAATGCTGTAATTTAATTTAATGTTTGATAATGTTTAAATTTATACATTGACAAAGGAACAAAAAAACTATCGATATTAAAATTGTTGACATTACTAAATGGATCGATAAAGACATTTGACGCAATCTGAAAAGCCAAAGGTAAAAGAGCATACAATATTAAAAGGAGTTAAAATAAAGAGAAGGAGAAGAAGAAAAAACAGCATTTAATAAGGAAAAACGACAATAGGATAGTCAGCCAGTCGATTGGTTTGTCTGTTTACACATATTTAATGAAGATTATTTTTCGCATCTTGTCGTTGTTGTTGTTGTGGTTTTTTCTACACCCTGTTGGCTTTTGAGCTTGTTATTGCTATTGTGTTATTGTTGCTGCCGATGATGATGACGTTGTTGTCCTTTATGTTAAACAAACAATTATCATAATGCATACAGCACACACAAGACAAAATACACAAGACAGTTGGGTCGGTCGGTCGGTCGGTCGGTCGGTCGGTCGGTTTCACTTGTTATTTTCTTTTCAATTTTAGGTTCCTTTTCTTTCTTTACTTAAACCAACAAAATAACAAGGATTATAATGAAAATGTCATATTTATTTCATGTCACAATTTATATTCTAATGACTTAAAAAACACTTATTGTTGGTAACAAATGTTGGCAAAAAAATTAAAGAAAAGAACAAAAAAGAAATTGAAAAATAAGAAAAGCTGACGCTAAGGAAATGCTTTAACCTTTGTAGGGTAGACAGGCATATGTGAAAATAAAGATATGACTTTAAAGCAAATTTCTCAAGTCATTATCTTAAAAGCTGACTACAGATTGACGTAATATTTATTTATATGTCAGTGTTGCCTTTCGAACCAGTGCATCTTGCTGATTTTAAGCTTACGATAGAATTATAAGCCAGATCTGTGGTAACTTATCAGTGAGCCAGGTCTAACCTTGAACCAAGTAATCTTCCCAGACTTATGCCCGGTTTAAAATGGGCATGTCAAACCAGAGCTGACCCAAAGTAAGGCACACAACTTCTGGGCCAATGCTCTCCATTGATTTTTTCTACATGCGCCACTCAAAGGTTAAACAGCAAATGCTAATCGCTTAGAAATAATGCGCACCATTTCTAGTGTCACATTTTGCACGTGGATTTTTCTGCTTTTGTTTTTTTTTTTTCATTTAATATTTAAATTTTCTAATGCAGTAAATAAGAAATTGTTTTTGTTTTTTCGCTATTTACATACTTAACACGTTGTTTATAAAAATTATTGATTAAAAATGTCTAAAGAAAGGAACGACAACGAAAACTGCTGATATTTAAGCTGAGCAACACTTTTCTTGTCAATATTTATTAATTATGAGTTTATAGATCTTTTCTTTTTCGTTTTCGTTATTATTAAATGAAATCAACGGCGTAATTAGTTGCACAATATATGGTATATCACAACAACAACAGCAACTCTTCCGTCGCAATTTGTAAAGCAGCAGCATATATAAAATTTGTTATGATTGTGCGATTAAATTCAAATTTGTGGGATATTTAAAATGGACGTACAACTTTAAATACCAATCGTAAGTAGAATATTCAAAATACGTAAATGTGTCTGTTTTGTTTTTAAGAGTTTTTTTTTTTTTAAATTTTAATTTAAAAAGCTTTGTTTCTTTCAAAAAAGTGTCACATTTAATTTCGGTTTTTTTTTCATGTTTTCAATTTTAACCTTCGAAAAAACTTAGCGTATTTCAATGTTTTCCTATTTTTTTGAACATTGAGTCATTTTATTTTTGTAAGAATTATTATGTTACAAAAACTACGTTTCATATTTTTTCGAAACCTTGAAAGTTGTTTATTTATTTTTTTTTTTTGTGTATTTTTCTTAAGTCTGGCTCAGTCATAAAAAGACTTTTACATCAAAAAAAATAATAACAATCATAATTCTTATATATTTCAATTAATAAAATATAAAAGTAAATCCATTTATAGTAAGTGGGCGTGGCTGTGAAATTTGTAAAGCTTTTAGATTATTTCATAAATCCTTTAAATCACTTGGAAAAAACAACATTAGCTGAATTGCTAAAGACTATGCGTCAGTTTGTCATGCAAACATAAAGTGATTCCATTAAAGCTTTAAACTGTGCTACAAATGATATTTATGATATTTTTATGTTTTCTTCAATATTTAAGTTTTTTTGTTATTTTTTCAAAATATGTTGTTTTTTTTGACAATTTTTCATAGTTCTTCTGCATTTTTATGAAATCTGTTCGTCATAATAATAAAGATTCCAAAATACATAAAAAAATCATGGGCTCGCAGCTAAATGTGTTTTTAACAGTTTAACAAGTGTGCATGCGGTCACATGCACAAAAAAGTGATTTGCATCTTGCTCAGAGAAGATGAAATGCTGAGGGATTTTTTATTTTTTTTTAAGTCTGGTTCAGTGTCATAAAAAGGCTTTCGCATTACAAATAATAATAATAATCATATAAACAAATGTGATATGGGTCGAAAACTTTAGCCTAAAACTCGGTGTCATTAGATTAATTTCACTTTACATGCGAAAAGACAGGAAATTTATGAAAATAATAGTTTTGGCACATATTACAAGTCAACCGTACACACTGACATCAAAAACAGCACGTTTTTTACTTATCTCGTTTCTGAGCCGAAAACGACTCGCAATCCAACAAACAGTAACATCTCAACAGTGCTTTCTACAAAAAGCAGAATTTTTTTCATAAAAAAACCGGAGCTATTGTTAATAAATTTTGTCAACGCTGCGAAATTTTTTTTATACTTCATCCAAAAAAAAAAAAGGACCAAATAAGCAAATACAAAATAAAATTTCAAAATGATGTAAGCGATTTTTGTGTCAAAAACTGACAGTTGACGTCAAACAAAGGCTACACAATAAAAACGCGACAAAGTCAGTGTCATAAGTTTTTCACACTAGCATCAAAAACAGCACGTTTTACTTTCGTTCATTTTTAAGCCAAAAACGACTAGCATCAAATCAAACAAGCACATTTGACGAAAGCTATTGTTAAAAACGCGCTAGATACATAAATGAAATGATAAATGCCTTATTAACAGCATATTACAAAAACATATTAATGAATGTAGACAAAAATCTTATATGGTTTACCACGCTCTTAGTGCTATTATTTTGACCGCAGCTGTATGTAGCTTTTGAAAAAATAAATCATTGCAATCAGAAAACTTGGACTTTATATGGACACCAACAAAAGTAAGAAGAGTTCTTAGTTTTATTTAGCACTTTATTACAAAGAGTTAATTTGTGATAACTTATCGATCCGATCAGATCAGATCTAAAAGAAAAAATATTGTTTTTATAAACATACTTCTCGTACGTGTATAAATATTCACACATGAGTTTAAGAACACCTTATTCTTTATTGTTTTAGTATTCATATTTACTTAAAAACTTGTACTTTTCTTAAGTATTTGCCTTGGTAGCACCAAATATAAACACACTCTTAATATACATACATATCATCAAGTGTTAATTTTAAAGTTTAGTCTACTTTTTGGCTAGACATTCGGTAGACTTTGCTCTCATAGAGAGACCATGAACGTTATCAAAATAGCAGTAGCTTTTGTAATTTAATAGAAAAAGTCTGATTGAAAATTTTAATACTAAATTTGTTTTTGAAAGACATTATAGTTAGTTTTTGCAATTTCATTGTTTTTAAAAACAAAAAAAAACAACGAAAATTAATTACGTTGTTGTTATTTTTGAGTCAATTTTGACTCCATTTGCCACTGTGCGAACAATCCGATTTTAAAGTAAACATAGATTTTTTTTTCGATTTGTTTTAAGTTTACTGTAGCAACAACCTCACTTACAACTTGTATTTCGCCTAAACTAGTTGTCAATGTGACTTAGCTGCATGCCTAATTTTAGAACACTGACCACAGCGGTTGACAAGATATAGAACACTGAACATCAAAAAGTTACTAAAGACCTTGTCCTTCATTTCTTTTCTTATCAAATTCAACACTCTTTTTTGTAAACAAAAATCGACATTGAGAAAAAAATTATTTATATGTTATTTGAAAGCATATAGCATATATCCTTTAAAATGATGTACACATATAAATATATACTACTGTTTGTAAATAGTTCAATGCATTGATCCCACAAATTTTCGTCAAATTCGGAGCTAGTAAGTTCAAAAATAGCTGCGTCACAAAAATTCTGCAAAATCTCTGACTGAAAACGTTGGCAATAACAAAAATGGGTTGAAAAATTGTGAAATAAATAATATGCCAAATATCAAGTCACATGGTTTAAACGCGTCGTCTGTTGTTAAGAGAACCACTTTTTTTTTCTTTCGAAGGGGAATTTATATATTTAATAATACACAAGCTATTTAAAAAAAATGACGAAATAAATACAACAAGTCTTAATTACACAACATTTTAAGCTATAGAAAAATATGCTGAGTCAGGCCTTTAAGCCAAAATTAGGATTCGTAATTTTAAAGTCAAATTTACTCAAAAACTTAAAATATACACAAAAAAGGAGAAAATAAAGTGTGCAAAAATTAAAAAAAAAATCCATTCAAAAATCTTTAAAAAGAGAGTGAGCGACTTCAGAGAAAGACAATTGAGACGTCGCCGTAAATGCGTGACAAAGACAAAAAAACAAACGTTAGTTGAAATAACGTTAAAAAAAAGTGGGGGCTTGTCTTGACTTGTTTTGACACGAGAAGTCTTGTTTATTATTGCTGCTGTATACTTATTTGAAAAACAATGTCGCATGCAACAAAACTAAGCGACGACAAAAAAAAAACACATAAACAACGATATTATTTTTGTTTTTAATAAGTAGCAATTCAATATGCAGTCAATAATAAAGCAACAAAATTTAAAACAAGAAATTTGATACATTTTTTCACAAAAGTCTGAGATTGTGCCCGAAATTAAGTCAAACAAATAACTGTGACTTTGGCAGAACGTTGCGCTCTCTTCTTTGAAGAACTGAAAGAAACATTTTAATTGAGTGCTGTCTTGTCTACACACATACGAGTAGAGAGGTGAGTGAGCGCGTATAAAATTTGCTTTAAAATGAGTGCCAAACAACAAACAAAAAAAATAAAATAAAAAATAAAAAAAATCGCATGCGATTATTAGTTGTGGTGAAACTAAAAACCACAAACGAAGAAGAAACTTGAAAATAAAAAAAATTAATGAATGAAAACATTCAAATTATAAAAAAAAAAACGTAAACCAATACATTGTAATCCATTTTATGTTTATTTGTTGTAGTATTTGTGGTTTATTATTCGATCGTGGTATGTTGGGTGAGTCAGTTTTTGACGATATAACTTAATAAACGGTATTATTGCATCATACAAAGTACAAGAAAACAAAAAAGAGATAGTGTTTATAAAAAAAAGAAAAAAAAAATTAAAATTTTTGTTATTTTTGTGTGCTATTTTAAAAAGAAAATCGATGATTGCTTAATTTAAAGTGAATAGAAGTTTAAAGTAAACTGATATGCAATAATTGAGCAAGTCCACATGTGGTTTGGACTTGTGCTACTTTTGAGAAAATGCACCAAAAAAACAATAAATAAATTTTCGATAAGTAAAATATGTAATTGACGCGTTTAGCGTTATTGAAATTCTAGTATGCCCACGGATTTTCTCAATTGATTCTTTTATCGTTTACAACAAAAATGTAACTTTGATAACTGTGCCCGACAGTAGACACTAAATTAAAGCCACTTGAACATATTTGATAAATGAACTCTGAAGTGTTGAGAGGTTTGTTATTGAAAGAGGATCATGACTCAATTTCTGTCCTAAAAACAATAAGTCAATTTTTATTTAAAAAAAAAAAGAATTAAATAAATTGTAGTTTTTAATCACAGACGCTCACTGGTGCTTTCAATTTGTGAGAGCCTAATAATCCTTACAAAAGTTATTGTACATTTTAAGTTTTTCAAGTTTATTTGTATTTCTGGACAATTGCGTGCCAGGTTTTTACAAACAGTTCAAGAAAACGAAAAATTTTAAAAGGCAGAACCTTAATTATAGAAAAATCCAAGAGATAATTGACAAAAAATAACTACTATTCATTCAAATACCAAATATAAATATGGCAACTAAACTCATAGAACCTACATGAGAGCGGCACCACAGGTCAATGTATGTACTATACTAAAATCCATAATTGTGGTCAAATTCAAGTTAAAAATGTTAAGTATATGTCGACGTGTTATTTATAGACATTTAATGGAACAGAAAAAAAAATAACACGCTATAAAAAAACTTGATTTTTGTTAGTAAAGATTGCATGATTTTATTTCTGTTACCAATTAATTAATTATTTAAAACAAACAAAAACGTTAGAGATTAAAATGTCACTTTGGTTTTTTACTCCATATTTTAAACAATTTGTTATTAAAATTAATTTTCTAATGAAACACAAGAAAAAAAGACAGTGGTAGCCAAATAGTAGGGAGTTCAATACCGAACAATTTTAAGGCACGAGGATTTGTAATAGACAATAGACTTTAATAAAAAAAAAAATTATTCATTATTTATATGCTTTCATATGAAATAGAGCATTGAAAATCAACAATATAACTTTAACAAAAAGTAAATCACAAGAAACTTAAGTTGTTTCAAAATAAAATATCAAGACATTTTAAGGTAACAATTGAAGAATTTGAACTAGCGCTTTAATGCAATCAAAAAATTGGCAAATTTTCATAAGGACATTGTGACCTAAAAAGATGCACATACTTAAAATTAAATAGTTGGCCAACTTGATAACTGGAAACAATAGTTGACCAATTGGTGATTAAAAGGTAAAACGTTAACTTTTTTGGAGAATGTATAAAGTACAAATATGTTTCATTCAAAGAAACAACAACTATTGCAATCGGTCATTTAATTGAGATCAAATAAACAGTTGGCCAACTATTTAATTGGCCGCAAATTATTTAATGAGTGTCTAATTGCAAGCCGACGAAACTATTTAGTTGCGGTCCAATAGTTGACCAATAATATACTCGTGTATAAGCGCTGACCTTTGTATAAGGCTTTGAAGCACAGGTATGGAGTAGCATAACTTTTTTGATTAGTTTTAAAGATTTTTTAAAAACATAGTTGCGTTTAATCTTGATGAAAAACAGTGCTCTGACTCAACACTTGTGTAAGAAATCATCATTTATCAAAAATAGCTAAGGAGGTCTATAGTTGTAGTAGCTAAATAATATTAACAGCGAGATAGCTGTAAGTTACGCCTTTGACTGCTATCGTTGTAGACAATTCTATGTTCAGGGATATAGTGTTGGCTAAATGTGATTTTCATCATTTTAATCAGAACTGCCTTCAACAAAGTTTAAAAAAATTGAATGCGCCGCGAGCCAGATAATCTGAATTAGTCGAACGACTGTCTCTGATTCTCCTTCCATGATAACTAGTGTGCTAAAGTAGAAACTGCATTACCAATTTCATGCAGCTCAAATATTTCAACGTTACATTCGGAATATTGAATGATCTTTTTTTTTCATGCCATTAAATCTATCACAGCCGTCGTATTTATGCTGACATGCATGTCTATCATGTTTTTTATTTGGTTTCATTTATACAAAAAGTAAATACCGGGATTCCAGGACGAAAATCTCGAGAGCCCATTTTTCGTGATTGCGGCATTAAACGCCCTGGATAGATAGCTATATTGTACATAAAAAAGAAAAATTTGCATATTTATTTGTGGGAATTCTTTTTTGAGTTTCATCATTAATGCACTTCAATATTTGTTTGTAAGAACCGCCGGATTTTTGTGCCTTTTTGCGCTTATTTTTAATATTATTTTATTTTTTTGCATTTTGGTGTTATTCAAGGTTCTTTACTTCCTTTTAAGTTCACACCAGCATGGCGTCATTACATGTGCATAGCATATTGTACAGGCGGAGGTCAGGTTAACAGGAGTGGTAGACTATGATGTCGTTTGGAATTGGTTTTCAGGCCATATGTTAATTCCAAAAGTAAAACATTAATCAATGATATTGCATGGAATAGAATAAGCGCCACATACTCAGATATTAATTTTTTTTTTTTAAATACTGACGTGTTCATTTATCTAAACATTTATTTGTTTATTGGCCTTACGTTATTTATTGGCTTTCACCTTTGATGGCTTTTTTGACGCACAATTTTCAGTTCGCAGGAAATTTTCGTCTTCATCATTTTTAAGTGAAAGCAATTTATGCAAAATTTGTGGTGTCTCGAGATAATACGGAAAAACAGCAGCAGCAGCTGGTGCAGTTGTTAATGAGTTTATTACTACGTTTGAAGTCATTATTAAAATTCGAATAAATAAACATTTTTATGCTGATGAATTTTGGTGTTATGACTTTTGGGAATTAACGTTTATGCAACGAAATTCACGTTGAGTTTAAATGCGTACATCCCGTATAACTATAAATTACTGGCTGTTCCCTAAATTTTGCTGTTGACAATTTTAATAAAAAAAAGCTAAACTAGCTTTCAAAAAAAATATTTTTTATGAAAAGGTGACAACATTTGCGATATATAAAAAAAGTTTTCATAAATTTTTTTTTTTAACTTTTTTTTTAGTTTAATTTTTTTTTTTAATTTAAACTTTTTTTTTTTTTTTGGTTTAAGTTTTAATTAATTAATTTTTTTTTAGCTTAAATTATTTTTTTTTGATTTATTTTTTTTTTCTTATTTCAATTTTATTTTTGTAAATTTAAAAAACATATAAAAACATAAATTTTTTAAAGCAAACGTTCAGCATCTAGATGCTTAAAATATTAATTTTTTTTACTTTGTTTTTTGTATTCACGAACATTTTTTCGTGAGTAGAGTACACATTTTTAATGACTCCAAACCTTGTAAAATTTGTTTGGATACTGAACTGTTGTGAGTAGTGTATATCAACAACTAAAAAGCTTGATCTATAGGGAGTCTGCAAACTGCAACAAGCTACTTTCAAAGTACTTGAAACTTGAACATTTTCTTAGGATTCAGACTAGCTCAAAACATGACTTAAGATTCACACTTATAAATAGTAAATTATATAGATTAATAAAATAATCAATTATTTTCAAGTAACTTAGAACATTCGAAACTTGAATATTTGTTCCAAAACCAAATAGTTTCAAGTGGCTTGTTTGAAGTGCGATAAATGGCAAACTTCGAATATTAACGATTTGGAAACTCTGCGCGATATCGATATTCATATGGCTACTAATAGAGATTGTAAAAAGACGATGGCAGTGTTTAGATGCTAACTTGTCCATCAACGTTTTTGATGGAGCACCCAAGATGATATATGCAAAGAAAGACCTATAATTACTTGTCGACGAGTAGTGGGGAAATGATACGAGCTCATGATCAAAATGATTACAGAACCTTTGTTCCGGCACTACGTTCCTAATGGATTTTTATTATATTAGTGGGTGGTAGTGGTACTCTTCAAAGCTTGTTTTTCTTTCAAGCTACTTGTTTTCAAGAGTAGCTTGCTGTGTTTAATACCTTAAATGAATTTTCAAGCAAAAGTTAAAGTCGAATAAACGCCCGAAAAAAAAAGAAAAGAGAAAAGTTGACTAAAAATTTGAAATCTACTTTACTTTTACGATTGTTAATGAAATTTTTAGCATAAATTTTTGTTTGCATTTTTTTTTACACGAAGCAATTAATTACAAACGTAAAAGTGATTGCGCCAACATCAAAATGCCATCGGGGTCTTTCGAGAAAAAGAAAGAAAAAGTGCGAATATGGCGGTAAAAAAAATTCTCAATTTAATGCTTCTTCTGGTGAGTATTTTCTGTACCAAAAGCTTAAAAATAAAAAAAAAAAATAAAATAAAAACTCGTTTATTGTTGTTAAAATTTTAACAATAACTCTATAGAATTTACAAGCGCTTTGATTACAACTTTTTCAATTTATTTTTGCATAATTTTGTTTACGTCTTTTTTTTTAGTTCGTGGTTTGTTTACAAGTGTTTGCTCTACTTTTACGAGTGTTTTCTTTTTTTGGCTTAAATTTTGCCAACATTTTTTCCCTTCAATAGTTTGTTTTTTTTTTTTGCTACAAACAAATGTTATCGGCTTTTGTGAAAGGCATTTATTGCGTCTCTAAAAAGCAAAGCTGGGGTTAAATGTGTTTGAAGTGACCTTATAAGTTAAGACTTTCAAAAATTCGTGCAAAAAAGCAGAACTAGATAAAATTGAAAAATTGTTTAACAGAAAATTTGGTCATAAATTAATGCAAAAAATGGCTGAAATATTTCAGAGATCTTTGCACGATGAAATCATTTGCAATAGAAAATTTGCAGGAAAATTAAATTGCAAAAATTACACACAGCTAAAACTTTGTCTTTTGAGCTGAGGATCGAAAAATAACGCCTAGCGTGCTTGGAAAATAGAAACTGTAATATATGTATATGTATATGTTTATATATAGTTTGCATTTTTAGTGTTTTGCATTTGTAGTGTATTGCATCGCTATGTGCTACACTCAGTATACTTTGATATTCCAAAAGCACAGTTGTTCCACTTAGATGGTAAAGGGTGTTTTTTTTAGAGGTTTGTTTTTCGAATAGAGATAAAACTGGCATTTTATGGTCAAATCTGGCAACTCTAATATCATTTATGTTCAGTTTGGTTTGCCATTTCATCATGAACAGGTTGACAAAAGAACAACGCTTGCAAATCGTGCAAATTTATTTCGAAAATAATGGTTCAGTTCGCGAAGTTTACCGCAAGCTCCGTCCATTTTATGGTCGACATAATCGTCCATCAGAGCAATTAATTCGGTTAACCATGGATCGTTTTCGCACTACGTTTACTCTATGTGATAATACGCATCCGCAGAGACGTCGAACAGTGCGCACCGAAGAAACAATTGCCGCTGTAGAGCAAAATGTTGAAGAGGACCCGAATGAATCGATTCGCCACCGTGCACAGCAATTGGAGCTTTGTCCATCAACTTTATGGAAGATTTTGCGCAAAGATCTTGGCTTGCGACCTTACAAGATCCAGCTTGTGCAAGAATTAAAGCCGCGAGACCATGCAATGCGTCGTGATTTTGGTGTATGGGCCGAAAATGAGATTGATCTCGATGCTGATTTTCATCGCAAAATTTTTTTCAGTGATGAGGCTCATTTTTGGTTGAATGGCTACGTCAACAAGCAAAATTGCCGCATTTGGAGTGAAGAGAATCCACATGAGACCCTTGAGACGCCATTACATCCACAAAAACTGACTGTTTGGTGTGCTCTATGGGCTGGTGGAGTCATTGGGCCATACTTCTTCCGAAATAATGCTGGAGAGTCAGTTACCGTTAATGGAGACCGGTATAGAGCCATTATAACGGACTATTTTGTTCCCGAATTGGATGGCATGAATGTGGATGAGTTGTGGTTCCAACAAGACGGCGCTACATGCCACACAGCGCACGTCACAATCGATTTATTGAAGGAAACATTCGATGAGCGCATAATTTCGCGGAATGGACCTGTCAATTGGCCACCAAGATCGCGTGATTTGACACCATTGGATTATTTTCTTTGGGGATATGTGAAGTCGCTCGTCTACGCCAACAAACCAGAAACGTTAGGGGACTTGGAAGCCAACATTCGTGGCGTTATTGCCGACATATGGCCCCATATGCTCGAAAAAGTGGTTCAAAATTGGACCTGTAGAATTGGCTTTATTCGAGCCAGCCGCGGCGGCCACATGCCCGAAATCATATTTAAACATTAATGGCATAAAATTATCCTTCCAATAAAGCCAAATTGATGGACATTAAAACGATTTTCTTGTGTTTTATTTCAATTTGAAGCTCTATACCTCTAAAAAAAACACCCTTTATAATGTGTCATAAATACTTCTAGAAGAAATATTGGTTGGAAACTTAGGTCATGAGTTTCAGGAGAGATGAATATGATGTCATGTAGAAATGGACGTGATCTGGCATATCCTAAGTACCATGTCCTAAGGAACCATCCTTTAAATAAATGTATTTGATCAAAAAATTTTGGTGGTTATTACCATGTCCTTAATTGAAACTTAAATTGTTGCTTATTGGGCCAAACGTTAATTAATCCTATTTTTATTTGATTTCACTTATCATTAACAGGAAAACTTTGCAATTCGCAACATTTTCAAGTAAAACACTACTTAAGTATATTCTGCTTGGTACGTAATTTAGATATTTCTGATTGTATAAATACAAACGACATCCTATATAAGGATGTAGCGATATTGGAAAAATTGTTTTTGGACATCGGTTTTTAGAACAAATCAATATTCATAAATGTATACGTTTGCGAAATTAAAGTATTCTTTTAGTTAAATACATGATTTAGTGAGTATTAACAAACGAATGATTGCTACAAAATAATATTTGTTTTAACCAAAATATGATTTGGTAATTATTACCAAATATATAATCGATCCAATAATAATATTCAAATCACTGTAATGTGTGAGATTTTAACATATATCAAATATTTAATTCGCCTATATGTTAATTATTAACAAATTTTGGTATATATAATTCAATTGTTTTCTCAGTGTATATTATCACTTTACTTTTAAACTCCTTACTATGCACTAACCACTTCCATCAATGCTTGTACTTCTAATGCCTATATATAAGAAATACCGTTAGAAACATTCAAAAAAAATGTATCCTTACGATGTTTGTTTTTATTAAAAATGACACAGTTGCTTATATTTCCAAAATATTAACTTCGGTTTTTCAATTTTTGTCGCATGAGAGGAACCACTGTGAGTAGGCGGCATGACAGATATAGAAAATAATATATATTCTAGAACAAAGTCACCGATTTATCAATAGCCGGCTGTCTGTGGAAAACGTACGGAAAAACATAGCGAAATTATTTAAAGAAATTCGGCACACAGACTACATCTTTAAACATAGCTCGTGGAATTAAATATGGGCGAAAATTATTTACGTACGCGTCCATCGGTCGCATTAAAATAAAACAACATATATAGTGCTGATTTACACTAAGAAATTATGTGAAAGAAATTGTTGTCTATTTTCTGTTTTGTGAATTTGTTTTGCATTTAAAACAAAACAATTACTACATCAACCCACAACAACAAACTTACTGTCAAAGCTGATATGACAGCGAATGAACAAAACGAAAGAGAGTTTCCAAGTACGTCGTCTCCGAATTCTGTCTCGACCCTTTCGTTTTTTCCTCGGGTCAACATACAAAAAGAATTTTCGAAAATAATTTCTGTGTGTAAACGGAGTTTATTTCAATTTGTTGGGTATGATGAGACTATGAATTGCCGTCTTCTAGAGTGTTACGGGTCGGACCACTGTTTATGCGTAAAATTTGCATCTAAAAACAGTTTGCCTGGTACTCGTATCACTGAGAACTTTTATTCAATGGCAGAGCTCATTATTTGGATCATATGTTGTAAAAGTGATGCAACCATTTCCAATGAATTTTAACATTTTTTTTGCTTTTCTTGGTAATTTCTTATTTTTATTTTAATGTTCCCTATCATCATCTCATTCATTGCTCACGTTTGAGACTATGGCTTTAATTTTTCTTATTCATCAGCTTAAAATTTATTGCTGACAGTAGCGCTCTTCTCAACAGACGTATGATATTTTTCACTTTTAGCGCGCTATTTTACATTTTCTGTTATTTTTATTTTTTCTTTCATTTTGTCTTTATTGTTTTTCGACTTAAATCTTTTGAAGTTGCTCTCACTGACGACAGTCGTGTCACTGACCTGCTTTATTCAATTGAATGCTACTCCACACATAGTTGTACAATAATACATACATTGGGTTGGTTGTTGCGTCGTTTTTTAAATAAATCAATAACTCAATACAACAACAATAACAAAAATAAATTGTAATATTATTTACTACTCGCTCTCAATGTAATTGTTAATACTATGCTTTTTTTAATATATATTTTTTGTTGTAAAAAAATAAAGATAACTCGTTGCTTGTGAAGTTGTTTATTGTTTGTACCCGTTGTTTCTTTTTTAATTACATAAAATACAACAAATCGTTTAAGAAACCTCACGTTTTTTGTTTTGATTTCAGGTTTTTCGCTTGTTATTGAAGTATGATTTTTAAAAGTGCATTCATTGACAAAAAAAAAGAGAAAAAACAGTTGCTTTTTTGTTGAACGTCCTTAACATTTGCACATTTGAGACCCCACCTCGCGCGCACTCGAATTACAATTTGAGTAGTGTCCTTGAGTTATTATCAAAAAGTTATGAATTACTTTAATCTTAAGTTTAATTTTTAGACCATAGCTATAGAAATTTTTTTATTAATTTATTCTGTTAACCTTTGCGAAAATATATATATAACAAATTGAACTTTTACTTGATTTTAGGCTTCAAGCTAAATAGCTAAGAAGGCTATAACAGCTGTAGTAGCTAAATTATATTATTTACTAAGCACATTAAACTTTGTCCAAGAACTTTTCGATTAAATTCAGTTTTTCAAGGTTTTATGTTAAACAAGTACGCTTATCACTATCAAAGCCTCATTTATAGTTTAAAATATGCATTTGTAGTGTTTTGCATTTGTAGTGTTTTGCATTTGTAGTGTTTTGCATTTGTAGTGTTTTGCATTTGTAAGGTTTTCTATCTATAGGGAATGTAAGTAATTTTCTGTTATAAAAAATTCGCTTGGATAGTACATTAAAAGTTACTTGCTTCTAAATAATCTTATGATAAAAAAGTCAATAAAATTATAACACCGGAAAATACTTTCAAGTGTGTTCCAGGGGCGGCAATTGAAAGATAAGACGCACGTTAAAAGACGTAAAACTTAGATCAAAACATAAATTGCACTTTCTTAAAAGTAAATTTTACATTAAGGCCGCAGTTTTGCTAATTAGGTTCTAAGCAATGCGTTTAAAACTTAGCTGAACGAACCAACAATGCCTAGAACCTTCATTTAATTGAAAAATTCTATTTTCAACATTTATAAGCCCACAAATAAAAATAATAATAATTAAAACGACTTAAAAACAAGGAAATAAACAAGGCTGAATTTTTGCCAGTATGCACGCACATGATTTTTAAAAAGCTTGTTGTCCGCACGATTTAGTACCGCTATTATTGATTTCCAATTGTAAATCAAATGAATTACATTCTAACTATAAATAACTCTTAATTAATTTAAGAAAAAAAAAACAAAAGCTTTTTTTGTGCACAACAACAAAAATATCATACACGTAAGATACAAAGAAATGAGTTAATGAACCTTAAAAAAATAGCTTTTGTTTTAAGGCGCCACACAAACACAAAAAAACAATGAACGCAGTTAACACCAACGACTTTTCATTAAAAATAAATCCCACTTCCGCTTTGGAAAAAAATGTATCAGTTCGAGGAATTGAACTTTCAACACAGATGTCTAGTACGAGTAAAATAGAAAAATGGATAATAAAACTAAATGCACAAACAACAGTTAGCAAATAAACAGGTTATGCTATAAATCATTAAAAAATCATTCATAAACAAGGTCAATATTGTTTGTAGTTAACGTAATGAACATTAAAATACCAAAATTGTTGGAGCACAATTGACCGAGAAAAAACAAACCCCAAAAAAATTTATTTTTAAAAATGAATCTAATTATCTTTTATATACATACGTATATAAACAAATATATATACGTATATAGAAATTTTAATGAAAAACTAGTAAAGGTGTTATTTTCGGCAAGGCCGAAACTCACATACCCTACACTGCATTGAAAGTACTTTCTTAATAAATGTAAAAAATACATTGAAATTTAATTACTTAAAATTTTCATGAAAATTGTATGTGCCAATTGTGAGTTATGCGAAATCAAAGTTTTCAATTTTTGAAAAGTGACACGCCCACTTTCACAATTCCACCCACTTAAAAGCACAATTCAAGATAGTTATGATTTTTATCCGTGTACTCTTTTTCATCACAATATTAACGAGTTATGGCGTTATAAAAGTTAAAATTTAGAGCTGTGCCACGCCCTTTCAAGAGCCTTTGCAAATTTGAAACTTAGACCAATCTTAATTTTGTTCACATGTTCACCAAATCACCAAGTTTTATCAAAATCGCAGAACCTTTTTTCAAAATGTACAGGTGTATATTTACATAGAGTATGGGCGGTGGGCGTGGCCGTTAACCGATTTTGCCCATTTTTACATGCTAGCAGCTTGGAAGAAGGTGTGACCTATGTGCCAAATTTCATTGAATTAGCTTGCTTAGTTTTTCCGTAATCGTGATTTCAACAGACAGGCAGACAGAAACATAAAAGTTATCATATATGGAGCAGAAAAGGTATAAAAAGTGAATATTTTTACCTCAAAAGATGTCAAATATTCACAGAAAAAAGATTATAGAATTTCAAGAAAGAAGCTCTAAAATTTATAAGAAAAAAGTTCTAGACCAAAAAAGTCAAAAAAGTATCTGAAGTCGGTAATAATGTTAGAAAAAAGGTCGAGCATTTATAGGGTTTAGAGCAGAAAAATATTTAAAGTTTATGCAATTATGAAATACTTGAACAAAATACCTAGACTAGGTAGGTAATTCGTTAAGTAAAGCAATAATATAAATTTAAGTTATAGAAGCAATAAATTTAAGCTTCAATTTCAAATTCAATTTTAAGTTTCCACAATTCAAAAGCAATAAATAGACCTTATAAAATGTACATCTAACGTCACAAACTCAAACAGATCATCACAGAAATTAAAGGAGTCTCGTCATTTTTAATCAAAAGTCGATATGGAGTCAGCGCTTATGATATCATATCTAAGGAAATATCGTACGTCATTGATATGCGGACAAAACAAAAGAAGAAACAACACACACAAACAAAACAATTAGAGCTTACAAAAGTTACAGAAAGCTATTTGCTTAGTATATCTATCTAGATAGAATAAAAAAAAACACCAAATGACCTTTGTGACACTCGAGTATTCTGTGACCAACAACTTGGGTAAAATAAAGACTTCTCGAACGAGGTGCTTCAATGTGACACAGGCAGCTGTAGCATGAGTAATAAAAAAGGCGACAAAAAGAACGAGTATTCGTGGTTTTAATATAGCGCTATAGTAATAAAATGATGATGAAATATTACAAAATTAAATGACTAAAAAAAAACATTGTTTACGTATTTTAATCAAGAATGTAAGCGGTTGGTTTAGATATTTCGAGGTGTGATAATAATAAAAGAAACAAAAAAAATGGAGGTGCTAACGTAGTGCTGCCAATTTGTGCAAAATACTTTTTATATTTAAATGCACGAAAAATTTTTCCATCCCACGCATTATTAGTTTTTTGATTTAATTAGCATTGGAATGCAAATAAAAAACACAAAAAATTGAGGCACAAAAATACTAAATTGATTAGCGTATGAGAGATATTGTTGGTGCCGCCGCCGCCACCGGCCGCTTATCAATTTTTGTATGTTGATTTTATTACCAAATATTTTCATGCAGCAAATTTATTTACTTTTTTTGGCTTTATTTATTTCCGTTCCTTTGTTGTATGTGTTAATGATAAAGTTTCGTATTTATATTTTCATTTTGGGAATACTACTCGTATCTTATCAAAAAACATAATCTATAAATTTTACCCAATTCATTGTGGTATGTAGTTCATGCATTAAGAAAAGTAAATTTTGTTAATTTGTCAAAATTGAATGGAAATTTTTGTTCCTCCGCTCGTTAAGTGTTAATGGATTCTAAAAATATTTTGCTTTAATCTATATGACATGCATGCTCCTTGCAACACATACCGCACAATTCGATGATATTCGTAATCAGCGACTACCGTTTACTTGAAAGTTACCATCGAAAATGAGTGCCGCTTATCTCAATTACTTGCACTTATAAAAATTATATACATAAAATATAACATTGAATGCTTTTATCAGAGATATCATTGATCGACATCAATTCATAAAACGTTGAGAGATATTTCCCTAGGTCAGAAATTTGCATTACAGTTTGTTCTTTTTTTGAAGTAAGCATTTGTAGTGTTTTAAAAATAAATATTTTTAGGCTTTATTATATGTTAACGGCCAAACTAGTTTTTAGGATAAACTAGATTTTACTAGGCCAAACTAGTTGGTTTGTATGCCTGAAAGCATGCAATCTAATTTTAATGCAAAAGCACTGTGGTAAGCGAAGCCGGTGTTGTACATATAATTGACTGAACCGAAGCTGTAGGTCTCGGCGAAGCCGGCGTAGGATGTAAATTCTGAGCCGCGGCCAAAGACCGCCAACTTACCTTAAATAACCACTTGCCAAGCATATAATGAAATTGACAAATTTTATTGTCTTACTTTGGTGCAGCCACAATGCTTTTGCATTAAAGCTTCATTGCCTGTTCTTAGTCTCAATGGTAACTAGTCTGGCCTAAAACTAGTTTGGCCGGCAACATACATGCATCTTTAAAAGTTGAGAAAATCTTATTTTATAAGAGTAGCTATCATATTCGAAATTCTAGTGCTATACGCAGCAATAATAATAGAGTTTAGCTATTGCAGCTGTTAGCTTTCCTAGCTCTACAGCTTGAAGTTTTAAGTCAAGTAAAAAGCTTATTAAAAATATAATGAATATGAAAAAATTATGATTGATTTTTGTTATAGAATTGTTCGTTTTGGTCGAAACTTTATGCCCTACACAACATTTGTAGAGTTACCTATAAATCAAAAATTTGCATCGTTATACATTTATAGCGTTCTAAATTTGAAAATTTGTAAGGATTTTATATTTTCGGTACAATAATATATGAGTGCATAGCATGTAATGTTGCCAACATATATACAATTTTAAAATTGAAAACTTATAATGTTCAAATATGTGAAAAGCGAACAAATTCAAAATTCAACAAAACAATTGCTCGTCCTTTGCATTTGTAGAGTTTTAAATAAAAATAAATGTGGATTATTAATAAACTTGATATTAGTCAGGATTAAACTGATTCAAAATTTTCCCTAAACAAATAAAAATCGGAAATCTGTCTAAGGAACAGCGTTATTGTAGTATCATCATTGTCTTAAATAGCCATCAATTAGTTTTAATTTATTGACTACGCTTGAAAAAAAGGGATTAAGTAAAGTATTTCGAGTATTATAAACAGTTGATAGTAAATCGAAAAGTATAAATTAAGTCAACTAATAATGCTAAACATTTAATAGCCTTTTAAGGCGCGTGCAGTTAATTGCCAACAAATCATGTGGGTTTCATTCAATTCACTACTTTTTGAGGTCTTATGTAGGTGGAAATAATAGAAAGTAGAATAGTTAATAGCAAGTAAATAAAAACGAAAAATACCTTTCGATTGCACACCAGCAATCTTAGAGTTTAAAAAAAAAAATCATCAAAAAGTATATTGCAATCGATTTTTTTTTTCGAAGCAACGCAAAATTTAGTTAATGATGTAAGGCCAAATGTGATCCTTAAACTCCTTGTTTACGCTTGACATTAATTTTTAGAGCACCCTGCACATATATTAACATTTGTAAGGTTTCAACATGTATGGATAAGGCTTTGAGAAGTTTAATATAACAAAATTATTATAAAGTATTTCAAATTAGTAGTGCTGTTATAAAACTCAGTCCGCTGCTACAGCTCCCTAACTAAAAGAATTTACTCTTAAATTTTAAAAAAGATTGCTACCTTTTAGCTATTTTCTTTCCAAGAGGTTACTCCAGGAAATTAGCAGTGAAATCGACTGAAATGTGGAGCTCCTTTTAAGAAATTTCCTTACCATGCCGGTAAAAGCTTTTTATTCAAGAATTTTATATACATAAAATATTGAAATTTTAGTGAAGGAAAAAAGCTCAAAATAAAAATAGACAAGCGATTGAAAATGGTGTCAACATAGAACACAAAAATTTATTAAAAGAAAAAACCAACCAGACAATAATTAATTTTACATGCAACATACAAGAAGTCTGTGTTTTTTACACAAATGTACACTGGCGAGAGCCTCGTATAAATTACAATGAGTACAAAATAAAAAAATAAATACAAAATATTGATAAAACAACATAAAAAACATAGCCACAATTCAGAGAAAATAAAAATCGCTCTACAACTACTAAATAGTTGGGCGCCTATTACCAAAAGCGCGACAAATCGTACGTGATTTTATGCCAATATATGAAAAAGACGAAAGCCACATAACACAAAGAGCTCGACAACAGACGGACTAAAGACGTTTTGTCCATTTTAAAAATAATTTACACAAAAAATAAAAATACAGGCTGGCTGTACGGTTGAGTGGGGCGGGCGGCAGACATGAAAAGTTATACTGAAAGCCAAAGTTTGCCCATAATACATAGTTGATGCCATCAACCAAACACTACAATTAGTCTGCAAAGGGGAAGGTAACGTAGTCTGCCGCAAAGAGGGGGATGAATAGGCTGCGTTGGTGCCACAACTGAACTGTTGTTTGCTGCAGTCGCTTACGCATGTGATGCATTTGCTCTCATTTCGTTATGGTTTTTCCGAACCTGGTTGGGTCTGCTGCACTGATCTGGTTGGAATGCATGAAATTACGTTGTCGTCGTCGTCGTCATTGCTGCTATGGCTGTCGACTTCATTGTCTTGCTTTTGTTGTAATTGTGTCATTGTTGTCATTGTTATCATTGTGTGTTTGGGAAATATTTCAGTATTTAAAAAAGTGTTGAACAGTGGCTATCAATTATTTTATATTATTGTTAATAGCGAAAAGTTGTTCAAATACTGGAAGGCTCCAGCTCACAAAATGAGAGTGTGATTTAGAAATAGAAATATTGCTGCATTTATAACTAAATGAATAACTAAAAATGTATTTTAGTTTGTGGCAGGTAATGTGTCATACTCAGAGCATATGAACATTTTGCCTTAAAAATTTATATATATCTTTATCTATACCATTAAAATACAACACTCATCTAACAAAACAAAAAACACTTCATTTGCATAGTTTTCATTTTGGTGCCTAACGTGGTACACCTAAGCTTGCCAAAATAGTAAATAATTTTTTTAATTTAACTCTTTATAAATAAATTACTTAAAATAAATAATTAGTTATGTTCGCTATAATCAAATACAGCACCACTGTGCGAACGTCTGAAAGTTTCGTGCATAGCATATTATCAACGACAACCAAAAAATGGCAAAAACGATAACGAATGCTTAATTTCTTTGCTTACGAATGAATATTTTAATCCAATCGAAGAATTTTTGTTTGGTATGGGATCATGTTGCGCGGGACGCAATGCAATGTAAATTAAAATGTATGCGCTGGTGCTATAAAGCTACTGCTATAGAAATATGAAGTTTGATTTGTTATAAAATTCAAAGTTTTGTAATAAAAACTTTAGATAATATAATGTCATGAAAGAAAAGGATTTCAACAAAATTATGTCATGACATAAAAAAGTTTAAAAAATTGAAAAAGCTTTCTATGTTAACAAGATTCAAGTTACATTTGATATAAACAAAATTATGGCAAGATATAATAACTGCCATGATATTATGATGTAACAAAATCATTTAATTGCAAAAAATAATGCAAGTCAAGATTACATATGTCATGTTAAATCTAATAACGTAAGCAAAACCATACTATAGGAAATGGTGTAGTCCTTATCTTATTGACACTATTATTTTCATCATGATAAGATTTCGTTTTAAATTTAAACAAATTAAGTAATGTATAAGCACACAAAATGTAAACAAAAATATGTAAATACTGTAAACATAAACATGCGATGACAAAATTAATGTAAACAAGGTCATATTACGAAAAAGATTAAGTAAACATCGAAGAACTTTCCATGTAGTCAAAACTATTTCATGTTATATAAAGGAATATTCGTATATCATGAGCACACGAAAAAATTTCATGAAGTAATAAATATATGAATAATATACGTACAAAACTATTTACACAAGAAATATTTTATAAAACTGTCATCTAAGAAATAATACGAACTACAACAATACGAAAAGTTAACTCATCGGTATCTTGAATTAAATCGTATTAAATTACGCATTAAGACATTGTTCTTCTCAAACACTACGTTTGGCAACTTGTGACATATTGGCATGTGACAAAACGCATTTCTTGTAAGTTTTTGCTCAAAAACATAACATTACCAACAAAAGATGTCACGGATGCTCAGGAATGATACAGCAAAAGATTCAAACAATCGTGTTTTTGTGCATGTGATCACATGCATAGACATCTGTTGCAGTAAAAATCATTAAAGCAAGCCAAATATGGAATCAAAATAGAAGCTCTATGTAACTATAACGGGCGCTCCTAAACGTCCTATAAAGGTTTTTAATCACCCAAGCATTTGAATTCAACCAAGGAATAGATCGTTGCCATATTTGCACATGAAGAACAAATAAAATAACACTGTATGGGAAATGTAAAAATTACGTTTGTAGGCCACAAACAATGAAACAATAAATGCGATTTTATTGGTTTTATTTTTAAAAACTTCATTTTCATGCTATTCTTTAAATAAATGAATTTCATAAGAAACGTTTTCATAGTTTTCTTGCATGTTCTTTATGAATTTTGTTCGTAGTTATCATAAAGATTCCAAAAATTATAAAACACCTTTAGCTGCTTTTAGGCAACTGTTCAATCAGGTGAAAGCTAGGTGTGCATGCGTTCACATGCATATAAAACACTTTGTAATACATTTTGAATTCGATACTAAGGACTAAGCGGTTTTTTTTTAAAAAATCGAATCAGAATGCATATTTTGAAAAGTTACCAAGATAATGTTTTTTTTTCAATTGAAAATTCAAATTTTACTCTCATGGCACATGTGGCATAAAAATCAAGTATATCTATAATAGCACCCTAGTCTTCCTGGTAATTTTCCATTGCAAAATGAAACAACGACCTACAACACATCATGATTATATTGACTTTTTTCTTGTTTTTTTTTTTTTGCACAATACCACACGTTTCGACTACCACTGCTGGTCATCAACAAGCTAGAGCAATCACTTCTTTTTCTTTCAGTTTTTAATGATTGCAAACAGCTAAAGAGTAAAACAAAAATTCCAATTCACTACACAGTATGCCACGCCTCTAGCCATAAACTAGTGGCGGCTAATATGTTGCAGTCATTAAAGTGAACAACGCACACACAACATAAACAGCAGAGTTTCATTTAATTTTCGCAAACATTTGAAAATGAGTGCGCGGCGCTCTGACCAAAGAAAAAAGTTTTTGTTTTGGGGGCTATTTTTTTTACCAAAAAAATTAAAAATAAAAAAAGCATTACAAAGAATTAAATAATGAGCCAAATGACGAAGCAGCCAGAAATGAATGAGGCGCTTCCCTACTTTCTTAACTAAATCGCTCAATTGTCACAGAGGCGTTTGCACTTCACTACAACGACGCGGTGGTGAATAAGCCATGAGCAATGAGCCAAATTAAGAAGAAACCAACAGAGGCTAAAAAAATCTTGTATTTCTTGAAAAAAGAAACCCTCCAACTTCACCTATGTTGTTGCGCTCGCGCCAACCAAATTATACGGTGAGTGACGGTGTAAAATTTATAGGTTTAGTGCGAATTCCTTTATTATGGTTGGTGTTTATTTTTTTTTTTTTAAGTTTTTGTGTTAACTTTTCTGTTTAAATACCCTAGAAGAGTAAAATTTTGTAAAAAGATGAATCATAAATGGTACATACATGCAAACATACATTATAATAATATAAATTTAAAAAAAATATTTTGGAAAAAATGTTTTTAAGTGGTAATTAAAATGTTGTTTATTGGGCCTAACATGATATTTGTTTGAGCTTTTGTAGGTGATTTGATTGGGTCATATATATATTTAGATATCCTATTTTTATTTGATTTCATTTTATTACTCGTATTACGTATGTATGTAGGTCTCAGCACATTCAAGTAATACATTGCTTAAGCACCTTTTGATTGGAACTCGTATAAATTTAGTTATTTAATGTAAGGAAACAACGATATTGAAAAGTACTTATTTACTATTGAATCTATATTCTAAGTATCGATTTTTATTTATTAGTTTATAACTAAATCATTATTAATAAATTTATACGTTTACGAGTTAATGGGTGCAGAGATTATTGGGTACAGAGATCAATGGATACGGCGATAATTCAACTTGAACTTTTTATTTTGTGTGGATAAGCTGAAGAATCGCACGACTATTGGAAATAATCAAAAGAATGCGATTTTTTTTCTTTTGCTATATTATTAAGATCTGATTTATTTCTTAAAAAATTGAGGTTTCTTTGAGGTTTTTTTCTCACAATTTTTTGAGTATTTTTAAGAAGTTTGCTCGTAATAATAAATACTCCAAAAAATATCAAATAATCATTTATTTTGAGTTGTTTTATTTTTATAAAATAGATACAAGGTAATGCATGCGGTCGCATGCACATACACGATTTGCAATACATTTAAAATTTTACTTTTGCGTTAATTGAGATGTTTGGGTAATTTTTATATAAAAAATTTTTTGCAAAGTAAGCTCTAAGTTTACAGTGTCAGCGTTTATGGAGCTGTAACAGCTGTTTATGGAGCTGAAAATGCTGTTTATGGAGCTGAAACAGCTATATAAACGCTACCAGTGCACATTTGGAGCTTCTCTTCTCTGTTCAAAATACTACTTGAGGGTACTTTTGCTTATGAGCTGTAAGGTAAGTCGTTTTAATTTATAGAGATCTAGGCGACAAAAACGACGGGAATGAAAGAAACGGGACCTTTTCTCGTTTTGACAGCAATACCAAAATTTTTGTATATACCGTTTGATTTTTTTCCGCATTTTTGTATGAATCATTGGCTTTTAACAAGAATTTAAAAAGCTATTAATGCTTTTGGATTGAAAAAAAACCAACTTTTGACGGAATTCAATAAGAATATAAAAGGCCTTACACTCTACTAAAGCAGCTAACATTAAAGTAAAAATTACAAATCAACTTTTTTAAGTTATAAGCGTAGATATTAACCAATGTATCGGTATACAAATTCAAAACCGAACAAGTTAAAAATGATTTGACTTCTTCAAAGTCAATTTTAATTTTCTATTTTTTTTTTTTTTTTTTACTAAATTTATTTTATGCTTTTAGTGGCAACATTTGTACGCAGATGAAATACTGCAATGTTGCTGATTTTTGTTTGTTCAACTCCACTCTTGTGTGAGGAAAAAGCAGCAACACACCGAAAAAAAAAAGAAAAAATACAGACAGAAAAAAAACTGGTTTCAATTTTTAAGGCAAAAGCGAGATGGAGCGCTCAAAAACGAAACAGCAAATTCAGAAAATTTTCCATTGATGATACTTTTTGTAGAAAGAAAAATAAATAAAAAAAAATACGAATGAAAATAAACAGAAAAAGATTGCAGAAATTTTTCTGTGTGTGGGAAAAAGTTGATTGAGTTTGAAAATTTGAAAATTAATCGAGTGTTCAATTTGAATTTTACCAAAATTTGTTTGCAATTGATAAAACAATTTATTGAATTTAGCCGTTGGCAAGAAATTGTTAAATATTTATTTTACAACACATGAAATTTGAATCACTTGTTTTGCGCACGCACACTATATATTTTTCTTTTTTATTTATATGCAACTTATTTTTTTATGCAAAAATTTTTAGTGCATAAAATTTGTTTATTGGAGCACAGAAAAAGTTAAAATATTTTTTCTTTAAAATAAAGTTGAATATTTTTTTAAAAGAAATTTAATTCTTTATTTTAACAAAATTCACGCGTTTTTTCTGTTTCACTTTTTTTATTTGAATTTTTTCTATTAGCACGCTTAATAATTTTGTCGTTGTTTTATTCAACAATTGTTTAAATATTTTAATTGTAACGATAATGAGAGAAGAAACTCAAGAAAAAAGAAACACGCGCGCGTTGCTTTTGGCCGCTTTCAGTCGGTTTGTCGTCCGCAAGTAAACTGAAAAATTAGCGCTGGACAAAAATTATGCGCCGCTCAACTCGGCACAGCAGAACCAGACGGGGCGCGCTCGCTCACTTGCGACTTGTTACTGCAGAGGCGGCAACAGAGTCGGCGCACAGTGGTTGATATGCGTATAAAAGTAAACAAAATTTAAGAGTTGAATTTTTTTTTAGCTGGCATTTATGTTTGGATCTTATTTTTAAGTGAACAGTAATTTATGAAATTTTAAGCGATGTTTTATGCTATTTTGGCTGTAAATCAATTAATATGGCGGCGACATTCAAGCGACTTGAAAATTGTATGAGTCAGTGATGAAAATAATTGATCTGTGATAAAATATTAAGTAGTGAAAAATAAAAATTTGAGGCGATGGGAAAGTTATATTGGGAAAATGAGTATCCTTCGGCTCTGACTCTGTTTTAATCTTATATTTAACCACTCTATTCAAATTTTTTCTTCTATATTTATCGGTTAAAGGCAGCTTTGCAACGTCTAAATCAAGCTCATTTAAGGGACCCAACCTTTTGCGCTCAATGTAATTTTTTACTGATCATTTAAATCATTGTAAGACATACCTACAAGGATGCATGTCAATGCGTAATCGAGTTATGCCGAATCGTATTTCGCTTATCGGGAAAACTACTTAATTTTTAGGATAAACTAGTTTTCCTAGGCCAAACTAGTTGATTTATTTGTATCCCTAAAAGTATGCAAAATAATTTTATTGCAAAAGCTCAGTGGAAAGCGATGCCGGTGTTGGACGTATTGGAGGATATAGGTCCTGAGCTGCGGCCGGAGGAGTGTTTACCCTCACTTACCAAGCATACAATGAAATTGATAAGTTTTATTGTCTTACTTCACTAGCTACAGTTTTGCATTACAACTTCATTGCATATCTTTAGGCTTAGCGGTAAATAGTATGGACTAAGGCTAGTTTGGCCGGTAATATATACATAAACGCAACTTCTGCTTAAATTCTGCCTCAGTTGCTTGGGGAGGCGAGTGCCTTACACTGATTTAAATGAAAACATTTTTTGATAAAAGATTTAATTTTAGGATACACGATTATGTGTAACTTTTGTCCATAAAAGTGCTAGAAGCGTAAATCCACTTGAGTTTTTTTGGAAGATTTTTTTCGGATATATTTTCCAAAAATCGCTTTAGATTGGGAAAGTCTACATCGTTTTAGATAAAATACGTGTTATTTAAGTAAAATAAGAATTATTTTTATCAAATCTGAAGAAAATGAGTGACATACTGCTTCTCTAAAATATTCTCAACCGATTTCTTAAGCCAACAGCAATTCTCAACACTTTTGCAACTTTATTTGAAAAGTTTTCGGCTCAAATTTAATTTTGAACAGAATGCAAATCAGATTTGTTAAGAAAATTTTCAGAAAAATTGTGAATATATAGTTGTTGATGTTCAAAGCAAAGTCGTTATCAACATTTTTTAAGAATTGTTCTACTAAAATTTGATACATCTTATAAAAATTGATACATCGATGGAATATTACAGAAATTAAAATACTAAAGTTAGGAACAATATGATTTCAAAACCTTTAAGGAAATTTTTCATATTTAATTTAAAGAAATTACATTAAATTAGTAACCACTGTTCGACGGCGCAACACTTCCTCGCTTCTCTACCTCTCCTAGTGTGGATTAAATAGCGTTTAGTTTATCTTTATCGTTCGCCCGACCCCAAACCCAACGGAGCCACCAAGAATTTATCGCAAAAATGCTTATAACATATATAAAAAAAAGAAAAATTAAAAGAAAAACCATAATATGTACAATATAATAAAAGAGCTAGATAAAAAATTTTAATAGAACACATAAAAAACTAAACGAAAAAACAAAAAAAAAATTTTTTAATTTCTATTTTTAATTTTTAGTGCAAAAAAAAGAAGGCGCACACACAATGCCTTCGGTGCTCTTGGGCAATCAAAATGCTTCCACGAGTCTCTTTGCTGACTCTCTAATTTATATATTTTACGCTCCCACTCTCTTTTCTCTACCAAATTGACTTTAAACTTCACAGCAGTGTGCCGCTGAACGTTGGTATTTTTTTTCTTTTCCATTCTTTTTTTGCTTTTCTGTTAACACATCTTTTGTCCGTCTGTCTGTCCGTTAGTCTGTTCGTTAGTCTGATCATTAGTCAGTTTGTCTTTTAGCCGGGCTGGTTTTTTCGTTCATGCTTCCCTCAACACTCGGCAAGATATTATGAGCAAGTTTTAGGAGAATAAACGTATGAGAGATTTGATCTACGATCATTTATTTTATAGTAGAAGGGCGGCGCTCTGCTTATCAGTATCAACGTCGATATCATGACATATAAATAAAAATTTTATGATTTCTGCCGATCTTAGGGAATTACCAGAAATGGATGTACATATTTACTAGAGTTTGTTGTAACATTTGCGTTATATACAATGGCGAGCGTAAATAGATCAATGTTCTTTACTATCCATAAAATCGTTAGTATTAAAGTAAATACGCTAAAACTTTTACGGCGACAATAATGCTAACGTTGTAATACTGTTTAGTAAGAATATTGTTTAAGAAGTTAGATAGCGGTTAACTTTTCATATTCATAAAAAATGTCACAATGCAAGCCAGCCAACAGTATCAAAATCAAGTCGAAGCCCCCAAAAAAAAGGTATTTCGCTAAAGGACTGAATGTGCTGAAGGCTACGACAAAATAAATTTTGATGAAAAAATAATTTAGTTTCATTTTATTCAACAATTCCAAATACTTATGTTGTGACAGCCAATAATTTTTCAGAAGTCAGAACAATTCATTTAGTATTATAAAAATTTTAAAAAAATATTCAATAATTTTTATTTTTCTACTAAACCACTTTGTCAAGAACGTGTTTTGGGTATGTTTGTCCATTTTGTACGAAACCTTAGTTAAAACTTCTAGAAGGCCTCAAGCAATGCACAAGACGGCACAATGAAACCCATACGTACCCATCAGCCATTCTGATACCTGAAGGTAATGGGAAAATTTCGAAAATATTTATTTCAAAATTTATAAATAGGCAAATGTCCTCGAATAGTACTAAAAAATTGAGTATCTTTTCTATACAAACAAAATTTGTCTAAAAAAAAATTTTACTTTTTTTGTTTTTGTTGGCTTATTCGGAAAGTACGCCTTAATCCAAAATATTGCGGAAACTAAAATGCTTCAGATTAAAATATATATATATGTTTGGACAATAAGTACTTTATACGTTAAGATTTGACTGATTTATGAAACACACCATTTATTGCAATGCATTAAATATTTCAAAGTTCAGTGTGTTGCTTACTGTGTCAAATCTAATCGAACGGAGGATTTATGATCAAATATCGATGGGTTTTCCATATCAGCTACAATACTAAATCATATATAAATTCTTGATGTGAGAGGTACTTTCACTAATACTTGTGATTTTATATTTTTAAATAAACCAGTGCAGAGATTTTTAAATTTTTTGGTTTCACTCACTGTTCAACTGTCTACCCCCTTAAGCATATGCGAACAATATTTAATTAACACTTGCGATAATAGCATGCTACTACTGACGCTTAAATTAATCTATATATTAATACGTGAACATCGAAACTTATCGTGCACTTTTTTAGTATTTATTAAATTCATTCCCAACTTATATCATTTGAAAGGTAGTGTTCCGTAGATGTGCACAAAAAAGAAATAATTTGTAATATGTGCCGTTAAGGCAGGTAAAACAAAGAAAACATACGCGCATGATTCTCTCATGCAAAATGCTTTGACCAATGAAATGAAAGCATTTGGATTGCGTTCATGGCTGAGGTGAGGTGAAACTAAATAAGATCATGATCCATGGACAACGACGTTTTGTTTCTCATAGGCCGGCAAAACTCTTCCAACTCTTTAAACTTGATGGGTACGGTCGAGCTTAATTAAATATTTGTCTTGAGTAAAATTCATTTAGTTATTTGCTGCTATTTTCTAACTGCCTAAAAGTAGGCAATCAAAATTTGCACTCAAAAGCTCATTGTCTCTCTTTGTTATCATCGTGTGAGTCATTTGAAGCAAAAGCTTCTCACTTTACTACGCACGTTTCTTAATTATACTTTTAAATGTCGGCCATACAACGCGTCATGTGCGAACTATTTATTTGTTAATGATCGATCTATGACTGTTTTTGAAACAAATAAAATGCCAGAGCAGTTCCAAATTTTCACAAGTTGTCAAATTTTTCAATTCAATATCAATTTTTTTTTTAATTTGATGGTGTTCAGAATTTTGCTTACCCCCTTGCTTATGCACATGTTAGTTATTATTAATGTGTGTTGAAAAACTTACCTGAAAAGAAAGAGAAAGAAAGAGAAAGAAATATTAATAAAAACTTACAATAAATTCTTTTGCTTTTTTTATTACTAATAGAAAGATAGGCTATATTTTAGTTTGTTACAATAGGAGTGTGACACCTTCTATACAAGGAAAACACTTACAACGCTATATTGGCAGCAATAAAAGCACCTCATGAAATATGAACGGGATTAGACAAAGAGGCGTGGCCCCATCTTTAATTTAAAAACACTTTAAACGCTATATCTTGGCATCTACGGTAGCTACAGTTGTGAAACTTAATACATGGATTATATATGTAGTTTTTGCCAAGCTTCTCGCAAAATATAATAAGATTGGACAATAGGGTGTGGCTTCTCCCCTACAGCAAAAACATTAAACTTGCTATTCTTGGTACGCATACTGTGAAATTGGTACTGCAGACTGCGTAAAAAGAAGGCGGGGTTGTACAACGAGGTACGCGCGATGATGATATTTGGGGGCTGATGCATATGGAGAGGTGACTCATATAAAGTCGTAGAATCATCCATACTTTTTAACTTGGGCACGTCATAACTCGAAAGCTGTACTAGATATTAATAAAATTTGGTACGCGGATGCCGATCACAAGTATCATAAAAACTTGACGGAATTGGAAATTATACTTGAACAAACGAAAAATACGATTCAATATTGCTCGAAAATGGCTCTTAATGGTCTTTAAAAAAATTTCGTTGAAGAATGTGACACCAAGGAATTTACTGAGGCAATGCTAAGACACAAATAATAAAAAACACTTAATATGAGAATAAAGTGGATTAGGCACACCATTATCTTTTTGGAGCGGCACTAGCCATGTTATCTTTCATTCATCCGTTAGTCTTTTTTTTCCACACGATATACAAGCATTAGCTTTCTTAAATGAAGTATAAAACTAAGCCTTCCAAAACGAAAGCATGATAAAAAGGCCGCCACATTCGCTTCCAAATAGATAGGAAAACATGAAAGGACTTTTTGCTATAAATATCAACATTATGGTCCCCGATTAGAGATCTAGCAGGGCCACTAGTTTGACTATATTCGAATCATTTGTTTGTATTTATGATTTGTGACATGTTTGATCCCCATATTTTATTTAGTTGTGCATGGACCTTTTCTCTTGAGAATTTTTTGCTCAGCAGGATGATGAGACTGTTCATAATCTATCTGTATATGTTGAAACAAACTGCGTACTGATGAATTCTTGTTTCAATTCAATAATTTTAATGCCTTGATCCATTTCATAAATGTGTTGTTCAACACTTCGAATGAGCTTTATTATTGACAGCGGAGTGATTTAAAAGACTGCCAACTTCGGGAACTAACGCTGTAGATTTTCTATACAAATTGTTTGCACTGCTATGAAAAACTCTCTACCAAATTTATTTGCAAGTGATCTTTTTTAATTTTTGCAATAATTTCTAAAGAACAAAGAAAGTAAAACCTATTTAAGAAAACATCGAATTTGTGAAAAAAAAACAACTGAGTATTAAATGTAAGACGACATACTTATTTTTCGAACAAAAAGACAGTAAGTAATCAATCAAATTGCAATGAAATAAAAAACAAAAACCGAAAAGAACAGGAATATCTAAAAATAAATGAAAAACTAGAAGTAGATAGATAAATGCAAATGACGCAAATGGAACACATATCACATTGACCGACTAAGACTCCAAGATATTGACCCATATTAAAACAAGTGTAGCTGCCCCCAAGAACGTCCACCTTCAACTTGTACGAATTTTTTTATTGGCTTGTCGGTCTGCCTAAAAAAAGTTGTTAAGTTGTCTCTACATTTGAATAATCGCGCGACGCGACACAAGCCTACAAAATATTAATGAACGTGATTTTTATTTTTGTTTCATTTCGTTAAAGCAAAATATGAAAAAAGTTTTGCAAATGAAATGAAATAGTTTAGCTTTTTTATGGCCTAAAATTGTGTTGTTCTTTGAAAGTTATGCGGCAATCAAAATTTTTGGAATTTGTACTATTCTCTCTCTCCCTCTCTCTCTTTCTCTCTGATAGAAAAGAAAACAATGAACATATGTCGATAATTTGAGTAGCAACTTTTCACTTGGCTTTTTTAAATTATTAACGCAATCAAATTTTTGTTGTACCTTGGCCAACATCCAAATCGTACACTAAAATAATTAAATCTGGCTAAAATTGTTTTGTATGATTTGTGATTTGATTCATCTAAATTAAATGTCGTGATAAATAGAAAATGAACAAGGGCAGACATGTGTTTACAGAACAAATGGGGAAGATATTCTGCATTTTATTAAGTTGCTGTTTCTGCTGCTTGAATTAGATTTGAAAGCTTTTATCAACGAAAACTATTTCAGGTATGTCAAGTGGCATCGTAGGTATGTGTATTCCTTACATCAAATTATTATATAAAAATTTTATAAAAGAATTTTCATCGTTAGCGACAGTAAATAATTCGGTTGAATAGCGCAATAATATTTGAGATCTATTGGACCCTTAGTAGCACCATAGATTTTTTATTTTCAAGCAAAGTGTTGTTATTATTAGGTGTGTGGGCCTCCAATAAATCGAATAAAAATGTGAGTAAATACAAAGTTTTCTTCCGCTCTTGGCAGCTCTCCTTTTGATACAACTTAATTACTATTCTTCATCATCATAGGTACTGTGTAATGGTACAAAAATGATGATAGAAAATTTTTATGACATTTTTTTCTTGCATATATGGGAAGGGTTCGAACAATGAGACAATGCAATTAGCTTTTTTCCAAGTGCTAACTCAAACATTTCGATGTTTTCAATCCTTTCAAACCTTTGTAATCCATTACCCATGCATTACTTATTTTAGAAAAGCAAATTTCTAATTAAAATCTTAGCTTCCAAACATAAATAGTTTAAAAGCGTGGTTTTTAGATTTGACCATGGTGCTCAAAAATTTTCAATACAAATATCAATTGTTCGGGAAATTACTATATCTGATTGAAAATTGCAGTTTTTATTGGAAACTTTTGAAACCGTAGGTCTTGTCATACAGAGGTAAGTGCATTTTTCTATTTGAGGCTAATTTTTCGAGTTGTATCTATTTCGTTGATATGATATCCTTGGCGGAAGTAAATAAGTAGGTACGTCAAGTTACCCCGAAAATGAGTTAATTGTAAAAATGGATTGTTCCCATGTAGTTTTCCTAATTTCAGGAAATTGTAACAATGTGTAATTCTATTTGAATAGATCGGAAAAGACATGGTGAAAACGGTTTTCGGAAAATGCACGGTTAAAACGATTTATGACAACTTAAAAACTGGGCCTGCTGAAATATTGAAATTTCGACTTACCTACTTATTCACCACCGCCAGGGATATTTCTTCTCATTTATAAAAAATTTGGGAGTAAAAATAAGTGAAGTTGTGGAATTTTCAGGTTAAAAATAGCAAGCATTGCTGTCCATACTAGCAAACAATTTTAGAACGCTTTACTACAGAAACTTAAGAAAATGCAACTAAATTAAGTACTGGAAAATAAAAAAAAAAGTTGGTATGTCGTCTGTCATACAAGCAAAACAAAAAATGTATTTATTTAACAAAAAAGATCGTCATTTTATTTACATTTTAAGAATTATATTCGACCTTTTTATTAGAGTAGATCTATATTGACCTATAGCCAAAAGTGTTTTTATTTTGTCATTTTATTTATTTTGTCCACTAACAACTTTGCTAATCCGGCAATAGTTGATATAATTCTCTGAGAATGCTCAGTGTTCAATATCAGCGTCTTTATTCCAGAATTTTTTGCTGACGAAAGGTCTTTTCCTCTAACCATTGCTCAAACGGGCTTTTAATAAAACTGCTCGACCAAATATAGCAAACGAAAATTAATTCCAGAGAAGTTTATAAAACAAGTAAGGCACAGAAGGCTACTATCGGCGACACCAAAACTTTGAAGTTTCACAAGGAAGTTTTGGACAAAAAACTGACTAACGTCAACGTTTGGACGTGGCAACTTCTTTGCTAGTGCAAATAACCCATAAAACGCTATACTAAGTAAGCTTCATAAGTAAATGTAAGCAAATTCAGTACTGGAACACATATACTAAAAGGATAAAAAGTAGGCGTGGCAAACAAAACATAATAATCAATATACTGAGGTAGCCATTTATGTTAATAAATTTAAGCACGACACAAGAAGCTTTGCTTATACAAACACTGAACATGAAATTAGCTGATTTGAACTAACTAACTAATGGGCGTGATAAGAAAAAAAAAAAAAAAAAACTTTATAATGAGGGAACTAAGTATAACGTTGTGAATACATTGACACATACATATGTGACACAAGCAGGTACTGTACAAGAAAATGGTCTAGTAGGTGTGGCAACTCCCATACTAGCAATAAATAAACATAGCACTTTAAATGGACCACTTCAACAAAAATAGAGTGGATTTGAAAATGTAGGCGTGGAGTTTCCTACACAGGCATCAATCTAAAAATCTGCCAACCTTTTGAATGCAATCGACCTATACAAAAAAAGTCAACCAAACATGAGTCAAAACTAAATAAAGAAAACCACTTCACACTGCATTGCCGACAAATAAATTATTATATTGCTACATACAGTATATATTCATACGAATAAACAAGCGAATTTTATATGCAACTTAAGGTCATTTGTACGGAGTGTGCGAAAAAAAAAGTATTTATGTACATACACAAAACTGAATTAATTTATTTTAAACTTTTTTCGTAATGTTATTTAAATTCCAAAATGAATACGTGGTAATATGTACCCATGAGCAGCTGGTGATTATGAAAGTGGTCTAAGTGAAATTTTCTTTTCCAATTTCGATTTAATTTCTTACTATCAGACAAACCAAAAATATCGATATAAAAAAATTTTTGTTTTAAAATTTAACTCAGTACATTCTCATAAGCACTGGCAAATTTCAGAAAGCACATTGTTTACTTTCAAGTTGAAAATATATTCGTTAGTTTTTACACAAAACAGAAGAAATACTTTAGGAATATAACAAATTAAAACGTAGCACAAAATTTTAAGATTTCCACTCAGAGCAAATTGTAAAAAAAAAAAACCATTTAGTTGGTAAAAATACATGTGCGAATTATTTTTGAAATTCGAAAGCCATCAAGAGCACAGAACAACAACAAAACAACATTACAATGTGTAAGACGTTGATCGTGAAATGACGATTTTTACCTTCAACGAGTCTGCAACGATTTATTAGCATGCCAACTAAATTTGAAATTTTGCAGTTTTTATAGATATTTTATTTTATTGTAATGTATTGAAAAGTTTTTATAAAAACACTTTTTTTTTTAATTTTATTTTATGTTTTTTTTCTTTTTTCTTATTAAAACACTTTTGCGTTAATTTAGGAACTTTATTTAAATTGAAATATGTATGTACATATTACATGCTTTATTAAAAATAAATTTTTTTGTTTTCTTTCAAAAAAGGCCACCCGGTGCCGACGAACGCGTAAACGCACTTATGTGAAAAACCACAACAACAATAACTTCAATATAACTTAACAGCAGCAATGACAATGACAACAACAAAATTACAACAGCTAGTAGTAAAAAGGGGTTTTGGGGAGCAACTGCCGGCTGTTTAATGTAGGAACACGCTACGCGAATCGGATTTACTTTTGTAGACGCGCGGTTTGTACTAAAAATTAAAATCTGAAAAACTGAAAAAATCAGAACAAACCAAACTAAAACAGAACTGAACTCGAGAGCAGCACCGACAGCAGAAGCAGCAGCAGTAGCGCGCATACACAAAAATCAATGAAACAACAGCAAAAAAAAAACATGAGAGCAACAACAAAATAAGACACAAATTTAATACAACAAAATGTGGTACGTGAAAATACGACGACGACGACGACAGCGATGATGATGATAATGACGCTAAAAGGGAAATAATAATACAAAAAAAGTCAAGAAAATATCGGAATAAAAACAAAAATTCAAATGAAAATAAATCAATGACTGCTGTGCAGTGCAGCAAATGAGGAAAAATTAAAGGAACATGAGGAGTACCAGGAGTAATAATATTAGCAGCAGAAACAGCAACAGTGCTACAACCAATATGAGAAATTAAATTGTTGCAACGTTTACATTTCATAGAAACGCATAAATTTAGATTCTGAGTACCCAGCAAACATTTTAGTCGCGGAAGAGACGACGGTTTAGATCGCACGCGAGCTCATATACTGCTGCCAGCTTTTTCGAGAGAAACTGTCCGGGGGTAACGAATCGTTAGCAAGAGTTTCAAACGAAGGACTCGGATAACGAGCGTGGTGAGTTCTTAATTTTTTGTGACGTTGAAATTTGTAATTGAAAATGATTACACTTAACAAAGGCAACATGGACACCGTACATTGTTTCTAATCGTATATCTACATTTATTGCCGTATTTCTAGTTGCACGTCAAATAACAAAGAAAGAAATATCGAATCATAGTGCAATGAAATTCATTATTAATTACTTAGTAGTAAGGATGCGAATGTATGTATACTAGTTGTGTACGCTGCGACACACGATTTGGCATGACTCGACTACGTTCGCCGCACTCATAGACATGCATCTATGAAGGTTTGCCATGCACTGGTCTAGAGCAGCGGTGGGCATGGAAATTTAACAAAAGGGCGCAACAACAAAATCAAGTAACAAAAAGCCAAATTTTAAAGCATTTTTGGTTTCATTTCCAAATTCGCCAATAGTACTAAAAAATCCAAATTGCACTACAAACAAAAACAATTGCTATATTCGTCGAGATACAATGCGGCAGTGTCGCTAATGTCTTTGTGTGTTGTTTTTGTTTTCACTAGAACCCAAATCAACGCTGTACGTCGATAGCGTTGAAATTCTGCGAATTGTTATTTGTTTGTTTGTGCGTCGCATAACGGTTCGGGCCATGAGGGTGGAAAGGGCCACTGCGTGCCCATCGCTGGTCTAGTGCATAGATGGGCAAAATTTTGAAAGCAAGAGCCCACTCACAACAATTACAACAACATATAAAAACCGCACCGAAAATTCGATATCGATAGCAAAACAAATTCAGAAATAAATCAAAAGCCAATTCCAAGAATCAAATAAGAAAAGTAAAATAAACGTGCATACACTGATCAACCGAAATGGAAGAAGCTGTTGTCACTGCTGTTCGCATTGTTGTTTACTTCGTCGGCTTCTTTTTTTTCTGAAAGTCCTACTAAACATCCAAAAGATTATAAAATATCGACAACAATTAAAATGTGCGTAGCAGGTTAGAGTGCTTGTGTTTGTTGTTTTGGATATTTTTTCTTAAAAGAAATTACGTGCTTGTTGTAAAGAGTCACAATAGGTTCCTTTTTAGTGTTTTGCCCATCGCTGTTCTAGTGTACACAGTGCGTTGGGCGTACTCTACTAAATTTATATTGATTAATCGATTTGTACTTAAATTTGTCGATTAAATTAGTCTATATTGCATAGTGGGTCGAATAAAACTTAAGTTATTAGTTTGATTAAAGTTGGTAAACCTTTACTAATTTAGCTATCATACTTTAGACTAATTTTATGAATAACATTGTGACACATTTTCATTTCCATTGAGGATGTTTGAATCGTAATTAAAAATCAACCATAAAATAAGAAATTTAAAAATATCACACAATATTAATGGTGTAACTCATAAACATGTTTCCTCTCGTTTTCGAATACATAAATTCTTCCGTTATTTTACTTTTAAGCTTGTTCCAATATAAGAGCCGAATTTGAAATTCACTCCATTCTATTCCCACAAGGTTGTCAGCTTATAAGTTTTATGTATGACATCTGTCAATTTTGTGTAAGCTTCGTTGAATTTCGGAGAAAAATCAACAATTGTATGTCAAAATAACGGCAGCGATATTCCATTAATATCCATCATTTTGACTAATATAAAACTACAGCTACATACATTAATTAGACGAGCGAAGGCGAGCCAAGTCACAGCACACAGGATGTTCCAAAAATTAATATCAATCAGAATCAGGAAGGTAGCGCACTTCAAGCTCTATTTAAGCCCGCTATTTATGATCAATCGATTTTCGATAGTTTCGGGAATATAGCTATCGGAAAAATCAGATATAGCTTCCATAAAATTGTCAATAAAGTGGTAACTTCGGCATTGCTTACAACAAGATTAGTATTTATATTATTAAAAATAGCAACAACCAAGTTCAATTTCAGCAAACTATATTTTTCATCTTATATGTAAATCCCAATTTATAGAACGACCATTTTTTAGGATTATAAAGTGGCAACCTTAATAGTAATATCACGACAAAATCAATTTTGACGCAAACTGTCGAAACAGCAATATCGCATCGACAATGACAAACGCAGCTGAACATGTCCTATATTTAAACTGTAAACGACTTCAAATACTTGTCACACACACTGATTGTGAGATATACTTAGCCAGAGCGTCAGTTGGTCAGATATTGTGCCACAATATCAGTCTTGTCAGCAGGTTTGCGAATTCGCGTAGTCACGCACGTAGATCTGAGTTTTTTTTTTAAATTTATTTGATGCAATTTTACGTCGCACGGGAAACCACCGCACAGTGGAAAGAAATTAAATATGTACTGTTCGAAATTGTCTACGTAGCAGAAGATTTACTGAACCATTTTTTTTAAAAACACCAGAAAATGTAAAGGAAACATTAATGTTGTGTACAGGGTGGCGCATAAGTCAAGCAATAGAAAATTCTTTGAGTGGCAAAATTAACATATAGGCGGAGAGCCCACTGTAGAAAATGCAAGTGTATAAAATTAAAGGATAAGAAATACGGGAAAGATAGAAATGTATTTTGGTGAAGCCCGTCGCGATGGCCGAAAATACCTGAAATTTAGCCAAATTGTTTGTTGTAATTAAAACTTTATATTATTGCACCTCTAAATGTATGCCAAATGATAGAACTCGAAGAAGAAACGTAATATCCAGGGTTGCATTGTTGAATCCTGTCCCAAACATGGAGTTCCACCGGATTTTTGGGCAACCATAGTTGATTAGTTTCACCAAAATGTATTACTATATTTTCCGCATATCTTATCCTGTAATCTTATCCGCTCGACTTTTCTACAGCGGGTTCTTGGGCAATTAAGGGCAAAAAATTATTTGAGAAGATAGCAAAACTAAAATTTTTGAGTGAAAAATAAAGTTTTTATCTAATCATTTAAAAAAAGTACTAGGGACGCTTAAAATTTCTCCTTTGACAAACTTTACTACGAGAGAGCCTAAAAGGTAACAAAAAAAGATTTTTTAAGTGAAACAGCCATTGTACGTACTGCTGGTCGAATAAGGAAAAGGCAGACAAAGCAACATTTTCATGCAATCACGTTTACATCGATTTGTGTTGACATGGAAAATTGAAAAAATTTAATTCGATTTCAATGTCATATTAAATTATTAAGTTAACCATTAAAAGGAAGCAAAGTTGCCATTCCTCCATCGGCAACGCCACTACTAATAAAAAGCAAATATGTAAGTAATTGTGTAAAAAGCAATGCAACATAAAACTAGTAAAGGTGTTATCTTCGGCCAGGCCGAAACTCACATACCCCACACTGCATTGAAAGTAATTTTGAAATAAATGTTGCAAGTACGTTGAAAAGTTGAAGAGGTTGAATAAGTTCGAAAATAATGTAAAAAGGTTCAAAAAGTTGAAGTGTTGAAACAGTTAAAAATATCTGAAAAAGTCTATAAAAAAAAATTGGAAACCATTGAAGAAAGTTGAAAGAAATTGAAAAAGTCGAAAAATATGGAAAATACTGAAAATTTGATGGAAAAATCGAAAAAATAAAGAAAACGTCGAACAAAGTTGAATGAGGTTTAAAAAAGTGGAAAAAACATGGGATATACATATGTACTGGGAATATTTTGTTTGTGGTGTGTATAAGTCGCTGACAATATATTTTTTTCATTTTTTATATTTATCAGGGCTAAGCAGTTTGAACTGAACGTTGAAAAATGTGACCAGAAAGCACAGCTTGAAACGGCGACGGTTGGTTCTAGAATACACCACTTAAGAGGCTTGAAAAAGTTCTGTTATATGATATTTCCACAAAGTTTTTTTTGACTTCTTTGCTTAGAGGACATTTTTTGTTTCGAGATATAAACTCTACGACTTTTTCTATTTCATGCCTGAGAGGTTTGGTGTTTAAGGGAAAGTAGCTCCTCATGAAAAGATAAAAATGTTTTCCTTTTACACTATCTCTCCAGAAACACTCATTAACTCCTCATAAAGGCATTTTAGTCAACTTCTCTGGAAAAATTTAAATGCAGAATAAACGACTGATATGTAAAAGGAATTGAATATATTGTCTACGTAGAGTAAAAAGTCACTATCTACACTTTCATGTCTTTGAGTTATAAGGCTTTTTGCATGCTTTTTTAACAGTTTTTCTATTCACTTTAACAGTTAAAAACTTGTACTATTCAAAAGATTTTTTTGGTCATATTGAATTTTTAATGACGAAATATGTATGCACTCGAGAGTATGAAAATGTAGACATTGAATTTTGTTCTACATAGGCGATATGAAGAAAAAACAATTCAAAAATTTTTAGGATCATCCTTAATTGTTTATAAGGAATGATTTTGCCTAAGACCTGAAAAAATTCTCATTCGTTTGTCCCGTTTTTAAATTTTTCAAAAAATTTGAATAAAATGCTCTATAGGGGATAAAGGACTGGTGCTGGAGGGATTGTCTAAATCGAAAAAAATGTTGTCTTTACATGAGGAATAACCAAAAAGAGACCAAACTTTTCAAACTTAAAATTTACCGGTATTGCGAAACGCTGACGCGTAGTCAAAAACCTATGGCAGATTCGGATTCAGCGATCCCAAATTACACTTAGTTAGTCGATATTCCTAGATTTTACACACAGTTTTAAGTTTAAAAAAATATATTTTTTATTAAATAAACATAAACTATAAATAAAAACTACATTTTTTTAAACTTCAGTTTTAATTAAGTTTTGGCTGAATTTTTCTCTCCAAAAAGGATAAAAATTATTCGTTAGTTTACAATCCCAGCGCCGATATATTGTTCATATTGGTTTTATTTTTAATGATTCTTTCATTTTTTTATTTGACTGCAAAATACAGACGAAAGAGCAATATATACCTTTTACGTTTTCAAACTAGATGCAACACAAGTTTTTTTCTCCCAGGTCAAAAATTTATAAGGGTTTTTAAATATCGTATTTTGATATACTCTTGAAATGTACATGTATTAATACGTGTAAATATATGTAGTGTCATTTAAAACTTTTTAATAAACGTTTTAAAATGATTTATTAATCAAAAGCATATTTACAATATTTCAAAAGCTGTAGTCAATTAAAGGTAACGATTCTAAGGTTCGGAAAGTTCCAGAAAATTGTTTCCAATATTACAGTATAATGTTGAACTAAATTTTCAAATCATAACACATCTTTTGCGTTTGAAAAAAAGATTATTTTTCGCGGAAAAAAATATACAAAAATTTGTCCAATTGTTTTATCTTTGTTTGTAAATTTGCGAAACTTTAGCGGTCATGCGGATATTTTGTTTAAAAGCTACAGAGCAGAAATAGAGTTTACCATTTTTCTAAAGATTTTTTAAAGCACATAGCTGGTTTTGGAACTGAGCGACTCATGTATTGAGTATATTTTCATAAAAAAAAATTATCGGGAGTGAGTAATAATAACCCTAGTTAATCCTAGGCTAAACTGGTTCATCCTAGGAGAAAAAGAAAAACTACATGCTATTTTGTAAATAGTCTTATTAATAACGTTTAAAAAAAAATTTCGAGACGGTAGTGGCCTGACCTTTTAATGCAGTATAAAGATTTATATATTGTTGTATTGATGATTGAAAATAACTTTTCCCGAATGCTCAACTTACTGTTTTAAGCACAACTTATTTGAGCGCATTAAGTTCAAGTTTTTTGGCCATATTTGAAACAGGGTAAAGGTGCATATAAACAAACGTAGACTCATTATTTTGAATAACTAGATTATGTGTCAATATTTGTCCCAATACCGATAGAATCTTTATATTTTAACTTTTATTTAGAGAATAACTTTTTTAAAAAAGAATATCGGACCTAAAGAGGACCAACTTTGTGAATAAATTCATATGCGATTCTATTGATTTAAACTCTTTTTTAAAAGCTTAGGTCATGCATAACAACATGACATCAAAAAAAATACAAAATACATATGTATGTACAAATGGTAAAAGAATTAACTTTAAACTTAGAAAAAAAAAACTGTTTCTTCAAAGTCAGTTTAAGTGCTGAGATTTTTTTTAGAACATAATGCTTTTTCATGGAATTCTTTGATAAATCAATTTTTAGCATGGCTAACCTACACTATACTACAGATTATAAAAAAAAAACATAGGTAACCGCTCGAAGAACTTCAGAGCAGTCGCGAGCCATGCATGTATCAAACAATCGAGTATTTTTTTGCAAAAATAACCCTTGGAGTGCAGTTAAGTAGAATAAACAATTGTTTGAGACGCTTCTTGTGACCTTTTAAAATTTTGACTTTAATAATAAAGTCCTAACAAGAATTAATAAAAAAAAATGAGAAACTACATGCTTCTTGAAATTTTTTTTACATCATGTTATGAGTATTTTGAGACCAAAATGAAAATTTCAATTCGGCATTCTAGGTAGTAACAAGTTTGTTAGCCAAATTTCAAATAGCTTGATAGTTTTACGAAGTTTTTATTTGGACCGTCAATTTTTCAATTTTATTCTATTGTATTTTTCCTAAATCTTTTCTTTAGTGTGTTTTTCGTTAGTATATGTTTGTAAACATTTTGTAAAGCTACAATTAAAACACGTGATATTAAAATAGCAATAACATTTTCAAAACCCAAATGGTTCCCATTATTCCTAATTTTCTTATGTTTGCCCACCAGTGTTTTTTTGTTTATTTGAGCTTCAATTCAGAAGAGCTGTTAGTGAGACAGTTAAACATTATGATTCATTAATAATTGATTGGTCACAACTAATCACTTGCGAGACATATTGTTAATTGCTTAAAATTTTAAGTAGCTTAACTATAATTCTAACATGTATTATTTGAGAAATGTGTATTTAATTAATTGAAGCTTAGCACATTAATCGTGTTAAAAAGTTATGAGCTAGTGGTAACAACTAATGGCTTTTTTGATTTGTCAATACGAAAAGACTTAGATTTGGAAAATTTGCAAATTCGATATTTGAATATCGCTTTTTTTTAATTTTAGACACACTATAATTAACTTGTTTTACACTTGATAATAAATTGATAACTTTTGAGAGTTTCGCCTTTATATGATAGAAGTATACTGCTGCTTTTATATCCATTCGATCGTTTATGTAAATTCAAATTGAATTAAATAGTAAACAAGGACGAAATTTAAATAAAACATTCGTTCTGAAGTATGAGTAAAAAGTTAGCAATCTACGCCTACAACCTAACATTATTATGTTGACATAATGACTTAAATATCAATAAAATTAAACAAAAATATTGACTTACTGCTTGTTTTAACGCCTCCCAGCACCAAGTTAGGCGGCTGCTTGTTACCCTCAGCGAATGAGGTTGTTCTTGGACGCCCACTCATGTCGTCGTCGTCTTCGGCAACGGCGGCGGCGTTCTTATTTGGATTTAGGGTATTTTCAAAAACGTCACTAATATCCTTTGTAGAAGCCGTAGTTGCTATTTTAACGAGACCACTGCAGCTGCGGATGTTTTGTGAGAGATGCAAAATATTGCAATTTTTATTTTTTTTTGTTTATTTTTTTTTTAATGTGTGTGTATGTGTTTGTTTCAATCTCTCGGTTTAGATGTTTGCTTCTTTTCTAAATGGTTCTTGTAAGCAATTTGTTAACAATGAATGTTTTTGTTTTTTTTTTGTATATATTTGGCATATACAACGCAGATGACAATTGAATTTAGCGTTTTTCTTTTTTTACTGCTAATCGAGATAATTTGGAATATCCTGATAATGTTTGGAATCTGCGAGTTGCAAGGAAAAAAGAGGTTAGTTAATTTTAAATTTATAAATAAGAGATACTTTTTTTTGAAATATTTGCATACTTAATTGCATAAATTCGGCGATGCTGCTGTTTGTTGCGTTTCATTTACAACACTACTTAATTTTCTACTATCGGTTGCTTTTGTTGTTGGTGTTGTTGTTGTTGTTGTTCTTTTCTCACACTCCCCTGTTAACTTTGTTGTTAATTTTACAATATTTTAAGTATTATAAATCTCTATTGTTAAAGAGTTGGGAGCCAAGTTCAAGTTTCTAGTTATTTCTGTTTTGATGTAAATTGCACAATTGTTAAAGTTCATTTAACTTATTTAAAATAAAATAACAAAAAAAAGGAAATTGTTGTTGTTGTTGTTCAATATGCCAAAGTGTTGTAATAGTTGCTGTTTTTGATTGATTTACATTTCAGCGATGTTTTTGTTGTTGTGATTGCGATTTAAAAAATCTGCAATTAAAAGAAAAATATATTTAGTTATTTTTAATGCCGTAAAATAAAAGGCTGGGCATGGTTAGTTATCAATTTTTTATAATCGAAAATTGAAATAATAGTTTTTTATTTTTTATCAATCAATAATCGCGATTATTTTTATAAATTATCTTTTCTGGTTATTACCGGGAGTAAATTTATCTTTAACAATTTTTAATTTTTTTAAATTAGAGAAAATAATTGATTTTTAATTTTTATTTTTTTTTTATCAAGATCATCATTTCGGGTCATTTGTTGCCATTTTTAATTTTTTAGACTAACTTTTTGATAGTTATTTTTTTTGACCAAAATTAAAATTTTATGTAATTGAAAAACCCCAACAGAGTTTAGCTTTCACTTTTTTATGGCCTCAAATATTTTTCAGCTTCGAATAGGAATTTTTTTCACTTTTCTTAAAAAATACCTTCGATTTAAAGTTCTAACTCCTAAATCGAATAAATTTCAGTTTTGCAGCCTTCAGCCATACCATTTGCCTGTAGATGGAAAGAAGTTTACATTTGGAATTTAACAATTGACAGCGCTTCTGGAATCGTTGCCAAGTGAGTTTCCTTCTTTTTAGTTGGGTTAAAAAGTTGAAAGTTTCTGAACGTTCCCGATTTGTCTCTTACTTAGGTGGTAACCCTAATATATATAGTTTTTTTTTAAGTTTTAATAAATTTCTTAACTACACTTAACTATGGTGCACATGTGAAGCAAGCAAACGAAAATTTTTCTTTGTTTTTCTTTTCTTTTCTTCACTCAAAGTTCAACAAATCATCTACAGTATATAGTAAATATATTGAACGTACACGAGTGTGACACATTTTTGGCAATCTGTACAGATATGCAAGCACACTCATATACAGCTTATAAAAAAAGTTTGAACTCATGAGACTTTATGTCTCTACGGAATTGCTTTTCTTTTCTTTGAAGGATGAATTTATTTTATACGATTACGTGGCTGAGATTTGTGCAAAATCATTATTCTGAAAATAAGTAGCTACTTGAAGGTAAGTTTCTCTTTTTCTAAATTGTATATAAGAAGTAGGTGACCAATTGTAAAAAAAGGGGTAACATTTTGCAAGCAACATCTTAAATTGTATACGTTAGTTAATCAAGTCAAATTATGTTAAGAAAAACTAAGTAAAGTATGTCTAAAGGTTGTCCCAATAAGAGTGCACTTTTTTATTTAATAATAAAAACACTATTTTTTGAGCGAGTTGTGATATTTTTATTGCATTGTAAAGTAGACATGTTCCAATAAAGTATGGCATAAAATATCCGGCCACCACTGCTCTGATGACAGCCCATTTCTCTTTTCATGAAATTTTCGATCACTTTTGCCCAAATATGTGGCTGTATCCCACCGATGACGCGTTGGATCTCGGCCTTGAGCTCAGAAACTGTTTCGGATTTATTCACATAAGCCCGAAATTTCACAAAACCTCAAAAAAAAAATTGCATGGCGTTAAGTCGCATGATTTCGGTGATCAGTTTACATCAGAATTTCGTGCGATGATTTGGTCTGGAGTCGTTGCTGATTTTTTGATTCGCGGTGTGACAGTTGGCGCCGTTCTGCGAATTCACATATCGTCCAGATACATGTCGTTCAGTTGAGGTCACAACAACTCCATTATCATGTTCATGTAACGAATGCCGTTCCCAGTTACTGCAATTCCAGCCATATTTTCAAAGAAGTAAAGCCCAATCACGCCGACTGACCTAAATCCGCACCAGACAGTTGCCATTTGTGGATGTATTTGTTTCTCATCGAGTACGGGAGATTTCTGAGTCCCAAATTCGACAAATTTGTTTATTCACGAAGCCATTCAATTCAGATAGAAATGCGCTTCGTCGGTGAAGATGCATTTTTTCACAATGATAACGCGTTGCTCTTTTGTGTAGTGCTCCATTTTTAATAATAGGAATAATCATAGGTTAAAGCTGTCAAATTTTAGAGTTGCCACTTGCACGAAAACAAAAGTGAAAATTTTCGTCGCGAAAATTTTCGTATGACTTAATTTTTGATCAAAGCAAGCCCCAACTGGAAATAATTTTAAGAAAATCGCAATTAGTTGTCGCGTGAAAATTCAACTCATATTGGCATGATTTTTTTTTATTTTTCCAAAAACATCTAGCGTATTACAACGCCTTATAACGTGCAAGTGCATTTTTAGCTGCATTTCATGTAATAAATCATCACAACTTTAAATTGCAAACTGGCCAAAACAATCAAGGGTAAAATTATTTAAAATATGCAACTAAATCATATTTCTAATTTTATACGACAAAAAAAAAACAAAGACAAAGGCAAAGGCAAAAAATGACAGCCAAAAAAGAACTGGCGCTGGTAGCCTAACATCACCACATTGTCGACACCGATGACCCGAGTACAAGGATACGGAAATATAAAGAAAAACGGTGGTATGGTATGATGCCAAGACATCTAACAGCATACAGCATACATACATACGTATGATCCAAACGAGTGAGAATTTCTAAAATATACCCATATAAACGAACACTGAAATGAATATATCATACACACAGATACAAAAACCAACAACATTTTGCACTAGCAAAACTTGACCCAATTATTGTAAAAGCGTCAGTGGCAGCGATGAAATGCGAAAAATATAAAAACAAAAGGTTTATAAACGTATCAAAATATGTGAGCATTGCAACACATTTAGTAAATTTTAAAAATATAAAAAAAGACAAGAGTCATCTAGCCATCCATCCATCTATCCATTAGATATTTATTCAGCAAAGTACAAAATTAAATTCCACGCAAACACGAGCAAATAAATTTTAAGAGATTAAGTAAAATATCGTAATTTTTGCATGTTTCGAAAGTCTTTCGAAAGTTAAAGTAGAGCAGAGTACAAAGTAATGCGTTAGTAAAAAATGCAATCAGTCCAAGTGCATAAAAATGACCTACTTAGAAGCAAAGTTAAAAAAAAAAGAAAAGAAAGGGGAGCGCCAGTGTATGCCAATAATTTGTTCATCATCAGCTTAATGCTGTTGTTGTCTTCACTTTTCAAGTGTTATTGTAAAGTTCTTACGCTTCAACTTCAGCATGCAAGCTTAAACCTCGTCAGATTATAGTATCGAATGTACACTTTTTTAATATATGCACATTTTATTAATGTTTTTCTTGATATCTGATCTTTTACTTTCCTTTCTTTTTATAGCATTGTCAATTAAAAACTCTAACAAGAATTTGAGCAACGAAAAATCTCACAAGGTATCTGCAGATCTAAAAATCTTTCATTGAGTCCCTCAGCTTTAAGTGTAAGTTTTCTTTAGCTTTTTTCCAAAAAAATCACCAAATTCGTTCAAGAGAAAATATCTTGCGAAACTCCCTTTACCCGTAACTGCTTGAGAGAGGGATTTTTTTTTGACAAACTGTCAATTATGGTCTCACTCATTTACTCGGAAATTGTACTTTAACACACCATTTCCTCAGTTTAGTTTTTAGAGAACTTTCTCAGTGAAAATTTTACACTATCTCCCATATGGTCAGAGAAAACTGTAAGGTACGGAGCAACCGTGCTTAGGGGTCCTTTAAATTTGAAGTCGAGAGCTGCTTAATTGATTACTGAATTTTATTTCGTAGATCTGGTGGTCCCTTATAAAAAAACATGAGAGCTATCAAAATCGAAGAATTCGTAGCCCTCAGAAAATCAAAGAGTTTGGAGGCTTGAAACCCTTTTAAGAATTTAACAAAATTCAGATAACTAAGAGCGTTTCAGAAACTTGGAGTTTTCAGCATTTCTTATAGAATTCAGGATCCGCAAAGGAATTAAAGCACTTCAAGCTTGAGAATTTAAATCGCGTATATTCAAATCGGAAATCAGTTGTTTATGAAAAACAAAAGCTCGAGTTTTGAACTGTGCCTAACCAAGGCTAGAGCTGCATCTAATTTTAAACTCGATATGAAAAATATACGTCAGTGTATTATTTGAGGCACAATTAGTGAGTGAAAAGCTTAAAAATGTTTGATTTTTGCATAATAAAAGCAGCTGAAAAGTCGAGTTTTTAAATCAATGTGCAAGGCCAAACTTGATAGAGGACAGATTTCATATAAGACATGTCTTTGTTGAGAAGCTCAAATCAGTCAGTTGATCTAAGGCTTGGATATCAGCGCTTTACTTAAATTTGGAGACTAAACTATATTCTAGATCCAGAACTAGATTTAAAGCTGTTCAGTAGAAATAAGAAAAACAGTGTGTTCCTCTTTCGTGGTTTTGACTTAGAGCCAAAAGTTAATTGAGCGACAGCTTGGACATCAGTGGTGTATTTTATTTTATTATTTTAGAAACGAAAAAATTTTGAATCAGTGTACAAGGCAAGACTTGATTTAGGAAAATTTGATTTCATAAGTGAAATGTTTTTTTTTTTTGCTAAGGAGCCGAAGAGTCAATTGATTCATGGCTTGGGGCATACGTGGTGTATGCAATGACGCAAATATTTTTCTTTCAGTTCAAATGACAGAACTTCATCTATAAAGGAAACATAAATTCAAAGAGTTAAGTGTGGAGTTCAAATAATTTGTTCAAAGCATTAACACCCTACCATGCTAATATTTTTAAGTCCCATTCAAATTGACAATGGAGTGATATATACGTGCAATATAAAAAATATAATTAAAAGGACAATACAACATTGAGATATATTTTAATGAGGGCAAGCAATTTAGGGTAAAATTCAACGAAATTCGGTCAAACAATTGAATGAAACAAAAAAACAGACACATGAAACTTGTGAAATACCAAAATTCAATGCACGTTGCATGTAGCGCCACATAATGACAACTTACGGTCACGTTGGATTATCTGTCAGCTCAATTCAGTCAGTCTGTCTGTCGGAAAGTCTGTTTATTTGCCGCTGAAATGTAGACGACAGAAGAAATCTTGTAATTTTGCATAGAGCCATCTACTTTTAGCACAGTTATTTATAAAAATTATTAATTTATTTGCTTTTTGCTGCTAGGATAAAAGGAAAGTATTTCAAAATCGTGTCAATTAAATACATGACCATAAAGATGCTTTGAAGAGCGAAAAAGAGTGCAAAAGAGAAGTCACAATAGCAAAAGAGCTTATTGTTATTACAAGTTGCGGCACGCCTATGTCTGGCAATGACACAATTAATTCTTTTAACTCATCATTATTTGCACAATAATTTACAGATTACTTTTTATTTTTTCATGAAATTTGTGTTAGTAAAAATTTGTATTTCCTTCGACAACAACAAAAAAATAGTGAGTATTTTTAAAGAATTATTTAAATTTATTAAAGCAATTCATTAACAAACGAAATAACAGAAAAAAGTGGATATGCTGACCAAGAATCGCAAGTTTCATAATATAACTCCTCCAAATGTATGAGTTATTGCTAATTTGACACAAATCTAGGACTTACAGATGACCAAGAGGACGTCCAGGAAACTTTCGAAATTTTAGACCGATTGACGTAAAATGAAATTATTTTTTCTGTGTCTCCAGCTTTTTGCAACACTGTAAAATTTTTCAGAAAACTAAGTAAAAAAAGGTGCCCACTTTTCAATATTTAAATCGAAAACATTTACAGGAAACTAATCTCAAGTCGGGGCCACTCGGATATTTTTAAGCTTACAGTTTTCTATTTTTTTTTAAATTATAAATATCTTTAAAGAAAGAAGCACTATACAAAGAAGTAGATACACAAGAAAGAAATTTCGCTTTGGCACATCTACAGGAACGATTTCTTACATGCCAAAAAGTAGAGTATCTTCTTTTTTTCGGTATAAATTAGCACAATTAGATTTGTGAATATATGTATGTATATTTATCTCTGTCTATTTAATAAAATTTATCTTTATCTATATTTAACCCTGGCTCTAGCAAAATAAGCCAATACTACGATTTGGCACTGGATTCAAAGTTTCTGGAATGCTGTCAAACGATGTTTCATTCTTGAATGTTTACAGTTTTGCTTTATGAATCAAAGATTAAAAATCCTGCCTAGAAAAAATGTTTAAAAACGTTGTTCTGCAACAATGTTTAGAAACACTGTTTAGCAACAATGTTTAGAAACTTCTTTACCGACAATGTTTAGAAATATTCTGACATTAAAAACAACAATACGTAAAAGTATTGTTTAGCAGCATCAACAACAATATTTAGAAGTATTGTTTAGCAAGCATATTTATAAACAGTGTGGCGCTGGCAACAATGTTGAGAAACAAAGCTTAGTAACAAGGTCAAGAAACATAATTCAGCTAAAATTTGAAGACACGTTTTGAAAAGCAATGTTTTCAATGTATAGAAACATTGTAGTTTTAAGGACCAGTGTTTAGAAATAATGCTCAGATTGTTAAGCATCAGTGTTTAAAAACGTTGTTTAGCAACAATGTTTAAAAACATTGTTTCGCAACAATGTTTAAGTACATTGTTTAGCAACAATGTTAAGAAACAATTTTTACGAATAATATTAAAAACGTTTTCTTAAAAAATCTTACACTTGGCGAGAATAAGAAAATCATTCCTTAACCAGTAACTCCCCTTTAACGGTGCATAAGTCAACATTTTTACCATAAAAGAGAGAATATGCAAACAACATGCAAAAACAGTTAAAGAGAATCCGAGAGCGTAAAATGTCAGTAATTTTACGCAAAAAAAAATTTGTAACAAATTTTGATGCAGCGAGACAACACAAAAATTGAGTGCGCAAAATCAGAAAATTCGCATAGGTAAAAGAAAAAGAACAATGCAGGAGAAAATGCTGCAAGAAATCTGGAAAATGTTATGTGTAAAAAATGAATTTTTTTTTAAGAAATGAATAAAAATTCAAGAAACAGCCAACGACACTTTAAAAATCGTAAATTCCATAAATGTTTTTTTAAAATACAAATTTTTCCCAAACTTTAAGCAGAAGTAGAATTTTACAACCGAAATTAACTCCGTTTTAGAAAGCTTTAGTGTATAAAAATGATTTCATGAACCTTACATTGTATAACTTTCTAGCAACTGATTTTTACATGTTTCTAAAGGTTGCCGCCTCTAGTTATTTGTATAACATTTAAAATTGTTACTAAAATTTCTGCCACTTTTTTGTTGCTCAAACATTTTTCGACTTTTTTCTTAACGCACTAATACGACATTGAAAATTATGCAAAGAACAAAATTCTTTGCTCGACAATTTCCATAACCTTTCACATCATTTCTTTTATACTTTAATTTATTTGCTAAATAATCTTAGACAGCTTTTCGGCACGCCAATGGTTCTGACGTTTTCGCATTCTTAAAATTTTTCTTCAGCGTATTGTTTTTTTTTTTAATAATTCACATTTTTATTTTAAATTATTTTTTATAATCGAAATCAAATATTTGCGTTTTTCCATGTCGGACCAAGTGTTGTACACTAGGGAATTTAAAGAAAATTCTACGGAATCGGAAGAATAGCCACGACCACTACAACAACGACGATGACGATAACAACGAGAGCAACAACGAGGAGCAGCAAAACGACGACAGCGGTAGCGCTGAAAGAAATATTCACTATTTAGCAAAAGAGCAACCAAGTGGATTTCGTTACCAAAAACAACAACGAGAGCAAAAAGTGTTAGCACGAGTATTTTTCGGTGCTCTCTATGAAAAAGTGGTGGAATTTCCAACCAATCTACTGACTCAACAAAAAGTTGAAAATTATTTTTGGTTTTTCTTTAAATTTTTTTTTTTTACATTTTGCACTCAAGTGATGATGATGACAATGAAGACGTCATCACTTGGTGCTAACCGAGACAAATTAGTTGTAATTGTAAGAACTATCGCGTTTTAGGGAATCCCCGATATACTGCAATGGAAAATATGATGGTGGATATAAAGCGCTTTCTCAAGGTTTCGAAAACATGTTCGAAGGAAATGATGAATAATTTTTTATGCACCAAAAAAATTTCTTTACTTTCGGAACACAATAAAACAATAATTTAACGCAGTTGCTGCACCACTCCTGAGTTATCAGCGACAGTAGAGTCTCTTTGCTATTAGTTTATTTGTCAGAAGAAGTAGTCAATCAGAGTTGTGCTCACATAAAGTTATCGCTTTAAATTTAAAGCTTAGTTTCAATGCACTCGTATATAAATGTGCTTCTGCCAGGACTGTATCGATGGTGATCACTTAACTAGGTATACATTCTGGCAATTGTTATAATCGTTTCAGGAAAAACTTCGCATCTGTGCTCCACAAGTATTGGCTTTAAGCAGATTTCCTTCCGAACAAAGTGATATATGTTTTCTACTTAGATTTTACGTTCCTATTAGCAATATGAATATCGAGGAACATACCGCGTTATATTAACGCCTACACATATATTTTAATTTTGTTCCATTTTTTACTTGTTCTTCCACTGCCTTATCCATATTGGCTTCCGTCGCCATTTATTATAGTGAAATTCTAAGTCAATTATCATAAATATCGGGAAGCACTTTCAGCGCCAAGTGCATGTACTAATAATGCAATGAAGATCACTCATACGACCTGTTGTAAATATTTCTTACACAGGACAAAAAAAAAAGAAGACGAACAACAACACTTTTCTTATTGATTTGAGCGAGCTGAATCTATGTATATTGATTGATTAAACCCATTGGTACCGAAAATGTCACTTTTAGCCATAATCTGTTAATCTTCGAAAATGAATTAATCTTTTGATATTGAATTCAAATACGGTCGGTGAAAACTCTGCATCTTCATGAACTTTGAGCTGTTCCATACTAAATTTCTCAGTTAAAAACAAAAAATATATATATATATGATTTTTTGCATTGTATAAAAAATAGTTACAACAGGTCGTATGAGTTATATTCATTTTATTATTAGTACATATATAGGGTGATTCATTTAGAAGTTTTTTTTTATTTGTTTTTTTTCACAGATCAAGCGTGATTGGTGTCATCATATTTTTATTCGGTATTGTTTGACATTTCATTATGAAAAGACTTACGCAAGAACAGCGCTTGTAAATTGTGGAAATTTATTAAAGTCACATAAATTTCAACTTTATATTCACTCAAAATTCACATGATTTTTGCAATTATCAATTCAAGAAGGCCGCTTAGATCGTATAATATCAAACCTCTGGATTTTTTTCTTTGGGTGTCAAAAGTCTTCGTCGAAACCAACAACTCGCATAATTCACGGAAAATTAGACATTTGAATGAAATTGTCTTTAAAAAGTAAATATCAGAGATTGTTCTTTCCGACACCCAATTCTATAATAAGTGTTTTATTTAAAATTGGTGGCGAACGTTTTCGTATTATTCTGTAACTATCGCCATCGCCATATATGATGTTTAAAATGTGTTGATGTGGTATTAAAAAAACACCGCGCAGTATTTTTCAAAATTTGTTGGTCTATTGAAAATAGTGAGCCCCTTATTCAAATGGCTTCAAGGCCGACTGTAAGCCAATATTCGATATTGAATATTGTGCTTAAACGCCTGAATCGTTTCTGGAGTGTGAGCATAACATCAATGAAGCGGCTGATTACAAGATTATTAATGCGCAAAACTTCGATTGTTAGACGACATGCGTAGCACGCAACGCCATCCAGCTGGTACCAGAGATCGCTCAAATTCATTGATCACTTTCTGTCCAAAAAAACAAAAAAATGGTTATTATGCCTCTGTGGCGATCTCACCTTCGATGTCAATTTTGAGCTGCTCTTAAGTTCAACCAAGCGGACGTTATTTTACTTAAATTAATGAGGAAGCGATGGATAATTCAAGGAATTTATGCAGTCGTTCAAAAGTAAATATTTTTAAAGGAATTTTTGGTAATTTATCATAAATAGGTAACTGCGGAAAAATGTTAAATGATAATAAGTTTCTTTTTTTACTTTTTGAGTTCCAAGATTTTTTTTTATTTTTTTATATTAGCGCAAAAATATCATTAATGCATGTGAAAAATGAAATTTTCTGGAAAATTTACAATTTTTCTGACAAATTTTTCAGCCTAGAATAAGCGTGCTTTTGAGTTTCGTTCTAGTTCGTTTCTGCTAGGGGAATTTACTACAACCATAAAGTTCAAGTTTCCCGAAAAATTTTTTCAATCCAAAAATAAATTTAAAATAACTTGAATAAATAATTTCTTTTTTCTGCAGTTGGATTGACAATACACCTTCGATAACTTGGTTCTTATGCAATTTTCCCGTGGACATCAATGGACTAAATAAAAACATAGTACGTAAGAAAAATTAACCAGTTTCTTAAAAGAGTGTAATAATGAAACATCAAATCATGAACATAATGCTTAAACATTGACCTGGGCTGTGCGAATACCAATCACCCCACCACATAAGTTAAAACTCGAAACATGACCAAATGACAGCTGTCAAAAGTAATGTAACTAACTTTTGCAGTATTGATTTAAACTTCGAATTCCATTCAAAAAAGATTCAATCCTCAGAAAATGAGACCGACAAAGAGAGTGAGAGCATGAGAAAGGGATTCCCATTTGACAAATATGACAAGTTGAAATCACACTGCTGCTTAGCATACAACAGTGCACACAAATGAAATGAAGCTGAAAGAGAGTACAACAAAAACAACAAAAAATAAACAGGGCATAGAGAGTGAGGTGAAGAACGAAAAAAAAAAGTATCTGAGCACAAGATTTTGCGCAAATATATATACAGTGATAACTCGATAGCTGATGCTAATAAGAACTTCGGCTGCTCATGTTCGCCTTTCGAAACTTCATGATCTTAACACATTTAAAAATTGGTATTCTATTTTATGGAATTTAATTTACTAAGCATGTAAAATTCTAGTGAATACTCAACTGAACTTACTCAAATCATGAGAGTGGATAAAAAGTTTTTAGAAATTTTGTTCAATTTTGTTTATGAATATTCATTAGAAAAAAGTGTGGATTTCCATGTTATCGAGCGATCACTGTAGTAAGCTTCGAACAAATTATTACAAAAAAAGCAAAAAAAAATTATAAGTTTTCGTGTGTAATAGAAGCTGCTGCCGCAGCTACTTTCATGTGAAAGTAAAATTTTTTAACGTTTTTTTTTTTTTCAAGAAAAAAAACGAAAGAAAAAATAGAATTAATCATTCAGTTGCATGAATAAGTAGTTACAAATGTTTGTCAGCGCGAATGAAAGTCAAACACGCAAAACTTGCTTAGACAAACTGACAATTTTTTTTCGTTCTACGTTCGAAACCAGAAAGTTATGGAATAGAATATTGAACATGAAACAACAAAATATTTATTAAATGATTGGATAACTTTGGAGACAACAGCAACAACAAAATATAGCAACCTCAAGAAGACAAAGCCACGTTACAAGTAAAACAATAATGGCAAATTGTTGAAGTACAAATGGAAGAAAGAAAAAAAAAAACCCCAAGGGGTCGTCGTTATGTACGCTACTGTTGTTTCTATGCAGTGCATGCAATAAAAGTGTTAAAGAGTGCGCAGGTGGAAGGGCTGATTTGCTGTTGAAAAAAAGCAACAAAACCATTAAGAAATCAACGACAGCAGCAACAACACCCTATCGTAACAGTCAAGTCAGTCGGTCGAGTGGCTTTGACTCAGCTGCTAAACAAAACTGGTAGGTTACGGTGCAAGACATTGCGTTGCAATTTCTATATTGATTTTGAATTTGTTGTTATTGTTGTTGTCTGATTAACCTCTTGGGGAACGATCTACTTAAGCTTGAGAACAATTCCATGGATGGAGGGGATGCCAAAGAAATTCCCCAAACACGAAAATAAAGCCGAGTAATTGGATGTAACAAATGTACCTTTGATGGCAATTAACTAAATATTTATGTGGGTTAATCGTATTGTTTCAACCAAGAATTACACAGTTAATTTAGGAGAACGCTTTTGGCAAAACGATGTTCCAGGAAATAATTATTTAGAAAATGACTAAGAATAAATACACACAATTTTTTTAAATTCATATATAATTAAGTTCTTATGAGAAACTACCTCAAAATAACTTAGCTACATTTGTGGCATTCTTCAGGGGCACTTTCGCAATATTCGGTTAAGTTTAACCGAAAATTTAACTGACACGTTTTGTATTTAGTTACTATTATTAAACGAGCTACAATTTTATAAAGCATGTAAATGTATAAATACATATATATGTTACAGTGGTGGCCGACTAATTGAGAGTGCTCAAGATCTGTTCTGATTCTTTAAGTGAACAATTTTTTTTTTTTTTTTAACAATTTATTTACTCAACGAAAACTACATTAAAAGAAATAATTCTTAAACCAAAAATAATTCATCATTTATGAATGAGGTTGGCCGTGTAATTAAAAACGATCATGCAAATTGTGAATAACCTTAAGAAAAGTTAAAATATTGTTGAATATTTTGTTGGAAAACCCTATTACTATTGTTGCTATTGCAACTTTGCACTGCTTTGTCATAGAAGCAATTCATTTTTGATAAGAGTTCATTTCAAGGCCTCTTTTGCCACTCCTCCAGATATGAAATTTTTCCTATCAAATGTTCAGTTTTAGTCAATGCCATAGATTTTCAATAATTGGCTAAGATTTTCAACATTTTCCATGTTTTATTGACTTTTGCAGCCTTTATCAATTTTTTTCATTTTTTTTTTCGACTTTTCAACCTCTCTCAATTTTTTTCGACTTTTCAGCCTTTTTAAGTTCTTTCGACTTTTTCAACCTCTTTCAGTTTTTTCGAGATTTCCAGCCTCTTTAAACTTTTTTTCAACACTTTCAATATTTTATAGACTTTTTCAGCAAACGGTTACGGCTTCAACATTTTTTGACCTCTTTCAACTTTTTTCACATTTTCCATTTTTTTGACTTTTCAATGTTTTTAAATTTTTTTTTGTTTTTCAACGTTATTTGATATGTATCAAAAATTTCCGACTTTTTGAACATTTTTCAATATTTTCCAACCTCTACTAACTTTTATCAACATTTTCCATACTAAGTATTTCAACATTTCTCAACTTTCCTCCATAGTTTCCATATTTTTTAGACGTTTTTAGAGATTTTCAACTGATTCACTTACTCACTGTGCTCATTTTTTTTCGACTTTTCAACCTTCTTAATTTATATTAATTATATTTTCTCTTTAAACTTTTTTATCAGTTTTTCCTTCTATCGATTTTGTAGCTTTTTTCAACCTCTTTCAACTTTTCTTAACACTTTACAGCATTTACTATATATTTTAACGACTTTTCAGCATTTTTCAACTGTTTCAACATTTTTCAACCTCTTTCAACTTTTTTTCGAGTTTTTTTACATTTTTCATATTTATCGACTTTCAGATTTTTCAGCAGTTCCTGAACTGTTCCTGTTCCTGTTTCCACCTCTTTCAATTGTACTAAACATTTTCCATATTTTTCGCCTTTTTCAAAATCAAAACGAAATATCGAACAATGATCGGTTTCCTGGTACTGAGATGTTATGTCAAACTATCGGTTAAAATTTAGCCGTACATTATGAAAACGGCTTTTGTCAGGTCCAATTTTGAACATTGCATATTGTTTTTTATTTCATTTAGATCAAATCTGCTACACAAAATAGACACAAAATTAAACATTGGTTCTTACCTACAAAAATGAGGTCTACAGAAAAACAAAAAATGTAGAAGAGATCGAAAATAATTTACAAAAAAAGAACAAATCACCCAAATCATTTTTGTAAGAGTCAATATGTTGCAATTTTCTCAAGTGTTGTGCTATGAAAAATGGAACAATACAAAAGCTTGGAAAGGAACAGTTTCTTGATTTCTGAAGCGAGATTATATAACAAGCTTTCTGTTTTGCCTTCTACTTTTCCTTTCCCCTCAGAAGAGGTCAATGCTATTCAGAAAATTAAAAATATTTTAATTATTATTTTGTAAATTTTATTTACACATGATTGTTTTTCAAGTTCATGCAATCTACAGAGGAGATTTTTATTATGCAAATAAAACAGAAAATTGAATATTGCGTAAATGTACGAGGAATAGCTGTAGATAACTGCTGTGATTTAATTAGATTATTGTAGCATTTTATGTGTGCAGCTTGATTGTAATAATGTGGACAGTCTGACCTACAGTTTATATGAATGTAGACGGCTACACAATGGTGATGTTATTGCTACTGCTGTTGCTGATGAGGCTGTAAGAGTATTTTGCGCAAACGCTGACTAAGCAGCATGCTTAATTGATTGCTTGCCCGCTTGAGCGCTGGGAGCGTGATGACGCAGTGTTGCAGCAATCAAATAAAACCAGCGACAACTATATCGACGACGGCTACAGTCGCCGCTGTTAAACAAGCTGTTTATAATTTGTGTTGTAATTAAAGTTGTTCAAACTTTAAAATTGATTTTATATGGAGAAAAAAATTACCTGGCTGGCTTGAGAAGAAAGCGTCATTTACACGAACAGAACATTTTACGGTCACGCTGCAGGGGAGAATTTATTAAGTTTAGACGATCCATCTTGCCTAAGTATGAGTTAATTTGGCGCTACGATAAGTTTAACTCTTGAACATAATATATTTTATAAGGGAGACATTTTGGTAGCGTTAAATTAGGCGTAATTGCCGCCTGCTTGAGCAGTTGTAGGAGAAAAAAGAATGTATAGAATGATCCGAAACACTAACAAGCATTGAGAACATCAACAATACAAAATAAATATTCACATTCTAGAGCTCGAAGACTAATGCATCTCAATACCCGAATTCCTCTTTGAGCTGCTGCAACAATAGCACGATATAGCGAAGGCTAAATCAAGCCTCCGAAAAGGGGAAACCTCCTTAAGCTGCGATTTGAGCTGATGGGAAGTAGTCTCTGTTGAATGATTTGGATAGTTGAAAAAAACTTTACAGTATTTGGAATCTGGTGACATTTTTGCCATGTAGCCGTTGGAAAATCGGCTCCAGCTAGATTTTAGCTGAGCGAAGTGTAATATTCCTCAATACCACCGAATCATAGTGAAACTATTTTAGAACATAGGAGTATGCTGTTAGATCGAGTCACTTTATTTCGTTTTTGCATTGAATCAGAGCCTTACGTATGCATCGTGGAGGAATGGAGCACTGTCTATTAATGGTGGTTCTGATGACTGGAAAGCAGTAACTATTTTAACAGTAACTTATTTTGCTCCCTGACCTTAAGCACAAGTTCTTTAAAGGGTGTATTTTATTCTGTAGCAAAAATTGGGTTTGCATTATATTAAGAGCTGTATGCAGATGTGAATGTAGTTCAAAAGATAAAAGCCAGTCTAAAGCAAATTTCGGACACAGCTAACATAATATATTTTTGGTTTAAGCCACAATCTTCTAACTTAATCAACAAAAACTGAAAATAGGGGAAAAAGAGAAATCAAGAAAAAGTCGAAAACAGATATCTTTGACTGTGCAGTATCGATGCAGATGGTAGAGCGTAATAGTTCAGGTATTGACCCTTAATACATGAAAAGCCTCATAACTATTGAAATATCTGTAAGGGCCGATTTCACAATGTGCGGTTAGGTCTTGTCTGACACTGTCTGTCAGTTATAGTTCCGGTTTGGTTTGATCAGACGTTGAGGAAACATTAGCTTTCAGGTGTTTATTTTCTAAGGCCACTTGTTGAATATGAGTTTGTTGATTTCTTAATCATTTAAAAGGTTTTCTTTTTTCAACAATACAAAAACTTAAATTAATCTTATCAGTCTTTTTTTTTAACTTCTTGTTGCAAAATATTTTATTATCAATAAATTGTATATCTATGAGGTTTTTTTTGCTTTCGTGGTTTTGTTCCCCTAACGCTTAGGTATCTTGGTATTTTATTTTTTTGTCAACGATATGTTGTTGCTCTTTCAGTGCTTTTTTTCGCGGCAAAGTTGTTTATTTCAAGATACCCACGAAAATTAGGCAGCATTTTAACAGCGCAATTGAAAGAGTTGTTTTGCCTCACTTTGCGTTTTACCAAAAACTGACTGATTGTTTTTTTGGTATTTAATTTATAACAAAGAAATATTGAGTAATTTAAGGATTTTACCCCTACGCCTATAATAAAATAAATATAACACGTCAACCTTATGACAGCAGCAACTGTTAGTGCATTAAAATAAGTTTATTGACTGATTTTACCAAATTTGTGGAATAACCTTGATTTTTAGAAAATTCCTAAATTAGGATGATTTGACTAACTGAAACAGATTTTCCAAGTGGAACTGATTTTATTATTGATGACCTTGCAACGAAAGTCATAGTCACGACAGAAGGGAAAATGGGAACATCTAGGCATATTTTTTCCTACATAATTTTAACGAACGTCATGAGTTTGCAACAAAAGTGATGGCTATGAAACTACATAATTAGCCAAATATTAAGTGTATTTTTGCGTTAGCTATATTTTTTCAAACGCACTTTAACAAAACTGATAGTCACGAATTTGCAACGAAAGTTATTGTCACGAATTTGCAACAAAAGTGATGGTCACGAAATAAAATAAAAATTGCAACTAAAGTGACACCTAAGATCTTAACGAATCCCCAAAAAATAAAGTGTAGTTTATCCCATTCGTTAGTCATATATTTACAACAAAAGTGACGAACACGTGAGCAAAAAGTACACAAATTAAAAGACTGAAAATTTATTTGCGAACAATCTCGTGCTTTGCACAAATTCGTATAACCAGACAAGTCTTTCTCAAGCAGAATTGCAAATTGCATGTCAAATTGTGATTAATTAAACCAACTCATTCATTATGTTAAATACAGAGCCATAGATTACAAGTGAAGCTTTTACGTATATCTTAGTCGAAAATTAAATACCCTACACCAGAGGCTATAAGTTTTCAAAGCTTTGCAATTTCAATAAAATTGTTCCTTCCGCGAAAACATCAGACTTCACTCAATGTATGTGAATTGACTGAGAGCAATTGTTAATTGCTGTAAAAAATTATCAGAGCTTGGCAATTACATATGTGGAGAATGAACTCTTGATTTGCCTCATAGTTTATATAATATTATTGACCACATTACCACTTTTTTGATCCACTGATTACGAAAATGACAATTTTTCTAAAACGGGTCTAGTTTGCGAGAAATTTCAAAAAACATTTTACGCGAACATGGCAAAGAAGAAAGCAAGCACATACCCAAGAAACTGAAAATCAACCCAAGAGAGAATATTTATAAAAATTGTGCCTGAGCAAATAACACTCGGTTTTTTAGCAAATCACAAAAAATCATAACCCAAATATTATATTATTGATTAAATGTAAACATCAAACTTCCATAACAAGCAGAGCGAATATTTAGTAATCATAAACTTTGAATTCTTTCAGATTTTTTAGAGAACAAAATAGAAACGACGTGTTCTTCATTTGTTTGTGCAAAACAATTCCATACACGAAATATGAACAAATGTCCATGTTTTCACATAATACCCCAAATGGAATCATCCATATTGTACGAAACAATTTTTTATAAGCAGTGGCGTCACTTCATCAAAACCTTGGTGGGGGAAGCAAAAGTTATAATTCCACCATATTAGATGGTTTTTTTGAATATATGTATTCAGTAATAACTAGTATCAGATCCTGGGGGGTGGGGGGGCAATGCGCTCCCCATCCATACCCAATTGACGCCACTGTTTATAAATTTTGCATAATCTGTATTTTGCTGCATTGGGTAGTTTAAGGTTTAACAAAGTGAATAATGCATGCGAAGTGAGTGGAGCCATGCGTCGGTCTTTGCTTAAAGTATAATTAAAGATTTATTTTGGAGCTTGCTACATGGGATTATTATAATTTAAGAGAAACAAACAAATAAAACCTCAATTAAACATTTTTCGAACTCTGCTCTTTAAAAAAAAAAATACTTTTCAGATGGCAAGGTCCATCCCAAGTACTTATTTGACAACTTCCAAGCGTCACTGGTTTTCTACTTTGACACTGTACATGAGAATCAGTTTCGTAGTCAGGGGATCATGTAGATAGATCTCAATTGGACAAAGGAATACATAAACAAAATTTATATGATATAGACTATATAAATCTTCAAAAATTATGTCAAAACTGTGTCATCTAAGCTAAGCGAAGGAGCTTTTGTAAAGATCCTCAAAAGGCTGTTTAGTTGGAGTAAAAAGAAGGGATGGATTTAAATATTCAAAAGTGAGAACCTCTTTCTTTCACGCCAACTGGGACATGACGGTGACAGTTTGTGATTCATATCAGACAGTATTAGTCTTACTCTTGAGTATTCTGCTTTAAGCTGAAAATTGAAATTCCTCCTAAAATAATGTCTACGTTGCTGAATAAAACCATATATTTTACTTGAGCTGTCAATGCAACGCGACGTAGAAAAGCTCGTAAGCAGCGGTTTAAGTTCTCATATTTAGCTGAACTTATAGAAATGCGGTGAAATAAACTTGAACCATTGATTGAACCTATTAAAATTTTAAATAAACTTTTTCTTTATCGTTCTTGGTTTTCGCGATGTTTATCACTTCACATTCTTAAGGATTATTAACTTGACAACTTAGCAAGATTATGTACTTTTTTATAATAATTTTTTATACGACAGAGTAAAAACTATAGAAATCAATTTTCAATTATGGCACCACCATTTGAGACTGAAAGCAATCGATATACATAGTTGGCAACACGCACATCTTTAATTTTACAACACTGCAGCGTATAAGCAAAAAATTTGACAACTGCACACAAAGGAGCAAAAGAATTCAAGTACGAAAAAATCGAAAAAAAGGAGTCGACTATCGGAATTTGCCCAATACCACCCTACCATGACGACAAGGCAACGACACATCGACTACACAAAGGACGATCAAAGCACACGACGTAAAGTGCAAAAAATCAATTAAACGGCCTATTGACATCTCACTTGCACCAATATACTTCCTACAAAATCGCGATACTTTACCACAGAAAATAAATGACAAACTAACTTAGCATGAGAAAAAAACTTGAAAAGCAAAAAAATATATATATATATAAATTCAACAAAATAAATTTTTTAACAATTAATTACAAAATGTGAACTTTTTTTCTTTAACACGCGAGAAACCAACTGACAAGAAAATGAGAAGAAAAAACGACGACGCAATAAAGAAAAAAAACGAACGTCAGAAAATTGAAAGCAAAGCGTAGTACGTAAATTGAAATTGAAAGCAATGAAATTTTGTGTACCTGGCGCTGACTCTGTCAAAAACTGCAACAGCACCAGTAGCGGCAACATTAATAGAAAAATATTTTCCAATCTTTTAATTAAACACCACAGATTTTACATTTTTTCTTTGAGCTACCAACAAAATTTTAATTTTGAAAAATTTCATTTATTTAAAAAATGAAAATTTTGCTTTCAATAAATTTACACTTGCGTCAATTCAATTTGAGAGGTTTCAACTGCGGCATACTTTTTCATTCTCTTCGCTCAGACCATGGTGAAATTGATCAAATCCAACATGCTCACACATTAAATTCAACACTACATCAAATTCATATAACATATATAGCCAACTCTTTCACGCACACAAAATGACACCTTTGCTAACGCACTAGCTGCACGTTCTCTTCCTCTACCTTTGCTGCTGATTTTCGTTGATTTTCAAGGATAGCAATTTGCAATAAATTTTTTTCATTTTAACATGACATTTCAAAAAAATCTTAAATTTTAGAAAAATTAAAATTCGGAAACTTTAAGTATGAACATAAGGAATTCGCTTAAGAGCTCACCAGCCTGCAAAACGAGTTGCAACTTTTTACTTAAGAGTAAAAGTTAACCAAAAATTGTAGGGCGGGCGCTTTAACAAAGAAATTCAATAAATTTTGTATAAATTTCCTTAATTGCATATAAGCAAATGGAACACTTAAACATTTTCTGCGTACTTTTGATTTCAGGTTTTCTTATATTTTATGCAACCAACAATTGATTCGCATATTTCCTTTACTGAAACAAATTTTGGTTTTTTTGAAATATTCACAAACTTTTTCCACACTTTTTTCATGCCTTTTATCACTATACGAAAGCTAAAATAAATGGAATTAGAAAAGAAATTTGACGACCGAGCCGAGTTCCAGCACCTCCGCAAACGCGCTGCAGCGTTTCATTATCGTTCACTCGTTCGTTCGTTCCACCACACCACACACAGTTCAACTTAATTCAATCTTTTCCTTTTCAATACTTGACTCTTCCTTTTCTATAACTTTTCACAAACTTTTGAAAATGATATTTCCAAATTTATAATTTTCTTTTAGTCAACTTTTATCAATCAAGTTATCGCTATTTTTTTTACAGATTTTAATACTTTACGCTTAGCTTTTATCTTGTATATTACCGTTTTAATATTTTTTTTTGTATTCCACAGCACAGAACTTTTTTTTGACTTCTTTTGAGTTTGGACTTTATTCTTCCTGTTCATGCAAACTTTGCCGAGAGAATCTTTTTTTTAATATTATACGCCGCGCGTTTTAATTAAATTGCATTAGTAATTCGCCTTATAGTTACACGCCGTTTGGTTTTTTGCTTATTTTTTACTACTGAAAAATTAAAAATCGGAAATTTTCACAGAGAACGCAGCGACACCACAGAGACGTCAGAAAGAAGCTCCTTATGTCATTTTTCATTTTCACTTCATTTAGAGTTGCTATTGGAAAGAAAAATATAGTATTAAATTATTCCTGTAGCAGTAATGCTCCTAAAACAGATCTATTGATAACATACTATATTTATGTTGGTATATATAAAAACAACATATGGATTTGTTCTTTAATATTTTGAGCTAAGGGACTTATTTCAACTGGGACGTGTGACTTAGCTTCTGTGTCAAGTCGCACCAACAACTAGAACTCGTTCAATTTCTCTGCGATAAATTTTGTAGTGTCAATTTTGTACTCACTCTTAATGTATAGGAAAAATCTGGACGATATCGCACATGCCAGTTATGCTTAGCTTCTAAGTTCAGTAAAACTGTCAAACGCGAGAGAGTATGGAAATTGCGTAGTGTGAAACAGAAAAATGTAAATCAAACAGATTTGAGAAAAAACTTATTTAAGTCCTAGTATAAACGGACTGAAGATGAGTTAATTTTCATAAGGATCTTAAAAATCCGTAGTAATTAATTTATTGTCATGATATATGGCTAAAATGGAAACAAGTAAATTGCGGCCTTATGTATTTTTTCGCAATTCATAGTAAGAATTTGCAACCGTGGAGAGCTCATGATGACGAGACACCAAGAAGAGCACTCTGAATGCGTTATTTTGATATTCCATCATTCTTATGTCGTTCAGTATGCGCTCTCGAACTCTAGTCAGAGACGATAGGTTATGGAGACTTTGCAACCCCAATAAAAACTTTCATTCCGCCGAACTACGAGTATCGGAACCCATTCAAAATTTCACACAAGAAATGTATGTTATGTGACGGTAGGGAACGGGTTTGATAAATCCGCGAAATAAATTTCGTTAATTTATTATCCCTGTTTTAGTCTTCACCGGGAATGAGTCTCCATCATGACTGAATAATATTGGTTGCCGCAAGCTGTCAAACTTTATTATTTGAACACTGCGAAAGCAGAACATAGCGTCCTCAACTGTCAAAATAAAATCAAAATAAGAAATTTATGTTTTGAAGCAACGAATTAGAGTGGTATATTATTTTAGTATAAAATGGAATCGTTTAATTTGGCAGGGATGGATTTTCATCTAATTTTAGCTGAGATGAAAGATTCATTTCACGTAAACATAAGACCTCGTTCCCCTCCGGCAAATTAATTACATATTTTGAGTGCACCGATTAATTTTCGATTTGAGGCATATTGTAGGACAGAATTGTACTAATCCGATTTGCGTTAAGTTGATACTGACATTCCAAGTATATGAAAAACCCCTGTAGAGGTAACTCTTTTAATCGACACCAAAAATAATTTTCAATTTAAATAGGGGTATGGTAGAATGTTTGTTCCACGGAAATATTTTACCCAATTATCAGGAGAATGGATCTGATTCTACTGGCAATTGAGCATAGTCTTATCGATCAAATTCCAAGGTACTAAATTATTTGCCAACCTTTTTTGTCTTAACTCTCCTTTTATAAATCTGAATATGTATATTAAAAATCTTAAAAATAGTTACAAACTTATGATTTGTCAGTGACTTTTAACTTTTTATTTGTACAATTGAATGTGAAAGAAAGTTCATTGTTTCAGAACTACTAAATTCATTTTTAAACTGCAACAGTTTTATTTAAATATTTAGTATATGTAGTATGTACTTTGAAATAGACAACAATAATATGTAACATAAATTTAGATGGATTAAATGTTTTTACATAGTTTTCATATTGGACACACAATTATTGCTTTACATTATACGAACTATTAGTGAAAATCCAAAGCAGATTTTGGTCATCAATAGTAATCTAAACTTTCATCTATTCAGCCTGAGGCTTTCAATCGCTTCCATATTGCATTATTTTTAACACGGCGATGCCACAGCAAAAGTAGTGCATGAAACTTTGCATTACCGAGTATACTTTCCATCAAATCTGACGCACCATGAGCTATGAGCCCCTAACCATTTGACCATGCTGTCTGTTGTTTTACAGATGTCTATTTCACACTATGTTATTCATTATTGTGATTTTGATAAATTGTTTATGCATTACACCTTCGCTTGCCACATCGTGCATGTTTTTTCCATCTAATTGTAAGTATAATGAAATGAAATCAATGATTACAACTGATAAAAATGGTAATGCATGGTCCCAAAAGCTGCTGGGACGTTTTGAAAATTATGCTCTAAATAAATTATATTGTAGTATGGACTTTCCTTCTGTCATCGATTTTTAACATTTTAATGTCATTAATAAGGGTAATGTTGCTTTGCATGTGTTTTGTAAGTATAGTGCTTTCTCCTCTCCACAATCGCTTTTGCAGTTTGTCAAGTTCTTAAAAAATTTTTTGTATACATTTAACAATATAAAAATAAAATTTAAAGTTGATGTAGCAGAAACTTTTAAAATACGAGAAACGCCAAGAAAATCGACCTTTAACATAAATAAAAAATCATCCCAAAAAGTTCAACTTTACTCTTGGCAAAAAACTAGCGACAAAATTGAAATTTGGCCTGAAAAAAATTGTTTGGTCATTAATGAGAAATCATCCCAAATTTAGTAAGAAAAATTAAAATATAGTGACATTGTTTTATATAAAATTAAGCCTAAGTTGATACATCATATTTTTCGAAATATTTTTCATTTTTTTAACAATTTTGCCCCACTCTTTAGAAATAAATAAAGGTTCATAATATAAATACTTGCAATATAATACAATAAATAGTTATTATGTATAAGCTAAAGTAATGATTAGCTAACTAATAATTAGCTTTTAACATCCGAAACATAAGACCAATTGAAAATCATGTCAGTGTCGCTAAAAAATGCATGCATTTCTCTCTTACGAAGAACAAATTAATATGGAATTTGATTTTGATAATACTGTATCATATCATAGGTACGGGTGCGGAAGTTTTGATATGAATTGCGTATAACAGCCAACATATGAGCGGCGGCTTCCTTATTATTTTTGGTTGCAACAAAACGCTGCTTTAACAAATTAATTGTCTGTCCACGGAAGCACGGCAAACCAGTGTCCAACATTAGCGATACTAGCGAAACAATAGAGCTCTGATGGGGACGCACTGCTAAAAATGCTTGCACACAAAGCTCACAGAACCATTTGAAAGGTGGCGCCTCCATTTTGCCACCCATAATCATAACCATTTCATCTGTGAGTTTCATGTCCGGCTCAAAGCCGATATTACCACCCGGTGAGGACTCGAACATGAAACCAAAGTCTAGAAGCAAAAACATAAAATTAATAAAATCGAAACTTTCAATGTTTGTTCTTTGAAATATTATAACTAACCGATATGTATAACGTGCCCATCTTTATCGATCATTATATTTCCATTGTGACGATCCTTGATCTGCAATAAGTAACCAATAACTGAGTAGGCTGCCATTGATTTGACAAAATTAGCACGTGCAGCCTGAAATTCTTTAGAGCTTTCATCGCCATACTGATGCAGAAAATATTCATAAAGTCCAGTATCAGTTTGACGTCCCAATTGATCACGTGACTTAGCATTGGGCACACATTCAATGACACCGCACTGAGATATAGAATATTAGTTTTCTGTTATGCCGAAGAATTTTAAAGTACTACTTACACCAGGTGCAGTTGCTACTACTCTGTAGGGAAACAGAAAAAGATCTATGCCTACTTGCTGAAAGATATTTTTGAAAATTGTAATCACTTGCAGTGCAAGTATATCTTGACGGACATCATCGCCCACTTTAAATATTGCGGCTTGCCATAATTCAACGCCCAGCGACATTCGGTTATCGTTTTGGGAATTCTATAGGAATTATGAAAATTATATTTGTGATTCTTTTCTATATGAGTAGATTCAAAATTGTCACGGTGTTGCTATGGTCCCACATGTACCTTTTAACACTAAAACCAATTTTTTTTTTAAATGTACTTAATATAGTTATTTTTTTTCTTTAGATTTCTAAAAAACTATGTTGTAAAAATAATATATGTTTGCGATTTTAAGTTCATTTAACACCAACATTCTAAGTAATTTAATAAGTGGGGTATAATTCACCCTACATGGGTAAAAGCAATTTGTTGTCTGTAATTTGTATTTTCAATTTATTTCGTTATCATTTGATTAGTAATGTAGCTTCAGTATTTTTATCAACTTCTTATATATGGTATTTAATAAGGACACAATTCACTTACCGGATTATTTGACACATCCATGGCTAGCGTTTCTAGTTCCGTGATACCACAGCGATAAACCCGAAAACGTGCTAAGTATGGCGCCTTGGCCGCACTCTGCATAGGTGTACCACTATTATAATCAATATCTAGTACCATTGCTTCTGGATTAGAAGGCAAATAACAGCCCGACTGCACTTTAATGCGACTTAACGCTGCCAAGCAAGCATTTTTACGTTCTACTCCCTTGGGGAAGGAACGTATTTCACCCGAAACTGCAGTGATTTTACCGAAGAAATCAAATTCACGTTCATAGAAACGTTTGGCAGCACCCGAAAATGAAGAAATTATATTCTGGGTAAGCAAATCCAAACTTTCAAATAAATTGGGATCTTTATGCTGCTGATCCTCGTCCATATACATATTAGTTTGCATATTCCAAATTAATTGATGTGCCACAATTTGTGAACGTTTCGAGATATTTTTAATGAATTCGGTAACGTAACCCATTGTATCATGACGCAATGCCTGCACCAATTGTGGAATGTATGGTAGCACAGATTCAGCTGGATAGGAGGAAAGTGTCTTAACAGCATATTGTGCTGTTAAAGGATGTGACGGGTACTGTCGTGAGAAGTATGCCAGTGCCTGTATTGGATTGACATGAGACCATGACAGAATGTACATTAAATCGGCACTCTCTTGTAGCAAATTCTTTGTTGTACAAAGATATTTCAGAGCTTCAGGTATTTCACACACAGCAATGGGATCAGAACAAACCAAGCGTGTAACTTCTTCTTCAATTGATTCAGCATTTTTAATACGCTGTGGTAAAAACACAGCCAATGTTGGACTGTATGCCCAGGCGAGACGTGTGTAATCACGCCACACGTTTACCTTGTAGGGACGATTCCGCCATTCTGTGATTTGTTCTTCCCCTGGAAAGGTATTATATATATGCAGATGCTAATATGTCACTTGTCATAGTATTCTTACCTGGTATAGCTAAGTCTGGTAGACTGTTTGGATTGTACCATGTGAGCAAAAATTCCAATTCAACTGCTAAGAGTTCTAGAATCAAACTACGTTTCTTCATGTAATCTTTATCGTATGCATCCTTCGGAAAAGGAAGTCGTTTCGAACGATTTGAACGCTTTGACAGCGTCGAAGTCGAATGTGGTATGGTATTGTACCAACCACCAGTACCACCTGCCGACATAGAACGTCCTACTTCGCCACTGGCACTAATTAACGAAGCAGTTTCTGGATTTTGTCTAACCGATAGCATTTGAGTTGATGCTGTTGACGCCCCAATATCATAGTCACCTACCTCAGACGTAATCAAATGCTTCTTTTCACTGCGCATAGTTTGCCAAAATTTTAAAAGTATCAGTATATCATTTAATAGCTGTTCTTTGCCTTGGTTCGGACAAGTAGGCGGACCGCAAAAATAGTCCAAAGCATTGCTATAGATGCGTTCTCGCAAAATATTTCGTGCCAAAGATTTTGGTATGGTATTACCCTGCAGCAGGGAAAGACCACATTGCAATAATTTGAAACGACAGCCAACTGTAGCTACTTGACGGTTTTGCTTACAATTTTTGGTGATTGGTAAACAGCGATGGAGTAGCAAGCAGAACATTTCGACTTTGTCGCGATTGCAATATTTGGCAGTGTCCACCATTTCGGATAGTAGCTGTAGCCAGATAAGATGTGGTGCAATAAGTATCGGTTTGGAGATAAGTTTGCAGCCCTCATAAGCAGCTAGCGGGTTGGTTATTTCCACTTCATCAGAGAAAAGACCCATTTTCTTTTCAAATGTTGTTTGCCAAGCGCTGACCATTTCTTGTATGAAGCACAATTCGAGATCTTGACGAGCAGTGAGTACCCACTGCCAGCATTCGACTGCAGTTTCCATTGCAGATTCGGTAAAGAGTTTAACTTGTGAAGTAGCTGTAAGGCATTGAGACATGTAAGATAGAAGATATTTCCGTTTAAATGAAATGTAAGTGACGCATCAAAATAAAGTTAAATTTTATTTTTTTTTTTCTTTCAAACTAAAATCATCAAATTGTAAGCAAAATTATATTTTTTGTTTGTCACTCACATTACAGAGCTAAAACTTACAAACAGCATGCAGCAGCTTTCGATTGGCGCCAACACAAAGTATCAAATAAGCCGTAGCGCGCCACAAGGCACCACGATGTTTGATATCACATTGCTCTTCGCATGAATCCCACACTGCTTTTACCAGACGATCAGCAAGCCCCTTCTTATCATCATCACTCAAAACCGATAGTAAACCAGAAATTTCACCTGCGTATTTGCTGCGCAAACAGAGCACAGACACAAAACGCGGTGTATCGCTGTTAACACAATTTGGACGTTTACTAATCGAGGGTACAGCATTGGGATACAGGGTAGTACTATTAACTATTGAATCAAAAGCCAAAGCCAAGCCACTATGATGCGCTAGTACAGGGGTAGGTATTTGATTTGGATATTCTTGTAAATGAGAACGAGTAGAGCGTGGTGCCCATTTCATTGCTTCGTTGACAATACCCTGACAACGATCGGCAAAATCTTTTAAGCGACCCTCACGTGCAGGCAACGAATCCATTAGATGTAGTGTGTATGGTGTAGAGACAACACGTAGTGTAGGTGTCTCTTCGTTGGGATCCAAGGTGAGTGAGAAAGCCAGCAGCTGAAGGATGTCCAACATGCACCAGAGCACCCGACGATTCCAAAGAAGATGTGGAAATTTGTCCACCAATTGTGATAAATATTGATCGGCCACCAATTGAATTTGTTTATGTATGTGATTAAAGTAAACTAAGAGCAGTGTGGCCTGTGACTCTAGCACTTTCTCACGCACTTCTTCATGAGCAAAGAGCACGTTGCGGAATTTGTCAAAGACTTGATCAGCGATGCTGGAATTGTAGATTTAATGTATTAGAATTTTTGAAAATAATGTTTTTTGTTGCAAATTTTATTCTCTGCAATTTTCAAATCTTTATTTGAAAACTGATACTTGGTTAGAACTATTCGTTGTTGAAATAGTTTGCAGCTGCATCTTAGTATGTCAAGGTATCGCACTTGTTTATGGACGATTTCCAATTTATTATTCCATTTAATGACAGATTACATATATTTATTTAAAAGAATTAAAATCGTTTAGAAATGACCACTAATACTACTACAATTCAAAACTGAAACGCAAGTAAGGCATCCAAATAAAATTTTATAAACTTTTTTGAACTTTTTCAAAATTGGTCTTAATGCGTTTCATGCTCGAAATCGAAATCTTTCAAAATTTAGTTATATAAAACTTACCACTTAACACATTGCCATATGCCTGATTTATCCTTCTGCAAAGCGGTGTCACACAAATATCCTAAAATCGGTTCCAAACTCGGTTCCTCTGAATTTTCAACACGTAACGTTTCAAGCCAATAGACACTCAACAGGTATGTACACTGCGCAAAGGTAAGCTTGTTTATCGATGCTGTAACTTCAGCTGGCGGATGATCCAATAGCAAAAGAATTTGACTACGCAACTCATTGAGGCTAACAGAATCACTCTTTATAGCCGATGTGTAATTAAGTTCACGCATATCTGACTTATGTGTCGTTTGTGAAATCAGCAATGGCGACTTCGCCGCAATTTGCTGAACTCCTTGATACCAATCGGCTGGCCAGAGTCGGGAATTGGTGAATCCCATGACCACACAATAAACCCAAAAATCTTTAAATAGCTTATGTAAGCGCATTTTTGGGTTCTTTATTGGCGGCAGACGACGTACAAGCACCGCAATAACAGGTATTAGCATACCCAGATTGCCTGCACTAGAACTGGCCTTCTGCGCACCAGGTGTGTTGTCATAGGACCTCTCGCCCTCTAGACCGATCTGCACAAAGAGTTCCAACAATTTGCCTAATAGTTCCAGCATTTCAGCATCACCTTGTATATTGGCAGCAATGTTGCCAAGTGCATTGACAACAGCATCGGAAACATGATGAAATTGCTTCCGATGTTCTGGATCCGAGGTATAGGCTAAGGAGGCAGATTGTACAGTCACACGTGAAAACATTTTCATGATTTCATCAAAAACATGCGGTTCACATTGCGATATGATCATGCAACCAAGTTGATCGACAATAAGTGCATTTTGCTCAGATGGCACTTTACAGAAGCGCTGTATGAAGAATTGCAAAATGTTTTGTGTTGTCTTAGAGGTGTCCTTCAGCGCAACAGCAACGTGACCCAACATTACGATGATGTTTAAGCTGACTAGTGTGGATTCGCTGCAACAATATTATGTGTAGTTACAGATAGAAAATACGTATATTAAAGGAAGATAGCATGAGTGACATATTATAAAATGTCACTCATGCTCTATGCTTTTTTATTATACAAAAATATATCTTACGATTCATGCTTTTCCGCTGTAAATAGACGATTTGAAACATTGGCTACCAAAGCTGGCACACAAAATTGATCCAACGTATGTGCTGAACGCAAGGCAATACTTAAATTCTCTATTGCAGCATCGCGTAACCCTTCAAATGCCGCGTGACCAGTACGTGACATAGAGCCTTTATGACTATCGCCAAATATATCTACTATGGAACGTGATTCACTATTTTGTACGACAATCTTAAATGGTGCCACTTCCTTTTCCTTCTTCTGTAATGCTATTGCTTGCACGGATTGGGCATGTAATCTGCCTAAAATGGGGCTAGGATCCACAAGAAAATCTCGCAAATACGATATAGAAGTGCCAGCAATATTTGGAAATTTTTGCGCTAATTTCCCAAGACCTTCCAAGCAGACCATCAGCAGCGGCATGTGATCCATAACGATTTTTTGACTAAGCACAGAGTTTAGCTTTTGAGAGAGGCGGCTGCAGAGTTTATCGGCCTCTATAATTGGGATAATATTGTGAAGATAAATAAAAAAAAAATTATAGCAACGAAAATAAAGGTGAAATGGTTTTGAAAAAGTATTAAGTTTTTTCAAAACTAAGGAAATAACAAGGCAGCATTAAAGAACAAAACTAAAACATTTGAAAACTATTAGAACGAAATTGAAAATAGGAACAGTAACTTTTGGGTCACATAGGTAAACTAAGTTAAGTCAAATCACAAAAGTTTCTACAAGGTTTTTAAGAAAGAAACAAAACAACATAATACAAAATAACCTTTTTTCAATAAATAATGTAAACCATTTTGCAAAGAAGGTACATTGTATTCATCATCAACTGTAAAATGTAGTAAATTTAAAAATAAAGATATGATAATAATAAATTAAACTTTACAAAAACTTAACATTACAAACTAACAGCTACATTTAAAAAATTTAAAATACTATTGTAAGCTTTTGTACCCCACAAACATTTTGAATATTTTTTAAATTAATTGGTTTTATTATTTAGTTTTTAATTTTGCCTTCTTGCAAATATGATAAGCTCTAATATAAATAAGAAGGTTAGTTAAATTGGCGGACATTTCACTTTTCTTGATAACAAAAAAATCTTTCATTTTATATGCTTTCAACAGAATAATGACAAGTAGAAAAAGTAACAAAAATGTGTGTATATATAAAATATATAATATATATAAAATTCGGTCAATGCCAGACGCATGAATAGAAAGATGACAATCTTCATCTCCACTTTCAAAGATGTTCACCTTTGTAACAGGCTTCACATTTGCTCAATCAATATTTTTATATTTTGTATACACGAGTACTTATAATAATTTGTCATGTGTAATGTGTCGTTGCTGTGATTGTTTCGCTTGCGTTTTATTTTTTGAGTTTTTATGTTCTCATTGAATTGGTTCGTATATTTGCTCATTTAATCAGGTGCAAGACGAATACTAGCTCATTTAGTCAGCTTTCGAGGGAATGTCTGGATAAAAACCAATTTAATTAACTTTTGTTTTCATTCTTGTGAAGTTTCTAAGTATAAAACTCATTATCTTATTTTTTACAACCTAGTACTTGTATTGTTTCGGTTCTTGAAACAGAACTGTCCTCAGTGATGGCAACGTTATTTTCATTCACAAAATTCAATTTGCAGAAGTAACCTGTATTTTTACAAGTAACAATAACACTATGAACACGTTGGCAGAGCATTGTGGATGCCCTATATTCCGTAAGCGGATAAATGATACAAGAAAAAGTCTCACTATGAGTTGTCTTTATTCGAGTCTAAGTATTAATTATCTCGACAGCTTCCAATAGGGTAATAAAATTTTGAAAAACATTTAGTTTTCAAAGTTTTTATTTGCTATCCCGAAAATATGACATTTTATGTCAAAATACGCAAAATTTATCAAATAGAAAATGTTTGTTGGGTAATCAATTAATTAATAATATTTTGAATAATAAATTCACTGACCTGTTTCATCGCGTATAGCCCAAACCAATAAATCAACACATGCTGCATTCGCCATAACATTTACTTTATACTTATTTACCACCGGGACACCGTTATCCTCTTTTTTCTCCTTCTCCTGATCCTGCTGTTTATTCTGTAACTCTGTTTGTCCATTTAAAAATAAACGTTTTACGAATTCTTGTACATCCTTGGTAAATGGTGTCGGTAAATCAATTTGATTTTGCAACAATTCACGCAATAATGTTACCAATACCAAATTTAAAGTCTCAGAAAAACTCTTATAACAATAACCCTTAATTTGATGCAGTGCAAAAATGTCACTTGCCTGCTCATCTAAATGTTCGAGTGTCTCTTTGGTTAGCAACTTTTTAGCCACAGCAAATATTGTTTGTAAATGTTGAATGGGAAATGAATGGGCATTCAACTGTCCCGCTGTAGCGTCCGACTTTGTTGGTGAATCACAAACGCGCATATTGGGAAATTGATAGAAACTGGAACCATATCTAGTGAAAAAATGTGTACGCGGATCAATGGGCACCGAAAAATAGGTATAAAAATGTGGACGCTGTTTGATGCAGCTCCCATTCATCTGATTGATAATTGTAATTTGTCGCTGTAAGCGCATATCGGTTGAATCTTGACTCAGGCTACCAGACATGGAGCGTGGTATAATAGGACGAAATTGGCTAAAATTTGAAATGCGTTCACTTGAGCTAAAGCTGCCACCACCATTATCACGTAGATTTTTTTTAACAACAGGCATTTCCGCGCGTGGATATATACGACAAAGCAGTGGTGGATCTTCGTTTGCATAACGTCCCATAGAACGTGCCAACCCAAAGAGAAGTGGTACGCTGGCTTTACATAATATAATCGGTGGCGGTGCATTACTACTGTCTTTGCTGGATTTTATAATATTTGCCAAAGCGCTGAGTGTCTCAACTTGATTAACAATAATTTCATCGCGTAGATCTGGACATTTCGTGGCGATGTCACAGAGTAATGTGTTGAGACAGAAACTAAATTTCTCTGCTGAAGGAATGCCTGAAAGAGACATAAAAATTAGTATTTTTCTGAATTTTAGTATTGTTTAAATTGAAATTATCGTAAGGAATAATATTTTAAAATTACATTTTAATGGAATGAAACTTGTGTGCAGAAAAAAAATAAACAAATAAATAAATAATGCCGCGTAATAACCATTTAAACGCTATGACTACGAACATTATCTAAAATTCTAGTATTAAACATATTTTCAGAACAGTTTAGAGTGAAAATTTGTAGCTAAAGTATTCCAATAATGCACAACATTTACTAAGTACGATCTTTCAAATATAGAGGATTAGTATTCATGGGATAATGAGTTGAGTGTTTCTTGTAGGTCAAGAAAACACAAATCTCTCATTGAAATAATTTGGTAAATTCCAATAAATTTTTTAGCACCAAAATGGCGGAAGAATGCGTTTTCTTTCAAAGAGATTGCTGGAATGAATATCGCCACATTATTTCAAATAGTCTTTACTTAGTAAATTTTATTTCACTTAATAATTGAATCGGTCATTTTTTAAATGGGTTATCTATCAAATTTTATATACAGGATTTGTTTTTGCCGTAATAAGGGACAAATCCTGATACAAAGATACTATACAATAGATTTTGGACACTTACGAGACCTAACCGAAATGTTTTCTGTTCGAGAGAATACCCGTTTTCATAATGAACCTAAAGAAAGTAAATGGTGATGCCTATTACGAGTCTCACTTAAGAAGTTAAGGGTGTTGAATAATTTTTGTCAATCATTTCAAAATGAAGTCAAAACATGCATATCACAAAAGGTAATGAAGTATTTTCAGTAAGATTTGGAAAACTTTTCTTTAACAAGTTGCATGAATGATTATAAATGTATATTGTTCGAAACACCTTTTTTAAACTTTTGAAGTTTAATTTACGTCAAGTTTTTGACAGAGGCCTTAAGGGGCTGAAATTGCTTAAAAGTTGTTTTGGGACAATATGACCGCTTTAAATGAATTGTTTGCGTAATTTTAGTTGAATTATATTTTTTTCGATTTTTTTGCTGTCCGATAAATTTTTTGGTTGTCCAATTAATTTTGCTCTTTTATCAATTTTCTTTCAACTAAATTTTTTTTTTGTTATTTCAATTTGTTGATATACTCTCCCTTCTATTAACAAAAACACACGTACACGCTCCCACCCTACTGTTAACAACGAACTTGAACTTACGATCGTTTTTCGTCCACTTTGAGTCATCAACCCAAACGGCCTTGGGTAAACATTTAGCAAGTCGCAACAAATACGGCACAATACGCTGTTCATGTTGACAGTTGCTTTCCAAGAAATATAAGCCCAACGCTATTACCGCTTCCTGTGCACGTGAATCCAAACAAAATACTCCGGCGGCATTTTCCTGTGGACAATAGCGAAAAAGTGCCTGCACCTAGGTTGATGTAGAAAAAAGTAAATATACCACATACATATGCGCATAAATCAAAGGTGAAAAGTCGATTTTTTTCGCTGTGTATCGGAATGTCCACAATAATTTTACTTTACCTTTTCCCAAGGCGTAGGAACTATGCGTGCCAGCACACGGGCTAAGCTTTGTACAGTTCGCTGATAAGAAAATGCGTCCGCCATGGCAGCAGCGCAATTAATATTCTTCTCTTTTTAATTACTTTCTTTTTTATAATTTGAAATTTTCGTTTTTAGGCAAATTTTCACACTTGTACTTATCGGCTGCTCCTATACTATTCTTGGAAGTTTATGAGTTTAGTGAAAAGTCAATTTTCTATAAATGTCAAAGTGCACAGCTGTTGCTTTTTCATGGTTGTAATATATTACAGCTTAAGAAGCACTGTCGTTAAGTGAACTACTGGGTGATAGAAAACCTTCACTTATTAGCATAATTACAGTCCTTTCTATACCGTTAAGAAACAAAAAATTTGGTACATATATGGTATACTCACATAAATCAAGTTCTAAGAGGCGTGACCACTTAAAAAAAAACTCAAAGTTTCACAAAAAAAAAATAAGCTTTTATCCGCCATTCACCCGTACCGCAAATAGATTGTAAAAAGTATGATAGATCATTATGGAAATGATCCTTGAAAAAGCGTGCGTTAGAGAAATGATTTAGAATATATATTTAAGTCACTCGCTAATAGTGTGTTTTGTTGAACGTTTTGTGATGGCACTGTCCTCTAGTAAGGATATGTAAACGAAATTTGTTACAAGGATTATAAGCATACCAAGCATTATCCGGGCTTAGACTAACGAAATATATGTCTTAAAAATGTTTTTCAAGATAAAATGACACTAGGTGTTTGCTATACCATTTTATAATTTGATGTTATTTAACTGCGGTCCATACCTGAATGAAAAAACAAATAAATGAGTACAAGACTTTGTTTTCACTAAAAAATAATAAATCCTTCTTTATTTAATTTTTTTTAAATAATATACATATACATATATGCATGTCATGTCGCGGTCAACTTTTACACATTAACACATTGTTTAAAGAATTTTCTTTTTTCAAAATTTAAACAAACCCAATTATTTACGCAGGGACTTTCTGTTGCTACCATATACTTTTTGCTTTTCAAGGGCAATTCCTTGCAAGAATAACATAATTTATCTTTTCTCTTACATCATTATTTAATAATAAATTAATTTAAAATTAATTTATTTTGTTATTATTCTTTGAGGCATTAAAACAGAAATAGAGTTAATAAAATTAACTTTTTCATATAGAATTTCAAACCAACATTAATATTATTTATACATACCAATAATATAATAACTTTGTTGAGGCCTTTCTTTTAATAAATTTGCATTTGTTGTTGTTATTGTTGCTTGTTATGACACATTTTATGTATAATGTTAAACTAACATTTCTTTTGTTTTGTTCTGTTACATTTTATTTATGAAATATTTCATTATAGAAATATATTTGTTTCCTTTAATTCACTAATATTATATTCCCTTATTTGATACACTTAGTTTTTGTTTTTAATTGAATTGATAGATATTCCTGTCCGTTGTTTGCATAGGGTTATCAATTTTTAAACATTGGTGCTGACTTGTCAGCCTGCATGTTTCATTACGCAGTTGTTCTATGACAGCCCTTAGCCCTTGCTAGCCCCTATTGGTATACATTGCTGTTAAATTTAGTACGTTATAACTTTTGATACTTTTATGCAGTTTTCTTGTATTTAATTTTATTATTTTTTTTAATTTCCTATAACATTTTTAGTTTTAATTTTTTTTTGTCTTATTTTGCATGAAGTTTATTCCTTTCATAATAATAATGTCTTTATACTATTTTTCACTAAGGACAATAGTCCTTAGATTATTTCTTCTGGTAGATGTTGTCAATGTATGTATATGTTTTTTATTGATTTTCAAGTTGTATATGTTTTGATATAGTTATCGTTAATCCTTTTTTTTCGATTATATAGTAAATCCCATGTTTTTTTTTCTTGACTTGTGTAAAAATAAATGTGTTACTAAATTGTTTGATAAATAATATAACCAGCGAAATTGTAAGTTTTGAAAAAATACGTAGTACAATTTATCTGTAACAAAGTTAGAATTTATTAATCTCCGCTTAAACCAATTGGCATAGTGGTGGAAAGCCAAACGTGGATAGCAAATCACTTGCCCGAAATGGTGCTCTTTGTCACCCTTTGCATGTTGTTACATTATAAGGACACATTTTAATTATTATTCGTAGATTTTTGTGACTTTTACGAATTTTCTCTTCCAATAAAATGTTTTGTCCAGGACAATATAATGGATAGTATTTCAGCATTCTTAAGGAAAAGTGGGCGTCGGCATACGAACATAAATGCATAGTAAGTTATTACAATTCCATTCTCACACTTCAACACTTGAAATTGCAAATTAAATATCATATATCATCGAGCTTCGATGCAGCATCAATTCCATTCGTCTTCGCATTCGAGCTTGGCATAATCAGAACAAAATTTTCAAAATTGAATAAATAAAATAGAATGGAAAGGGCAATGGCAATAACAAAGGCTAAATAATTAACGCTTGTCTTCTTCAGTATCTGCTGACTTGACTGCGTTGCTATAAACGCGGAAAAACTAAAATTTTTGATCGCTGTAAAGCAGTGTCAGGCAAATCTACACAGGTACATGTTACCATAACATGTCAATGTGTGCGTGATACACAATATCCCAGTGTGCGGATTCCGTTTCGGATCCGAGTCGAGTCCGTTGTAGTATGAAATTCCTCTCGAAAAACCGGAGGATCGTCCGCTTTGTCGGATCCTTAACGAGTCTGAAACGGAATTCGTAACAGATCTGTATCTGACGTCCGTTTCGGACCCGTTACGGATCCGACAAAGCGGATTCTGGTTTTTCGATAGGAATTTCATACGAAAACGAATTCGAAATGGATCCGAAACGGAATCTGTAATAGATCCGTATGTGACGTCCGTTACGGACCTGTTACGGATCCAACACAGCAGATTCTGGTATTTTGAGAGGAATTTCATACGAAAACGAATTCGAAACGGATCCGAAACTGAATCCGTAACGGATCTATATATGCTCTGTCGGATCCGTAACGGGTCCGAAACGGACGACAGATCATAAAAAAGAAATCCGCTCTGACCGATCCGCATCCATTTTTGTGCACACTGGGATAATACAGAAAATAACATCCGAACGTAATGGAGTCGTATACGACGAGTAGCTTATACGCAGCCTTTGCTTGAGTTCTGCCGCAGTTACCCGCGGGTGGCAGAATTCCTGACACTGCTGTAAAGTTTAAAATCAAAATAAGTTGAATTTAGTGACCTTTTGTTGATAAATCTGTTTTGATAATTGGGTTTTAGGTCCAAAATAATTAAAAAGAATGATCTTTCAAAATTTTTTGTAATTCATTTTAATCGTCCAATATTTCGACGTCCATTAGATGTCATCTTCAGGGACTTATATACTATTTTTTAGAGTCCCTGAAGATGACATCCAATGGACGTCGAAATATTGGACGATTAAAATAAATTACAAAAAATTTTAAAAGATCATTCTTTTTAATTATTTTGGACCTAAAGCCCAATTATCAAAACAGGTTTAAAATCAAATTAAAAGCAATTAGTATACAACTATAGAGCAACATATTGTGGCACGCTTTGCGAAGAAAGCAGCTGCTGAAAAATTGAAAGGAAGAAACAATAACAATTCGAATATACAATGCATAGAATATATAACGAAAATGATGGTTTAAGAAAAAAAAAAAACAAATAATAATAATGTTTGGGTACAACAGCCCATAAAGTGTTTCCACGGCCTTAATTCACAGCGCAATCCTGTTGAGTCCATTTCAGTTATACAAAATGGCGGTGACTTACCGTTTATTGCCGAAGCTGACGACCAGTGAAAATGAAACAAAATCACATGCATTCTATATTTGGCGTTATGCATTTCACTTTTTACTTTTTAATATCACGCAATTCACTCATTTCTATATTTATTTTTTTGTCGTAACTAATGAAAATTAATATTGCAAAGCAATATTTTGTGTGAAATCAAAACAAATACGAAAATGACAAATCATACGGATTCTAGAGCAATAAAAACAAATTCACTCAATTTCAAATTCATTATCATTTTCATTTCATTCCACTCGGATTGTGGAACATGTGTCGAAATAAAAACATTTTTCCCATGACAAACGTTGGACCGTGTTCCATTTTAAAGAATTAGTATATGAACATATACAATTAATAAACTAAATTTTTTTTAATAAAGTTTTTCTTTTCGGGCATTCACTTTTTGAGGAAAAAGTCATAACATAAGACTTAAAAGTAAATGAAAATAAATTGAAAACTTTCTTCAATTAATTTGTGTGTATTTGGTTTAATGTGAAATAATAAAAAATCATATATATATTTACAAAATACATAGAACTTAAGAGCTATAGATTGTTTATTTTTTTAATACATATATACGCGTAAAAGAAATTTAATTTCCAGTAAAATTAAAGAAACTATATTCAATTAAATAAAAATACAAAAAAAAAAATACAGGAAAATCTTAAGCAACAAGGAATATTCTTTTTCATAAAATGTAAAATTTTAATTAAAAAATATATTAGCTCATAAGTAAAATAAATGTACGCTATCTAATAATTAAAGGTTTATAAATTAAAACGGAAAAAAAAAAATTAAAACAAACAACAATAAGCAAATGTAACTCATTAATACTATAAGATTAATAGTATTTTTTATAATAAGTTATGCTTGAAAAAAGAAAAAAAAAAATATAAATATCAAATTCAACAACTTTTTTAATACTTGCAAAAAGTCACACTGAACCTATGAGTGTGCCAACTTCAATTATTTTTAAAATTTATTGATAATGAAAATGTCTTTGTGCATAATTAAATTCAATTTGTCAAAGTGTTAGTAAAAAGAACAGCCTTTAATTATTAAATTTTTAGAATTTTTCTTTCTTAAACTGTTCAATACTACTAGCTGTAAGTAGTTGTAAAATATACATAACTATTTACATTGCATATTTTCAGGCATTTATGATTCGCCAAAGAAATGGTCACTGATAAGCTTTGCAGAAATAGCCGTGTACAGGCAACGAAAATAGCCGTGCTTTTTTTTAACGGTTTCCCGCCTTAAAATAATTTTTATATTCATATTTAGCGTGAACCGTTGGAGTATTCACAATAGAGCTTGTTAAAATGTTTTTGGCAGCACCGTCTTACAATATTTCTAATTTTTAATTAAAAAATTTCATGTGTAGATGACAAATAGGCAAAAGATTGAAATAAAGTACAGTAGAGTCTCGCTAATCTGGATATGGCCTTATCCAGATCCTACTGTAATCTTGTTCGCATGTTATATTTCGCCTGTTTTTGCGTGCGCTTTATTTCATTCTTGTAAAGCGGGGAATCACCGAAAATATACGAATTGCAACAAAAGGAAGGTTTGTAGTCAGTTGTTCATCAAAATGGCATCAAAAAGGTTTCAAAAAAAATGTTAACACTTGCCGAAAAAGAAAATATTTTAGTACAACTTAATAATGGTATTAATTGAAAAGAACTTGCAGAAAAATACACTGTCGGTCCATCTATAATACAATTTTTGATAAAAAGAAAAATAAAGAGCTTTGTATTTCTATATTGGTAATTTTAAAACGCTACTTTTTAATTATTTCAGTATGCCTTAGGTAGTTCGGATCTCCGCATAATCCGAATTCGGGCTGGTTTTAATTAATCCGGGTTAGCGATATTCTACTGTATGTGTACATATTTATGTATTTGGAGTTTTCTCATATCACACTTCCTCTACTTTTCTTGAATTATCCATAGCAAATATCCAAATTTTCAAGTTTTTTTTTAAAAAAGCAGCAAGATGCGTTTTTTATTGCCACTGAGGTAACTATCTTATACCCGCGTAAAAAAACACGGCTAATATTGAAGTTTTATGACTTGTTGCAACAAATGTGTTATAATTTAGAAAGCAGACATATTTTTTAAATTGAAAACAGATTCACAATTAATGGGAACCGTGCCGACTCGTTTTAAATAGACAAAGCTGTGCCTACAACTATGCTATGTAACAGGATATTATTATTTTATCGTATTAGAATACAAGCAACGCGTGTGTGAAGGTATCATGTTAAAATATCTCAATTTGTGTTTTATACTACGAAATGCTTGAACCGCACAATTTTTACTGTATCATATCACCTCCAGCCACTAATGTTTTCAATTATGAAAGACCGAAATATATGCTTCAGTTTTCTTTTGAGTCTTAAAAAGTAAACTTAAAATATCTACAAAGAAAGTTTCAAAGCATATTTTAAGGCTATCAAATTGTTAGAAATAATTACCAATTACCTCTCAAAATATGATGCATTTTCTGTTGTTTAGCTTTAGGCACTCGCTATGAAAATTTATTGTTCAGCTTTTTCGATAGTAAGAAAACATAAATTTCCTAATATTTCAGAGTTTTTGTTTTGTTTTTTGAAGTTGTATAGTCATATTGTTGTTGCACTGTATATAACAATTACATAATTAAAATTTTGATTTTCATTACAGAAAAAAATTTGGTCTTACTGGTTTTCTTGTTTTGTTTAATTGAACTTAATTTTAAAATTTCTAACTTTTTGTTATTCACTTAGCATTTTTAGGTTTTATTTTTTTTAACTTAAATATTTTTATTAATCATATTATTGGTTTGTTTGTTTTGCTTAATTTTACTTATTTTTGTCATTTCACTAGTTTTGCGCCTTAAAGTATGCCTAAAAATTTTATTTTCTTTTTGGTTAATTTTCAGTTTTTCTTATTTTCTTTTTTTTGCTAATACTACTTTTTATAATTAGTCTAAAATAGTTACTTTACTTGTTGCTTTTTGTAAAACATTATAAGATTAAAACTATAAAAAAAACATCAAAAACAAAAATTTTTTTAAATAAATTTTAACAAAAATAGCACGAAATGTTCAACTAGCAAAAGCATCAAAAATTATTTTAGTCCAATTCCAATATGCTGCCAGTTTCAATGTTTACAAGCGTCTTAAAATATGTAATTTTATGAACTGCATATTATAACATACATATGTTACATTGCATATTTTAAGGCGCTTGTAAAAAAATATTAAATTTGTTTTAATTGTGAGCGATTTGTCAGTCAGCAGCATATGCAAATTATTTGAAATAAAACTTTACATTTAACTTCTAAATTAAATGTTTTGAACTTATGTATTTTTGAAACAAAGGCCTTAATTTCTCAGTTATTAACTTTCTTCTTATTCAATTTTGTTTTTCACCAACTTGGAATACTATTTTTTCTCTTATTATTTGTTACTTGTTTACTTAAATTTTAGCACTATACTCCTGTAATTTTAGCATATGTATAGGTTAAGTTTTTTCCCTTAGTTTCTTGTTTGATTTTTTCACTACTGCTACACAATTTTATTATCTGGTTATGTGGTTGTAGTTGATCTGCTTAGGATGTTACCACATAATAATCCTGCTTATTTGGCATCTTTAAGAGACGTTTTGTGCGAAACTCATACGCACGCCGACAGAACATTACCAACTCTGGATTGGTGTTCTCAGGCACTATGCGTAGACTATAAAAATTAGGTCTCTTCGGCACCATTGAAACATCTTCGATGTCCTCTTCAGCGGCACGTAATCGGCGACGATATCTGAAAAAAAAATGTTTTTTTAAGTCTTATGCAAATAAAATATTCTTAAATCAAACTAAGAACTGGGAATACGAAATTCACTCAAATGCCAAATCAATAAATTAATTAATAAACTGTGCCCCCATCAGAGTCGTCTTTAAGCTTTGCGAGGCGCAAGGGCCAGAAACTGGAACGGGCCATTTTAAAAAAATGTTATACGCAAAATAAAAACTAAATAATGTAAAAATTATGATATGGGAATGCATAAATATCTAATCAAATTCAAAACATAACTAAAACATAGTTTAACGTTTTCTTGAAAGTACATGACCGATTTAGTTGAAATGTGGATAGGAAAAACAATTCCTCAACCACATGTCGACAGCCGCTGGCGCCGAAGCTAAAAAAAACTCTATTGCGTATCTTGCTTTAACGTATAGGAAAAATTATGCTTTGTTCTCGCACTCGCAACTCACATTCATTGTGTTTAGATCTTCCAGGTAGTATTCGCAATATTGGCAGATGTCAAACATTACATTATTAGAGCTGCCAAGTTCATACGAAAAAAATGGCACTAAATTCTGGTGCTATATTGTGACACTTTTTGCATACAAAAAACAATCGAGGAGCAGGAGTGCACAAGAGGCAAATTTCGGCTGTTTCTTAAATGAACCAGTTTTGTTCTTAATAGTTCCCTAATCTTCTTTGCTTAACATACATCATTTTGCATTTACAAGTTCGCTTTCGAAACAAAACTTTTATTCTTAAAGTCGTCACAACTTTCGTCATTTTATGTCTTATGTAACATTCACGCACTTGCATCTTGGGAAGAATTTTACTGACAAAAGTTCTTGAATCAAAACAATAAATTGTTGGATATACAATTCGCTTTGACTGCATGTACCTTTTTGTACTCTCTTAAAATATATTAGCATTTCTTAAATATCTCCTCACCTGCAATATTCACTAAATGTCAGCACATAGCATTTATCCTCAATACAAGCAACAGAATTATGATCACGATGCCGCGATGCATAAACTTCATCGGGACTGTCATTTTGTTGACGTCCCTGTTCAGTATGTTCCGGTCGATAGTACCACAATAGTGACATCATCATTTCACCTTAAATTAATGTATAAAATTATTTCATTTCATTATAAACTATATTTGATGCAAGCCTACCATCCTCTGGATTCTCCCATAGGTGGGCAACTTTTGCAACATATGGCAATTCGTTGTCCTCATTGGCTTTAAGTAGTACACAATCTCTGGTACGTATAATGTCACCCTCTGAATGACGCATGGCGGGATAGCAAGTGCGTATCACTAGAGGATCATCGCTCTGTGGAAAGTATGAAAAGTAAAATTATCTGTACTTGAATTTGTAGGATAGAATAGCTTTCAAACTGTAGCTCTATTGTTTTGAAGTAGAAACACAACTTTTCAACTGTGCTATTATGGCGCTGTTTAAGAAAGGCAAATCTTTCCAATGAAAGTTATGTTCTCAAAACATATAGATGATTTTTTCATACTACAAATTAAACTACTTACGTTTAGAAATACAGCACCCTGAAAGGGTTCACCTTCCCATGTCCAGCCGTTATTCCATTTGGGCACCACATCACTAGAACGCGTCATTGGCGGCAATGTTTCATCGACCTCATAGGAAACGGAATGTTTCAGTTTTTGACGTTTACGACAACCGAATTTTGATCGTGAGCGGGTGCGCTTTGTTGGATGATGCGGATGACAAACAATGCGCGGTACCGGCGGTGCTGGTGGCAGGAACATAAATTCGGAATGTTGTTTTTGTGGTTGCTGTTGTTGTATTATTGGCGCTTGTAGCTGCTGCAGCGTGCTAACGTTATTGGGGAGCACATGCTCAGCTTCTGTTGTACTTTTTTCATATTCATTGTTATTGGTCTCCAATAAAGACAATTTTTCTTCGTCTGCGTTATTTGGCATTTTGTCGCAAGCTATCGAATTATCAGCAGCAGCAGCAATTTTGGCGGATATGATGCTTTGCAAAGTCGCCTCTTCTTCCTCCTCCTCCTCCACCAACCTCTGTTCTTCGTCAGATAACTTCGACTGTATGATGTGTAGTGGCGATAGCGTCGCTGCTGTCGTTGTTGTTGTGTATTTAACTGATTTTGTATTTGACTTTGCTTTTGATTTCGTTGTTGATCTTTTCTTGCTCTTCTTGGTGTTTCGTTTTCGATTTGTTTTCTTTGTTGCTGTTGTTTTTGCAAGTTTCGTAGATAGCGCTGCTGTATTTCCTATTTCCTTTCTGGTTTTATTACTAGTTGTCATGTCTTCATCTTCTTTTTCCAAAATCTCCCGTTCTAAAGCTGCTTCAACTGTTGCACTCTCATCTAACTGTATTGAGGTAGTTTTTTGTGATCTCGCAGCAGAAATTACTGCCACAGTCGGCGTTTCTGCCACTGTTACTGTCTCTGTTGTCGTTGCTGTTCCTTTCGTGTTTAATTGTTCCGTCAAAGCCAATGCTGATATCTTAAGCGGCTTCTTTGTTTCTGACTTGGAACGGGCTTCGCTCGTTTTAGTCTTCTTATATTTGCGTCCTACTTGTGTAGGCGTGACACATGTAGCACTATTGCCGATACTGCTGCTACTACTGCCATATATTGTGCAACGCGCTTCTGGCTCTGAGAAATAACCACGTGCCACTGCATCTATTGTTTCTAGCAAATGCGTAGGCAGCACAAGTTTCTTCTTCGGCAAATGTATGGGTGAAGATTTTGGCGTATTGCCGCTGCCTGTTGTAAGTTGATTGCGTTTAGGTGATGAGCCGACGACTGGCACTTTGATTGCTGCCACGGTTGCTTCCTCTAGATCATCTGGATCTAAGTCTACAATTTCATCTACGTTTGTAGACAGCCTCGCAGCTTCTGCTGCTACTGCAGCTTTGAGTTGCCGCTGCTCCAAGCGTTTTTGCTTCGCTGCTGCACGTCGTTTTTCACGTGCTTCCTGCTTACGTCGCTCCAATGCCAGCAGTTTCTTTTTTCGTAACTGTAGCCGCTTCCTTTGATGGTCAGTGAGTATTAGCTGACGTCGGCGTACACCACTGGAGCTACCTTGCTTTGATGATTTTCCTTGTAGTCTGCCGTAACGATGACGTTTATCAAACTTGCGGCTCAAACAGAGGTAGGATTTTGGTTCGGCCTGCTTAATGAGACTCTTGTAGCTATTCGGCGGTGACTTCTTGCATTGATTTTTGTTGAACTCAAGTATCTTGATGCGCTTCTGTGAGCTACTGCAAGTGCCAGTTGAAACAGGACTGTGACAGAGGTCAAGTATATCATCAGCGCTAATGAGTTCAACATCACAATTAATGGGCTGCTCTAGAGGTGTTTGCAAAGCTGGGCGTGGTAAAAGTCGCAAACGTGCTGTAAAATTAATGAGTGAAGGAAACAATGAATTTCACGCTTGGCAAAATAATGGATTATTATGAATTTCCTTTCATCCTTTTTATGAAAAATTTGTGAAAGAAAAAAAAAGTTTTGGAATAAGTTTTTCAGCTATTAGATATAACTTTCTGGATCCTGTTATTGTATGTTCGTGATTTTTTCATCAATGAATTGAATTTATTGTCCCTACTTTAACCAGGATCTTCTAAGCCAGTAAAAGCACAATTTGGCTGGGTCACTGCATTTAAGCGCCAATGCAAAAAAACTCAACATTACACCAAGTTGGTGCCAAATAAGCGACTAACTATAAATCTAGCAAAAGCCATCCAAAAAATTGAACAGAACCATGACAAAACCTCCCATGAATGCTACTAAATTTGAGCTTTTAAACGAAGTGAAATGTCTACTCAAAGTTAGTCTAAGCAGAACGTTCAATTGGAACTCATATCTTGCTACCACCATAAATACCGTCACAAAGGCATTCGTTGGCTGCTGTGCATGTGGTAAAACCTAGGGATTAAGTTAATGAATAAACTTTTGCACAAACACCACTGTCACCAGATCGGTTCTCACATAACTACTTCCAGCATATTAACATAGTGAGTCCAATAGGCAGGTTGGAAAGCAAAGCATAGACATTAAAGCGACATTGAAAGTTTGCCGAACAATCAGCTCTTCTTTATGGTTTTTTATACTCTATGATTAAATAAGTCAAAGGACTTAAAGAATGGAAACTTACAGGATCAAATCAAAATTTTCAAAAAACTACAGGCTATCGGACAGTCAGGCGGCTCTTAAATTGCTGAAATCGAAACGAAGTGAATTTGCAGACTTTTAGCAAAGAGGGGAGTGCAGTGATACCTAATTGTACCCTAACCTCACTGTAAACATCGAAGACAAACGAAAAGATTTCTAACCAACAAATACTAAATGAGAAAAGCTTCTTAACTGTTTAAGGAGAATCTTGGCATTTAACTGATCACTAAACAGGACACATTTTTCTTAGATGCCACCCAAAGAAAACTCGTTTACATGACGAGGATAATTACGGTCTTTGCGACTTGGACGTTAGGACGCAAGAGCACATATTTTATTATATACGTAATGGATAAAGGATAAACCTGTGCATCCGCACAAACTTAGAAGCCCAACATCAGAAGTTCAAAATTTTGGACGCAATGCATAAAACTTATTGGTAGCGAATCTTCCGGAATAAGCCTCGCAGCTATGTGCTTTAAGTGATGTGACTTCTTCTCTTGTACGGCATGTGTAACGCATACGAACTACTTCTAGTTGATACAGCTATAACTTAGGCCTATTACAACTTTAGTTTCTGTTTTTCCTTGTAAGTGAATTTTAATGATACTCTCTTCAGTTATGGCCTTTTACTCCATTAGTTTATTTAGAGATTTAGAAATAATGCTTACCTGTATCACCGTTGGTGACATCACTTGTTGTCAGCACTAAGGCCACATCCATTGCCACCAAATTGCCATTGCTGATGATCTCAGGCGAAGATATTGGCTCTGCTTTGATATTCTTCAATTCTAGTGCACTCGATGTGAGTTGTTGTTGTTGATGCTGTTGCTGCAGCTCAAACTCCAACTCATCTTCAATTTTGATTTTTTCTGTTTTGATTTCGGATTTTACCATAAAAGGCGTTAGTGTTTTCGGCAACATGTTGTTCACACTATTGTTGACAACATGTTGTTGTTGCTGCTGCTGCTGGAACTGCCGTTGACTAGTTGTGCTATGCTGTGAAAAGAGTGGCGTTGCAACTGGCGCAACTGTGCTTGACAGTGGCACAATATGTTGCTGTTGTGGCTGCTGTTGCTGTGGAATTGCTACAGCACCTGCATAAACCATCTCACGTGCCATTGTCTTGCCAATACGTGCCTTACGTACTACCAGAGGAATGTTGTTGTTTTGTGGTAATGGTGATGTTGCCGCTGTTAAGTCATAAGCCTCAATTGTTGGCAATGTGTTGCAACTCTGTTTCTTGTTATTATTCTGTGATGCTGCTGTTGATGTTGCTAATTGTGTTGCGTTGCTATTCACCACCAGCTTATCAATAGCTTCTTCAATATCCTCATCAAGTGGTATTGTTGCTGTTAAAGCCGTTACTGCCGGTGGCGGCGTTGGCTCATCGAGCAATTTTTCATCATTGGTGCCGAAATTTTCGGGTGGTGTTAACGGTTGTACGACATTTTCTTCGTATTGACTTTTATTATCGGAATCTTCCGATTTCAGTTCGGCTTTCACCGTCTGCAAGATATCAATGCCACATTGCTGCAATTGCAATTGTTGCTGTTGATGCAATGAATGTTGCTGTTGTTCCATTGCGTTGCTTGCGTCTTGCGTTGTAGCTACTGTGGTTTTCAAATTTTTAACTGGGCCTCTACCGGTATGCAATGCATTTTTGTTGATAGTACTGTTGCTGTTGCCTTTCACTATACTGTTGCTGACATCCATTGCTAACGAACTGCTGTTACTGTTGTTGATTGTTTGTTGTTGATTATTGTTGAGCGTAAGTGTGCTGTTGCTCTTGCTGTGCTTGTTGCCATTCATAATCATACTGTTGTTGTTGCTGCTGCTGCTGCTGTTGTGACTCAACGTCAAATTGCTGTTGTGGTTGTTGGTACTGCTGTTCGTAGTGTTGGTGTTGTTGTTGCTGCTGCTGTTCGCCGTGTGTAATGTCAGTGTATTGCTGTTGTTGCTGGTGATGTGGCTGCTGTTGCTGTTGTTGCTGCTGCTGCTGCCGCTGTTGCTACCAATATGAGGCCCAGTAAGGACGTTTTTTGGACACGATTGTTGCATTGGACATGGACACTGTGGTGGATATTCTGGAAATGGCAAGAGAAATGATAAATAGTATGTAACATGGGAGAAGTGAGGTTAAAAACAAACTAAAATAAAAATGATGTTGTAGCCAATAATTATCGGTGTTCTCGATAGACTTAAGCAAAGTTTTCATAGGAATGAAACGATGGTGACGATTAAATGTATAGTTTGACTACGAATCAACGATTTTTAGTTGCAGAAATGTTTCAGCTCAGATTCAAGCTGAATACAAGAAATAGAACGTCTATCATTTAGCGTCGCTCATGTTTCATTCTGTTGAAAACGTCGTACTTTGTTTGTTACCACTTGTGTTCATGTGTGCGTAACTGACAAGGACTTTTTATGAAGAACCATACTTTTCCTTACCCATATATGGCGCCTGTATGCTACGCGTGTAGCATTGGCTGCCGCCCGGACTATAGCCGGCGTAGTAACCCGGTGGTCCCGGGTAATGTTCCAAATGCTGCGTGTGCGCTGCCGGTCCAGCCGGTACTAGCTGTGTGCCCGTTTGTGGTGGTGGCGGCGGTCCAGCCTGCTGTCCGCCTGCGCTGCTGGGTGGTGGTGGAGGTGCCTGCTCGTATAACTCCGCCGCTGAGGGATGTGGTGGTGGTGGTCCCGGTTGATAATATGGGTAGCGTCGGTATGCACTTGGCGGTGGCGGTGGTGGCGCGCTCTGGTAGACTTTGGTCGGGAAATAGGATTGATAGGGCGGCGAATAGCACATCGCCTCACCCGGATATGGTGTGTAATAGTTGGGCGGATATGCAGTCGAATAGTGCATTTGTGCCGCATGCATTGAACGTGGATAAGGAGAGCCCTGATGTGCAGCAGCAGCTGCTGCGGCTGCAGCTGCAGCAGCGGCGGCGGCAGCTTGTTGATGCAACTGATGTTGTTGCTGCTGCTGATGTTGCTGCTGCTGCTGCTGTTGTTGTTGCTGTTGTTGCTGGTGATGTGCCGCCGAATGTTGAACACCACCTAAGGCTGCTGTTGCAGTTGTGGCGACGCCTTGCGTTGGATACCGGAAGGGCGCCAAATCACCGCCTGTTATGAGAACATCACTATCGGTGCTGTCAGCCGTTGAAGCGGGTTGTGGTGGCTGCTGTAGATGATGATGCTCTGGATCAGAGCTGAGTGGTGGTGGAACTTGTTTTTTACTGGGATTGGTGGTGGTGGCGACTGCGACTGCTGTTGGTAGCAGAGGAACATTAGGCGGGGGTGGTGGTGCTGCAACTGGTGGTAGAACGTGTGGCGAGATCAAAGGTCCAGCGGGTTGATAGTAGCCTGAAAGAGAATAGAAATAACAAACATAAGTTTACGTTTACTAAAATAAGACAAAGGTAAAATAAATTATTTACTTAATTATATAATGGGTTTTTTCGTAATGTTCAGTCGGACTTTACTCAATTGAGATTGAAAATAAAAAGTTTGCAAATTTGTTTCTTTAAAATACAGTTGCGGTTTAATTGAATACTGAGCATATGGCGCATAATGGCTTGGGATATAGTAGTCTTTAAAATCAAGGTTGACAAATCAATATCAACAATTAGCAAGCTTTTCAATTAACTAGATAGTTAATGGCTTAAGTAATAGGAACTCGCAACACTTAATTTTTTGGACTACTTAAGTAGTCAGCTCTGAAGATTCTCTCATATTTGATTGGACTCATATCCTTTCTGCAAAATATTAGGACATATTTCATATCGGCCAGTTGAGTTGTACCTGGATAGGTTTCCATTTTAATTTTTATCCGATTATAATCTGGGCCGCCACTGTTCAGTTCCTGCGTAATGGTTCCGCAACTGATTTTCAAGCGTCGACGTCGGATCGATGTTGCATTTAGTGAAGTGAGCAGCAAATAGAATGCCTAGAGTTTCCCAGCTGAAGCTGACGCGCTTCCTGGAGCTGTCTTTAATGAGGTTTAATTTAACGTAATTGCTCCGATTCTGAGTAGTCATAAAAAATCTTTCTTCGTGGTTTCATAACTATGCCAGCATTAGTTGATTTAGTAATGTGGCTTTCATTGCTTTATTAAGGAAACTTCTGGATTTACCACTAAACCTATAAAAATCGCGCTTCTAACAGGTTGCTTTTATTTTCTTAAGAGTAAAGACATCGCAGTTCCCTTCGTAGATTGTTGTTTTTTTGTAAGTATCAAATCTTAAAAAAACTTTTTTAATTATTTCAAAAATAAATGGCGCTGTGATAGTAATTTTTTAAAAGCCTCATAAAAACCAATGCTGCAACAAACTTTCTTCCTTGAAAGTTGGCAACCGATATGCCTCCAAAAAATCAACAGATAGTGAAAGTTGAAAAAAAAATTAACATTTTAATTTTTTAAATAAATTAATTTCAAATAAACGATCGCTTAACAAGTTAGTTACATTGAATAATTTTTCTCAATTTTAAACTGCTGTCAGTAAAACCGTACCGAAAAACAGACATACAGACAGATAAACAGGCAACAACAACACAGCAACACTAACGAAAAAAAAAAATTCCCATAAACATTTGAATGAAAATCTCAAAGACAATCAGCGCTAGCGTTTGTTCGCTACGCCACATCAAGGCCTGTCTGCTGTTGCTGACTGTTGTTTCCAATGACGACAGCAGCAGCAGCAACAACTCTCTGTCTTCGCTTAACTTCTTTGCTATCAATGATCATTGCGGATACCGTTGGCAACCGGACGATTGGACGATTGGACGATGATCGTTTATGTGTTGCCTGATTGTTGCTGTTGTTATTGGGAGACCGATCAATCGATCGCATAAACCGCACTGCAGCTACCGCTTAATCAGCGCTTAAAGATCGTTATGAATCGCTTTACATTTATTGTATTTATTGTTGGTGATGATGTTGTTGTTGTTGTTGTGTTAAGCTCCTTTAAGCGATTAATTTTTTTTTTGTGGTCACATTTACGAGTTTAAGGTTTTCTTTTTTATCTTTTTTCTTGCAGTTAGTTATGCTCCGTTATTGAAAAAAGTCTTACGTAAAACAGTTACGTTGTCAATACGTATGTTGCTGCTGCTGCTTCTGTTGTTGTTGTCGTGTAATCAATATTGGAATACAACAGTTGAAATTCATCCATATGCTGTGAATTTCCTGATTGACTTTTTGTTGTACACAGTTTGCATGTGAATATATTTTTCGGTCAATTTCTCGTACTTTGCGGTTTATTCAATTTAATTGCTGTTACGGGTTTACTCTTTTTCTCAGATATTGAGACATTGTATCACTTCATATGATGAACAAGAAACTGCACAAGAAGTAATAACCAACATAAAATTCAATATACAAAAATAGAGTTTAGCTACTACGGCTATTAGCCTTCTTAGCTATTTTAATGAAAAATTTTTAATAAGCACTACTTTGTTCTCTCAATACAAAAAATGTAATATACATAAACATGCCTGAAAAAGTTTTTATCAGTATTTAGGCTGTTTTTTAATACATTGTATGAGACACGAATTTGGAAGTGAGTCGAGAAAACCTCTTCAAAATGTAACAAATAAACTTCTTTGAGTGACACTTCAAATGTAGTGTGCGAAACAGAGTTACTCAAGGAAGATTTCTTTCGAAGCTGCAAAATTAAGGTGGTACGAAAATATTTAAAGTCACACGTTAATATATATTAATACATATATTTTTTTCCTAAGAGTTATCTAATTTGAAATATTTTGTATAAGTAGACATATTGTGTATGTAAATTAAAATTGGTGAAGCATTCATTAATAAAATAATGATGTGCCTAATTCGCGAGTTATGCATTAATGCATAAATTTTTACTAGACCTTCAAAATCTTTTGAAAAATGTTTCTAATTTTTCAAAATTCTAATTTCTTTTTCAGATTGGTCATAACTTGCGTGTTACATTCATCATTTTTCTGTTGTATGTGAGGAAATGAAATGTTTTTTTTATTAAATTTAATTATGCGGTAACACTTCAAATAACCTAACTTAGAAACAACAACAGACAATCACACGCATACACTTAAAAAAAATACACACCTTAAGTGTGTTAATTATAATGTTGTCAAACGCAATGATTATTAATATGGGTAGCTTCATGTGTTTACACAATTTCAAATGTAAATATATACATATGTACATACACATGTATGTTAATATGCATGTGCGCGTGTGTATGTTTAATTTATGTCCTGTCAATGTAGATGTTTTTCAATACACAATCGTAATCATCACGATTATCGTGATTAAATATAATAACAACAATAAAAAAAATGCCGCATATGATGTTGATGAGTCAATTAAAGTGACAGGAGTGGATGATTTGAAGTGCTTAAGTTAAGTGTCAGCACTTGTGTGGAAATGCAATTATTTGATTTCTATTTGCCACGCCCAAATGTCAAAGCCTATAGCATTTTATGATTGTATAAAATTAATTAATTTGAAAAATGTGGAGCTTTATCCTTTGAGTGAGAAAATAAGTTCAGCACATGCTAAATTTACGCTTAGGTGATGATTATTTTCAGCTTATTTTCGTTTTCAATTTTTATTTTGTTTTATTGTGAGGTAGGGCATTGTACTACTTCAATTGAGCTGTATGGAAATTATTGTTACAAAAGCTCCAATAGTTATGTAGTAGTAGTTATGTGCGCTTCGTTTTCGCTGCATCTTGGGATATTTTCCATAGAAATTGAGGTAGTAAGTCGATTAATGGGACAAAAGATATGATATTGTCACCACTTCAATTGAAGTGGAGTGAATATCAGTGATATCATAATTCATTAAACAAATTTTGAGTTAAATTAAAATTAAACTGCATAATTGGAAACACTAGTTTGAAATAAAGGAAGATCAGGAAAGCTTATTTGGTAAAGAAAAATACCCTAATTAAAACGGTAGCCAAATTGATTAAAATAAATCAGTAATAAATATAAATCCCAAACAAATCACTTGACTCTCATCAAATCGTGGTGGAACTACAAAAAGGGGAGCTCATTAGCAAGTGCTTTCCCTTTGGCATCAACCACATTTCAACTTTGGCTACATAATTTCAATTGGCCTTAGTCGTTAGTTTCGGTACAAAAAATATCAACATCGTAAGAAGAGCGTGGATTTTTTTATCTATCTCTCAAATAAATCTGGGAAAAAATATCATCAATTGTTTTTTTTCGCTTAAAGCAGCAGGTTGTTCGTATAACCAGCAATATGAACACAGAAACGATAGATAATTTTTTTCAGGCTGACATTTTAAGAATAAATAAAGCAGTAGATCAAGGTTTATGTGTAAATACAAAGATAAAAGATATACAGGAGGCCTTTAAAGCCCTTTAAACAAAAAACATCAAATCAAAAACCACAATAAAATACTTGAACGCACAAAGTATCTAAAGTGACTATATAACAATGACTTTCTTCTCTGCTGACTGCGATATATATGTAATTGGAAATGAACAGACAAATTAGATAGGCAAGGAGCTTCGTCGGAAGCAAGTTAAGCATTATTGCTTTTTGAAAGATAAACAATTGATCTCTAAAGCTGCGACATGTGGGTGCATTCATTTATCATCAATATTAAAATAAAAATTTTAAATTTAAAATACATCATAGCTACTTTATACTTGGCCACATTTTTCCTAGGATACAATACCTTTAGGTTGGGTTCGCCACCACTCTATCCTAACCATCTCATTTTAATTAATGTGAATAAATTCGAGTTTCCTCTATATAACTTGACATATATTGACTGTTTTGCGTAAAAAGTTCACAGGTCGAATGTTTTGTTAGCCGCCGGTATCATGTTTTTTAACACCACTCAACAATTTTTGTGAAACAACGCTAAAACTGGTGTTTACACCGTTAACCCCAAAAAGTTGGAATACATAAAAATCAATAACAGCCAAGATATGTCACTCAGAGTTAAGGATAACAAATCTTTTGTATCCGTTTTATGGAAACTGTGCCAAAAATGTTTTGTAATACTGCTATTACTGGAGCTAGCTATATTATAGATGTTTATTTCATCCTCGCCCCTTTAATTCCAGATGTTTCTTGACGGAAACGTAACCGAAAAAATCCTGTCAATGAACAAATTGGTGACTATATTGTCAGTGGTAACATTAAAGATAGCACCCACCCTTTAAGCCTTAGTATAGTTTTATAAGCTACTCCTTTTGCAGAAAGGTAGTAAGTGTAGTATGACATTTAAGCAGTGCATTGATGGTACTCCACGCCCCTGTTATGGTAATACGCAGAAGACGTTGTAAGTAATGGCTCTAATAGTTTAAGTGTTCATAATATTTTAAGTGCTGTCCACCAAACGTGAACTTCGTAAAATAAAATGGGCCTTACTTTCGCAGCAGATATAGAGGATGATTTTGGAATCAAAACTTCAGGTAATTTCATAGAATTTTTTAGTTACATTGAAAGCATTGTATGCCTGCTTAAGGCGATTCTTAACATTAGATTGCCAATTAAATTTGTGATCTTAAATAATGCCCAAAATGTTTGCCTCATTAGACAGAGGTGCTGTCAAGACTTCTGTCTCTGAATCTGGGAAATTTTTCAACATATGGTAAAGAGCATTTATCTCGCCGAATTTGGCTTTAAATAGGTATTTCAAAAATGTACCAATCCCCATGAGATTGCTTATTGTTAAGGAAACAAACAGTATATATCTAATGAGATATAATATATTTATTAAATTTAAATTTTCATTTCCTGTACATTCGCATTACAACATTTATAATGAATTTCTATTGTTGACACAGACCACAGCAACACCAAGAGGCATCACCGCGCACACACTCTATTTATCAATCATTTTTCAATAATCTCAGCAAGCATCTTCGCTTACGGAATATGCATTATAAAACCAAAAAGAAAAATATTCAAAAAAACCATATCACATCCATCAAAATGCAAACACTTCACTAGCTGCATACCAATGAAGTGCGAAAATATATATGCGAATATATATAAAATGACAAAAATAAGGAAGAGATAACGCTTTATAATACTTAAAGACGCTCCTCTAAACACCACACAAAGTCTCCAAAAGAGTGAGAGACTGAGAGCGAGAGTTTCCAGTTTCATGCCGAACTTATTAAATGAATGCTGTGGCAAACACCACCCAGAGATACCTTTTACAAACTCCCTGTAATTTATGAAAATGGTCGGTTTGCAAATTGCGCATATAATTACCCCGATTCGAACCGCCTGACTAACTGAGCGACTGAGTAACTCTACGACTGACTAAGCAAATCACTGACTGAGCGTGTGACTCATTTTCGGACTCACTGACGCCCTGGCTAAATGTCTACATGTCAGGTTGTCTGCATGTCCGCCAATATGTTTGTAAGTTTGCGCCTTTTATAGGGGGTTAGCAATGCTCCTGCTGCTGCTGCTGCCAAGTTCCACCACAAGTACTCTCACTCTCGCCGTCGATTTATGAAATGCTGGGCTGTGGAACAACGTAACGCGTCACGTCACTTGTCGTCGTTTAATCGTCAGTTGACAGCACCATTGAGGATTACACACTCAATAATTATTCGAGTAGAGACGATGATGGGGATGTAGATGCTGATGATGATGTAGATGCTGATGATGATGAAGAGGTGGATGATGACGCTTTTGTTGATGTGCTAAGGATGAGTCTATATACATATACTAACATACATGATGATGACGGTGTTGCTGAATGTAGTTGGCGTTGATATGGGCATGAGATGGAAGGCATTTTTGTCGTTGATGACGCTGAAAATTAAGCTGTGGATACTTGTGCAGTGAGTGGAGTACAAGTGTGAGTTCCAGTATTAGAGTGGCGTGGTATAACATTGGCATCATGTGCCAAGTGGTGTGTTGAAACATTAATATGCATAATTAACTGTATTTAATAAACGATTTCTATCGCACATTTAAAACTTGATTTGCATACCTATACTCATGCATACACATGTGTATGTGTAGTGGTATATGTAAGGTATACATATTTTATGTGTCTGCTAATTGCAGTAGCAACGCATTAATGTTGACATTGAATGAGATTTTGTAAATGGCATGTTTTCGAAATGATTGTAAACGGACGTAATTAACTAATTGATATTTGACTTCGTGACAGAGAACATAATTTGGTTGTATTTATCGAGTTTTGGTACTAACTTAAGGAAGAGTTTACTAAAAACTGCCATCGCTGAGTTCTGAAAATTTGGTGGCCCAAAACCATTCCATGGTTGAATTGTTCGAAATTCGATTTTTATTCAAATTAAACGGCGAAAGTGGAAATGGATTCCTGGCATTTTGCAGAAATCACCGGCAAGCAATGGAGTGGAACCCCCATGGTAGCAGAAAACACGGCCGTCCTAAATTATCGTGGAAACGTTTGCATTCGAGCAGGAAATACGTGAATTGGGAAAATGTTGGAGATAATTGAAGGAACTCAACAGTAAACAATACACAGATTTCATAGACTTGTATTATATTACTGAATTAATAATACACATGAGCAATTCAACTAGATTAATTACAAATTTGGTTATTGTAAACAATTACTTGTTAATAATTTGCAAGTTAAAAATTTGGCGGAAAAAATATGTTTTTGTCAGAAACGTATGCATTTATCCATAGCCGTTTCGATAAAAAATATGAGTAATCACATTATAACATTTAAGGCTATCGATTAAAAAATACATCGATACTTTCAAGAAAGTAATCGAATAGAAATTCGTTCAAAGTTTAAAAAAAACGATAAAATCGATAAAAGCTTAAAGGTATTGAATAGAATTGGAAAGGTTTACAAGCATCAAAATTTGATAAAAATCTTAAGCTATAGAGTAATATTGGAATATTCGCTAATGTTCTAAAGTCAATTCAATGGTATCGAAAAAACTCACAAAAACAGAAAGTGTTTGCGTTAATACAAGTCGACAAGCACCGAACCGTATAAAAATCTCAAAAAAAGTCGATTATATATCGAAATCGTCGACAAAAAACCGATAACTTTTGAATGGTATTGATAAAATCGATTAAGTGCACAGAAAAGTATGGGAAAATATCGAGAAAATGGATAACAGTAGTATCGAATTGCAGAGTATAGACTAATGTCGAAAAATATGGGCTCATTAAAAGATTAAAGACATTGGCCCGTAATTAAAGTCACAAAATTAAGAGCGCTCTGAGTTAAAACCTAGTTTTTACCTAAAATCGAACGTAGAGTGACCCCATAAAAAAAGAGGAAAAACTTTCATTAAATTATGAGAAAATTTTTAAAAATAGATAATCCTGCATTATTGACACAAAACATTGTAGACACAGTGGACAAAAGACGGCAGGCAGCGTGGCATAGGGGTTAAGACTGTGAACTCATAGCTCACAGTACATGGGTTCGATGCTCGTAAGTTCAAAATGTTTTTTTTATTGATATCATTGATGGCACTTTGAAACCTGCTTTAAGAATTTAAAACCACCTTGTCCTGCTCTTAAATATAGAACGTGCTTTTAGAAAATGAATTTGAGCTGACGAGTATCAAACCCACGCACTGTGAGTTTCATAGTCCTAACCCCTATGCCGCGCAGCCAGCTGTCAGCTTATATTCGTAAAGTATCCCATAATATCGAAAAACTAGAGAGCATCGAAAAGTATTAAAAATCAATAGAAAACTTTACGCCTAAAAACATATCAAGAGACAAATCGCATCTACAATTCTTCAAAAAGTCGTTAGAAATCTTAAAGCCGCAATGGTCACCTGGAGTCATCTGTATTCTACGAACATAAGACTTCGGCAGTTTGATATTGATTTTAGACATATGTTTCTTTGGGCAATGTACCTTAGAATTACCAGTAGATTTTTCTTATGTTGTGCTCTTTGTCAATTTTTTTTTCCTGTACAAATTGACCCGGCCTAATAAACATACATACGTAAAGTTTGGCGTAAAAGTTTGAGGCTTAACGAGAGAAATCGAGAAGTTTCAAATATTACGGAAAAATATCGAAAAAATTAAATCGTTCTGGCAACAAACAGAATTCATTTGCTAATATCAGCTCAGTACTCAATAAGTTAATGTCACTATGCTAATAAGAATAAAAGAACTCGTCATTGGTGAGATATTTGCAAATAATTATCTAACTGTTGCTCATACCATCGCATGTTGCTACAGAAGTTAAGTTTTCATGATGTTATAAACAGCAATTAGAAGCCACTGCCTAAAATTATGCAGTATCAAAAGTTTCGAAGTGTTATCAATTAAAACATAGTGAACTAGAGAATATTACAACGCATAGTTTCAGGCGCTAATTTTTAATTGCCACAAGATGTTTTCGGCTTAAGTGTGAGCTTATTTTAAAATTAAAAAAGTTTTTTAGAAAATCTTGTCAATATTTACTATTTTATATAATTTGTAGCAACTATAGTGGGATTTCGTGCTTGTTTTTCTGATTATCACTGCACTTTTAATCTGCATTTGCTTTTCTTTTTTTTTTTCTCATCACTACCCACTGGTCATTCATAATGCATTCAATACCTGCAACTGAATTTATCAAAACAATCCTCTATGAATATCACCAGCATAGATAGCTATGATAGAAAATAATGGGGGGTCTCACCTGTGCAGAGCAATCAACCAACCAAACAAATGACAAACTAAGAGTGCAACTTTTTAATATTCAAATCAATGCCAAAGCATAGCCAGCCAACAATGTTTGCATTGATTGACGTGTTTGCCGCAGCGTCATCATCATCATCATTGTTAATAACAAAAGAAAAAACGAGAAAAAGAAAAACAAAAACAACAACCTTTCCATCAACGTGACGTCAAGCATGTAGCAGTGGGTCAGTCTAACAACAGCTGTTGACGCCAAAGCGTAAAACAAAAAGGGACGAAAACGAATCGAAACCACAAAATTCGTTCAAACGGCCAATGTTGATCAGAGATAGCATACGTGTAAATTAGAGTGTTTCAAAAAACAAAATAATATATCAAAGTTTTGTAGTCCTTAGAACAGTTAATCATTTTCTCAAAATGTTTGAAGTATTTTTATGAACATTTTCCGGAAAAATTTCTCTAAACACTAGCAACATATTGAAAACTACGCAGCGTTTCAATTTGCTAAAAACCTATTACTGTCGATAGCCAGCTATTGCTGGCTGCTGAATAAAGTTCAAAATCCGAAGCAACAGTTCATGAAAAGCTGTCGCAGTGACAGTCGCCTATTGCTGGAGCAGTCGTAGTAGTTGCTGTTATAGTCGACTGTCAGGTGTCGGATCGAGTGTAAGTAAAAATTGAATAGCAAAAATTTTTGTAACACTCTATCAACAACACTCATCACTGACGACACTCATGTACGCATAATGTAAGCTATGGTTTCTATTGAGTTATCACTGACATGCTGCTGCTGGATGCTATGGTAGATGCGAGACGTCTGTGTACATCACGCATTCGAGTTAAAATCTTTACGATCAATTCATCATTTTGTCATCATGACAAACCGATTGACAATTTTTCATTTAACAAACGTTGTTGTTATTGTTGTTGTTGTTGTTGGCTTAGTGCTTTAACATAAAGTGGAATTTTAAGTGAAAAGAACTGTTTGCTTTAGTTTTCTGGAATTTTAAATTTTAATGAGATTTCACATAAACTCTTCACTTTAACAATTTGAAATTCACATTTAGTGTCACATGGTGTGATGAAAGTTGAAAAGGATTTGTGTCAGAGAGACATTGATTGTTGTCTGTAAATGTATGTCCAAACAGTGGTGACATAAGACAGCAGCGGGTATGGTTTTGAGTTAAATTGCAGAATTAAATAATTTTTGGGTACAAAATCAACCATTAATCGGACCTAGTGCTTATAGTCCAGTGTTGCATTTTCGAAGCATTTTCCTCCAGCTTAATTTTTTTTTTTTGTAATTGATAGTTTAAGTAAGGCTGATAATCGAAATAAACGTCAGTCGCTAGAATTATGGTGGGTCTGGTTGTGTAAGTCGGTCGGAAAGTAAGCCACTAATTGAAAAATATGTTGAGGAGAGGAGATGAAAATCATCGATTTCATGCCCGAAAAATTTTCGTATGACAAGATTTCATAATTATTTTTAAATGCTTCTTATGGTCTATGGTTTTTGCAAAGTTTGGTTAAGAAAAATGGGAAATGATACGCCCGCCAAAATGAAATTCATCATATATCATCAACTAATGGACGCAGATGAATGGGACTTGATATAAAAGATAGTTTAGCTAAAAGTTAACACGACATTCATTGGCTGTTAGGCGGTACGAACTTCGCCGAATGAATTCTTAAGTTTGTGAAATGTCGCAAATTTATAGTCTCTGCTAATAGTCCATATGAAAGGGTTGGTAAATGGGGCATTCATTTCATTGTGATTTTTGAAATGGCATGGGCCGACGCTTTTTCGAAAAGGAAAGTGAGAACTTTTTTTTTTGGTAAAAAAAGGGTTTCCTTCTATTGTTAGTTTCAGATCCGCTTAGAAAAATTGCATCAAAATGAAAATAAATTTTTAACTTAAGCAAATTTTAAAAGGTAACAATCGCTTTGTATGAAACATTTTTACGTTAAAGCAGTCATAATAAAAAACAAAATAATTATAGAAACTATAATGAACATCATATAAATATTAATAATTAAAATTTTGTTAAATTGTTTATCATATGCTCGAAAAAAAAAAACATTCGGCGTTGGCGACATATTGTTGACAAATAGAATTGAATTATTTATGTACAGTTTTAAATAAAGCTGAAAGATCAATGACATATGAATGCTTTTAAATATATTTGAATATCTTAATAAGCAAAAAAAACAAAGCAAAAACAAAAAAGATGCCAATCTTCTTTTTGCAAACAAAAACAAAAGCAAACAAATTTGTTGATAGATCGTTTGAAAGCCTAATGCTGACAATCAGCATAAAAGGAACAGCCATGGAAAAATACCGAAAAGTGTCAAAACAAAGCTATAGAGAGTAAAAGGAAGGCTAAATATAAAAAGGTGTTTTTTTGTTGTTGTTTTAATCGGTTATTATTTGTATACGCAGTATTTGTTAACTTTATTTAAAAATTTTAAGCTCTGTTTTCTATTAAATAAAATATTTAATAAAACCTTTAATTGTTGACAAAAGTGCGACCACATGCCATATAACAAAAAATATAAACTCTTAGTCTTAATTTAGGTGCGGCAAATATTATTAGCAACTTTTTTACATCTCATTTTCTTGCTCTATAAGACACTCAAGTTCTTTTGGTTATATTTCTGCTTCTTGATAAAAATTTGCATGTTCTTCTATTTCGGATAACAAAAAATCGTCTTCAGACGTTTCTGCAATGTACAAAATAATTTCAATTTACTTCTGATTCATAAATTTCAGTTGAGATGCAAACAGCAGCAATGTTTATAAACAAAGCTTAGAAGTTTCCAATTTCTATTAACACCGAGAAAAGTTCAATACACTCCGATTGTACAGTGAACACAAAGAACGCACACAAATTCATAAAAAGAGCGAATATTTCTCATTATTCTCCAATACACAGAAAAAAACAGAGCAAATAAAAAGTGGCGCGTAAGCCACGTTGAACACTTTAAACTTGACACATTATGTTTGTGTGACAAATGACTTTGTACCGGTGGGCAGACCGCGACGAACAAGCAAACATACGATTGATAGAAACACAATATACTGGACAGGTAGAGTGAAAAAAAAGCTGAAAAAACAGAGGCGTATAACTCATTGTTAAATTGAGCGCGAACAATAGGAAGTTGTTGGAAATAAATAAAATATGCTGATGAATTGCTGATAAATCTTGGCAGCAGCAGCAGCAGCAAGAACTTGAGTGTAGCGGCGGCAGGAGTTCGGAAGATGGGTACACAACAGCAGCAGCTGCAGAAACGAAAAGGATTCATTGTTGTGTGTGCACTGCGACGTGCAGAGTGCTAAGTGTGACAGTACGTGACTACAGTCGTTAAGTGTTGCGCTAAAATTCATGCAGACAGACATGTTGCTAACAATGAGCGGCGACAGTAGCAGCAACATAAACGCTAATTCAGTATGAAATTGAAATATAATACAACTTTTATTTGCTTTCGACATGACACGACAGTTCAATTAAAATTGCATTTGGAATACTTTGTTTTTTTTTCGGCGCCAAGACGTATGCAATAATATTTTATAATTGACTTTTCAACGTTATATGTATGTTACCGGCTAAACTAGTTCTAATTAGGCACAACTAGTTAAGTTTTATGCCTAAAAAAATATGCAATGAAATTTTAAGGCAGATTTACTTGACTTGCACAGCTGGTGTTGTATACATTGTAGGATGTAAGCTACGAGAATTATCCATTATCTAAGTGAAGCAAGTCAATGAAAACTTAAAAATTTCATTTAAATTCTACACAATGCCCAATTTCAGTTTCGCTTACATTAAAGTTTCATTGCATAAGCTTAGGTATACAAGTTAGCTAAATAGATTAACTTCAGGAGGACATTAAAATTAAAAATTTAAATATTGCAAAAGACAATAAAACAAAACAGCTAATCGTATTTAGAAAATAAAATGCCTAAAGGTTTGCGTTACAAAACATTAAAGCTAAAGAGACACAAACAACTGTGGTTCACAATTTGTTGTTTCAGGCATTTATTTAAATCAATTTTGACATAAATTCACTTGGGGCATACACGGTTACCGCTTGTTTATAAGCAAACAAAAGCGCAATTTTGACAAAAGTTAACAATTACGAGTATTCCCAAAAGTATGCTTTGAGAAAGCTTAAGTTCAAAAAAGCATTTTTCTTGACTGTCTTGCGCATAAAAGCTTATCAACCTTTTAATTATTTTAAATTTTTCCCGCAGGATATCTTAAAAAAAAAAAAACGAATTAAAATGACAAAGAACAACAAAGAATAAATGACAATTTCTGCTGTGAGTTCACATGTATTGCGATTCGTCTCGTTTTTTGGCTAACTTTCAAGCCTAAGGATATGCTATTGTATTGCTAATGTTTGTTAAATAGCATATTTACACGCTGAAAATTTTAAGACCAAAAATTATGAAACGAGATATATAAAGGTGGGGTCAAGGGATGCGACTCGAAATATCTTTTGTGATGGAAATTTGTTTAATTGTTATTGAAATTAAATTATGCATTTTCACAGCCAAAACTAAAAATTTCTATTCGCAACAATAAACACCTAAAACTATTGAATATTTTGAAAAAGTTACTTGTAAAAATATTTTGTAAAATGTTGTGCTTTTTAAACGCTACACTCAGCATTTATTCACTTTGTCATAGAAGGGGCGCTGTAGGTATAGAAAAATATATATATTCTTGATCAGCCTGTTATTACCTGAGTTGATTTAGCCATTTCTGTCCAACTGTCTGTAGAAATCACCATTACGGAAAAACCAAGCAAAATAATTGAGTGAAATATGGCATACAGGCTACAACTTCAAACATGGAATTGAAAATGAGCAATATCTGTTTACCGACACGCGTACCGCTTATACAAACAAAACTTTTGAAATGCGGAATTGAGAACCTTATTTGATGCAGTGTAACAAAATTTTCCACAAATACTAGGAATAACTCGGAAAAGCTCTGATTAAAAAGTTGACGAATTTATAGAAGATAAGGGTGTGGCACTTCCCATGTGCTATACTGAAAGAATTATTTAAAGTAATAAGAGGAATATTTCGGAAAAGCTTTGAAAAAAAGCTACACGAATTTCTTTAAGTGAACTTGATAATGTAGGGTATGTAGTTTTTTTTTATGAACATAAAAAGTTGAAGCCGAAAGCCCTGGGAGCTAGTGCTTTGTAAATATTAATTGTAATTATAGTAATAAAGAAATAACAATAATTAAGAATTGCTTCAACAATTTACTGCATACTTTTAGGCTAAATAAAATGACGGTTTGTTGTTAAATAACTTTTTTTGGTTTTACAGTAAAGTCTACATCTGAAAGTATTTCAAATCGTCTCCAATTTCCTAGCCTAAAAGTATGCTTTTTATTATACTTTTGTTAATAATTTTCTAAATTTAGTAGCACATTTTTAGGTTTAAAAATTAGCAGAAAATCGATTTAAGTAAAGATGACGTAAATTTAAATAGCATTAAACGTTATATATGTCAGTCATTTTATGATACTTTCGGTTTACAATTTTCAAACAGTTTTAATTAAGCATGCACCTTTTTTAGCGCATATAAGTATGCAATGAAATTTTAAATCGAGCTACTAAACTTTATGAAAAGCTTTTTCTCAGAATTTTCACAGTTCTAATAGAGAGAGTTAGCACCTAAAATCACTTTCTTAATATTGATCGGAGCGTAAATATCCAAATTATACTTAAAACATTTCATAACAAGATATTAAATTAAAAAAAAATTCATAAAAATTTTTTCTCTACTCTGTTAAGAATTTTATAAAAGTACACAAAAAACCAAAATCCGCTTACGTAAATAGAAATAAATTTTAATGCTAAATAAAAACTTCACTTAAATACTTGTGACGCCAAAAAATATGCAATAAAATTTTAATATCACTACATAGTTAAATTATAATTTTCTACAAAAATTATCAAAAGTTACGCAAAAAACCTAAGTTTACCTCGCCCCAGCAGTTGTGCCGCATACAACATATCACGAAAATGATGCGCCTGATGTTGCAACAGCGTAAATGATTCCAATGCTAGATTTGCTGCCATTGCAGCAGCGCCATGATAACCAGCACTAGCAGCAGCCGCCGCAGCAGCACTGTTACGTACTGCTGTGCTACCACCTGTTGTGCTATAAGCGGCTGTTGTCAGCTCAGGCGCTAGTAATGAATTGTTCGCAGCATTATTATTGAGTCTTGTTGCTGAAGCGATGGTAGCGGCAATGTTGCTTGGCGTTGTTGTATTATTATGACTGGTGCTGCTGCTGCTACTTATGTTGGTGGGTGATAAGGCAGAGCCTGATAGCGATGATAAAGTGTCACACGTACTGCTGCCAGTGCTGCCAACGCTAGAGCAACGTTGTTGCTGCTGTTGTGTTTGCTGCTGCTGCTGTTGTTGTTGCTGCTGCAATTGCAATTGATGTTGACATAAAATGCTGCTTAAATTTTTAGTTGAGGCTGTTGGTTTCATATTTTTCGTGGCGGCTTGCCGTCGATTTTCGTAGAGATAACAAACGTCACAAAATTTCATTTTCACTGTAGGTATTTTGGCAATCAATTCGTTTTAACTTTGCTTTACTGTATGTTGCTGCAACTTTTATGCGTTAAAGTGTTTTTTTTTTTGTTATTTTGTACACACAGTTTTTTTGTATTATTTTTTATTTTGTAGAAAAAAAAAGGTCATAAGTATATTGCTTTAGAGTTTCTCTCTAAGCAGGAAGTAATTTTTAAGGCAACCGTTTTGTAATTTTTAGATTTTCGTTTCATTTATTGATTTTTGCTGGTAAAGTTTCATATTTTGATTTTTTTCAGCACATAATTTTGATTTTCTGTATGAGATAAACAACGTTTTTTTTTATTTAATATTTTTCACTTGTCTATATTTTGCACTTGATTGACTTTATATTTTTTTTTGTGGAAATAAAACAGAAAATTGAAATAACTTAAAAAAAATCCAACCATTATGCATTGATTTGCATACGTACAGTAAATATTTGTTTAGCTTTTGATATTTTTTTGATGATCGATTTTTACTCAAAGCTGCAATTTATAAAATTGTTGACTAAAAACATTGAAATATAAACAAATATTACGCTATTTTGTTTCGTAGTTGAAAGATATAAGCAAACGCCGCATTTATCATCAATGATGTGTTTTCTCGCAAACATTCACATGGTAATAATAACGAAATCATTTATTAGGTTGAGAGATATTTCTTTGCATATAAGCATATATATAAATTTATTAATGTCAACTTAGGAAAAAGTTGATTCTTTGAAGCAAATATCAACTTTAATCCGATAAACAACGCTTTAGATTTCAATTCACGGCATATCAATATCAGATGTTCAAATTTGAAATATTGTGAAAGTTATTCCGAAGTTGGAAGAAAATTTCGTTAAGAATACGATAGAGAAAATTATCCGACAAACCGTGCTATTAAACTTATCTTTAATTAATATGAAGAAACTGTTTCAGTTTAAGATGAGAGAAGCAGAATTTATCATCGTAGTGCACGTTCAATTGGAAATATTTCAGCTGTTAGCACAAGTGTTGCTGAAGAGCCAGTGACATTCGTCGTCGTTCACAGCAATTAAACCTCGAATCTCAAACCTTTTGTGAAGTTAATTGGAAGATATTCATGTGCAGAATAAATGGTTTCAACAGGACGGTGCAACATGCCACACAGCAATGCAATCAATCGATCTTTTGAAAGAGAAGTTTAATAATCGAAATGATTCTCGAAGAACAGACGTGAATTGGCCACCAAAATCATGCGATTTAACACAACTGGAATTCTTTTCATGCGGTTTTTTGAAGAGTTAAGCTTATGCGGATAGTCGTCAAACTATTATTATGCAAGAAAGTTATTCAAAATATTATTTAAAGATTGACAGCTTGCCGGGCTAGCAGCGGAGGGTCAATTCAACGCCGTTCTTTTTCATTATAATCCAGAACCAATGTACATACTTTAATCTGCAACAAAACTAAATAAATAAAGGTTACATATATGTCCCATTTGAACACCTTTTATATATAAAAATCAGTTTATATGTGTGTTGTTTATGAACTCCTTAACCGATCGCCAAAAGACTTAGAACACATGTTTCTTATGCCTTGCGGAAGATTCGTAAAGCCACGCCCCCAATAAATGAGAAAAATACAATTTAAAATATCTCATCAACTTTTCGACGTAGATAAATGAGACTTGATAGATATACATATAAAAGGTACGCGCAAAAGTAAACTTTAAACAAAAAATGGGCGGTGCGACGCCTTTTCCCAAAGGGGAAAAAATTAACATTTTATAACTGAACTGAACTGAAAAACTATTTGTCGCAGATGGATACGATTTCGTACAAAGTTTTTTATGGTTTGTGAAAGATTCCTTGCTAAGTTTGGTTTGCAAAAATTGGGATGCGTTGCCACGCCCTCCTATATAAGAAAAAATAAAGTTCATCATATCTCATCACCCATTTGACACAGATGAATAAGACGTGGAACATATATATAAAGTAGAGGGAAAAGTAAGTTTAGATGAATAAATGGGCGGTGCCACGCGTATCATATGAGAAAAAATTTGTTATATTTGTCACATTTAAGTTTAAAATTTAGTTTTCAAAATTCAATCTACAGGCTTTAAGTTTGAATTGTCATGTTCAATGTTACACATCAAGCAGTAAATTTTTCTTCATTTAAACGAATCCTTCAATCGCGACAAAGATCTTTTCTGTCCTGATTTTTTTACCAAACCAAATTATACTCATCGAGCCACCTACTGGTAAGGGCAGAACAACGTCTGCCAGGCCAACTAGTTATTAATATTTACCAAACATACTTATTTTAAGATTCCAATATATAAATGCATTTCAGAGTATAGTCTTCAGTGTAGCTTTGTATATACATATACAGCTATGTGTATCCGGAATTTATTTATCCAAAAAGAGCGCATTAACAATAGTCACAGAAGTCTTTTCTGCATGTTGACAGTCCTGTGCTTAGTTACTACACGGCATTTGCTTTAAATTCTGTGTTTCATACGAAATTTCGTGTGCCGAATCAATTAAAATATTGCCAAGGACCTACAGCAAATCGTGTATATCAAAAAGAGCTACATTTGAATGGTACTTATAACACACTCAAAGGAGCCTGATGCCTCATTCTGGTCCAAAATCGTCGCATAAGTGTTAGAGAGTTGGAACAAGAGTTTAAGTCCAATTCAAGCATTCTGACTAATATTATTGGTATGAAACAGGCCGCCGCTTGAATTTTGCCAAAGGAGCTAAGTTTTGTGCAATAAGAGCAGATCGCCGAAAGCATGACTTTTACAGCACCTATGAAGCCCAACTTCATGCATAATAACTGGCGACAAGATATTTGGTTGTGGATATGACATGCAAGCAAGCAAAAAGACTCCACAACGAGCTCAAATCCCAAAAAAACGGCATCAAAGTCGCTCGAAATTCAAGGTTATGCTGATTACCGCCTTGTGGTGCACTCACAATTTCTTTCCATTTAAGCGTCATGAGGCGTTGGCGTAAGCATTTCCACCAAAAAACGTTAGATTTTTGGAAGGACAACTCATGAATTTTGCAACATCACATAAACCTATCATTGTGCAAGAGTTTTTGGCCAAGAATGCAAAGAATGTCATCGACCAAGCACCGTATTCACTTGATATGACCCTGACTGACTTTTTCTTGTACTCGTAGCTAAAATGACCACTTCGAGGTATCCGCTTTGAGTCGATTGAAGCCATAAAAACGAAATTCGCTGAAGAAGCTGAAGGCTATTTCTCAGAGAGACCACAAAAAATTTATGGAGCACTGGATAAAGCGCTGACGTAGTTGCATCGCAAACGGTGGTGTCTATTTTCAAGGTAACAAAATAAATTCCGGATACAGTAGCATAAAACTTAAAGCTGAAAAAGTTCTCATAATTTTTTTTGACTTGCCTGAAGCTTCAAACATTTAAAATACACCTAAATACATAAAACCCACACAAATCTTAGCGCTTGCTATTACCAGCAAATTACATTCACCTTTAGAGAAATCCCATAAAAACCAACAACAGTAAAAATACAACAATAAATTTAACCCTAAAAGGCAAACGAACATCATACAATGCGTCAACATTTTTATTAAATAAAAATGAAAATAGAAAATAGAAGAATAAAACAAAAAGGAGTCCAAAGGATGCGGCGTCAAGGGAGCAAAAGCACTGTGGCAAAAATGATTTTCACTTTTGATTTGGTATTTGATTTTCCAAATTGAAAAATGTTTCAACGCCAATGGCGTGTCAAACGTTTAAAATGACGTAAATGAATGTGACGACGATGACGACAACGAGAACGACGTTGATGTGGATGGTGATGGTGATGTTGACGGTAATGGTGATGGTGGCGCCTTTGGCGTTGGCGCAAATGTTCGCATAAAAGACGCGAAAATTTACGCTAAAAATGGTGAAAATGATTGTAAAATTGACGCAACAGTAAAATAAAAAAAGTTTTTTCTTTTTCGTAGTAAGTATATGGAGAAGATGTAGTAAAGGGCAATGATTAACAGAAAGAGTAGAAAGAAACTTGCATTTGTTGGTGAGAAATTTAGGGTGCCACTTAAGTGAATATTAACCAAAACAATAACTCGTCATGGAGTCTGACCTTTAGAGCTTTTTTTGTGGAATTCCAATTAACTTTTAAATGATGTACATATATGTAGTTCTGGCTTATGTCAAACAATGCTTAAAATACATAATATAGTATAACATATTTTGATCTGTAAGCCATATTACATTCAATACTAGTGAATAATCGAGAACTTCTTATCCAAATGAACTAAAAAGTTCTCGAACCTGCAAAATGTTTTCTTAACAAAAATTAATAAACAAAAAGAAAAGTTCTAAGTCGAGAACATTTACAGGCAACTAATAACAAATCGAGGTTGCAAGAGCATCTGAAAATGTTTCATTACACGAAGTATGGTAACCCTAGTTAAGCACTTAAAAGACATTTCAATTGATATACAGTATTGCGTTTACGGTTGAGTAAAGGAATATCTAATTTTGAGCTGTGGTGCTTATTTTGTAAAGGCTTTGGTTTTAATTTTAAAACTGAAGTTGCAGCGCTAAAAATTTACTTTCAAGCGAAGTACAGGTAATGTGAAAGTTAGAAACTTTACTATAAGATGGCAAAAATGATAATATTTCTGAATATCAGTATTTGTTTTCACAGCATTTCATTAGCATTTGTTTCGAAAGTGAATAACTCAAGAGAAATTATTCTATTTACACTACGAATTGATGTCACATACGCCTTACATTCAAGCGGCTGGCATGGAAGAAATCTTCATCAAATGAAATGGTCATCACTGAAATAATAAGCAATTTTGTTGACTTGGAGAAATTTTACATTTTTAAGGACATGAAGAGCTGAAAAGTCATTGTACGAAATGAAATTTTATTCAAAAACAGAAAGATTTTCTTCAAAAAGCAGCCATCTGACTGTTCAATCTACCTTCGTACAAGTAATGTATTCTTAAATTTAGCTTATCCTCAGGAGTTATGGATCTTATTTTTGCAAAGTCAAGCAGTTATTCAAAACATAGTTTTTTATACTTTTAAGTAAGAGGTTTTTATTACATTTTTTTTTTTTCATTCGTTGTCTAAGCCTATCCCGATCCCCGACGATTCCTGCATTTTAGCCAATTTTGTTATTGTAATTAAAACTGTATATTATTACACCTCAAAATGTATGCCAAATGACAGAGCTCAAAGAGGCCTAACTATAAAATGTGGGGTTTTTGGGTGAATTTTCATTAATGAAGGTAACAGTTTCAAATGTATGCCAAATGATAGAGCTCGAAGAGCGTAAATAGAATATATAGGGTTGCCTTGTCGAATCCTGTCCCGAACAAGGGTTGCCATCCATTTAAGAAAAATTGGTACTACAAACGGCAGGCAACCCATTTTTAATACAGGATTCGACAAGACAACCACACATATTTTGTTGCGGCTCTTCGAGCACTTTCGTTTAGCACACATTTTATGCATTAATATATATTAATAAAAATTGGGTTAAAAAACCCATGGCAACCCATTTGTGGGACAGGTTTCGACAATGCAACCCTCTTCGAGCTCTATCATTTGGCACACATTTCGAGCTGTAATATTATACACTTTTAGTTACAACAACAAAATTGGGTAAAGTTCGGTATTTTTTGGGCATCGGCACGGGCTTTGACAAGGCAACCGTGGTTATTTAACTTCAGCAAAATGCATTACTATCTTTCCTATACATCCCATCCTGTAATCTTATACACACGACTTTTCTCTTGGTCTATAAGTCATTTTGAAGAAGTATAGTATGTATATGAATTAGGAAGTATGAATAATGAAGTAAGTAGAAAGTGAAAAAAGTGAAGCATGTAGCATAAGCTATGAAGCAAACAATTTGAAGCACATAGCATGAAGTATGAAACATGAAGTATAAATAAAGGAACTGCGTTGTAAAGTACACGTAATGTGTGAAGTAGTCGGTATCTATTATAAACAATATAAAATCAAATGTGAGAGTAAATTAGCTATGAAGCAAAAATTATTCATATTGAAGTTTAAGTACGCAGTATAAATAGTGAAGTGTCAAGTAAGAAGCTTGGTGTGCAAGTAATTAACGAAGTATGAAGTACTATAATGAAGTATAAACTATCATAATGAAGTATAGTGGTATCATAATAAAGCTTCAGCTGCATAGACTAAGTAACAAGTGGTATACATAAATATTTAGTATCAAGTAAGAAAGTTAATTATGAATCATAGAGTATGGACAGCAAAATATGTAAATTATGATATTTGAGGTTGAAATATGCAATGTTTGTAGCTCGAAACATATAAAAGGGAATATGAAGTGTAAACAGTGTGACATTAAGTATAAGTTACGAGAGAGAACTGTAAAGTTTGAAAAACGATTTATTAAGAAGCATGCATGAGGAGTGACAAATGATTTGCAGCATGAAAAATGGCTTATTATATGTGATATAATTAGCATTTAGATTCAAAACTAAAGCATGAGGTGCGAAGTACGAAGTGTAAAGTGGAGCTGAAGTGCAGCTGTAGTGAAACTTAAATGTAAAAAGTTTTTTTATTTCTTTGAGATTTTTCGAAAGCTAAAATTTTCAATAATTTCCACCCTCGAGAAACAACGACAACAAAGAACAAAAAAAAAAACCCCATCAAAGACAGACAACAAAAGAACGGAAGTGCGTCATCAGCACCAACAGTAGCCAAAGAAAGCAAAAACAAAAAGTAAAATAAAATGCGCGCAAGTTGGCTATAAAATGTGTAAATGTATGTGTGTATGTGTGCACGCGCTAGTACTTATGTGGGCGGCTGGGCGATTTTTTTTATATTAAGTAATTTTCAACGCTGTTCTTTGTTGTTCTTTACTGCATGTTGTTGTTATTGTTGTTGACTGCATTAAATAAATTTAACCTTCATTTACATTGTTTGTGTGTTGCTTGTTGACTTTTCAGTTTTAATTTAAAATGCGAGTAGTTGCAACAACAACAACAACAACAACAACAAAAGGACATTAAGTTCAAGGACATATCGTGGCATTTACAGTTATTTATACATATTGCTGTTGGTAAATGCCGCTTTTGTTGTTTGTCATTTGTCAGTGACTTAAATTTATTGCTGGTAGTAAAGTAGCGCCGCAGCAGCAACAACAACAACAACAATAAAAAGAGAAACAAAACGAATTTAATTTTATTTTCCGCTATGGGTTTACATGGCGTATGAGTGATGTGTAATTAATTGAAAATTAAAGTTCAGTTAAATTTCATTAATTTGATTTGGTGAACCTTTCTTTTTGTAAATGTTGAGTAAAGTTTTTGTGGGTTAGAAAATATGGTTTGAGCCTTAAGTTGGCAGAATTGACAAACCATCATACAAGAATTCTATAATTAATTGCTACTTCAATTCACCTACAGATGGCGCTTTCAATAAAGTTGAAAAAATAATATGAATAGAACGTAGCTTTTCAAAAAATCAAAAAATTGTCACGTAAATCGACATATAATCGTAGGAGATTGATAAAATAAGAACTTGAACTTCAGAAGTATTCCATAAGCAGGAACTGCTTCTAAGAAATAGAAATCAAAGAATTGGCCAAAGTAAATCCTCAATTACAGTATGTGCTTTCTCATATCGCATACAACTTTAAAAATATTTCGGTTACCTTCGCAAACAAATTATGAATTTAAACTTGATAGCGAATGCCAACCTAATGACAAGTGATAAAAAATAAGTCTCTTCAACTCATAAGCAGTGGTTACTTAAGTTATGAGTAACTTCATGTCATCACTTCGAATCGTCACTTGAAAAAACACTCCAGAGGCGCACTAACTACCTACTACATAAGTGAATGCATTGCAGCACCTTATTACAAGACATTCCCGACAAAGTTATGAACACTTTAGTATAGGGACGGCAGTTCATTGTCGAGGGACCGCTTTGACAAGCCACTGATGAGAGTTAAAGCGCCTATTAATTTCGATTCTATGATTAAATACTGCAAGTCAATGTCTATCATAATAAGAGTTTTTTTCTTTTCGATGTTCTTTCAGCTGGTTAACAAACTAGCGCGCTTGTAATTACGTGCAATTAAAATCTTGGTGGCGTAATACAGTTTAACAACATGGTGATGATGCTCACCATCATCCACTCTATTCAGAATTAGTAGGGCAAGTCGCGCTAAATGCACTTAAATGACTTTTAAGCGTAGCAGGCGGCAGGTGTTTATAAGCTGCAAAGTTAAACATAAACATGCACTTAAGTGGTTTAGTCAGTAGCATGCTTAGGGTCTAACCAGAGTGAATGAGACGTTGATATTTTGGTGTTTGTGCTATTTGGAATATATTTGCTAGTTTTTGTCACATGTGATATTTGTAATGCTGAGCGATATGTGAAAAGCGATAACGCAATATAAAATAATCATTGGCATTTTATCGGAGTAGCTTTTTTGCATATTTCGGACGTTTTGGTGTCTCAGGTGTGCCACATATGACCCTTTGTTCCAAATAAGTATTGTTACTAAAAAGTCCTTAAAATTAGATACATATCACAATAACATCTGTGATGTTGTCACTGATTATTAGTGTTAGAAATGCTGTACTCTTGAGAATTGACACATATTACTTTTATCATCAGTGATAACATATATCAACGTCAGCCAGTTGTATCACAGTTGTTATTGGTGATATACACCTTCTGAGTGCCCTGTTGTCACCAGTGATATACGCGTAATAAAAAAGGTAATTTTCAGCACTGCAAAGTTGTTTCCAAAGACCAAAATTGAAGCAACGACATGCACAAAAGGTCAAAATAAGTCTTTCTGAATATTTTTCATGTCACTTGTATGCAACATAGACCTTGGCTGCAAACAAAAAATTGTATTACTTAAAAATTACTCTTTTATATGGTTTATATTACTGATGACAGTTGATGTATCACAGGCATATTACCAGTTATATGCAGCTCATTTAGAATGTTTTTTTTTTTATGTCCTGACTTCTGCTCACAAAACATGGCTCAAAAAATGTCATGACGATAATTTTTCATTTGTGATACTTGCAGTATTTGCTTTATTTTCAATATTTCAATACTATCACTTGCTGATAATTGGCTTGAAGTGCTCTGTGACTCTGATCACAACCTTAATGCCACAACATGTGTCACATGTTGCACGCTGTAACGCGCAAACAATCTCTTTAGTCGGTTACGCTTAGTTATGAGGCGGCAAATTTTTGTTCGCTGAAATGTGTATTTTTTTATAAAACTTTGTTTTGTTTTTCTTTTTTTTTTGGTTGGAATTATTTTTATCGTTACGCTTTCAATTGTATCTCTCTCGGGCATTTGCCATTTGTAACTGTAGGATTAAATTTGTGCCGCGGTTAATTAAGTAACGCGCAGCGCATGCGCGCGCACAACTTGAGTTTAGCAGTGCATTAGCGGCTATTGTTGTTGCTGTGATTGAGTTAAGTTTTTTGTCTAATAAATCAAGTAGTGTTTTTGTTTATTTTTATCGCAAATTTGCTTTGATTTCTTTTGCTCATATCTTAGCGCTACACTTTGTTGTTTGATAAATTATTTCATATTTATCTTGCAAATATGCGAATTGTTTCGCTTGAAAAACAAAAAAATTAAAATGCAAATAAAACGCATGCACTTTGCGCACCGCAGGCACTGCAGCCAGCAGCTGCTGCAGCGCTTTATCTTAAGCTGTTTGATTAGTTTGAAAATGTCCGCGCGATTTTAAGTTTTTTTTTTTGTTTTTGTGTTGGAGTAAAGAGTTTGCTATGCAAATGCAAAAATCCGTTGGTGTTTGGGAGTGCTATGAAAATATTTATAGTTTTTATGATTCTTTGGGAAAAAAAGTTTAATTAATAAATATTTAAGATTATTTCAATGAGCTAACTGTGCATTACAGTGGGTGATAACACTAAAAAAATTACTAAATCAAAACAGCAAAACAACAAAATAAGGCCTAAGCTAGTAATACCAGTTTCATTCATTTTTAAATGTAATTATCAGTGACTTTTAAGCCAATAAGTAAGAGTTTCTATGCCTGATATGTTTCACGTTTTGCACAGATATGTTGAGAACGCAAGCAACAAGTAAAACAAAGCAAAGCAAAAACTCTTATAGTAAAATAATACTTTGAATCTTCGAAACGCAATTTGAAGTTTCTTACGACTGAAGAAAAGTTAAAAAATGTTACTTTCAATACTTTTCAAATTCATAATGAATTTAATGCTGTTTCTGTTAAAAATTAAGGGAAAAAATGTAATTTTTACTATTTTCAACTTTAAAATTTGTGACTTAAAATTAAAAATGTGCAAAGCCCTTATACCCTGACTGTAAGGTCAACAACATAATCATGGAAAGATGCCTCAAAAACGCTTGGCTATTATCAATTTTTTTTATCCAAAAAAATCGGTACTTTTTTGCAACTTATCGTGAATTTCCAACAATTAATGGACATAATAATTGATTTAATGTGTTCCGTATTCGTCTAACGTAGTTAGTTTTGAACCTAATATTTGGTTGCACAATGTTCGCCTGCCAATAAGATAAAGGCACGGATGAAGTAACGAAAATATTGCTACCACTCAGCCAAGTATTGATGAAGATCCACATTTATCGGTTCAAAGGTGTTCTCAACTGTGAGCACTACATGGCGTATGGCTTTACATCCGTACAAAATTATTATCACGCAAGCCTCGAAGCGTTTGAATCGTCGTAAGTGCAGTGAATTACTGATTTTATATTGGAACGAACAGCTTGACAATTTTTGCAAATTTTTCAAAAAAAATCCTCATTTCTGATGAGGCGCACTTCCAGCTCTCTGGATCGGCAACTAAGCAAAATTGTCGTTATTGGTCTCCAGCCAATTCAACATATTATTCACAAGAGGCCTTTACATTCCTTAATTGGAACCTTGGAAAATTAGTGCTACTGAGATACGGCTAAATGTACGGATAAATGCCAATGAACTTTTTATGACTTTTGATATGTGGCCTCAACAACACGGCGCTAAATGCTACACAGCCGATTAAATGAGTGAAAAGTTTGGAGGAAAAATTATTAAAGTTTTTTGGCCTCAAATGAAGGTAAAGTCAAAACTAAAAAAAGTTCTTTAAAGGTTTAACAAATTTAATATAAAACTTTCTTCCCAACTACTGCATCTAATAAAACTTTTTAATTTTTCTTTCAATCAATGAGATACTTTTCTATCGCTCATTTGAAGTTTCAAACATAAGGTATAGTTCTATTGAGCTATTGACACCAACAAAAAGGAGTGCACAAAATTTTTATTTTTTATATATTATATATTTATTGCCAACGGTGCCACCAAAGTATGAGAGATACATTTTCGCACTCACATTCATAGTACGCGGCGCATCTAGAATGAAATAACTCAATCTTTAAGCACGCAGTGGCAGCTATTTGTTGCCCGCAAGTGAAACACGTCTTCGCAAAGCGATTTTTAATAAAAATAAAAAAAATAATCAAAGAAAAAAATAATAAAAATCGAAGTAAAGGCGCTGCTCAATATCGAAAAAGTGCACAAGAAAAGCAGTTTGCACTTAAGCAGCAGCAGCAGCTACATCTCAAATGCCTTGCGGTAGATGGATGCATTGCTGTAGAGATACAGAAATACCGATTGACTTTTTATTGAAAAGTTAAGTTGCATTTGTTGGCTTATGTGTGAATGAGTGCATTTTACAGTTTTATGAAAAGCCAATACCAAATAGATACCATAGATAAAATTTTATTTTTCAAAAAATATTGATGAATTTTTCGACTGTTTTTCATTGATAAAAAAAGTTAAATTTTTTTGAAGAAAAATTGCCCATAATATTGCTAAGTTGGATGGGAGTATCCTTGGCGTTATCGAAAATATTTTTACTATGCATTCGGAACATATGAACGATTGAATTGGGAATGATGTAGCTATGCTTCATTTCCCTCTTGCTTAGCATGCTTCTGGTCTCTCAAGCTGAAGTGTAAGCTATAACATGAGTTCATTTATTGCGTTATATGGACCCGCTGTAAACAGTAGTTTATATGGGTCTACAGTGATTGCCAAGCAGTACTTAAGACGTTCACAAGTTCACTCAGTACACAGAAAATGTTTCTATTTTGCAATTTCATATACTATACTTGGGTCGATGAAACGAGTTGCCAGTAAGCTGGATTTCTGTACACTTAAGAGTGTGTTGAAGTCTTTGATGGTCTAATGCATATAGAACAATCTGACCGCTGCCTAGTCTCAAGTCTTCAATAATATCGATACCTACCAACTGTTACCATAAGGACCATTAACTGCGACATTGCCAGCAATTTACATGGTCTTAGATGGGAAGTTTTGATGACAAACCGCATGCTTCCTATTGCCATAAACCACTGTGCTGATTCGATATGTAGATGTGACTGCAAGCTGCTGATGGAATCATATTCAAGTTACTTTCTTTTTACAAAACATTTGCAGGTATTTGGCAGGTCAGACTTGTAATATTTGCTATAGAGAATGATGAAGAGTTGACGTGCCACAGCAGTGCACTTTGACACTACAGCATTCACTTTTTTAAAAGAAATTTACACTTTTTTAAAAGAAATTTACACTTTTTCAAACGAAAATCGAAGAATTGGCACTTATACACTCAGCATAAAATGGCATTGCAATTATAAAAAATTATTTTCAATTCAAAATCGTGAATTTTAAAGATGAACATAGTAAAAATAACATTTTTTACCTTTAATTTTAACACAAACAACTTTAAGTTAATTTTGAATTTAAAATCTATTGAAAATAACATTTCTTAATTCAATCGTAAGAACTTCAAATTGCTTTTTCGAATTGCAGTTTATTTTCAAAAACTCTTTTTTATTTTATATTGAACAATTTGTCACTTTGAATCTACATGAAATCACTTTAAATCAATGTGGATTCTTTTTGAATTCAATTAAAAAATGTTTCTCTTCAATTGAAAAATATATGGCTTTGGCGCTAAGTCATAAGCAGTTTGAATCAAATATAAAGCCATTGAATTTTTTCCTGAGTGTAACTCAACAAAAATCTTTGTTATGCAAAACTATTTTCAAAGTGAAATCTTTTCAAACAGCACAAATCCCCTTTTAAACAAAAAATTCAACAATTCATGATTGGGCTAAAGTGTCAGCAAATATTATTTTAAGCTCTACAAATACTCGTGCTATATATAACAAACTTATAAGACAACTTTGTGTTTCAGTCAGTCAACAAAAGCCATTTCTCACATATATATATACACTGTCAGGCTGACCTTTTGCTAACCTTTATGCAAAATCTACAACATGTGAATCAAAGGCAAAATTCCTATGAAGCACAAGCAAAAAAAAATCGAAAAAAAAACACCTACATAAAGAAGTTCAACATCAACTGCTACTGTTATCCTGTTAGTTCCCTAAAAAAGTCCTTCAGTAACTGACACCTAAAGCAGTGCGCGTTGTTGGATATGCCAATAGCTTTTGAGTTGCAATTGGAGTTGTAAACAGTTTGAAGCATTCTCAATTTTCTATCTAAATTTTCCTCCTTTTTTTCTTCAAGTGAGTGAGTGAGTGAGATATGCAAAATATCCTTGCGAAATGCTTTTGCTCTCGATTTATTTTCTGTCATTTTATTTTCATTTTTTCTCATTTTATTTTTTCCTAAATGTCAGCTAGGTAGCTTTTAAGTTGTTGAAAAAAATTGAATTCAAAGGAAATTGTAAGGATGACATCGTAGTTATTTTTTTGTGTGTGTCTGCGAAAAGAGAAGCTACTGCTGTCATATGCAACCAAAGCAAATGTCAAATTGACAGATGGTTGTAGCATGAGTGTGACAGTTAGAATGTAAAAGTCAGGTAAAGAGACAGTGCCGACTGGCAGAAAAAAAATTAGCATTTCTTTGTAGCAGTTGTGTTTATTTTAGTTTGAATTTCCTTAGAATTTAAATTTTTTTTTCATACTCTACACTCAGGGTAAATATATTCAGTTTGTCATAACGTTTGCAACGCATAGCAGGAGGCGTGGCAGGTACAGAAAAGTGCATATATTCATGACAAGCGTCAACAGCTAAGTTGATTTAGCAATGTCTATCTATCTGAGAACATAGCTCGTAGAATCGTTTTATGGCCACGCCTACCGCCCATGTTGAGAACCTTATTTGATGTAGTTGAAACAAATTTCTTACAAATACCAAGAATAACTCGGACACGCTCTGAACAAAAAGCTCATAAATTTCAACACCACAAGGGCGTGGTGCCTTCCATGCTAGCAAAAACTTTAAAACGCTGTACTGAGAGAATTATTTAAGGTAATGAAATCAAATTTCACGCAAACTTCAAAATTTATACAAGTGGGCGTGGCAATGCAGAGTATGTAAGTTTCAGTATGTGTGAAGATAACACTTTTAATAGTTTTAAATTAAATTACAAATGAAGTTTGCCTTTTGGTTGGTTGGAGAATATTTCTACCATGAAAAATGTTTGCTTTTCGTAGAGTTGTTTATTATTTAGGCGATACAAAAACTTTTGCTATGGTTTTTAAAATAGAAAAAGTAGGCTAAATCCTATTGCTCAACAATTTCAAAGCTACGGATGAAAAAGATTCAAAGAAAAAGTTTTAGCAGCCGGCAGAGGACTGACGAAAAAATATGTAGCATTTTTTATTGAATGTTAATTAGTTTGTGATTAGAAACGAAGTAAAATTTCTAACTAATATTTAATTAATATAAAATACTTAATTTCCAATTCGTCACGTGACGAATTTTACTTTATTGCAGTGATATTCTAAAAAAGTTCCAATATATATTTGAGAGTGTGTGTGTGCACCTAATTAGCTGTCGGAATCATTGTATTATGTAATTTAATAATTACAGTGAAAAAATTTGAACAATTCATTAACGCGCCACGAAAAGTTTTAAACCTTTTTGAAGTCAATTTACGCGGTGCTTTTCACTTGAAGACGCCATCATTCTACAATTCATTCATTATTTCACATATCCAATGTTTTGCATGAAAAAATTCCAAGCCGCTTGATTGTTTTTCCTTCTTCTTCTTATGCTTGTGCTATTGTGTATCATTTTGCTTTATTTTTTCAATTCTTTTATTTTAGATGCTTTTATTTAATGCCCTTTTTCACATTTTCTGTATGTTTTTTTTGTTTTTGTTTAATTCGCTCGAGTAATTTTAATGGACCAGTAAGTTCAATTCTCAAGTGAATGTTTCGAATTGCTGTGTGGCCTAGGGTGAACTTTACCATGGGATAATATGATATTCTATGGAACAATAATCACTCTTCAATTAGGTTTTAATAAACTAAAAAGGAAAAATTAGAGTATAAAATTATAATAAAGGATAGGGTGTTATCTTTGACCTCGTCAAAAATTGAACACCCTACACCGGATTAAAAGATTAAATCTTCTACCATGCAATCTTCTAGCTGGTTTGACTCAACATGTCCACAATAAATTTGGCAACATTTACTTAAATAGCTCTTAGTATAGCGTTTTGAAGATAATGCACTCTTATCGAAATTAGCACACTTTTTTTCACGGAGCTTGTCCGGATCATTTCTAGTGTTTGTGTGATATTTGGTTGCGTTAGTTTAAATAATTTTCTCAGTATATTAGAAGTTTCATTGTTTGGGACGTGCCACGACCTCTTGTCGAAATTCAAAGTTTTTTAGTCTAGAGCAGCGAAGGGCACGTACTGGCACTTTCCGCCCTCATGGTCCGAATCGTTATTCGGCGCACAAGCAACCAAAAAACAATTCGCAGAGTCTTAACGCTATCGACACACATCGTGGACTTGAGTTCAAATGAAAACGAAAACGACACACAAAGGCATTAGCGACGGAGCCTCGACGAATGTAGCAGTTGTTTTGTTTCTAGTGCAATTTGGTTTTTTGTGCTGTTTGCGAATTTGAAAATGAAAGAAAAAAAAACTTTAAAATTTCGCTTTTTTGTTGCTTGAATTTGTTGTTGGGTCCTTTTGCTAGATTTCCATGCCCACCGCTGGTCTAGAGTTTGTCTGAGTTATTTCTTATATTTGCGAGCAATTTGATTACACTAGGTATATGAAATAATACTCTCAATATAGCATTTTATATATTTTATTTGCATGAGTGGTAGGCGTGTGCGTGAATCAATTTTGCCCCACTTCAATCCCACGATCTACATATATTTGAAGGTGTTACCGTGTGTGTCCAATTTAATTTTCCCGTAATCATGATTTCAAGAGACAGACAGACAAACAGATAAATAGACAGAAAAACAGGCAGGCAAACGCACTGAAAAGCAGACGTGGCCAAATCAACTTATGTAGGTGTTGAAGTTGATCAAGAACTTATAGACTTTTCTATACCTGTCACGCCCTCCTCAATACGCTACAAGTGGAACACAAAGTGTGTATACCCCAACCGTAGGGTATAACAAAGGAAAAAAAAAATCAAAAAGAAGCGCAACGAAATAACAACTTTGGACCTCTTGTAAACATTTTGTCCGGGCAGTTCAATCAAATACAGTTTTTCAATTTCGGATTTTGGTGATTTTTCAGAGAGGCAGTAGAATCGCCTAAAGTATAATAATCACACATAAAAAATAAAAAGTCATAGTAAAATCTATTCAAAAGAAGCTTGAAGAATCGCCCAAAATTCTGGTCAAATTTTCTTATAAAATTAGGCTCAATTCTTTAAGAATTTTTTTTTTAAACTACTTTTAGGCCATTTTACCCTCAATTTAGGGCGAGATTTTCTGATTTATTTTTTGCATCTTTACTTTAACTAAATTAAAAAAAAAAATTATTAAATATAGCGACATGATTCAATAAACAACCACAATTGATTGATATCAAAAAACAAAATTTCAATCAATAATTATAATCCACCCTAATGTGGACAGGTCAAAGTAGCAGCAACATTTTTTTCCCACCAATTCAAATTTGAATTTGGCATCAAGCAACCAACCAACCAGCCAATGTTTGTTGCCACGTTGTCGTTTTCTTTTTGTCGTTGTTGTTGTTGTTGCTGTAATTGTTGTTATTGTTACTATACGCGTTGCGCGGCCCATTAAACATTTACACCTTTTTTCGTTGTTCTTGTTGTTGTTTTGGTAGACCTACCAGAAAAACGATGGGAACAAAAAAAAATTCAAACAAAACCAACGAATAAATGATTGAGTGGCTGAGTAAATGAAAGAATGAATGAAAAGCAAAAAGCGGGGAGTTGATAAAGCTCAAAGAAAAACAACCAGAATAACAAATGTTGGGAAACAACAATAACAACAACATCATGTGAACGTGTTACCCAAAAAGGTGAAAAATTATGGTCAATCGGTTAACGATGCGTTCGTTGTGTTGTATTTTTTTTTTTGTATTCGCATCGGTTGTATTGATGAATCGGTTTCGTTTGATTTGTTTGTTGCTTGTGTTGCTATTCTTTCTGGGTTAATTTGTCAGTGTTGTTGTTGTTGTATTTGTATCTTTCAATTACGGCTCCTGACAAAATTTAAAAAAAAAGTGACAATGCAATGTAGAATTTCTGTTGCTCGCACTGTTGACTCATTTGTTAAAAACCAAACGTTGAGATGACTCGAAAACAGCTGTATTGATTTCAATGGAATTATTCCAAGTTTAAAAAATTTCGTAATTTTTTAACTATTAGTCGAGGTACTGTGCCTCAGTGGTCTTTAACTAATGACCAAATGAATGAATTGATTAAAGTTTTTTGTCCATAACTCTTAAACGACTTAAGATTTCAATTGCAATTGTGTGTTAAAAATTTTGCAGCTGCCAACAATTCCAGAAAATTTTTCAACGCCTTTTCATTAACAAATTTGTTCCTATTCATTTGTAGCTTACTAAGTCACACATTTTCAATTTGAAGATGCTTAACGAAACAAAATTTGCATGGCAAACCACAGGGTAAAATATAGAAATTTTGCCAACGCACTTCGCCAGTTCTCAGCTGTGTGTGATCCAACAAAATTAGCACTTCATATTTTAATCGCTTTCAACACCTTTACGTTGAGTTAGTAGCGATAGCAGCTATGAACCATGAAAAATTAAAACCGCGAAATTCAATAGAATGCAATAAAAGCTGAAATAGCGAAATACACAGAGAAAAATTTTTTTTTTTCATAAAAAACTTAGCCGTTTCTGTTTTAAAATTAGCAAATTTATACGAAAACTAAAAGCCAAATAGTTTTAAAAAAATATTCTTCTTAAACAAGAAGCCAAAAAAGCAATAAAATTTTACTAAAAATTCAAGAAAAAATGGCCTGAAAGATTATTGGTTTTATGAAACAAAGTTTTTTGAAAATTTGGTATCTCTTGTTAGAAAAGGGGTCAGCGGTTCACCTACTACAGCAAGATCCCAAGCAAAAATTTAAACTTTTTGAGCTCACAATAATATCTAAAGTAAACTAGTAGAGGTGTTATCTTCGGCCAGGCCGAAACTCACATACCCTACACAGCATTGAGAGAACTTTCTAAATAAATGTTAAAAAACATTGAAAATTAATTACCTACAATATTCATGAAAATCGTATGTGCCAATTGTGAGTTATACGAAATCAAAATTTTCAATTATTGAAAAGTGCCACGCCCACTTTTCTAATTTCGCCCACTTTAAGCACAATTCAAGATAGTTATGATTTTTATCCGTGTACTCTTTTTCATCACAATATTAACGAGTTATGGCGTTATTAAAGTTAAAATTTAGAGCTGTGCCACGCCCTTTTAAGAGCCTTTGCAAATTTAAAATCTAGCTCAATCTTAATTTTGTTCACCAAATCACCAAGTTTCATCAAAACCGCAGCAACTTTTTTCAAAATGAACTTGGGTATATTTACATAGAGTAAGGGCGGTGGGCGTGTCCGTTAACCGATTTTACCCATTTTTACATGCTAGCAGTTTGTAAGCAGGTGTAACCTATGTGCCAAATTTCATTGAAGTAGCTTGCTTAGTTTTCCAGTAAACGTGATTTCGACAGACAGACAGACTGACAGACAGCCAGACAGACAAACACACAGACAGACACACAGACAGGCAGACACACAGCCAGACAGACAGACAGACGGACGGACACAGCTATGTCGACTCAGGTGGTGACGCTGATCAATAATATATGTGCTTTTCTACACCTACCACGCCCCCTTCTATGCATTACAAACGAAATGACAAAGTGAATACACCCTCTGTGTAGGGTATAAAAGAGCTTAGTTTTTGAGGTCTTTTTTCAATAAAAATTCTGCAACCCAAATCATATAAAAATTTATTCGTTTAAGATTGCCGCATCGATCAAACAGGGGCACTTGGCGCCTACCAAATTTCCATAATTTTGAGAAAAAATTATGTAATTTTTTGGAAATTTTGTAAAAGGTTTTTATAAAAATCAATGAACATATTGAAAAAAGTGTGGGCGTGGCAACGCCAATTTAAGCAAAAACTTTAAAATTCCATAATGAATAGTATGTATTGTATGCTAAAACTTGATATGAAAACATTTGGCAGGAAATATAGAAGCCTTGCTTCGTCCGCTTTTCAAAGAAACTACCCCAATACTATAAATGGCATTCAGGTGATTTTTCCAAAATAATTGTTTTTTTACTAATTTTATTTAAAATCGAAAAAAGTGCCATGTTTCTCTTAAAAAAAAAAACTTTCACACAACGAACAAAAATTTTTATTCGTGTACGGGCCACTCTTATGCCACCACTTGCGGCATAAAACTCCAAACCAAACCAAAATTACGTATATACGTCAATAAACAAAACGCATATTGACAGCGTCTGTCTATGGAAATGACTTTATGGCCACAAACTACGTATCGTATTGTGCGTGTGTGTGTGTGTGAGTGAGTGAGTTTGTGCACCAGAAACATATGAAAACAAATCAATTGGAATTCATTTGAGAGAGAGATGAAAAATCAACAGCAACAAATTCATTGGCAAACGCAATTACCAGCAGCAGCCGGCACCAAACAGCCGTGAAAATTCAAAAGCCAGAAAAAAGAAAAACACCCACTTTAGCCACTAAAGTGTCGACAACGTTGATGCCGCCGGCAATACTGGCTGTAGCAACAACAAAACAGCCAGCAGTGCGTCACATAAAAAAGAGATTTTAATTTTTGGTATTTGGCTGATTTTTTTTTGCTGAACTTCCCGAAACAACCCCCACCACCGTGGTTGGTCAGTTTGAGTTAGGCATATTCCAGATGACAGGGTGTGGACGATACTTTATGCTCGAAATTTTAGTAGTGTTTTTTTTGTCGAGTTTGCTACAGCGTGATACAGCCGATATTTGGAGGCATCGATACATTTTCAATATATTTTGGAAAACTACGAATTATCATGATAATTTGATTCTTGACTGAGCGCCGTTTTGACGCAAATGAGGCAGGTCTAATTAGACGCCTGAGTGAGTACTGCGCGAGAATATCCCAACTGATGGAACCCGTTCACATATCTCTCTAGAGCACATTTCGTTATTTCTATATAGAAGGATTAATACCCAACGTCGCGTGGGGGTTTTGGAACCTCAGCATTTATGTGCAAATCGTATTTCCAATTGGTATCTACTATGGGTGAAATAAACTTTCCGAAGATCGAGTGATATTGTTCTAACACCGCTTGTAAAAACCAATATACTGGGCACTTCTATTGATACTTCGAACACCAGATCTATTCACCTCCAGCCCGGTTGTAGCGATACGTTCAGAACGTTTAGAATTGTTGTTTTTGTTATACCTATACTAAATTAAGAGGAAGAATTACTACATGATGAAATATCATACTAGTAGGGGGGAAACGTATAAGAGATTGCGTAAGGAACTTGCGAGTGTTGAAGCAGACTTTCTCAATACCTTGAGACTTTGCTTTTGTTGAGGTTTTCACTGCCCTTGGTCGAAAGATAACGGTTGGTATTTTCAAAGATTTACTCCCGAAACAGGGCAATGGCTGACTGCTATGTATGAGTCCGGCAATTATTGGAAATATTCTAACCAAAAGATTAGATTTTTCAACAGGCTCAGTGAATGTTCCTTTATGAATTGAGTTGGATTAGTTGATGAAGACTGATTTTTCCATTCTCTTAACAAACGACCAAAAGATTTAATACCTTTTGGATGTTTTTGATAAGTGAAAAGAACGATATAACAAAATATCGATATTATAAATTATCGATTAATATGTGTCGTACAAATATCGTACTGTTTTTAAATATCAATTTTTGAAATGTCGATATATTTAAGTATCAAATTATTCATTTGCAATCGATACCACATCACTATGCCAAAGACAGGCAATAGAGCTGCCAGTAGACATAATAAAATAACAATTGTTTATCTGCGAAATTTTTTCTCTGAACATCAAAATGCTGTAAACAAAAATCTGTATTTTTCAATTTGCTGTCAGTATTTTTTGTTTTTATTTTTTTTTCTGTGTGATGTCTTTCGTCTTTAACTTTGTTACGCTTTATTTGCTGATTTTTAATGCTTCATTTGAACTTGTTGCTGACTGCTGCTGACTTATCGGAAAGAATGTGCTTAGTGTTGATTTGCGAAAAACCGAAAATAGTGAAAAAAACACATTTTGCCATTTTAATGCGACTGACTACCAGTCCACCCACACCACTTGTCGTGCTATGCATTAGCTGGAGCACCATCATCATCAACCTACACATGTTGGTTGGCATTCTTTGGCAACATGTTGCGCACACATAGCACAAACGCCTAAATATGTCGCGTGTCATATGTGAATTGTGCGCGTCTCTTGCAAATGCTGTGAGTTGTTGTATGCGCGTCATTTTTCATCACCTTGGATTTAAGTTTTTTCATTTATTTAACTTCTTTTATTCATTTTTAGCTTAACAACTTAATCCCGGTTTTTATGCGAGATTTTATGAATATTTTTAAGGTTTTTGCGTACGTACTCTCTGCTGAAGGAGAAATAGCCTGGCCGGTTTTTGTAAGCTATTTGGTTCATGGCTATTAATTGACATTGCTTTGTTGTTTTATGGTTTGATTTTATGCTTTCAAAACACATTGTGATATTGAACAATAGGTGGAGTTTTATTTATAATGTCTTTTTAGCAGCAGAGTTGCCAAATTTATCACAGGGAAACAAACTGTGGAATTTCATCAGTCGTATTCAAAGTGTTGACCTCAAAAGAAAGCCAACATGGTCTGTCTAACATCATATCTTAGGGTAATTAATAAGATGAAATCTACTTGATCCAATCAGCAGTTGTGTGTGTGTATGTTGGCACAATATAGGAAACACTTCTTGAAATAAATTGCGTCTCCAACATTGTTTTGGCTGTGGATAAAATAACAAAATAGGAGCGGATATTATTTTAGAATACTAAACAAGCTCATAGACTTCTCTACAGAGCATTATTGAGCGAAAAAGGCATTAGATCAGTGTCGGGCATACTGCCACCCGCGGGCAACTGCTACAGAGCTCAAGCACAGACTAAGTGTATGTTTACTCGTCGCGTACGCTACGAAATAAGTTTAGCTGTTATTTTGTGTATTATATTGCGTATCATGCACACATTGACATGTTCAGGTAACATGCATTTGTAGAGCTTTGCTTCACACTGCTTTAGACTCTACACTTAATGGATCTAAAAGCGTCAATTTAACGTAGCTATGCTGTATACCTGGACATTCAAACATCAAAGGCAATAAACTGACTGACAAATTGAAAATAAACTAACTTGCAATTCTCTAATGATAGCAAATTACCACTGCTAAAGTTCATGGAAACGGTAGTTAATATAATAACTGGAAAAATTTCAAATTGTGGATATAAACTTATAACAAATTGTGCCACATCTAAATCATTATGTCTTGAATGTAATCGAAAATCCGCCCGTTGACTAGCAGCATTATTTATGGAGTACTACATCCACCACACAACGAAAAAGTAGGGTAAAGAAAAAATCAGTAAGGCATCTTCTGTGTGAAAGCACAGGACTTCAAAAACGTCATTTGTGATGCGTAGGGGAAAGCTTTCCGTATTGAGTTTGGCCAGATTTGCTTGAATATTTTTCAGCGGAAGCGTTTCAAAGTGCTGGTATGGGAGGTACTACGCCTACTTGTCTTACGCCTCACACATTTTTCCAAGTACATGCCGGTATAATAAGCTTGAACATTAGCTTTTAAGATATCAAAGTTATTACTGGACCCACCTCTTAAACTTTGCCCCAAAGTCGGTCCTGTGTTTACTTGTCTTGCCGAATGTTTTCATACAAAATTTGATAAAATTGGCTTGAATAGTTTTCTGTGCATATAATTTCAAAATTATTTTGTTTGTGTAGGAGCTGGCGCGCCCACTTTTCAAACGTCATCCACACCTATTCAGAGCTTCCTTAAGTTAACAATTGTTCCAGTACAAAGTTTGGGAAAGTTTGTGAGAAAATTTTTTGCGCATGCATTTTTAAAGTTTCGCTGAGTTTATGGGGAGTGCCACGCCCACATTTTAGTCAGCGCTTCCTTGTGCCACCAAATGATCTCATATCAAAATTAGTTATATGGACTTTAATACCTCACTCCATAGAGCATTTTAAATTGTATGCTAGTATTGAAGGCGCCACGCCCTTTTACCTTATCGTAATAAAATATAGCTCATTTTTCTCGGAGCTTAATAGATAGTGTAAAAATTTTTAAAATTGTTGCGGTAGTTACTGAGCCTATCCGTAGCATCTATGTATATATAAATAGGCAAGCGGGTGGGTCCCCTTTCTTACTGCCATAACACAACATAATAGCATGTTTTTTTTTTTTTGTTAGAAAGTTTGTGAAGAGGGGTAGTGCGGAATCTTTTTTTTTCCAATAGTAAGTGGTGTCACACCTCTAAAGAGAAATATTTTTAACTACTAAACTAATGGACTGATTTTGATGAAATTTGCTATTTGCTATAGAGATATGACCTTTAAGGAAGAGCATTAACCATTGTAAAGCCTTTAAGTGGGCGTGGCACTACCTCCTAACGGGAAAAAACACTGCTGCTGCACCTACTTTGAGTGTGGAGATAGGTTGAACTTTGAGGTAACAAATTTGTTTTTAACAAGGCGGTATCACGCCCCTAACAGTGAAATATTTTATCAAAGCTAAGCTAATGGAACGATTCTGATGAAATTTGTCATAGGGATAGAATAAACTCTTAGAAAGAGGTGGAGAAAGGGTAGACATAGGGCAACATGATAGATATCATGATTTCTATTTTTCGGAGCGATGGTTACTATAATGGTTGAATTTCAATCAATGGGTGAGTTCTTGTATAAATAAATGCGCAGCATTAAAGTTTGCTCTTGCATTAAAATTAAATATTTTTCGAATTTTTCTATAAAACAATTAAATCAAATTTCGGCAGGAAACAGAGAAAGAAAGGAACGACAGTTAAATTATATTAGAATTTTCGTGAAAAGCCTTTTTGGGAAAATGATATAAAATACTGAAAAAATGACAGAAATAAATTTAAGACTACAAAGCAACATAAAATGGGTAAAAATGAACATAAAAAATAGACAGCACAAAGAACAATGCAAAAACTTGAATTGTCTAACACCATCAAATTGAGAATTGATGATTGAAAAAAAAGAAAAAAAAAATCCGAAAAGTTCAATAGGTCAAAATTGACAAGAAAGTGTCAGTTGCTGTTGGTGTTTTGCGACGTCAGCAACATTTCGTGCTGTTAAAAGTTCTATTTTACTTTTCTCCACCTCGCTATGGTAACTCTCTTTCTTTGATTTTGTTTTTGTCACAATTTAATGGCAAATTTTAAATTAGATAAGTTGAGAGTAGAAAAATCGAAAAAGCGCAAATAAATTCGATTTAATTTTCCGTCTGCGAATCCAATGCAACGAAGGCAACAAAATTATTGCAGGCCTGTAAAGAAAAGCAACAAAAACAACAGCAATAAAATAAAGACAAAAAATAAATAAACCCGCAACTTGAAGTGCAGCAACAGCAGCTAGCAACATTTTTTTGCTGCTGCAATTCTTCGCTCTCTTCTACAACGTCATCGTTAGCTATTTTACTTGCTGCTTTTTTTTATTCTTTTACTTAATTTTTTTTTTTTTGGTGAAAGGAGAAAGTTTTTTTTGCGCTTTAAAAAAGTTCGATGCTGCTGTTGTAATTCGTTTTGTTGCAGTTGCAGCAGCATCATTTGCGTTTCGTTGTTAATGTTGCTGTTACTATGTACTGTTACTGCTTTTGCTTAAACTGCATAAATAATCGTATTGTTTGGCTTTATTGTTGTTGTTATTTGCTTCTTTATTATTATTTTTGTTGTTATTGTAGCTCACATTTAAGATACTGCTGCATCACAACAATTTTATTTCACCAAAAGTTTTTCTCTTTTATTGCCGCTTTTTATTTTCTGTTGCTGACACTGTGAAGCTTTAGCTCTGCATGTAGTTATACAGTGGGATGAACTGCTACTTTCTTTAATTAAAATTTTTACAATTTTTTTAAGTTTCTAGAGAAAAGCTGAGAAATTTAGTTACAAAAGCTTAGAGCCAAGCTTGGTTTTGAAAGCAGGAACTCGATAGACAACAAAGAGTAGCAAACTTTTTGAACTCATACTTTTAAAGAGAGCTTGAGAAAAAGAGCTTGCAATTTTTTAAAGCTTCCGTAGAGGCATCTTAAAAGCCGAAATTTTCACAAATATATCGTGTTTGTGATAATGCAGACATGTCCAATTTAAAATTCAGTAATGAATCCTCTTTGCGACAATGCAACTATATCCAAGCCAAGAAGAACCAGAAGTTTAAGCACTACAACTTATCAAAACTTAAGCAAAAGGATTGTGATATAATTTGTAAAACTTCTCTCTTAAAAAAAATAAAAATCAATACTTATTGCAAAAAACTACTCATCGCTTAGCAGTTATAATAAAACTTAAAAAATATTATAATTGTACCAATATTAATTAGTCCTAAAATTAAGTTTAATGTGTAAAAAAGCGATAATTTTGATAAGTACAATATAATGCTGATAAAATTTCTTTCAAAATATTTTCTTCTCTGGTAAGTGCATGCAATTTAATTTCGAAAGAAAATGATTTTAGCTATAAGTAAAGGAATTTCTTACTTATCAGTTCTGACCAAGTAGCAATGTAATAAAATTTCTAAGCTTAGCATAAAAAATAAATACTTTTTTAACATTTTATGTGCAGTACTAACTACCTAGTAAGTATATTAGTACATACATATATGACAATTTTGATATTAAATGAAACTCTTTGCTGCAAGACATATTGTGATAAATCACTGAATAAATATGATATACAGCTAATTTTAATAAGTGTTGTGATAAGTCAACAATGCAACGAATTTTAAACACTAAAATCAATATTTTCATTAAATATATGATGAATATGAATATATATGACTCCATCAATATTTCATATGAGAAGTTGGATAAGTTTGAAAAATGGTTAACTCAAAGTATTTGCACTTATCAAAAATTGAAATATTCACATTTTTTAAACCGCTCTTGTTTAATGCAACACTTATCAAAACATTTGTAGCATCTATTATGGCAGGTCACTCAATACAGCTGAATATTTTCGATAAGTGATGATAAGTTGCTTGTGCAGCAAAAACTTAAAAAATTTTCACAAATTTGAGTTTTTTACTCCACAGTACTTTGGCCCCAAATGACAAGACTTTGAACGTCAGCTAAGCATCTACTTTTTCCTGGTGCAACAAAGCAACAATAAAATGGCAACAACAGTAATAGCAACAAAATATCCAACAGCAACAACAACTTACAACATTCAAACAAAATAACTACGACGACGACGCAACGATTGCATAAATTGTTTGGCTGACGTATTTTTTGTTGTGTTGATCCTTTCTTTCCTATTTAAATGAACTTTTGTTTGTATTTTCCTTCTACAAAATTCCCTCCCGCTCTCCACTAGTTTCTGCTCACCACATAGACAGCATGTCGTGCGTTTGCATTTCTATATTCCATATATGGAAAACATTGGCGGTTACAACGCAAAGATTTGCAAAGCTGTGCATTTCATTAAATTTGAATTGCAAGTTGTTTGTCGTTGCTGTTTTGTAACTTTAATTTGATTTTAGTGACATTTTGCAGCATATTTTGACACATTGAAGACAGCAAAAAGAAAAATTATAAATAAAATGTCAAAAATTGGCATATTGAGAGCAGCAGCGAAAGAAGATGCAAAAAATGTTGGCGTCTTATACTTTAGAAAAAATATTTAGGTAAAATTAAGTTTTCATAGTTAAATGATTTTGAAAATGAGATTTCAATATATTGAAGATTTCGTTTGAGTTTTCGTAAGCGACAAGATGTCGGAAACAGAATTCTTAATTGAAATGAAACCTCCAGTCAATATTATATGAGTTTATATCCTGATTTTAGAAATTTTCGCAAAAATAATATTATTGGAACCGACAATATGTTGGTCAAATTTAAAAAACATAATTTCTTAATAGAGTTCACAAGTTCAAAATTAAAAAGATAACTGAAAATATCTGTAACTATTTTTCAGTCGGGGTAACCCTGATGACCGGGATTGACCAAGTCAAGCACGAAATTTTATGTGAAAGCCTGGGGCTTGGTAGAAAATCAAAAGCTTCAGAAACAGCTGGGAATCGGACGATTTTTGTGACATGGAAAATAAAATGTCATCAGCTTTTCCCAAAAAAAAAAAAATTAGTTACTCACCATTTGAGAGAAAAATTAATTCTTTTTTTAAGAAAGTCGGGAATTGCTTCTGTACGACTTGGTAACCCTGATTATAGTTAAAAATTATGAGAAAATGTTAAGTAGCATCACAAAGCTTATAATGTTCAAAGAGTTGTGAAAAGCATGATAACATTTTCGAAATTTATCGAATCGTATCGAAAAATTATTCTAAGCAAAAAGGATTGAACAAGTCGAGCACGGCGGAAAAGCATCGAAAAATTAAATAAAATTTTAAAAGTATCGAAAAAGTCTGTATAAAAAAAAGTATCAAGCTTTACTGAAGAATATAGAAAGTATCGATAAAAATCGATAGATCTCCAAAGTTATCGAATAGTAACAGAAATAATAAAAGTATCGAATGATTTCAAAATTATTGAATGGTATGAAAAATACTAAAATATTAATAGATAATGTAAGCATCGAAGAAGTCGAAAGTTGCCAAATAGTATTCAAAAGATTAAAAATTAGTTAAAAGTATCAAAAGAATAGGAAAAGCTCTGTTAGATCCGCAAAGTATGGAAAAAGTCGAACAATATCGAAACAGCGGATAAATTTCAAAAATATCAAAATATATTGGAGAAGTCTATGAAGGCCGTAAAGCGTTGAATGCTACCGATAAGTATAGAAAATGTCGATGATAGCCGAAAAGTATCGAAAAAGTTGATGAAAACTGAAAAGTAATGAAACATTCGATAAAAGTTTTAAAATATCTAAGAAGTCTAAAAAAAGAACAAATATTAAATTGCACCGAAAAGTATATAAATATCGATAAAATGTAAAAAGATATCCATTAAAAAAAATGTACAAAAGTACCGAATAAGTATCAAAAATTATCCACAAAAGTCGAAAAGTATCAAAAAAACATCGAAAAATTGCCGTCTAATATCAAAGTTTATTGAATAGTATCGAAGAGTATATAGTAAGAGCTCGATAAAATTCGAAAAGTATAAAGAAAGTTGAAATGCATCGAAACCGTTTACAAACGTTTAAAAGTATCAAAGAGATTTATAAAAGCCGAAAAGCAGCGACAATATCGATAAGTAGTAGACAAATATATTCGAAAAGTAATTTTTGAACCATAACATGCCATACAGTCTAGACAGTATCTAGTGTGCGTTGAGGATGGCGGGTAAAAACTTTTGCTTCTGAGTTTTCCCAGCCGCTTAAAAAATTAACATGAGCTTTTAGTATTAACTCTTCGTTGATCTAAACTACGAAGAATTCTCTAATATGACCGCTTTTGATGAAATAAACTGTGGAATTTAACTTTCATGAAAGTACTCCGTTTAAAATGTTTGATATACGTTTTCAAAACAGTTTTTCCATAAAAGTAAATTATTTTTAGAAATCAATACCCACAGTTATATCATTCAAAGTTGAGCATTCATTTCATAGTAAGATCTTATACAGAAACCGTCTCAAAATGACTTCATTACTTCTCGAATTTTAATTTTATGAAATAAAAAGCCAAACAAATTGGGGGAATAAAAAAAGCAATGCTGCTAACAAAGTGTCACAATTCTCACTTCTAAGTTGACGTTTCCTTTCGAAAACCATAAGCAAACCAATAAAATTAATTACATCTTTAAAAACCCATAAAATGACAAATTAAAATTAACCATAATATACCGCACGTTGTTGTTGTTGTGGTGTGGATGCGAAGCGTTGATGCTGTTGATGGAGTTGGTGATGACGCAACGACGTCAAAGCAACGAAAGAAAGAAGAAAACTTTTTTTTCTTTCGTCTCTTTCTGTTTGTAACATCTCAGAAGAACATGTTGCAGCTGCAGTAGTAACTTGTGCAGAAAAGCTATAGCTATCGAGCGTCTGCACATATGTGAGTAAGCAAGTGTGAACAGCTAAGGACCAAACAACTTAAGCGAACTTCAGACACACTCCAGCAAGAAGTTGCTGAAAATTGCGCTATTGCTACTGAACTTTATGTGTGAAACGTGTAAAGTAAAACAAAGTGAAGAAAAAGCAAAACAACAGTAAAAGAAAAATATAATAAAGAAAAAATGAAAATGCGCGTGGAAAAACTTTTTTCCAAGCGGCGAAATTTTCCTAAAAAAAAGCACGCAACAACGATGTTGTATTCAGTTTCATGGCGGTTGCTTACAATTCGGTTGCCATTTCTTTGAACAAATGGTTAAGGACATATGTATGTATGTGTGTATGTTTGTATGTGAGACATAGCCAGCCCTCCGTTGCCATTGTCTTATGTGACATGGCTGGTGGTGGTAGGAGGTGGTTGTGTGACAACTGCTCTTGCAAAGTTTAGAAAGCTGCTTCAAGTGCGCTATGGCAAATTGAGTTGATGTTGGGTACTTTAAAGTTTTGTTCATTTTTAGCACTCAATTTTAGTCACGAACACATTTTATTTTCACTTTATTAGAAAAGGTAAAATCAACCACATTGAATATTTGTAAAAATTTTAAAAACAGAATGTATTTTTTTTGAAAAAAATTTTTGCCAAAACAAATGATTTCACTAAAAGAAAATTTGCAACGTTATGCTAAAAAATTTTATTTAGGATATTTATTATTTGAAGTGGAATGTTTGCTAGCAAAAAGTAAATCTCATCACTTTTGAATCCATAGAGCCAGAAGAGAACCCCTCAATATCAGGTTATCCATTTCATGGTTCACTAATTGACAGCTACCAAGCACATACATAGGTCACACAAGATGATATTTATTTAGTTTGAGTTTAGCATTAAAATTGTTAAAGTTTTCCAAGAAAAAGTGTAAATCTGCGGTGGCCACGTTTCGCGCTTTAAGAGCAGATTATGGTCATAGCCATAGAGCAGTACTGAGAAATCTTACAGAAATATGAAATTCACTCTGACACTGTTCCTGGATATTGACGGAGCATTCAATAACGTTGACCCAAATATGATTATCTCAGGACTGTATAATTGTTCCATAGTTGAACTGATTGAAAAGCTACTGACAAACAGAGCCATAACTTCACATCTTGGTTACTCCAAGTCAAGTAGGTTTGTTAGTTTCGGTGCTATCCTCACTATCATAAAATTCGGCCATAAATATGGTAAGGTTTAGCACAGCTAAAGAGTTATCGATATGATATAGCACTAATTCGTCTTATGGACAGATGAGGCTGGCTTAATTTTAAGTCGAAACAGAATTAATTATTTTTTCTAGGGGTCACAAACTTCCAAGTTTCGAACCAACTTCTCTTAAAGCACTTGTCGCAAAAAAGGGTTGAGAAAGCTACTAGCTGTAAGCTTTAGTCTTGCAAAAAAAACTATTGGAGAAATATGGGGGTTATAAGCTCGTATTATTCACTTGCTTTACGCAGTGCTCATTTAGAGTTGCCCGGGTTCGATTCTCGGTTTAGGCACGATAATACACTTTCCATATTTCCTAATTTTTCTTTCTTCCTAACTATTTTCTTTGTTCCTACTTATTTTCTTCTCTACTTCTTAATTTTCTGGAGGTTTTTTCAAGCACTTGGTAAATTAGCATCACATTAAGCTTTAAAGGCATAACTCATGCTTCAGATCAATTCAGATTCATTTAAAAATATTTTCATAAAAAAACACGTTGTTTTATAGCTGAATCTCAAACCCACTCTTCTGTCTCCCTTTTCGAAGCCAACACACCCCGTGTCAAAGGGTGGTGTGTTGTGTTATCATGTAAAGTTTTCTTCAAATGGACAAAGTACAAAGTACCGCTTCCGTGCGCTTCATTGTTGCTCTTAGGATACACCGACTGACGAATTGATATCCTGCACTAGATATTAAAGTTCTGCATGAATGCACTCGCAACGACCATCAAGCCACTTGCCACGCTGCGAGTCCGTTAAGCCCTTGTGCACAAAAACCACAAATCAAATCAAAAGAAATCGAAACACCAAGCAGGAGAAGTGAGTGCTGCACTTGCAAATAAATCGCAAATTAAATGTTCTACAGGTTAGGGCACTCGAAATTTATTGCATTTGGAAGTTTATATGATGATCGTTTCGGGTGTACTCATGCAGACCTAACTATGCTAGACCTGTTATGATAGACATAACATCTCGACAGTTTTCGTTGTCTTAACTGACCAGTGCCTCAACGGCTGATGTGCGGAGGAATCAAGATTTTGGTCTTTTGACTTCTGTACTCTAGAGGCACAACAAGGTCGTGCATACATCGTTGCAACGTCGGAAGATGAATATATCTGACTCTTCCGACGTCAACACGACCACGCTATAACTCAGCTTAGGAAAAAAAAAACGTTTAATTGCAAGTGTGTACTTTGTCGACTTTCACTTTTCTGACCAACAATGGACTAACTAGTTATGACCCGAATCATTGCGACTTAACACGACGATAGTCGTGAATGATCTAAATTTCGCCGAAAAATGTAGAAAACTTTTCAAACTTCGCGACTCATTTTATTCTTTAACCGGTCGGATTTGTTTAATTATTACAATTCCTTTTCACTTCCAAGACTTATTTGATTTTAATATTAGTCTCTTGATATTTTTATAAGTAAATAATGTTCACTAATTTTCTTTTGGCAAACTTATTATTTTTTATGAAAATTATTTACAGAGTATGCGAAACTTCAAAAAATTACAATGTCCTTCTCTTAAAATTATATAAATATTTTTTTATAAAAAAAAATGGCGGATTTACATTGATTATTAGTCGAACTTTAAACAAAAACGACAAATAGATCGTTTGAAGTTCACTTTTGGTCGTACTCGATAAAAGGATTAGTCGTACTCCGACTTGTTTTGAAAGTCATTCAACGACTAGATAAGACGTCGTTAGGACGTCACCAAATGACCAATTTCAAACGGTCAATAGACGACCAGATACGGCGTCAGAGTATAACTAAAATCAACTAGTCGTACGCCGACGTCTTTGTGTAATCTTAAAGCAGTCAGAATATAATATCATTCTTCAAAGACCACAAATGCAATAAAAATGAACTAAGGCCGACTGCTCCGACTAAAATAGTAATAAGTTCTTACTAAATCCGACCGGCACAAAACACTTAAAGTCGGACTGTGCTGATTGTGTAGAAGTTGTAGGGATGTTGAGGAGGAAGGAAACATTAAAAATTTTCTTTGATTCTGCCCATGTTTCATGAGACAATCAGTTAGTGGGTTTACTTAAATTATCTGTAATATTATGAAGAGCCTTCGCATTTGGTCTAAGCAGTCGGTTCTTAAACTGATTGCCGCTATTTTACCGCATCTAATTGAAACTGCAACTGTTATGGATGCGTTAAGGCTTTCGCATAATCGTAAAGCGCGTTCTATTCAAAATATCGGTGAGGCTAAATGCATAGATTTATTGAAATTTTTGGACGAATTCTTTCTGTTCATTTTTTTTGCCTGAAGCATTGTTACATTTTTGTCATAAGTTTTTTAAAAAATATTTTCTTTTTTGCTGTAAAACCATTCGGAATGAAATACTTTTTCTTGAAGAAACACCAAGCGGATATTGCTCGTTCATGAAATAAAATTCAAAATACATTGGCTAATTTTGGTACAATAAACGACACAGCAAAGCGGCTTTTGTTGTTTTTTGTTTCTTAAATTTTGTATTTCAAACAAAATATGAATTATTTGCATTAAATCCCTAAACTTCAAAAATAGGCCAACATATCAAGCCAACAAACTCTCGCACAAAATATACGAAAATAAAAATAAATGAAAGGATGAACCGGTATGTGATGCAGTTACCTTCCTAAGGCCCAACGCTGAAAAGTAGTTCACAGTTGCCTGACCGAGCATCTTTTGCGCTGGAGTCGTTCAGTTGAGTTGCGCTGCAATGCATTGCACGCTCAAGTGTTGCCAAGTGGCAGTGCTGACTGGCGAACAGCAGCAACAGCAGCCGTAAAACGCGTTTCTCTCACTTTAGTAACAACAATACTTTTTTTTTCTGATACTGATTTTTTTTTATAAAAAAAATATTGTACTTTTCTTACTTGAATTTTTTATGTCATATTTTTTTTTATTTACTGTTTTTTTTTTGCAATGTTTTCCTTCTTTGTTATACAGAAATATTTTTGTACTTCATGGGAATTCATTCATTCAGCAGAGTTTGCAAATGCAGAGGCGCTACCTACTGTCTGTATTTAGTTGCCAATGCTTTTGTGTGTTGTTGCATCTCATTTTATTGTTTTTGTTGTTATTGTTATTTATTGTTGCCTTTACTTATTCTTTTCCATATAGTAGTAGTTGGCTTTGCTTTGTCTTTTATCAGCTGTCTAGACATTTTTAAGAGTGTGAAGTTAAATATGATATTTAACTAGTAAAGACACAAACCATCTCACTTAACAGAGCATTAACAGAGAAATGTTAAGGCGACTCAGAAGGCGATTTGGATAGGAACAAAATATAATTGTTCATCATTTCCAAATTAATCAGGGTGCAAGAATTCCACTAACAGGGTTCGATAAAACACAGAACAACGTTTAAAACGACATATAACTTTAGTGCGGCTTCTGATTTTCTGCATGTGAATCTATATGCCAAAATTGGTGATTTTTTTGGTGAAAACCTAACAGGGTCATCTGGCCACTGACCAGTTGTTTTTGACTGTGCTCCAACCGGACTAACAGGGTTCGATAGACCATGGAACAACGTTTAAAACGACATACCACATTAGTGCGGCTTCTGATTTTCTGCATGTGAATCTCTATGCCAAAATTGGTGATTTATTTGGTGAAAACCTAACAGGGTCATCTGGCCACTGACCAGTTGTTTTTGACTGTGCTCCAACCGGACTAACAGGGTTCGATAGACCATGGAACAACGTTTAAAACGACATACCACATTAGTGCGGCTTCTGATTTTCTGCATGTGAATCTCTATGCCAAAATTGGTGATTTTTTTGGTGAAAACTTAAAATGGTCATCTGGCCACTGACCAGTTGTTTTTGACTGTGCTCCAACCGGACTAACAGGGTTCGATAGACCATGGAACAACGTTTAAAACGACATACCACATTAGTGCGGCTTCTGATTTTCTGCATGTGAATCTCTATGCCAAAATTTGTGATTTTTTTGCTGAAAAGACAATAAGGTCATTTGGCTGCTGAATGGTCGTTTTTGGCTGTGCTCCTAGCAGACGAGGTTTTGCAGTTTTTTCGAATATTGACATTTTCGTTAGAAAATTTATGTTTTTATTTATATGAGCTCATATAGCTGGAAAAAGTAAATTTTCGTACTTAACAAGCTGAGAGTCAAAGCAAAATAAAACAAAATTTAGTTTGAAAATTCAGATTTTTGTATGAAGAAAAAATTAGCGAATTTTAATAAATAAAATTTAACATTATGTAATTTAATAACAATGAGTTTAAAAATAATATAGGTTGATGTTTTTGAAAATTGTTGTCCATAACTTTTGTGTGCTGAACCATCTGTCAAATGTCTTCCTACAGATGAAGTTTTTAAGGAAAAGTTGATTCAGTCTTAAATAAAGATTTTGTGAGCTCGTTTAGAAAGTTCTTCATTGTAAGCCTGATGATCTTAGTCTTCCGAAATTTGTATTAACATGTGGTTAAATGCTCGTTTTCTCTTGAATATTAAATAAAAATTTGTGTTACATCATCATTTTCATGATGATTGTAATTTATAGCGTATGTCTGGTGGCTCCATTTTTATCGAAAAAAAATTTTTTCAGGGTGAAATCTTCAAATAGCGAAATTATGGGTAGAAGGCACGACACATATTTCAAGATATTTTCAAAGAATTCAACATGTCGGGTCTACCTTGAAAGGAAATTCCAATGTGTCTGTAATCTCATTTTCGTCTAGGCTGCATTTTGATAAAATACTTTCATTTGGAGCCTCAGGACTTAAAACCTTTTGGTACAACGGTTATCTCTTCAGGTAGAAAATCTAATGCAAAACTTTATAAAAAATTAAGTAACTATATATGTATGTATTAATTTATTTAAATAAAATTAAATCAAAAGCAAACCGTTTAATAGACTCAATGACGCTCTACCTCCTAACAGTTTTTTTTAAATCTCTGAATTATCACAAACTAAAACTTTAAAACCTCAGTACCTGCATAAGAGACATATGAACTCTTGTGTTTTCAAATTAATATCGAAGTCATTATAATACGCTAAGATACAACGTTCGTCAACCTTTCTTTTACACTTGCAACACTCTGTCATATTATTACTTCTATTTGTTTCGCAATGAAAACAGGTCTGTTGGTCTTTTGGTATGAAATCTATTAATACAGTCTTAATTTCTTTTCTAAAGTCCATAGGATTTTTTAAATTTATTAATGGTTTATTCATTAAAAAGGCTTCTGCAAATTGGCAAATATGTACCCCGCAATTGTAGGTGTCTTTCTGAAAGTCGTGACTTACTTCAATGATTTTCCAGTCTCCACTGTCCGGAATGGCTAGAAGTTGCAAAATTTGTAAAAATCTTTTAAATAAATTAAGGCCTGTTCTTTCCCCTCTACCTAAAGGATCTATATATGAAAATGATTTTTTTTCAAAATTAATTATAACTAAGGTATAATGGCTATTGTGTATAATAGGAACAAGAATAATGTTTTTATTGTTAATCTGAATTATTGATCCCAAATCAATTCTAGACAGGTCCTCATAGAAGAAAAGAGTCTCACCTTGACTACACGACGTCACAAAAATATCACTTCTATTCATTTTACTTACTAATATATGTATATATATTTCAATAACATTATTATAAAGCTCCGCCGCATCGTCAAGTGACACTAACTCTACTAGGTCTAATGTTCCACATCTCATGACAGTATCTGAATATATTGTATTAAATATATAACTGTAGTCAGCGATGTGAAACCTTATGTTCCTTAAATTTCTGGGTAGTTTTTTTAAACTATAATAATTTAATTTATTTTTAATGAAAAAGTCAGTTCCTTCTCTTTTGAAAAATTTTTCAGATTGTGCCTGAACTAGGTTGATTTTATTTTTATCTTTTGTTGAAACTCTTTCCCACTTGTCCTCTAACAAATCAGGTACCTCAGAAATATCTGTTTTATAGTCAAGTCTTGTTGTATTTGAATCTTCCTTTGATGAATTATCAAAATATATTCCCTCAAGCTCACATAGCTTAGCTTGTAAATACCTAGCAGAAATTCGGACATATTCTGTCGGACGGACATTTTTTTTTCCTTCCAGCAAGAAAACTTTTTCTTTAGCGAAGTACCCTTCAACTGGTCCATTGGAAATTCTTGTTTTGTCCGTCGTTTCAACATGAAAACCCATTATATTTGTCCAAAGGGGAGCATAAGGACAGTTTTTATTTAAAATATGTTCAGCAAAAGATTGCTCAAAATACTCATTGGTAAAGTCTTGGCTCATCGTTTGCTCTTTAACCTTATTGAAAATACTTAAGCACTTTAAGTAAAATGGACTGCCATTATAAATTCTATTTGTCGGTAAAGTGGCATATTTTTTCTGCGAAATGTCTAGCTCTACGATATGTCCGTCATTTTCACCTACACTATAAATTTTTTTTAAAATTTCAAGGGCTTTGCACACCTCTCCACTTTTAGATGGAGATAGAAGAATAGTGCAGATAGATTGAAACCATACGAAAAAATCTTTCATAAAGCTTATATTTATGGCTAAACCCACATTCCTTTTTAAAAAACTTTTGAGTCCGTCATTTTTGTTGTGTAACCCGTCAATATCCTTTAAAACAATTTTGAGATAATGGCTACAACAAACTTGAATTATAACAAAATTTACTCTTGCCTTATTTCTTTTATTAAGACTCAAGCAAAATTTGTAGCATGCTCCTAAATATTGCTTTAAGGAATGTATTCCGAAACTTTTATTAAACACCCTAATACATGCATTAATGCTTGCTAAGCTCCAGTCAAGACAGATGCGTCTAGCTATTGGCCAAGTTATATTATTTCCGAGGCAAAACACTTTAAGGCTAAGCAAAAATCGTTCTATGTCTTCTGAATAATGGCTGCAAATAAGAGCCTCAGCTACTGGCAGAAGAATTCCCGATTTGGCAGCATCTTCTTTTATATGCAAAACTAAACTATATAAGAAAACTCTTTTTGAATCTTTTTCTGTCTTTTCCACTATTCCCCCTGTTGCGTCCATAAAAATTGTGTTTCTACTTTTCTTAAGAAGAAGCTTCGACTTTTTTTGCATAGTATTTAGTACGTCTTTAGTCCATAGATAAACTTCCTGCGGCTCACTAACCTTTTGTACAAAAGAGCTCCAATTTTTGTCGCGTCGCATCTTAATTAAATCAATAAACTTGTCCTGATCTCTATCAAACTGACGGTTTGCTTCAGATTTAATTTTTCTAGCCACATCGAGTGTGGTAACCCCTTGTTTGTTGCCAAGTTTTCGCAACTCTTTATTTTGTTGACGTAATTTTTCGTCCCGCCAGTTTGAAGGGTATTGGCGCATAATTTCGCTTTTTGCAACTTTACGTTGAAATGCTCTTAACTGTTGCACTTTTTTTATGTTTGATGGATGCTGTATTTCTTTTTTGTCCGAGAAAATTAGTACCTCTGTATCATTTTTTGAACAGTGAAGAACAAACTTTAGTTTTTTACACCCGAAATTTTGATATATGCACTTGGCGTAAAACCGCATACAAGTTTTTTTAGTATTTTTACCGAAGCTGGTGAAATTTATTGGGCATATGTTGTTTATTTCTTTGTACTTTTCTCTAATAACATCCTCTATAGCTTTTGGAAAACTTTCAGGGTGATCAATTAAGACTTGCTCTTCTTTTGTTAACTTGAAGTTACCATCTTGGTGGCAATAAACTATATAATGTTTGGGATCTGTTTGAGCTGTTTCCATTTTTATTAGCTTACAAACTTGGTTAGGTTTCAAACCCTTTGTATTTTTCCGTAACTTTTTAAACTCGTCAACATTTATTGATTTAGAAGTTATATCAATTTTGTTTTCACTCTTGTCAGATTTAGACTTTTCTAATCTTATGCTAGTTTTCGTGGAGCAAAGTGGAACATTTTCTTTGAAAAGACTCTGTGAAATAAAGGAACTGTCGTCAATATTTTTGATGCTTACAATAGTCCCAATTGGCAATGTTTCACTGTATTCAGTTGAAAATAGTTCGTGTCCAGAAGTTTCCAGTAAGTTAAAGTTTATGTTGTCAGTATTGATGGACGAAGTTAAATTTTCAGTCAAGTTGAGTGTTTGGTTATTCCACATCGAAGTTTGGAAGACTTCAGCCACTGAGTTGAAAAAATCGCCCTCTTTTACTTCTAAGCACCATATTCTAAATACGTCCAACTCTTTTTCAAATGTGCATAGTCTCTCTATCTAAAATGATAAAGGTAAAACGTGGAAAAAATACAATTATGTTTCTTAGACATAGAAACAAAATTACTATTTTCTTTTATGTGAGTATTTTTATACAAGTATTTCCTATTTAAAGTTCCGTCATTGAAAATTCGCAGGAAATTTTTAAAATTACTGTTAAAGTGCCCAAAATGTACATTCACTATGTTTTTATCAAAACTGCCTAAATGAAATATATTACCACCAATTTGAGTTTAAAATGAAGAAATTCACACAAGAACTGAAATGCCGTTTTCTCGAAGAAAGGAGTAGCTCCGATTTCGAATTTTACGGAATTTTACGGAATTTTAATCGTGATATGATAAGGAACCACCATGCAAAAGCGATTTTGGATCCATTTTAATCGAACTTTTGCTCGGTTCGGGCACAGTGTAAATATATACAACAAAGAGTGTATACTTCGTTACCGCTAAGTGTTTAGTGTTAGACGAAATCTAATTTTATTGCCACTACTCAATTAGTGGTATTATAATTTGAGCCCATTCCCACTAAATATTTAATGATATTGAAAATAAAATTCCACAACCACCAAGCTTATCGTCTTATGGTTTTGGGATAGAACTCAACTCAAAAAATTTGGTGGAAAATTTTATTGAAATTTTTCTTTCATGAAATTTTTCAATGGAAACTCAAATTTTTTTTTGTTCCGTTACACAGTTTGATGAAGTTACAATTTCCAGTAAAAAAACTTTATAAAAAAAATTTCAATTAAATTTTCCATAGAATTATTTTATGTTTGTGGAAAAGATAGCCACTATATTTTTGCTATGTGATTTTATTTTCATCACCAATAAATAATAGTGGTAAGGGAGTTTTGTTTCTCACGCAGGTGGCATACTGACTGACTCGGAATACTGACTAAAAAAAGAGATGTAGTAAAGCAGTGAAGTAGTTTCCGAGATGCTACACATTGCAATTCACATGTCAAATTTTTGTACAATTGAAATCTTACAAAATTTTTACCGAGCCTTGGATTTTGGAAAGGACAATATGGTAGTCAAATGGGGGGCTCTCAACCCCGAATCCCGACTTTTATACTCACACTGATTCACTACACATAAAAAAAAACATGAGTGGAAATATTTCAAATTTTTTTTTCAAGCAATGCACTGATTAACTACCAAAAAGCCTTGCAATAGCGAGAAAAAAAAGGGAATTACTTACTTATATTACGCACACAAACACTTATATCTTCCTATTGCTTTTAATATTTTATTTACAACAACGCATAATTGGGAAACAATGACAATTGAGAGAGAGTAGTTGATCAGTACATTGCTTGAAAAAATAGGAAATCTTTCCACGCTTACACTTCAGCTTTTGGCAAACCAAACTCGAAGTTGATAGCTTTAGTGCACTCTGCTCGATGAGTACTTTAATGTGATATATAATTTATTGCTGTAGATATTCTACATCCCAACTAGAAAAAATGGTGTCACGTTTTGCGTTTCATTATGTACACCTAATTTTCAAATACCTCTCGCTAAAGAAGTATCACTTCAAAAAACATTGCAATTTCAAGAACTAAGCCAAAAAGTTTTGTAATCAATTTTTTTTTTCAGGATTCAATGGTGTATTTATGACCATATCGACAAGCTCTTGTGCTAATTACTAACCATGAAAAATTAAGGGGAGAGAAAAATTTATAACATTCATTGTGAATGCAATTTTTAGAAAAATATTATTTCCAAAATAATTTTTTGATTACTTCCGATTTGGGCACTTTGACAATAATATTGAGAATTTTCCTTACTGACGATTTTTAAAATGCGATATCAAAGTTAATTTTTTTTCTTTTAATAAGTCAAAAACTTTGTGCAACTATTATAGATGACGCAGTTCACAACCTGTTTCTCAAATTTTTAAAAATCTTTTCTATATTTTTATGACAAAAATGTGAGCCCTCAAAATTTACAAGTTCAAAAATATCTATATTTTCAATTGCACGCTTCTCTGTAACTATTGAAATGCAAATAATTTTTAAGAAACTGAAAATTTAAGCATTCTCCACAAATTTTTTGATTAACTCTCAAATAAATAAATTTTGAAAAAGCACCGACCGATAGCAATGAAGAGTGATTTGATGTTGATGTGCTTGAATCTGTCATCAAATTTTTGTCTTCAAGTTACAGTGTCGAGATAAATCAAACGGTAATTGAGATTCAACGACTTTTTAATTTCAAATTCTGAAGTTTGGTGTCTGAGGAAAAGTTCCTTTACACTACCCCATCCAACCAGCATCACTCCTTAACCCCCCTATAAAGCAAGTATATTTTTCGCAAATTTAAATAAAATGCTTTATAGGAAGATTAAGACGTGGTGCTGAAGAGATGGTGTAAGTGAAACAATATACATGTCTTTTCGTGAGGAACTTTGCATCTGATACTAAGCCTTGGAGTTTTTAAATCAAAAAAAGCCAAAGAAGAGCGATTGCAACAGTGTGAATTACCGGTGAATTTACAGATATTTTGAAGCGCTGACGCCTAGTCCAAAATCTGATGACAGATTCGACCTTAACGAGCCAAAATTACCCAAAATTGACATTAATCGATGTTCCACGAATTTCACCGCACACAGTTTAATTATAAAAATAGTATATTTGTCAAACTTGGTGAGTTGTCTCATAATTTAATAGTTTTTCTGATCATAAAATAATTCTTTCAAGACTTTTCAATTTACAAAATAATAAAGAATGCTGCACGTGTTAGAAAATTAAATCTTTTGGATTGACTAACTGATTCATGTATTATTATTTTTTGTTTCAGAATTTTGGTTTCGAAGCGTACTTTTCATAACAAATATCTTAAAATTTTTTTAAGACTACATTACTATGATGTTTTCAAGTTTCAAAAAGAAACCTTCATTTTTAACAATGTACGTACTGATTGATTTCCCATAAAATATTTTATTAATAACTGGTATCTATTCACAAAATTTTAAATATCATTGATATAATGGGCATACTGACCTATTTTTATCGAATTTTCAATCTTAATATTTTATTAGATATCCGCAGTATAAAAAACGAATTTAAAAATTCGCGGAAATGAGCTTAAAAAAAAAATTATAGTTTCCAAAAATTTATGATTTCTAACCAGTAAAGAAGGAAAAAATTTAAAATCAAAAATCTGAGATATAAATGCAAAATAGTGGTCGATATGACGTGGAATTTCCTATATGTATGTATGTAAAATGTATATAAAGTATGTATTTTGGGCAAATTATTTTATCTACAATTTTAACTTGAATTTTTTGACCCACCCAACACTCTTTGATAATAAGTGACTTTAAATTTTTTTAATGGCCCATTTTATGTGCCTCGAGTTATCGCTTGTACTTTAAACATTGTTATAACGAACAAAAAAATCCCAAATTTTAAGGGAATACGATTTTTTTTTAAATTCTTAAGTAAGTGACATAAAAAAATCTGAATTTGTTTAAAAAAAAGGCAAGTGTTATTTCTTAAGAAATATTTTTGTACATTAACAATTGTTGACTTGAGAACAGTCGAAAACTTAGATATTTTTTGAGTTTATAAACTTTGACGACTCTTAAATCGAAACTTTAAAAATTTTATCAAAACTAAAAATTGTAAATTTCACATTTAACCATAAGAACAAAAACAAAAAAACGTTTTTACATGTAAAACAAATTTTTTAAGTTTTAAAGTTAAGATGATAATTTATTTAAATACAACATCGTAACATTCTATGAGCCAAACACAATATTTTGCATGCGAACAAATAACTGTCGTTATTTCCATTTTTAGAAGAACAAAGAAAAAATAAGATTTAGTGACCATACGTGAGGTTAGGAAGGAGGCAAAAAAATATAGCAATAGCCTCACATTGGTCAAATATGTTCCCATTAAAGTTGAAAACAATATTTTCTTTAAATCATTATGAATTAAATTTATTTCAGGAAAAGAAGATATTTTTTTAAGCTTTAATGGTAACTAAAACGTAAACAGTTTTTTTTTTCTAAAATACTTTCATGACGAAAATTTAAAAACTTACTGCTCTTTTCTGAATTGTCAACACACGCTTTCTGTTTTTCTTTGTATCCCTAGTTGCCTTCAAGTGTATCGACTTAGCGGTTTCTCTACATTTGTTAAAACTTTCGAATATCAATTGAAAATAATCACTTTCACAATCATAACCTTGAAGTTTTTTACTTTCAAAATCAATTTTTTCATGCAATTTTAATATTGCCAGTTTTGTAAAATAATTAAAATGCAAATTATTAACTTTAACCATTTTTCTATTCAAATATTTTTTATGTTTTTTAACTTAAATTTCCACAAAAAAATCACAGAAGCACCACAGTCGAAGTTATAACTTTGAGTGTCAACGAAAACTCTTTAATCGTTAAAAATACCTTCTGTCGACAAAATCTTCAAAATTCTACTTAACTTTATATATAACGTTTGACATTGTGGGTGTAAAAAAGAAAATCTTTTTCTTATTGGTGAGAGACACCAATAAATAAATAAAAAATTACAAGAAATAGACCAGTTATTTCTTGTGCGATAAAATTGTAAGAATTTTTAAGCGTCTATAGTGTACCTTTAAAAAAAACTAAAAAATTTACCTAAGCGCAATAACAGAAATGACTACTTATTATACTTAATGATGTCCTACTCACATATTAGCTAAAAAAGGGTTAAACGTATTAGTTCAATACGAACTACCTGAAATGCACTCAGATACAGGTAGTCCTGAATTCTTCTAGCTTAATTGAAGCTTTATTACTTTAAAACTTAGTCATTCAGAAAATATATAAACCTCGTTATATATAAGACACCTGCACGTGTGCAAAATCTTGAATGGTCACTGTGCGGATTACTAAACTGGGTTTTCACCAAAAAAATCATCAATTTTGGAAAAGAAATTCATATGTTCAAAAATAAGAAGCACTAAACTAATATTTAATTTGAAACGTAGTTCCATGGTCTAACGAACCTTATTAGTCCGGTTGGAGCACAGTCAAAAACAACTGGTCAGTGGCCAGATGACCATTTTAAGTTTTCACCAAAAAAATCACAAATTTTGGCATAGAGATTCACATGCAGAAAATCAGAAGCCGCACTAATGTGGTATGTCGTTTTAAACGTTGTTCCATGGTCTATCGAACCCTGTTAGTCCGGTTGGAGCACAGTCAAAAACAACTGGTCAGTGGCCAGATGACCATTTTAAGTTTTCACCAAAAAAATCACCAATTTTGCCATAGAGATTCACATGCAGAAAATCAGAAGCCGCACTAATGTGGTATGTCGTTTTAAACGTTGTTCCATGGTCTATCGAACCCTGTTAGTCCGGTTGGAGCACAGTCAAAAACAACTGGTCAGTGGCCAGATGACCCTGTTAGGTTTTCACCAAATAAATCACCAATTTTGGCATAGAGATTCACATGCAGAAAATCAGAAGCCGCACTAATGTGGTATGTCGTTTTAAACGTTGTTCCATGGTCTATCGAACCCTGTTAGTCCGGTTGGAGCACAGTCAAAAACAACTGGTCAGTGGCCAGATGACCATGTAAAGTTTTCACCAAAAAAATCACCAATTTTGCCATAGAGATTCACATGCGAAAATCAGAAGCCGCACTAATGTGGTATGTCGATTTAAACGTAGTTCCATGGTCTATCAAACCCTGTTAGTCCGGTTGGAGCACAGTCAAAAACAACTGGTCAATGGCCAGATGACCATGTTCAAAATCTCCTTTTGCGTAGTGCTAACATTCGTCTGCTAAGTCAGTTGGTTTATGCATTTACTAGTTAAATATCAAAAATTGTGTCTCCGCTAGTTAAATTCGTATTTCTATTTTTCTAAGGGCTATGTAAGATTTTGTATATAAACATCTGAAAGTTTTAATAAAAATTTTAGTGTTCAAAATCAGAAGCTGCACTAAAGTGATATGTCGTTTTAAACGTAGTTCCATGGTCTATAGAACCCTGTTAGTCCGGTTGGAGCACAGTCAAAAACAACTGGTCAGTGGCCAGATGACCCTGTTAGGTTTTCACCAATAAATCACCAATTTTGGCATAGAGATTCACATGCAGAAAATCAGAAGCCGCACTAATGTGGTATGTCGTTTTAAACGTTGTTCCATGGTCTATCGAACCCTGTTAGTCCGGTTGGAGCACAGTCAAAAACAACTGGTCAGTGGCCAGATGACCATGTAAAGTTTTCACCAAAAAAATCACCAATTTTGCCATAGAGATTCACATGCGAAAATCAGAAGCCGCACTAATGTGGTATGTCGATTTAAACGTAGTTCCATGGTCTATCAAACCCTGTTAGTCCGGTTGGAGCACAGTCAAAAACAACTGGTCAATGGCCAGATGACCATGTTCAAAATCTCCTTTTGCGTAGTGCTAACATTCGTCTGCTAAGTCAGTTGGTTCATGCATTTACTAGTTAAATATCAAAAATTGTGTCTCCGCTAGTTAAATTCGTATTTCTATTTTTCTTAGGGCTATGTAAGATTTTGTATATAAACATCTGAAAGTTTTAATAAAAATTTTAGTGTTCAAAATCAGAAGCTGCACTAAAGTGATATGTCGTTTTAAACGTAGTTCCATGGTCTATCGAACCCTGTTAGTCCGGTTGGAGCACAGTCAAAAACAACTGGTCAGTGGCCAGATGACCATGTTAAGTTTTCACCAAAAAAATCACCAATTTTGCCATAGAGATTCACATGCAGAAAATCAGAAGCCGCACTAATGTGGTATGTCGTTTTAAACGTTGTTCCATGGTCTATCGAACCCTGTTAGTCCGGTTGGAGCACAGTCAAAAACAAATGGTCAGTGGCCAGATGACCCTGTTAGGTTTTCACCAAAAAAACACCAATTTTGCCATAGAGATTCACATACAGAAAATCAGAAGCTGCACTAATGTGATATGTCGTTTTAAACGTAGTTCTGTGTTTTATCGAACCCTGTTAGTGGAATTCTTGCACCCTGATTAATTTGGAAATGATGAACAATTATATTTTGTTCCTATCCAAATCGCCTTCTGAGTCGCCTTAACATTTCTCTGTTAATGCTCTGTTAAGTGAGATGGTTTGTGTCTTTACTAGTTAAATATCATATTTAACTTCACACTCTTAAAATTTGTTGCTTCATGAGCGCGCGGTGGTCCTATTATTTTATGATACCCTAACTACGACGTTTATGAGCGGATTGTCTTCTTTGACGCTGCTTCCACCACTTGGTTTGTCTTTGGCTTGAAAATGTAAATTCATTTCACATTCTTTTTTACAGCAAAATGAAAAAAAAAATTAGCTCGAGCGTTGAATGAAGCAATTTTGCGCGTGTTTTCTCATTTCTTACACTTCGACGACTTTGAAGACGCGCCAAAAATTAAGCAAATTAGCATAAATTTATATTTTAAATTTGCATAAAATATTATGGCTTTCGACTTTTTGGATTTTGAGATTTTTTTGTTTTCTGTTTTTTCCTTTTACACTTGGTCTACATCACTTTTATGGGAGGGTTTTTGTTTGTTTGTCAGATGAATAATGAAATTTAAGATTTTTTTTTGTTTTCACTTGAAACAAAGCGAAATTTCGGCATTTTAATGTTTGGTATTAAATTTTTATGGCTAATTTCTATGCAGAGATTTGATTAGTCGATAAGGAAATTTTCGATTTTTGCGTCAAAACAACAAAAAAAAAATAACCTGTTTGATATTCTACTCGAAATTGCTTATATACTTTATAATATTTGCATAGATATAAAGTTGTTCAACAATTTATGTGAACTAAAGCGCATTTTTATGAACAAATTATAATTTTTATCTCAATTTGAGATATTAAGTTGGAAATGTGCCAAGAGTTTATAGAAATAGTGAATAAATCAAATCAAAAGTATTTGAAACAGCTTAGTAGTGAAGCTTAAAGGTCGGCCTTTCTATTTTCAAAATTTTAATATCCAGCAGCTTTACTAAAAAACTCTCACTATCGATCGGCTTAAAGTTTCATTAAGAAAATACAACCTGTAAAAATCAGCTATAGACAGTAAGGTATAGCAATGAAGAAAGCAAAGTCGAATATACCAGATCTATAAATAATACGGCATCGTAGGGAGATAAAGGATAGAAGAAGATTTAGATTATATTTGATATTTAAAACGCAATTTATATTTTGTATTAGCCATGCTACCTTCAACCATGTTCTCCGTAATGCTTAAAGTTACTCGATCTGCCTTTTGATTTTAGTCAACTTTTGAAAATTTGGCATCATACAAACCGAGATTTTTTTATTAAGACAAATCGTCTATCCTAATTTGAAGCAATTTTAAGAACGAATTTGTAGATTTTGGGCTTTTAGGTCAATATATTTTTGATGCAAATAAAACAAATTCCATCATCCTTTTACCCAACGTTTCGCCAATGGATTTTCGGCTTCCTCAGGCGTGTTTGACGATAAAAACTTAAAATAAAGAAAACATCTTTTGTAGAAATTTTTATAGAATTCTAAGGACATGCTGCAGTAGAAAATAATTGCGAAAGGCTTAGTACGCACTATCAATAAATTTCCAGCAAAGCAAACTAATTTTTCAAATTCAGTATTTAGATAGAAACCTTTTTCGAAATCTCCAGGCAGGCCTTGATATATCGATGCGGATGTTTTAAGCTAATTTCCCCACATTTTCAGAAATGCCTATGTACAGTAGCGTACCTGGGGGCGGCCGCCCCAGGCGTTAGGGTATAGGGGGCGGGAAAATGGTCCTGAAATATATCTCAATTTACTAGGGTTTTCGAAAGTTAAAAATGAGGACTTTTTTTTAGTCAGTAGATGTAGTAAATTTGAATGTATAGGTGGAAATTTTCACATTTTTATTAAAAAAGATTTCATTTTGTTAGAGTTTTTGAAAATGGTGAAAAGTGAGGAGCAACTTTTTTTTTTTGTTGAGGTAACTAAAATTTTTGTTATAAAACACGACATTTTTTTTCAGTAGAGGCGGCAAATAATTTGTTTGTCCCCGGACGGCCGATATGCACGGTACGCCTCTGCCTATATAGACTCAGAAGTTGGTGACAAACTCATTGACAATGTGCATACTTTTGCTCTTTGTACATGGCATTAAGACACACTAAACTAAAGGGAAAATTCATATGTGCGTGAGGATATGAATGCAACAAGTTAATAGTTGTTTGTTAGTTTATCCACTTTTGAATCAAAAGATACGGAAAAAACAAAACTTGCAGCTAACTTCAAGTTAGCTCTCAAAATTACTATAATATAAAGTTCTATTTAAATGTCCAACTTTACGTTGGTCCACAAAATCAGGAGTATCATAATTCCTGATTCAATGTTCAAAAATATTTCAATATATTTTTAAACAAAGCGGGACAAATGAAGAGAGGGTTGAACAGACATTGACAAATAGAATTATTAATTTTCAGATTTTCAACTTTGGAGGCCAAAATCACGTTTCGTTCAGACATTTTGTTTTAATATTGTTTGAATTCAACTTGAGCTAAGGTAGACAAATGAATTTGAGAATGGACAAACATGGACAATCAAATGTGCTACTTTATTTTTTTCGTCAAGTTGAAGTTTCAATATGTTTTGAAGCAAAAATGAACAAATAAAAATAGAACGTGACATTCACTGGGCAATGGAATATTCCAAAAATTTTCGTTTTTCTCCACTATTAACGGCAAATGTTTAGCAGCAAATGTGAAAAAACGAAAAAATTTTTGGACAAACATGAACGTTGGACAAATTATATGACCATTTCGTGACTTTCCGCCTGCAATGCGCTACTTACTTCATTGTAGTTCAAATGAAAATCTATCTAAGAAGTTGTAGTAATATTACACGTAATTTTGGATTTTTTCAAACTAAGCAAGACCCACACTCGTAGGCAATTTTTAAGCAATTTTTGCTCTAAATTCTTTGATTTTTTAACACTTTTTCCTACGCTCAAAATGAAACCAGTAGCTAATGGGACTTTTTTCATTTGTTTTTGTCGTCTTTAATTTATCATAGTAATTTTTTTTGTTTATTCATGCATTGCAATCCAGCATTTTTTGTTAATTTAATACAAATGTTTATTGTACTTTTTTGTTGTTCAATTTAATGTTATTGTTGTTGTTATATACTATGCTATTTAACACCATTTAGCTTTTATCTTTCATTCATAATTGTTGTTGTTGCTACTGTTGTTGTAATTGTAATAATTAGGTTTAATGAACAATTAAAATTGTTTTCGCAATACACTCAGCATTATAATCAATTTAATTGTTTTTCCGTGTTAATTATATGGGCTGCACTGTTTGTTATTCGTTGTTTTGATATTTAATGCATTGCAACAGTGAAGGCAACATGAATACGTAAAGTGGCCGCTGCGGCGGAATGTAGGAAAGTAATTCTTTTGATTTTTGCTTGAAGGGCAATTTTGTTTTAAGAATGTATACTATTTAGGTTGGCAACCCTGTTAAGCCAGTTGATTCGATTTTTTAATCGAATTTTTTTTTTTTTACTTACAAGTCCGACAAATTTAACATAAAAAGAATTCAAGGCGATTATGTTTGGAAGGGAGATTGATCATTTTTGGCTCAAAGCTACTCACAACGAAGTCCTTTGCAAACATATCACTGGTAAAATGTAAGTTATATACCTCATTTGAAAGGTGTTTTGCAATGGTGACATCATAAAAAACACCCATTATTAGTTAGCTGACTAAGTTCTTTCGATGTATTTTAATTTCAAAAATAAAACAATATTATTTTAAGCCTTAATAAAATGACTAAAGGAAAATCTTTTACAAATTTAATTTTTAATGCCCCAACACCCACAGCATTATTTCAAATTAATTGAATCATTATTTTAACTGTGCCGCCCATATTCCTTGATCATTCTTCCTGAGCATTCATACAACTACTTCACAACATAGACGACGACTTTGTAAAACAGCGCCAAAATTCTTCAAATAAATAAACAAAAATAGTGAAAATCAAGAAAACAAAAATCTCACAAACAAGTTGGCACAATTTTCTCAAAAATAAATAGCGAAATTTTTTTTTCGCACAAAATATTTTTTTTCACAGAGAAACAACAACCTTATGCACAAATGATGATAATAAAATAAAAACAACATGAAAATTTTCCATTGCAATTTAAAAAGACTGCAAAATTCTAAATCAAAATATGCCCCAATATTAATGAAAGCAAAAAAAAAAGTCATAAAAGTGAAATATAATTTTGCGCAATAAATTTGCAGGCAATAAAAATTCATTTCGAATTCAGTGCGTTCGTAAATCATTGCAATATAAAAATAGGAAAAAAATAAAATTAAAAATTTCCTTAGACTAAAGAGGATACCATTGAGCTCAAAATGCACCAAAAACATACGACTGGTAGCCAAAACGTCGAAACTACTAACCAACAAGTTAAGTTCGTGCCAAATGTGGCGAGAATTTTTGAGAAAGTGAAAAATTTATTACCTACTAAAATATAAAATTAATGCTTACTCAAGATAACATTAAAATTTATATACAAAGTGTAATGAAAAAAATGCGGAATTATTTTAGAGACTTCGAATTAAATACATAGCTATGCAACAGATTGTGTACTGCTGCATATTTTCGAATGGAATTTAAAATGTTGCGAGAGGATTAAAAATGTTGCGAGAGATCTTAAAATGTTGCGCGAGAGATAAAAATGATGCTAAGTTTTGATAAGTCCCTATATATTTTCCACTGCAACTCATTCTGCAACATGTTGCTGTAGAGTGTGTAAAAATCAAAGTTTGAGCGTATTACAAAAAACATTGTATCGCTTTAGAGGAATAGTCTTCAGCGCAAAATTACGTTTTACAAATACACATATATATCAGCCAACAGTCTTCGGAATGGGACCTCAAAAACGAGTTGTAACCAAAAAAAAAAAGCAAATTTGCTAAAAAGGCTGAAGGTTATTTTTCAATCAGCCCATGAAAAATGTACCATGGACTGAAACACACGCTAGCGTAGCTGCATTGCAAGCGGTAGTGCCTACTTTGAAGGCGACATTGTAGGTAAATTTTTTTGAAGAAATAATTTGGCTTCGTTTTATTTAACTATTCCAGATATATTTTACGCAAATTGTAGCTCCATTTACTTTAATCTGTTCTACCGCGATATTAATTACAATAGAAAATTATTTTTAGCTGGCTTTACCCTTTGCGCTTCGTTTCACTTTAAATAGAAGGTCTTTGTGAAATTAGTATTTTAAAAATATATTTGTATGAGGGCCACCCTAAATATCAACCTTTGTAAAATTTTATTGCCTAAGCTATGCCACTTATTATAGACGTCATATGGTGTAAAGTCAATGTGAATCGATTAAGTGGCCTTTGTGAAAATTATATTTTAAAAAGATTTTTGTATGAGGGCCACCCTAAGTAAAAGTGTGACATAAGCTTTTTAATATAAATGCTAAGTGGTGTAAATTCGGTGTAAATCGATTATGCCGTCTTTGTGAAAATTCTATTTTAAAAATGTTTTCTATAAGGGCCACCCTTAATAAGTACCTTAAATAAAGGCTTTATAGCTTTAGCTAACCTCACAATTAACCGATCTTTGTGAAAATTATGCTTTAAAAATATTTTTGTATAAGGGCCACCCTAAATACATACCTTAAATAAAAGTTTTATAGCCTAGGTTATGCCTCTTATTATAAAAATCACATGGTGTAAAGTCAATGTGAATCGATTATGTGGCCTTTGTGAAAATTATATTTTAAAATTGTATTTCTATTAGGGCCACCCTAAATAAAAGTTTAACATAAGCTGTTCTCTTAATATAAAAGCTAAGTGGTGTAAATTCGGTGTAAATCGATTAAGTGGTCTTTGTGAAAATTCTGTTTTAAAAATGTTTAAATAAAGGTTTTATAGCCTATTACACCAGCCTGATTGATATTTGCATACTGTAAAAATATTATCAAAATCGCGTCGATAAATGACAGACAGTCAAAACTGAATATTATATAGTACTTAGATTGGATTTACAGTCATAAGCAAAGGCCGATATTCTTGTTAATTTACAAATCGATCAATGCTTTTTTAAAAAAAACATGAACAGACAACAGTTGGATCAATTTTAGCCCTTTTCTAAGTAAGATTTGAACCCCGGCTATTTTCCTGCAATTTTAAAACATATATTAAATTTTTCAAAATTTATCGGTTTTTTCAGCATTTTTGGATTTTTTTTAAGATTTCTTTACTTTAACAAAATTATTTGAATTTTCAATATTTATTGACTGTTCGATCACATTTTCGAAATTTTCTACACTTTTGGAGTCTTCAACATTTTTCAACTTTTTTTGAGTTTTTCATTATTTTTTGGATTTATTTTACATTTTCGATCTTTTTTTGACATTTTCATTATTATTCCAAATTTTTGGAGATTAATAGACTTATTCGTATTATCATGAAATTTACACATCATTTCATCATATATTGTGGATTCAAGAAGTATTATATATTTCAGCGCCCTTTAACACTGAACGCCTTACAATGCTATTACGATAAGTTTAACAACGCTGTAATTTACGTGTACGCTTAAAAATAAAATTGCAAAAAGAACTACACAAAATGGAATGTAAAACAAAAGAAAAAAGCAAAAATATGCGATTAAAAATTTATGAGTTACAAGTACAAACTGCCTATGCAAGTGCAGCAAAAATATTATTGTTTTTTTCGCAATATTAAAATAAAATTTTATTTGTACATTGTAGTTTATGCAGACATACGGATTTTTATAGCACTTTTACTATAAAAAAAATATATGCAATAAAAATTATATTGCCAAAGGTCAACTAAAAGTTATGTTTTGACGTGATATTTTGCAAATAAACTTCTATAAGAAAGAAAAACAGGAATCATTTCTCTAAAACCCCTCTTCTACGGCCAAAAACGCTTTCAGTCAAGTTATGCAGACGGGGTTGTTAAATAAAAATATTTTCATTTACTTCGAGAAAGTAAATTCAGGATTTTTCTCTATACAAAATTTAACAAATGTCAAATACCTTTAGATTTTTTTTTTTTTTTTTTTTGGAATTTCTAATTTTAGCGTAGTTTATTTATTCCAAGGTTCCCCATTACATTGCTTTTAATGGGAGTGAGACACCCTTTCTAACAGCATTTCTCGGCGTCGTCCAATAATCACAGAGCTGCACATATGAGTACGCATTTTAAATGACACAAAACAAATGCACACAAATCGATTATCATGCTTAGTTGTTGGTTGTTATTGTTGCTTTGCTTTCATTCATTGCTCGCATTTATTTTCATTTAGTACTCCTCTGGCCCTGTTGTCGTTGTCGTTGTCGTTGTCGTTGCCACCGCTAGGGTGTTGTTGTTGTTGTTGACTACCACTCTCTAAAGCGCCCGCAAGCACTTCACTGGCTTTTCAACGGGGTTTTATGACGCAGCATAATCTGAATCCGTATCCGACGAATGCCAACAGTCTGTCTCTCTGACAACAAAACGTACCACGTGCTACAAATAAATCAACATTGCGATGATGATGATGGCGGTGGTGGCGCACATATTTTTTTTTTGTCTTTGCGCTTTGCTTTCATGATTTCTTTTTTAGATAATTTATTTTTTTATTGCTATATTTCTATTTACTTATTAAGTTATTCCTGAATGGTTTAACATGGTTAGGGTGGCAGCAAGTTTCACTGCATGTTCGAGCAATGAATTGATTGTAAACCTAGGTCTAGGTCTTGAGTTAATTAGCGCCAATTTATTATGGTGCACCATTAGAATGGTTTAAACTTTAATCTTAAAAGACATAAAATATATCCAGAATTGTAAAATAAAATGAAGCAGAATTATTTATTCAGTAAAATTTCGCTTGTTGCATTCAAAGCACCAGCGCTTGATGCAGTGCTCCATACATTTTACCATAGGTTCATTGAGCAATAGCTCCCTCCTTCAGTGAAATTGCTTTTTTGGCTTGAAGCGATTTCCTCTAACTGGAAATTTTAGCTACGGCAGAAGCAAAAACTCTGTCAGGGCCATATCAGTTGCTTGGTCGATGAAATTCGTTGAATTTTTTGGCAGAAATCTCTTATGCAATGACGGTTTTATGCTATGATAAAACCCGTAAGTTTTCTTTTCACAAATTCGCCCGTTTTAGGCCGACATTCTCTTGCAACTACTATATGGCGCCTAAATAATATTCCTTAAGTCACTCACAAATGAATTCGCAGTGCAGCACAACGCGGTAATCGAAGAAAACTTAATTCCGTACACTTTTTGTACAGCTATGATCAGATCACAACTGCCTTGGTTTTTAACGTTACCGCACCTGCCTCGAAAAGCTAAAGGCCACGGTGTGCCATGGCACACTTGAATTATTTCTTATACGTCCCTAATTATAGAACGACTGCTATTGGATGCAATTACCAAGTAAAGTTACAGTTCCATAACTTCACCCTTGGTTTGAGTCAAGAACTTTCTACATCTCTTGCCATCCTTGAAACGGCCACCAGGTTGAGAAAATTCAACTCCACTTTGAGCATAACACTTTGCTGTCACTGCCACTCAGGTTTCAACCACAACCACCATAATGTACTCCCGAAAAGGCCTACCACATGCGATCCTCCCTATTGGGGTTCACACAACTGCCAGACTATAGGACAGAAGTAATTTGCTAAAAGTAAATTCGGTACTAGGCTCAAAACGAGCCAACTACAGTACATATATCAATCAACTTCCAGTTTGGTCTTATCTTAACGCTATTGGGGCTTTTTTGTACAGAGTGAACTAATCCAGTTAGGGCACCAAATTAACATTACTTTCATATGGGTTCCATGCCACAAAGCATTGAAGAAAATGTGGTGTAGTTGATGAAACCGCTCCAGATCGTGTACACACTTCTCTCAGTTTAGGTAAGCAGATAATTTTCTCATATTGAGCGCACTTCGCAAAATTAGAGTACCTCAGACGACACATGCCTATTCTCACATAGGCTCAGTGATATCCAGGCTAAAGTTGACCATCTAGTCAGCTTGGTACGAACCAGTGAGCTTGAATTAAATGTCAAGAATAATGAACAGACAGAATATGTGAGCAGTATGTGTTATCTGGAGAGCATAATGACAACAGACGGAGGAGCGGAAAAAGATGCCAAGAGGAGGTTCTCAAAACCAAGAGCATGTTATCTAAAGTAATAGCAGCTTTTGGAAAGTCTATATAATGTATTCGTAAATTAACGCTCTTATACGGCAATAAAACGTGGCTTACGTCAAACAACATCAGACAACTACTCCAGGTCTTCATCAACAAATGCCTGCGAACCTTATGCAGAATATTCTGACCGCATATCACACGGAATGAAGATTTATGAAACAAAAAAACAAGCGAAGAATTAGTTCTTAATCAAATAAGCATAAGAAAGTGGTCAGTGGTCAGTGGAAAGCCGTCAGAAAACATCACCACAATGTCTCTAGAATGGAATCCCTAAGAAAGCAGTGGTCGCGGTTGCCCAAGAAACACCTGGAGGCGGACATTTACAGATAAATTACAAAAATGCAACCTAACTTGGCAAAATGTCAAAGTTACAGCAATGAATCTTATAAGATGGAAATTTCAAAAGGAATACCAGAAAAAAGCCAAGTCAATATGTTCCTCTTATAACAAATGGAGAAGGACTTACTTATTGTACTGAAGCCAGTTCGAAATTGCGAAATTCACCGCGAACTACGCTGGTCACTGGGCGGGCAATCGGCAAGTGCATGCTGAGTGATTATTCAATTCTTCCAGTCGTAGCTCTCCGAGCACTTTCCGTGCAGCTAATCAGCCTTAACCAGAACCATACTTAGATGTCAAGGAAAATCTATCCTCAGGAATTCCTCGCCGGAATCGCCTTGCTTTTTAACTACCTTAATAAGGCTAAGTGTATGTAGCTGTTGTTCGTTAGCAAGGCAGTTTTAGCACCAATATGTCGGGTCAAATAATGTGGTATTAAAACGGCACAATTATCACTACTCGTAGAACTTCTAGCCTGTTTGCTAAGCCACCACTCTAACCTAACCAAGACCATGTCCTTTTTCAAGAAAATTGTAGGCAAAATAGCCAGCGATTTTTAACAAATCCACTACTTAGTGCCTACAGTAAGGCAGCCACTTAACACCAATGTAGCAATAACAAAATGGCTTAGTTACAGCATCTGTCGCTTACAGGTATCTGTTAGAATATTTAATATCTGGTATCTGTTTATCTTTTCAGTTGTACAAATACAAATAGTTATGCGTATTTTGCTTGTACTTTGTGTGTGTTTTTTTTTTTTTTTGTTCTGTTGTTGTTTAATGATTTGTGCTGCTACATATCTCACATTTAGATGTTTGATGTTGCTGTTTGTTGCCTGCTCTCTTCAATACATCATCACTTTATTAATGAAGTTATTTGGTGGCTGCTGCTACTACTGCGATTGAAGCACCCTTTGGCATAGTTGCGATAAACGACGACGTTGATGCTCCTCTACCGAAGCTGATGATGAATGATTTGACAGCTTAATTTGATTTATTTTTCGATGATGCTTCAGTGGTATATTGCTCAAAATGTGCGTGGGTTTATTTTGCAGCAGGGCGCAATTACTAAAAGGGGACCGATATAACACAAAATATACGCGCAGCTTAGCTACAATATTAATTAAATATTTTAGACGCTTTGACATTTTCAATAATGCGTTTTTTTTGAAGCTGTAAATATTTTATTTTAAGATTGTAAAATTTTATTTTAAAATTTTAGATTTTATTTTAATATTTTAAATTTTATTTTAAAATTTTAAGTTTTATTTTAAAATAACTATAGAAAAAACTATATCATCAAGTACCATTCATAACAATTTAAAAAAAAGGATTTTTTCTGAAAAACATAAAAATTATGAAAACAAAATTCGGGCAGTTAATGCGCTTTCCTTTAAATATAAAGTAAATACTGCCAGCAAAGCTCTTCATCAAACTTATGGTAACACTCTTTACAATTCATTTCGCTGTTAACATATTGTGCTTACAACTTTCCTGCAAAAACTTTTTCCGTTAAAAAGAATGATAAATATTGACAAACTGTTAACAATTAAATTGAATAATTCATCATTTTTCAACACATACAGTCGTTACAATAAGCTTGCCGACCAAAACTTTATGCAATTTCTTTTTATTTCTGCAAATTCAAATAAAAAGCGACAACGAAAAATTCAGCGTCTGAATGAATGAAAGCGAATTTTTATGCCGTTCACCACACCATCATCACCATTTTTATGCATGACTGAATATATGAATATTAAATTTAATAAATTAACATTTAGACAGTAAAGCGAAATAGTAAACGTCCATTAAAACAGCGCTGAAAAACTAAAAAAATATTTTTTTTGTTTGCGTAAAAGCTCAATTTAACGCAAAAACTACATATATACGTCTGAATTTTGGCAAACATGAAAAGGCCGCGCTAAAAAAAAAGTGTTAAATATTTGATTAAACAATAAACGCAGAAAAAGTTTATAAAAAAGTTGACATGAACAAAATTAAGTTCCGAAAAAAATTATACAGTTGGGACAAGCCATGAAAAAATTAACAGTTTTTGAGATAATGTTAGCCTTAGTGATAATGTTTATAAGCATCGTTGCTGAGAAATGTTTATAAACATTGGATTGACAAATTCATAAAAAATCATTTATATGTATTGTTTCGCTTTAATTTCTGAAAAAAAAAAACGACGAGCTTCTTACTGAGTCCCGCAGTGCCACAAATGGAAAGACATCTTTTCAGCACAAACTAGAACACGAAACTACTTGGGTACCTGAGTACCAGACAGAAAACCAGCTATTTCAATGTTATATTTAGAGAGGAAAATCAAGACAGATGTCCATTCTCAACATCTTTGTGGCTTTTATTCGGCTCAAGACGCGCGCAATAATTCTTAAATTTATATCTTAAAAGAAAGATCCGTAAATGAATAATGAAACCTGGGATATGGTAAAAAATTTCAGAGCTGCAGAAATGTAGAACAAACAAAATAATAGAGGAAATACACCGCACAGATATATATCGTCCTTAATAAAGATAATCTGCGCCAATAATCTTGCCATTTCATACAAGGTGCTGTCGACCGTACTGTGTCAAAGACTTAAGTCCTTCGCCAACTCATTGATTGAGCCTTTTCAGTGCGGTTTAAGATCATCCACCACCGAGAAGATCTCACACTACGTCAAGTCCTGGAAAAAACCCACGAAAGACACGAAAGATCGATATCCATCATCTTTCTATCAATTATAACGCTGCACAATACGAGATTGCCTATATACCACCATGTCTAAGTTCGAAATACCTGCGAGGCTATTGTGTTCTTCCAGAAAGAGATTGAGCAACACATCCAGCTCGGGCAGCGTACAAAAGGGAAATTGAATACTGAACGAGGTTTCGGACAAGGCGATGCACTATCCTGCAACCTCATCAACTTTGTGAATGGAAGGGTGTCGCGAAAAGCCATTCAGTGTCCAGTTCCTTGTATATGTCGATGAGATTAATGTCATTCTGCTCTCGAAAAAGAGTCAAGCGAAGGTGGGCTTCATGGTGAACGAGAGCCACAAACAGGGACACGGTAATATCCACTTCTGTCAACAACAATGAAGCCCAAAATCTTTGAGTCAAACGGGAGCCAGTTCTGCTGTACGGCTGGGAAATGAAAGCTACCAGTGAGTACTTTGCAACATGATTTGCAAGTGTGCACCAACAATAGTCCTCATCGGTATTCGAAAATTTGCTGACCCACAACCATCTCCAATACTGAGTTGGTCAACAAATGTCCGTAAACAAAGGTGCTTAAAGGTGCTTGCTAATGATCCTACGTGGCGGAAGAATTTCGTGGAGAAACAGAGACAAATATATGGATTTTTAAGCTTATGTTCTGCACTTTACTGCCCACGACTGTGAAGTGTAAAATGTTTGTATTTTCGAGAATATAATTTGCCTTGAAAAGTTTTTCTTGTTTCAGATCGGGTCTGAACATCAACTGAAAGTCCCCGCCATTCTATAAAACCGAAATGAGCAAACTTGCCGCTAAGGAATAGGCTAGGTCAGCGTCCTCTATGTGCTGTTTCAGCTTCACATTATTGTTATAATGGCATAGAATATTCTACATGACAAAAGTTCATATATATTCTCTGCAGGGCCGTAGCGAGCATAGGGCAGGCGGGGCGGTGCCCCAGGGCCTCCGACGGAGAGGGGCCCCGAAGGTCCACTTTTTTGGTCCTGAAAGAAACTAACCTCGGTAAAGACTTTGGGGTCTCCTGAAAGTGAATACGAGAAATTGAACACGGTGGCCTCCCAGAATAACACAATTCTACATTTTTTTGTAGTTTCATTAGATGATGTACAAAATAACATACTTTTGATTCATTTTAACAAATCTTAGTATGGGGGGCCTCAAATTTACTTGTTGCCCCAGAGCTCCCGAGGCTCTAGCTACGGCCCTGATTTTCTGCCATCATGACTTCTCAACAATATTTTCATATGTATGTAATGTAAGTCACTTATGGAATGTGCCCATAAGTTGAAGGCATTGAGAAAAAAAATATGTAGGAAAACGTAACTAAATCTTTTATTTATTGCACATGTTTCGCATTTATTTGCATAAATATTTCTTTTTTAATGTATTATCTTTTATTTGTTGTTGGCTTTATTTTTTGTTTGTGTGTGTTAACTTTGTTTGTGACAAAAGCGAATAAAAATTGCGTATTTTACGGTGTTGACGGAAATTTAAATGAATTTGGCTAGAAAAGATAAATACGGATAGAAATTTCAATACGCATTATTGTATGGTTCAACCTAAAATTAGTTAATACTCTGAAGCATGGAGCATCGGAATTTCTGCAGTCCACATGGACTTTGATGAAACTTTTTGAGTTGAATCCTTAAGCCATCGGGTGCCTTGGGCCGCTGATTCTTATGTATCCCAAGACTGGCAACTGACACAATATTTTCAATCCACAACAGAAAGTGTCTAGATCTCAGTAAATCCAATATACAAAGTTTGGTTGATTTAAAAGAGGTTTTGCCAGTTGGGCATGTAAAACCCATCCGCAAGCCTTTCAGGTACCTCAAGTAACCTGCTCAACGCTTCATTAAATAAGCGTAGAGTAGAAGGAAAGAGCGTTGATCTACTTTCTTACATGCAACAGTTTTTGGAAATATTTGGTTCGAAACTTGAATAACTAATCAGATGTACTATATTTCTGGATAAACAAAATGAATTCCATATACCCAATGAAATTATGTATAGAAGTTACTTGGACAATAAACCAAAATCGTTAGAGTAAGTAAAAAAAAGTTTATGAAACTAATAAAAAGTCGCCAGAAAAAAAATCATATATGTAATGTTATGATATAACAAAAATATAAATAAAACAGCTGGACAAGTATGAACCACTTGGACAAACAATAAATTACCTGAACACATGAAAAAGAAAACTAAAGCAAAACAAACTTGGTATTAGCAAGACAAAAAGTTCAAGTGAAGAATAGAAAAACTTAACTGAACGAACAAATTTATACTGAAACATTAAAATATTAATAGATTTATTAGAAATTACGATAACAAACAAAACAGCAGTTGGACAAACAAAATCGAAATCAACTGAACAGACAAAAAGTAGCCTGCAAAGACAAAATATAAGCGAACCAGAATAATAAGGTATATTGGACAATAAAAAACATACAGAACAATAGAAAAATCACTTGGACGAACATAAAAAGAATAAACTTATCAATTAAAAATCAAGTGATTTTTGCTTTGGACAAACAAATAGGCAAGTAGACCACAAAAAAAAAAATAAATGAACAGACAACTTCAACAAAGAAAAATTATTCAAATAAACAAAAATAGCACAAAAACCGACAAAAACTACCGAAAAAAAGCACAGCTGAGACAGCAAAAGAATCAACAGGATGAAAAAGCGTTTGGACAAACCTAAAATATATTTAACTATACAAAAAAATTAAGTAAACAGACGTTGATAGTCTGGAATAACAATAAACAGAAAACGACCTGCTGGAAACCCAAAAGAAATAGTTTGTGCCATTGAAAAAACTCTCACAGAATTGAATTTGAAGTGAAGTTGTAACCAATATATAAGACTGTCAATTCTATACTTTTTTAAAGTTATTTTATTAAAAAAGAGTTCAGTGGAATATCATACCAAAAAAATTTTGCACGTTTCTAAAATTTAAGTATGATATGCTCTGATCTTCCTTAATGCTTGTATTTATATGCCTGAAACTGAGAAGAACAAGTTTTTATTAAGCGGAAAGATTTTCGTTGACTACGGCCAAGGACATTTTTCTTATGGAAGACCAGAGAATCATCAAACCACAATATTCAGTTAAATCAACTGAGTACCAAATCGCTATTTTGGGAATATTTTCCAATCAAGCTCGAACGATTTATCTATACGGGATTTTATGGGGTTTTTCAAACCAACTTTTTTCGTGGATTGACCCAAGATTTTTGTCTTCTATATACAAATGACGTATAAAAAGTTCGGAGTCAATCTGATTGGATCACGATTAATGAACCTGGATAGCACCTAAGCCCAAGTGAAAGTATGATCTCTTGAGTGATCTTATAGTCCGGGCGGTGGCGCTGTATTTTTCGAAGCAACTTCTTTCCACTTAATTTTTTAAGTATAGATGGTACTCGAAATAAGCGCTAGTCACCAGAATCGTGGTGGCCCTGGCTGTGAGATGGCGACAAAAAAATGTTTCTCAATAACTCAGAAAGTAAGCCACAAGTAGAAAAATATGATTTGATCAATCTTGTAGAGGAGATGAAAACACATTGTACTTAGTCCACTTTATTAGATCTCACTTTCACTTTGGAACGATTTTTCATTTCTAATATGGGCTATTTTTTGGAGCAGCTTTTTTACAATTTTAAACGAGGGCATAAACACACATCAAATGTTGTAAGAACAAAAGAGTTGCATGGTAGATTTTATTTAACGTTACTGCGAAATTTTTTCAAGTGTACAGTCTATCCAAGGTGTTGAAATTACGCAACACACTGTCGTGCGACCGCAACGCACAGAGCGGCTGCATCTGTCAACTGTCAGCACGATCATCACGACTTCGATTTCACTCAAATTACATGTGACTGAAATCATAGCGCCTTGTTACCATCGCGCTGTTGCTGCTTTTTGCAAACACCCCATTACAGATTTCTCATTTAAGGGTTGATTTGCAATTAAATCAGCCGAGTACCCAGAGATTAACAGCGCAAATGATTGTGAGCTCTTTTTTCAGATTATGGCGCTGATGATGAATAATTTTGCTTAAATTTACGGATGACAAAACAGACTTGTTGTTGATTTCGAAATACAACGCATGTAGGTATACAAAAATTTGTGAAATTACAAAATGAGTCATTTAAAAACACAAGCATTTCATAATCAAATGAAAAACTAATTTCGAAAAAATGCAGGCTGGCAGTCAGGCAGGCAGATAAAAACAAACAGCCAATAAAGGTGATGGTAGCTTAAAATGTCATTAAATGGATTTAAGTTGAACGACGTTAGGTAGTGAAAATGAGTTTCAAATTTATAACAAATCGAAGACAGAAATCGTGACTCAAAAACGTAAATTTGCCAATCAAAAGAATATGCAAACTAAGAAAAAAAAAATATCGAAAAATATGAAACGCATTTCCAAAGCCGAAAAAATTCCACACACTAAGAATGAATCATACAGACAAATTGTATGCGGCAACTACAATGAAAGCAACAATAACTACAGCAACAACTACAAAAACAGGAACAACCAAATTTTATTGCGTCCTTTTTGGCAACGAGACAACGTCGACATCCACATCGACGACAATGAAATTGCGTAGTTACGTTCAAGCAACAAATTTAAACAATTTCAATACCAACTATAACAATAATAATAAGTGTGCAACTTGTACTGGTTGTAAAAAAATTTATGTAACTATATAATTTCCATTAACCGATTTAGGACCGACTCTGTGATACATTTTCGCTGGGAGAAAGCTCTGATTATGAGGATAATGGGTCTTTTATTCAGGATATGAAGCAGGAGCTTCACTTTACGGCAAGTTATTACCAGGTACCAATACATGGCTTCAGTACTACCTACAACATCAACCTTCCAACAAGAGAGGAGTGGAACTCTGGCACCGTTCGTGAAGAAGAGGTATTTACAGATGAGTCCAAAATGGAATTCGGCGCAGAAGAGAATATGGATATGGAGACTACGCAATAATTGTAGCGTTCTCAAGCAGAGATCTATGCTATAAATCAACAGGGACTACGAAACAGGGAGCTTACTTCCTTCGTCATAGCTATGCGGGTGGACAATCAAGCAGCGATGAACGCAATTAACGCCAAAATCGTGAAGGTAAAGGTTGAGAAAGCTGACGATTGTGCCAAAATAGGAACAGAGCAAACGGAGAAACAACAAGTAGTAGAATAGCCATTGGTGAAACTATACTACCGGATAAAGTCCATAATCAAGAAACAAACGAACAAAGGGTGACCCTTACAACTGGCTGTAGAACGCCTCGAAACATGTGGCCTAAGTTGAACCTAATATAGACACAAACTTTCTTAAGGTTCAGCAGAGGATAATTAAGAACTGTTGTACGAGTGTTGATAGGGCACTGTGATATTGGATCAATTGCTGCCAGATATGGTGCCCTTTTCAGATATTTCTGCAGGAGTTGTGGAGAAGAAGAAGAAGATGAGACGGTTAAACTTTTAATCTGCGAATGCCTGCGGCTAATGATGGTTTTGAGGAGCTAGCCGAGTTGGATGTCACCAGCATCCTCAACTTTACCGAGGCTTCTAGATGGTTCAAGCTCATTTAAAGATGTAGTTTCAAAAGAAGAGAGGGGACTGTATGTATATATTTAGGGCAGTACAATAGGCAAACTATATGCAAGAGACCCTTTTGACCCAACCAAACCTAATCTAAACTCTGGTTCCTAGTCAGAAATAAGCGAAATACCAAAACATCACAATAAGACCTTATAATGCTTTCGCACTGGTACAAAAACAACATGTTTTCATTTGTCACGTTTTGAACCAACAACCAACTAAAAATAGCTCGCTATTCATACAAATCAAACAGAAGCATCTTGGTCTTCTTTTTCTAAAAGCAGCAGTATTTTCTGCGAAAACCTGCGCTACTGTGAATGAATTCTCAGCGGTGTTCAATTTTTTCACGTACATATGTCATCATCAAACAGTTGTCAAAACAATAAACAAAAAATAAACCACAAATAGAAAATGGAATTGAATACAAAATGGAAACGCGATGTAAGCATTTTTGTGTAAAAGAATAAATTTTTTTAATAAGAAGTGTTTAGTAGATGATAGAAGAATTGATTGAAGGACTAAAATTGTCTGTATTGTGGCAAACGTACGTGGAAAGTTGCGCAATCTCATTGTAAAATGTCTCTTATGTGCAACAGCAACCAAAACATATTACTTTAATTATGCAATTTTTGACAAAACAGCTGACTCAGCTAACGTCAAACTAAAGAAGTCAGCTAATGTTCAAGAAAAAGCTAATGTTAGCAAAAAACGCGATGTCAGTATGAAAGCTATTTTCAAAAACGTGACACAAAAAGTCAAAGCAACCATCAGCTATTCAATTCAAGGTTCAAACGAATTTTTAAGAACACTCAGCTCTTTTGTAAGCACTATTCGTAGTCTAAATGCTTTGCTAGTACATTCTATCGGAACGTAAAGATATCTCCAAGTAGTGGACTTTGCTGTACGGACCGTCTTCTTGAGGAGTCTAAGGTGAAATTAGTATGCATTCCAATGGCTATCAAGACAGTTTCATCGTGGTATATTAGCCAACATTTTTGCTTTAGTTTGGATGTTTGTTTCGCTGGAGAAAGACTTACTATTCGCTTTATTACTCAAGCTTCTTAAGGTATGAACGCTTTTGCGACCGCAGACAGCATGGGCCCACCTGTTATCTAAGTTACGAGAACTCGTCATCTTCCGGCAATAACCCTATCTAATTTATAATAACCTACCATAAGATTGTTATATATGGATCGGTTATATGGAAGACAATTTACAAAGTGCGAATAATAATTTTTAAGCTACGAAAGATTTAAAAAGATTTTAAAGTAAAAAATTTTTCAAAAAAAAATTGCACAATGGGTTAAATCTCAAAACCATCAAAAATTTTGAACAGGACGAAATTGCGCGCTAGTATTAAAATTTAGGGAAAACCAAATTCAATCACACGAGGACACACAACTCAGTGAGAGTGCGTACAGAGTGTCCAAGAGAGGGGGAGAGAGTCCATAAAGTGCGCTGTTACCGCAAGAGCAAGAATCAAGAATGACACTGTGCAACAAAAATTAGCTTTTGTTTGCGGAAAAATCGGAATACACGCGAAATTAGTGATCGCTTTCTTAGTTTTTCTCTTAAGCGTCAGGATTTGATGTCCACAGATTAAAAAAAAACAAATTAAAATATTTGAACTAGTTACCCCCATGATGATGATATCGGTGTCAAATGAAAGAGTACACACACAATTTAAAACAATTTTTCTTTTTGGTCAATCACATTAAAAGGATTTTTCGAATGTCCTTATGTTTTATAGTTTTTTTTTTAAATTTTGCTGCAATTGAGCTCTACCTCTGCGTGCGTATCGATTTTTTCACGTTTCAAAATGTACTGTCGCATAGTGTAAAATGATAAGCCGGCAACAAATGAAGGAAGCGCCGCCACTCACTCACTCGCCTGGCAGTAGTTCATGATGAAGCAATAACCAACCAATATACGGAACAAAAAAGAGCCACAAAACAACAAGAAAATCAAAGAGCAACCAACGCCAGCAACAACAACAAATTCATAATGACGTAGTAAAAGCAGGCTGTTGCTGCCGCTGCGTGCGATGTTTTCATTTGTCGCTGTGTGTGCGTTTTTGCGCCTGCTGCTGTCAGTTGTTGTTATTGTTGTTGTGGCACTTCAACGCGATTTTCAGTGTTTTTGTGAACACCCGGCGCAGCTGGTAAATAAAAGTGTAGCAGTAGCCAAAAGAAAAAAATTAAAAGAAAAGACGAATAAGAAGACTAAAAGACAACAGAGAAGTAAAAAAAAAATTAAAACACACGATGCTGCTGCCAATAAGATAGAGGAAGACGTAGCGGCAGCAGCAGCAATGCTAAAACGAAAACCTTTTTCGAGAAGGATGGTGGCTTAAGAATTTAATTCGATATTGATGTTTTTATTGTATTAAGCAGCAACTACAACAACAGCAATAACAACAACAAAATAAAGTAGTATCTCAACTAAATCCTTAAAAAAAAATCAAAAAAAATAAAAATTCGCAATTGTGTCTTGGCTCCCTTGAAGGTCGATTTCACAGCTGAGAGCTTTCAGCATGGATGTTCATCTGCGGAAGTAAAATGAAAAAATCTGAAGAAACATTCCCTTTGCCGTTATACAGTGACTTTTATTGAAAAAGGTAAGTAATAGTAGCAATAATAATAATAGTGTTTAGCTACTTCAGCTGTTAGCCTCTTAGCTATTTAGCTTGAAGCATTAAGTCTAAACAAAAGTAAAGAAATCAATTAAAGATTCTATGTTAACCAGCGACCTTGCAATGTCGTTGGGTTGACGAACTTTGTTGTTATATGCATTGAACTATTTTTTTGGCCAATAGATAAGAGCAAAATTTCGTAATGTATTCACTAGAGTCACTGTTAGTTCCTCTTTCATGCGCTTTACAGATCATTTACTCAAATAAATTAATATGTAGCTATATACAATAAAACAACAAACAAAAAATCGAATTTTATTTTGAAAATCATAGTGGAATTGTTTTGACGCGATAAGCGTTAAAGCCCTTTTCCAAATAAACAGCTTTGTTAATAGGCAAAAATGCAGGATATGCGCAAGGGAAATCCAAGAGCAGTTCACTAGCAGCAATATGCAGCCACTTAAGTTTACTGTTTGGTTTGTTATATCGTCTGAAAGCGGTATTGGTTTAGGTGCCTACGAAAATGAAGTTGCTGCCGTAGTTAACATCAATGGTGCTGAATCAGAGTTTCCAAGTGACCGGGATTGACCTGGCCAAGACCGAACTTTTTCGAGGCTAGTTGTGAAAAAGCATCCAAAATTGAAGATCTTAAAGGATATACACAGTAAAGAAAACACTGGCTTTGTTACAGTACCTCTTCTATGAGCGCATTATTTCACTAGACAAAATTATCGTACATACGTCAGTGAGCCTATTGAAACAAATATTCGCAATAAGATCCATGTCATAACAACTGCAATATTCCAAAAGGTCATGAAGAAAGTGTAGGAAAGAACACGATTGTGCGAAGTTGAAAATGGACAACATTTTTGATTGGAATTTTTCATATTTAGATCAATAAAATTCCCCATTGATGTAATTGACTGAAAAATTATAATACATGTACTACAATAAGAATCAAGACGAAGCCTAGGACTCCACAACACAAAGTAGATTTCGTATCAAAAATACATAAGCTCGAAACCAGAGCAAAATACATCGGGAAGTTAAATTTTACTTTCTCATAAGAATTCAGCAAAAATTGCCACGCATTCATCCAACAATGATGCATCGAAAACAACTAGTAGCATTACAGTCAAGGAAAAATGTGGAAATTGCTAACATCAATTGAAAAATCTTTGCAACTCTATCTAGAAAATTGAGACACAACCAAACTACGCGACTGCTCTTTATAGTAAGCGGCTAATAAAACTATAATCCGTTTGTTTGAGATCTATTGGGCCAGAAGTCCCTGACAGTCTGAGTTCAATATTTTTCATCTACTTGAAAAATGTATTTGCCAAATCCAAGCTCAATCTGTATATCTGAGTCCTAAAGAAATTTCACTTTAAAGAAGTCATAGAAGAAATCCTAAAAGCGCCAGGATATGTTCTAATTTCTATGATGATATATTTTTATTTCGAATAATGGTGTAAGTATGAAACACAATGAATATCTCGCAAATATTTTAATATAAGAAATACCCCATCTAATGATGCCATTTTTGTTTTCAGCAAGAAGGAACTATCTTCAATCATCGACAATTTGGGAGACCAGCCTGTAAGATGAGCCGCATTATATACGGAATAAATTTAAAAATGTTGAAGACAATCAGATGGTGTTTACAGTAGATGGTTGGAATCAAATCATCGCTAAAGCTGTCATGTATATAATGCAGAAGTTCGATTCATATGCTTGCCAACATGCTAAAACGTCATTTGAATAGAAATATTCATAAGAAAATGGGACTGCGGTTGATTGAAGAAAAGTGAACTTCCCACTCGAGTCCAAAGTTAATGTCTTCAGTTCCGACGGAATGGCATTCAAAAAACTGATGAACATTAGAACGTCGATTGATTCAGGCGAACTGCATGACAGGCAGCTAACAGAGGGAATTGCGGATATTTTCCATTCACATTTTTGAATAGGTGGCATGTTTTTATAAATGGTACCGTGTCTTTTTTTTTCTTTTTTCTAAAGATTTAACTGCATTTTTTCTAAGAATTGTTTTAATTAATCGTCTAATTGGCAACCCAGAAAACCATTACACTTTCAAACTCAAAAGAAATGAAGCTGATTTATTTAAAAAATCAAAAAAAAATATGCATATAGATAGCAAAAGTTATAAGCAGCATTTCTGAGCTTCAATTATATGAATTGCAATTATTTTCTACTGAATTAATAATCAAATAAACAAAAAATTGCTTGAGATTTATGTACAAAAATTATGCGCATTATTTGGCGAGAAAACTGAAGCCTTTTGCTTATCAGTTATGTTCCAAGAATTTGCAAATACATACGGGCAATACTTTAGGTTTTATCTCAGTAAAATTCGCTATAAAAGCAAATGTTAAAAATATTGCTTTGGGCCTTTAATTGAAAACAACGCTATTTCCGAGGAAGTGCTATCACATGCAACAATTTGTGAATAATTTTGTAACCAACATATAAAATGACCACTTGAAAACTAATTGCATGTAGACTTCTTATATTTTAAACAACTCCCATGGACATGGCAAAAGAAACTCTTCAGAAATGTAAAAAAAAATACCACAAAATAATCATAAAGATATGACAGTATACAGTTGAGTGAATAGCCCACTAAAACAATCATCATATCATATATTCATTCATATATTCCATTCATATTGATACGATTATTCTAAAATATCGTACATATTAATTATAGTAAGACAGCTATATAGATTGTGAGTTGATAAGGTAAGGCGCCAAACTAAAAATAACGATGATGATCATAGTGATGGTTTAGCCATAGACAAAACCTGACACAGATAACAACACAGTGTGTGTGTGTGTGTTTACATATGTGCATAGTATATGATTTGTGTGCCCCTTTCGGCACCTATTTGCATACATTTAAATTTTTCGAGCATACCGTGTACCCGCATACACAAATATGAGGAGAGTATTTGGTTACATATTAAAATGTTGAAAGTCAAACAAAAGACAACCACAATGTTTGAAAGGTATTAGGATACATATGAACATATTGAATGGGAATTGAACATTTAAAGATGTTACCGAAACCTTAAACATTTTAAAGTGTGGTGCACGAATTTTGCTATCTAAACATTTTATGTTAAAAGCATTTTTTTTTTCTTTTGCTGCTAATGCTCGTGCTCAGAAGTGCCAATTTCAGAGTTGGAAGGGTATAGCAGCATATAATTTTCGATATAAATTCAACAAGTTTTTAATAATATCTTCATCCTTGCGATATTCCATCCCACACAGACTTTGCAAGTTGCTTGTAAATTAAGCTGCCGTTAGCACTAGGCGATTTTGGTTGTATGGGAGGTACTACGCCCTATCGTCCGATCCTGCCCACATTTTGCAATATGCTTAGTATGAACTACTTACACCTATGTTTTGAATTTCATAACTGTAGTTACAAAGTTGTTGTTGTATGGAAGATGCCACGTCTTTTTATTCAATTCCGCCTGTAATTCGCAAAATACTTAGCACAGACTAAGCATCCAAAGATGTTAAGGTTTTAAGTTTTAAGTATAACTTTTAGTAAGGCTATCTATCTACCTATTTGTCTATTTATAGGTCGACCTATCTATTTATTTGTCTATCTATTCATCTATATGTTTATCTAACTATCAATCTCTCCATATAAATATCCCTATGGTTCATTCCATCTATAATGGGCCTATCATTACCCTCGTGTTTTTTAAATAGGCTGAAACTTTTTCAGTGATTGGTCTATCATGTAGAAGATATGAAAAAAATCGATAAAGTTTTTTTGACCAGTATTATTGCTTAAAAAAAAAGTTTCAAATTGTGTTAAAAAAAACTCGTAAGTAAAACAAAAAAATTCATTGATGAATATAAACAAACCAACAGAATCCAAATTAGCTTTTATATTATTTTTAGGTAGTTTTGTACTAGTAGATGGCACATAAAATTGCAAATCTGAATAAATTAAGGCCTGAACGGTTTCTATGTGGCAAAAGATAAAAAAATTTACTTTTTCAAAAAACATCAATTTCCCAAATACTCCATCACCGATTTCAGCTTTTATAGACTCAAAATTTTTAGAATATGCAGGAGTATCATCCCTGAAAATTTTATTCATGTTTTTTCATCCTATTTGATTTTACAAGCATTTAAAGTTAAGATTTATGATTGGCAATGTAAATTGAAACATTGAGAATGAAAGCGAGAGAATAAAATTTAAATTCAGGAGTATCATCTCTGAAAATTTCATTCATTTTTGTTCACCTTATTTCATTTTACAAGCATCTAAAGTGAGTGTATACAGTGAAATATTTATGAAAGAAATATAACGGAATATTCAAATTTTCGCGCTCTACGTCTCAATGTTTCAATTTACATTGCAAATCATAAATCTTAACTTTAAATGCTTGTAAAATCAAGCAGGGTGAAAAAACATGGATAAATTTTTCAGGGATGGTACTCCTATATGTTCTAAAAATTTTGAGCCTAAAAAAATTGAAATCATGATGGAGTATTTGGGAAAGTGATGTTTTCTTGGAAGGTCAATTTTTTTTTCTTTTACCACATAGAAACCGTTCAGGCCTTAATTTATTCAGATTTGCAATTTTATGTGCCATCTACTAGTGCACATCTACCTAAAAATAATATAAAAGCTAATTTGGATTCTGTTGGTTTGTTTATATTCATCAATGAATTTTTTTGTTTTACTTACGAGTTTTTTTTAACACAATTTGAAACTTTTTTTTTAAGCAGTAATACTGGTCAAAAAAATTTTATCGATTTTTTTTATATCTTCAACATGATAGACCAATCACTGAAAAAAGTTTCAGCCTATTTAAAAAACACGAGGGTAATGATAGGCCCATTATAGATGGAATGACCCATATATACATTTATATATTTCCCTGCCTACCAATCTACTTATATATCTCTCTATATATCTAATCTATCCAGTTATCTATCAAGATATGTGGTTTTCCGGAAGATCTAAATAATACTTTTTAAGGGCAGCTATTGCCATCTAGTTTGATGAAAATCATGTTCCACGAGAGAATCTTTCGAGACGTGAGAGGAGTCAAACATCAGAGAGAACTAAGGCTGCCGAATAGGGAGGATGTTGTAAGAATTTGCATATTAATTCATTAATTTTAGCAATGGTTTTACGAATTGCATTCGAAAGTTTTTTTGTTGCATTTTTAGCGAATGCGGCACCTATTGTGCACAAAGCGCTTTGAAACCCAAAACTTCACTAAACTTGAGCTTCTACTAAATCTCACTCGATTAATTGATAATCTTCCTAAATCATATCCTGTATTTTTGTGACGATTTCTCGTGTTGATACAGTTTTTGGATGTCCTTCACTTGGATCGTCTTCAGAATAGTACGATCACTTTTTAATAAATCAGTTCCTATGTTGCTTTTGAAGGATCAGATTCACCTAACACATTAAGCATGAACTTACATTGCCTTCAAATCTTTTTTTACAAAGAATTTTACTACCCCACGATGTTGAATTTTTTTCACTGTTAAAAAATGTACTTGACATGTCAACTTTGAATGACTTGTACACAAAAACTGAATTGACGGATCAAAATGAAATTTTGTTTATGTTTTTATGACAGATGAAACACCAAAATGGCGTCACAGTATAAATTCTACTATAATCAAATAGATTGTGCTCCACGAACTTATTGAACAACCTGCAATATATTCATCTATCTGTCTGTCTAAAAACAGGATAATATTGCTGTTTTGGAAAGACTAAAATGCTTAGATAGTCCAAGGCTTTAAAATTAACCATTGGTACTCGTAGCACACAATTAAAAATTGCAATTAATTGTGAAAATAAAAAGTCTTCTTCGTCGTTATTTTTAATAAGAACCTTTCAAATCTTATAAGTTGATTATTTTGTTATCATTAAATTATCTAACTTATCAAATTATGGCATCACACTCAAAATTATAATGTAATAAAAAGTAGAAAATAAAAAAATTGATTATTTTACCAAAGTGAATGTGAACTTATCCTTTAGATGAACAATTTGCAATAGGTTATGTCAACACACGAGAAAGCTCTAGTAACAACTGAATAAATCGACTTCATTTCTAAACTTTATCAGCTGCCGCTGGTGTTCTGTCAGTGCACATTAAATTAAAACTCTGAGAGCGTATTTTCCTTTATGTGAATACGGGGCTTCCCCGGGAGAGTTACAGATAATGATGAAATGTCGAAAGTTTTCCTACAAGTTGTGTATGAAAATGTATATAACGAATACATATGTATGTAAGTATTTATGTACATCGTTGTTGAATTCATTAATTTAAATGCAATTTTCAAACAAAATAGCAACAGCGGCAACTTTATTTGATCATAGTGAATTTAAAAATAAATAAAAGTACAAACAATATTTTTAAATTTAATCTCAAAGATACTTTAACTCACAGATACTTATAAGTAACGCTTTAAATTCACTTTCAAATGAAATACAAATTGATGCTGTGATTCGCATTTGCAGTGATATTTATCTAAAAATATTTAAGTTTTAGCATTGAAATGTATGTTAAAGATAAGAAAATTAAAAGTTGACACAACTGCTCAAACCACAGCCTGATTCCTCCAAAATTGATTACTATACACCCAGATTGGGTTTAAATAAAAACTTTTAATTGATGTATCGTCAGGAATGTGATCAATAAATACCTCAATTTAAGCCAGTATGTTGTTCAAATTTGCACTGTTAATTTAAAAAGTGGTGGCAGCAGAAATCTCTAATGAGTTCAACTTACAGCTCTCTTTTAGGCTACCAAACTCCTGTGGTGTCTTAACAGCATCGAAATGGCTAAAGTGGAGTTTTTTTGAAAAATGCTTGTATTTTGATGCAACGGTCATATTGCTATCAAATCCCTCAATTCTTCCACTTATAGTCCTTTTCTTACGGCTAGCCAGTGCAATGAAACTAATTCTTTGTCGGGTACCGGGACATAGATGTGTTAAGTGAAACGATAAGCCCGACGAGCTCCTGCATTTGTTATCTAAGAACGAATGGGTGGGCATACAAATTCCAAAAGGAGCTAGAAAACTCTTGTTGAGTGAATAAAGCATCAAGTCTGATCAACGCCGAATAATAAAGTGTGTTGGTAAAAACATAAACAAGGCAATATAAACAAACGACACTGATATTTCGTTTGACGTGAGAGTAGAAAAGAAAGCACTTCGATAATTTGAACATAAATAAGTAAGATTTTTCTGTAATTTATCAATGTACATTTTGTCAAAAAAGTACCGAGAATTAGTCAATAAAACACAAAATATTTTATTATTCATCCAAATTTATTGTATCGCTTTCAAAGCGGACCCCTTCCGAAATAATACATTTATTTGAACAAATAGTCTAATCATCAAAACATTTTTTAAACGCATTTTCCGGAATCGACTTGAGTTCTCGCCACAAATTCATTTTCATGCCTTCTATCGATTCAAAACTGTTGTCTCAAAGTAGTAATTTGAGTTTTGGAAAGAAAAAGTCAATACGGTGGTTTTTCGACGCTATTTTTTGAGTTTTTGACCAAGAAATCATTCACAATGATAGCCTTCTGAGATGGTGTATTATAGTGGTGCAAAATTCATGAGTTTTCTTGCCAAAATCCTGGCCTTTTTTGACGAATTTGGCTTCTAAAACGCTGCATAACGCTCAGGTAATATTTCTTATTTACCGTCTGACCTTGTGGCGAAAATGCCGAGTGCACAATAGCGCCGTAATCAAAAAAAAAGAAAAAACAGTCAACATCACCTTATCTTTTCATCGACTTTGATGTAGTTTCTTCGGTTTCGGCTCAGTTTGAAGACGCCATACCGAAGATTGTTGACGGGGTTGCCTATTAAACTTGTAAACCCATGTCTCATCAAAGAAATTTTGAAGAAAATTCAGGAAATAAATCGCTAAACACACTTGATAGAACTGACAAACTCGATCAGTGTAAACAAACTAAATAACAGATCGCGCTCAAATTCCGAGACAGTATAGAGGACAGTAGCTCGTTTCTGTAAAAAAATCGGCAATTTACCGATTTGTGTGACGTAGGACTGTTTCGATCCTGAGTTACCGATATCGTGACAACTGATGTTTCTGTACGTTCAAATCGTTAAAAATTCGGTCTGTGCTGGAAAAGAGCACAAATCGAAAAGAAACGTTGCGAAATTGAATAAAATCGCATGGGAAAAGAATGTGACACAAACAATTTATTTTTGCTGAGAGAATCGTATGGGAAAAGAGAGTGACAAAATTTAGTGCATGCTTTCTATATGTGTTGGCAAAGTAAATGACCAGTGGTGCTCACTACCATAAGCTAACGCACCCACGATAAGCGTGTGTTGATGATTAGTTTATATATTCTGTATACGTGCACGATTATTTAAGTTCTTTAAGCGCCTTATCGTTTTCATTTTTACGCTCTTTGAGTGCCTACTCGTTCTCTGGGACGTATCGCATGTGACGCAGGCATCGATACATGCATGCTTTTTATGTGTTTCGTCTTATTATCTTGAAAACTAAAACGTTCTACAGTTAAAAAAATTATTATAATCAGTAAAAAAAAAATTCAACTTCACCGAAAGCACCCAGCTTAGGAAATTAATTTTGAGTCCTTGTTACTTTTTACAAAATTACTGACATTTATCAGAATCGCTAAAATTCTCACTTATTGCAAAGTCAGTGACAAAAGTGGCATTTTAAATCGATTCACTTTCTAACAGAAACACTGTTTTAAAAGCTTCTATTGAAATGAAATCGGAGAATGTGATATCTTATCGATTTGAAATGAACAAAATTGAGGCAGAAGTCATTTCAAATCCTTACAGAAATAGTGCAGGTGAGCGTGATGTCAAATTGGCAATATGTGTCGGTAACTACGATCGTTACGAGTGAGTTACAGAAACGAGTTTCAGGTGTGCCAACTCAGCGAGAAAATGAATTATGACAATCCTTTTAAGCGGGCTTTCTAAATGATCAATTCCCGGTACTTTTTTGACAGAACCACTGATTAATCAGTGCTTAAATTAAAACATCGAGACAAAGTCACTGTCATGTCAGTGGTAATATGAGTTACTGAAAAAAACAGTAAGAGTTTCACTGATTGTTTTTAAGAGCGTCGATACTTTATCTTACGGTTACTTAGTGATTATCTTAAGTTATAAATTAATATACCTAAAGAAATTTTAAATTATTACAATTGGGAAAACAAAAGTACCCCAATGATAATTTACTTCACAGTTGCTTAAGTCATAAATTTATTTCAAAATTTGTTCATTTTCCCACACACAACAAGAAATACGTAGCTTCTGTAGTACCTTTGAGATACACCGATTGATTTATTTAAGTATCTGCACGATACTTTTCACACGAAATAATCGATGATAAATGTGTTAGTAAATAAAAGCCAATTTTCAAGTGCAAAACTTTAACACAAAAATGAGAAAGAAAATAATACAAAAATTAAATAAATAATTTAATAAATAAACAATTCAAGGAATTTTATATAGAAAAGCAACACCAACCATTTAGTAACATAAAAACGAGCTCGTGGTATCCGTACATCAGCCAAGGAAACGCGCAGAAACTTTTTTTTAATTGAAAACACAATTCTTTTTTATGTTACCTGCACTTCAATCAAATGAAAATAAACAAAAAATAATTAAAATGAATTTTTTTTTCACTTTTTCAATATTTTTTTTTTGTGATTTTTATCTTTAAAATTCTTTGCTTACACTTTATGCTTTTCAGTTTTTTTGCAGTGATTTTTTTTTCGTAAATTTTTTTTTTAAATAATTTTTATAAATTTTTATTTCTTTTTTCTAAAATATTTTTTATCAAATTTGTTTCACTTCACATTTCATTGCTTATTCAAATGTGCGACGCGCGCTCGTTACGTTTTGCTGCTTGTTGTTGTTTTTGTTGTCGCCGACTGTCGTTATACCGAAATTACAACAACTAAACCGTAAAGTAAAACAACAAAATCGCGCACTAAATGAGAAAAAAAATCGCAAAACAACAACAAAATCAAATACAACTCTAGAAACGATACGAAAATACGTAAGCGACGAAAAAATACATCGTAAAAGCAAAACCTCTGTTGTCGTCGTCGTCGCCGCGTTTTGCACACAGTGTGTGTATTTTCTTCCGATCAGTTGCTACGCAAAAACAAAAATTAAATTTTTGTATCTTAAAGATACGAAAAAGTACGCGTTTGTGTATCCGCAAAAATGTTGTAAACAATTCGGCAGGTAGAGCGATACTGAGGCGGCGATGAAAAACCACCATGGAAAATCGACTACACGACTACGACGAGTAAAATAACTTCGAGAGAGTGCGAGTAGAGCCGAAAAAGCAACAACAACAGCACAGTAGCAGCAGTAATTCAACAATGAGGTGCGGCAACAATTGAGAGCACAAATTAAGCGTAGTGGTTTTAACTGCCATTTTTAGTACCATTTTGGCTACTACGAATAATTTTTTTACTACTTTTTTGCATTGTTTATTGCAAATGTTTCACACATTTCATTCATTGCCACCATCATTTCTCTTCTGTTGAAAATTAGTAGTATCCGTTTTGTGCTCATACTTTGCATTTTTGCACTCAGCAACGTATCTATAAGTACGTATGTATATCTGAACGTGCTAAGCAGCTGTTGGTGTTAAATTCCTCTCCCTCGGTGAGCATTCTGGTAGATTGTACCACACCATCATCTTAATTTACGTATGCCAAAATATAATCCACTTTATCAGCTTTTAGTAAATCTCCAATAGCTTGTGTTTGTGGTGGAAGGTTTTGACGGTTGTCATCAAAAAAGTTTAAGGAAAATGTACTTTGCATTGAAAATAAATTTTTACAAATATGCAAACATATGTAGCTCAAGTACTCTTCAAGATTGTATTTTGGGTAACCCCTAGAGAAAAAAGCTTACATTTACTAAAAAGTTCTCGTGTCAATAATTCAACGAAAAAATACCAAGGTTTCGAATATTTATGATCCAGTGGAATTTATCGCCCTAATTAAGACAAACCTTTCGACTTAATTATTTTCCAAATAAAATTCATTACTGCCCGTGAAGCACTTAAGAATCCGAAAAAGTTATCTTTAGCTTATAGTTTACAAGATAGAAATTCAGAATATTTCTTTAAAAAATTAAGTTTTGAAATTTTGTTGATAATTTCGTTTTTTTAATCTAAAGCACTATGAATTGTGTATTTAAAAACAATTTAAATACAGTCTATCTTGGGATTATGTATTTCATTTTCTGGCGGGTGTTATCCAGATTATGTTTGGCTTGTTTGAAAGATATATTTAACGGATTCTTTGATAGTAGAAAAAAATAGTAAAATGTGCCTATAAATAAAAATAACGGTTGAAAACTTATTGAGATCTGGATTCGCAAAGACTTTAATTTTAGTCAGACTTCAAAACTCTGATATGGTTTTTGTTCAAATTAAATTTTTATCAAGACAAATTATTTCTCTAACTTTAAACAATTTAAAAAACATGCCAATACCCAGTTGTTGGAAAATTTCGCTACAAATCGAGGAAGTAAACTTTATTTATATAAATTTTTTTAAATTTGATATATTTGGTTGAAAAGCAAGACTTACCTGAAAAGGGAAAAAAATTATTACTTAAAAACATTTTGTACATTCAAGAAGATTTATGTAAGATAAAATTCGAATTTTGTACAACAATTACAGCTCAACAATCCCAAAGCGTTTTAAAAGTCTATTAAGTAAGTTTTTTACGAAAATTAGCCGTCAAAAGTAGCTTTTAGATTCATTAAACCTATGTAGTCCGCCCACATTTTTTCACAGCTTATCCCAACTGTTTGTTTCATTAACTCAGAGAATTCTCTCAGCATAGCGTTTTACAGTTTTTTGCAAAAAAATTCATTTAGATCGAGTTCAGAGCTTTTCGAATATTTTCTGTTGTTTTTGTGAAATTTGGCATAATTACCTTAAATAACTTTCTCAGTACAGCAATTTGGTTGTAAAAGAGGTGTCGCTCCTTCGTCAAAGTTCTGACAACTTTTTGTTCAGGGCTTGCTCGAATTTGTCCCAGTATCAGTGCGAAATTTGGTTGCACTACATGAAATAACTATGTATCTCGAAATAGGTCTTTAAATGATTTATTTTTATGGGCGATGATTTGATCCATTTTTAATCGCAAAAGCTATGTTTGAAGGTGTACCAAACTTCATTCTTGAAATGGTTTTTCTTTATTGAAAATCAATTTTGATTTTATGAATAAAACAGTGATAAATTCAGTTGTTCACGCTTATGGGTTTTAAGCATCCTCAGGGGTATGTCAAAATTCTTTATTGAATATTCACATCACAAGCAAGAAAACATCATTTGAGTTTACAAAAATATTAAATTAAAAATTAAAATTACAAATATTAATAAATTGAAAATAAGCTTTATAGCACCACACTGTAACTAAGACTAAGACTCATTCAATTATCTCACTTGGCATTCCCATAATCGTGATTTTCACAGAGGGATAGACGGACATGTCTAAATCGTATCTGTACCTTCCCGTCCCCTTTCTATGAGTAACAAACGGAGTGACAAAGCTAATATACGCTCAGTGTAAGGTATAATTATTTGAGACTACAGAAAGGACACATACGTTTAAGTAACCTTAAGATGGTATAATCTATATAATAAAAATAATTTTGACAAAGTAATAAAGAAAATGGGTTTCGGAAAGACGGAAAAAGCGAAACTCTTGGTCGGTAGAACTATTTTCAGAAGATTTTTTGAACGGAGGTTCCAAGAAGACCCAAGAAACAACATATCATATTGTACGTGCGAAAATTTCTTTCTATTCGCCATGTGAAATAGTGAAATGTACACGATTTTCAGCAAACCGATGTTGTTCAGTTTTGAACAAGTACCTACAACTAAATGTGAATTTTATTTACAAATGATAGAAGCAAAAACACGTGGTAAGAAGTGGGCGAAAACGTAGTTTCGCAAAAACTGCCAACTTTGAACTGTTGTACCTCAGAAATTTCTTTGCTGAGTTTCGAGTATGAGTATGTCATTTTGAAAAATATAACAAACGACTGAAAGTTTTTGCATGCGCAAAGAAAAAAAAACTTGACTTATTTTTGAATTCTACTACACTGTCACACGGATGAGCCTAAGGAAGTTTAATGATTTGCGGAATCGACTTAGCTTTTTACGAGGAATATTTTTTATTTCAGGCCGTAAGAAGAGTTGAGCAGTGGTGATGTTTCTTTTTGTCTATTTTCGCATCAATATACAATTCTATCCTATAAAAAGAACGAAATAATTACTCACAAAAAAAGTTATTGTGCCTATTAAGACTTTTGACATCACCATTTGACCGAAAGGCCTTTCCCATACAAAAGTGTGAGGTCCTTTCAGTTAACATGGTTTTTCCATTGAATTTGTTATCTTAAAAATATCTGCAAGTGTGTTTTCGAACTAAAATTCAACTACTTAAAGGAATGAACATTTTGATATATGAACAAGCCCATTTTTGTTTTCATTTATCTCTGTAAGTGTAATTTTTTTGGTGTTTTGACACACAAAAGATATTGACTTGTTAGCTCAATAAAATAACAATTAGCTTGGCTTTTATTCTATCATCTTTTGAGGTGTATAAAAAATTTGTACTCTATTTAAAGCTTACTATGACGTGTCAGGGTTAAGAAATACATAAAATATTCGATTACTAAGCCAAAAATCTGAAAGTTTCTTTAAATTTGTGTCCTATTTCTTCAAATGCCATATAAAGATTTGACATTTCATGTTTATATTTTTGTTTGAGTTTTGACGTATAGACATTCAAAAGTAGTAAGCAGACATACCTGTGCTGTATCTGCCTACCTAAACTTTATTTAATTGATCCTTGAAAAGCAACACAATCCTCAATCAGCTGCAAATATGAATGAGAAGAAGCCTCAAATTCAAATATTCTTTCAACTAAAATAACAAGCACAAAGAGATTTGTTTCTGAAGATAAATTGAACAATATTTCTAGAAACTACGCTCCGCATATCATATCGTACTCAGTACTTTTTTTGGATTTATTTTAGTGTTCATTTTTCAGCACAACAGCAACACTGACTGACAAGACATCACAATGAGATTTGAGCGAAAGAGAGTTAAAAATCAAATTATATTACTGAGAGCATTGCGGCTAACACACGACAGCTGTTTGCGGTATAAACGAGCAAGGAAGTTCGTTGAAAAGCGAAACATTACGAAGTGTCTGCCTAAATTTGATTGGTCAACGAAATGCATTCGTTGAATCTTCGTATTTCGTAGGCTAAGAAAAAAGAGTAAAATTAAATTAAATGCAGAAAATTCGAGAGAGCGATGAAACTGAGTGAATGGGTAATGGAAAGAGTAATCAAAGCAAAATAATGCAAAGCAGTAAGCGAGCGCATTTGCAATTAAAAGTACGCAGTAGAGATATTTTGTCAAACTAAAAAAATTTTTTAGATTTTTACACATAAGATAAAGATACACACACACACATTGTCATACATACATGTGTATGTATGTATGCTTTTATATTGTACACGTAAACGATATCTCACGAGCACGGGGCGACTTTAAGGTCTTTCATTACTTTGTTTTAAAAATATCAAAGTTGTTTCATTCAGTCATGTGTTTGTTGTTGTTGTTTTAATTGACATTTCTTTATTGATAAGCGCTACTTTTCATTCACTACAATTCGTAACACTTTTTTTGTGATTTATTTTTAATCTCTTTGTAATGTCTATGATCGAATCAAACTGATCGTAAATCATTTTATGTGACGTATTCTTCAAGTAAATGACAACAGCAGTAAGAGGACTTTGAAAAACCGCGCGGCTTTTGATGATTAGATAAATTTAAAATTTATTATGACACTAATCAAATGTCAAAATTAATGATTGGCGGTATCTCCTCACCAAAATAGAAACAAAGGTATAATTCAATTGTAGGTAAGGGGAATGCGAACAAACACTTGAAGACAAGTTATATATTGCCAAACATATGTTGACAAATGTTAGTGGTATTCACAACGGCTTCGTTAGCCGATATTCGTTACTTTTTTGTGTGAATTTTGATTTTGTAAAATTATTGAGCTAACGAGTAACGAAGGAACTAGGTGGCATGCCTAATAGATTTCTGTTAGTTTCGTGTTTAAATATAAAAAGTCGTTTTATCTTTCAGGTTAAAAACACAAAATCAGTTGAAATTGTCATCAGGTTAACAAAAAAAAATCAGGCCTCCACAGTTAAGAGTTTTATCAAATTACCAACTAACGATTTATCCAAGTAACGAGACCGGTGTGAATGCCACTTTTGATTCTGGCAGAATTCGAAAATGGGCTTTTAGAAATCCTTATGAGAATATTTCTCCTCTGAAGGAAAAGTTTACTGCGTACCATAAAATATAGGACAGTTCGCAGACAAATGAAGAAGTACATATGTATATGTAAGCATATTAACTTTGTCTTCCAGTCCGAAATAAAGACCTCAAAACATGAACTTCTTCATTTCCGTGGTATCATATTATACAATTGACAGTCACGGACAAAATCGAACATATGATATATCAGTCTGAGTACACTAGAACACTTTTTGGAAAGTTGCTTCTATCCAGCCTATTTCGAAAAGGAGGCACCACGCTTCTAACACGAAAACATGTTTCACAGCTTAACTAATGGACTGATTTGGATTAAATTTAGAGATAGATTGAGCCCTACGGTAAGGTACTAAGGACTCTATAATCTTTTAGTAGACGTGACACCGCCCCTAATGAGACAAAACTCTAAAAAGGCTGAGCTGCTACACCGATTTTGATGAAGTTTGGTAGAGAAATAGATTGAATGCTAAGGAAAGGTATTTCTTTTAAAGTAGACGTTGCCACGCCCCTAACAGGAAATTTATTCACAATTAAGCTAAGGAACCGATTTTAATGAAATTTGATATGAAGCTAGAGTGAACCCCTAGGAAGGGATGGAGATAGGGGTTTGGATCGGGCAACATGACACAATAGTTTTAATTTTTGACAGCGATGGCGTTTATTCAGGTACGACAGTACTGAAATGTTTTGTATTGCCTCTATAATGGTTGAATTTCAACCAGTGGGCGTAATCTAGTTAATATAAATGTTGGCATAGAAAAAAATCGATTTTTAAACTCAAAATTTATAAATAAAAATTCCATGTGTAGGAGATTTTTTTACAGAAATGATGCCTACAAGAGCAGTTTTTTATTCCTTCATTTTTGTTACCAGTGAATATATCCGAAAATAATTGCGTTTCACAGAAATAATGGTTTTGACCTGAAGTTTTCTCAATTGGCATTGCGCAGTTCATTTGCACACATGCATATCGTGTATATTTATTTGACAAACGAACCAACACATATAAGATCAGTAATGCACGGCGGGACGAATGATTGCTCGTTGCATTGCTCGCGACCGTGGATGGCGAAATGGCCAACCTTATTCAATCATTTGATCGAGTGTATTTTCGCACCTTCGTATCAAAACTAGCTGTCTATGGCGTCGTTAATTTCTCCACTTGTTGACTCACGAGTTGCTGCAGTGGTTGCTATATCAGTGGCGTGTTAAGCGGTTTCGTATCCAATAAACATTCCATAAATGTTGGAGCTCTACACGGTTTCGTCTTATCTCTGTTGCTCTACCTTTTTATTATCGAAAGCATTCTGTTTCCTCACAGTCGAATGATTGTTTCTCCTATCCGCTTAATGTGGCATTTATACTATAAGATCGACAATTCGAGAAGTTTTGAGGATACTGGTTCAACCGCACCAGACCATTAATCATATATCATATCAATTCCAACTGCCTAAAATTAGAATACAATCTGTTCATTTAGGCTTGGGTTCAAAAGACAAAATTAGAGTCTTCACTATCGACTTCCTTGAGCACCAACGTAACATAGGGTTCTACCGATCTAGGTTGTCTCACACAGTACTGGCGACTCTCATCAATCCCATCAATTTTGCATCACATCATTACTCAATAGAACGAACATCGCACTATCGTGACAATTCGTTCGAGACACGAAATATCCGTCTCTAGCTTTTTATAATTCCTCGTCACGAATCACCGTTCTCCAGCTTTTTATAACTCCTCGTCAACAAAAACAAAGTTCATTTCATTTGGCGAACAAAATTTCCTTATAAAAATCATTAGAAAATATTTAAAGACATTTTTCATCATCACGTTCACAAAATTCCCAATCAAAATATTAAATTTCCTTCAGCACAATTTATTTCACATAAAACCACAAAATTGGCCAAATAGATTTTCATCAAGTTGCCAATGTAAGAGGAAGCTTTATGCTGTCACATCCTGGCAAGTGGCGATTAATTAATAATTTAATATCCGGCAGTACAAATCATATCCTGCTATGGGTAGTAGCAGTGGCAAACGTTGCTTAGTGATTTGTTGGGAACATTTGATGCGACAGAAGTTGATAACACTACGAATCGGAGGTGGTGGTAAGAAGCTTTGCTTCTGATGAGTGAACTACTAAGGGACATTTATAATATTTTATTTTCAAGGTACCAGAAATGTTATAGAGAAGAAGAAGAGTTATATTTGGTTGCATTTGAAACTTTTGAGAATATGCCATTAGTCTGTGATGGATGACACTCTTCCAACTTTATTTTTGTGGATTTTTGTGTGACTTATGCTGTTTACCCTGTGTTTATCATTTTCACATAGCATAGGATAAAGTTACCACTAATAATTTAACAGACTTTCAGGAGCGTTGAATCTTTATGAGGATCTATACCTATTGCGATCCCTAACTATTTGTGTCAGATCGTTACGATTTTTGAAACATCACTTCCTTTCTTTCAATCTGTTCTGGATCTTCCTTTATAACTGTTTCCTTGTAGGTTGCACTGAATTCCTGATCGACAAATTACTCAAGCGCCACTTCTGAACGAGTGACTTATATATTTCCAGCGATTTTTCATAATCCAGTTGGAATAGTAGTTCGGTTGGTAGCTAAATGAAGTTCGTGGTTCAATATCAAGGGGAGCTTATAGCATCTCAAGCAGAAATTTCCAAAGATTCATATTCACCGCGTTAATAAGCTTTTGAGAGCGTATGCATAAAGCCACTACTTAGGTCTTCCGTGGTACCAAACATCAAGTGATACTTCAAGCATACCTCAACTGTGACAAAATTTGACTTTAAATGACTTGGGCTTAGACTGACTTGGTGTGAATAATTTCAGCTGTGAGTTTCTTTGTTTGTGATTAAATTTAGGTGCGCAAGAGGCACCACCTCGCTATCGTTAGAAAGTCCATTGTTAGTACTTAAAAAAAATCTGTAATTTAACCTAAATAAAAAAACATTTGCATATCAAAAGAAACCCAAATCATCATTTCAATTTTGTCAAAATAACATGAATTCGAAATCATGAAGAACTTTAATTTACTGTTACAATTCCAGGAAAACTTGTGCAGTCTTAAGAAAACTCTAATTTAAGTCAAAACGATTAAATGTTAAGCAGTCGAAGCGCAACAGCGAATGACACATTTTTGCATTCTAACAGGAAGACATGGACAACAGCGAAGGCACAGAGCAAGCGATCGACCAGCAAACAGCAAACCAAATGAAATGCGGGAAAAACCAGTTCGACTTTCAGCTTGCAAAAATAAAAAGCCAAACTTAGGCCAGCTACTAAAATGGACTACATTGATCGATGCGCTCCGTTGGCCACCAGTCGTCCACTGAGATTTGCCAAATAGAGTGCCACAGCATGGCTTCAAAAGTTTTTTTGCCAACATTTCTTGCTTTTTGCTCCAACTTTCTTTTTGCTTCCACAGAGTTTTGCGTTGCTTTGTTGCCGATGACAATCTTGGTAAATGGCAGCAGCAGCAACCATAGATATAACAACAAATCAAAGTAGCAACAAAATCTGTTGTATCGTCGAGCAGTGGTGCTTTTGCTGCTGACCTCTATTTGTTTCATTGCAGTTGAGTGCTGGCACGGATCGTTTGGCAGTCATATCACCGATAAGATGAGAACATGTTGCCCAATTGTAAATCGAATTGCAAATTTCGATTTAAGAACATAAGAGCTGTTGAACTTGAGAGATTGTTCCCAATTTTCGTTGTGCTGCAATTCGATGATTGGATTGGAAGATTGCCTGACCAACTCTAGCTTTTTTTAGGAAACTAAATTTTCTCTGCAACGGCTATATGGCGGATCTTAAGGAATCTCTCAGTTTGTCTTCAGCAAAGGTTTATTGAAAAAATTCATAAAATAAATTATTTATTTGCGAAGGTGGCTGGTAGGAATTCAAAATTTTTTGAAAGAGCCGAGAATTAGACGATTTTTGTGTCATGGATTTAAGATTTTTTTTAAGGATTAAAAAAAAAGTTAAAGTTTTTTCCCAAAAAAATTTTTTTTTGAAAAGGCCGATTTCTGTACGACCTGTGACCCTGTGGATTTGAGAAAAAATTGGAACAAGCGATTTTTCTGGATACTAGCCGTGAGGTATAACCTTCTTCTTTATCTAGCAAGGTACAGCACACAAACTTTGACTGCGCCTAATGGTTTCTGCTAACAACTTTAAAGCTTTTCTCCCGTATCCGTAATATCTTGCAACTTTTCTGATTGTTCTTCTGTATGTTGCTCGGTGTCTGAAAAAAAAAACCTCTGTCTCTAAGGGTTTTGAGCTTTTCGTGTGCTTTTTGCTTTGTTAATTCTAGCATGGATGTCTTTATTATTCCCGCCATCAGCTGTTATGTTGTTGCTCAAATAAGTGAAGTTATCTACCTCTTTAACTGGATTCGTTGGTTGCATAGCTATACATTAAGGTTTATTACGAGCATGGTTCCATATCGGTTAAAAATGCATTATTGAACTAATTTAGTATATCCCAGCTAAAAGTTCCGGTATAACCAAAAGCGCGTTACTAACTGTCATACTTACTGCACCTTTTTTTGCGAAATTTGAAGGCAACTATTTTGCATCTCTTTTCCAGATGTTAGTTCATATTACAAAAGTAGATAGCAAATATTTAATTAAGTAAGGACATACTGTTATATCCTCAAAGGTTTCAAGATCTTTCGGAGAGATCCTAAATGATAAACCAACATAATCGATCATTGTCCATAGCCGAATATATTCCAATATTGAGGGCCATTGCATAAGTAACAAAGAAAAGTTGCACCCAACAGAATGATATCGAAGTGAACAGCTAATGTTTGTGATTAGATAACGTCCAATGGAATATGAACAAAAATATTATAGTCAATGACATTTATATATCAAATATCGCATAGTTGTCAAATGAAATTATCCGCTAAAAGCTCCTCAGAAGTTGTTCAAAAAATCAGAATTTGGTTTTCTGAAATTAGTTCACTTGAAATTTCATAGCATTATTTAGATCGAATTATTCGATTACTGGAAAAATGCGAAATAAAATCGGTGTTGATCACTTTGAAGAAATGTTCATAGTGTGACTATAAGATTAATCGAGTTTTTTAAAAGCTGTAGTTATCGAACTAAGTATTAACAAACACTTTACATCCTTTGAAAATAAGCTGTACGCTTGCTTACTGAACTGGCTACTTGTAATGATTTTATAGCCCTCCGGTTGAATTATAAAGCTGTATATCGACATCAAAGCAGAGCTGTAAGTGCTTTGTTGCGAATCGTCCGGGTCATCGTCTTGGATTTCTATATACTGAACTCTGAAATGCCACATGTCTAATAATGAAATGGCACAGACCTTTGATTTTCAACTCAAAGGACATTTGGATATTGATAATATCTGTATAGCTGATTAGTCTTCACCTTCCAAACTTTCTAAGAGATATGCGAAAAGATGAAAGGTTCGCTCTTTAAATGTAACAGGAATGTTTAGAAAGAAGAATGCGACATATTTTGCTCCTGTCCCGCACTTTGTAGGAGTTGTCTTAATTGGCTTGGGTTGTTCTTTGCTGACAGCTTGGATGATCTTAGGTGTGTAAATATTAGTCAGTTTCATAGTTCTATTGTGAAATCTGGTTAGTTCTATTAGGTAGAGTTCAAAGATATCTACCACATTGAGAATTTTCGAGCTACCTATGGCATTGGTAGTTTTTAGTTTAAATTCTTTGAATGGCTTGAAAACCGTGGCTAGGCGGTGAAAAAATTGGCAACCTTATTAGTGCTTCACCAACGCTGCGAGGCAACCTCGTTCAACCGAGGCGAGGCGAGACCGAGGCGAAAACGAGGCGAGGTGGAAAAATAAATTTGCCTCGCTCGACCGAGGCGAGGCGAGATCACACCGGCACCTCGCCTCGCCTCGTTCTCGGTTCTGATACACAAACTATTTTATTAAAAGATAGGAAAGTTTTTATATCGATTAAGTGCTTATTTAGGGTGGCCTTCATACAAAAGTATGATATGTACATAAAATCTACGGGCAAAAGTATGTCTTAAAGAAAAAAAAAAGACATTAATATGCCTCCGATATGCGAGTAAAATAACATTTAGTATATATCAGTAATTATTTGATACAAATGAATGAGACTTGGCACGTATAAAAGACAAAAACTATTACAAATTGAACTCATCGCTCCACCTACCAGTAAGGGCATAAAAACGTTTGCCAGGCCTGCTATATGTACTATGTAAAAGAGTTGGGACAGAAGTTATTTTCACTAGAAAAATTGGGAGTTTTGCTTCTACATTCCATCGCATGAGTTCATATAACATCGCTCCACCTACCGGAAAGGGCAGAGCAACGTCTCCTGGAATACCTAGTATGTATATATATGTCTCGGAGTCTCAGTGAAACACTATGTTGAAGTTACAAGTACTATATTTTATTAACTTGTGCTTAAATACTTAACGAATAAACATAAAAAAAGGAAATGGTGGGTGCCTGGAGCAAATCTGAACTCGCAAGACCCATATGTGGGTTCAAAATATGAATCTAATTTTTATATTCATATTTATATTTAACTAATATTTTATTTTGAGTAAGCTTCTTTAAACGGCTTTCAAGATACTTATCCTTGGTTGATCGATGAGAGAAGAATGTGAAAACTGTTCTAGTAGAATTAGGTTTGAAGTAGTTTACTCAAAACAAAATACTAAAATTGAAGTTATATATAAATATGCTTATATGTACATTAGAATGTACCAGGAAAAAAAAGTTCACCGAACACCATCTAATCCGAAGCATTTTTGCAAGGCAATTTCGAAAAAAAATATGATATGATGAAAAATTTAAATGCGCGACCTCTATATTCGGTCAAAAAAAAAAAATTTTTTTTTCGAAATTGCCTTCCAAAAATGCTTCGGATTCGATGGTATACGGTGGACTTTTTTTTTTGCCTGTAAGGTGGTACGGTCTAAGGTCTAAAAAATTTAAGCATATTAAATTATATATCTACATATAAAGCTCAATGTGTGTAAGTTCGTAGCTAATGGACTCCTAAATATAAATATATTTATATATATATATATGTATGTATGTAGATAAAATAAAAAATTTAAGCTAATAAAAAGATCTACATATATATATATATAAGTCTCGATGTGTGTATGTTTGTTGTTAATGAACTCAAAAACCGTTCAACCGATCGCCGAAACATTTGGCATGTGTTCTTATGATTTGGGGAAGGTTCGTTGCATACTTTGGTATTATCAACTACTTGACGCAGATGAATAAACTTTTTTTTAATAACTCAGTAACTATATGACGTAAATGGATAAGATTTGGTACATATAGTTCTTATAGTTTGTAAAAGGTTCGTAGCTTAGCTTGATTTGAATAAAAATGGACAATGCCACGCCGTGCCATACAAGAGGCGAGGCGAGGCGAGGCGAGGCGAGGTATGTGATTTCAAGACCTCGGCTGAGAGCGAGGCGAGACTCAAATTTATAAAACGAGGTGAGACCGAGAACAACTAGAACCTCGCCTCGCCTCGCCTCGGGTGAAGCACTAAACCTTATACACCATAGGGTATATAATTGGATTATTTCAATAAAAAAAATTAAGTTTCCCACATCCTCAAAGTAACATTTCCGTGCTATCATTAAAATCTTTACAAGTTGAAAACTAAACCCTATTTTAGGAGCTACAATATCTAAACACGTGTTTTTCCTTAACACTCAACTTCAAGCAGCACATATTTGGAACTACAGCGAATCGAGGCTACTAGGGTTCATCATCGTCATCAGCACAAGCACATAGCCAAGTTAACAACAAAAATCGACAACAACAAAAACTACTTGAAAACAAGTTGTGTCTTTGTAACAACGTCGCGCTCAAAAATCAAGATAGAAAGTTGTTGCAACTACTGCAACTTGCTAAAATACTCGACTCGATTTGACTTAAAACGCAGATACGAAATACTCGTACAACAACAGCAACAACAACAACTGCAACTTGAAAACAATAACAACAACAAATGTAAAAACCTCAAGACACTCAGTGTGGCAAACGCCACTCGACCGAGACAGCTGCTGCCGCTGCCGCTAATGTTGCGAGCGCATTACTTTTGGCAAAAATTTTGTGCGGTTACACGACGATGCTCGATGCGCTGTCTCTCGTCGCATCGATGCGTCTCTCTAAGCTACGTTACCCCAAACAAAATCTAAAGCTCGTTGTCGTTGTTGTCATCGTTCACTACTAGGGTCTACGTGCAGCACTACAGTCAGCAGCTGTTGGCAAAGTTGTCAGATTGTGAGTAACTGGTTATTTTTTGGGGATTATATCCAAAAACTTAAATACAAAACTGATTGGTCATTTAATTTTGTTACTTAATAAACACTGCGGCTGCAGTTGATATGTTATGGCAGTTGGACTAATTCTTAGAGGATGCTCCATATTAATGTAATAAAGCACTGCGTTAGCTTGCAAGGAGCATAATACGTAAGTGGAAAGATGCAATAGCATGGGTGAACTTTTGTCTTGAACTTACCGATGTTAAAGTGGTTTGGAAAACGTTCTACCATAACTTAACCATAAATCCAAATAGACGTGACGAGACGATAGCAACTGAACGAACTTTTGCACTTATTGCGTCTGTTTTGACAGAAAACAAATCAAAGCAGCTGTTATGACGAGTAGTGACGGTCTGAAATTTCAGTTCTTATGGAATAACACTTTTCGTCAAAATATTTCGTTCATTTTGGTTTTCAACATTGGTTTACATATAGCCGAATCCAATCGTTATGTCTCGTCATATCAATTTTGGCTTATACTTTAACAGTGCAATTGCAATGTCTATTAGTAAAGGTCACTCACAACACTAGAGCACGTACCATTTTATTGTTTATACATAAAAGCTGGGCAAACAACAAGGAAGTTAATATTTGGTACGATATTATGCATCTCCTATAAGATAAGCTTTGTTGGACAAGATATAGCTCCAAAGCTGTTATCAGATTTGCACTCCGGATATGATACGAGTATAATGTACATAGTATACGTAAATTAACTGCAGCTAAATATTTTTAGCCGTTTTACAAGACCCAAAACACTTTTGACTCGTCAAGTAATAAACAAACCAGGGTCTGATCGAATCAAAAGATCGTTATATCCATAACATCCATACTAAGTTGTGATGGAGAAATTCAATCATTTGTGAGACAGCAGACCATGTTGGGTCTTGATGGTAATGAAGTCAACTCGCTTAACACTGCACCTAGTAAACGTTATTTTGGGCTTTTCGTTTCAATCTACAAATAGTTGGGACACTATATCAAGAAGGAAATATTTTTATTGTCATCGCAAAGGAATGAATTGAGTTCACGGTTTATAACAGACATTTATGATAAAAACCAAAAACAAAAGCTTTAGGGGCACAATTGAACCCAGAGGTATCAAAGCATTAATGATATATTCTTTGCATGCAACGCCATCCAAGAAATTGAAATTACACCAGAGAGAAGTTATGTATGTACATAGGTATGATGTCTTATGTATGTAACGGCTTTACATTGTAACGCAGTCTTGTCAGCTATATATAACCTGATTTCTATATTTAGCGAAAATTATTTCAATAACACGTTAAAAAAACCACAATTTTCTCGAAAAATGTTTCCACAAAAAAATAACGATAAAAAACAAAACCTGGCAACACTACCAAGCACTCGTCCATTGCAAACGGACTGTAATGTGTAGTTGAAATTGAAAAAATCTTCACAATGTGAACTCACTCGCTTGAGTCGGAGGATGTGGTTGCCGCTGCAAGTTATATTTTGTGTGCATGGGTTGCCATTGCAACCGGTTGGTTGAACTATTAAAGCAGCAACGAAGGAAATTTTGCAGTAGCAACAAATTTTTAGAGTCGCTTCAGCACTTCGCTCTTTTGTCTCGAATATTTTGTTATCTGAATATTTTTTTCTTTTTTTACTGCTTTTTTATTTTGGCCAAAGTTCAACGTAGTCTATGTTTTGTTAAACATGTGACTGAAGTAGCAGTTGAGGCCGAGAGTAGGTGGGTGGGTAATTGAACCACTAAGTTAGTATATATGGTGCATGAATGAAATGCTAAGTAAGTGTAAGCACTTTTCAAAAAGGTGACCAGATTTACTATTTTATATAAAGGAGTCAAATTTTCTTGCTTAAGCCTTTTTTTAGCAACGTTAGATTGTTTTTCTCTACAAAAATGTATCGTTCTTTACATTGTTTAAATGACTTCAACTGCAGCTGCGTGGATGCTTTTTTCTGACTTTTCCATTTAACTTTGCTTATTCCAAACTACATTACAAATTTTACACATAAACTGACTTTTTCTAATAAAACTCAATATCAATAAAGCTACGGAATGTAATTTCCCACTTATATATAAACTTTAGATTGTAAACTGACATAAAAAGTGCTAAGTTTAGCCATTCTCATTTCTGCTTACTTTACACTATACCATGCACAAAGCATTAATGCCGCACAACTATGTACAACTTGACCAAAATCACTCGCAGTTGAAGTGGCAAATAAACAGTGAGACAATTAGCTGTTATCGCAGTTAAATTCCATTGCAAATAACAATACCGGAAAACTTTTTCGGGACAAAAGTCAAGAACCGACACACAGAGTTGCCAACTTTTTGGAAAATAATTTGCAAGTTTGTTGTACAAAATTTTTAGTTTTAAGTACATTATAATTTCAAAGAGGTGGCAACACTACTAGGCACAAATAGGCGGCTAAAGCGCTTTCTGTTAACACTAAGATGTCAAACGAAGATGTCAAATACTAATGTTGTCTCAAATATCATTGCAGTATTGCCCATAAGGTAGCAAATGAAACATTACAACAACATCAGCAACAAAATTAAATTTGTGGGAACAGTTGCTGTTGCAGCCTCTATTATAGCTTTATGTTGCTGTTGGTAAAAACATTTTACAAATTATCAATAACAGCATTGTAAATGCTGTATGTAAATATCATTGCCAGTGTTGCCACCTTAACTGTTGTGCTTAGCGCAAAATAATACATTTAAAGCGTTTCGAAAGAAAGGGCATTTCTGTGATGCAGCCGAATATAATTTTCAGTCCAAGACAACTCAGTGAGCAAGAAAAAGTAGAGCTTATGGTAAAAGTGATCGTTGCCGACGATGAAAATTCTTTTGATGCTCTTCGAAAGTAATAGGTCAAAAGTCTAATCTATTTGAATTCTTTGTATGCAATTAAAATAGCAAAAATCATTTACCAAGGACACCAATTACTTTGAAGCTTCTCTGCGTACACAAAAATGAAGCAGTAAGCTTTTGCTTTAAAATTCATTTAAGAAAGCGTAAGTTTTATTGGTATTGATAAACATAGTTGGATTACTGTACACAGATAAAATACGTTATTTTACAAGTTTCACACAGTCCTTTGTTTCACAAACATTTTAATCCTCTTTTTTTTATACTTTCACTCTTGGACTACAGTGTGCTATGCTGACGATCTTTTGATCCCTGCTCAACAGTACTTTATATTTTTACTACTATTTTAGTACTTGTACTTTAATTATAACAAAACAATGGCACCTTGATTGAATGATGAATGTAACGAGCTAAATGTAAATGATGATTTAATGGTTAATGTGAGTCACATGCATAAGGTTTCTCTTAATTTAATTTAGGCTTTATAATATCAAAGTTAGGCTGTGAAACAAAACAAAAAATTCTAGTTTTAGCATTTCAACAAAAGTAAATTTCACTTTTAAAGACACAAGTATCGTCATAGTTGAATCAATATCGGAATTAAGCAGTTTTTTTTATTCCGGACCTCTTTTACGAAAAGTGTACTATTTTGCTCTGCAAAGGTACCAATGGTAAACAAAATTACAAGACAACTCTGCCCTGGTTTGATTTGGCATACGTTATCGTGGACAGCGTTGCGAAGAGACCGAGATCGACCTGTCCAAGCCTGGAATTTCATGCCAAGGCCACGGGGCCTGGTATGAATTCAAAAATTTCTGAAACAACTGGGAATCGGCCGTTTTTTGTGACATGTAATTCATTTTTTTTAATTTTTTTAACGAGTAAAAAAAAAGGTCGGCAACTTTTTCTCATAAAAACATTTGACTTTTTTTTATTTGAGGCCATGAATTGCTTCTTTTCAACTTGGCAACCCTAAGCATGCATCATACAATTTTACTCTCTCCATCTCATTTACAGATTTTCAATTTACATGGGAAATAACAACAACTCCTGATTTGATGAGACTCTGACTGTCTGCATAACATCGCGCATTAAATATTTTAAGTTTTTGATCTGGCCCAGTATAGCGTGTCACCGAGCACTAAGCTATTTTATTCTTTTCATGTTGTTTACTCGAAAACTAGAAACTTTAATGTAAAAATGGTTTATTACGTCTTGAGATTTAAAAAAACATACACTGAAAATAATTCCCTATAAGATGTTTGCGCAAGGAGAACATCCGTTGTTTCGAAAGTTTCTTTAATCGTAGAGCTTTGTATATCTGTGTATGATTTTTAAACGAATTTAAAATACAAAATTTTTTTTTCGACAATACTATACCAGTTAAGTATTGCTTCATTTGGTACAGCTTAAATTTGGCAAGTACATGAAGAAGTGTTTTAAATTCACCTTTTTTTAAGTTTAGACTCTGGAAAAATTCAAAGTCAGCATTTCGCTGAGTTTCTTGACAAAGATATACTATCAGATGGTAAAAAGATTTAAAAAATCTAAAGATTAAACTTTTACAAAGGATATATTTTGTCGACATTAATTGGAGTCAACTGTCAATTTCATTTTCTCAAAGGTGCATATACAGAGGGTAGTGAACTGGGGCTGAAAATCTTTCAACTTCCACTTTCAACTACCCTTACGATTTCGTAAGAGTCTGTTAAAAGATTTCACAGAACTTTTAAAGGTTAGATTATTATTAGTGACTTTTCCTCTACTTGGAAAAAGTTTGCGGATTTAAGCAGATATTTTAAAAGAAGAATTTACAAAGATACAACCCATTTCCTTTTATTTTGTTATTTACTTTTTCAACCTTAAAACAACAGAAGAAAAATCCACAAAATCAATGCTCATGTTGCCAATAAAAAGCTGTTGTACGAAGGAAGATACAGCGATAAGAACAAAAAAAAATATTTTTTAATGGATAACATTTTGTAGTTTTTCCTTTTCTTATTTCCTAAAGGAGAACAAATATATTGTATTTAATTCCCATGCGCTTAATTTTGCTTCTGTAGCTCTGAATGACCGCAGAGCATTTGGGAGTTTCATTTCATTTTCCTATTCATTTTGCGAACATTTTAAGTTGCTAATGTTCTTTAAGTTCTGTTGCAAAAATTTTATAGTTAACATTAGCAAAATAAGCATTGGCAAAATATTAATCCGATTTAATTTAGAAATCATCATCAGATAAAAATGATTGACATCATCATATCGTTTCTTCTCAACGAAATTTACCCAATTTTTGTTCGAAATATTTGATTCCATTACCTTAACTAACCCTCGCAGACAGACAGCTTGACTGAAGTTGCAAGGCAGAGCAAGGGAGGCTATGCACCCTTTTAACCATTTCAAACGGAATGCCAAAGTGAATATAGCCTGAATGTAGGGTATATAAATATCAGAAGTCAGAAAATTTTCAAAAGAATTAAGTGACGTAAAGGAAAATAGGTGCATTTTTTTTAAATATAACGAAGTATTCAAAAATTAATTGAAAAAAACTGTGCATGCTACCACGCTTCATTCCAAGCCAACAAAATCCAATAAATTTAAAAAAAAATTATGACTGAATTTATGTTTTCAAATAAACTTTTTGCTGTGACTGTTCAGTACATTTCATGTTGCACTAAAAATTAGATGTTCATTTATACTACCGCGCTCTCTTTTATTGCAGTGCCATGCAGTCTGTTGATTCCGCGTTTAATATTGCTTCTACTGGATTTTTTTTTCTTGTAATTCAAGCAGCTTTTTGCAGCAATAATTCAATCCACATTGATTCAGAGCTCTTAAATTCTAAGTGTATCCTTATTTTTTTTTAAGAACTTACCACTATAATGATTTTATTAACATAATTTTTTCACATACCTGTAAAGAAAGAAAAAATTATTCTAAATATATTATTTTATTTAAAGCTTTAAATTTATATTTATAACTAAGTGTCTAGATTTTGAAACTATCTCAGCACAGGAGATATAAGCCTTTTCACTAAATGTTCTTCCTAAAACAAGTATAATTAGGATATTATGTGACTAAAGTGAGCTTAAAATTTCTCCAATGCTGTAATTTAAAAAGTAAGATATCTGAAATATAGGATTCAATTTCGTTTTTTACCAAAATACAATATTTCTTGTTGAAAAAAAAAATCAATTTTTCGCAAACAAACTGAAATTTAAGCTACTTCTGCATTTTTTTATTTAATTTTTAGGTTGTTAAGTTAAATATCGTTTTTAAAGGACTCAGAATTTGAAGGCAAAAAGCAGTATATTGAATTAGACACAGTAATTGCTTTGGTACAATAAACTATAGCGTATTGGGCTACGTTTTTATGATTTATGTCAAAATATGCAAACCAAAAACTTATAAACAAAGTTAAGATTAAAAATTTTCTCAACTTGTTATTCTAGTTCTTAGAGTATCAACTTGAGCAGCACTTAGTAGGTCGCAGTTTTTCAAAAGTAATTTCTTTTTTATAGGCACTCAAGCCAAAACTAAATAGAATGCGCTATAATTCATTGTTTTCAATGACTTAAGCAATATACAAAATATTTTGAATTTTCCATGTGGTTGTTTATTTTTTGTCGATTAGAGTAAAACAACAAAATATGGAGCAATATGCGACTGTAGAACAACAATTGCTCTGTCTAAGCTTATTTAAAATACAACATTTTTATTTCAAAAAACTAATCCTAGACCAATGTGTTTTAAGTAGGCATCATCATAATTTGGCCAACACACCCAGAAGCCTTTTAGTTTTTCATATGTTTCAAAAACACAAAAAGCTTTATGTGTTAATAAAGTAAAAAAGAAAGTTCTTGTAGTTGAAAAGTTAACTTGAATAAAAGATTTTTGAAAAGCGTAAGTAAAAAAAAATTTAACCGAGATTAATGAAAAAATAGTCCAATACATTTTCTCTAAACAGAGAAACACCCAAAACTTGAATTGATTATTTCGGAGAATATTTGCTTTTCTTAGTTTTTGTGATTTTTGTCACTAATGCTGTCAGACATTTCAATGATGGGATAGAACTAATTCACCACTTTAGTTTTTCGACGGAAACAGTTACTGAATGAATACTCCAGTTCCCATTCCTTTCCCTTGGAGAGAATTTTGTTTTTATTTCTTAATGGAAATTTATTTGTTGTTGATTGTAAGAGAATATCAACCATGTATTTTTTGAAGGAAATATAAATATTAATTTTTTCCCATTACATCGATCAAACAAAATTTGTTTTTACCTCGAAGTTTTTCATAAATCAAAACATCATCTTAAACTTTTTTTTGAGTAAAAAAATTAAATTTGTCCAGCTTAATATTAAAATGTCTCATAAATTATACTAGCACTCATCTTAATTAATCCAAACCCTTTTAGAGCAATCACTTAAATGCAAACTGCCAATGCACCACTTAGCTACGCGTACAACATTTAAGCTAAAGGTTAACTTTATGGATAATCAGTGCTTTTGATTGGATCAGATTACTGTTGTTCACCTCAGAGAAAAATCTTTGACCTTCTGTTAGAAAAGACTTTTCTTTTGCTTTTATTTTTATGTACCAACTGCTGCGGTAACATTTCGCAACCCAACCACAAATGATTTCAACACCCATATTCGAGCAGCCCATACCAACTAGCCGCCGCCGGAATTCGGGCTGGAAATAGAAATAACAAATAGGTGGGAAAAGGTTGTCTACTGAACGAAGCAACGTTTAAATTGAAATTAAAACTTGCAAACGGATAAATGAATTAATTGCCCCCGAGGTGAACCAAAGTCGTCGTCGTCATCGCTAACAAAGAAGCGCAGCTGGTAAAGTGCTGTTGTGGGAGTGGGACACCTACCCTACTGTGGGTCATGGCAACAGTAGTTCGTCGCTTGGTCTAAACGCGCGCGCGTTTTGTGCGAATTAAGAAGTTTAATTTTAATTTCCAAAGGCAACTGAAGAAGAAAACCGGCGCGCTGTTAGGCTATGGAAAGTCACAAACAGTAGGTACCGTAGATGGTAAAAGTTGCACTAACTTTGCCTTGACTCTTCCGTTTCTTTGATTTCTCGTTTCATTTTCTTCGTTTGCGCTATTTGCTCGTACTTCCAGCGGTTTTCAAGTTAAACATTTTTCTTTCCTCTAATAAATCTAATAAGCAAGAAAATATGATGATTTTTAATTACGCTAAGTATTTTAAGCGCGCATTTTAATGCGTCTCGAAAAATCTTTGCGGTGCACAATACCAACACAGCAGGTGAAGTGGAAAAATTTAATAAGCGGTAGAACAACGAGCTCAAAGGTTAAAGGTTGAGAATCGAAGAAGCAAAAATAGCGTAGAACTTAGATTTACTAATGATTGATTAAAGTAAATATCGCTCAGGTATAAATAAGGACTAGCATGCTATCAAAAAAAAAGGAATAAAATTATAATATATGCAATAGTGCAAATATATGCTCCAAATGAGTTCGCTGACATTGACAACTAAAGAAACCAACTAATGGCTACGTTAAACTCCTTACACGAGAAATAACCTTCAACGGTTAGGTGAGAAGTGAAAGCAATAATCTCAATGAAGTTATAGGTCGACATAGCATCGCCACCTGAAATTATAGCCCAGTTTCACTGTGATACAAACCTTAGGATTGATCTAAGACTTTAACATAAAAATAAGTGGATTTCAGCTGTTCATCGAACAAAAAACCATACAGATCATTTCTGTATAAAGTAACCTGAGGAAAATAGCCCTCTTAACGTGAAAGTGAAGTCAAGTGCTTCGTTTTCTCCGCCTCAAGATAGTAAGTGTGTCTCAACAGACTTGCGCAATAGCCAAAAAGATTGCACTACCTAAGCTCAAAAATGCTTGTTTCGGGAAAACTTCACCGTCGAACTATAAAGGCTCAGCTACTCTAAGTCCCAAAGTTCAAACGAATTTAATTTTTTTATTTGTAAAAGCTAGTGAGACAACAACCCAACCCAACAACCCAGGTTAAGCAGCGATATCTGGAATATCATAAAAAAATAAAGGGCTGCAAAATTTTTAAGGAATGAGACGCCAACAAGAGATCAGATCCAAGACAGCAAAGTCTTTAATAAATAATTAAAAGCCTCCTACAAAATGAACATTTGAGAATTATACAACGACCTAGCAGCCAAGGCACGCAGAAATAAGAGACCTTCGAGTGGCATATGACATAGATGGGCAAAATTTTCCAAGCAGGATCTATTTACAACCAAAGCAAGAAAAACAACGATTATAACAACAGAAAAATAGCCCAACAAAAATTCAATCTCGATAGCAAAAAAAATCAACAGCCAGTTCTAAGATTCAAACAAGAACAACATGAGTGTAGAAATAAAAGTACATTGATCAAACGAAACGAAAGAAGCAGTCCACAAACTGTGCATTAATGTTTCCTTGTGTGCCCGCTTCGATTAAAATATGCGTAGCAGTGCCAAGTGCATCTCTTTTTGATATTTTTCTGAAGAAAAAAGACGTGTTTATAAAGAGCTAAAATTTGCTCATTTTTCCCATTTTGCCCATCACTGGCTTATGAAATAACAAAGCAAGATGACGGACAAGTTCTGACAAAGTTCCTACATCAAAAGTAAAATTGGGTGCCAATTAACAGATGACCAGTTAACCTACGAAGAAGAAACTTTTTCGGAAGCAACCAAGCAACCGATAGGGCTTGCCATATATGTCTCCTAGAGCGTAGATCACAGCGTCTGATCTCGTTCACGCCTTTATTAATGGAAATTGCAAAGGCTATATCGTCTTTCAAAATCAATAAATTTAAGAAGAAAAACGAATAGCTGAAGACTGACACATAGGAATTCTAGTGATATTCTTGATACTGTCTATTCTATTTGAGGTATTGACGAAAATCCTTTTCATTCAAATAATATCTTTCGCTTATCGTAGAGCAGATAAATAAGTGACAGCCTTTGTTACATTCAACCTTCATAGACTTCAATTTCACTTGAAATCACCGGCCGTAACAGCATCTGAGTTACATAGAATAGATGAAGTGTAGCACTTTTGATGCTCCGTTTCGACGACATTCCGAGCACAGCTCTGGCTCTACAAATTGTGGCATTCAATGAACTTTCAGCAAGCATCTAAAAGACTTTGCTTATGAAGATGATATGTACATATATGGCTCTTCGCCGATAAGCCGTTTCTGCCGACAAATTTTCTTCGAGTAGCGTTATAACGCCGGATTGTGGTATCAATAAAGACATTCCTTCGCTAAGCTCCGTAATGACTGGTAAATTTTGCTCTTGTCAAAGGCAACAAAACTCAAAATCTTTGAGTCAAACGTGAAACCAGTTTAATTTTAACGGCTGTAAATCTTGGCCATTGCTACACGATTTACAAGGAATGACCAAATTTTGAAAATTTGCTGGCCCTGGAGCAACTCTCATATCGAATTATGCTAATGCGCGTGACATATAGAAGAGCAATAAGCGAAGTAGCACGAAACTTTAGTATACTCTAAAAAGTTTTTGCCGGATTTGTTCTACATCTTCGGTAGAAGAAATAATTAAAGAAGCGCTAGAGTTTAAGTTAAAATATCTAACTATTTAACCCAGAGATGCGCACAAAAATATTTTCGAGAGCTGGTTACAACAATATCAATTCTGGCAAAAAAACTAAAGATATTTTGGGAAAAAATTCCAAGTATTGATGAAAATTTTTAAATAGCTGCGACAGGCTAATTGCATTGAAGCAAAGGAAAACAAAAATCTCAAGCTCAAGGAGCAACTGATTTGAAATCAAAATCAAAAGTTCGAAGTGAGCTGAATAATTTCTGTTATTGTTGTAAGAGCTGGAAGAGCCAAACGATTAAAACAATAGTTACCAATTAAAATATGCACACACGTGCATACACACACACACACACACATCTCCACACTTACATGCAAGCTCATATTCGCATGCAAAAATGAAGTGAAACAAAATTTATATGCATTGCGCCATAAAGTATGCAATAAATAAATTTCCGATTTAGCAATAAAAAAATATTTATACGATATATGAAATCATGTTTTTGGCTGCTCTTAAAAAATGACCTTTTAATGCAAACATAATGAACTTGTCGTAAAAACAATAAACGTCGCAGCTACATAAATTGCAATTTTGTGAGGAGCCACCAACGAGCCAACCTTTCCAGCCGTTAGAGTCGGATTGTAAGAACTTGGACGCGCCAATAATTTCGTGTGAAAAAAACATAAAAATTGCACTGTGTTGTTTGCCTGCTTCCTTGTTGTTGTTGTCATGAACATACCGTTTAGCTGTGTGTGATGTTGACAATAAATTCTTGCAGATTATCATCATATTTTTTATTATTGCGAAAAAAATAGATATTTAAAAAAAAATGAAATGTTTTGTTTTATTCGAATCTATGACTAAAATGCTTGAGCAAAAAATATGTATAAATTTTGGCATTATTTCATATGATAGATAAGTGGGAGTGGGACAAAAATTCTGGCCATTTCTTATATTTTTTTTATTGGACAATTTTGTCTCAGGAAAAATGAGGCGATTTAGAAAAAACAAACAGGTGATTGCAAGCGTTACGTTTGAATTTTCACAAAATCGGATAGTAATGAAAGTCCGAAAATATATTTGAAAAATTCGGAAATTTTCTTAGAATTTCAAAAATGTGTGTGTAAATCATCGAAATAATGTGTTGAAAAAGTTGGAAAATGTCGAAAAGTTAAAAAGAAATCTTTCATTCATCTAAATTAGTGCTTCACCGATACAAGAACGATATGATAATTTTGGAACTATCGTAACGTTCGATAATTTTTGAATTATCGTATCGTTCTCATAGTGGCGCCAAGCTTATCATCCCGTACTCGTTCTCGTACGAGAATTTTTTGATATGTATCGTTATCATTTCGTTCTCGTCTCGTTATCGCCGATGTGTCTCGATTATTCTCGTTTACATTTATATATTTAATACTAGCTGGATCAGTAGCTTTACCGGCGCACTGCCCATTGTTCCACCCCAGTTACATATTACATAGTCCTTACTGCAGATATTTGAGTCCTTGTACAGTATTTCACAAATTGGTATTAGTACAAAGAATACCAATATAAGGCTTTGGTTGTATGAGTGGAGCTTAGATCCAATATCCAACGCCGCAACAGTGGCTCCACCGCTGTCAAGAGCCAAAATAAAACATACTTGTTTTTATATTAAGGTGACTCTAAAAATGAAGACGAAGAAGCATTATTTACAATGACTGCACGCTAGCAGAGGCGGAGACTACTAAAAGATATTGGGGAGCATAACTCTCAAGAGTTTTTCAAGTGACATTGTCTCGTTATCGTTCTCGTTCTCGGTCCCGATAACGATAACGATAACGAGAACGATATTTATCGGTTCTCGGTGAAGCACTAATCTAAACTATTTCATTTTCATCGATTTTCTCGTTACTTTTCCGATATTCTTCAACTTTTTCAAATTTGATGTTTAACGACCTTTTCGATATTTTTCGACTTTTATAGACTTTCTCAGTGAAACTTAATATATTTCGACTTCTATCGTTTTTACCGATATTTCATTATACTTTCTAACATAAATGAACTCTGTTGATGATTTACGATACCACAGACTTTGTTGATACTTTTCGACTTTTTCGATATAAATCAATACAATTTGACTTTTGCGAAGTTAAAGGAAATTTTTCAGGATAAATTTAGGTTTTTTAAGTCACTGAAATCTATGGATGACGCGCATTACCCTGTTCGGTACGCTTCACCTTAAATAGGAAATTCTTCCAAATTTTTTAAGTGGTCTTTGTGAAAATGCTATTTAAAAATTTTTTTTTGTGAGGCCACCTTAAATATGCACCTTAATATGCTATTTTAAAAATATTTTTTATATGAGGGCCACCCTAAATAAAAGTCTTGTATCCTATAATATAAAAGCTAAGTGGTGTAATTTCGGTGTGAATCGATTAACCGGTCTTCGTGAAAATGATATTTATAAAAATGAGGGCCATCCTAAAGAAAAGTTTTAAAGCCTATGACACCCGCCTGTTCGATACTAACTAAAAAATTTTATCAAAATCAGTCGGATAGATTTCGCGCCCATAAGAGACAGACAGACAGACAAAAACTGAATTTTATATAGTAGATATCGGACTTGATCCGTTAACACGTCATTGGTCAGGTACTTCAAGGTCAATCAATTTTTTGCCAACAGCGAGCTGGTAATTTCCACAGCTTTCTATTTTACGATTTTTATAAATTTTTTGCCCATGTCAATATTTTTTCATCATTTGTCAATTTTTTGTCCGTTATTTGTCCGTTCCTTGTCCGTTCCTTGTCCATTTTTAACCGTTTTTAATCAATTTCTTTTCGAGGTGCTTATATACTTTCTTAAAATATTTTTTTTGATTATTAACAGGTTATTTATTCTGCAGGATATTATTTTATTACTTTCTCGTTTTCTTGTTGCATTATATGACCATTTTGTAGTTAATTCAAGTCAAAATTTTGTATAATTGTAGCCTATTTGTCCCCATATTTGCAACTATGTGACTTATGCTCTTTGTGTTTATTTTCCAGATTTTTCATATGAGTTATTTTCAAGTTTCAGTTATTTTTTCGCTATTCTATTCAATTTTCTAGTTTTTGGTAACCATTTTCAATTAGTTTTTTACCAAATTTTGTCGATATCTTATTCGCTTTTTGTTCCATTCTTAGTTCGTGCAATCTTTCAGGCATTTTGTTCATCGCTTCCCCCCGTTTCTTGTTCGCGTATCAATTGTCTTTCAAATTCCATAAGTTTTGCCATTCCTTAAAAATTCCAAATGAATTTTTTGTCCAGTTTTGTTCACAAATTCTCGTTCATTTTGCTGGCTATGCTTTAAGCTGCGATGCAAAAGTACATCAATCGCACTCAAAGAGCTACCGCACAGTTACAACTACAGCTATGCAAAATATGTGCAAAAAGATATTTTTGCTTAGCACGCTCTCGCAAAGAATGCGAAGAATTTGCGCTCAACATGTCAAAGGTATGCAGTGCAGTGCGGTGGCAGCAAAACTAAGAAGAAAACAAAATTTATGGAGACACAAATTGATTGATTTTGTAACAACGACGTGCAACTATCGTTCAGATGCTTGCAAACAACTGAGAGCACATGGTAATCGAAGCAATGATCAGATGCAAAACTGCGTTTTATGTCTGCATTAAGAGCTGTGCTAAATTGCATAGATTAACGCTGCACGCTGTTGGCTCAATGATGAAGAGACAGTCGCCAATCGTTAAACAACTCATTAATGTGAGTCTGCGTATCTTAGAGACACAAAGATACTAAATACCTAACAACTTTTAGAGTATCTATTAGATACTTTTGCGCACCATGAAATAATGTCAAAATTGCTAAAGGTAAAAAAAGATAAAAACAACAACAACAACAACAAAAAACAAATCATGGCAAAACTAGATTTTCAAAGTTTTACAGCGAAAAAAACATGAAAAATTAACATAAAACACGCGCGCAGTAACGGCAGAGCAGCGGCAAGTAAACTCACAATTGCAACAAAAGTAACAAGTTGCCGTAACTTGTTGTTGTTGTTGTTGTTGTTAGTGTTGCATTTTATTGTTATTGTTGTCTGTGAAAACAGCAAAAAAAAAAAAAAGCTGAGGAGTGCCCGTCTGGTTTGCATATTGTTATTGCTAATTGTACGTATGTATAGATTTATATTTACTAGGGTGCACCGAAAAGTTTTGGATTACGAATAACTTTATTTAAAATCATATGTTTTCAGGTTTTTGGTAGCATTTGATATCATTGTTATCATCACAAGCTGTTTAGCACATTTTTGTCACAAAATTTAAAATGAAACATCAATATAACTCGTGTGCTTTAAAAGATGCTGTGTTAAAATTTGGCAATAAAAGTTGCTGCTGATATATGTGGCGCATAATCAAGTATAAAAACCAATTTACTTTAAAGTTGGCAGGTTAAGTTGAGGTATAATAACACCCCCTTGAAACTTCTTAGTTTTAGTGGCCACGCATCGAGATTACTGGTGGCCAGCATTCACAGTTCAAAGACGAACTTTTAAGCTAGCTCAGCAGCGTGCAAACTAATTCAGAGCGTATTCACTTGCTAGATGAATAATATGTATGTATATGCCATACCGAGATCATTTTATCTTTTCGCCAATACTTATGTTGGCGTCGTTTGAAGTGACAAAGCATAGGTTCTGGAGGACCTTGAAAGTGGTCACATTAGAAAAAAAAAATCAATTTAGTTTTGTTCCCCTGGGCACTTATGGACTGAGCGCTCGTGTGGAAGATGATAATTGCTTATATAAATTTGACCACATTTGGTTCCATTACATAAACGGTTTATCATTGAAAGCCTTAGGAAACTATTTTGAAATATTTGTAAGCTTCAAGATGGATCTACGGCTCTTTTAAACGGTGACTTTTGAATATCCTGAATCATCTATTTCACAGCGTTGAACATGAATAGAGATAATGAAAAAGTGCAGTAAGAGTTCTTCTGCGTATCAGTAAGACCTAGTCTTTAGACATGCTTGCCTTAAATGTTGTGTTCTAGGAATGTTCAAATTTAAGGTATCTTTGTAAATTTCCCGCCATTTTTTTACAAGTACTAGATAACACCGCTGTTTTTTCAGGTATGAAGTAAAATGGATTACCACACGAGTGGCCATAGAAAATCAAAAAGAAATTGAGAATTTTTTTAAAGAAATTATTGGAATTTGTCTCCAAGAACATGCGATTGAACACCAGCGGATGTGTTCTCATGGGGTTTCTTCAAGAGTAACGCTTATGCCTAAAACTTTCAAACTGTTCAACGCCTCAAAGACAACATCATCGAGCAAATATCACTAATTGAACCATCATTATGCGAAAAAATCACTAAAAATTTTGGTTAAATATCGACAGCCAGCCGAGCTAGCAGAGGAGGTCACTTGCACAATATTCTTTTTCATTATTAGCCGGAATCAATGTACACTTCGATTTTCAATAAAAATAAATAAATATTGCGCACAATTTATGTCTTTTAAAAAGATACTTCAGATTCGAGCACCCTATATAAAGACACCAATTCCTCCGAAATTTGATGAAATATGAGTAACTTACGCTTTCAAACTAAAACTCTGTTCATAAGCTCATATAGCTTTTAAGTTTTTGGGGGGAGTGACCAACTTTTAGTTCCTTATGTGCCTCCCAACTTCTCATAGGTTAACCCGGCATCGATACTCTTTAAGTCTCCAAAAGCCTTGATTTTTGGAAGAAAGCACTTTGGATTTTCATTAATTCTATTAGGAAGTCCAAAGTCGAAAATATCAAATATTTGTATATTCCTTTTGAAGGTCCTCACTCGAACATGAATATTTCGACAGGAGGCAACCTTAAATATTTCTGCTCAAGTTTCCTTCAGATTGAAGTTCGACCCCGTGCCTCATATCGATGTTGTGTGATCGCTGGTACTTGCACTTTCCTAGCGTCAACGGTTGCTTGGTCACGCTAAATGAAGCGGAGCACAATCAGAGATACCTTATATCAATTAAAACTCCTTAGCAGCAAAAAACGTCTGAATAGTTTTATTGAAAAGCAAGTAAAATCCAACATATTACACAATTTAAAAATTCTTTATAGGGGCTCATTAAAGCCATTTGGCGTGTGAAGCATAAAGACATGATCCACTGTTTTTTATCTTTCATAAGGCTCTCATGAGATTTAAAAAAGAGTTGCGTTTAGAGACTTTATACGCAAATAATAGACCCTTATTATATTTAATTTTATTTTATTATCAAATTTTATTTCAACTTATGATTTGGACACCGGTGTCGAACCCATGTCCCAACATGCTACCCACTACGCTATCTATGATATGTTATATCATACGTTTAAGGCGAATCATATCATACTCGCATTTATCTTTATAAAGCGCCTTAAAAAGGCAGCGCCAAAATTTAAAATAATGTGCCGCCTCAAGTCTTTATAAGCAAAATGAAAAATCTTATTAAAACATGAACTGGCATGTCTTTTAACTGACTTTTATGTCTACAGTATGGGTATACTGTAGACCTAATCTTTTCATAAGCACTTTGCTACGTAGAGTATAAAAACACATACGACAGAAGAGGTGAAATGTCTCGTGTGGGTCTTAATACTGTAGACATAAAAGTTACTTAAAAGATATGCGATTTCATGTTCTTAAAAGCATTTTATTATAAACAATATAAAGAGACACTTACGAGACAAGAATATGTATTATAAAACTAAAATTTCACTATAAAGACAAAGTTTCTTTTTAATTACGATACCAAGTTATTTTTAAGGCATCACCGCTTTGCTAGCTGGATTTTTGTCTTGATATCTTTCCCTTATACTACTAGGGTTGCTAGATTACATTCCATGACGATTACTTGGTTGGTTCGTTTATTGAATCAATTGGACGGTACCACGCCCTTCGACAACATAGGCAACTTTTGAGCAATATTAAATCATATTTCCTATAGTCAAATAAGCATCACATCGACTTTCCCCAATACTTCCGCTTTTGGTTCAATATATTTTATTCCGAATATCATATTTCATCAATATACCGCAATAAATTTCAAAATTATGGGTATTATCACGCCCACTAGAACAACCAATCCAATTTACGATCCCGTGGATGCTTTTGGTAATCAGCATTCTAACACAAAGTTTTAGTGTCATGACATTAATGATTTCTGATTTCATGGCATCTTAACATTTGCTGCAATACCTTCAATTGAAATATATTTATGAATTTTTTCGCTTAAATGGGAGATGCCACGCCTGCTGATGCAAAACCCATGCATTAGTTAAGATCTTTCTCATATGTAGTACACTTGAAATATCACTTAAATTTTGCTTCTAACAATATTTTTAGAAGTAAAGTTTCGGTTGAAAATTAATTAGGGGCGTAACACATACATTGACAAGATGCTAAGGATGATGAATACTCGAGATTTCAATGTCAAAGAATTTCTAAAACCACGTCGTGACTTCCTACCGCTCCCTTACGAAATATATGAACTTAAAATTAAATTCAAAAACCAAAATCATTACATAAATGAAAACACAAGTGTAGCAAATTAAACAAAAGTCTTGTTGGATAATTACATGAATATCTTGAGAGCGCAAAAATAGAACAGCGAAGTAGGGGCGTTAAGTACAGACAGAGCCCACGCAAAATTCTCAACAAGTTGAAAATTATTAGTCATTAGTGTGGTAGAAAATAATGATGGTGACTTCCATTGTTGAGCTACCAAATTTCACTACCCAAATTGAGGTTAAATTTCATGCCACAAAGAACATAACATGGGCAAAAATGGTACGTGTGTATAATTAAATTTGCAAAAAAAAAAAAACAAAAAAAAAAACACGCAAAATTTTTTCGAAAGGAAACAACTTTTCTATGTTTTTGCAAAGACGAAAAAAAAAAATAAATTAAAACTTTGGGGGAGAGCAGTCACTACTACTTACAACAAGAAGATACAACGAGTAGACACAGTAATAACTTGGTCAATTAACTAAAAAAAAAAAGGTTTAAAAAAATTTACAAAAAAAATCGCATGTCGAAAAGGTAAAAGCTAAAAAAAAAAACATACATAATTTGCAAATTGAAGTCGGTGATAAAGTACAAAAAACTGTGGAAGAGCAAATAAAAAAAAAAAAATTTTTTTAATATTAATTTTAAAGTAAAGAAGAAAGAATAAAGCAGAAAAAGGAACAAAAAGTGAAGAAAAAATTTTAATTTTCTCACGAAATGCGACAAAAATAAGAGAAAAAAATTTTTTTTTTAAAGAAACAGAAAGCGCGGATACGCTTCTATGAGCAGGCATTAAAAAAACAACAAAATTTAAGAACAAATTTAAAATAAGGAAGTACAAAAAACAACCCGTAGTTCAAAAATTACATGAAAAGCAAAAGAAAACGGTCAGGCAATCAGAAGAAGAAATGTCAGTAAAGTCAGGGTCAAGTGGGCGAGCGTACAAAGCAGCAACAATAACAACAACAACAACAACAACAAAAAGGCGCACATAAACAACAAAATGTACGAAAGCAGCATTTAAATATTTCCGGCATTTTGTGTTGTTGTCGTATTTAGCATGAGTACTCGCAGCCAAAGTATCTCATAGTACTTTGTCATAGACAACCGCACACACAACACACACGGAGCCAAGCAGTAGTATCTACGAGATATGTTAATTGGAAATGTTAAATAGACTCGTTTGCCGCCAAATGATGGCGCGACAGCAACTCGAAAAGACAAACAGCAGGAATTAAGCCAACCAAACAGTCCGAGCCAGCAATCAGTTGTTATGCTTTTTTTTATATCATCAACGTGTATCTATGAGGTACTTTTCATAAATATCTCAAAATGCATATAAAAGCGCCAATAAATGTAACTATAACTGTCAGCATGATTTTGTTGTTGCTGTTGTTGTTGTTGCATATCGCTAGGCTGCGCTTCTAATTGCAATAAATTTAGAATTAAGCGATTTATGTGAAAAAGCAAAGCATTAGGGTGTCTCAAAATCAAAAAAAAAAAAAAAAAACAACAAAATTGTTATAAATAATCAAAACTGTCAAGTACGTTGAGTTGTCGGAAAATATGTGGCATGCAATGGAGATATTAGCAGCGAAGCTGTTTGCAGCAATTTAACAGATTTTTTCAAATATTTTAGAGCGAAAGGTAGAGCCCACTTTGCATAAGCGATTTGGGTGCCATTTTTAGGACAATGACAACAGTAAATCGCTTGATAAAGCGAATATGCTTACGAAAACGAACGGAGTTCATTCTAGAAAATACGTATGAGGCCTCGTGAGTTGGGTCCAATAGCAGGCTGCCATATTTAATTTCTTTATTTCTTTAGGCAAAACTCAACTCCCAAGCTTAAGACGAAATGTGATATTATAAAGGTTTAAGCTGCAAGTTTGTTCGTGCATTGCATATTGACTTAAAAATTATTTTAAAATCCTGCATAGTCGCTTTTCGCCAAAAATTCGAAGAAAATTAATATTCCTGCTGGAAGTGGAATTTCCATTCGCAAAATTACTTACGATTGCAAATGCGAGAAGAGAATAAGTTCTTGAAATGGAGTTTATCGATAAATTCATTATAAGGCCCAATTTTAAGTTTCAATTAGCTGCAGTTCATATTTAGCTGTGTATTGAGTTTTGTCCAAAGATTCAATTTGACACCACTGTGCGTCGTATTGTGAAAAAGTGTTCTTGAGCAAGAAAATGGGACAAAAAATATGAAACCTGAAGTTTAATTCGATTTTATGATTCTATGAAAAATGCCTCCAAAGTAACGTGAAGCATGCTTTCGTATTACGGATTACTATAGCGGACACAGAGAACCCTTACAGCATAAAGGGAAATTATCAAGAGAAAAATCCAGCTTACAAAGCGGTGATGTCTTAAAAATAGCTTGTTATCGTAATTAAGAAGATGTTTTGCCCTTGTAGCGAAATTTTAGTTCTATAACATCTTGTTAGAGCAAGATATAGAACTATGATTAAATGTCTTGAATATGCACTTTTAAGGCTTATAATGCTGACTATAAAGATGTTAGGTGGCATGTCTGGTATATGACACTATCTGTACATTATATAGACAACACATGCAACTTAATTTTCTTATGTATGGCAAGTCTCGCGTGTGACTTTATACCGTATGTAATAAAATGCTTATAAGAATCTGTGACGGCATTTCTTTCAAGTGACTTTAATGTCCACACTATATAGACACACACGAGACATGAGGTGATATGTAAAGTTCTTTAACCACATGTTTCGTGTGTGTCTTAATGCTGTAGACATAAAAGTCACTTGAAAGACATGCCATTTCGAGATTTCATAAGCCTTCTTTTTAATGTAGAGTATACAGATGCCACCATGTGTCTTTATTCGAGGGCACAGTATTGTCAATTTTTTGCATTTTTAAGGAGCTTCGCCCAAACAAATGTGATATGATTCGCCTTTAACGTATAATCATATATTATTCGGGTTCTGGGCCGGCGTTCAAAATTAAATTTGACAGTTTAGCTATAATATGACAATATAATTATAATTTGCATTTAAAGTCTCTAAGCAAAATACGCAAGTCTTTTTAAGTGTTTTTAAGGTGTCTCTTAAGCAACTCAGAAATATATTTTACTGAGTCTCATAATATATAGCAAAGAGGGCAACATGTCTTTCTACTTACTACGCCAAATGGTTCTTATAAGCCCCTATAAAGAATTTATAAATATAATATGTTGTCTTTTTAAATGTCTTTAAAATACCTTTAACAGAGCTATGAAACCTTTTTTGGCTACTAGGGAAACGTTTTTAAAAGTAATTTTCCAACCATTTAATTAAGAAATAATTTATCTATGGTAAATGCAGAGATTATCTAGGACGAAAATATGTGTTGTCTCTTTTCTAAGGTTTTGCATAGCTGACTTTCCAATATCGTCTGATATTGCATATCAATGTTGATAAATGTGTCACTTGGTTTATTATTTTTAGAAATATGAGCAATTGGCACTTGCGGACGATGCTCAACAGCAAACCTTTTTAGTCGCGGCAGATTCATTCATCAAATGCGAATGCGATGGAGTTGATAGCACGTGAGCTCATATTCTGATGGCAGTATGCTCTCAAGAAACTCTTCGGCGTTAGCGATTTGCGTAGAAATAATGTATATTACGTCATCGGACACTGAATTATTGTTTCATTTTGTACGGATTTTTTTGTGATATTTTGTGATTTATAATTAAAATTGATCACACAAAACTATACTCAACATAATAAGAAAATACACATAGGAACAGCCTGGCAACATTGATGCCGTTCTTTGCTTCTAACCAAATGTTTGATGTCGTATATATTTATATATATTTTCTAGCAAAAAGTAGTATCGAATCATAATGTACTGTCATATATGAAGTTTAATAAATACATAAAATGTCAGTTTAACTCTTCTAAAGGAGTACAACTCGTAACGTCCACATGTAACTTTTTAACAGAAAACGGTCATTGTGACATTGATCCCAATGTTCGCGATGACCATTTTTCCATTAACCCTACACAGGGGACTCGAACTATTCCTGGTCGGCTTAGAACTGAAAACACTTTGAATAACTTTGTGGCGGTCCTCAAACAAGAATATTAGAAATAAAATATTTTTTTGTAAAAATTTTACATACACAAAACACTAGAAATGCAAAACCTTACAACAGCAAAACACTACAAATGCAATCTGCTGCAAAAGCATATGGTAGAAACTACTTACCAATTGTCATATATGTTGTAAATAACATAGTTCCTTGTATTCCAAAAAATTTGTAAATAGTGGTTGTTTTATTATACGATATTATTTTTTTGATTTATGTTTGCTATTATTTTATTTATTACAATATTTTTTTATTTTTATGTGTATGATTTATTAATTTTTTTTATTATTAAAGCCGTTCATTAATTTCTTAAGTCTTTTGCGTTGGTTTCAAATTGAGGCACGATTCCATGTTTTTGTTGTTGTTTTTTCTCAATTAGATACGTTACATTTTGCTACCCCGCTACAGATGTTACGGCTGCTCCTGCTGCTGCTGTACCTGCGATTGCAGCAATTTGAAGCTCAATTTACGTTGCTCAGCTTTAAGCGACGTATTTTTGCGTTATTTTCTTATTTTAATTTTAAATTTATCGTATTTATTTTTCAATTTAAAACATTTGACACTTGTGCCGTTTTGGAATTTTTTCTTTTTGTTTCAACTTTTAATGAATTCTTTTTATTGCTCTGTTGTGCCCCATTCATTTATTTCATTTATTTATTTACAGTAAAATAAACAGATATTTTTATCATAATTTCACGATCTTCTTTCATGATTTCATTCAATTGCATTTTTAATTCACCGACGCTGTGGCATTAAGTAAACACAGCGCAAAGATACAAAAATAAAGCGGTAGAATAATAAAAAAAGCAGAAAAAAATCGTAAAATGTTTATCGAAATTTTGTCTGCGTACTAAAGCGGTTTGTTTTAATTTTAGATAGAACAGTAAATAAAATAAAATAAAAACAAAAAACAAAAGTACGAATCGAAACCAAATTTTATAACGAACGAAAAGTATAAATTAAATTATGGGATGCTAATGACCATAAAATCATTTGGCATTGTAGTAAATTGTGGATATTTTGAACATTGTTGAAAAAATTTCAAAAAAAAATATGGCGTGGCAGCAACATACGTACCAATACAACAAGTTCAATACAAAACTTTAAGAAAATATTGTTTCTGAGTTAATCGAATAATTTTGGAAAATTTCTACATATAGTTCAAGTATGCAGTTTAGCGAAATGTTTTATTTTTTCGAACACGTAAAATCAAAAAATGTCAGGGTTGTAAAACATAGATCGCCTCTCGTTTGTGGATCCTGGATAAGGCTATATGATTTATTAAAACCAGGCTACCAAACAATCAATTATCATCTCGATGTTCTAGCATACAAGTATCCAATATTAGCTGAATACAGAGCACATAAATTTACATACAAAACGACACTTCTAATAGCTAGTTGATGAAGACAGTCGGACCATCTGTTCGTATCTTGGAACTCAACATTGATAGAAATAGTAAATCGAAATTGAATGCCTCGACGTAACATTAATTCAAGGAACACATACGGCATCTGAGGCTGTCTTCAAAGAACAGACAAAGTACATGGGTAAACAGTAGCGGTCTGCAAGAGTGTACTTGAAACGACCATCAAGCAACTCGCCACGATTGCGAGTCCATCGAGCTCATGTGCACGAAAACCATAAATCAGATCAAGACAAATGGGAACAACAAGCAATCGCAAGTAATATGCTCTACGAGTTTAAGCAATGTTGACGGCGAAAAACAAGTCAAAGTGTGATTGATCTGTTTTGTGCAAGTCTATTGATGACTTGCAGAGTGTCAATTGAACCATTATACTCAATAGCGAGTACAATAATCTATTCACTTAGTAAGCGCACTCGAGCAGACCTCTAGTAGACAACAATTGGGACTAAACAATACAAAGTATACAGATCCGTAACGGACGTACGACATGGCATTGATAATACAAAGCTTATCCTAGAATTTTCTACTGACAATATATTCACAGATACCCAATACGATCTGGATGAACCGATATAAATCATCTCAACCTCATTTTTGATCCAAAAATTGCTGGGTCTTTCCCTCAAAACGCTGGCAAAAGAACTACAACTCTGATCTTAATTTTGTAAGCTAAGAAGATCTCTCCACACCAATCACAAAGTCTTCAAAAAGTTTTCGCGCAATCAACACAAAATCATATTCATGGAAATCGGTGTCCAAATCTGGCTCATTCTATCCGTTTCCCAGCCAAGATGGAATATTCAAAAGCAGTCCGAAACAAATTTTCCAATGAACTCGATGCAAATCAGGCTGCCATCATCGCTCTCACAGCGAAGAAAACATATACCGAGAGGTTAGCGAAAATAATATATTCCCGGATAATTTGATGATAGTTATCATATTTACAACAAATTTGAGTTAAACGGTGAACGTAAGGCTTGCAGCTAGCGCCGTGAGCTTGGAAACAGCACTCCAATAGCTACCAAAATCCCGCAATCAGCCGACAAAATTATAAGATTTCCAAGTCTCCTTCAGGCAAAGAAGAATTAGGTCAATCAAAAAGAGAGTTAAGCAACTGACAAAATAAAATATCACAGGAACTGAAAGAGTTCAAAACGCCATTCACAACTGAGGAAGTCAAAATTAACACAGCTGAGTCGTTGCAAGACGGTTCCATCCCCTCTTAACTGCTATATCACAACATAATTACTAATTTTATTATTGTGAAGAGGGGTAGCGCAGAATGTATTTTTTTATTCAATACCTGGCCGTGCTACGCCACTAACAGGAAAAAAAGTTTCCACAACTAAATGGATAAAATTTAGAGTAACTATTAATGCATTTCGAAAAACATCAAACATGGAAAAAGCAGAATGAATCTTTTGGGAACTATTCGAAGTTTTTAGACTTTTGTTGATATCCTCGGTGGAATTCTACATTTTTTGTCTTGAATTGACTTTTTCAATACTATTTGACAATGTTCGTCTTTTTCGATGATATTAATGGGCTATATATTTATACTTCAGAACTTTCTAAGTGTCTCTTCGCATAGCGACCAGATATGATAGAAAAAAAGACTCAAATCGATTTACGATTTTGTGTTTACATTTCCACAGAATTTTAAATTTAATAACACAAGTGCATAAACAACTTTTTATCGCTTTTCTTTTAATTATATTGAAAGACATTTCGCAGAAATAGCAATAAAATTTTATTTACAGCGCGCCGCATTTCTCAGAATTTCATTATTAAAATCATTTTCCGAATAAATAACAATTGAAGAAAAATACAAAAAAATAAAGATGCAAATTATATAACAGTCATAAGTCATAAAAAATCTCATTAATAAATTGATTTCATTAAGGCGATAAATCATATCATTTACAGCAAAACTTGGCTGTAGAAAAAATATCATATATTAAATTATTTTGTCATAAAAAATTGTTTGATTTGTTGTAAGAAAAATTCAAGTAGCCATGCTGGAAAAATTTAATGTTATGTATAGAAAACTTAATTTGTTGAACGACTTTAGACAAAATAACACTTAGTTGTTAGCAGAGAGCGTTGATAGAGGTATTAAATAGCCAATTGGTACGAAGTTTACCCAATCAAATATTACTGCTTGACACTATATTTTCAGTGATTTTCATCACTGAACTAATTGTTCCAGCTCCAGAATATTGTATTTATTTGCTATTGAACTTGGTAAAAATTAAAGAAAAATTACTATACTCAGCTCGTTCTCTAAAATGCTTCAAAAATATCCTCAATCGCATTCAAAATAAACTTGAAAGATCTCTGCGCATATAGACTCTCTCCGTATTTTCAAAGCTGCTTCAGCAGTCTACTTAGAATGCACTGGAAACAAGATATGTTCCTATCAAGCTTCTTAAATTTATTAAGGTGCACACCGGTGAAACTAAACAGTGGAACAATCGAGTCAAGCATTTGGGTCTGCTTGATTTATGGTTGATACTCATATGCTAAGCCGTACTCTTACTGGAAACCAAGGAATTCAATACGAATTTCGGGTACATATCTGGCTCATCCCAATGATATCGAATGAAGATCGTACGATACGCTAACTGTAACATATGCGTGAAAAACATGGGGATCGTGGCACCGTTCTCGCTACTAAAGGTGGCACCACAGTTGACGTAGCAGCAAAATAATTAAAGCAATACTTCTTAAGATATGGGAATCAAACATCATCATCAACAAACTACGTAAATTTAAATCATATGTTCAATCAGTGTTGCTTTAGAGCTGCGGATCATAACCCCTCATGAGCAGACTATCAGGAAGAATACAAACTTTTGTAAACTTCTGCTTGAATCAAGCATTTCATTTGGCCACCAAACAGACTTCTATTTTAAATGAGGTGATGAAAAAACAGTACCATTGGATAAGGAAATACGCTAGAAAGATTTGTCAATCAGCGTTTGGCTAAAAACGCCCATGGTATAAAAGCAGGACAAAAACTTCATGGCATAGAATAGTTGAAATTGACATATCCAAACCCTAAATGTACCGGCACAGCATAAGTCAACATGCCAGCTATCGTAACTTCGATATCCATGTAGAAGACAATCATTGACTCTACGCCTAGAGTGGATAACGAAGTTTCGTTCACTGGCGTGTTGTCTTATACTGTGTCCATAGGAGCATATGTTTTCTTAAAAGACACAATTTATGGCCACAGTCGAATGGCCCTGTTATTACCACATTTTACTTCAATGTAAATATCTATCGTATTAAAAAGTTTGATTTGTGGGTGGGATAAACCTTTCCAAAGCACTCAGTCCAAGGACCATTCTACTTAGCCCAGTTAGAGAAAGTGGAAATGAATAGAAATAGAAAAGAAAATATCTCGAAAGGAAACCAAAGGAAGTAGAGTAGAAGTTACATCTTCTCAAACTTTTTTACTTCTTTAGGAAATTTCAGAAGCATAGGAAGAGGATGAAGACGAGCAGAACTCATTTGAAAACAACATTTTGCGATGCAGTAGTTGTATCGTCATCCTCAAAAAACAATGGGCAAGTTGAATCGGTGATGAGACCCATGTTAGACAAGATCTGCTCACATGTATTATGATCCGCGATGTACCAGTAAACGTACATAAGTCCGTTCTTCCCAAGTGAAGAAAAATCTTACTAGACAGTCTCTTTATGAAACACTTTACAATTTTGCAGGTTTTAGATCGCACCACCTTCCCATATGGGCAGTGCTCATCGAGAGATTTCTGCAAAACTGATGTCGATAAACAGCTCCGGATCCAATGGAAAACTGTTGAAACCTGGTTAGCGAATTCATCTGCTATTTCATTCTTTGTAAGACCACAGTATCCGGAAACTCAAATAAGACTCAACTCATTGTGACTTGCTACACAGTTGGGTTTCGTCTCACGATCTTCGAATAGCTTAGCGGGTTAACTAGAGCCATTAGCGTAGCCTGACAATACATCATCATGGTTTACAGAGTGAGCTATCCAACGCATTTTTAATGAAGGCATTTAAGTTGGGAACACAGTATGCGCTAAAAACATGTAAACTAAGAAGCATTCAATTCGGCTTTTTCTCATAAATGGAGGAATATTTCACCAGCTCATGTTAGCGTAGCATGTATTTTGGTTTTACAACATTTGAATGGAGTTATTGCCTTAAAATTCAAAAGTATCTATGCCTTCCTAAAGCACAGATATATCGAACATTACGCAACTGAACAGAGAAATGACCTCTTCGCCTTCGAAGTAAAAAACAATGCAGTAGTACGAGCCAAGCTCTATATGCCTTAGCAGTAATTAGCTGAAACACTTAGCTTGCGATATGGCTGCTAAATTTACGGTAAGTCTAAATAGCTGCTTAAAGCATATAATTGAATTATAGCATACCTAATGTAAATGTCAACATTCATTACGGCATTCGTGTTTTGTTTTTGCAAAGTTCCTGTCCTCACATTGTGCTAAAGTTGGCTATTTACACAGTGAAAATTGAAATACTGCCATAATTATACAACTGCTGCTACTTAGCGTTAAAAATCAATTTGTGTTCGTTATAAATTCTAGCAAAAACTGCAACAAAAAAAAAAAGAAATTTTTACATTTTGCTAATAGAGCAATTAAAGTCACGCGTTTCGCTCGTTACTTTCGTCCCAATCGCCCTGCGTCGACATAACTTGACTGAAATAAATTTGCAGTTTGTAAGGCAATACGTGTATGCTTTTATCCAACCATTCATCGAACTATCTGTCTATCCAAGTAACCGACTGACGCAATGCGTCTAGATGGCATGGCATGCGACATTTCGCCAAGCACTTAGCTTCAACTGCGAGTGTAGACAGTGTCCAGCATTTCTGCTCGTACTCGCATGTCCAATTGTGCTGCATGCCAAAGCGACTCATGTTAACAGTTTTACAAGTTTTTTTTTTGGTTTACTGACAGCATTTTCTTTATTTTTGTCCTATCGTTTTAATGTATGCGCACAATTTTTACAAGAATTTCAAAGAAGTCACAATGTTGCCATATTTATTTATGCTTCTTTTTGCCATTTATATGCGTCTGTTTATGCGATGCAACATTGTGATTTTCCTACTTTCCATTACCTCAATGATGGTGTCAATATGTATGTCTATCTTATGATAGCCCATCTATCTGGCTACATGACTTCAATTAAATTTTTACGCATGGAAGTTAAATGTATCGATCGCGCTCTTAGCATATATATTGAATGTGTGAAAATGAAGCTGAAAAATCCCACCAACAAACTATGAAATTTTAAGTATAAGCGAACTCATATACTCGGTTAAACACCAAGAAGAAGCTAAAGTAGATTCCGAAATAGTCATGCCCATTACTCTGGTGGCAGCAGTTCGAATACCATAGTTGCCAAGTGCTAAATATTTTTTTTTTGAGGCAATACATCGAGAGTACAATTCGCCGTGAACAGCTTTTCTCAAGTAATGCCGTGATTGCGTCATTAAAATGTTGGTCCCCGCCATGCTGTATAATCGAAGTGAACAAAACAGACCCGAGCACCTTGATTGTTTGTTATTATTACAAACGATTAAAATGAAATTTTGCCAATCTATCAATTGGAGAGTTAAGTATTCGTAGAAGTCTATCGGAAGATCCAATATACTTTATTAGTTGTGTGAAAACTATGCGACTCCTTGGCAGACTCACGAAAATGGACCAATTTTTCAGTTGGCGAAATAATAATATAGCAGAAAGTATTTGGAAAATAAGCTTTCTTCATACAATAACAGGTTACAAAATCCCTACGAGCCTATGGGAATAGTAACCACAAGCAGCACGAAATCATGTCCACGTAGAAACTGAGTCATGAGAGGCACTCCGAAGGCGCTGAAAAACGGTGTGTAGGAGAAGCTTGCTAATATGATATTACATAGTTGGAGCTGGATAGAACTAAATACTTTCGATTCCAAATCAAGGGAATTGGAATTTATAAGCGACTCTTTCAGTTTCATGGCAAAACAAAATTGAAAATTTCAAATGTCATGACTACGTGAAATTCGGAATCGTCTTTTAAAATGATATGACATATGTAATTGATATTGAATCAACTTCAATTCTACATCAAAGACATCCGTCGATTCAATTTATGTAATGAATTTTTGGTAAAGCAATCTATTCTTTTTACCATGACATTTAAAAAGACAAATCCGAATTCCAATCGACTTTTTCTCCGTTACGCCGAAAATTCTGATTTTGAGAAATTTTTGGCCTTTTCACATCTATCTAACGCAGTTCGAAAATTCGAAGAAGTTAAACTTACGCAAGAATTAAATCCAGCTAACCATGGAATGCGCAGAATTTACACCGGGAAAAAGAGACCGAATGATAATATTTCAATCAAAACATTCTTCAGCGTTAAAGCGCATTTCTCGCTCGAGGGATTAGCATAATTGCCAGTTCGAAAATCTTCAAGAGATCTTAGTAAAGCTATTGTATCCACAAAAAGCAACTGGCTCGTATTTCTTTGAAAATATCGCAGGAGTGACTGCTGAACCCTAAGGCCACATGATAACCGACTTTATTGGCGGTATTACTCATAGAAAAAGATCAATTTTTGCTTGGAAAAAATTCCAGGATGATGATGTCAATTGGCTGCCAAGACCGTGTAATTTTTCGTCATTGGATTTTTACTCATAAAGCTACCTAAAAGCTCGTTTTGATCACAATTCTCTAGAACAGATAAAAAGCAACATTCGTCAAGCTATGACTGCGTAACAGCCTGAAAAGTCATTGGAAATTACCTCATAAAAATTGAGTGCTGCAAGAGACCTCACAACGGATATTTGAATGTTTTAGTATTTAATACATAATGGCAAGGTCTAAGCAATATTGTGAATAAAAACCTTAGTCGAACTCTAAATTTTAAAAGCGTTTTTTTTTCTAACTTTACATGCCAAAGTACAAATTATGTAATCCATTACATGTTAAGAGTTATCAAGTCTCCTTGAAAAGTATCGATTTTATTCAACAAAAAAAAAAAAATTTTGACTTGAAACTCATTGAATGTACATAGTATCTTGCTCCATTCGGAATGACTGTCATTTCGACTGTCAATCTAACTATCTGTCCCATTATGTAAACAAGTACTATATGCCCAACTAAGTGTGTTCATTAAAAATATATAAAAAAAATGTTCCCAGTAAAACGCACCCAAGTGTTGCCTCAAGTGTTTGTGGCAACACGTTTTGCACTTTAAAGCTTTTAAGCGTTCGCACAAATGTTTGTCTGCAAAAATCTTGCAGATAATCTAATTGTTTATTTTTCTAGCAATTTATTTTTTTGTTTTCTTTTTCAAATTATTTTTGTTATTTTTATTTGGCTTTGGCTGTTTTCTATTTTTTTTTTTTTGCAATTTGTCTTTGACTTTTGCTGTTGTCGTTATGTTTTCTTAACTATGATTTAAGTTGCTTAGTTGCGTCTTTATGCGATCATCAGCAATTTAAAGCGGCAAAGTAGCAACGAAAAGCTGTACGAACTTTCAATTGAGCTGAATAACAAGTACGGGTGGTACAAGTTTTGTGACCGTACAGTGTAGCAAAATATGGCAGTATTAAAGGAGTAAAAATTTTTGGAAGATGATATATACATCTGAGCACATATGTATGTATCTAAAGCTCTAAGTGTGTGTGCTTGTTATTTATGAATTCGGCTCGGAGAAAGATTTTAACATAATCTTACTTGGGTAAAATGGGCGATGGCACGCCCCCATACATACCAAAGAAAAAAGGGCAGTGCCACGCGACTTATATGAGAAAAACTCAATTTTTTAATATCTTAGCAGATGGATAAGATTTGTAAATAACTTGCTTATGGTCTGTAACAGGTTCTTAGCATAATTTGGTTTGATTAACATGAGCAATGTCATGTCTTCACGAATAGAAGAAAAATTCGAAGTCTTTATGTCTGATCAACTATTTGACGCGGGTGAATGAAACTTGGTAGATATATATAAAAGATAGAGGCAAAAGTAAGATTCGATGAAAAAAACTCAAAATGTTTACATCGTCTCATTTAAATTTAGAATTTGATTTCCAAAATTTAATGTACGGACCTTACGTAACATTCTCATTAGCAATGTTCAATTTCAAATATCAAGCTTCATTCAATTAACCTGCATTTGTCCGCGCTTGATCAATGGCGCGTTCATTTTTGGTACCCTTGCCTATCCTCATCGCGCTAACGACCACTTCTGTCCAGACTTTCTTGCGCTCGGACTATTACCAAATTAAACTCATCGAAAGTTGTCTATTTTTCGCGTCAAACGCCATATCACTTTCTACGCTTTATGCTATGTAACTCACTCCATACAAATGAACGGTTTAAACTTTTCTGACAAAAGATAAATCACTTTTTAGCCGAAGACTTTAAAGATACCATAAATTATGCTTCTTCTGCATCATTCTAAAAAGTCATTTTCGAAGTCCAATCGACTATTTCTTCGATATCCCGAAAAGCACGTTTTTGAGACATTTTCGCCCTTGTTTTGAAAAAATTCCAAAAATACTATGATCTGTTTGCTTCTATAACATCAATCAAAGCCTTGACAGTCTTTAAACTTACTCTTTCTGAAGTTTCATTGCACTAAAAATGCAATGAAGAAATCTCTAAACTTTCGCCACTGTACTTTGCCCATAAAGCACCATAGAGTTTCCACAACAAACAAATACAAGACAATTTGTTTTTGTTTTTCCTGTTCCATTTTAATGCTAAGCAACAGCTAAGCTGCTGTTAAATAAAAACGGCTTTTTAACATTATCCGTTCACGAACAACAACACACAACGCAACGAGACCCAAAGCAAACGGTTTGTTTGCATCTCTTATCCGGCAGTAATCCGCATAAAGTGCAGAAATAAATTAATTTGACCTGAAGCCGCCGTTAAGCAGCTCTGCATCGACAGCGGTGGCACTCATCATAAATCAACAGGTTACAGGTTGTTACTTTTATTGTTGTTGCGTTCATTGGTCAGCTACTTGAAATGAAAAAAACAAAACTTTGATCATAGCGTAAGAATTTAATTTGGTAGCATTAAATGGGCGTGTGAGGGGCGTCGAGCATTTGATAATGGATTGATTGGTAACATAAATCGATTGAACGTGATTTTGTGGTACGACCTCTATAGTGTAGAACTTTATAGGTTATTGATTTTTAATGGTTCGCATTATTTTTATGAGAAATTCTATTTATTTTATTAAAAGAACTTATGCGGAGGAGATTAATTGAGTCTTTGTAGCAATTAAGGCTGTAATAAGAACCGACAGGATTTCAGAAAACTCGCTCTTCCTAAATCATCGTAAAAATTAATGTTAGAACAAAGAATATCGTTGACAACAGATCACAAGCTAACATATAAGGATACTAAGCGCGATCCAAGAAGATGAAAGCCAGCAATAGGTCAGGCAGACCCGCTTAGCGCATAAAATACGCTAACAATAAATTTGGCAGCACTGTTGGCAGTTTAAGAAAGTAATGTTGTTGTTATCGTCCTTAAACATAGGTTAGTAGTTGTTGGCAAGTGTGTGTGTGTGTGTATCGGAAGGAAGTTCCTGCTGTAACTGTTTTAATTAATGATGTCGTTGGCATTGTTCTAAGTGTTGTCGTTATTGTTGTTGGTGTTGACTGCACTGATTGACGGATTAAGCGTGTAAGCGAGTTTGCGTGCCGACAACAACATCAAGAGCATACATAAAAAAGAGGACACAACAAATACAACTGAGTAAGGTTGCACTGTGGAACTCTTTATACTAAAACTCTAACAAAAAAAAAAAATAACAACTTCAACAAAACTGCAGCGTACACTAAACAGCTGAAGGGTTTACAAAGCAGTAGCAAAGAAAATCCCATTTATAAGTCATTAAAGACTTAAATTTGAACAAAGTATCTACAGATATTAAACGTAGGGCGTGGCACTGCCTTAAACTTTAATCATGTCTCGCAAACCAGATATTGTGATGAGATTTGGCATACGGATGCAGATTATGAGTTGTATCAAAAGTTTGAAAAAGTGGGTATGATAATTTTCAATTTTGCTTCAATATATCTCGGTAACGGTACCTACGATTTTCAGAAAGATCTTAGAGATGTCACTATACTGGCTAATAACGTTATAAAATTTAGTATGGCAGATATACTTACTATAAGGTATCTCATAACTTAAAGTGAGTGCAATAGTACATGTGGGTGTGACACCTCCCATACAACCAAAAAAACGTTATATATTGTAGTTAGTGTGCTATGAGAGTAATCTTCATAAAATTTTGTGTAGCGGAGTCGACAACTTTGAAATTAAATGGAATGAGATGCGATTGCCTCAGTGGGCGTTTCACCTTCAACATTAACAAAAATTTGAAAGCGTTATCTTAACTAAACTATCGCAGCAATTGGTTTATTTAATGTTGGCTATAAAGCATATCTGAATAAAAAGCAGGCAAAATGGCACCAGTAGGCGTGGCATTTCTAGTACAAGTAAAATACCTTAAATGACATGTATGCAAGCAATGTGAGCACTCATACTAAAAATTCATGTACGAATGTTGTTTTTAAAAAACTGTTCAAATGTTAACAATGGGGCTGGATTGTACCAGTGCGTTGCCATTGTGATCAAATTTGGTATGTGTTTGATTGTACTAAAAATAGGTGAAATTGGAAAGGTGCGCGTGTTTTTCTCGAAATTTTTCAACCTTTTTCAACATTTTCCATATTGTGACTATTTCAATATTTTCCGTTTTGACTTCTTTGAACTCTTTCAACTTTTTTCGAATATTTTAACTTTTTTCAGTATTTTCCCAATTTTATCGATTTTTTTAGACTTTTTCAGCTGTTTCAAATTTTTTCAATCTCTTGCAGTTTTATACAAATTCTTTCCAGATTTTCAACCGCATTCAACTTTTCTAAGCATTTTCTATATTTTATTCGAATTTTTCATCATTTTTCAACTGTCTCAACATTTTTAAAATTTTTTCGAGTTTTTCAACCTCAATCTGTTGATTGAGGTTGAAATATTATCGTCCGTGTGCCAGTAATTGGCGCCGCGTGTTGTTGAAATTCGATTTCAACTGAATATCTTTCTTAAATGCTACTTTGGAAGAAAGCACTCAATAAATATATTCAAGAAATAGCAAACTGATTGTACTGCACACATGCAGTTTTTATTGCATTTTTTCACACTGTACTTTACACGGATTCTCCACTATTTGTTGTGGTTTATTGCTCTCGCTCCTACTGTTGTTGAGTGTTAATCATATAATCAACGCGGTTAAATTTAATGCCACACTAAACGCACATTAGCAAATTGATTGCCATGGAACACGCCGTTGTTGACTTCGACACCGAACAACCAAAACAACTAACACGGCAAGCTCACTGACTCGGTCTTGTTGGTGTTGTTGGAAAACATCAAATGAATTCTGACAGCTAAATCGCGCTAAAACATGTGTCAGGACATTTGTCGCAGATTTGCTAAACATAACGACGGCGACTCGCAAGGCAGGTAGTTGTTAAAGCAAGGACGAATGGAGTTCTTAAGCAGCGCTGTAGCGGAAGTTCTTGGAGACTTATAAGCGAATACCTACTACATTTATATAATTGATATAAAATGCTTTAATAAAAGGACGTAGGCGTGGCTTTTAGCTTCATTCAGTGATATCCTGTTCATATCGTTGCCTTTTAAATCTCTTAGTAAAGTTGGTGAAAATAATCAGCAATGCAATTTTGTTGATTATCTTTTAAAATTCGAGCATTGAAAAAATATTTGTTAAAAAAATGCTATCTTACTTACAGTCAAAGCGATTTTTTCTTCCATGAAATCCTTGAGAAAAAAAAATTCTTTTTTTTAAATACTCATTCATGTTTTTTTTGCTTTATCAAAGGATTATGCAAAGACATTTTTTTTTTTCATTTATCTTTTGTACCATTTTTTCTACATAATTTTAAGTCTTATAATTTTATTTTAGAAAAAATTCCTTAAATATTATCTTGCGCAGCGGCATTCAAAATGCTTGAAGATTTTTACTTTCTTCACATTTTCGTTGATGTTATCTGGAAACAAGCGGTGTCATAAACATTTGAATAGCAGGCCAGTGTTGCCAGCTCAATTTAAATTGTTTGAGAAGTTTAACAAACATTGGCATTGCAACCATATCAAACGTTGGAAATACAGGACGTAATTTTACGAAGATTTCACACAGGCCCGGAAAGCAGTGAGTCACGCGATGTCCTTTCAACCAGCACATAGCTCCCAAAGATCTCAATTCTAAGCCATGCAAATGGGCATGAATTAACTCCTAGTCGAAACTGAAGGCTATCTAAAGCCTCTGCTATTCTCTAGGAAATGGCATGCGCTTTTAATGCAACTTCGCACCGGGACAATAAAGTTGAAAACAAGACAGTTTTTTCAAACAGCACTGATATGTGAGTTGACTAAAAACTTTTTTGAAAACGTTTGACGAAGCCAAAGTACCAAATGTACTTTCTGAGAGCTTGAAAGTTACTACAGTCACGATTATAGAGATCTTATTGCAATGAAATTATATAGAAAAATATATGTTGTGTTCTTTGTCTTCTTAGGGGCATAGCGAGCGCCTTCAATTCTTTTCAACATTTTGCCGATTCACGAATTTTTCGTTATAGCGATCGTTTTAGTGTACCCAATTTATCTCCATTTCCAGTGTTTGATTTGAGCGGAGATCGTATTTTTTGGCATATGGTGAGAAATTCAACATTAGAGATGATCTAGATCACCAAATTTTCTGAATTTAGTGAAGACAATTTGTGGAGAACGCTTTGAAATTTGGAATAAAGCATTGACCTACGCATTGATTATTTTTATGTATGAAACATAGGTCAACGGACCGTTTTCCGCTGCCTTAACAGCTCAAAGTTTCGCAATGACAAGTTCTCGTATGCGAATTCAGCTGATTTCACCAAAGCTTCAGATGATCGAATAAATCATAATCTCTTCTCAAAACTTAGCTTTAAGTGATCGCCAGTAAAAAATGTGACGATTTTTATGCACTCACTTACACGCATCGAACTTCCTTTACTATGGCATTTTAATGTTCCGCATCAAGAACGTTATATATGCTCATCCACATAATATTTATCGGAAGTAAGTCATAAAATTGGGCCACGCTTTGATAATTTCCAAAAAAGAAAAACTATGGCACTGCAATTCTTCTTTTATAGCTGGGAATCAGCAGTACACTTATAAAAAGCTATTGATTATATGGGAAACGTACAATACGTCCACTTTAAAATTAACGACTGGAAAGTCGAAGGTTAAGCCAACAAAATCATCAGCAAAATGCCATCAAAAGTTTAAGCTCGCGTTAGTTTAAACTTAACTAGTTGAATCTAAGTAAAACTTCCTAAAAATTACTAAGACATGACAAAAAAAAAATTTTTTCCATAAAAAAATATCGCCAATATTCTGATATTCCTTTTACAAAAGAGTTAATGTGAGATTTATGCTTTAAGTTTTGCATAAAAGTTTCTTTTAGCTTAGAGCGAGGCAACATAGCTAAGAATACTAATAGCTGTAGTAGCTAAACTATATTATAATTCTTCATTTTGACTTGGGTTCAATCATTTTGCCATTTTACATCTATGCCGATTTGTCCATGTTTAATTAAACATACAATGGCTCCGCTAATAACATAAATTTAGACCGCATCTCAAAAAAAAGTCAAATATATAAATTTTAAATTCCTTAAAAACAAAACTCCTGATTACAAAGAAAAGTTCAATGATAAATTGCCGCCGCTTCCCACAAATGGAACAAACAACTTTACAGTTACTTCCCAGATGGCTACGCTGTCGAGAATGAATATCACACGCTATCATCATGTCACAGACATTGAAATGTCAAGGCCTTTCTGTCCTTACATCAGCTCCATTGCTGTGCTGTGCTGTGCTATGCTGCGCTGCTGTTTGTGTGCCATTCACTGCTGTTATTTCGTTTGCTTCCGCTCTCACAAGATGCTCACAATGCTGTGTACTGTCAGCTTAAATGCCACGTCTTGCCTCCCGCCCAAAAACAACAAAAACCAAACCAAAAAAAAAGCGAACCGATGCTACCATTCAAAGTCAACTTGACTGCCTGTATTACGCATTTTTGCTTTTTGGACCAACACAATGTTCTTACTACGCTGTGCTCTGTCAGAACACAGGTCTTTCGTTGCTTCGTCTCTTTGTTTTCCTCACTGTCAACTTTTTTATGTTTTCTTGTGCTTCCTACCATTTCAGCTTCCTACCCGCCGCCCAGTGACGGTATTATCTTCCCTTTTATTCCATACGCTCCAGGTGTAATTACTGCCATTCGAGCCAGTAACAAAAATGGAGTGAAAAATGCGTTTCAAGTTTACGTGGATTTGTTACGGATTACGCTTGTATTCTCTTTGCATTTTACGTTTCCCTAAGTGAGAGGTATACGTGCATTTTCTGTGTTTTTTTTTTTTCATCATTTGTAGAACAATTTGTGATCGCGTGTCATAGATATTTTATTTTTCTGTTGCTTTGCTCGTTCTGACAGATGAATGTTTTGTTCAGATAATGTTATCACGATTTTGGCATAATCGTTTTTTTATACAATATATAGATTTAATCTTACTTTGAAATAAGAATTTTAATCTACTCATAAAAAAAAGACAATTAACCTACGGAGAAAGTCAATTTCCACATGAAATTTTGAAAGATAACTACAACAACGTAGCAACTGTCTGATTCGTTGTATTTATATATAGGACAAAGTTCGATATTTAAGTCTTTTTGAAATTCTCTCATTCGTACTCAAAACCTTCAAAAGTATTTTAGTTGTTAGAAACTAGACCGGAACTATGCCAAAACTTTATTCGAGAGCATGTTTTGTCTCTAGAAAGACTTGCTTTTCTAGAATATTCGACCTATGTCCACTACGTCATAAAAAAATTACATTTAAAAGTTAGCAAATACCATTAATGCATAAGATTCACACTACGTTATGAAAACTGTGAAGAAACATGGCTTGTAGACTGGAGAAAATCTCAGATTGTCAGATAATACTCCAATCCAAACAGCCTGCACGAATACAACCAGTTCACAGCAGTTAGTGCGAGAGTAGTAAGGCGCTAGTGCGAAATGGCAAGCAATGAGATCTAAAACGAAAGTACTATGGTTTTTCAAGTGAGAGCGGGACGTAGTCAGTATTGCTTGAGGGAAGAATCGGTAGTTTTCAGGATTACACAACAATATTCAAGGGTTTTGTATAAGTTAGCAATGGCTGAAGTAACTACAAGCCCGTTTACTAAAGATGCCAGCTGAAGTGCTAATGTGCGTTGATTATATTGAGCTTAAATTATTCTAAGTACATTTTATTTTTGATAACCACCTTCCCTTTGTTCGTCGTTGACATATTTTGCTGATGCTGCAGTGTTGCCGCTTCTGCTCTAGTAATATTTCAAGCACAAGTTAATGTAATAAATCTTTTAATTTAGTTATAGAGGAAAGTCGGGAAAGTATAGACAGCGTAGCGGATAGGCGGTCTACGGTACGGTACCCTACTTAGCGCCAATGGTTAGAGCGCTTTATTGGTTCAAGCCGACGTTTGCTGGTCGTTTTCCGTACTTCAGCGTGTAAGCTTACAGCGCTGCTAACAACGCTGCATCGTTCAATTTCCCAACAACGATAAGATAAGCAACTTTGAGATAATTCTTTCACATTTCTGAACCTCTGAGCTCTAATCCCGGAACTCGGCGTGATTTTGGGACAGAATTTTCTAGTGTGAACACAGTCAGAGACGTTTACAGACTCGTCGTTTTACTTCTTCTACGGAGGATTCCGCTCATACTTTTAAAAGGTGATCCAATAAGAGCTTCCTACTTGTTGCTTCAATTCTTGTACGAGCTGTATTTTATAACCCTTCAGACCAAGATCACGCCTCAAGATACGCTACAATGATCCATAAGAGATGCCCAAAGCCTGAGATCGGCGACGAATCGATTGTTCACTTTTTTCACGAACACTCTCTGCTACTGCAGAAATATTCTCAAAATTACGGGCTGTATGCACTCTGGTTGAAAGATAAATGTCCAATAGTTTAAAATTGGTTCGAAATTTGGTGATGGTGTTACGAATAGTGCGCTCAGTTAGACGCTCATAACAACCAAGATGATGTTGAAGAACTCTATAACATTCTCTAACTGATGACTGATTTTGGTAGTAAGTTTCCACAGTTAATAAACGTTGTTCAGGAGTAAGCCTGTTCATGATTGAGTCGTATTGAACACTGAACACAAACGTCATATGGACAAGCCATTTGACACATGACAGCTGTCAAAACAACCCAGTTGGAAAAGGGACCTTGTATTGGATCACTCTTTAGTGTACTTCATTATACATGTAGCTAAAATTCTATAAAAATCTCCGATTCTTGGGAAGTGGGGATAGTGGCAGAACATTAGAGTTGCGAGAGAGTTTGGCAAAAGTAATTTCTTGAAATATTCCAACAAGGATAGTCAAGATATGAACATTGTCAAAGCAATTTGAAAATCTTCCAGTTTGGTTGAGAGCTGTCAGAAATAATATGGAAAATTCACTTATTAAAAATGGACACTTTATTTGCAGCAACAAATTACATTTTCCATATGTACACGGAGACAGGTTGGTAGGTAGGTAGCAATAAAACCCAAAAGTACCAAGTCAACTTTATTGGCACTGAAGGAGCTTATGTCTTCCCTGTCATAGAGGTTGTTGCGTGGTTGCCTACTCAAAATGCGTATGAAATGAAATAAATTCTTCACGCTGCCTAAAAGATTAACATCATAAAACAGCAAACGAGGACAAAAAGGAGCACAAGTAGTGGTAGCAGGCAAATTAGAAAGAACAAGGTTGCCAACTTGTGAGTATTACGTTTTATTACATTTTAAGCGCTTAAGTGGCAAACGCATGCAAGGAGTGTCAGCAGGAAAGGGAAGAAGAGAAATGTCGCGGTAAGCGCTAAGACATTGCAAAGAAAAGTAAAATGAAACTGTTGGGATAGATGATGCCATAGCAGAGTAACTTAAAACATTTGAGTGGCGGTTATTTGTTTATTTTTGAAGAAGCTGTTTAAGTTCACAAGTAGGTGGCGTTGTTTCAAAAGAAATGAAAACAAAAAACTCAAAAGTGCGTGTAGCAACTGGGGCATCAATGGTAATGTGGCATGAGCAAAAAAAAAATGTGCTGTATTTAACTTTACCGCAAGTTTTTTTTTCGCAAAACGCTAAGTACTTAGTTGTTGGTAATGAAGCGGGATCTTTGAATTGGACAGAGCTTCTTGTGAAGTGTGGGAGAGAACGAGACAAGAAGTGATGTGATGTTCGACAACAAAAGTAATAAAAAAAAGTAAATGTTTGGCATATGAAAGTAAAGTTCGTAATGCGGCCAAATTTAAAAAGTTTTGAGAGCTTGAAAAAAGTTTAGCTTATCATCAGGCCTTAAAATTTGTTGAGGAAATTGTTGAGCTAAAACAAAACTAAAACCGCTTAAGTCTTCCAGCATTAGTTAGTCTCTCAATTCACGCCAACATTTTTCCGTATGGAAAATACTAATGGGTTTATTTCTACGGAAAACATTTTTTTATATATTAAGGGCAAATAAGTTTAGTGATATACACCCCATGCACTAAATAATTCTAGTTGCTTTTGCAAAATTTACATATTAAACAACTTTTGATCAATATGTCAATCAAATTTATAACATGACACTGAAAAAAAATGTTTCAATCAATTCAAAATTAATATTTATATCAACAACTATAATAACAATTGATGATTTTAACAGATTAAAATAAACAACAACAACGACAACGACTGTTGCAAATTGCAATTAATGAATATGAGAAAAAAGCCACAGCTCATGAAGCGAACTTAAATGTTTTAATTTTATTTTAATGAGTGCCTTGTCCACATGCCAGACTCGTATGAAAAATAAATAAAAACTTGACAACGCCCCTTTCTTCAAGTAACTGCGAAGTAGTACCACTGTACGTACAATGATGCTGTAGGTAAACAACAACAACAATTAGAGACATGTTGGGAAATCTAAGGTCGGTTGAGTTCGCTTTTATATGCCATTTAAGTACGTGAAGTATGCAAGTAAGTAGCACACGCTTTTGGAAGCGAGAGATTGCCGTGTGGTTTGCTGAATGTGTAAGACCGCTAACAATTCGCTTCCTGGTCAACATAGTCTACCAAAATGGCGGATTATCCCCACAAATGCTACTGAGCAATAGACAGACAACAGTGCGCACCGAAGATAATATCACCGCTTACTATCGTAAAGTTTAAGAAGGACATCTCGTCCGTTCATTTTATGGGAAATTTAGCAGAAAGGCCTTGTCATACATCCTTACAAGATTCAAGAATTGCAGCCAAATGACCAACAACCTTGATGTCATACATTTACTGAATGACCTAATAACTAACTGGACGTTCGATACCAGTTTTCCAAGCATAATTTTGTTTAGCACTTGTAAGATTCTGTTTCTAAAAACATAACCTCAAAATGAATTTCAAAAATGTTTGAACATTATTTTTCGTGAAAATCATCATATAACAAATGCACACACACAAAGTCCATACAGCGTATCCCACTCACTGTAGGGCATTAAATTTGCGCACCGACTACAGCAATAGTGAAATTTGTAAACGCGGGTGGATGGGCAATGCAAGAAACTAATTATCGACTGGAAAACTGAGTAAGAAAATATCTAAATTGTGGAACAACAACAATAATAACCGCAAATAATCACTGAGCAAGTACAACAACAACGAAAACTATGAAGTCTCTGATGATGACAATACAGCACAGCACAGGCGCACAAAAAACGCACGAAATGAAAAAAAAAAAATTTTTTTTTTAACTAAATTACTAAAACGTGCGAATATTAAACGTTACAACTACGTTCTATTAAACTCGCGTATTTCGACAGAGATAAAGAAATAAAAAATAAAATAAAACAAAAAAAATTCTACATACCCTCTGGCGTACAATATTGAAATTGAAATTAACGCTGGTGGTGTTGATAAGGAAAACATGTGACTGACAGACTGACTAACTATCGATGATGACTCACAGTATTAAGTTAAATATAACGTAACTAGTGAAGAGTCAGTAGCAGCCGTATGTATTATAGCTCCAACAATCTAATCTTAAAAGATATTGCACATTTTTTTAATGGAAGTTCAGGGGATTCATTGCAAACTTGTTAGTTGTTAACAACGCTTGAAGTTTCACAAACAACTGTGCAAATATTAGCTATGTCAACTGATTTGTTTAGGGATTGACACGTGCCGACTTGGTACAGCTTAACTTTGAAAGGGAAAACTTAATTTTACAGCTTCAGTAACTGTAATTTGTAGTAGTGATGATTTGAAAAATGTAAAAAATTATTTATTTTCAGTCTCAAATAACATCAATTATATGATATTAAATAAAACAATCAAAGCTGATTATTGCTGTGGACTCTGCCTATTCCTCTTCAAGCTGCTAGAGAGTAATATTGATTCAAGTAGGTATAATCGAAAAGATGTGAAACCTACAATTCGTTGTGCCATTTATTCCTTGACTAAAGTAGACTAAATGCAAACTGACTTGTAACCACAAATAAAGCGAGTTCTACCGCATTAATAAAAAGTTTTCGGGAAAATGTACCGATCCTATTATAGTATCAACAATCGAATCTCATAATTGCGTAGAACTCTCTTTCAGCACGACCTATGTATGTTGTTACGAGCGCATACCAAGGAAGTTTTAAGACTTTTTCACTTACAAGCGGCACTAGGGTCAGCGCTGCCTTTAGACTTTAGGGAGACCGTAGCTAAGACATAAAAAAAACTGGGATAGGTTTTTAATTTAAAAAATAAATTCTTATAATAATAATAAAATATTATTACCCAACCGCAGAGAAAACAAGATGAGTAATAAGCAAACTAGTCTCAGAGGTGTTGATAGTTTTATCTGGCAACGCCATCAAAATCATTTCAACCGCCAGTTATGTTGTGTGCACTTTCCTAACACAATTCCCATACAAAACACTATTTCGGTTTTTCGCGATTTTCCAATTTTTCTTTCAACAACAAACAAAGTGAAAAACAAAAATCAAGCAAAACCGTCATGTCACTCGTGAGTTATGTGGACTCGAACAAACATCATTTCATTTTTATATATCTTATAGAGATATTATTTTTCTCCACTACGTTATGATCAACAAAATCAAATAGGTCTTCCTGTTTTGTTTACCACAGAACATTCACAAATCTACACAACCTCTTCTCAGCTTAGAGGCCCCTGTAACATGGGGTATAGGTCTTGGTCCTACCAAAACCTCTACCATTCCCTTAATCCGGCACTAAATTGTGGGCCCCCTTGAAATCGGGGTCCGGGGTTATGCCTTAATCCAGCGCTGACTATGCTTTTCTCTAAATGATTGGTTAGCTGGTGTTATCATCAAGTTTTTTAAATGATGTGACTTCTAAGCTTGTTTGGAGGAACTCTGTATACTGCTGGCACTCGCTAAAATAATAGCGGAGGTGAATCGGTTGAAAAACTTTTCTAGACAGACGTGGGATCACTTTCTACAGATCGAATATACAGCTGACCTGTATTTAAAGTATACTTATTTCGATAACCAAATATGTTACAAAACATAATAATATTATTTTACTACTTCGTGAGCTGAAAATAGGCCTTATCAACCTATTTACTTTAAGCCATAATATCTTTGAAGCTACAACTTCTGTAAAATTTTCATGGCTTTATAATGCCTTAAGACCTTAAGGAATCAATGTCATTACATTCAGATATCCTTTTAGTGTTGAACATTTTAGCTTATCTCACAAATATAGTGTGGATAAAACACTCTTGACACAGTAACAAGCAACATATTGTTGCATCATCCTTTATGTCGAATGCATTAAATACAACAAAAATGAAAACGACAATCAAACACAAAAACTGCAAATAAATGTACAAACAAATTATGTAAAGCAATAAAATTCAAGAAGAATTTTAATCGAATGCAAAACATAAAGAACATCAATTTTGCAATTAAATGAAATGGAAATGAAAATTGCATTTGTATATAAAATTTATTGTGAGTGAACGACTGACAGCAATACAGTACAAGGTCAGCAAATAAAGTGCATTTAACTTGCAAAATTACACAGATACACACACGCACAGAAATACAACCAGGAGCTGGCAACATAATTGCAAACACAAGTCTGTGAGCGCAAACAAAATGAAATTATCTTTCATTAGTTAATGCTCGTATGCAAAGCTTTTAAATCAAAGTTGGGGAAAAATGCGTTGAAAATAAAGGGAAGGAAATACTGCTATAGTAGCAATATACTTGAACAACATACGCTTACAGCCGCGCCCTGCAATATTAATTCGGCTGACGATTTATTTAGCCAGGTTATCAGGTTTTTTGCATTACTTCTTAAAGAAATATCGCCTTGGAACACATTGCTTTCATAAAAAATTCCTTTGAGCTTCCTATTTATTTTTCTTACGAAATAAAATTATCCAGAGATTAAAGTAGTGCTGCAAGTAATCGCCACACAAACAATCGGTTAAGAATGACATAGCAACAGCATCAGCAAAGCCTTAAAGCTGCGGGAGCTAAGACACAGCTCACTACTACACTAAGAACAAGCATTTTCAATAATATCATGCGAAAATACGAAATTATGCGTTAAATAAAAATAGCCGATAGCAAAATAAAGTAGCGTTATATGTAATTGACATTTGCGTGCAGCAGCATTTTTGAGAACAGTTCTTATGAAAAACTGTAGTGAATGAAGTGACAAAAAATACAAAGTGCTAAGTGCAATACAAATTTAAGTGGGTGATACCCAAAGCCACCGATTGCCATAGTAGCCATTTCAAACTCAAAACTGAGATAACGTGAGTTAGATATATTCTTTGGTCATATTCTACGAGAGCCAAACTAAAACCCAGTGACTTGGAAACCAAACTGCAGACTGTAAGAGTTCGTCTGAGCTTTAAACATATTAAAAGTTTGGTCCGCCATTCCAACTCTAATTTCCCAGTTTTAAGGTGTTCTAAAGTAACTTTTGATTGAGTTCATCACTCCGAATCGAGTAGTACATTTTGGTAGCTCAAATAATCCTGCCAAGCCACTGACTGTCTTTCTAAATTATTTCTATTTTTGCCAGTACAGCAGCATGCCGCGCTGTAAACGTTAATTTACATCCATTAGATTTAACTTCAATCAAACAGGTGCTTACGTTGACAATCAATAGAGAAGCACCACATGTAAATCCACCCACATGCATGTAACGAATGGGTCATGGAAGTGCCAAAATCTATGCCAAAAATACTAACGAAAATTTAACACAGTTTTGTTGCATACTTCAAGGAGCATGTGCATAGCAAACATTGCATACGTTGGTAACGTCCACAAATGTCCTTCGCTATGGTAAATCCCCTTGAACTATTTGTTCGTGCTTCCGCACTTTGATTATTGCTGTCTCATTCCAATGCTGTCGCTGCTGATTCCCAATATTCTTGCATATGCATTTTGGACATAACATGGTATATGTTTGCCTCTCTGTATGTATGTATTTCGGCTGAATTTGACCTAAATTCGCATTTGTTGCAACAACAACAAAAAAAGGGAACATTTAAGCGAGCACTTGAACCATGAGCATGAAGCAGAATATTGTGTGACATCGTATGTCCTTGATGCATTTTTGCTTGTGCAATGCGTTCGCATGCAAATCAAACACATGCACTTGCATGTGAGTATACATTAAACTGCACTTGTACCCAGCAAGCAGCTTAGGTCGCAATAGATTCATGTTACCTGAGAGCTTATACCCCTCGCTCTAACGATTCGCCAAAACGATAGGCTTATGAATTATAATAGAGAATATCAAGCGAATTAAATAAAAATATATCATATGCATAATAACAGATTCAACAATCGTCTATGAGTCATTCCATCTATAATGGGCCTATCATTACCCTCATGTTTTTTTAAATAGGCTGAAACTTTTTTCAGTGATTTGTCTATCATGTAGTAGATATAAAAAAATTCGATAAAATTTTTTTGACCAATATTATTGCTTAAAAAAAGTTTCAAATTGTGTTCAAAAACGCTTGCAAGTAAAACAAAAAAATTTATTGATGAATATAAACAAACCAACACAACCCAAATTAGCTTTTATATTATTTTTAGCATCTCCCTAAAAATACATCTTGTACTAGTAGGTGGCAAAAAAAATGCAAATCTGAATAAATGAAAGCCTGAACGGTTTCTATGTGGTAAAAAATAAAAAAATTGACTTTTTAAAAAAACATCAATTTCCCAAATACTCCATCACCGATTTCAGCCTTTATAGGCTCAAAATTTTTAAAATATGCAGGAGTATCATCCCACGTTTTTTTACCCTATTTGATTTTACAAGCAAATATTTATGATTTGCAGTGTAAATTGAAATATTGAAAAGTAGAGCGAGAAACTTCCGTTATATTTATTTCATAAATATTCCACTGTATACACTCACTTTAGATGCTTGTAAAATGAAATAAGGTGAACAAAAATTAATGAAATTTTCAGATATGGTACTCCTGAATGTTCTGAAAATTTTGACCTTAAAAAGGCTGCAATCAATTCAAATTTTATTCTCTCGCTTTCATTCTAAATATTTCAATTTACATTGCAAATCATAAATCTTAACTTTAAATGCTTGTAAAATCAAATAGGATGAAAAAACATGAATAAAATTTTCAGGGATGATACTCATGCATATTCTAAAAATTATGAGCCTATAAAGGCTGAAATCGGTGATGAAGTATTTGGGAAATTGATATTTTTTTAAAAAGTCAATTTTTTTATCTTTTACCACATAGAAACCGTTCAGGCCTTAATTTATTCAGATGTGCAGTTTTTTGCCACCTACTAGTACACATCTACCTAAAAATAATATAAAAGCTAATTTGGGTTGTGTTGGTTTGTTTATATTCATCAATGAATTTTTTTGTTTTACTTGCGAGCTTTTTTGAACACAATTTGAAACTTTTTTTTTAAGCAATAATATTGGTCAAAAAAATTTAATCGAATTTTTTTATATCTACTACATGATAGACAAATCACTGCAAAAGTTTCAGCTTATTTAAAAAACATGAGGGTAATGATAGGCTCATTATAGATGGATTGACCCCTATATGCTTGCTGGGTAATCATTAGAAACGTGCGGGGCAAAGTCTGAGTTCGTACTTAGTAAACGGTTTTTAATTTTACTGTCCTTTTTACGACAACTAAGTCCACGGCGAGTTGTTGACATTGGTGAAATGTACTTTGTTTATGGTGCAACAAAAAATCAGCATCAAAAAATTTAAAAAAAAAAACCAAACAATAGTTGATTTTCGTGAAATGTTAAGGATAAAGTACTCGCTAACGACCTTAGCGAGTAAGTGTTCCGTTAATGCTCGATAACTTTTACACACACATCATTCACAGACCCATTGTAGTCGAGCTACAGATGGGAAGACTACAAAGGATCAACATACCACAGACCAAGAAATGGAAAGACCGTGTGTTTAACTTCTCATGTCAACCACTTTGGATGCTAACTTCCTTAGGCAAAGTTCTACAAAGTTTCTACATTGTCAACCGATTACAGCAGATACTTTAAAAGCTGGACTTATCGACAAGAAGTACTACGGGGTAGTAACACATGACGTCACGAATACTTTCATCTGAACAATTTCGCCGTGAATATAAGAAGTAATTAAAACAATCTCGAAACACCAATATATTTGCTGCAAGCGATTGGTCACGAGCTACTTTGAATCTCTGATGATGACGTGAAGTATGGGATGTCTCACGAGGTGCTCTGAATCCCAATTATATATATCAGCATCACTTATAGTACTACGTCCGACGGCAATGTAGACGATATCACGCTAATCATGAAAAAACCAAAGATAGTTTACAGGTACTTTGTAGTGAAGCGATAGCTTGTGGTTCAATACAATGACTGTTCAGAGCAAACCTAGAGAAAGCAACTAAGAATATGTAGGTAATTCTTGAAGCCACTCAAAAAGTACGAGAGATTTTCAATTTCAGAGAGTACAATAATAAGATAATTTCTCAAATCCATTAGGTGTTCGGATGAACATGTGTATACTTTTAAAGGACAATTTGGCTCTATACAAAGGCTATTGATAAAAATTTATAAGCCCTATCGTAATCTACATTGTGCTGGTCAAGGCTTATGTAACACTTTCAAGGACATACGAGCCTGGCATTCAAGTGAACTGGCGCTCGACCGTATTTATAGAGTGGCGCACCAAGCAATTCGAATGATTATCAATATATTTACATCCAGACATATACGACGAACATTTCCGGTGTGGTATCAACTTGCACTTACGCAGCTATTAAGTGGACATGGCTGTTTGAAATATCCGCCATTTTATGCACGAAACGTGCTTTTCGTATTATTTTGGAGAAGTGGAAGATATTATGCGGAACTATTCGCGCTTCGACGATGAGTACATAGAGAGACAAGAGACCTTCGTAAAATTTGTCCCAAAGGAAAGCCTCATATCAAAAGTGTATGAATCGCTAGCCAAGTCGTAAGTGGTACAGCAGAGATGATTAAACTCTGCCTTCTCGATCTGCATGTATCTGAGCAATGAAAACACAAATACCAGCGACGCCACCACTGGTATGGTCGAAAGCAGCGATGGGCAAAATATGGAAAATGAGCTAAATGTGACTCTCTACAACAAGCACTTAATTTTTCTAAGAAAAATATCCAAAACAACAAACATAAGTACTCTACGCTGCTACGCAAATTTTTATTATTGCGGATTTTCTTGTGCGCGCTATATTCACATTGAATTTACATTGGGATTTGAATTGTTGTCATTCAGAAAAAAACGAAGCGAGCGAAAAAGCATATTGAGGACAACTTCTCTCGTTTCGTTTACTCAACATACTTTAATTTCTGCACTCATGTTGTTCTTGTTTGATTCTTGGAATTACATTTTAGTTTGTTGCTGAATTTTTTTTGTTGCTTTCGAGGTCATATTTATGGTGGGCTTTTTTGTTGCTTTTATTGTAAGTTCATCTCGCTTCTAAAATTTTGCCGATCTATGGTCAAGAGGCAAAACTTTGAGCAGAAATCTTACAGCCAGACGAGAGAAGTTTTTAAGCAGGTTAAAATCCTAATTCTTAAAATACTACTGCCATGAGCATCGAATTCTCAGTAATGATCGTTGCCTGACGCCAAAAACTAAAAATAGCCAGCAAAGTACATTTCTCATTGAAAAAGCCTAGACACGTTAAGGTTCCTTTAGTGCAACTTAAAGTTCTTACTGACCTATTTTTGCAATCAAAGAATAAGTAATGACGCAACAGTTTACCGACACAAGACAGGATACAACAAGGACTCTTATTCTCTTAATAAAACCTTTCATTTTGTGTTGTTAAGTTTTACATGCGTACTAAAATATTTTTTAGTATATAAAATTTTTCCACTTAAAACGCATCAAATTTTCATTTTACCACCAACAAACAACAGCGGTCCTCTCCTCATTTCTCACTTTTAGTATGGCATATAAAATTTTATTTTACGATATCTAAAAAGAAAGCACGGCGGAAAAATTTGAAGGCTACTCAAAGTAAGCTGCCCTTCTTCACCTCAAATGTCCTGGTGTTGGCCTTACACAGCAGAATGGCGTTTTGACTGCGTGTGTGTATCTGAATGGAAACATTTAATCAGCAGTTGCAGAGCAATCCGAAATGAGGTTATAGAGGCAGAGGAGGTATGGGAATAATAGCGTTGAAGTTGGAGGTAACTTCAGCTATGTACATGTTTCTTTGTGCGTTTGTTGATATCCTGTGCACGACGACCCATGTGATGACGGTCATATTGGTGTATGAGAATGGTAGTGATGGTGGGCGATAAGAATTGTTGTTGTTGTTATAGTCCTCATGCGACAATTGCTCCAATTTAACAACAATAATAACAACAACAGCAACAATGACAACAATGACAACTTACTCAGCATGTACTAAAGAATTTTAGGGTTTGAGTCAGCCTTGTACTCATGTCGATGATGTTGTTCTTGTTGTCATTGGAACTAATAAATAGGTTAGCTAGAATGTTGACCGCGTGTTTGGTATTTTAAACGCTTTGAAATGAGAAGCGTGCGTGGTGAAGAGAATATTCCATCCGTTCACAACAGCTTGTTCCGTTCACTTAATGGAAAATTTTGCGCAGAGATCTTAGTTTGAAGGTTTGCGAGCATTGAAACCGAATAAGCATCGTTTCCGTCGAAATTTCAGTCAATGGGCTCAAAATCATGGATTCACTGTTTTATCAAAAAACTTTGTTCAGTGATGAGACCCTTCTTTGGCACAATGGGTGTGCCAAAAAACAATATTGTTGCATTTTGAGCAAAGATAATTCACATGAAACTATCGAAATATTGCTTCTCTCCAACAAATGCACAGTTTGGTGTGGTAAATGGGCTGGAGGAGTCATCGGACCATATTTTTTTAAAAATCAAAACAAACAATCAACTTATTGAAGGAAACATTCGATGATCGTATAAATTCGCGTAAGGGAACTGTAATTTCGGCTCCAACATCTTGTGATTTAACGCCTCTTGATTATTTCCGTTTGGACTACGTAAAGTCGCTTAACTACACTATCAAATCAACAACAATCGACGCATTGGAAGCCAACACTATTCGTGTTATTGAGAATATACGGCCACAAATGCTTGAAAATGTGGTCGTATGCTTTGTCTCTCTGATGACATTCATCAGATCCAGCCGTGATGGGCATATGCCCGAAGTTGCGATGAATGCAACAAGCAGACTCTGGACAAAGAGACCTGCCGTTTCGGTCCTGTTATTGGGCATAAGCAGATTATCGAAAATTTATTGCACAGTTAGCAATAGATAATCCAGAAAAAATGAGAATTCCGGAGAAAACCAATGAGACTCTCACTAATAAGAGCAGTCGACAGAATTTGGTCAAACCTCAGTATCTGGAACCCAAATATACCTTTCCAAAGGTTTTCAACGCGCTAACTTCGAATTCGACGTCAGAATTTCTCCGATGGCTTCGGTTTTCAAGATATTCGAACCTAATAGTGCAAGTGTCATAGTTTTTGAAGGTATTTGAGATTATATTGAATGGTAATTTTTATCTATGAAAGCATTAATGGGGTCCAAAATAGGTACTCTTCTTCTTTGAAATCCACTTTAGATTATATCGATATTTTCCTTTTTCTCCAAAGTATTGTAAATGGAAATTTATTACACATTTTCCAGTTATTCTGCTTACTGAAACTTAATTTCATTTGTATAATAAATTTCAATTTACAATATTTCGGAGAAAAAAAAAGATATCAAAATAGTTCAAAAGGTATTTGAAAGAGAAAAAGTTGTTCTTTTGGACCCAATCAAAAAATAAAAATTACCCTTCGATGTTATATAACGTCAAATATCTCGATCAACCGTGGTTTTTGCACTTTTAGCTTAGAATATCGTGAAAACTCAAACCATCAGGAAAGTTTTATCCTCGGATTCGAATTGGTTTCTAAGTAAAAAATTTGTCGACCTGTGTAATTTCTAGGCAGACAGTAACAAAACCATAAGTGGCACCATGCAACTATGATGACAATTGTATGTATTTAGTCAACTAGCAATTTAATAATTTGATCTGATGACAGCCAACAACTGAACACTAGGTAATGCTTGCAGCAGCTAAACTCTATTATTATATTGCTGTACTATCAGCAGATTTTTTAACCATCGTTCCACATTCAATGGTATCAAAACTCCCACTTAATGTACTCGCCAGTGAACACCTCACTCACCGCAAAATCGCACCTTGCATGGCCTGGAACTGCTAACACATTCTTCTGTGTGTTTTCTCAGACAATTTTAACTGAGCGTTTCCCAACTAAATGCCACAATATAATTGAAACCACCCCGAAATGACGCCTCTTTAGCAACTGTAGCTACTTCAACGCATATTAGTGTTTGCCAACTTTAAGCAATTAGTGCTGGCACTGCAACTGTTACTACCGCTGCTGCATGGAATTCCAACTCTAAAACGGGTTTGGGTTTGAATCTTTGCGTCTGAGTTCGAGTTACGCGCGTTTCTTTCTCACTTTGCAATGCAATGCTGCGCATTGGATTGACTGCATTTGGTCCCTGATATTGCATTGCATTCTTTTAGTGGGATTTTTTTCATATTTTTTTTTTTACTCTTTCGATACGGCATGATACGATACGGTACGATACTCTGACATGCATTGAATTTTTATTAAATTTGTTTTTATTTCGAATTTTATTCAGTTCGGTTTTTTTTTCCTTGTACTTTTGTGCATTTAATGGCACAGGAAGCTTAAAAAATGTGGCATTGAGAATTTTGTCGGATATTTGTACTTTTATATTATGAACTATATATTGTTGTTGTTGATATTTTTTATTGACATTATATATATCTGTTGGCACTAGAAAATGAAGGACTCCCAGTGTTTTGGTATTTTTTCGTACATTGCAGTTTTAGTGCCAAATGCCACAATCACTAATTTTTGCTCTTTAGTGTAGCACTCTGTGGGGGACAATTAGTCGGCGTATACATGGGTATTATATTGCTATCTATATATGCACATGCATCTTAGAGATTTGCAATAAACTGTTTTTAAAAACGTTGAGTAGCGTTGCATTCATCCCTTCTGTTTCTTTAACTAACCTTTTTTCAACTTGTTCCCTTTATTGACAACTTTTTCTGGTTTTCGCATTTTAATTTTACACATTAATTCCATCTGTTGCCACAGTGTATCTTTGCGTTGTCCCATTTGATTGTTAGCATTTTCATCTATTCATTTTCTTACCTTTTAATTTGACTTTTTCATGTTTGGGTCCTTTAAATCTATTCTATTTTTCTTATTCAGTTCGAATTTTCTTATCCAACTAAGTAATTTTTCATATATTGCCTATGTAATTCTTTCAATAGTTCTCATCTATTTCGTTTTTTCTTTTCCTGTTCCATCTCTTTTCTCAACTCCTCACTTATTAATATTTTTTGCATTTTTCATATCGTATAGATTTCAAACTTCCATATCTTTTTGAACTCTTTTAACTTTCAAAACTATCTATCTATCGATTTTACTATTTTTATCTGCCTTGTTATTTTCTTTCCTCTTTTTGCTCTATTTTCCATGGTTTCAATTTCATCGATTTTTCAAATTTTTCATATATTTTCCTTATTTTTCATCTTTTCTGAAGCTTAAATTGTTCTTATTTCCCCATTTTGAATTCTTTCAATCATTTTCATTCCCTTAACTTTCCATCATTTGCATTCTTCTAACTTTCCGATTTCTCTCATACTTCATTTATTGCTTATGCTTCAACTTAATATTTTAATCTTCTTTATCATTTTCGCTATATTTTTTATCTATTCAATTTCTTACCTTTTAACTTGCCTACTTAAATTTTTTTTTGGTCTTTCTATTCTTCTTATTCTTTTCCAATTTTTCCGTTTTCTTCATCTAACTAATTTTTCCGTTTTGCCGATATAACTTTCTGAATAGTTCCCATCTGTTTCGTTTTCTTTGTTTCCCATCTCATTTCTACCTTATCTATATTTTCTGATATTAATATCTTTATAACATTTCCAATCTTTATATCTTTTTGAACTCTTTTAAACTGTCCATAATATCCATCTTTCAATTCTGCTGTTCTTTTCATCATTGTTATTTTTCTACTCTTTCCAATTTTTCTCATCGTTTCTAACTTTCCACTATTTTCCATAACTCCCATCTCATCGATCTTCATATTCTTCCCATCTTTTTCATTTTTCCTATAGCTCCCACTTTTTTCAATTTTACTCTACTAACTTTCCGTTCTTTCCCACATTTCATATCTTGCTAATACTTCAATTATGAATTTTTCTCTTCTCTTTGATTTTTGCTTTATTTTGCAGGTTTTTCATCTCTCCTATAGTCCTCATCACTTCATTTCCCCATCTTCATCATTTCAATTGGATCATAAGCCTAGATACACTTAGTGTCATAAGTCAACGCTCCTTGCATTCCAAAATATTTGTCAGTTAAAATTTAATGAAATACTTCATTCAAATTCAAATCTTTTTATCAGAACAGTCCATGATCGTAGTAGCAATGCTGGCGCCAAAGTTCTTTGTATTCGTTCAAGCGATGCAAATAATAACGGTATTTTTGTTATCGTTGCTATGTATAGCTTGTGTCAAAAGTGTACGCTCATTGTATTTCAATACAAAGGATCTTTCGCTTCGTAAGTATTTTTTAATGAAGAGTATGTTTTTTTATATAAATTAATCATTACAGTTACTACAGTATTTAGAATTCGTAGACATTTTGTGTGTTTGGTCTGATTTATAACGATGGAAGCAAAAAGACGGGAAATAGACGTCAGCGAGAGAAAAATAATTTTAAACCTTTGGAACGACGGTCAAAATTACCGTCAAATCGGAAGAACTATAAGTAGAGCATGGACATCGGTGCGAACAGTAGTTAAAAACTTTGAGAAGACCGGAATATTAACTTCAAAGCCAAGAACACAACCCAAATAACTGTCTCATTTAATTTTTTCAATGCAACGAAGTTTTTTACATAGGAGCGTAGACTTTTGACACAAAGTGTATTTCGTATATTAAAATGACTTCTGAGGCTTTGAGTTCAATATGAAAAAAGCTGAATATATTTAGATCCTTTCGAAAAATAACATTCGAATTCATGAAAGGAAGACCCTAGTTAATGAAAGCCTTATTTTAAAGAGTCCAGCACAGTGACATTTTAATACCTATGTCGCACACCATGCATTATTCATCCAATAAAAGTTTCATGCTTAAGAGTTGCTTTTTAAGTCTAGCGGAGCGCTGCACCGATTTGTGTGTGACTACTGTTGATGCTTGACGGTTGATTTAATGTCTTTGGGAAATTTTCTGGCATGGTTGATATCATCTGTCAGTTGCAGTTGGACTTTCTCTAGAATGTCAAAATAGAATGCAGCAAAATGATTGTGGTCTTATTAATTGATCAACATCTTTTTTCTTAATAACAATAACTTAGCTATTGCAGACATTAGCTTTTTAGCTATTTTGCTTGATGCTTAACTAGAGCTACATAACATACATTATATTCAAATTTTTTTTTTTTAATTTGCAGGATGTTGGGAACACTCTCATACTAAATTTTAGGTGACCATAAGCTGAGTACAAGGATGCCTCCTCTGGTATCAGACTATATGTAAAACTATTAACATACTTCCTAACGCAAACTACTTCGTTCTAGAACCTTAGTTTTTCATTTGTTAATTTTTTAATTTTTTTCCATAAATTCCATTTTTGTCCCACCATCCCATTTTTCCCAACAGTAACATCTTTCTAATCATACCCATCTATTCTATCTTTCATCCATATTTCATATTTTTTCTAAATTCTCTCTCTTCGAGATATCCTGTCGCAGGTTACCGTACTTAGACAACAAATCAGAATTAATTTTCAACAAAATACAGACCATTATTTTTAAGTTTGAAATCTTCCAAAAATCCCCCCGAGGTACGGCATGAAATATGCTGTGCATACTGCTAGTGCAACAATTAAACAAATCTTAACTTATTCAAGTACAAAAACGTTTTCATAACCGGCTGGCTGCTGCTACTGTGCTGCATGCAACGCGCTGCTAACATTTAGCATTCTTCATTTGCACGTCAAGATGCACGACATTCGCGCGGCGCTCATTTATTCATTTGCCCGGCAGCATAGTGCCAGACTTTTGTGATACTCTTTATTCTCTTGCAAATTCCCCACTAATAGCTGCTATGCTCCATGTACTGAATCGCTCATAATTTAGCGCTGTCTGTGCCATTGGATATTCCTGCTGCTGTATGGATGTACGTACGTACTCTACCCGACCATGGCATGTTGCGCCACGCCAAATCTGAATCATGTAAAATATCTCAACTGAACATGTGCGCGTCTAAGCATATTTTGTGGCCTAAATTCTGACAAGCTGGATGAACATGTTTACATTTTTCACTTTGATGTTACGAAAATTTATGCATGCATGGTAGAAGTTTTTGCGCTGCTGCTGGTTCGTTCAGAAACGTCATTGTGGCGTAAACATTTTGTGAAATTGGAAACAGTTTTTCAAAATAGAGAAGTTAAAATCGTAATGTAAAGAATATCAAATAAAAAAAAATCTAACAAAAGTATGTAAGTTTGGTTTTGCATAATATTTGGGTTATGTAAGTAGGCAAGGACTTTACTCGTTGTCAAAAAAAAAATTGACATCATTTAAAAATAATGTAGGAGTCATTAATGCAAACTCTCTGCGAAAAATGTTTTGTGAGCAAAAGCATAAAAGTATGCAAATCAAAATGTCACAAAAAGTCCTTGAATAAATAAAATATAGCAAAGGAAAATAGTAACAATTAGCGTTGCATGTTTTTAGGCACATGTTCTTTTGGCAGCGACTTCTATTAAGTCATTAAAGTTTATGAAAGACGTTATGGTGGCAAAACACAAAAAAAAATTGCCCAATTTGCTTATTTTTTGGCTTTAGTCGGCAGAGAACTTTATGCCATTTCGACTTTGTGTAATATTTCCGGCATTTGAGCAACTGTCCTGGATATTGTTCAATCTGGAGCTTATATTTTCAGCCACATCAGCCACTAGAACCGTATTTTGAGAATGAAATGGCGATTAGTGGTTGATGCTTGATATATCTTCAAAGAAAATAATCTAGTAATTTGAAGACACACCGCAGTCGATAGGTCCATTTCGCGTAATAATTTGCTCTCCAAACGATTCTTTCAGTAGATTGATTATGTCACGAGCTGTATGGCAAGTAACAAAGTCCAGCTGAAATAATATCTTAACAACTTCCATGTCAGTTGGTTGCAGAGCGTAATATTCTATTATCATAGCTCTGTAGCGTTTGTCATTAACTATAACATGCAGGCAGGTCTCTTTACTGAAGCAGCAGAGCTCGATGACTCACCCACCTCATAGAGCGCATCAAATATTGTAGAACATTTTTGCGGTTATAATTAATGGTCCTTGAAGATTCTCCTGTTGATTCTCTCCACAATTTTATTTGCCGACGTAGCTATTTAAAAATAAGCCTCATAACTGAAGAAAATGTTTTGTCAAAGATGCATTTAGCTAACGTAAGACGTCGATGCTGATCATTCGGCATCAGTTGGATCTCGTAAGGATATAGGTTAAGCTCTTTCCGAAATGTTTTCGGAAAAATCGAGGGAAACTGCGGACTGTGCCGAATCAACTCCTTCTCAACACTACGAACGATAGACAGTAGTGATATTATCTCGCATGCTTACTGTTTGACATCTATGCGGATGGTTACTAATCAATAGCTTATGTGTGAGTTAAAATCTATCCATGTTTCACTCACCATAAAATACAATCTTGATTTAGACAGCCACGATTTTCCAAACATTATTGCAGTTCTTATTTGTAAGCATTCTTGAAAAATACCCACTATAATGAGGAGTACCAGGAGGTCAACCTTAGTTCGGTTTTACGTTTTAAAATTGAAAAAGTCAAAAAAATATGCAAAATGTTGAAATAAATTGAAAGAGTTTGAAAAACTCGAAAAAAGTTAAATGACGTTGAAAATGTCGAAACAAATTAAAGGAGGTTGAAAAAGTCGAAAAAGTCGACAAAAAATATGGAAGATGTTGAAAAAAGTTGAAAGAGATTGAAACAGTTGACAAAGTCTCTGATGCCTATATGGTAACGGTTGAAATGGGTGTCGAAAATGGGTGGATAAACTTGAAAAAAGTTGAAAATCTAGGAAAAAGTTGAAAATCTCACAAAAAGTTGAATGAGGTTAAACATTTGAAAAAAAGCTGATAACGTCGATCAGATATGTTGAAAACAATTTAATTAGGTTGAATAAATCGAAAAAACATGGAAAATATTGAAAAAGTTCAATGAGGCTGAATAAAACGAAAAAATATGGAAAAAGATGATAAGGGAAAAGTCGGATTAATTTAAAAAATATTGAAATAGACTGAAAAAAGCTGAAAAAAACTTGAAAAATGTTGCATATGACGAAACAAATACAAAATGTTAAAACAGTTGAAAAAGGCTACAAAAATCAATATAGAAAATGATTAAAGAAAGTTGAATAAGATTGAAAATTCGAAATAAATTGAAGAGGTTGAAAAAAAAATTGAAAGATGGCTAAAACAGTTGAAAAAGGCTGATAACGTTGAAAAAAGAAGAGGTTGAAAAACTCGAAAAAAGTTGAAACAGGTTGAAAAATCGAAAGGAAAAATGTTGAAAAAAGTTGAAATATTAAAAAAATACATAAAACAACCCTTTGTTTACATGAGACGTGCAGCGCCCACTGATGCATTCTCGTCAAATTCTATTTAATATCAAAGCTTATAGCAACCGATATCTCTGATAGTGCGACATATATAGCCTCATACATTTTTTTGCTTGTATGGTAGGTGCCACGCCCACAGATGCAATTTCTTGACCAAATTTTATTAGGATCACTCTTATTATCCATTAAATATAATATTAAACGATTTTTGCTTATATGTGAGGTATCACGCCTACAGATACTATTGTGCCCACTTTTGGTGATGAGATACCTAATAGGAAGTTTATCTTCCATTTTAAATTTCATAGTGACTGTGTTGTTAGTTCTCTTATTATATTGTGGGCCATGGCATACATGCCCTTTAACAAGATAGACCAGTATAGTGGCTTTATTTTCAGTGGTATTATCTATAGTTTATGAAAATCGTAGATACCATTCCTGAAAAAATATTGAATCAAAAGTTTCAACTAAATATTAAAAGATGAAACGCACACATTGCCAATTCTACCTACTATTGGTTCGACTTAAGATGTTTATGGTCTGCATGCGTTTACCAAATTTTATTACAATATCTTGAATGATGAGCTATGAATATCGAGATAAGACGTTATTAAAATTAAAGTTAAGGGCTGTGCTACGCCTCTGTTATAGTCTTTAAAAACTTAAAACCTAAAAAAATGGTTATTTCGACCTGGCTAAAAATAAAATGCTATACACTAAGCGGTTTCATATAAAGATATGGGCATAATTGTTAGTAGCCCGGAGGCGCCAAATAACTCAGACCGGCAACACTTAAGCGCAACATTATTACTTTGCAATGAAGTAAAATTACTGTTCCCTTACGAATGAATGATACTTAAGTTCAAAAACTTAGTTCGGCACTCTTTTTGAAACACTATATTTTTCAAAAATCAAACTTTTAAAACAAACGACTCATATGAAAATTTCATAACAAAAATAAACAAAATTTGATTAATATGTTACAACACGAAAAAAAAACCGCACAAAAACTAAATGCACGGAAAAACTTGTAAATTTAGTTGTTCTTCGTTTCAGAAACGAAGAATGAATAAAATATGCAAAAACACGTTTTGTCATATATCCCAGATATATGTACATATGCATGTTTGCTTTTTTTTCTGTAAATATTTGCTTTATCGTTTCGCCGCTTTATTCATTTTTTTTTCGTATTCTTTGCACATGCTAAACCGGCAAACACCAGACACCATTTAACCGACTACAAGTACAACCAACGTGGGCGTATGAGCAACATTTAATTCAGTGCGCAAAGTCAACCGCAAATGACGTCCACAAAAACGAACAACGACATCGACGGCGGACAGTTAACGTACGGAATACACGTGTCAATGTGCACAAGTTAATTCTCACTTTGTTGTTGTTGTTGAAGATGTTGTTGTAGCTGTTGCTGTTTTTATTACAATCCAGGATGCTAAATTCTTTACCTACGTTAGGTTGAACTTGTAAAAGAAATTCTCACAAGCACAAAGAAATACCAACCGGAAGGAAGTTGGGTGTCAACGGGCGCCATTTTTCACTATGCACCAAACACTTCGAGCAGTACCAGCAGCGGTATTTTGCCATACAACTTAAGCGAAAAATCTATAAAATCAGCTTTTCACACACAAAAGCAGTAGAATATTTTTTAGCACACATTAAAAAAATCATTTTCTTTTTTCTTTTTTTAGGAATTATCGCTTTTTTTCTGCAGTTTTCATTTTTACAGGGTGGGTTTTTTTAAATTGATGCAGCAAAATGTCTCGCATATAACGTTGACATTTTTGAAGTAATTGAAATAAATTTTTGATTGAAGATTTCTTGCTATATAGCTTAGAGGATTGATGGCTGTAATAGCTAAATTTTATTATTAGGATATCAAATGTTAATTTTTAAGATGGCCATTTATCTATGCTGAAATAAATTATCGATTACTGTGACATGAGAAAATTACGTGAAGTTCTTTGGACTAAACAACGTACCAACAAACCCACTTTTTATCGAGTAGTGAATGATTTTGAAGAAAAGTGTCTAAAGCTGATAACTGATAGCCTGCGACCATATCATACTGCAAGATCGGTGGAAACCTTGCTGATGTTCAAGGAAGTGTAACAACAACAATCCATCAACCTCAATTGAACACCGTACTCAGGACTTGGCTTGTGAAGAAAAAGTTTGCCCACAATTATGCCCAAAGATTTGCACTTGATTCCATTTAAGATTTAATTAGCATAAGAGCTTCTGCCACAAGATCATTTACGCCGCCATACATATGTAAATAGGATGAAACAGGTCGCCCATGACAACCCTGATTTCCTTGATAAACTCATAATGAGTGACGAGTAAACAGAATAGTCGGTTCTAGGCAAAAAACAAAGCCCACAAATTATTCACGAGTTAGGAGGAATCATTGTACCTTACTTCCTTGAAATTGAAAACTATATTGTAACAAGATTGAGATCTTTCTAGCGCCAGAGCTGCATAGCTTGGGATTGATTAACATGTGGTTCCAAGAAGACGGTGCCACATGGCATACACACAGAATTACTGCAAGACCTTTTAGACAACATGCTATCTCATAAAATGGTGATGTAGATTGGCCACCATGATCACCGGATTTGACCGCTCTGGACCTTTTCTGTGGGAATATCTACAGGCAAGGCAACAAACTAGTTGTTTGAGCTACTCAAGCAAAATATTCATGATAAAATTAATCAAATACCGGATGAAATATGTCAAAATGTTTTGAAAAATGAGCACAACAGAAATTTATCTAATATTGTATTCCAAACATAATTGTCAACATTGAATAAACCATTTATCAACATTAAATTCATTCTCTTTTGAAATTTTTTTCGTAGGGTCCCCTTTTTTTTTTTTTTGTATATTTTGCAGTCTCAAGATAAAGAAAAAAATCACCCTGTATATTGTTTGCACTACATTCTTACGTTACTGCTTTTATTTTTTTAGAAAATTCTGGAGAATTTCCCAAAAACCAAGCGCCAGCAAATAACAAAACAAAGAAGATGATGGCATAAAAAAAAATCGGGGACCACATAAAACAAAAAAAAACAGCAACGAAATTTGAACAAAATGCTCTCCGGTGGATGACAACGTAAAAGGATTTTGTTACGTTGCTGCTGTTTACAGTGGAACAAAAAAACAAATTTAAATTTAAAACTAAAGATATATGAGAGCAGTCAAAATGTAAATAAAAAAATGAAAATAGCAAATGGATTTGCAACATGTTCCTAAAAGTTGAATCTATCGTGTAACAATCTGAAGTTCTGAGTTAAGTAACTGTTTGGATTTCTTGCCAAAAATTAATTAATCCCAATTTCTCTAAAATTTGTGTTCGAAAAAAATAAATTGAAAACGGCCAAATGCAGTCACACAAAGTCACGCGTTCCTAAGCGCAATCCTTTATAATGTTACAAAGGTATGTATCCCTAAACGTCAATCGGATGCTTAAGATGCGCAAAAAAAAGCAAACTGTGCATCACTAGTTTTGATGATGTTTTTTTGATGCACAGCTAATTCGTTTATTTCACAATGGCGGAAGTAAACAGAGAAATTCCTGCTTATACTTTGGATGTTTACTTAATTACAATAATATTGTCAGAATCAACATTTCCGTTTATCTCCACCGTTTTCCTCATATCTCTTATTTTACAACTAAGACTCATCCTATGTATACCTTTGACCTTTCTAGCTACTGCATCTTTAACTGAAATCTACTGTGCAACTTGGCGCGGCATTTACAAAAACATTGAAGAGCATGAGTTGGGGAGGGAGCTGCTCTTAGATATCAGGAGCATAGTGGCTCAAACTGAAGGAAGCAGCAGTAGCTGCTTACAAGAAGATAACAAAAACAAAAATGTAAAGAACAAATGAGGAGTGTCAGGATAAAGAACGAAAGATGAAGAACAGAAAAGTATGTTAGGAAAATTTTTAGAAACGTTAGCATGAGTGAAGCGCTTTCGTAGGGAATTTTAGGGAAGCCAGTAAAAAGAGAACAAAAAAGAAAACACCAAAAACCGATATGACGGCAAAGTTGATGACGGAACCGAGTGAATTACGACGACAACAACGACGAGAACGACTAAAAAAATAACAACAACAATAACGTTAAGCGTAAGACAAAACTTAGGCGCAATATATCATCGCTTGTTTTACGTTTTATAGGAAACGGAAACGGAAGTGAGACATTTTCAAGCATTTGCTAGCGCTGGCAAAGCGGAAATCGCACTTTGTGGGCGCACACAAGCACACACACGAACTCAAAGCCGACGACAGAAGGCTGCACAAATACCAGCGCGCAGCAGGAACGAGGAAAACACACACAAGGATGCACAATTTTTTTTTTTTTTATTTTTTTACTTTACAGGCGAGGCAGTTTTCGCCTACTCTTTTTTGTATTTGTGCTTGTGTGCCTTTGTGTAACACCGTTACGCCCCGAAAACATAACAAACATTTATATTACAACAAATTTGTGCACACTTTAATTTAATTGTTTGTTGTAATACGTTAAGAACACGCACTTCTAACACGTTAATTACGTGTTTCATTTTCATTACGTTGCATTTGAATTTCACCTTTGACGTGGCATTACGTTACGTCAATTGCATTTAACATTTGTTGTTGCGAATAGATGATTTTTTTTATATCTTTTTTGTTGCACTTTGATTATTTGTAAATAACAAAATAAAAACGCAAAAAATGCACGCGCTACGCTGACGTCTTACTACGTCATCAAACAGTTTACGTTGAATGCTAAGTGCGCACTAAATCGCTGCCTCGTTAGTTTCTCACTTCGTTCCCTACTGCTGCTGCGGTTACTGCTGCTGCTGCAGCGAGAAAAATTCTACAACATTCGTTTTCCTCGTCGCTTTTGTCGTCGTCGCTTTTGTCGTCGTCGCTCTTTTCGTTCGTTGGTTGTCGCTTCGTTGCTCACTCATCAGTTACGTCGTTTTAGTGAAGAATTTCACCATAGTTTTTTCCTTTTGTTTTTGCTTTTCGTTTTTCATAGTCTTGCCTTTTTTGCTTTACTGTTGTTCTATTCCTTTGGCGTTCCTCCTCACAACCTGCCGCTAAAGTCCATCCTGTTTGAGTCGTTCGATATATGTGTGTTCGTGTGTTTGACACAGTAAACGTGTCATAAGCTGCGCTATTCCTCATCGTCGTGCTATTCATAGTATCCCACTAGGAAAGATGGTATGATCTGAAGCCAAGTCCTCCAAGAGGAGCCCAGGAACCTTGGACATAATCGATTCACATAGAAACAAAAGAATTGTTTGGTATTGTGGATACATCCAGGAACTTCCCAGAACTTTGGAAAATAGATCGATAGTGAACAGAACAAGCAAAACGCGGTGCAAGAAGAGTAAACCTTTTTTTAAAAGTCTCATGACTAATAAGAGATATTTAGTCCATTAAGGGCCTACTGAGTTATGTTTTTGGGAGCTCTAATGTGCTTTCTAAGAAAATCTAGATTTTTTCACGTACTTGAAAAACTTTCAAGCGCAAGTCGCTTTGCTTATGAATAAATCAAGGACCTCTCGGTCGCTATATCTCAAACTTTACATAAAATTCGAAAAAGCATCTAAATTTTCAAACATTCTATGCATAATTATGTAAGTCAATTTCAACTCATAACAGGAAGAAAATAAATGTAAACTGACCTAAATCTGAGGAAGCAGGTGCCATAGGACTCGGTCTAAGATATCTCCTTGAATAGGTTAAATGTTCCAACGGAGTAGTTTTCCCATTGAAGTGGAAGCAAAAATTCAAATTTCCCGAAACATTGAAAATATAGAGTAATTTGTGTATGAGCTTAATGCTTACAGCCTTAAAATTTTGCAAACATAAAAATTTTAGCTTTTCCGACACATAAACTAATGGGTGCATACATGTTAACTTAGTCACTCGTGTCTTAAATTCCAGCTGGGATCATTCCTACAAGCTCGGCCAGCTACTTTCGAGTATGTCTGACTTTCAACATCGTTTTAGTCTATGTGTATGGTTGCCAACGTGTCGTTAAACTTCAAATATGTATGAAGTCTAAAGTGTGTGTATGTTTGATTGCTTATCGGTGCTTGTGTATCTTTATTTTTTTGCCATTTTTGAGGAATTTCCCCTTTTTCATTCAATGTTGACTCAAAATATTGCAACTAAATTTGAACTTTTTGATATAAAAAAATTGTAATTTTAATTAAAAGTTTAAGTTAGCTTTTTTTTAACATCACATACTATTTTTCATTAAATTACGAAGATAAGGGAACTCCTGAATTTGGAACAAAATTTATGTCAATACATCAACACCACAATATAATAATTAAATTTCCTATAGAGTTATACGATTCGTATTAACTATAAACTAGTAAAGGTGTTATCTTCGGCCAGAAATGTTGAAAAGTGTTGGAAAAAACTGAAAATGTCAAAAGAATATGGGAAATGTTGAAAAAATAGAATAAAAATGAAAAACACGAAATGTATCACGCCCACTTCTCCAATTCCGCCCACTTTTGTTTCAATAAATGACATTCGTGATTGACACGCACAAACCAAATTTTAGCATAATAGCTTGTATAGTTTGCGATATGTGCCGTAATTATTCTTAAAATTTAGGGCGGTGACACACCCACTGGTACAATCCAGTCCGAATTTAATCCAGAAATGGCATTCCATAAACAAACCTCTAACACCAAAGTTCAGTATGATTGCTCATATATTTCGATAGTTATGCCACTTAAGGTATTTTAATTGTATGGGAGGTGCCACGCCCACTATTGCTATTTCAAAAGCTTTTGATTCATATGTACCTTATACCCAGTAAACCACTTACATCAAATTTCAGATCAATTGCACCAATAGTTCACTTAAAATAGTACTTACAACTTTATTTTAATGAGAGAGGTGCCACGCCCACTGATGCAATCTTGTCAAGTTTCATTGAATTTCAAAGCTTATAGAAACCGGCACCTCTACACAAAATTTTATGAAGATTACTCTCATAGCACACTATCTATAGCATTAAACGTAGTTTGCTTATATGGAAGGTGCCACACCCACCAGCACTATTGTACCAAAATTTTGCAAGAAGACACCTTTTAGCGAGTATATCTGCCGTATTAAATTTCATAGCGATTGTGTTGTTAGTTCTCTTTTAATAACGTTTATAAATATTGTAGGCTGTGCCACGCCCTTCAACACAATTTTCCAGAATATTGAATAAACTTGTATTGATGACTTCTTTCAGTGGTATCATCCCTAAAATTTTTATGAAAATCGTATGTGCCAATTTGGAGTTATACGAAATCCAAATTTTCAATTGCTAAAAAGTGTCACGCCCACTTTTACAATTCTGCCGACATTATGCTTAATTCAAGATTTATAAGATCTCTATTCGTGTACCAATTTTCATCACAATATCTTGCACAGTTTACGATCTATGGAGCTATAAAAGTTAAAATTTAGGCCTGTGCCACGCCCCTTTAAGAGCCTTTGCAAGCTTAAAACCTAGCCTAATCTGAATGGTGTTCTCATCTTCAACAAATCACCAAATTTCGTTAAAATCGCAGCATCTTTTTTTCAATATGGACTTGGGTATATTTACATAGAGTATGGGCGGAAGGCGTGGCCGTTAACCGATTTCGCCAATTTTTATATGCTAGCAGATTGCAAGAAGGTTTGACCTGTGTGCCAAATTTTATTGAGTTAGCTTGCTTAGTTTTCTCGTAAACCTGATTTCAACAGACAGACACACAGACGGACAGACAGACAGACAGACGGACACAGCTATATCGACTCAGGTGGTGACGCTGATCAAGAATATATATACTTTTCAATACCTGCCACGCCCCCTTCTATGCGTTACAAACGGAATGACAAAGTGAATATACCCTCTGTGTATGGTATAAAAAGGAGAAGGGCGAAAATCTGCCTTTCAAAATATAATTATAATGTTGCTTACCTCTAATGAAATAAACCAAAATACGATTAAGTAAATGCAAACTGGGGACTTACCTGAAATAAAAAGAAATAAATATTTTATTGAATAAACTTTAAAATATGATGTATTAGAACTCGGAAATAGCCTAGAATCACATGGTATAAAAAATCAAATTTCATTTCAGTAGCTGCTCTAAGTGTAGTAGAGGGTGTAACACTCATAAATGCAAACAATTTTTTTTATAAAATTTGACCTAGATTAAAGAGCCATTCTTGAATATGTTATCAGACTCAGTAATCTTTTAGTGTCTGGCGTAATGGGGACTTTTTAAATATGCATGAAAGTGCATATGCTTACCTATTTTATTTTTGTGGCCTTACGAGCTCTGAGAATTAATGTGTGTTTAACTTTTTTGACTTTAACTGTAAAAAGTAAAAAATTTAGAAAATTTACATTCTTAACGTAGACATTTTTGGTATGTAGTGACGAATGTATTTCAATTATAACAATTTTAGTGCGAGAGCCTATAGAAAATACTTTTATTTAGACCAATTTATTATAAGCCACATCATTTAAAGAAAATGAGTTAGAATCTTTTAATTTTCATTCAAAATTGCTTGTGAAAAAATGGTTTGTAACGCTTTGGCGCAAAGTATACGGAACCGATTTAAATTATTTCTTTTTTACAACAGCATATTTATGCTAAAAAGAATTATTGTATACTTATTTCATTTGTTTTTTAAAGTTATATATCCTTCTTTCTAGAATTAAGTTTCTACTACATACAAAAATGCTTCTTTTTTAATTCTGTGTTGTTATTGTCGTTCTTTTTTTTCTACTCATTTTTGCCGTTTATATTTGGCTACGAAGCTTAAAGAAAAGATTCTCTTTCTATTGTTCTATTTTTGTTCCTTTGAAGAGAGAAGAAAGAATGAGATGTTAAGAAAATAATATCATTATGAAAAATCAACGGGACGTGCGCGTGCGAAACCGCAGGTTTTACTAGTATGTTAAAAAAATTTAGTTTTACATACACTTTTCGAAACAAAAAAACGCATTTTCGGGGAAAAAACATTCACAATTTCTAAAATTCCACATACCTCAAAAACTACTGTTCCGATTTGAAAGTTTTGCATTGCATATTTATAACTCATTAAATTATATTTTGAGCGATATACGCGGATAATTGTTACTCTTACACTTTGGCTGACTAGCAGTAATAGAGAGAAGATCTTGGTTCATGAGACAACCTGCATCATTTCATCATGTACTGAAAGTTCGCCAAGTGTACTGAAAATTCGTCCATTATACCAATTGACCTAAGAATTTGTAGAAAAACGTACGAATTTTCCGAAAATGTCATCACTGCTCTGGCGTTGCTATGGCTAGTTTCTAAAGTTCGCTTAGTTTCCTGTATTTTTACATCCAATTAGTTTTATTGCTGGTATTTTTTAATTTACTCATTTTACGCAAGTCATAAGGAAATGCAGCTTCATTAACCTCATTATTAGATATAACAATGTACGCGCATAAACATAATTTCTTACATTTACAAATATGCAAAACTGCATAGATTTTAATACATGGAGAAAATTAATTCCTTCTCAAAAAGAATTCAAAAGTGCTCGTTCACTGCGATATTCTTGTCAGGTAAAAATTCAAATGGCTCCAAACATTAAAAGAGTAGCTTCTTTGTTGAATAAATTTCGGATTATTGTCATTATTTCCACTTGGGAATTCGCAATTTCGGACAATTTTTTAAACAAAATAACAGTTTACAAGATATTTAACCAATTTTATTGTGCCATGAATGAAAATTATGATGTCACACCATAGTAATATTCCGATAAAAGAAAGATAATTCTAATACATTATAGCCCAACCTATTTCGAAATTTCAATATAGCCTCTTACAAAATTTACAAACATATTAAAATATATGATGGGTACTTTTTATAAACAATTTTCACGTATCGAAAAACTATAGATATTTAAGAAATTGACTCATCATCGATACCTCATTAACCCTTCTGTACCTATTAGCGAAAATTTTTCTCAGTGTACTATGCATATGTACATCTAAATCTACATAGTCATAAGTACAAATGCCTTCTATTCAGAACGTGGACCTACACAAATGAAGCTGCATAAAATTTATATCGATAAGTAACGTAAGTAAAGAAAAAGTAATGGAAAATATTGTAAAAAAAAGTTGTAAAGACGCAGTAGAAAATCTATAATGTGCGCCATATATCTACTTGTACGAACAGCGCCAACATCTCTAACGAGGGACAAGCGCACATACTTACAATACATAAATAAGTGTATATGGTAAGACATTTCTTTAGATTCATTATAATAATTTTTGCTGCTCACTACTTCCTGTTCCTACTGTGTAGCAAATACCGCACCGCACTATGCCCCGCTAAACAACAGCAACGATTGCGGCTACTTGTGCACGTTTTATGCCATTAGAAAAGGTTGCCAGACTACGGCAGAGTTTGTGCGAAGGTGATCACACAAAAGCTTTTATATAAATATTGGTTGCATCGCCGATTTTACACGACCTATGAAAATAATAAGTTTTTTTGCAGGTCATCAAGGGACAGGAAATCTTTTAAGGACATCATCTGAATCACGATTTCTAAGTCAGCATATTGGTGGGAGTTCATTGTCGTCCTTTAAAAGTTATTTTGGAAACAAAAAATTGCCTAAATCGATGTGGCCGCATGTCTAAAATCCATTTTCAAAATCTTCCCATCCATTGATGTAAAACAATTTCCAAAAAATGGCCAAAAATGGGTTCTTGTAGCAACTTGTGATGCATAATATTGCATCCAGAATTTATTTTCGAACTATTGCAAAAACTTTTTAAGAAAAATGGGCCAAAAATTTCTTTGAACTCTGATTTTTGAAAAAAGAAACATTTCAAAAAAAAGGGCAAAACTATCGCTTCCGGAATCTAGAGCAACGCCCCGCCCCGGTGATATTTAAATCCTATTTTCGAACTTTCCCCATTACTTTATTAAAAGAAAGTTTTTCCCAAAACGGGTTCTGCAGGGGCTGAACCAGCTCTGCCCGAGTAGTAATTCCTGTCAGGCAAGCCCTACCATAGTCATGTCCGGATTCGGATAGAAATAGCGGACCCTATTACGGGCAGCCATGTGTGAATCTCATCAGGATCTATAAGGTGGAAACGTATTAAGGAATTCCGAATCAGGTAAAGACAAATTATACTGCAACCCTATCAGGGAAGCCTTGTAAAATTTTGTCCAGTCCTGATCAGTTTTGCCGAATCATTAACGGACCTGGTCGGTTCTGCCAAGGACGGCACTGGCTAGCCTCATTAATCCATTTCATCGGAAACCCTAATAAATTATATACAACGCTGATCAGCTTAACCAAACCAAGGATTTTAGGCTTGTCAGATCAGGTAAAGGTGTGGTTGAACGTACTTTTGCTTCAAAGAGGGAAGCACTGTAAAATTAGAGTCAAATATTAGGATCTATGTATTTTTCTCTAACCTGCTTAAAGTAAGGCGTTAACCTGATAAATCATTTGATGGAATTTTTTTTAATTTAAAAAAAAATTTTATGTTTCATCCACTGGGGTTTGAACCTGGGCATTCCCTGCTATATATTACAAACATGGACTATCTAACTATTGGCTACTATATAAAATGAAAATACAATTTTTCATTTGACAGAAAACTAACATAGTTAAGCCTCTCGGAAAAATATTGAGAGTAGCTCAATTGCTTAAGATGAGCATCTTTGATCAGTGGCATGGCGCTAGGCGATCTAGGTTTAATTCTGATCAAAAATAGTCAACAATTAAGTTATTCTTTGAAATTTTAAAAACACAAGACAAGTAAATTAACAATAAGTTCCAATTAATGAGCAGCAATAAATATGACATGGTAAAAAATGCACAAAAAAATTTGGTTCACGTTAACCGCACCAGATACACTGATCAGTGCCATATAAGGTTTGCCTGGTCCGGTTAGCCTGGCTTCATTCATGCATTTTCAAAGCTATCCAGGCTTTATCCGATTACCCAAGTTTTATTCTTTGAAGATGAAAGTAAGCTTCAACAAAAAAAATTTTATAATAAGTTGCCAAATTATAGTTAGTAGTGGTTGGGTTAGATTATTCTGGAAGATCTTATATCGATGCAGATTGTTTCAGATAAAAAAAAAGATACTTAAGTTTATTAATAGTGCTCTATAACGCGTATTCGCAAACGCAGAACATATTTAAATGCAGTGAAACATAAACTGAAAGACTGCTTCTACATTGATTTCCGATTTTTAGAAAGTTTAGCCTTACTGCGTGTCTGGCAATGAGGTAGTGGCCAGTAATTAGTAGTAAAATCATTCCAACTACACATTTGGATATTACTACAATAAAATATTTTATGGCAGAGTTACTACATCTGGCAACACTTATTTTAAGAGGGAATATGTAACACCCAAAAACTACAAGAGAGCAAAAGAGATAGAAGGAAATGCAAGCATTATTGGATCCCCATCGTAAGAGGCGCTATTTTAGAACATCTTTTTTTTCAACTCAAACAAAGCAACGGCAGCAGCAAAAGGGAAGAAAATGTTTTTCGCCATTGAGTAGAAATACCGGAAAAAGATCTACAACGACAACAAAACAGCAAGTACAATGCAAAAAAAAACCTACACAGCAACAAAAACAGTTGGAAGCAACAAAGCAGAAAAAATAAATGATTTTTTTTTGCCAAAAAAAAAACACGAAATATATGTAAAATTGGGTGTGATTTATATGGCAGAAAAATGCGGAAGAGGGAAACCTGCGTAAGGATGAGAGAGATAGAAAAATTGCAGAGTGATGTGTGCAATAAATAAAATTAAGAAAAAATTTTATTAGAAGGATAACGAAAATGAAGTGGAAATTCGAAATGGAAATGGAAAAAAGCAATAAAATTGGTGAATATTTTAAGTCAGAATTTCAGAATAAATAAAATGACCCCTAAGTTTATGCAATGAAAAATGACTTAATCTTATAATACATAAATAGGAGATGATGAAAGCAAGAAAGCACAACAGATTTTATTGCATAGTTTTCAGAAACTTTTAGCTTGTCCAGAGGACCCGATTATAGCACATGATAATTCGAAATACGAATGTTTGTCAAAATTAGAAATTTACATGAGGCTGAAGGTCACACGTTTTATGCTATCAAAAAAGTTCCATATATATTTTATATTTTACAGGTTTTAATATTAATAGAGCTTAGCTACTACAGCTTACAACTTTCTTAGCTATTTATCTTAAAGCCTTAAATAAAGTTCAAAGCTTATTAAAAATAGAAATAACAGATTTACTTTCAGAATTACAGAAAATGGACAGTTCTGTCTATGAATTATGAATGAAATTATAATGAGGATGGTCAAACTCTTCGACGAGTATGGTAATATTCAAAGAAAGCAGCGAAATAACTCGATTACTGCAAAACATTCTTGCACATTCTTGCATTTGAGCAGTGTTACTAGACAAAGCTCAAGGCTGTGGTTTTAGCAAATTACGTTACATTTCAGATGGCAGAAGCCATCTATCATCGGAGCCACGAATAGTAATCTTTCATAGAGCCAAGCAATTAAAAGTTTAGTAACGAACATAGTATCCTCCAAACTAGTTGAGAAAAGTAAGCCACAGACAATGGATGTGCAAATAATCTTCGACAAAATAAAAGCTCACTTTAGTGATATTCAGTTAGGAAATTCTTGGCTTTACTAAGCGCTTTTTTATATGTCACGATTCGTCCCGTTTTGTCTCTAATTTTCAAGCTTGCAAATATGCTATAAAAAATATCTAGTCTGTTTTTAATGAATAATTCTTTACAAATATAAAAATTGTACTAGCATGTTTTTAGGCATGGAAATAAGAGACGAAGCGAGACGTGTCGTGATAAATAAAGAGGTCCTAAGAAATGATTTTTAGCTCTGCTTTCGGCATCAATTTTCGATAGACTTAAAGAATTGTTTTTTAATGACAAAAGTAGCACACAATCATTGGAAAATTTTTGAAAGAATCGAAAGTCAAAAATTTGGATAAAAATTTAGCTGCTTTGCATACATATGAGGCGTCCAGTTGTGAAACCGGCCAAGTTAAAAAAAAAAGCTAATTTTGAGATATTCTCATATATCAAAATCTAGGCAATGCTTTATCTACTATGTTTTTAGACTAAAGAAGTATTTTTGGCAGAAATATTACATTTTTTAAATTTATTTTTGATGCATAGATTTCAAAACCGGCCAAGTACATGAACTTGCTTTCAAAACCGGTCCAGTACGTTGATATCAAAACCGGTCACGTTCACTTTTTTTTTCAAACAAAATTTGTTGATTACTATGTCAAAACTAGCCAAGTCTATGTTCAATGGATCATAATACGCCAAACCCAAAATTGTTTTCTCAAAAACATATGTGGATAAAACTCGAAAGGTCTGTTTCGAGTAAGAAATTTTATAAGCGTGTAATACGTTTAAGTTTTTCAATGAATATAGATAAAAATGAACGTTCTTCGTTGTTTTTCCAAAAATATGAAAAAGGTACTGGGCCGGTTTTGCAACTGGACGCCTCATATTGTAAAAATCAGACCATTAATTTAATTGAAAGCGACGATGCCTCAGCAAAGCAAGTCGGGACAGCACTCAATGATTTCGTAGAAAATTTTAAAGAGCGATATGAGAGCAAATTTTTGTCTACAGCTGTACAAAATAAAATCAAAAAAATCTCTGCTGACGTAATGGAAGAAGTCAAAAATTTAAGCTTCCTTGGCTATCGAAGCAAACTTTGAAAATGTAAGGAATACGAAGCGTAAAACTCTAAAGCAGCCATCGGCATTCTGCTACTCATGAGTAGCAGAGCTACACGTATACAACAAAAGAGAATAATAAATATCAGATCAGTTCGTATGCAACTGTTGAACAAGCAAAACCACGTTTCTTTGTGCTGTATTTTCTTGTCACATGCGTACACTGTATGTATATTGTATTCCGTTAGCTTATAAACTTGGATCTATTTTTTTCTTTACTTTGCAAAACAAACTTATTACTTTTGCTTTAATTATTTTTTTGTTAGACAATAAGTAATTTTAAGATAGTATTAAGACTTTTTTCAGTAAATAAATATTTTTAAAATAGTATTAAGGACATTTTAGACATTAAGTTAAATATATTTCACTTTACTTTTAAATTTAATCTTATTACATTAGCTTTTATTACTTTTTTGTTAGACAATAAGTAATTTTAAGATAGTGTATATAAGACTTTTTTTTTAGTAAATAAGTATTTTTAATATAGTGTTTAAGAGTTACGACTTTCAGTTTTTATTTTGTCCTTTTTTTGAATAATAGTAAATATTATTAATAAAATTATTTTAACCACCAAAGGCAGAAAATCTTTTAATGATCAAAAATATTGATCATACAAAAGTGTCTAATAATTTCAAAAATCTAAGATCTACTAAATAAAATTCTTCAGTGTAAACTCACTCATGCTCACTAATACTCACACATTTCTGCTAGTATTGCTTTGCCGACCCCTGCTCTAAAGTCATATTTTCGTTAACAATGGCAACCTTTTTTGATTACATATTTGTGTTACGTGTCAGAAATTTGTAAAACTTTACTTCCTTTTTTTTCATATTTTCTTTTCTCTCTCAGAAAAGAAAATTCTCCCTAAAGGCAAATACACCATGTAACAGTGAAAAATTCAACAAATTCACCTTAGGTTTATGGCTCATGGATAATGCAAATACGACAGATTAGGTTCTCACGTTGGTTACTCCCTACTCTCGCCTAAGACGCTCTCTTCTTCGCTACGTATTTTATATGCGTACTCATTTTCCTCTCGCACTCATGCAAAATGAAAACATTTTTGTATTTTGCCGGTATGGCGAACATGTGACGTTGTGTGAACGTTTACCAAAGTATCGATTAGTGGCTGCTACTTCCCAACCTTCCCTACATAGTGACAAACTAACTGGCGGACTGGTTGGTTGGCTCGCTAGTTGGCTTTAATACGGTCTAGCATATGTTTTGTGACATTTTTAATGTGAAAAAGTACTGTAGAGAAAGAGAGACAAGGACAGTAAAATTAAATCGATTTTATTCGCGAAGAGTTTATTCAACAGTGAGTTGCTTTATTTTCCCGAATCCTTCTGATGCAATCTGACAGTAGAGTTGCCACTGGTAAAATACGTTTTACTTCGCTTGTGGTTAGTTTCAATGCATCTATTTGATGTAGTTTCTGTACTGTTTTTGTATAAAATAACTAAGAGACGTTACGTATATTTCTCAAACTACTATATGTGTGTTCCACTGATTACTTATTCCTCAATAACTTCAAGAAAGTTCAGTTTCTTCCCCATTTGCAAAATTATTTCCTCCGGTAGACAACCGAAGGGCTTAAAAGAAAGTGCAATATTTTTGTGCAATATTTTTTATGTCCCTTTTGAAGTTTTTTCGTGTTTTTTGTGTTTTTCAGTCATTTGTGTATTTTAAATGTTGTGATTAAAATGTTTTGTTTTTATGCAGTTTTGTTAATTTGTTAAAATATAGTCCCTGAAGATGACATCCAATGGACGTCGAAATATTGGACGATTAAAATAAATTACAAAAAATTTTAAAAGATCATTCTTTTTAATTATTTTGGACCTAAAGCCCAATTATCAAAAACAGATTTATCAATAAAAGGTCACTAAATCCAACTTATGGCATCTTATAATAAAATCGAACGTGGATTCTTTCTTCGATCCACAATCACAAATATCTTCGGGACTAAAATATATCAATTATCTTCAGATAATTATTAAACTGTGCATGTCCAGTCACAATTGTACTAAGTCTGTGAATATTATGATTTTTAGGTATCCTGCAGCATTGTTCAATCTGACTGTTGTCCTTTGACAAAACTTAACAATAAACTCAGAAAAAATAACATCGATTCGAGTTAGAGTCAGGTAGAATACAATAGGAAAGATCAGAGAGATATCTAGTTCTTTTGAAAACTTATATAGCATAAGAGTATAAAAATTTCGAGGTAGTATCATTTCAATCAAAGGACAATGTATGATAAACTGCCAGTAACACTTAGTTCGAATTTTTATAAATGTGAGCCAATCAGCCTTTTGGGGCCATTTAAAAATTTTTCCTTTTCAGTATATTACTAAAATTAATCTTGCTGCAAATTTATAGCCAAGGCCAAGCACGTTATTAGTGCGCGTACAGTCGCTCCTGTACACGATATCCTCTATAATGAATGAATGATTTGTTAACTTATGAACATCATAAATAAATGTTCCCCTTCATGACAAAACGCCGCAATAAATCCACAATTATTATATACCCAACAGCAGCAATTACAACAACCGCATGCAAGACGGTGCCAGCATGTCTGACCTTGGCCTCCATTGTTTATTTATTAAAAAAAAAAAAAACAAAAATAAAAAGAAAGAGAACTTTATTTTCTTAACATGTTTTAGTTTGTATTTAATATTTTTTCTTAGACTTCTCGAATTTTGTGATGCTTAAAATATTTACTTTAATATGCGATGTATATTTTTAGGGTGTTAATATGACGCGTGTTCCACAAGTTTTCACTCTCTGCGTTCATGTCGGTCCGTCTATTTGTCTGCAGTGCTGTTTCATTATTTTAAGCCATTAAATTTATGGTAATAAACTCGAATACTCGCACTGCTTCACTTTACACTTCATCGTTTTCTTTGCTCCCTTCCACGGGCCATCACTCCCCAACTTTACGCTTTTACACGTTATTCAGCATTGACTGCATGCAGCAACAACAGAACAGTGGAAGAAGTCAGCAAGTCCAGTAATGTGGTGATGCTGGTGTTGGCTGCTTCACCATTAACCAAACACGTCACTCCACACATTGCGTGGAGTTGGCTAGTCTTTGTTTTTATTCATTATATAGTAAATTTTGTCCATCTGTTCAGAACGTACTATAACAAAGAAGTTCATAAGATACATTGTGTATTGTAGGTCATGGTGGTCAGAAAAAAAAAATGAAATCAGTTGGAAGACGACCATACTTTTATATTTCATAAATTACTACTTTTCAGAGCATTTCGAATAGCAACAGTTGCAAAAAATCATGTCGATTGCTCTGTTACATAGCACATTTTTAAGATTTTCAGAAACTACTGGTAGTTTGGTTGAAGTGACCAACTGGACAAAATATTGACCGGCTGACCTGTGGTTTCTTAACCAACCCCACAAAAAAGTGCTATACATCAGAGCAAACTTAGTTCGAAACGCGATGGCTAGATTTTTTTTTCGTGGACTTATAAAATAATTCAGTAGTCTTATGATTAGGCGATCAACTCCTTCTTTAAATAAATAATTGTTTGAGTAAGACTCTTTACACTAAAACCAAGGACTCTTTTGAAGTGAACACATTCACTAGTAAAGTATTTTTCAAAATTCAAACTGTTATGGGGTGTGAAACCTCCCAGAAATGTAAGGTTTTACATTTTCCATATGAAATAAATCAAAGCAAATACACATTCACAAAAGAAGGAATTTGGAAATTCCAATCCTTATGGAGTATGGGATGTCGCAAAAGTACTTAAATTCACTCTATTTAAAAGACAAACCTTATTTACCAGTTTGAATGGTTGACACTAATTATATAAAATGCGTAATATCGAATATAATTTCGAAATATGAATTCGACACCAAAAAAAAAAAAGATTTTCTAACTAACTGACGGGGCATTATTTTTCAACTTAATTATATTTCGACTCCTGGGACGTACTTGTTTTCGCATTGGTGTAAGACACTCACGGCCCAGGTTGTTGTCATCATAGGGGAATGTAAGATTGACTAGGCCTTTGAAGTTGTAAGAAAGCTAAGCGTAAAAACGTACAAAAGCGAATAAGCAGCGAGAGGGAGGGCTTAGGTCTTTTCGGACGTCCATTTTTGGGTTTTGTTTGCTTATAAGTGGAAGGGTGTGATGAAATAAGACACGCCTAAGTCAAGTCGTTTGAATAGGATCTTCACGTAATGTAATTATCCACTGAGTAGAAAATTTTTGAAATTCTAAAATAAAAAGGGCGTGGCACTTGCTACGATATTACAATTCAACATTTCTTAAGAGCTATTCAGCGGATTGTAGTGCAACTGCTTCGTGATAAATATGTATGCGCTCAGGAAAAAATCTGGTATGGCTTATCTCGCTTAGAAAAAACCAAATTAGAATTATTATATCACAAAGACTTTTGAAGAGAGTTTGTGGATGGGTTTAAAAAAATAGACCTGAACTTTTATAACTTGTAAAATAAAAATGACTGCCTATTTGATATTTTTTGATTAATATTTTTACGTTAAACAATAAAAATCCCTTCCGTTTGCTCGAAACTTCCAACTTCACAAGTGGTTTTAGCCTGCGGGGGAAAATTTTTATTATCTTCTGATGAAAATTATATTCTAATTTTAATTTTTAATTCGTTCCTAACTAAAAATTATATTCTAATTTTAAACATGAATAAAAATTATTTTGTTTTTTTTTTTGATCATAAATAAAAATTATTTTCTGATTTTAAATATAACCGTCAATACATCAATTATTTTTTGATTTTTACTTTTCACCTAAAAATAAAAATTGTGCTCTAACTTTTGTTACTAAAATCAAAAATAAAAGTTTTCATACATTTTTTTTCGATCATAAATAAAAAATGTTCTTTGATTTTTATTTTTTTCATCAAAGATAAAAATTATTTTCTGATTTTTATTTTTTCGTACAAAAATATCAATAATTTTCTGATTTATATTTTTTTAACACAATAAACTCAGTTTAGTCAAATGACTTTTCGCAAATTCTCTCGTATGCTTAGGCTGGGGGTTAAGAGCCAAATACACCAACCGAAGGGCTCAAAAATTCGCTAAGGCCGCAGTCAACATTTCCACTCACACCCCTGTCGTTTTTGTAATATTTTTTTATTGTTTTAAGTGGTCTGCGTGTATTAATTTATAAACAAAAGGATATTTTATGATGTTGATGATACACATAATGATGATGTTGATAATAATGTTCCAGTGGTTATCGCTAGCACACGCACACAGTAGCGCGTCGTCGCCTACAGTTGTATGTATTACAATACAAATAGATGTACACATGTATGCGTTTGTGTTTTATGATTGTGGCTTACGTGGCTTGTCATTTGGACTTAAATGTTTGGCATTGTTGTTGCCGTTGTACGATACTATGAAAACAATTTATACAATTGTTATTTTATGATTTTATTACTCGTACGGCTGAGACACGCACATCTACTACTCGTAAACAAAAACATTTTGACAAGCACAGACACACAAGATAATAATAACATATGATTCATATGTTGTTTGTATTATTAGTCTGATTATTATATAAATTAAATAGTGTTAACATATGTTTATTATATTTTATAATGTTGGCAACACGGTTAAATGGGTGTAAATGGCTGTTGGCAATTTTTTTTGGTTTGTTTTTGTGTTGTGATTTAATTAAGAGCAGCTTCATTTTATAGAGACCCCTTTAATGCTTTATGTTGAGAAATTATTGTTAAAATTAATGAGTCCAGCGCAAGTGGAACAATCACTGCAAATTTAATCTGTGTTTTCTCAGTAAAAATCTACATAGCCTTGAGATATGCAATGAGATTTTACATTAAAAATAAATTTCATTCAAAAATTAGAGAAAGATGCGCCATAAAAAATTGTGTGTCAAAGTCGTATCAATATTTGAGCGTTGTGCGATTCTCACACAGTCAACAAGCACAGGGCTATGATTTGGCACAGTTTCGCACAGCCGAAGGAGTACATACTTGATTTACTGTTCACCGGACAGATTATCACAAAATCTTGACATACTAGAGTGATTCTGCTACCGAATTCACATTCAACATCAAAAATTCTAAAAGAATTAATAGCTTTCAAGTAAATCTCACGAGCAAAAAAGGCAATTTTTACATTAAAGGGTTAAATATTTCAAAAAACAAACAAAACGATATTTTGATCATGTTAGCAAAATATACCCAAATTTTTAAACGCGTAGTTTTAATAATCTCAGCTGTCGTAAACTTTCCTAAGTGCTTCTAGTATTTTAGTACACATTTTTAAAGAAATTCTCTCACTTTACCCCTAGTTTTGCTGTATCGCATAAATTCCAGTACAAATAAATTCTTAAATACGGAAAAGTCAATGCCTGTGAAAGTGTCTCTTTAGCTACTTATCTGATATCATACATGACCATTTGGAAACAAAATTTGTGCATAATTGTTCCCGGCATATATGTATAATAAGATCTCATGGAAATTTATTAAAAAATTGCATTTATTTAAAAAGTTGCATTTAACTGCATGGGAGGATAAAACAGGACACACTTTTTAACGAATTCTTCTTACAAATGAAAAATTTATATTCACCATTTCACTTCAGCTTATTTGCAAAGTTTGTTTGAAGTAGTGAAAGTCTTACTTTTAGTTTTTAAATTAAATAAAAAGTATAAGAAGTCGAAAGTAAACAAAGACAACAATATGTAAAGAGCAAAGCGAGGTAGCATTGATCGCTATGCAATATCAGCTGAACGCTTGCATTTTAAATTCCTTTCTGTTCTTAATATTTGGCTTGTCAAATTTACACATAGACTCACTTAATCAATTGTAGTTCATTTTTAGCTCTTTTAATCAGCTCCGTAGGACATGTCTGCATTAAGCATATAGTATAATTCCAACCAGCAGCTTTGACTTTTATTTTATTATTTTGCTAAGCAACACTCAAAGCAGTATCATCAAACCGTTTATAAAACAAAGCGGATGAAAACAAAATGCGAAAAACTTAAAAACAAAAAATCTAAAACAAAAAGTTTTGCGCCACCTGACAAACCGCACAAAGTCCGACGGCACTAATTTGTGTGCTTGCTCTGTTAAAAAGTCGAAAATACGCAAAAGCATTTAGCTATCGAGGATAATACCCTACAGGCAGAAGGTAAATGCTATGAAAACTTGTATAAGCCACAGGACAAAACAACAGAGAAAAAAAAAAGCGAGAAATTGCAAAACAAAAAATAAATCAGCAGAAATAGAAAAAAAAGAAGAATAAAAGAACCATTACAAAGTTTTAAGGAAGTTCCACGTATAACTTACGTCTCTAAATAGAAATACTGGTAAGTTTTTGAATATCATAAGATAATTAACATACAACTATTACACGTATGTAAGAATAATATGATTGTTATGCCAGCAGAACATATTTGAAGAAAACTCCTTGAAAGCAAGGATCAGAAACGGAAGCCAAACAAAACTTTCGACCCAGAGTTCTAACCTCAGAATTATTCTAACATGTCAGAATTTTGAGATATCCCTGCTTAGAAGTGCAAATAAACGCTAGAAGTTATTTTTCGCACACAGGATATTCCATAGCCGTTATCTCTTATGATATCAGATAATGGTGATCTTGCTTTTTTTTCCTTTGACTCTTTTAATGATCTTTTCCGAAATTAATTCAACTGAGATAAGGACTTCCTAGCACCATGCCAAGGAATTGTATTAATTTTATCGAAAAAAACCTTAATTTTAATGTGCAAAGCCTCAGAGAAGGCAGAAGATCATCCGATCAGAATTTGAGAAAGATTATATTGAAGCCGGTTTCGACTGCGTCAAAAGTTTCATCGAGAATGATTAGTCTGGTTTCCATCTCTTTTCAGACTTCTAATGTCGCAGATATGTATTATCCAAGTAGTTTGAATAGTGTAGCTTTTGAAAGATTTTAAGCAGATCAGTATAGGCCTACTTTATTAGGACTTATCGAGAAGAGTTTATAGAAAGGATATACATATTCTTGAAATATCTGAGTCTGAGGTGCAGACCACGTAGGTGGACATAGTCGGTATCCTAACCTATGGATTTCTGAAAATCAATTTCAGTAGCTATTTTTATACATCTATCCAGCTCGTTCAAGCAGGTCTTTGCTTCATCCGGACAATATTTATGTCAACATTATAACCATTTTTGAAAACTTTGTGGCATAACCATTTAAGAACTTAAGCTTTTGTGAAGGGTACAACGCCCACTTGTCTTATTATATTATGCAACTGCTCTTTTTTTTCTGGGCGGTAACACCCCCTCTTTGGAATTTGATCCTCAAAATATTCTTCTTTAATGAATATTGGCACTATTTCTGGACATTGGCGGCTCCAAAGGGAGGAGTAAAAGACTTTTACTCAGTTTAATGGAGATCAAAAGGTAAAATTCACGCATTATGATCAAATTATAGATCCGCTATTAATTTTATAAAAATGTATATAAAAATTGTGCGACGAGGTCATGTTTCTGATTTTATATTTCTGGGACGAACATTCTGATCTGTCATGTCGTCTTGAGGTTTGAATTTGAAATAATTATTATTAATAAGGATCCCAAATTTCATGTTTTCATACCAAACAATTAAGGCTGGGCGTTGATTATTTTCAGTCAGTCAGTTCATAAAAAATGCCTTTTTAAGTAAAAAAAATAAAATTTTGAGTTTCTAGATCGTGTTACATCAGCTCAGAATTTAAATTTAGAAAATTTTTTGTAATTGTTCGACTACATCTTAAAAGAATACTTGATCCTTATTTCATGTTTCTAGAATAAATTGTTTGATTTGTTCTTTGAGCTTCAGTCAGTCAGAACTAAGGGTTTCATATATAGCAATGACAGCTTCGTGATGGCTGAGGGATCTGTATTGTTAATACAATCTCCATTTTCAAGTTAAATAAAGCCGGCATGCTCTTTAAAAATAATCGCTCAGCAAAGCTTCCGTGAACCCCTACACATTGTAAAACTAAGAAGAAAGAGTAGCTGTTTATTGGCAAGGGAATATAACAAATGAGAGATTTTTAAATTTGAACGAAATTACATGGAACATATTCGATACTCATGCACTTTTATCGTGTTTTCCGATAGTTTTCGATAGTATTCGACATTTTAGATAGTTTGCGATACTTTTCCGATCACATTTTATTCAATATTATTCGATAATTTTAGACATTTTCCAACTCTATCGATGTGGCCTTATACTATTACATAAATATTTTTCGAACACATCGAATTTTCGATGTTTTTAGATATTTTTCGATATTACTCGATAGTTTCAGACTTTTCTAACTTCGATCATTTTTAATTGTACTACGTATATTTCGATATTTTTCGACTTTTCCAATCACATCGAAATTTCGATGTTTTTAGAAATTTTTCGATATTATTCGATAATTTTAGACATTTTCCAACTCTATCGAGGTTACCATATTACATATTTTTCGATACTTAACGACTTTTTCACATCGTCTTTTCGGTGTTTTTATATGTTTTTTGATATTGTTCGATAATTTTAGACATTTTCAAACTATATCGATGTTCTTATACTATTTTTTCGAAACCTTTCGACTTTTATCGAACTCTTCGGTATATTTTGATAGCTTTCAACAAATCCGTTTTTCTTTTTAGATTTTCGATAATCTTAATCTGTCGAATTTTTCAATTGTTTTCATTAGATTTCGCTATTTTTTATATTTTTCGTTTCTCCTTGGCTTTTTATATGTCTGTTGTTATCATTCGATACATTATGATATTGATTATTCGATAATTTTTGAATTTTATCGACACATTCGTTTTTTGTTTTGATTTATAGTTTTATTTCAACCCTCAAGTTATGAGGGTATATGAAGGTCTATGCGGGTCCATTAATTTGTTTATTGGAAAGCCCATCAAATACTGCATACTTCCATTTATTTTAGAGCAGAGCTGTGCCAATGCATCATAAGAATAAACCGCAGAAGCCATAATTTATTTGGGATCTATCTACTCGTAATATGAAGTTCCGGTGGAAAATTACAATTTTCCTTTTGAATGAAATTGCCCGAAGTATTAAGAATATTAATAATATTATAAAAAAAGATGTTCCAACGCCATCTTTGTGTGAAATTGAAAATGTGCTTTGCTCTTAAAGCACTTTTTTTGCCATTTTTTCAATTTCTTTGTTTTTTTTTATTTTATTTCAATTCACATAATTTTTTGTTTTTCTGCTTTCATTTTATTTCACTGCGAGTAGTTTTTACCTAATTTTTTAGTTTCTACACTTCGCATCTCCAAGTAGCAACCTCTCCTAAGCCATCAGCACAGTGGGGTAGATTTTATACATTTTACATGAAAGCAAATGATTTTTCTTTGCACCGCACTCGCTGTTTGCTGCAGCGCATATATCCAACCTCTATTGATGTCATTTACCTCGGTGTTAGTGTAACGATATCTCTGTGCATGTGTCTATGTATTTCTATCTGTGCCTGTGTGTGTGTTTGTGTTTAAAAAGCAAAAATGCCAAGTATTGAGGACATCAAAAATGAGGGAACAATATTTTTTACTTTGTTTGCTTTGCGCTCGAAAGTATGCAAAGGTATACGAATAGTATATATATTACAATGGCAGCAGTAGTAGTAGTACAATATAGTGTAGGTGGTAATGGTGCAAGCAAGCGCACCCTACACATTTATAATGTGCTCTATTGGAACGGCGCTGCACTGCTATAGGTAGTTCGATGGGTAAGTAGTTAGTTGGACCACTTAGGCAGGCTTTGTAAAGAAAAATTCTTAAGATGTAAAGTATATTTTTAACAACATCCCAGCAAACACTTTTGAGCGCGGAAGAGTTATATGTCAAACGCTGAGGCAATGATTTCTAATGGCTTGCGAGCTCATACTTCGGTATCAGTAGTTTATTTTGGAGAAACAGAAATGAGTGTCCAAAGCGTTGCGTGTATGAGCCATAAGAAAAAGTAGCAACTGACTGTTTCTGAAGGCGAAATAAATATATTTATTACGTCATCGAACCCGAAATTACTGCTTCATTTTATACACAAAACAGAACATCAGCTTGACAACATTCACATTGTCATTTACTGCTAGCCATATGTTAATTTACTAACAAAAAAAGCAATTACGAATCATAAAACAGTGAAATATATGAGATTTAATGTGTGCCAAAAAGTATGCAAAATAATTTTATTAATTTTAGTTAAGATCTTCAAGTTAATTTATAAATTAATGCTCTGAGAGTTGAAACCGGAAACTATTTTATCATATAAATGTTGGTTGGGATAGTCGCTATCCTCACAAATGTTTATGCATGTGCACATCGACAATTTTGTTGCTGCATACTTTAGGGCGCAAAAAATTGATTTAATTTTATTTTTTAGCAATCATTGAGTGATAATAAAGGTGAACTGGATAGAATGCGCACAAAATTGATTTTTCTTTTGGATATTGATTTTTTTTATTCTCAAGTTGAATATTTTCAGTGAGCACAGAGGTTTAATGGAAAATTTATTGTTTGAAATTCAATTGGAGATTTTTATTTATTTTCCTTTTGATGTATTTAAGCAAATATACTTGGGTGCATTTGGAATATGATTTATATCATGAAACTGCTGGTAAAGTTTTACAATTTGACTGAATTAACATTGAAGCAATACTGGATTCTACAAGCAGACTATAGATCAAATCGCAAAAATTAGGAAACACTGAATCAACTTGAAAATAGCGATAACCAGGGCAAACGGGAGCTGTCTTAATAGACATGATATTGGGCGTAGTTCTATGTATTAAAAACTAAATGAGCAGTACCCTTTTTTTAAGTCAACAATCCTTCTCAACATTAGATTCGGTAGAAAATATAAGATGAGATTTCGTCAGCTAAACACGCCAGTTCTTTCTCGAGCATGCCAGTTCTTTCTCGAGACATTGGCGCAACCGCCCAGGAAAATTAATCAACAATACATTATACACATAGTACTAATATCTGGGGAGCTCGACCCCTCTTGGTTAAGATAGTGTCTTGACATAGAGATTTCGTTTATTTATCAGATGCACGGTTTTGTCTTCATCAAAATGCATTTTGAAGAGATGTGAAATCTATGATTTGGCCATTTTCGAGATGGACTTGGAAGTCTGCGAGCACTAGCTAGTACAGCATCTGAATATTATACAGAAAATGTTCAAGTCTTTCACTAAATTTTGAAACAGCTAAGCAACTTCTTTACAACAAAAAAGTTATTTTTGCAACAATGATGCTATGTTCATGCAATTAATTTGATTGATAGGTAGGAGTGGCAGTCAATTACGAAACTGACTTACTTAGACCAAATGTTGATCATTGTGAGTATTTGACTATATCTCTCTCATTGAACCAACTAGATTACGTTATATATCCAAATAGCTGATTTATGGATATTAACATGTTTAAGGTCATCCAGGTCATCATATAAAAACATACTAAAAGTTTTGTGTCGTTTTATAGCAAGTGCAGGGAAGGAGCGAAGAAAATGTTAATGTTTTCCTCCACATGCACATATTGTCTCCGCTTGTTTGCCGATGAGGAGTGGCCAATTATGACTGCAATAACTGACGGTGCACTATGTCTAGTGCGAGATGCAAATTTTAGAGGACACTTAGCATCCCATTTCGCCACATTTGCCTTGTTATGTGGCAAGTTGACATTTGGATCCATCGTGTGTTAGCCTTTTTTAACATGTCTTCTTTAATAACTAGCTTGCAGGTAACAAGCGGCATGCCCACACCTTCCTTGTCCTAAGGAATTTGTTTAGTAGCCATCAATGTTCCTATGCTCAGGCACGCAGATGAGGGGAATACTAAAATGCTGAGCTATCTCAATAAGCATTTATCCTCAGCTAGGATGCTACTTCTTCTATACCTATGGCCTCTGCCTGAAAAACGCTGCAATAATCTGGTAGCCTCGCAGCAATTCTTATCTTCAGTTTCTTAGAGTAAAAACTATAAGCCACTTGGCTATTTAGCTTGGAGCCATCCATGTAGAGATTAGTATGGCTCTTTCTCCCCGGGAGTCCTCCCTTCCAGTCATCCCTAGATGGAATCAATTCTTGTGTAACTTTAATGTAACTAGGCATCCAATACCTTTGCAATGTAAGAAGACAGCTTATTCCTCCCTAGAATACACATTCTGATTCAGATTCTGGTTCTTTCAAATTTCTTTGAAGTTCAAAAGGATTCCACATGTCATTTCCCAGAAAAGCCATTTCTTTTCGGAATGCTCCTTCATTGGAATATATGAATACTCTTATTAGGAGATAAGGCATGTGCTCAAATCAGGCACACTAGAAGTACCTAACACAACATTCTTTCTGTTGGGATGTAGAGCACTTATAGGAACTAAAGCAATATGGTGACATTTTTTTAATGAGCAGAAGAAAACTCCTAAGATAAGGTTTAACTGAGACTTGGAATAACGAATAAATAACTATGATCAATTAAGTATGATCAATCAACCGAATTTCAAGCTTTCAGATGAAGCCGCATTTTCAGGCATTATATTGCATTTGATGTTGTCTCTTCCAACTATTCAAAGTGACAAATTGAAGCTTAAAAGTAATAAGGAACTACTCCAACAACACAAGCAAATACTGCTTCAAAAAGTTCTTGAAAGACCTGACACTCAGACCCTTGAGAAACAAATGGCTAAGGTTCCTACGCAGAAAGCGGTCAGAAATAAAGAATATATTCAAACCTCTGCTCTCCGTGAGAAAATGCACATTGCCATCCTTCATAAATTGTTAACGTGTTTCAAGGAGTATGTTGAAGAAGATATACGCCGATAAGCATATGCTATCAAAGAGCCAAAGTGTTGGTTTTAATCCTACTTACTTTCGTTAAAACTTTAAGTAATTGAATTCTTCTAAAAAGCCTTCGTGCGCAACACAATTAACTTTATTAACTGTTTTCAATGTAGCCTATTTTGAGGCGTCTAACTTATTGGACCGATTGCAAACTTTTTGTGAACATCACTGAGCTAAATGAACTTTTAGTTCAGTGCAAAAACTTCTTGTTTTTTTTTCATTAAAAGTACCGACAGCTCCAGCCGCATATAGCAGCGACCGCATGCAGTAGTGTGGCATTGGAAGAAAACACCTACTAGCTGTCTACAACTGCTGTGCAAATGAAATTTAATAACTAACTTTATCAATTCAATTACGTGATATATCGTCAATTGTTTTAATATTTCTAAGATGGTGGTAGTAACAACAGCAACAAAAACAACAACAGCGATTTCAATGACAGTACAATGAGCGAGCAACAGTGAAAATGACAGGAGGTGCGGGGAGACAACAGTGAAAATAGTTTAATTGGAAAACTCTAGCCGTCTGACTGACTTGACTGCCTGCTGTGCACTTAATGACTAAGCGATAAGTAAAAGTTGGCAGCCCTTAATGCTGGCAACACACAGCACACACTGAGATAAATGGCCTAATTTAAGGGGAAGCTTATAAGAATTGTTTTGGAGTGATGAAAAAAAATTTAAACTTCAAGCAGCCAAAAAGTTTCCAAACACAGAGAGGTAGTTGTTGTCCTACTGAATTAAGAAACTCCACATTCTGCATGAAACTGGCGCATCCCAATTGAACACCAAACATTTTTTTATGCTTGGTATTTTTTTTGTTGTTTTGCAATTTTCACAATTTCTGGCAACCCTTTATGATATTGATTCTGAAGATAAAAGTTGAAAATCATTTATGAAAGTTGCTCCTTTCAAAGGGATTTCGTATTCTTTTTTAATTCATATCATATTTCTTTGTTTTTCTCTTTTCCTTTTCTTTTCAAGTGCTTGGCAAAAATTAAAAAAAATATTTCAACGAACTTCTGTCATAAACCAAGTCATCATCATCTTTGAACTGTTTGTTTGGCAACACTACCTCTTATGGCTTAAGCTACATGGCAAGGTTAAGAAAGTTTTTGTTCTTATTGCTGTTTTCAGCATCATCGTCCAGCACCTGCAAGTGAAACGTGTGCTAATCATAAATTTAATGGAAAAACAAAAGGAGCTCATCCCAGTATATTGACGTTATGTTTTATTATTTTTAATTGATGCCAATTTTCATCAGCTTCGGTATTTGCCTAGTAGGAAAAAAAGCCTTAGTGCTTACTTTTAATAGCCAATTTCTGCAGCAAGGCTAGTGAGCCGGTAAAAATGTGGAATGAAATTCAAAGCGAAGCCCAGAGAGCTTCTGAAAGTGGCACTTAACAATCCAGACTATAGAAGAATATCTCATCCGTTAATTATATGATTTGGTAATTACTAACATGTGAGTGTTTGCGATAAATGAATATTTGTTTCAATCAGTCAATGTATGCAGGAGATACGTTTAGTCTAATATTATTGTTTAATTCTGTGGATAATGTGGCCTGTGAGCTAATATTGAATGTTTATTTCATCAATATCGAATATACAATTCACTTAATATTACCAAATCTTGATACATACAATTGAATTTTTTTCTCTAACATATAAAGATAAGGTTAGGTAGGAGTGGCAGTGAGCTACGAACCGACTCACTTAGACCAAGCGTTGATCCATTATGATACCAGAGGGTATTTAACTATACCCTCTCATGGAGGGTACAACCAGATTACGTTATAAGAATAAATAGATGACCTATGTATACTAAGATGCGTACGCTCATCCAGGTCATCAAATTATAACTAACCAAGTTTTTTGTGTGGTTTTCTAGCAAGTGCAGAACAAAGCAAAAAATGTTTAATATTTTTCTCCATCCCCACAACTTTTACAGAAGTCAAAAGACTGACCACCCAATCTTCCACATGTCTGCCGATGAGGCAGTGACCAGCTATGACTGGAGCAACTGTCGAGGCACAATGTCTAGTGCGGGATATATAGAGAGCACTCAGCATCCAATTTCGGACAGATTTGCCTTGTTAAGTAACAAGTTAACCTTTGGGTCCATATTGTGTTAGCCTTTTTTAACATATCCTCTTTCAACAGAAACTTGCACGTTGCAAGACGTGTGCAAACACCTTCCTTATCCTAAGGAATTTGTGTAGTAGTTCCCTGCAATCTCATCAGCTTTGCAATTACCATCAATATTACTATACTTTGGAAACCCAAATGAGATGAATTTTAAACGCTGAGCTATCTCATTAAGAGACAGGCGGCATTTCTGGGCCAATATTGATTTATGGAATACTGATTCTAGAGATTTAATAGCAGCCTATCGGAGTAAATGTTATTATCTTTTTTGAATTAAATATTTGATTTCAACCTGGTAACCTCGCAGCAATCCATAACATCAGTTCTTTTTAGTAAATACCATAACCCACTTAGCTTGAAGTCATTCGTGTAGAAATTAATATGGCCCTTTCTCCCCGGGAGACCTCTCTTCCACTCATCTCTAGATGAAATGTGAGTTATGACCCCTCGTGAATGCGACTAGTGGAACAGTATAGTCCAAGTCGGAGGGTACAGAATTCAAACTATGATGTATAGTCGAGTGTACTATTTTTCCCTCGGACCACAAAAAAGTTTCCCAGAATCTAATGGCGGACCACACTGCCATCCGTTTACCTGATAGGTTAAGGAGAACGAGGTGAAAGAAAACCACCAAGGCGTCAGTCAGAGTCCTTACAGTTTCTCTATATATATATGCATATTTCTCATTTGGTCAGTTATAAATTGATGTTAAGTCAAAATTTTCTCTGCAAAGGCTTAGGGTTGCAAATGCACTAAGTTGTTTCATTTTGTTTTTGTTTACAGTTCACTTTGCAGACAAGAACTTGATCCTTTGATTTAATGAGAAACTTTTTCTATACTTGATATAGCACTTGGGCTTCCAAAGGTTGATAATTTCATAAAACTTAAATTATTATTTTAAAGACAAAGTTGAAAGTCAGATATCCGGTGATAATCAAGCAAATAAAATGAACATTACCATACGCCATCAGCAGAGATGATTAATTTACGTGCAATCTTGATCAAAATTTATATTCCTCGGGAACATTAACAGAGACAGAGACTTTCCGTTTACCACACCGTCTAATCATATGCATTCTTTAAGTAAAACTTTGATTGTGGGATTGATGTTGCCCTGATTTGCACACTTATGCTCACATGCAAACAAAAAGATTTATTTTTTTCTGACAATTTCAAGTTTCAAAAATCTCAACAACAAATTGTCCCATACGAAGTAGAAGGCTATACAGCAAGCTTATTAACAATTACTTACGTGGCCGCTTGCCTCAAGCATCATGCACAATTTAGTCCTAACTTAAATATTTTACAAGTTCTGTTGCAGATTATGCCAAAAAATAAGAGGGGAACAAAAACTGCCAACCAAACCAAAAGTTCAAACAAATGAATTGCAGCAACTGAACTCTGGAGTCGACACGATGCCTTGTCCTTTGCTCGTAAAACTGGAGCAATAATCCAACAAGTGGCGCTGCACTGCACTATGTGTTATACTCTGATTGTATTTGTTGTCGACAACTCAATTTCAACGCACCAGAATAACAACCAAGTGCATATCGAGGTGTAGCACCGTATTACGTAAGTTAAACAAATGCATGGTGTTCGTATGATACACGTTGGCAATTGCAGTTGCCACTATAAAGGCACCCGACTACAAATGAATGGTTAAGGTGGATTAAAATAATGGGTTCGCAACCTCTTACGTGAGTTTTTTCGAAACTGAACAAACAACAAATAATCATAAATGAATGAATGAAATAAGGTCGCAAATATCGAGTAACATCGACAAAATCGAATGTGTATGGAGTAGCATTGAAAAGCATGATATAATTCGATATAAGCAGAAATATGTGGAATAGTATCGAAAAGTCGACAAATGTCGAAAAGTATCAAATGACATCGAAAAACATAAAGTAATCGACAAATATCGAAAAACATTGAAGAAGTAGACAAAAAAAACCTACAAAACTAAAACGGAATTGTCTCAAAAGGCATGAAATCGAATTAAAGTAGAATATTATCGAAGAAAATCGAAAAAGTCGTGAAATGTTGAAAATTTCAAATGACATCAAAAATTTAAGTATTATCTAATATGTCGAAAAGTATTGAATAGCATCGAAAATGTCGAGAAATGTCAAAACGTTCCAAATTGCATCGACAAACATTGGAGGATTCGAAAAATATCGAAATAAATTGAAAAAGTTCTAAGATACTATCGAAAAAGTCGAAAATATGAAAAGTCGAAAAAAGACTAAAAGTATCAAATAGTAGAAATCATTGAAAAATAAAAAAAATCAAAAGCATCAAATTGTATCGAAAGGCATAAAAGCGTAGAATAATATCAAATGACATCGAAAAATCAGTGAAATGTCAAAAATTTCATATGGCAAGGAATATACAAATAGTTTCGAATGTGTAAAAAGTATTGAAAAAATCGAAATATATTGAACAATTTTGACAAAAATCTAAAAAGGTTTAAGTCATACGTAGTATCGAAAGTATCGAAAAAGTTGAAGAGTATAAAATTGCATAGAAAAGCGGATAAAAACAACCGAAAAGTATCGAATAATATAAAAAAGCTAAAACCAGCAGATAACATCAAAAAAACATCGACAAGTATTGAATTGTTTCGATAAAAAATTGGGAAGTATCGATGAGTATTGAAAAACATCGAAAAGTTTGACATCTTTCGGAAATACATTATTTCGATCCACCCTAACGCCTGCATATCTCAATGCATGCAAACGCATTAACACACATAGGAGGACAGGAGTTGATGCATTTAAAAAACAATAACGAAAAACACCAGTAGGTACTCACCACTTATATCATGTTGTTGCTGCTGTTGTTGATGATGTTGATGTTGCTGCTGCTGCTGTTGCTGTTGTTGGAGATGTTGTTGTTGTTGATGATGATGGTGACTCTGCATGTTGGGCGCACAAAAGGCGCTCGAACCACCACCGGCTGTCATTGAAAGTGTTGAATGACCCTGTGTAGGTGCTGAATGAATTGAATGATGCACCGGCGACTGTTGATAGCCTCCAGTGCCGCCTTGATAACGTGGTGGTGGTGGTGGCAATGGAGGTGGAGAACCTACATCACAACGTCCACCTGGCGCCGGTCCATAATGTGGTGCCGGTGCTGGCATATGATGTGGACCATAGTGATGTGGCGGCGGAGGTGGTGGTGGTCCGTGGGGACCATGTAGATCTGCTGCTGGTCCATATTGATGCGCGTGTGCGTGTGCATATTGATGTTGATGATGCGAATGCATTGCCGATGGTGACATATGATGGGCGTGGTAGGCAGCTGCTGCAGCTGCAGCAGCGGCAGCAGCATATGATGGCGGCGGCGGTCCGTGGTCGGGCAATTGTTCAGGATGTAGACCCAACTCACTGGCCTGATAGATACTGGAGTTAATTGAATCTGTCAGATTGCTAGCTGTCGTTGGAGGTGGCGAAGTGTGTGCTGCAGAAGGTAGAAAGAGAGAGAGAAAAGAAAAGAGAAGAGATGATAATAATTGAAATTGAAATTTAATTGGTAGGAAAATTAAGTTCATACGCTAGGATTACAAGAGTGATTTTATTTTACGTGGGGGTGTCATCTCATGCTGATGGCGTGGCGCAGCAAAAGGCGGTCGACACAAAGGGAGTGTGTCGAAATAATATGAAATGTCATTGTCGATTTTAGCAATTACATGCAAATGGGTCAACAGTTGGTTGTGTTAATGGTGGTGATTTTAAATGTAGTAGCAATATCATGTAATTAAATCAAATGAAGCTCTTAAATGGCATTGAAATGCTAAGTCGATTAATGAAGCAATAGCGTTGATATTGATATTGAAAGTGAACTATAAGGTGGCTCCAAAATTTCTTCACAGAAAAAAGATTTTATTGGATTAAACCAATGTAGATTTGATATGATATGATAGGAAAACAATCGACGTATTCTTAGAAGTCTTAAAAATTTAACTACAACATTTATCTGATCGATTGATGGAAGCAATTGCAGGCGCGTGAGAAATTTTAAATGCATCCCGGAGAGCATGTAGTCGAAAATCACAATTATGGTAAGGTAAATGACAACACTTGACACTTGACACTTGACGGCAACAAGGTGACCGGCTGGTTCTTTTCAGCACGCCAGAAAATCTTCAGTCAGTCGGTGAGAAGCGGACGTAGCGTGCTGTCGAGGAGTTTCTCGGAAAATAACCACAAGTAGCCAAATAATTTAAGATAGTGGCGACTGAGCTAAATTCGACGGCTAATGAACTACGCCGACACTCGTACACTTGAAAGTGTGAAAGACAGCTTAGTTCAGCCGTACGTCACTTGTCCGTTTGTACACTCAAACAACAAAGAGTATGGCTCTCTTTTTAGAACCGCGTATTTAGTTAAGCAAACTCAAAGGATTTTTTTTTAAACACAGCCAGTCTTACACATCTCTTCGCAATTGCAATAAACTTTCCTACTGAGTATGTCCATCGACAACATTTCATTTCGCCAAGCAAACTACTTGTAACTACATTCCAAACATAAAAATACATTTAACTAAATCACAACACTTACCATCACCCACGAGGCCAACACCACCACCACCAGACGTTGCTCCAGGCGGCAACATGCTTGACAGCGCACTCAATGGTGTGTATGATTTTGGTGGCTCCACCGAACTAGGACGCAGTACACGTTCCTCGGTAACACTTGATTGCACACGATATTGCATCTTGCAGTATGCCTCCTGACTGGAGCCTGTTGTGGCATTAACATACACCCCCGTTATGGTGACATCAGTATCTTGCACAATAACAACGCTAGACGATGTGGGACGGCTGCTTTCCTTGGCATCCTTAGCGCTGCCGGAATCACGAAAACCAGCTGTTGTCGTTGACTCAGTATTGGTCTCTTTGGTTTCTTTGGAATACTTGGAATCATTGCTATCATCGTTGATGTTAGCCACAGGCTGTGGAGGATTTTTGTTGTTACCATCTCTAATGGATTCTTTAATTTTATTCTCAGTGGATGCTTTGGCGGAAGCAGTAGCTGAGGTGGCAATAGTTGCAGCAATTATTGACTTTTTGGATTCCTTTGCTACTTTACTCTCCTTTGCTTTCTTTGTTGGAGTGGCAGTTACCTTTCCATGCTCCTCACCACTGTCAAAGCTGCTGCAATCGCTATTCATATTTTTATCCAAATGACGCTCTACCTCATATGTCGCTGCAACTATTGCGCTGGCATTGAGGCTGGCCATGCGTTTGCGTGCTAAGATGCCCTTATAATCTCCGATAAGCTCTTCCTTAAATGGACGCTTACGTTTCTTCGGCGGCTTCTTTGCATCCAATTTACCCTTAGGCTTATCTTTGCCCGCATCTTTTTTATTTATATCTTCTTCATTGTCACTTGCTTCTGTGGTAACATTGTCTGAGCTTGCGGTCTGCATTATGACCATCTTTTTAAGCGGCTTTTTAACCTTTGTATACTTACGCTTGACGCGTATGGGCTCTTTGCTAGCACCTTTATCGTCCTTATCAGCACCTTCTGCTTGCTTATCTTTCTCTTCTTTCAATTCTTTGAGTTCTTTATCTTTCTTGTTCTGTAACTTCTTTTGTAATTTCTTTTTCTTTAATTTCAATTTTTCAATTTCATTTTCACTATCACTATCAAACTCCCAGTGTTTGCCAAAGCCACGTCCCCCGGCCACATTTCGTAACTCGCGCTTGGTCTCGACTTCCGGTTCCTCAACATCTGCGTCGTCTTTATCGCTTACCTCTTCCATTTTCAGTGGATCATCGGTTTTGGTCTCTTTCTTTATTTTTACTTTCTCCTCCTCCAGCACATTGACGTCTTTGTCTTTTTCCTCATCGCTGCCATCAACGGTGCGTATTTTTGGAGGCAATTGTGTTGCCTTGGATAAACCCAGTTCATAAGCAGTACGCGATTCATTTTCGTATAGACATTGTACTTTTGCTAAAGCATTCAATGAAGCCATACGGTGACGTTTCTGCCCAAATGTAATCAGCTTTTGCTCATCCTCGGAGTCACTGCTACTTGAAGTGGACTCCCGTTTCGCGACAGGCTTTTTAGGTTTCACGTTTGTTTTGTTTGCCTTTGCCTTGACAACCGTTTTCAGCACCTTCTTGGTTATCGTATTTTTTGATTTGCTTAAGACTTTGTGCACAACCTTCGATTTCATGGGTTTCTTTTCCTTGTCCGTCTTAGTTGTAGAAACTTTATTTTCTTCGGACTCTTCAGTCTTAGCTGCTGCTTTGGGGGATTCTTGCTTTAATTTTTCTTTTACCTTCTCTTCTTGCAATTTCTCTTTTGCTTTTTCTCCCTCTTCTTTTTCATCTTTCTCTATATCTTTCACTTTTTCTCTTTCTTTCACTTTTTCTTCGTCTTTCTCTTTTGTTGTTATTTTAGCTGCCATAGTTTTGCCCAGCTTTAGCGGTTTGTCATCTTCATCGGAAAATTCTCTGAGATCTTTGAGTGCTGGTAGTTCCATTTTTATGTTCTCTTCGCATTCTGACCCTGATTCAAAATCATAAATGTCCTTCTTTTCATCGTCTAGTTTTAGTTTTGGAACTTTCTTCTCTTTCGTTTGCTGCAGAAGTGCTGCCTTTGTAATTTTCGGCTGCTTCTGCGATTTATTGAGCTTTGATTTTATTGGCGTCATCTGATATTTTGTCTGGAGACGTTGCTTTATAGTAAGTGATTTCTTACTAGAATTACTTAGAGTATCCACATTATCAACTAACTCTTTCCATTGTACTACTTCAATTTTCTTTTCAGGTGGCTGATTTGTGTCCTCAGCAATTTTTTCTAACAATTCTTCTTCAGTTTGAGTCGTCCTCTTGGCACCTTTAACAATTTCTTGCCGCTCGGGCATTTCTTCTATATCCATTTGCACCACATCGGTGTTCGCATCCAAGACTATTTTCAGCCTGCTTTCTTCTTCAGCGATATTGCACTTTTCAAGATTCTTTGGTGTATTTTTTATTTTTCTGGGTGACGCTGTTGGCGTTGTAGTAATAGATTTTTCCGGTAACAATTTGTCCGGCGGCTCTGGTGGCTCCACAGCCTTCGGTCGCTCACATTGCACCTTTTCTGCTGTGTGCAAATCAACTGTTGTTTCTTTTTTATCTCGTATCCCTATATTCTTCTCCTCTAACTTCTTTGAAGACTTGGATTTTATCGGAATTTTCTTTTTGGTTGAAGAAACCTCTGCTTTGACGGCATTCTTTTCCTCACTAGTTTCTTCGATATTCTGCGATTCTTTCGATACATCAATCACTTTGTTTAGTTTTTGCTGTGGCTTGACTTTTGCTGGCTGCTTTTTTACTTTCTTAGTCATCATCTTCTTCTTCGTATCTGTTGTGTTCGGTTTGTTACTTTCAGCATTATCTTTCCCTAATACTGTTGTTTCCTTCTCAATAACTTTCTCCTGAGATTCTTTTATTGACATTTCTTGAGATTCTTTATTTCCCGGGACTTCTTTAGTTGCTTCTGTTTTTGTTGTACCCAAATCTTCTTTCACAGAAGCTACCGTTTGTGGCTTAGACTTCTCATCGCGTTCTTTCTTTGTAATATTTGATTTTATTGGGTTCATACTTGCTATAACCTTTACCGCCGCTGCTCTGGACTTGGTCTTAACATTCTCCGATATGGAAGACTTAAGTCCCTCAATTATGCGTTCTTCCTTTGGCAGTAGATTATCGAAACCGCTAATTTTTATATCGAGATTCTTAAGCATTTTACTAATAGCTTTTGTTTTCTCATCTTTGACTGTTTTATCTTCTGTGCTTTCATCTGTCTTAGCATCACTTGGGCTTTCCAGTTTTTTTTCGACTTCTTCGGCTGCTCTTACTGCTTTATTATCAGTTATTTCCTTTGTCTCACTTTCTATAGCAGGCGTTGCTGTCGTCTTTTTGACATTCTCATGTGATGGTGTACGTTTTGTGGTTGTTTTCTTTTCTTCGGCCTCAGATTCTTCGTCTTCTTTTGTCGTGGAGACTTTATCTTTAAGTGTTAGAGCGTTTTTAGCCACAGCTGCTACCAATGCAGAGCTAGATGATGAAATTGAAGTTATCGTGGTTTTTCCTGCCGCAGTTTTCTTAACTGCAGCAGCTATTGTAGGTTTTCGTGAAGCTGGCGAATTGGAAGCACTGCCTGTTGTGACACGTTTTTTGGTGGATCCTGTAGTAGTTGAAGCACGTTGCTGACGCTCTGCAGCTGTGATGCGTTTTTTAGAGCCCATTCCCCTGAAATAAAAAAAGAGAATAAATGATTAATTTGAGTTGTTAACATTAAAGCAGCTGTAGATTTTAGCGAGTAAAGTAAAGCGAGTTTAAGTAAATCTTAATTTTTCTACCTACTAGTGATTGTATAACCCAATTAACCAAGAAAACTCCACAAACGATAACGAAATTAAGATGTGTCTTAGTGTCAGTCTAGGTATCTATGGTACGATTATGACGTCCAGTGCTAGATTAACTAGAAACTAAATATTTCAAGAGTGAAGGTAGTTAATTTTATAAAACTTTGATGGATCACTGTAAGGGTTATTATGATGCTTTGTCTCAAAAACAAGGTGCCACCAATTGCAGGCAGGAAAGCCATCAGGAAGGTAGTGATAAAGTTTTTACCTCGACTATCTTTTAACTGGTAGATTTACATTGCTTTAAGATACGCAGGTGTTTAAGTTGAGGTGAGAGGTAATGGCATATTCCTCATGTAAATCCTAGCTAAACGATGTGTTTTTGTTTTTTAGATTACGTACACAATATATGGTACACCAGAAGGTACTGATCAAAGCTTTGCCATTGTGCAGGTAGACGGAAGTAAAATTTATTAATGCTTTAGCCAAATGCTAACGTGACATACAAAGGACGTCACGAATCAGTGCCCAGTCACTTTTTTCGCCAGGATATCAAGCCCATCTTACAGACAATAACTGTATTATGTACGGCTAGGCGGACTATAGCTTCAAGAGTAAGGGTGCTCTATCATATTTTGTGGATACGGAAAATGAAGAAAAATTTATTTTGTAGATCGCTCCGTCAATATACATCACTAAGGCCTTCTGGGTTCGTTTGACACAATGAAGTAATAGTTCTGATTTCCAATAGTTAAACGTACTTATTCTACAAATGAATGTTCGTTCTCGAACAAATGTGTTGTCTTGTGCCCTTCACAGATAAATAATATCCACTCAGCTTCGGCAATAATCATCTTGATCAACTGTGCTGTATCCTTCATATATAAGTATATCCGCTCAGCTTCGGAATATAAAGCACATTCTTTAAAATAGTCTTATTATGACGACCGATAAATCTTTTACCAATCCTTTCTGCTTCTGATGTGGCTTCGTATTCTCTCGTATCTTGAAAAATTCGAGTAACTTGTCGTATAACTTTATGCTCCCAAGTCGATGGCCCAAACAACACTTCTGCCGCTTTTTAAACAAACATTTTGGTCATTTGCTGACTTCTCGGTACGGACGGAAACAATTCTTTCTCAAGTGTCCAATTTTAAATTCCTTTTTAGAATTGTCAAACCAGATCACGATTCTAGGCATCACCTTGTAGTTCTTCTTATTAAACGCATCCATTCCATAAAAAAACTCTTAAGAGATAAAATACTGAAGAAGACATATTTCTCTCAGATCGAAGGTGCAAACAGTAGGGCAAAATGTTTGCAGATTAAATTGCAGCATTTTTATATGTCCCCAAGAAAACTTCATTACTTAAACCTTGAAACCAAAAGTTTTCCACTGTTGACAATTAAGAACCTCATATTTTTTTAAGGTTAAGTACCGGCACGTGATAAAAGCGAACATACAAAGAAAAAAAATGCAAAATCTAATCAAAAAGCACACTCAAAAAAAGCACTTGAACTCAAGAACCGCTTAACAGTCATCATCGCCGCATTTTTTGCCAGTTATTTTCAATCTTCCACTGCTGTTTCAGTACAAGAAAAAACACCAATTGTTAGTCAAACGAATGTACAACAAATTACACTCAAAAAACATTTCACAAAATGTAGCACAATCAGAAGAGCAAAAAAAAGTCTGACGAAAAAAGGAGGTAGGATGAAAGCTTAGCTCCCTAAGCTATGTAGTTTATGTCAATACTTCAAATCCGCTATGCTGTTGCTACAGGATAAGAAAACAACGACAACAACAATGGCACAATCGAAATGTGGAGCAACCATAGACATAAAGCAATGGCAAACAGACAGACGGCCGGATGAATATTCTGACAGAGAAACATACGATTACAGTAGAGTCTCACGAACTTTATCTCACAGACAAGTTAGTTTACTGCACTCGCTGGAGTTTTATGAGAGCTTAGCATCGCATAGCTGGTGGTGACATCTTTCGCGCATTTAATCCACTTGTTTTGGACTGATTTTGTTACTGGAGTTGTGGTAGATACGTTAAATTTATATGAAGAATTTAAGGAAAAATTTGCTAAAAAATTACTAGGGTATTTAGTAAGTGTACGATTTTCTTTTTACTATTTTTAGTCATTTATAACCTGAAATAACATTTTTCTATTTTCTTAAGAAGCCTAATGCTATGCCATAAAATTCGTTACACAAATCATTCATTTAACTAAGAGTGTTCAAGCAAACGCAAAATATTTTCCATTGCATATTTTTAGGCATATCTTGATAAAATAGTTAGTCTCACCATATACTTATGTATATAGATATTTAACAGCATAAAGCTATTAACTAGAACATGACCTAAAAGCCCTAACTGGCATACATTGTTAATTCTATAACTTTTCTATTAAAACGATTATTTTGCTGTCATCCAAATTTCAATTTCTTTTTTCTTCTTGCCCGCTTTTTGTGGCTTTCATTCCTCAAAAACCCAAAACTTAACTGAGCTTCCGGTAAAGCTGACAGCACTGTTACCGGACAAATAGCAACAAGAAAATTGCACAGAGCAATGTCATAAGCGCTATAAGTCGAACCATCACCGCCCACCAAACGCTACATCAAACTTCCGGCAACATTGATGCTGTTTGTGCCACATTCAACGGAAAAGGATGTTGCGCCGAATGTGTTGGTCTTTGTTCGCAGCTTTGTGTGTGCGCATTTGATATGATAAACAAATATGCCATTCAACAGTTAAGTCCCCCAGTGCAAGCTTCCGCCGTGCACCAGAAAAAAAATTCCCACATATTTTAACGTCATTCGCTGAAAACGCATTGCAACCGAATTACAGTGTTGAAGTGAGAGCACGCGAAAAAGTTTTTTGCACATAAAAATGGCCGCAGAAAGTACTCAATTCCCGCCGTTGCCGCTGCTGCTGACATGACGCCCTCGAACCATTCGCAGGATGCTGATGATTCGAAGTGATGCTGCGCTATATGCTGTGAAAACGTAAATTGTTCCTTTATAGGGTGTAGGCCACTAGTTTTGATTTAAAAGTGACTATATATGAAATCAATCAAATTGAAACAAGCGGCAATTTATTCAATATTTCTCGGTAGCTAAATATATTGAGCCGTAAATTCTGAACGGAGTTTTATATCAAAAATTAAGAAATTTCTATACATTTAGTATCACATCATCAATAAAGAGTGGCGTTTCATTACATTTTGTACGGTATATTATTACATTTTGAGCAGCGTTTTACTAAGCTTTAGCGGGAAAAAAAATTGAGCAATAAAAATATAGAGCGGTAATTAACAATGAGTGGCCAATTTTTTACACGTTGAAGTATCAATTCAATTTTTCATCGAACAAAAACTTTGTTGCATGCGATAAAATAACATCTATACATATAGTATATTGCTCTAAAACTTACCCATATAATAGATGGTTAAAATGCCTATTGAAATAAATTAATATCAAAATAAAGCCTTTTACAATGTTACTCGTAGATAAAAAACACACAGAAGCAATTCTTCAAATGCGCACAAAAACGATTGCGGATCTGTCTTGAGCCCACGCTTTTTTATGCTTCGACAGCATTTTATTTTCAATGGATCAGCGATTCACGTTTTTGAGAGGAATTTCATACGATAACGGATCAGTTTCAGATAAAATATACGAAGAAGCGAGTCCATTTGGTTAAATATGCCGCTCTTAACACTTGAGCTACAAGGGATTCTGACCATGAGGTGTACAAAGTTCATTTATGTATTTGCATGACATTTCGCATGAAAGGACAACTCCTGTATTTTGTATCAAGATAATGAACATATATAGTTTTAGCCAAAAATTCAACGAATGTCGTCGAACAATCAACGTATTAACTTGATATGGCTCCATCTAAGTTTTTTCTGTCCCGAAACCTAAAATTAAAACTTCAAAGTAAGCGCTTTGAATCGGATGAACCCACAAAAGCAATTTCGCTGAGGGAGCTGAAAGCTATTCTTCAATGAAACTACAAAAAATGTATTGACGATGGGATCAAGCGCAAGCGGTTATGCTAACTTTGAAGGCGGGAAAATAAATGTTGATGAATAAATCACTTTATCTCGATTTAATTGACAACTCCGCATACTTTTACACAGCATAAGATATTCACAGTAACATCAGTGAAGAATTTCGTTTCAATAAATTATTGCTGTGTTGAAAATTTCCTTAAAATTAAAATGAAAATTTCTTAAAACTGAGACATTGGAAAAAACGCATTAATATCTTTAAAAAGCAGGTCTCCGCTTTATTTGGCAGATTTTTCGGAAGCGCTGAAAAACTTCGTTTACCAAATTTGTAATCGGCGTAGCGTGTCCTATTGTCACGAGACAACATCCATTGTTATCACGCAGGTAGGCACCTCTTACGCTATTTTGCTACTCTAGAATGATGTGTGCGAAAAAGCGCGACAAGGCTTTTTGGCTTTCCAACTTTTTTACTGCAGTTGATATTTTTCTCGTTGATGTTGTTGGTGTTGGTTATTGTTTTTGTTCTTCATTTTTCGCTAGCGAGATGTTAATTGTAGCTTAAAATGTTTAAATGTGTGGGCACTTGCTTTTGTTGTGATACAGAGTGGATTTTCGCATTTGTTTCTTTATTAATTTTTTACTTTTCTTTGACTTATTTTTGTTCGGTTTGACGATTTTTAAATGAACTTTATGGAAAAATAAAAGAACACTTAAATGTACAAAATAATTGCAAAGAATTGGGTCCCTGGAGATACATTCTATTGTTGAAATTTTTAATTAAAAAGGTAACTATCGCTGACTTTACTCATAATTATGTACCCTACACTGCATTAAAATAAAGAGGATGTTACCATGGACCATATGAACAAAAGGCAAATACAAAAATTAAAAATCGAGTAACAGTTTTTCCCAAAGTCCTCTTATTGTTCAGCAAAAGAATGGTTTTTCCAAAATAACCTCAAATCTTAGACATTTACTGAAAAAAAAAATCTAAATTCGAGGACATAGGTATATAAACAGGTTTTCAAGAAAGAAATCGAAAACGTCTGGTAAACCTAGTAAAAGTGCGCGTAAAAATCTTTAAATTTTATTGAAAGTGTGTTTTTCCGCAGGTTTGTAGGAGCACCAGTCATGTGCACAGGGCACAGGGTACAGGGCACTTCCGATACAAATAATAGTTTTGAAATGATATACTGAGTGCGTTTTTATGGTAGTAAATAGAAACTGTTTTGGTTGAATGATTTGGGCAAGCTTTGCGCAGATATTGGATAATCTCATGAGCAATTATTGGAAACGTAGCCAGTGAGCTCGTATCAAATTTTATTAAACTCTTTGCTTTGATTTCCAGTTATTGTGATTTTTATAGGTAGACAGACGGTCATAGCTAAAACTACTCAGAAGGAAAAGCTTATCAAGAATATAAATGTAATGCCTTTCTTATACAATTTGTGCTTGCTACTTCATTTTGACTCGTCAAGAAAGATTGCAAGAAGGCGGCTGCAAGAAAAGTGTATTATCAAAGGACTTACTAAAACAAAGATAAATAAACAGAATAAAGAGTTTTTGGTTCGCTTTGTTTCAATTTTTTGCTTGGGTCCTCAACAGATCTATGTAAAGAAGGAAACATATTAGACTAACAAATTTTAACTTATCAGCCACTGTCACAGTCACTGAAGACTCCGCTTAACAGAGGATGAAACTATTAAAACTAGCTTTAGCCTTGTTTCCTTAGTATATTTTTGTTTAGTTAAATTTTTCTTTGTTGACACAAACAGTACTGAACAGGAATCTCAAGGATCTTGTCTAGGATCCGCGGGCCCTTAGGTTGAACATTTAGAGACATTTTGCAAAGAAATTTTTTCGAACATCATATAAAAACAACAAAAAAAAGTCACCAAAGTATTAATTATAGTGTGTCCAACCAAAAAGAAAAATAAGGTCATCAATTTTTTTTAAAAATATTTTTATATTATTTCTTTTTTAATTTTCTCAAATTATTTTAAATATGATCAAATTCATGTCTATGAATTTTTAATCGATTTCTTACATATTGAAATATAAAAGAAATATTTTTAGATTTTCAATCACACTACATATATGATACACAGAAATATTGATAAAGCCTTTTGTAAAGTTCGGGTGTCGAGTGCTCTACACCAAGGGCAGGCCTGCAAGGTAGCGGTCGTTGATATGCACAGAGCTCCGGAGATGTGCAGCAGTGACAGAGTATTTATTTTTATTAAAATGTTAGTTCAGGAGACGACCGTACATGAATTGGTGCCGAAGACTTAAGCAACAATTGGTTAAAACAAAATTAAAATTACAAAAACTAAACAAAACCACAAAACGCTAAGGCAAACATAAAAACAAACACAAACAACACAACAAACATACACAAAAGCAACAATAATAAAAATTAAACAAACAAAATGAAATTAGAGAAAAAAATGCAACGACCTTGTTATTTGTTTATTTAAAAAGTGATAGATATAGATTTAGGCTGTTGCAATTGTTTTTGTTCTAAAATTTGTTTATTTTATTATTTATGTAAAAAGCAAAACAACAGCAAAGAAAATGAAAAAAACAGAAAATTCGCAAGAAATGTAAGAAAGAAAAACACGTGTAAAATATCGTAAATATACCAATGTTGTTGTTGGCAATTGTTGCATGTTACAGCGGCGCCTTTTGGAGTGCCACAAGCCCTTTCTCCACTTGGCATTCCCACTTCACTAGCAACAACTTAACGTACATACATACCTACATATCTTATACGCATGTATATATTTTGTTTTTGCCCTTTTGTTGTTTTTATGTATATTTACAAAGTTAACTGTTAAAATGTAATTGCAAACATGTAACTAAATACAATAAAAAATAAACAAAAGAACGCTATCGCGCTCACACATCCACTCTTACGCTTGTGCTGAGTCTGCAAAGCAAATTTCCAATAAGAAACCTGCGTTATACTCTCAGCTACGCTGCACAGCTGAAGATGTGCAAGAAACAGTAATTCACTGTTATAAACATTAAGAATGTTAATAAACGACTTTTAATAACAGCTGTTTTTTTACGCTCTCGCTGTACAGTCAATGTTATTTCAATGTTCAATGCTATTAAATGTTTTTTTTTAGCAACAGCTCTCTTTGCCTATGCTCTTCTCAATGGCATGCACGCTCAGTTAATTTTATTTGTATTTTATTATTTATTTTTTTTTAATTTAAATATTTTTCCTCTGCTTTTATGCCGTTGCTCATCGCATCTTCCAACATTTTTTTTCATTTTGGAATTCATGTATCTTTTTTTTCGTGTTGTGTTGAGATCAATGCACTTCATAGAGAAAATATCTTTAAAAAAAAGTTTTTTTCTTTAATTTTTTATCTCATGCTTGTCATCAATTGGTTATTAAATTTAAATTGTAAGCATTTTTTTTTGTCCATATGTTTTTATAGTAAAAGAAAGCTGCATTTTTTTGGGACCCCTTATTAGACGAAACCACCCATTTATTTATTTTTATCTTTTAAGTGTATTCCATGAATCTATTATGTTTTATAAAAGATGGCAGGAACAACTTCCTAACTGCATACATAAATAAATTCTAATTTTTTTATTATAAATATTTCAAATTAGACTATTTAGAATGTAAACAAGATTTTAAGTTGGGAAAATACACACTGCAACAAAAAACGAAAATAGAAACAGTCTACTTGGAAATTTTGAGTAGTTTCTGAAATACAATTTCAATTTAGTAGATTTCACAAATTCAGAAATTAAAAATCCTGACGTAACTTGAATCTCTCGACGTTCCTGTGTTTAGCCTCGTCTTCACTTAAAATTAGCCGTCGCATTTTTTGATCTACAAGGATTTTTCGTAAGTCATCTGCGGCCTTAAATTTCAGCGCATACATGCAGTCAAGAGTTGCGCCGCTATGTGGCGATTGGTAACTATACTCCGGGAGTTATCGTTGCAATTTTCAAGATCATTTCCGCCCGCTTAATTTTTTTCCAACTGACAGTTTAAATAAAACTGATAATAAAAATATGCGTCAGCAGCCAGAATCGTGGTGGGTCTGAATAAAAATTCCGCTTTATAACTTAGAAAGTAAGCCACAATTGGAAAATTATGTTCAGAAAACACATCGATTTCATGCCCAAAAAATTTCAGTATGATAAGATCTGACCTATTTTTCTTAGTCTTAAAAGTTTTCATGTCCAGATCTCTATTTTCGAAAAATAGAAGAATTCTATGGAAAGTTCAATTCTGAAAACCATATTTTTCGTCCAAAATAACTATTTTTGCTCAAAACTAAAGTATTTATTGAAAACTTTAAAACAAAAAAACTTAGCGGGAGGAAATGACCTTGAAAAATGTAACGTTGCCTCCCGGGCTACTAGCAATCGCACGTCGGTGCAACAAATATGTTTGCATTATCTTGATTAATCGTTCGTTAAATGTTCCAGTAATATGTAAATGTTCCTTTTTGGAAAGAAATTTCTTATGAAAATTACCCAATTCTAAAATTGTTTATGCTTACATTAGAAGCAAGCTTTGCGAGCACGTATGTTTCCTAGGCTGCATTTTCATATCTCAACCATATAAAAAATAAACATAGAAATAAGCTTTCTAATTTGAACCTTTTAGACTTTCTACGAATAGCTCTGTTTAATCAAACATTGATTTTGAAGAATTAATAAATGAGTAGACACATGTAGCAAGAAAACATTTGACAGTAAAAATACATTTTTACAGTGTACATGCAATTTGGTTTTTTTTTGTGCTGTTGGCGTATTCGGAAATGAAAGCAAAAAGGCTTTAAAATTTAGATTGTTGTTGCTTGATGTTTTTGTTGCGCCCTTATGCTAGATTTCCATGCCCACCACTGCTTTACAATAATATGTATTATCAATAATTGATGTTGTACACTGTCAGCTTATACAATTATTGTATATGCTTACAGTTTGCGGAGAGGTGCTTAAATTCGGAAGGAAGTTCCCTTATAGGTAGTGGAACAAGTAAAGGTTAAGGGTATAAAATTTATAGCATCAAATATTTTTAAAAAGCATTATTATTACGTGATTTTCCGTTTAATTATTTATACTCTAAGCTTACGTAACATTTTCTTTATGGTTTTAAAACGGCAATCTTGGTGAAAATAATGTAGAAATTCTATAATTTTTTTCATTTAATAAGAATAAATTGAACACATAAGGTAGTTTATGCTGATTGACTTTGTAGGCCTGTAGCCCTGATAATATTTGAGTTAGATCAATTTTTTTGGTAACATATTTAAACAGCAGTATATTATTCAAAAAAATACATTTAATTTTCCACATTTTGTATGTTTTTGGTGTTTCACATTGATTTTTTACAATTACATGATATTTTTTCTCATACTAAAAAAATATAATTACTAACTTTCACAATAACATGAACTCATGCAAATAGTTGACTATTATAAAATATTCACTTAATAAAAGCTGTCAGTTTCTGCACTCGTAAAAATCCATAAAGTACTCAAGTAGACATTGAATACTTATAATACTGATGATACTTACATACAAATAACTTGGCTCAGCAAACAGTTATCCAATTGATTAGATTAGGTAATCCGTTGTCTTATGTTGAGTGTTAACAATTTCATGTGGCGGCACAGTGTGTTTAATCCAAATGGTAATGGATCGTTTTAAAAATGGGCCGCTCGTTGTTGTTTTCAAATTTACTTCACCAAATTATTGTATGGTTATGAGCCAATATTATAGCAAAATAACTTGCTACATTTCAGTTACATTCTAAAAGCACTTTGGACAATTTTCACTTGAAATTTTTTAATATTTTTATGGTATATAGTATTTTTTATTTTTGATTTTAAACTCACATTTTAGTTATTTAAATGTATTTTTGCACTCTTTGAAAAATTCAAAGCATAAATGCTTTAACCAATTATATGGAGTCTTTATTTTAAGGAGGAAGAACGATAATAATTAAAAATTTTTCATTCGTTGCTTTTTTTTGACAATTTTCTATCAATATTTGTTTTCTTGTAATTTTAATTATCAAAATGTGCCTTACAACTATCCGGACGCACGAAAATCCAAAGTATGCTACATTCTATACTCTCGTAAGTACTGCTAACAAGTCTCTTCTGAATATATATTATGAAAAAAATACCTAACTTAATTCAAGACAATGACGTTTTTTTACAAATATTTTAAATAATAAAAGTAAGTCTTTCTTGCAATGCGTTCATGTTTCATTAAAGCAAGCTAAAGCTCTGCCTTAAACATATGGTCCTCCCGCTTACTTTTCTTGCAATTGACAGTTTAAGTAATGCTGATAGTTGAAATAAGCGTCAGTAGCCAGAATCGTGTTGGGCCTGGTTGTGAGAGGCCGACAGAAAAAAAGCTCGCTCAATAGCTCGGAAAATATGTACCTTGAGTACAAAAATATATTTAGATCAATGTTGTAGAGGAGATGAAAACACATCGATTTCATTCCCGCAAAATGTCCGCATGACAAGATTTGACCAACTTTTCATACATTCAAATTAACACTACTCGTTGAAATTGAAAAGCGCTAATTTCGCCCAAAATAGCTAATGTTGCTGATAGGTGAGTGAAAATTTTGTCGTATGGAGATTTTTTGGGTTTGAAATCGATGTGCTTTTATCTCCTCTATATCATTCGTCTAAACATATTTTTCTATTTGTGGCTTACTTTCTGAGTTATTGAGCGAACGATTGTAACAATATTAAATGTCTTAACTTTTAAGTTGGCGTACAAAGATTTTTACTTAAGTGGACGTATGGGGTTAACATAGACCCAAAATATTTATTTTAATCATTACATGAGGTTAAAGAGTAATGAAATCAAAGATTAAAATAATCAATATTTATTAAGTTATCTTTCATTAGTTCAAACAAAACATATAATGTTCTTTTTAAGGGTACCAAAAATATTCATTCTTCTAAGTAATACAGCTTAAAATAAGCTTTTTTCAAAAATATACTGACCATGCGCCTACTCAAGGGTAAAATATGGCCAATGATCATCTGACATCAATTTTAAAAATTTATTCTTTATGTTAAAAAAAAATTACCTTTGACATTTGGCGTGCCTGTCACATTTTGAGCTTGAGACGTAGAGGTAATTTGCCGCTCCCTACCAATTTATAAAATTTCCCAATTATGCTAAAAACAAAATTTTAAGTAGCCAAGTATAACGACAAGGACCATTGTGTCTACCCCCAAACCGTTGCGCCCGGGGTGACTAGGTACGCTTGTGCCTCGGGCTTGACCGGAAGAAAGGTTAATGTTATTCACCCCAGAGCCTCATCAAACAAATTTTTTTTTGGATTTTCATTGAAATCTTGCTCGAAAAATTCATTTCTCGAAATGCATATAAGGCGCAAATTTTCTACACTTATCTACTTCGAGGTATATCTGTGCGTCCAGCTAATTTTCGCTAATTATATCACTTAATATGCAACCTTCTCTATGTCAAGGTCAAGGTCGTTCAAGGTGAAAACAAGGCAATACGAAATTTCCTTTTCAATTTTAACGATCATATATCGAACGTTTCGATAACTTTTAACTGGTAACACTTTTGGGTTGCAAAAAAAAACCGTACGAACTTTATTATTTACAAATAAAGAAAAAAGCACAAAAATTTCAATGCCGCTTTTGAACATGCCAACATATAGCTGCACTCTTCTAACTGCACGATTGAAATGCGCTCGCAAGACAACAAAATTAATTAATGCAAAAGAGAAGTATGTGCGCTCTCCACCGCGATGCTCTCACTCTCTCCAGCTGTCATACCATACTGTCGACCGCCGACCACCACCCGCCCCCGAAAAGCAACGAAAAATGCTATGACTATACACTGCAGGCAGCCAGCCAGCACGTATGAGTAGCAGAAGCAGCAGATACGCGATATACACAGATTCAGAAAACACTTAAAATTTCATAGATACACAAACAGCATGTTAACAAAAACGAAAAAAGAAAAAAAAATTAAGAAAAAAGAAGAAAACGACGAGCGCAACGATGAAAACTCATTAAATTTAATGTTTTGAAATAAAGAAAATTTTATTCAAAATGAAACACTGTGATATTTTTCAATGTATCTCATAGGTACATTTGCAACAGCGAAATATAGGGCGAGCACTAGAGGTAACTGGGCTAGAACGCAGGAAAAACCACTTTTTCACAATTTACTGATTTTTATTGCTTTTTTTTTCTACATTTTCACAATTACGTGCAAGTGTGTATGTATGTGTGCATGTAAAGCTCGTATTTCAATATTAAACACAAATATCTGCAAGGTAGATATTCGTTCTTTTTTTCAACCTTTCTGTATGAAAATGTAAAACTTTACACCAGAACTTTACAACATTAATTTTGCACAATTTATTGTAATTTATTTTCTACATATTCTTCTATTTCATTGCACTCAAATACTCAACACACGAAATTTTCAATAGCGAAAAATTCCAACCGGGAATCTCCTATAAGATTTTCGTTGGGTCTCTCGAACGTCACTGGATTCCAATTTACATCAATTGGGAAGAACAACTCGACAGACGGGTCGGTTGCGTTCCTCTCACAGTGTGTGATGGCGTCGCGCTCTGACATTCTGCCTTGGCTGGCGCAAGCAAACAGCCACATATACCTTTATAGAAAATGCTGCAAATACGCTCTCGCACGTACTCTCTCGCTCTCTCTCTCTCTCTCTGTTCAGCCCTTACAGTGCAATTGCGCGCTCACTTAATGTTAAATTAAAGAAATAAGAAAATGTTAAGTGAATTACAACTTAAACGGCATAAAAAACAGAATCATTAATAATGTGCATGAATTTAGTCGCTGAGATACACAATTACATTAGCAATTTAATGTATAGACACATATGTATGTACATAGGTATGTACTTACATGCTTAGTAATGTAGATACCAACTGTTACCTACAGTCACTGTGAATTAACAGCAACCATCACGGTTAGAGTTTTTAGCGCTATTTTATTTATTTCTTTGTTATGCTGTTTTATCGTTTTTGTTTTCATTGCTCATTCCAAGTTCTTTGCACACACGCGCTTACACATTGTGAGCATCTTTTAGCAACACAAACTCATTTATTTCATTTCAAATTTCTTATTAGATTATGGTAATGCTCCATGGCATAATTCTGCTAACTTAATCTAAACTTTATTAAAATTTTTTTAATTACATGTAGTTCTTTTTGCGTTAAATTTATTTAACTGCTAAACTTTTCAATTATGCATCACTCTCAAGCTAAAGCAAATTAAAGAAACATTTTAACTTGATAATTTATATTAGAATGATAATTTTTTGTAAACAATAAGTAAAATAACAAGTTATAATTAGAGTTGGTAATAGTTAAGTTAAGGGACACTTCTCCGATTTTGAAATGATGCGCTAACACCAGTGTTGGACACACAACATAGTGAATCGCTGCCGATGTTGGACGTGCTGGACGATGTGACGCCCACTTACCCTAACTTTTATATTGAATTACTGCGGCTTGCAAATCGGTGTTGGATATACTAGAGTGAACAATGCAATTTTCCAGCTCAGAACAAAATGTGATGGAAGCGTTTCCGTCCCTAACAAATAAAAGATGTTCAAGTTTGAGGTGTCTTTATAAATTTTAAATAAAATTGTGTGAAATCTTTTTTTATTTTTTATTGGAAATTAAAGCACATCGGTTTCGGTTAATAATGAAAAAAAATGTCATTCAACTTCCTTCCTCTGCTAGCTTGGCAGGCAGTCAAACTTTTGCCAAAATTTTGGTTAACATTTTCGCATAATGATGGTTCAATTAGTAATATTTGCTCGATGATATTGTCTTAAAGTATTAAACAATTTGAGGACTATCCGCAAGAACTTTACTCTTCAAGAAACTCCATAAGAATAAATTCAATGGTGTTAAGTCGCGTGATCTTGGTAGTCAATTTACGTCTGTTCTTCGAGAAATTATTCAAATATTAGACTTCTCTTTCAAAAGATCGATTGATTCCGTTGCTGTGTGGCATGTTGCACCGTCCTGTTGAAACCATATATTCTGCACGTCAATATCTTCAAATGGAGCCTCGAAAAAAGTTTCTAGTCATCTCCCGATTTCGAGCTCCATTCACAACCATTAACATTTCCATTTTGATTTTCGAAAAAATATGAACCAACTACGCCACCACACCAACATCCACACCATACATTAACTTTTTTTGGCTTCATTGGCTTTTCAAGCAATTCTCTAGGATTTTCTTTGTTTTTTGACATAGCCGCCATTTTCAAAATGAACTTCATCGGTGAATATGATTTCCTTGAAAAAATTCTCAATTTCTTTTTGTTTTTCTATGGCCCAATTAATGAATTGCCGACGTAATGCATGGTCAGTTGGCTTTCTTCTTGTGTTAATTGTATTTTTTTTTTATTCCCTAGCTATACGTCTTGAAAATTTATTTGTACATAATTTTGATAAGCACGATATGCACTATAACTTTTATTGTAAGCGAAGCAAGAGACCCCATTGTAAGCATCTTTAAACGCCGCTGCTAACAGTTATTGCTTAGTCAGCAAAATCAAAGTTTTATTTTGGCGAAAAGTTTGTAGCTCACCAAAAAAACTGAAAAAATCAGTGAATTTACTACTTCCTTCAGAAATCATGGATTTATCTGACTTATGTCACAACAAAAAACTGTAAGCTAAAATTAAAATAATCGTCTATTATACTTTGACCGGTCTAAATGAGCATAAAAAATTACCCCTCAAGAAATGTGAGCTAATTTTAGAATATTTACAGAATTCAAATGCTCAGTTGGGAACCTGGTCGCGATTTTAGAATTTACAGGTTTGGCAATATCGAAATATCTACAAAGGAGTTTCGAATTCTTAAAATCTAATCTATTTAGATGAATAGCATAAAAATTAATCCCAAAAGCACTAAGCTGGTTAGCCCAGACAGCCACAAAATTGTAGTAATTCTGTAAATAAATATGTAATAAAAAACACTTACCGAATGTAATCTTAACAAGACAAAGCAGAGTTCTTATGGGAAAAAAGTTTCAGTCAAATTAGCAGAAATTTTAGTATGATGTAGCCTTATGTCAAGCGTAAACTTTTTTCCATACAAATTGTACGCGCTTCTTTCTTTAAACAATTGAAAAGCACTGCTTAAAAACTCGAAGCAAAACTTTTTAAAAGCATTGAAGCACATTTGATAAGAAGATCCAGTGGTTGCAGCACTGCAGCAGTAACACTCACACAATCAAAAGATTTTCAATTCGAAAAATTTATGAAATAAATGATTTAATTACAAGCATTTATTGCATTATATTTGTTCTGTGAAGTAAACTTGCAATAAGATTGCATTTGAGTTTGGGAAAACCACAAAATACGAACACTACACTTGTACTGGCTGCTCTGCCAACGACACCGATTCAAATGGTATTTTGCATACACCTTCAATCTTATTGAAATATTTTATGGAATTTATCAATAGAAACTTGCGTTTTATAATTTCACTAGATTTGAGATTTTCTTTTTATTAATATTAATGTAGAATATGCAAAAATTGAGCGAGTGAAATAAGCGCACACGTTACGAATGAAATTAAAACTAGAGATGACAGTTGATTAGCGTTGCCACCTAATTAATCGGAACAATGAGTGTTAGCATTCGACATATGAACGTAAAATGAAACTGCTGAGCAAATGAGGAACTTTATACACATGTGAATGCCAAAAATTTAAAAATTATCCAAAGCTTTAATAATATTTGCTTGAGCTCTTGAACGTAAAAAGGAAACTCTAACTGTTCGCTGTGATTGGACGAATTTTTTTTTTTGGCTAAACACATAGATATATGTACATATATGTTTATAAGTAAATATATATAGCCAATAACTTTTTTTAAATGCTCAAATTGAAAAGTAACTATGTTTTAACGAACTTTCATTAATTTATGTTTAGTAAATCTTAATATTTAACTTCCGTTCATTAGGGTGGTATTCAAAAATATTCTCTCATGTAAATAATTGAGAAAAAGTCCCGAAAGGACCTCAATTTCCAATACGTTAAGTGTAATCTTCGAAATGACGAATGATGCATATTTGATAGATACAATGTGTTTGCATTTATTTTTGAATAAATATTTAAAATAATTAAATCAAAAAAAAATTATTTAGTACATGACAGGAACTTTATTTGAAGTTAACAACTGACCTAATTTTTTGGTTTCACCTTAGAGATCAAAAAGTGTTCGTCGATTCGACGAAGAATACAGTTCTAAAGGTAAGATTACAATTTTTTCGTTGGACAATGATGTCATAAAAGTAAAGTGTACAGGGTTGGTTAAGTAGGTGTGGCACTTCTCTTATTGGCGAAAACGACAATAAGCCGTACAAGTAGGCGTGAACACTTCCATACAACCGAAAATTTGTATACTATATGTGATTTTATGAAATTCGCTCAATCTATGATAAAAGCCTAGCATGTGAGTTTTTTAGTGATACAATTTTTTTTAATTGATGCGATTCTTTCATCTTATACAAATTCGAATTTTACTTTAAATTAAGTTGAAGACTCCAAAAATCGTGGAAAAATTCGAAGCATGATCATAACCAACAAGCATTTTCGACCCTTTGATTGGTGCTGCAAAACTTTCTTAAATAAGGTTGAAACATCTCCTAATGGGGGTCGGGGCACCTCTAGCATGTCCAAACATTTTTCCGACCAATCATTTTTTTGTAAGTAAATTGTGCTGAACCACCCCTTTTTGGAGGCAGGTGGCACCATGTCCAAACATATTTCGACCTTTCTATTGATTACTGCAGTAATCGATATGCTATCGAATAATAGAAAGCATTCGCAACTAACTGAGCTTAAAATTTACATACATATGTCAACGTTTACACGAGGAAACTCTTGAGAAAAAGTTTTCCTGTTTGTATGCAAGAAGGGCAAAACGAAAGGGTGGTGTACAGAGTTCGTCGTACCCGCAAATTCCCTTTCGTTCTATTCGTTAGCTGATATTATGCTTTCAATTTACGTTTGTTGTGGTGGGAAATTCTAGTTTTCGTGTGTAAACGCAAAACAAATTCACAAAAGAGAATAGACAAGAATTTGTCTTACCGAATTTCCTCGTGTAAACGTTGACTATGCAAAAACCGTCAATATCCCACCAAAATTTTTTACTGACTGACAACGTGTAGCGTGAGCTTGCGGAATTTTATTTCAAAACAACTAAAACAAGAAATTTAACATTCATATTTTGATCTCTCGCTACAGAAAATCATTAATAATTTCTTTTCACATAAAATTTTGTACCACCTAGGAGCATCCTTGATGTTTCCGAAACTATGCACCTCATTTTATTAAAAATTTTGCAGAACTGCCTCATCAATTTCTTCCATTGTTGCCTTAGGTGTATCAACTTCGGCAGATAATGAAGCATTCTGAAGTGTTCCTTGTTCTATTGTATCTAAAGTTAAACTACTTTTAACATTGGCTGCAACATTAAGGCCACTCGAAGCGGCAGGATTTGGTGTTTCCTTAGCTGTGTCAATTTCAACTTTCGATTTCGCAGTCTTTGTTGACAGTTCACTATCAGAAGACTTTGGAGTTCCGACTTTAACAATTTCTTCTACTGATATTGCAGACTTCTTAGCAGTCCCAAACCTGGTAACAATCTTTGTTGGGCCGCTATCAGCAACACCTGCATCTCTATCAGAGCCATATAATACTCTTTTTGCAGTATTTGCATCACTACTATCTGAGGCCCTACATGGTTTACGTTCATCTACATCGGCTTCAGGTTCTTCTTTTACCTCTGCATTTTTGCTAAAACAAGATCCTTTCTCTTCTTTTACTCGTTCCCCATTGTCTCCGTATTTGAAAGTGGCACATGATTCTCCATCACCTTTACTTGTGTCACCGCTACTATTACCTCCAGAGGCACCACATGATCCTCTCTCCTCTTTGCTTGTATCGGCAACGCCTCCATGATCCATGTTATCCCCAAATGTTGCACATGCTCCTCTTTCTTTATTCAGTGCTTCAATTTCTGCTTTGGTCGGCGGTGGATTCTTCTTTCCATAACGATGGTATAGGTATATCAATGCAAAAGTAGCATAAGTGAGCTTAGCGGTCTGAAATAATTTGTGAAAATTTAGGAAAAATGCTAAGACACTATCTGACAGTTGAGACTTACATTTGCTCGCCCGCGTAACGTAGTGCTGTTAAAATGCTTTTTAAACAATTTTAGCATAGTATTTATCAAATCCAGAGATTTCTGAATATAGAAATTCGAATAAACGCTTGAAACGGCTGCATTCATAATTTGTCTTAGATTTGGCAGTTGACGTAAAATAAAAATTTTTGGACTAATGAAAAGTTTCAATTTGTGAAAAATCTAAAAACAAAAATGCTAGGCCGATTTGTAAACATTTTAGAAGTTATATAACGTTACTCTGCAATGCGAATGAAGTATAAACTTTTAACATTGTTCAACATTGGATATTAGCTCGCAGTTAAATTAATCTCATACATTTGTTCTCAAGCTGAAGTTGAAAATAATAATATTTTTAACTTAGGAGCTGCAGTTAGATAAGACGAGTTATAACCAGTATACTATTGTGAGTAGACGCCGTTCAGTCCCGTTGATTTGTAAAGCTGGAGCAACTTTACAGTCCACGTTTCTTTTCTCTTGTATTTATTTAAAAAATCTTGGTGAAATGGGTGTGCTTCTGTATGGAGCATAGTGCTTTCTATGTACGTCCACCCAGAAAAGTGAATATTCATCAATAATTTTAAAGGCACTATAATACTTTATGTCTATATTCCATCAGTTCTGGTAAGCAGAATGCTAACGGAACCCAGTCCCAGATAGACTGTTTTCTTTACATGTTTCCATTTCCTACATGTTTCCGACCGCAGATGGTTCAACTTTGCTGACTCCACACAACTGCGCGTGCTCGCTGACACCGGATAATCGGATAAGCGTATAGAAAGGTTGATCTGAAAATACCAGTAATGCGCTAGATAGACTCTTCTATGCGTCCTGTTTGATATCTAAAACATATTCCTAGTTCTTATTTAAAAATGTGTCATATTGCAAGAAGAAATAATCAAAATAAGACTTAGGGCCATTTTCACAATGTATAGTTTGACTTAGGCGGAACTTTAACTGACAGCTTTTGAATGAGATTTAGTGTTAAACTGCTGGTTATAGCGCCTGTTTAGTCTGTACCGAACATTGTGAATACGGCTCTTAACTTGTTTGTTGATTTATGTACGGGCTACACTATGTCTATGGTAGCATCACATCCGGTTACAGTTCAAAAACGGTTGCGGTTAAACTTAACAGATTTTAATTAAACCTTTATGTCAAACTACCGCTTAAAGCCAGATATAGCTGCACTTGCCTTATGTTAGCTGTTACAATTTTCCCTATCTTCCGTTGAAGCTATTGAACTAGTCTAAATTGCAGCTCTTTTCATTGCATATTCTTAGGTGCACCTTTATATATTTTTTCGTAATCAAATCAAAAGTCTCCAAATAAACCGTGATCTGGGCAATAATATTTTATTTTTATGTAAATAATTTTTTTTACATTAATTAATCAAATAAATTTAAAAAAAAATAGCGAATTAAAATTTATCAGTCCTCAGTAAGTTGAATAAGGCAGGCTAAAAGATTGTTGGTGTCCATTGCATCGAATTGTATATGACGCATCTGCTTAGATCTAAAAAATAGATACATTAAAGATCTGTAAAATATATATGTAAATATATATTATGTACTCGTTGATTGACAGATACTATTCTAATACATTTTTATTATAAACAGAAGCTGTTTTACTTTATACTAAACCTGGCAAAAAAAAGACTTTCCGTATGCAAAATTCGTTGGAATCATTCTAATGGTAGTTTTTGGCTCTGGAAGACTTTGAAATTGATATTTTTTTCTTGATTGCCGAATGAGATTATTGTTTCTTTTTAATTAGAAAATAAAAATTCAGATTTTTTTTTGGTATGGATTTGTTGCTATTAATTCAGAAAATAATAGTTTTGTCCGAAAAGTGATTGAGAAGAAAATTGTAGCCTAATTTAATTTTCTCCAAAAATAAAAATTCATATTTTACTCCTTGCTTTTTATCTAAAAGTTTGTCGAATTACACTACAGACAAAATACATTAGGAGCACAAAACCTGGCTGGCTGTAATACATTTGAGATACTCTTTAATTTGATATTTTTACAATCGAAAACTGAATTTCTACACGTTCAACTTCAATTCAAAACTATTCATTAATTTCATGCGGCAACCTTTTGAATATCGATTCTGAAGTGTTCCCAAGCAAAAATCCACCGTCAGATTAGTTCAACGCACATTGCATAAGAGATATCAGCCACAATAGTGCTCGAAAAAAAATGTTTGAACTATGCTATTTGGTTTATTTAAAAATTCTACCCGTAGAAGTATATGAATGATTTTTAAAAGTAGTTTTACAAAAATGTTTTTGTGATTGTTCGAGTAACTTAAAAATCACCAAACAAAGCTAAATTTTTATATAATATTTGACACATAATCAATAGAATACGACTAAATAAAATCAAGTAAATCAAATCTATTTTTTTTTTTTTGTATTTTATTGAAATATCATCAACTGCTAAGTTCATTCATAATTCATTTGTTCACAAATATTTATATAAATAAAAAAATTAAATAAAAAAAAACAATTACTAAATATTAAATTATATATAGTAAATTGCATTATAAGACTTGTTTACTACCAAATTTATTATGCATTTGTTTCAACTTTCAATTTTTTATAGCTAAAATAGCTAGAGCGGCTTACTAATAATATATACTAAGATAATGAAAAATTTTTTAATAAAAAAAGAAAGCTAATCGCATATTATTTTATAAAAAGATACTAAAAAATTGTTGTGTATTAAAAAACCAAATAAAATAGAGAGTACACTAGTGTTTTGCTGAAGCTGTACAACAATAACACGCTAAAAATTTAAGGAACAATGGTATTTTTGTTTTTCTATTTTTATGTATGTATGTAATAAATATTTTTTTAAAAGTTTAATTTAAAAGGTTTTTTCTTACTAAAACGTTTAATTTGAGTTTTTCTCTTGCTTTGGATAATTCAAAAATTTATGTTACTAATGCATACATATACATATTTTATAACATACACTTATTTTATGAAATCACAATTAGTGAATACTGTAACACTATAATTATTTCGTTAGTTTGCTTAACAGTGATTTAATGTGTTTAGAATTTTTTTTCTTGCGAATACATTTAAAACGTATTTCAATTTCAATATTGAGACATGTTGAGGTATCTTTAATATACCAGTGTGAAAATGGGAACTCAAAATGATCAATCAAACATAACAAATGTTTAAATTCTCCAAGAAAAATAAAATAAAAATTAAACTTAAAAACAATTTCATTTATCAATTTTGAATTTGAACGTTTAACTGTATGACAAAAAACAAAAAAATTAATACAATTTCAAGCAAAATATATTTCTAAATTAACAAAATCCAGTATGTATGTAACAATAAAAAATGTATATTTAAATTTGAATTTGATTTCTGTGCAAACCTTGCATTATTATTGATTGTTGAAGCTTCTACTTTCTGTTGTCTCAACCGAATTAAATTCAAATGGTTTGGTGCTACGGAAATGGAGAGGAAAATAACAGTTAAGAGAAAAATGTTTGGACATATGTATCTAATACTTACTAAGTGCGCTAATTATAACTTAGTATTAAATATTTAGTTTTACGCCATTGTAGTTGTAGTTTTATATTAAAATCGAGTTTGATTTTAAGCATCATGACTTGCTACAGATTCCAGGTCACTATTATCTTCACTACCTGTTGCTTCGGTGGGATCGCCCATAGCAACGCGTGCATATTCATCTGTATCAATGCTTTTACAAAAATGTATTGCATACTTAAGTTTTTCTAAGAGTACAGCCTGCAAAGAAAAATAAGTTTTTTGTTATTTTAAATCAACACCATATACCTATGTACATATCTAGTTGAGGAATTGATGTTCTATTGATAGGCAGGCACTATTATTTTTGTAGCTCTAATGAAAGCTTTCACTATTTTACCACGAATTTATTATATTTGCTCACATCTCACCGTTCACCGTTACAAAAAACTTAAGAAAACAAGAAGCACATCGTAAAAGACTTATAAGTGTGCAACAAAATGACGGAAATTTTGTACAGAAATTAGTGAATTTATTAAATAAATTTAAGCCCGTGACAGATCTGGTAAGGAAAACCAGATATTTACCCACGGTGGACTTTAACCAAGTTTAAATGACAAGTTGAGTTAATTCAAAAACTTGAATGAGGAATTATTTGGGATGTAATTTGTAGTAGATATACATCAAAAAGAATCAAATCCCTAGAGCTTTTTTGTTTAATTCGTATGTAGTTACACAATTTTTAAAAAAATCCGATTTGGCTCGAATGAAATACGTATAACATAAGGACTGTCACAAAAAAAACTTACGTTTTTTGTTTTTTGAATTATGCTCTACCTGATAATCTTATAGGTCTAAAGAGACATAATATTTGTTCTATATAAAGTGACGTTTAATATGATATACATATACCATATGGTATACCACTTGAAGATAGCACTTTTGACGACAAAGATGTCTAGCAAGCAACAAAAAGTCCACAAACTGATTTTGTCCACATATGTACCTGCAAAATCCAAAATTAAAATATTCAGCTATAGCAAAAATAGTTGCTGCATCATAAAAATCTGTCTTTGCGGTTATTTTTAATTATAAGAAGGGTCTACCTGTTTCACGAAAAAAGTTCAGGTAGAAAACCAGATTTTTTTAACCTAAAGGTAGCGCCTTTTTAAGCAAAATCCCAACACCTCAGTGCGAGATATGGCGGCTAGACAGGGACATCAAAATCTACTGTACAAAAGATCAAGAAGAAAAGTAAGCTAAAGACATAAAGAATTCAAAAAGTACCAAACCGTTCTGATGAAAACCAGTTGATGGCTCAGATGCGAGCCCAAAAATTGTATGAAAGGTACCTGTCTACATTTGTCAAAGCAGATTTTAAGGAGCTACCTGGGCACGAATATTATGCACCAAAAAAGGGGCATGTGTCTAGTAAATTCAAAGAAAAAAAAATTTCGAAATTTCGGAAGCAATGTATGGTTTGGCAGGCCATATGCACCTGTGGTCTCAGAAGCAGATTTTTTGTTACGCAAGGCACAATCAATTCCAAAGTTTATATAGACGAGTGCCTCGAAAAACGACTTCTACCATTTATTCGTGCACATGAGGGTACCGAGATGTTCTTTCCAGATTTAGCAATATCTCATTACTCTAAAGCTACGATGGAATGGTATGCAAGTAAAAAGATCAATTTTGTACCAAAATAGCTAATCCGCCCAATCGCCCAGATCTTCGCCCAATTGAAAGATATCGGTCTCTAATAAAAGAGATTTTCGAAGGAGTGGTAAGAATGCAAAAAATTCACAAGACTTCAGACTTAAGTGGAAAAAATCGTACCATACTGTCGATGAAACGACTGGACAAAATTTAATGAAAAATGTAAGAAATTTTTATAAAAAAAAAATTGTTACTTCGTTTTTAGTTATTTATATTCTGAACACTAGCCATTATTAATAAAAAACGAAAAAATACCAAAAAAATTACTGGGTATTTTTTTATAACTAAAAAGCAAATCGTAAGTTTTTTCTGGGACAGCCCTTACGTATAAAATTTAAAAAACATCCGATTTTGCCCAACTTTTCACACGTCAAAGAACCTTGAAAGATAACCCCGCAGCACGAGGTAGTCAGAGTTCTCAGTACTGTTATGTCAAAATTTGGAAAAAATACCCTATTTTTGTGAAAACAGCCGAATCCAATGCCTAATATCTCTTAACTTGGTCAACCAGTTTCACTGTATGATATCTCATTTTGAAGGGCATAAAAATGTTAACAATATAAAATATAATTTAAGTATTATGAGTAAGACCTCGATACTTAAGGTCTAAAGGTCTAGAAGTTTAAAATTATTTTTTTGTCTATATTAGATGACAAAACAAAAAAAAAGTGTTATCCGTAACTTTAAACTTAGATTTGTGCGATTTCAGAGTTAAAATTTTTAAAACAAACTAAATACGGATACTTTCAGGCCAAAATATGGCTCTTTCTTAAGACCCCGACTACCTAGAGAGTTGAAATTTGGACTATGGTGATATCTATAAGAGTACTTTGACGTGTCAAAATCGAAAATTTTTCAAGTTTCATACGTATGTTTTACATACCGGCACTTCCAAAGGAACGGATGTGACATTTTAAGACTTATTTCGAGTCATGTGTTTTCAGACAAGTATGAGAATGCAATTTTATCTCTTGTAAGTAGTAGAAATACTATGGAATCTTCCGATATTTGTTAAAAATATAAAATTTGACAACTATGTGTAATTAATTCAGAAAATTGTATTTTCAATATTTTGAGTTTAAATTGCCTAAAATTTTCCAGGAATGAGTGATAAATTGATATTATTTTAGAAATACATACTTCTTTTATATTCTTTATTAGAATCAAGAGTAACTTTTAACATAAGCTTTAAAATAATAGTTAGATACAAAGTAACTCCAAAAACGTAACGGGTGTGAAAGCTGCATATACGAAATGATTTGAAGATTTTTGACCCTACATCCCATGTAACGCGCCGTAACGTTTCTCTGCACCCCCTCCCATCCAAGTGACCAAAAAGTCACAATTATGTTGAACAAAGTACCGGAAAGACGCTAAAATACATTTGTTATTGTATTACTCCCGTTTGTGTTTTTACTTTACTAATATATAAAGAGGTGAAGTTGGTAAAGTAGGTCATTGCATAGTAAATATATTCAAGAATACGAAGTTTTAATTTGAAGGCGATCGGTCAATTTCTCTTTGAGTTGTGATGTCAGCAATTTTGAAAAATGTCGTTTCGAGAAAATCGCGTTTAAAGTTTCAACTATCGAGCTGCGAGCGGTCGCTTATTAGAACGCTGCCATTCAAGATACGACCTTGCCGCTTCCACAGGATATTTTTGAAAATAAAAGCTATCGAATAAGCCAAAAAAACCCGATTTTTTGAAAGTGTTACACTGGTATAGCCCCTTATCGAGCCTAAAAAACAAAAGGTCATCAAGATTTACCCACGATAAAATTTTGTACCATTTTGGGCGAGATAATTTTTTAATATTGCTGACTAAAAAAAGGTCATAAACTTAGTGCCAAAAAATTTTTAGATCTTACCATTTAAGATAAAAAAAAGCATAGCAAAGTATAGTTTTTGGTATTCTAAAACTATTGGGGGACAGTCTAACTCTGTAAAAAATTAAGGTAAAAAAGCATCGTACGTCTGTTAGTGTCTTATTGTAAATTCATCAAAAAATAAGATATCCCATTCCAAAAATATATTTTGTCAACTATTTTTTAGCCGTAGAGCACAGTTGCTAGTATTAGTATTTAAGATTGCAATTTCAATTACTCATCTTAAATAAATAATAATAATCAGACATCTGGTTAATATCTTACCTTACAAGAGTAACGTGGCATTTTAAGCAAAAAGAAACATGTATAACTTTCAGGCAAAAAATGATCAGGTGGATTCTTTTCCAAGACCTGTAACACGAAATCACGTCCACGAAAATCAGCAATGGTACGTGGTAGTCGTGTACGTCCCCAAACGAAACGTAAAAATAGAGAACGTTCCTGAAATATAGCACACGCACGTTAAGCACAAATTTATTTAATTGATAATATGAACTACATACTTGATTTGTAAACTCTTCCATGACCTCCCAAAACCAAGTAACCAATGACGAGCCTGGGTCAAATCCTTTATACGTCGCCACAGATTTAAGCAAGCCAAGCGGTATATCTGGCGAACCGCATACCATGGCTTGTAATTCTGCCGCTGAGAAAAGTGAAAGTAAAGGAACCGGTATCACTTTAGACATGCCATCACGTACAGCTTTCACTTGTTCGTCAAACTCATGCAGACGGAAATTTAAAGCCAAACGCACATATTCATGTCTATTCTGTGGAGTGATGCGTGTATAACGCGTGGACAAAGGCACTTCATGCCCTTTAGCCGAAGATGTCGAGAAGGGCAATTCTAAGGTACTAAAAACTTTTGGATCATCATCCATGTTTCGTATGCAAAGCAAACCGGCAACATAATCACGATCAACTTCAGTAAGGTCGGTGGGGCGCAACTGTTCGCCAGCTAATTGACGCCAAACTGGTTCAGCGAGACTAAAAAAGGAAGTAGTGACTAATCAGACTCATTAAGTTTATAAAATTGAACATGGTATTTACTTCAAACTCAACGGTGATCCAGTGCGCACAGCAATTCCCATAATAACACCAAGAAAACGGAACATATTCATTTGTAATATAGAAGTCAGCGTAGGATCTAAAAGGAAACAATCTCGATTGGCACCCGCTTCACCACGCCCATTTGGTGTTGGTATCAGCAGCGGTACACAACCGTTTTGCAATTCATCACACATTTCAGCAATAGATTCACTGTATCCGCCGCCGCAATCATCAACACTTTCGCCCACGAATTTGACCTTCCAAACACGATGTGGCAGCGAAAGTGCTTCTTGCGTTAACAGCGGTAACTTTTGCACCATTTGACCAAATACACTTTTCATGCCATCAACACCAGCCAAACCGTTGCATGATTTATTACGGGAACGTTTCACTTGTATACGATTCAGTTCAATAACTGGACCATGCTGTTTATCGCGTACCATTGTTGTTTGTATAACCTTACGGAATGCGGCTTCTTTAATGGTGTAGACTAGTACGTCCTTCAGAGCGCCTAAGCTGAGGTCACCTGCAAAATGTTTTTCTTATCAATCATTCAAATAAAATTTACAGCATCGGCACATACCTGATATTGGTAACATGGCCAAACAAGGGCACAGTAGCTCCGAAAAGTGATGCAGCAGCACAAGTCTTGCATGTAGCGCTTCTGGTGGCAAATCACGCACCAAATCATATTCTAGCGGTGGATTCGGTGGTGGACGCACACGTTCCGTTAGCTGGGACGTTGATAGTGCTAGTGTGTGCGCCGAACCACATGTTACCTTGACAATATGTTTACCCTGCAATGCGGTCACAAGACGCGGACGTTGTATAGCGCTGACAGTTCCATCACCTAATTGACCCTCATCGTTGTCACCCCATGTATACACTTCGCCTGTATCGCTGCAGGCAACACAATGCAACGAACCGGTCGCAATCGATATGATCTTCTTACCCTGTAAAGCTGCTACTTTTTTCGGTCTTCTTACATGATCCACGGTCCCATGACCCAAACGATGAAAGTCACCTTTGCCCCAAGTATAAACTGCACCTGACTTTGTTAGAGCCACGGAAAATTGCGAACCGCATTCAACTTTTGTAACACCTAGGCCCGCGAGGCTTTCAATTTTGAATGGTAATTTGCAGCCATCTGAGCCACCACGTCCCAACTTGCCATAGTCACCATCACCCCAACTCCAGACGTTATCGTCATCAGTGATGCATAGTGTTTGAGCATCACCAGAGCCACAGGCGATGTCAACGGCCCGATAACCAAGCAATGCTTCAACTAACTTTGGACGCAACTGATCTTCAGAATCACCATGGCCAAGACGACCATAACGACCCTTACCCCATGTTAAGACATGGCCTGATGACGTTATAGCAGCTGAGTGTGCACTGCCGCATGCTATATCCACAATTCCAATGCCCGTCAGATCATCAATTAGCTTTGGACGATCGTAGCTCATACGATTGCCATGTCCCAGTTTGCCATCTTCACCTTCGCCCCAAGAATACACTTCGCCATCCGTGGTTAGAGCTAGACAATGCTTTCCGCCTGAGTTAACTGCCACTTTCTTTATAAAAACGTGTTGCAGTGAACCCACTAGTGTTGGTGTAGACACAGAATCGGTGCCACCTATGCCCAGTCTACCACCTGAACCGTATCCGGTAGCAAATAATTTTCCATCTGGCGTGACCGCATACAACGTTTGTTCACCTCCAGAGAGCTGTACTGGACGTAATAGACTTAGCGCTTCACATGGTGTTGGGGTCTTAATGCGACTTCCCTCCAGACCACCCAGCTGGCCGCGATGATTGTGACCCCAACCATATATAGTACTTGCACCACCCCACGATAGCGCCCAATCATCTGGACGACGGTTTAACCACTGCAACAATTGGCTGTCATGTTCACTTTTGAAAAGTGCGTGATCCTCATGCAAGTATTGCAAGTTCTCGCTAACGCTTGGCGCCACTACTCCAGCAGCTGATTCATGCATGGACAAAGACATTACAGAATCTATATATTGTATTAAATTGCTAGTACTGGGCGTAAGTGAATTTACCACGGAGCAGCTTGCCTGATTGATAGGCGGTGGTGGCGTCGGGTTACTTGTTGTACTCGAAGAAAGTGATGTTGTCGAATTTATCAACGAACAGGTGCCAGGTGAACCACCTTGTGGCATCATTTCTGAAAACTTCTTTCGCACCTCCAAGCCAAATGCTTTCGGTAACTCCTGCCGCTTAATAAGCGACTGTGCCACGCGCACTGCAATGCAATAACGCTTAAACCAAGCCCATTTATGCACTTCGCCTTGAGGCAGCACAGAATCCAATTGCATATCACAAGCCAATGCGGCCAATGTCTTGAAATAATCCGAATGCATTAGGTGTATACCACCGCGTACTTGAGGCTCTTCATATTCATATTGACGCAAAAATTCTGGTACCAACGGCATCAGTATGGGATTCAAGGCTGGATCCAAAGGTTTTGGCGCATGTTTTGATGTAAGCACAGTATGTAATTTCTTAAGCGACCAGATGCGCTGTGCAGTAGTCAACGCATTTAGTTGTGCACAAGCTGCCAAGGCGGCAGCTAAACGAAGCAGCACACTGGCGCTATGTGGACCTAAACGCTCATCTAGCAACGCCATCACCAATGACATTGACGGCTGCGAGAGCACTGCACGATCAGAGCCGCGTTCGTTCACCGATGTGGCTGGCATAATTGCATGTACCCAAAATCTCCAACCCCAACCATTTACAGAGCTATCTGACGTAAATTTCCAACGCATTTCATCACCTGGTATACGTATCTCGGAGGCCCACTGAGAAAATTCGCGTCCGGAGCGTGTGGCAATAACACGTCCCGAACTATCCATAATAACAAGTGGATCGTTACGTTTCTCTGTCGAACACTGACTGTCGAACTCCAGTCGTAAAGCTTCAGCTCCGGGTATTTTAACATGTCCCACCGAAGTTACATTGTCCACATATGGATGACTGCTCTCCTGCATTACAGGCTTTGGAACTTTACCCAGACTATGACGTGATGTGCATAAATCTTCTAACTCTGTTATACATGTTTCCAATAACATTCCACCAATCGAAGGCGAATTCGAACCAAGCGCAATAAGAGTATCAGCAATTGTCTGCGAAGTGCTTTGGGGTCCAGTTCGTCCAGCTACGCTAAGTTTAAGCAATTCAACTAAGCTTTTCGCTTCTGATTCACCTAGTAATGAGGTAAAATCATCTAGACCTGTAAGACTTGTCTCAACAATCATTTCTTCCTGATTCGTCATTGTTGCTGCCATCACTGACATAGCGCTTGCAGACATTTTTGAATGTTTATGCGGCGCGTTGCTAGAAATCGAAGCCGATAGTGACAACGAACCAGTCAAACTTTGGAATGCGCTCAGAGGACCTGCCGGAGCGGGCATAATTTCAGCTTCTGGTGATGGTTCATGCAACGCAGGGTCACTGGCATCTGCGGGAGCCTCACCGCCACCTTGGGCAATTATGTCATTTGTATTTGATACATTTATAGTTCCCATTCCACCGCCGCCACCACTGACAAATACATCTTTAAAGTTACCCGCACTATCGTGTGTATCAATGTCACTAGCGATTTTTTCATGCAAATTGACTTTGCTGTGACTCGTAAGGGCAGCTACGATCAGTTGTCTAGCCTGCATGATACTCATAGCATTAAGCACATAATTCAACGCAGTTTGACGCGCGCCATTGGTTTCCAAAGAAAGCAATGTTTCGCTAAGACTTGTGTCAGGTGCTTGTTTTGGACTAGAGGTGCATTTTGTACTTGTTGTTGCTGCAGTATCTGAATCATAGATACCGAGACTACTACCACCGAGCGGATCTTTTGTTGTTGCAAAAGGTACAGGGCCCTTTTTCTCATCTTCAGTTGGCGATTGCGGCAAACCCCAGGCGACAGAATGCGAACTACCACAAGCAACACGATTTACAAAAACAGAATCCAAGCCAATAACAAGCGCTGGTTTCTTATTTACTACAGTATTTCCAGAGCCTTGCTGTCCATGATCGTTGTCGCCCCAAGCATATACTTGTCCAGTATCGGTTACCGCCAAGCAATGTAACGCGCCAACTGCCACATGTATTACCTTACGACCACGTAGCCCTTGTATTGGCGCTGGTTTACGTACATGCTGATCACTTCCGTGACCCAACCTATAGTAGTCACCTTTACCCCAAGTCCAAACTTCACCAGTGCGTGTCAAAGCCAAGCTAAATTGAGCGCCGCATTCTATTTGTATTACGCCAATACCAGTTAAGCGTTCGATTTCATGAGGTACGGATGAACCTTCTGACCCACCGCGTCCTAATTTGCCAAAATCACCATCGCCCCATGAGTAAACAGCACCATCTTCTGTCAAAGCCAAGGTTTGTGCATCACGACTACCACAGGCGACTTGAATAACACGTTTTCCAGTCAGTGTAGCAACTAATTTCGGCTTTAATTGCGTGGCATTATCTCCGTGTCCTAAACGTCCATATTCTCCCAGGCCCCATGTGTATAATTCGCCAGCGGAGCTTATAGCAGCGCTATGCGAGGAGCCACAAGCGATGTCACGGATCTTCTTCGAACGCAATGATTCAATCATCTTGGGTTTATCCATTGTTAGACGGTTACCATGTCCAAGCTTTCCATCCTCACCCTCACCCCACGAAAATACTTTCCCGTCCAGAGTGAGTGCCAGCGCATGTTTGCCACCCGAATGTACAGCCACTTTTTTCACGACATACTGATGTAGCACTGGTACTTGACGCGGCACAGATACATTACAATTATGACCTAAGCCTAAGCGTCCATTCGTGCCCTCACCGCAAGCATACACTTTGCCATCTTGTGAAACAATGAAAAGTGATTTCGAGCCGCCTGCTATGTGTATAGGACGTAGACGGCTAAGTGTTTGTGAAAAAGTAGGCACTTTGACTTTAGAACCCTTGAGGCCGCCTAACTGCTCTTTGTCATTGAGGCCCCACACCATGACAGTACAAGGTGGCTCACTTTGCGTTGATTTCGAGTCACCAGCATAACTTGTAATGAGACTGGAATTGCAGTCACTAAGATTATCATATTCACATGCCAAAAAGGAAGCATTCATCAGCATTAGATCTAAGTCGGTTTGCTTCCGCCTGCCAATCAAATTGATACCATGAACTTTACATTGTATGCCATTGTTGCGACACTGCTTGATAACAATTTCCACCCAGGCATAGTACTGACGTACATCATTCATCAGCGAGACATTTGTGTCGCTGTTCTTCACTGATATCCAGCTATACTCTTTCAAATTTCCAATGCTATCACCAACACGCGTAACGACCAAGGAAGGCATGTGTGAATGATCCGATGGACTAACAACAATCGAAAGATTGTGTATTAACACATTTTCGTGCATTTCCAAGCGTATCCAATGTTTGCTCTGGCTACTAGAAGAACTCTGCCAGAAGTTAGCGCCACGATCAAGCAAATGCTTGGCCATTGCTTCATTAGATGAAACGGTCAATGAACGTATACAACGTGACCAATCCTCGATTAGATCAGTAGGCGGTGGCAAAGCACTGTTGTTTAAGCCCAGCAAACCACTACCTGGCGCTGACACACCTACAGCTTCTATGTCATTCATAGTGCCCATCCAACCAGGATGCTGTGGAAAATCAACACATACATCTTTGCCATTGACAGCCGTAACGATACCTACACTACGAAGTATGTAGCCCCATTTATAACGCGGTGCTGCACATAAACGCACTTGCATACCAACGGTAATTTGTGAAGAACGCTTGAGGCATATCTTCTCCTTTGGCACTTCCAACAATTCAATGTGTACAAAACATACCCAATATGTGTTACCATGCATTTGCCAGTCAACTTGAACATTGAGATCATGTAAGCCTTCTGTATCGACTTTAAGGACAGTACCAAAATCACCTTTCTTAATCTCTTCAAAGTCACGGCAGCAACGTACTACCATGCCAGGACACACTAAGCCACGTACATACATTGCATACTGATCCGCTGATTGAAAATCTTTGCGTGTCTCATATTTGGCAGGTTGATCCTGTATAGATGAGCCCTCTACGGTGTCTGAACTACAATCTGAATTACTATCATTGTCAGAATCCGCTTCTGGATCATGTAGCATATTTTGCAGTTTAGCTGGTAGTGAGGTATCGCTAGAGCTACACGCTAAGTCACCATCTTGCATACTGCTGCTTGTCGTGTGATCCACCGCAATCGGTTCACAATCATTGGGATGTTCAAGCATCCATTGTACAATTTGTTCAGGCGTTGGATTCATATCTGGATGTAATGTTAGCTGTTTAAGTGCCATTTCAACGGCCGTTTTCGTAAAACCCATTTCAACTATTTGTGATACCAAAGGACTTGTAGCCGGAATTGTGGCGGCACTAGCTGCTGAAGTTTCATGTAGTAAGCTAACATTATAAACAGGTACACCATGTATCATTGTGGGTTGCATTGGTGGTGCAGCGCCTGAGCCACGTGTGGCAGCAGGGTCATGCAGTTCGGAATGCACCTGTGAAGCCAACACTTGCGAAACATTTAACGCCGCAGTGGACAACTCTGCATAGAAGTATGTTGCCTTAATGGGGGAGGGTTGTGTGGCACGTATAAGAATACTTTGAATGAGTAGCTCATTTTCTGAGAGAGAGCTAGCGCCGGTTTCAATTAAATTATTTGTACTTTCAGTTTGATTTGGATCAAGTAATTTCTGTTGCGGTTCTTCTTCAGAAATACTTTCTTCGGATGAATATGAACAGATACCAGGCGAGCGTTGTTTTAGTATTTTACGTAGGGACGCCTGATGTCGATAAAGCACGCAATTTGAGTTCAAAACACACAATTGTATTTGCTGCGAACGCAACAAGCTGATATCAATTATGTTCGGTACGGAATCTTTGCGCTCGCCAGGTCCAAACAGCAGAACAGACCATGAATTTAAAAGCATCTCATTCATGGGTAAACGTGACAAGCTAAACACTGAATAGTCGGCACAATCTATAGCTGTAGTAAGAGAAATTTTGCGAAATTCACCATTTAAAGTTTGGCTGTCAGTGCTTAACAAGCATTTTCCCTTATTGGTAAAGCCACATATAGTAGCAGTGCTGCCCTCGTAGCAAACTTGCAATCCAACGCGTGGACGTATGTCACAACCACCAATAGTGCCTAAAACTCCCATAACAAAAATGTATTCATTCTCTAAGTGTTGCAGCTCCAAGCCATCTTCACCAAATAGCTCTGCAGCAACACAAAGCTTTTGCGACAGAAAACAGTTTATAGCAGAGTTCCATAGTGGCAATGTATGTAATTTACGTAACAATGTTATAATTTCTTCTGCTACTGTGCCTGAATGTGAGGCGGTAAGTAGAACACGTGATTTGTTCTCATTGGGATTAGTTAAGAGCGATATGTCATTGGGACAGTAAAGTGTTATTTTTCCTAGTATCGAAAACAGTTGACGAACTAAAACTGTCATGTGTTGTAAATTTGAATCATCATTCCAATGGACTAATACTGTTTGTAGCAAGCGTAGACAATGTATTTTACGAAAAACATCCTGCTCCCGCGCTGTTGGTTGCTCCAAAAGACTAACAAAGAAATCGATCCAAATTGGTGCAGTCAGGTATTTGGAGAGAATTTTCGATTCAGCTAAAAATATTCAAGAAATCTATTAGGATCGATTTGGAAACTTAATATTAGATCAAAAATTAAAAAGAGGTGGCCACCATCCGTTTTCTTTCTTCTGTTTTGCGATTTGAAGCAGTTGAATTGTTTTGTGTGGTGCCGCAAAGAATTATGTTAGGCTGTTATCTAAAAGCAATTTGAGCATTTGAGCAAAATATTGATCGAGCTATTCGAAATTGGGTCGACACAAAGAGCTACTACCAAGCCAGCCGAGACAGAATCTAAAGATATATATCAATACTATGTATTTAAATTACTTATGTGGATAAACATGTATCCCTTTGTGCGCAAAATATACTGAACCGATTTTTTTAATTTGTTTTTTAAATCAACATATTTGTGGTTAAGAAGGTTATTGCATACTTATTTAAAGATAAATATAATTATTTTAAGGGTTAAGTCTTTTGCAAAACCTCACTCAAAAATTGCCACTTGATTTTTCATTGCTTATACTGCTTCTTGAATTCTGTGTTGTTATTGTTGTTTTTTTTTTCCTTCTCATTTCTACCGTTTGCATTTGGCTTCGAAATTCAAACTCTTTTTTAATTGTTTTTTTTGCTGCTTTTGAAAGGAGAATATAGAATGCGATATTAAGAGTAATTTCATTACGAAAAAAAACGGCGTGCGCATACGAAGCCGCGGCTACCACTAGTATTACATACATTATCAACAAATAAAGCAACAAACTTTGAAAAATATTGAAAATATCAACATTTACTTGGGTAAAGATGGATATCAGAAGGTGCACTTGAAAAGATTTGAATGATATTATATTCCATAAATAGTCGGAAGGTTTACTCCCTTTTTTTTGGTTTTGTTTTTGTTCATTTTATAGCAATTTAAAAACGGAAAAAGTGGATGGCCCACCGCATATGAGCAATTAAAAAGGTACCGAAACTTGACAAAACAACAAATAAACGAAATAGCGAAATTAACGAAAGAAAGAAGTTTCTGTAAAATCAAGAATTTTTAATCTTTACCTGCAATAGCCTTCAGAAAACCCAATGTTGTCCAATTATCCAAGCCACATATATTCGCCAAAGCCGATTTTGGATTTAAAATTGCACGAAACATTGAAGACATACCACGCACTGCATTCTTTTCCATTCGTTCGCTATGTAAGCCAATTCCAACGGATATAATCTGCAGAAGATTGGTACAAGCATAGCGAAGTAATTTTGTTGGATGTGACTCTCCATTTAACTGTGCTTCACAACATAATTCATCCTTTTCAGTTTCAGTATCAGGTGAAACAATATTTAATGCACTATCAGCTAAACGTAAATCATATTGACCCTCTTTACCCATTCGATATGAATTAGTTGCACCAGTATACCATTCAACACGTACCCAACTGAAAGAAAACAAAATGTGTATAAAGACTTTTGGTACGGCATTACATTTAACTCACCCATCTTCGCCAACTTCACTAATGATACGGCCTTCACCTGGCGGATTGCCGTCTTGATCACCCCATTTCCAATCCGTACCGCGTATTATACGTGTGCCTATTTTCATGAGTTTTGCTAATTCTGGACCAGTTAAATTTGCCTTATTAGATTTTTGCTGTGATTTTAAGAGGAAATTGAGTTTTAATTAAAGTTTTTCAAAGCTAAATGTACACTTGTCTATACATACCTTTAAGATAGTGTCCTCATAAACCACAGATAGCTCATAAGTATTTTTCACAGCTGGTATGTCTCCCCCGGTCTGACTCAGCAATCCTAAAACAGTACCCAAAATACCTGAATTTATTAACAGACCCAACTCATTCGCACCTACATCCTTTGCTAATATACCAAACACACTTAGAAGAAATCGTGCTCTCGGGAGTTTTTTAAGAAAAACGTATGTGCCCAAGTTTGAGGTATCCTTGCCACAACCGCCAATGTTATATTTAGCTTTCAGTGAAATCTGCTCTTGATTTACCAACCGTTGCAGTTCCTGCACTGCCCATTCGAGCACACGCGACTGCGATAAAATGAGGTTTGCCTTTTGGAAGGCTGTTATTGAATTGAGATCATCTAAAATATTTGCGGTGGTACGTTTACATTTGCCATTTTCGCCATTTTTTAAATGTAGACCCAAATAACCGCTTAATATGTTGTACTGTACCGCATCAAGTAATCCATGTACTTGCAGTATTGCAAAAAACATTTCCAACCCCTGACGACGTATTTGATAGCGTTGTACTTGACAGTACATTGCACGTCGTACTGTTTCCACATCACATACTTCTTGCATAACAAATTCAACAATTTCATTCATTATCGAAACACTTAGTTTACCATCGAATGACCATTTTTCGCTTAACTTGCGTAATACATCATTAGCTAAAGATGGCTCAGTTTCCGGTTTTTTATCATCAAAATCGAGATCGCTGACTTTAATATCTTCGTTAGATGCTTTACGATCTGGTAGTATTAAATTATTATCACCACCTTCCAGCAAATTTTCATTTGAGGCATTATTTCGCAATGGACCTGTAGGTGTTGCTCCAATCACAGAACATGGGATTTCACCAACTACAGCATCCTTATCTGGATTATCGTTTAGTGCAGCCGTTTGTAGTAGCGATTCCTTAAACATTAATGTCAAATATATAAGAGATAGCAAATTGAATTCGACATCTTACCTGTGATTGATGAAATTTTTGTGCCACGTTTTGACTTTGTATAGTGACATTGAGAATATCCTCTGGCTTAGCGCAAGCCAATTGTTTTTTGGCTGCACGCATTTCAGCTATTATACGTTTGACAATAGTTTTAAAACGTGCCGATCTATGCAACAAACACAATTTTCTTAAGCCTTCTTGTTCCAAACTAACTGCTGGTCGCACTTCGTACAGTAGAAAACGTAAACGTTCCAGCATCGGTGCACAGACTTCTTTGTAACTACGATTTAACTGTTGTCGTGTGCGAACCACCGACCATTTGGTTTGATGTATTAAGCGTATAATTTCAGCAATTTGTTTTGGTGGCTTTAGTGAAGGCACTCCATTTGTCACACGTTCAACGAAAGCCAGTACTACGCTTCCCAAACTTTGATGGCGTATTAACACAGCTGTCAGTAAACGTTCTAACTCCTGTACAGGATGTTCTGGTGGAAATTCTTGATGCCAAATTAAATTATGTTCTTTGCAAAAACGCTCCGATATTGTATGCCAGCCAGCCACCGATGGTTCAGTGAGTCGTGCATCACCTAACCCATTGATGAAACTTTCTATCCTATGTTGCAGACTGTTTACACTAGCAGAAATCGCACAACATGGTGGCAATGCATTTTGTGGTGGTTCCGTTGGTGTACTACCTGCTGTGCTAGCACTGCTGCGTGCTTCACCCTTCTCTTCATCAAAGGGATTACTCGGTTGTAAAACTTGTAAGCCACCACTAAGGATGCTTGATTTTATTATATTTTTACATTGAAGTTCAGCTGGTTGTTGGTACGGACCACTTTGTAGAATATTTGCAATGAGACCAAGTAAATATGCTAACGTGCGTTCTGAGTTAAAATGTGTGAGCACTTTGCTCTGATGTAAATGGGGCTAGTGAAGAAATAAATAAAATTAAGTAAATGATATGATTTTTGCTATTCACTTATTTATTTACCTTTTCATCAGAAATATTTGGCGCATATTTACCCACTTTAAAGTTGCTTAAAATTCCCTCTAAGGCACTACGATTAGCTGTACTGTTAAAGTCTGATGTGAGATCTTTACCGATTCCATTCGTAAGTAGTTCCATTATTGATGAATTTTCAGTTCTTTTAAAAATTTTGAATCATTACTATTTGAATACTTCCTAACAGAGAACTGTAACAAGCTATTTGAAAAGTGAGCTATTTAAAATAATTTACCCTTGCTCAAAGCACTACGAACGAGCTGAAGAAAAACTTGCAAAACTTATTCGATAATATAATAAAGGGTGTTTTTTTTAGAGGTATAGAGCTTCGAATTGAAATAAAACACAAGAAAATCGTTTTAATGTCCATCAATTTGGCTTTATTGGAAGGATACTTTTATGCCATTAAATATGATTTCGGGCATGTGGCCGCCGCGGCTGGCTCGAATAAAGCCAATTCTACAGGTCCAATTTTGAACCACTTTTTCGAGCATATGGGGCCGTATGTCGGCAATAACGCCACGAATGTTGGCTTCCAAGTCCCCTAACGTTTCTGGTTTGTTGGCGTAGACGAGCGACTTCACATATCCCCAGAGAAAATAATCCAATGGTGTCAAATCACACGATCTTGATGGCCAATGGACAAGTCCATTCCGCGAAATTATGCGCTCATCGAATGTTTCCTTCAATAAATCGATTGTGACGTGCGCGGTGTGGCATGTAGCGCCGTCTTGTTGGAACCACAACTCATCCACATTCATGCCATCCAATTCGGGAACAAAATAGTCGGTTATCATGGCTCTATACCGGTCTCCATTAACGGTAACTGACTCTCCAGCATTATTTCGGAAGAAGTATGGCCCAATGACTCCACCAGCCCATAGAGCACACCAAACAGTCAGTTTTTGCGGATGTAATGGCGTCTCAAGGGTCTCATGTGGATTCTCTTCACTCCAAATGCGGCAATTTTGCTTGTTGACGTAGCCATTCAACCAAAAATGAGCCTCATCACTGAACAAAATTTTGCGATGAAAATCAGCATCGAGATCAATCTCATTTTCGGCCCATACACCAAAATCACGACGCAATGCATGGTCTCGCGGCTTTAATTCTTGCACAAGCTGGATCTTGTAAGGTCGCAAGCCAAGATCTTTGCGCAAAATCTTCCATAAAGTTGATGGACAAAGCTCCAATTGCTGCGGTGGCGAATCGATTCATTCGGGTCCTCTTCAACATTTTGCTCTACAGTGGCAATTGTTTCTTTGGTGCGCACTGTTCGACGTCTCTGCGGATGCGTATTATCACATAGAGTAAACGTAGTGCGAAAACGATCCATGGTTAACCGAATTAATTGCTCTGATGGACGATTATGTCGACCATAAAAAGGACGGAGCTTGCGGTAAACTTCGCGAACTGAACCATTATTTTCGAAATAAATTTGCACGATTTGCAAGCGTTGTTCTTTTGTCAACCTGTTCATGATGAAATGGCAAACCAAACTGAACATAAATGACATTAGAGTTGCCAGATTTGACCATAAAATGCCAGTTTTATCTCTATTCGAAAAACAAACCTCTAAAAAAAACACCCTTTACATAATTATTGTGTACCCTTCATACACATGCTCTCTTCTGTTAAGACAATTTTCTTTTAAGTGTCTTAATTGTATGAGCAGCTTGTATTGAAATGAAAAAGGCATATCAGTATTGGAGTAACACAGCAACTTGGTTCTGATATATTCCTTTCCTAATCGAGTTACTTAAATTTTTTGAATAGCTTTTATGCTTGTGAGTACTTATTGGTATTTCAAGCTACTAGCGTTTCATAATAAATTAACATAAGTAGTCAAACTATCTTATATATGTAGTAGAATATTATAAAGGGTTAGTAAGTGTAACATTTTGACACGTAGTGTGTTAGCTGCGAAAAACGAATGAAAAGACTGGGAATAAGGTGAAAATATTTTATATATTTTGGCGCACTTTATAAGTCTTTAATTATTCATATTTTGGCGAAATTAAAGGCAGGGTAAGAAAATATTTACAAAGAAAGGAAATTTTTGATTTATGGAAAGTGTGTTACCATGCCTGTAGCGACCTCCGGGGTGTAAGCGCAGTGCAGAACTATCACTGCACCACAAGGCCGACTGATTTTTTCATGTAATTTGCACAGTTCTCTGTTTCCTTCAAAGTATATATACTTACTGAAAATCACTGACGTCACAAACATATCCATTTGCTATAATCCATTTACCACCATCCGCAATTTGATTTTCAAAATCATTTTTACGTATCAAAGTAGCCTCTTCTTGTATTGGAGTTGTATTTTTCTGTGCGCCACGACAAATAATACCTGGCCAGCCCATATCATCTGAATCTTGTACTTCACTATCACATATAACACGATTTAAGTTATCCAAAGCATGCAAAAGAGGAATAAAAACTTTGGTCCACTCAAATGCTGGCAAAATTGAAGGTCTATCACGCTTTAGGATAACCAGGCCGATCAACAGCTCAAAGAGCAATGTATCCGATATATCCGATTTCATTATTTCCGCAATACCATCCTTACCCTGCAATGCTATCAATGCTATTTCATGCACTGTCTGCAAAGACAGAATGCAGAGTGAGACTGCACATTGCACATATTTACTAAGCAATGCCTCAGCACCAGTTAAGTCCTCGATTTTGGTCTGATGTATATGAGCAAAAAGTAACCGTTGAAAACGATGTAATAAATCTAAGCTGGGACTGGTATGTTCTGGTAATGTCAGTAATGTTGCAGAGCCTTCTTCTGATTTGATTACACCCACGTTGAGAAGAAGTTGTGTAAGACGTGCTTTCGTAAGAGCAGAATTATTTCGCAGCAGCTGTTTGATGAGATGAAGCAATGGTAGATTATGCCCGTTATCAACACTATCATTGCTTTCAAGGCGTATCGCCTGATTGAGTGCCGTCTCAAGTCCTCCTTCTGCCATTAATGAACCAACAAGTAAATCAGTCATAAAACGATGACCCGACGATGAAACTCCACCAGCCTCCGAAAGAAGTAGAGATGTAAGCGTTTGAGCGCGTTCAGATGCAGTAGGCAAGAGGACACTCCAACCAACCTTACAAGAAAACAATGAAGAATTAGTAACATTAAATGATATTGAAAAACAATTGTAAAATCATCAAAAACTTTAATGATAACGAAAGGATATTTAATTATTTTGAATAATTGAAAATAAAAATAAATTTCATAATAATTAAAAAACTAAATGATACAAAAATGTTGTCATTGCATAAATTAAATTAAAATTAAAAGTTCATTTATTATCAAAATTAATGCCTATACTACTATATTTAGCATTTAATGCCAACTGAAGACTGCATTCTAATGAAGCTTTTTAACATTTCTTTTTAATGAATATAAAATTTATTTTGCAGTATTGCTAACATTTGCAATTGTTTTAATGTCACTAAATTTCCTTTCAAAATTTTTAGAAATATTTTTTTTTAGCGAAGTGGAATGAGAAGCATTTTTTACTATCAACAAAAAATTAAATATATTTAAAATGTAATTGAAAAATTTTAATTTCAATAAGAAACTTATTTCATTGTCATTACCAAGTTAAGTGTCAATGCTACCTTTCTTTATACGCGAGTATAAAAAAAAATTATTTTGCGTTACAATAAAAATTTTTAATTACAAAGGAATTTTAAGAGTATACTAGATTAAATGCTAATACTTTGATTCATTTTATTTTCAGCATACCTGCAATGCCCACTGTGCTGCTTCTTGCATTGTCTTCAAGACATTTGAACCACCAGCTAAGCTAAGTATTCGCGTCTTTAAACTCACAAGCAAACGTGAACCTTCCGACAATCCTACCGACTTGGGCAAAACGCCATTCGCTATTAATGCATGCAATTGTAAACGCAATAAATTCAAACAGGCTACAGCAATACATTCTGACTCTTGATTAGGCGTCTGCCTGTTATTCGTATCTTGTCCACAAACAATACCAAGTAGTTGATCCAATAAACGAAAGGTATGTTCAGTTAAATCAATGACAAATGGAATTTTCATTGGAATGCCTTGTACCGAAGTTTGACTCCAAATTATGCTTTGTGCTGCGCCACAAGAAATGCCATAGGCACGCACGGACGGATGTGTAGCTAGGATGGGATCACGTAATATTGGTTCTTTTGAAATGGAAGGTGGACAGATTTGTTGATAATCATTGCGTCCCCAGCCAAAGACTTCACCAGAACTACTTAGCGCCAGACAATGAGAAACACCAACAGCAATGCCGATGATATTTTTACTCTAAAATTAAAAAGAAATAAAACAGTAATTCATAGCTTCCTGTTGAAAATAATATAAATAGTACCTGCAACGCGCTGATTAACTTTGGCGTATTCAAACTCTGCACACTCTTGTCGAGTGAACCATGGCCTAACCGTCCCCCATGTCCTTTGCCCCATGAATATAGTTTTCCATCAAAGGTTAACGCCAGACTAAACTGTGAGCCGGCATATACACGCTGCACTCTTGGTAAGGTTTCAATAAGTATAGGAACTTGTGAACAATTACATGATCCATTTCCCAATTTACCGTAGTCGCCATCACCCCAAACATATACCAAACCCTCGGCTGTTGCACATATGGTATGGGAGTCACCACTGCCGAGGGCAACATCAATTATTTCATGCTCATGTAAAGCTTTCACTTGTGTTGGCAAAAGTTTATCATCAGAGTTTCCATGACCCAAGCGTCCATATGTGCCCCGACCCCAAGTATAGAGACCACCACTTAATGTTATAGCTGCGCTATACGTGCACCCACAATGTACACTTTTGGTACTTTTCTCCAGTGATTGCATCTTTGTTGGCAGATCACGTGGTAATGTATCGCCATGTCCGAGACGTCCACCTTCACCAGTACCCCAGGAATAGGCATTGCCTGTGAAATAAATTTAATAAGATTAACTTTTTTTCAAATTACATTACATGAGCTTTTCAACGGAAGACAGCATTATTGGGGTGTTGATCAATACTTTAACTGAAAGCTTAACAATACAAAATAGATATTTAAAGAAAAATTTCTTACCCATTTCGTCGACTGCCAAGTAATGTCTCCCTTCACAATGTGCTGCCACAGAAACAATATTAACCTCTGACATTTCCTCAATTAACATCGGCTCAGTTTCTGGTTTCGAAACACGCCAAGTGTACATTTTTCCGTTCTGTGTTAGAAAAAGAACATTTTCCTCAGATATAGCAACTTCTTTCACTTGAAAATAAAAATTCAAAACAGGTGCCGAATAATGGTAATATGCACTTTCACCGCTACCAGGAATAGGTAAGCCAACAGCTGGCTCAGCAGTAAATCCATATTGGTCGTTACAAAGAGAAAGCCAACCTAGCGCATATATGCGTTGTTCATGCAATTGTGGCATTGTACCACCATCCTGTGATGATTGCTCTTGCTGTTGTTGCCCTAGTTTTGGTGTGCGTGGACTTGCTGCTTTCATTGTGGTAACTGCTTGCAGTGCAGCTCCTGTGGGCATATGTGGTTTTGCTAAACGATCTAAATGTGAAACCACAACCACTGCTGCCTGCTTTAGGTCAACATTGGCTACTTCATTATCGGGTAAGGTTAGAAAACGTAAAAATGATTCTGTAGCGCTGGCAGTTGCCGCTTCTGTACTCAAGTTAATGCCATAATTGCCAATATTTTCATATCTTCGCAATATTGGTACCAGTGGTGCGCCAATATTTTGTGGTACATCACGATTGTCATCCGTTTCTTTTTCTTTCTCCCACAACATAAGCAGTAGCACTATAGCCTCAAGTGTTGCGGCGAGCGTACCTTTTTGTGCACCTAATTCCAGCAACAAACACAGTGCTGTATGTCGATCCTCACGTGGTGCAGTGCAGCGACCGCCCATTACATCACCTAATGCAACTTGTCGAAGAAATTTGATAGAACGTTCCAAGACTTCAATCCACAATGGTGATACCTAAAAGATTTTAAGCAAATAGTTAATGGAGAATAACTAAAACTTTTCTATATTTACCTGTGAAGCATCGAACAAAGATGCCTCTGGCAAATCTTGTAGCGATTCCAATGCTTCACTTAACAACTCACTGCACATTTCCGTATCTTCACCGGAGCGCCAAGCACGCCGCAAAAAGGCAAATGAAAAATTCAACGCGGCTCGTGTACCTACACGTGCCAAACCCAATGTAGCGCGCTCATTTTCTTTAATTGGCGATGGAACATCGATGTGTTGATGACTTCTATATTTTCCCGCAGCAAAATGACAACGATCCCTTGTACACGATGCCAGATTCATTTGAATATCACGTTGTTCTTTATTATATTTTGATTTATCCACGATACCCGATGATGATAATTGCAATTGCTGCTGTTGTTGTTGTTGCTGCAGTTGTTGTTTTTGTTGCTGCTGTTTACATCTAGCTAATGCAACCAAATATCGTTCATATATAAATAATTGCTGACGTAGATGTACAGAGGATAAACAATTGCCAGCAGCTTGTATCGCAATGTCATGTAATTCACCTAGCAGTGTGTGCATACATGTTACCTTTGCTTCTGTGCCGGGCGATTGACCCCACAACCACGATTCAAAGATAACATCTGATGAAATGCGATTCATTGTATGCTGTGATACTGTTGTCATTTTTTTAATGGCTGAATCTGAGTCAAGTGCGCGGCATGCGGCGCAATTGCAACCGGACAGTGGACCACAATAACCCACTGCGCAACAGATGCAATTGAGCTTTTCCACACCGCAATAATGTTTGCCATCATCACCCAAATACGACAAATTTCCAGCAGCGTTTAATACTGGAGCTGCCGGTGATGAAACCAATTCACAATCTTGTATTAAATTATTCCACAGCACAGCAGTGTCTTCGACATTACGCAAATTTGCTATGAGATCAGCACGTAACCATTTGGCGTCGAGAAAAGGCAGCGGACGAAGGTATAAATCAGAGGAACAACTGGTTGCCATTCTGTAGCGCGTATCAAAAAATATAATTAACAGTTGCTGAATACAGGATTTTCAATTTATTTTCGAGAGAAAAGCGCAATTTTGAAAAGTCGAAAAACTTTTTAAAGATGCTGCAGCGCAGCAAAAGATTTACATTTTGAAATACTTTTCTTCAGTTGTTTTTCTGAAATATCAAAATAAAATTGATCATGATTATGATTATTAACTGTAATTTAAAAGCGTGAGCCCATGCACGCGGCAGGTTAACTTTAAGTGGACTGATAAATCTCTTTTCGGGGCTATTGGCCCATAGATTATTCGATGCTGATTCCAAATCGGGCTCACCGGAATTTTCAGATTTTTTAACCTTAATGTGACAATGGGTAATTTTTTTAGGGAACAATTGTGCCACCAGAATTGGATTCAGCGCCAAAGAATTCATAAGAAATTAAATATTTCTTTCTATTCCAGCCCCAAAAATAGCTTAAATGATCCAAAAGTAAAACAAGCAACAAAAAAGTGCTTAAAAACAAAGTTTTTACTGTTTACTCTTCCCGACTTCACTTTAAGTTTTTATACTCGTATAGGATGTATAGTACCACGGTTAATTTTTCATCTCGTCTACTTTTCATTTAGTACTTTTTATGTCACCGAAACTTTGATTGTGTTTACTTAAATATCCTGGAAGAAAAATGAATTCATCACAACACACTAGAGCCCAAGTAAAGTTGAAGCATTGGATTCCTCCTGGATAATCAAAATCGAATAACGTCGGGACTGTAGACCATTAAGGTGATGGTGACTATGTTTCATCATTTACATCAATCACATTGAAAAAAGCAGAGTGATCACCGGGAAATACGAGTATAAGGTTTTAAGAACCTAAACAAATGTTAGATGAAGAGTACACTGCAGTTATGACTACGGTACTGCAATTAGCAATTATTACGATGCTAGACATTCGCTTACACTTCAAAAAGTTCATAAAGAGTGAATAATTTAGAGGCACTTTTTTCAAAAATGAAAAAAATAATACTCATCAATTTTATCGGGATATCTTTATTATCATACAAAGGAATCATTATTTACATATATTTTTTAAAGATAATTTCTTTCAAATGCTGGCCGCAACCGCGGCTAACATGGTTCATTTTCAAGTTCCAATTTTCGATTACGATTTCGAGTGGTATTTTGCGAATAATGTAAGTAATGTTGGCTTCCAATTCCTCAATCGTAGCCGGCTTACAAGTACATGTTTTATTACATAAGTCTAGCTTCCAATCAATCGGGCATTTATACAAATGTGTATATATGGTAGAAAAGCATTTTAGATAGTTTAACAAATATAATGTTGTAGCTAATCCTGCCAACCGCCGACTTTCGATTGAATTGGATACCGAATGAATCTAAAAGAGTGTGAAAGAAACCATTCTTTCTCTTAGATTCAATGGCTATCTGAGTCCGACTTTCATGTCAATTTTACAAGCAAAGAAAAGAAGTTGGGACACTCCCGAACAAAATAATAACTATTCAGGTTTTCAATTATCGATTTTAGCAAAAACTGCATATGGGCATTTCCATACTGTCGAATGGGCCCCTCCTACACTTTTAAAGTATAATAAAAGTCAAAGTAAAATACTTTTTTTTTCTTCTGTTACTCAAAGGAATATCCCTTTGGTAGCACTATATTTAGTGGTAAATTTCATGGCAGACGTACTACCGGTTCCAAGATAAAGGCAATAAAAGAGCCATTCGAATGGGACAAAAAATGGAAGTGCTTTTCATGGCCATTTATAGAAAAGCATAAGTCAGCGAAACCTACCAACATTTTTTAACGCAACTAATTTTAAAATGTTATGGAATAATAGCACTTCTTATTAAATTTCGGTCAATTGAAAAATCTTTTTTATTATTTTTCTTACAAAGTATAATATGAGTTGTGACGGGACATTACTATACGAATGGGACATATTTTTAAATTATGGTTGACTTGGCAAATTTTTCATGTATTCATAAGATTTCTTGATATTTATGTACGTAACAATATTTAAGATTTATATAGTAATTAAAAAAATCAAATTTAATATTATTCAAAGTCAAATTAAATGGTCGAGATCAATTTTAAGCAAGAAAATAGGAAACAGTAATAAACGTATGTAAATAATGTTTTTCTTAAAAGAATATGCAATCCGAGCTGCTTTAATTTGGTGACCATCACAAGAAAAGCTATGTAGTTTATGGGTACCAGGGATGCTTGACACATCCTTCCATTTGTCTACTAATTGTAGTGAAAACTCCTTAATGTTATTTTGTGCGCATTTGAAAAAACAAAAGCATCAAGTAAAACGACATTTTTTGATTTAGTTATTTGCCAAACTTTTCTTTTTAAATTTGCTCCTACTCCATCAACTGCGCCTTTTCCATGTGAACTTGCGAAGTAGCTGATTTTTATTTGCTGTTTTTTAACGAAACTCATAGAGCAGTTACAAAGTTAGTATGGAAATTTTTTAAATATATTTGTGTTCTCAGGTGGTAGCAGCTCGCAGTTTAAAAAAAATCATTGCTTCTAGCTTTTTTGATTTTTTATGAGATATATATATATTTATATATATATTTATATATATATATATGTACTGTACATGCTATATAAATATATAATATGTGTGTGTAAGTATACTTACATATATATATATTCTTTTTACACGATCGTACAGTTTTAGTAAATTGAAAACGTTTCTTTAAACCTGTTTTTTCTTATATGCGGTTCTCTTGTAAGCGGTCTTTTTTGAATGCAAATAGTTCAAATGTACACGGTGCATTTGGTTTTGTTCTTATAAGCGGGAGTCTCTTATATGCGGGTTTTTTATATGCGGAGAGTACTGTACATGCTATATAAATATATAATATGTGTGTGTAAGTATACTTCCATATATATATATATATATATATATATATATATATATATACAAGAGAACCGCATATAAGAAAAAACAGGTTTAAAGAAACGTTTTCAATTTACTAAAACTGTACGATCGTGTAAAAAGAATATATATATATGTAAGTATACTTACACACACATATTATATATTTATATAGCATGTACAGTACACTCCGCATATAAAAAACCCGCATATAAGAGACTACCGCTTATAAGAACAAAACCAAATGCACCGTGTACATTTGAACTATTTGCATTCAAAAAAGACCGCTTACAAGAGAACCGCATATAAGAAAAAACAGGTTTAAAGAAACGTTTTCAATTCACTAAAACTGTACGCTCGTGTAAAAAGAACCGCTTAAAAGAAACTATTTTTAAAATTTTATATATTTTAAAATTTATCATAAAAGGGTTAAATTTTTTGTGTGACAACTCTGAAGTTCGCGGAATAGCTGTTTTGTATTTTTAATTGTGCCGGCAGTTTCGAAAATGGCAAAAAAACAAGCGAAATACTGTTTCTTTAAAAACAGTTCCTATGTACTATCTATGTATTTTATTTGTTTTGGCTAAGTTCTGTTTATGTTTATGAACGTTTCCTTTTGAAGAGTTTATTGTTTTGGTTTGCTTTATTTTAATATTTCACAGAAATAAATGAAATTAATTTTTTATGAAATAAATATAATAGAATTTTTTTTTACAAAAAAAAAACTTATATAAGAACAAAAGTTTCTTATATACAGAGTACGCTTACAAGAAACTTGTTTCTTATATAAGCTATCCGCATATAAGAAAAACCTCATATAAGGAACAATTTCTTATCATTTTCGAAGTTTCTTATATGCGGAGTGCACTGTATTTACTTTAAATTACAAAAGTTTTACAAAAATTTTTCGGACGGGACATACTTTAAACAGCTCTAAAAATTTTAAATTTTACTTTTTTGCACTCGTTGTTTCTTTTTTAAATTGTATTCATAAAACTCTGTTTAAACAAATATTTTGACAGATTTGCTGCTATTCTTAACCACGAAATGAGAACAAATGATGTTTTTTGATGTCGGACGGGACATTAGCACATGAACTAAAGCAAATTAAAAATTTACAGTTAATAGAGAATAGTTTGATGTCTTTATATTTTTTTAAGCTTATTGATGTTGGGAGAGAGATTATTCGGAATGACTATCATCATGTATCATATCTCTTATATATTTAAATATTTAAGACAAAATACTCTTTAAAATTACAAAAAAGGGAAACTGCATTTGTGCAATTTTGAATTTCACTGCTGTGTATGAATTCAAGTATAAATTGTTTGAATCAATAAAATTTGAATATTTTTCTTAGATAATATCAGATAATAACGCTTTTATAATAACTTTTAATTTTTTTGTCATGGTGTACCTTTCGGTGGAAATGCCCTTATATGAGCAGTTTCCGATGGCTATAATATCAAAACTAGACCCGGGAAACATTTTATGCTTACATAGATATTAGAATCGAAAACCATGTAAGAAAATTTTGGATTTACAACAGCAATTGCTCCTAAAGTAAATATAAGTCTGAAAAGAATCCTTGAATCCTGAAAAAAAAAAGAATCCTTGCACCTAAACTTAATCGACACCTTCTGATCTACTTACAAATTCATTGTGAAAAATCAACTTTGAATCGTGAAAATACTATATTTATTCGTCCCACGATCAACTCACCTCAAACTTTTCTCGTTTCCAATATAGGCAGTGGGGCAGTAGCGCTACGACAATTACGTCGTCTTCGTTATTTTTCTAGTTGTTGTTGTTGTTGCTGCTGCGTCGTTTGACCGTGTAACAATTCTGGGAGTGTTTCTAAAATTGTTTTTCTATTATTGTTTTTTTTTATTTAGTTGTTTACTGCTAAATTTTCTGTTTTGTATTATTTTGTTGTATTGTTTTTGTTGTGGTATTTAAATTCTATACTGCACTTTTTCTTTCCTTTTTTCAAGCGCTAGATTTTTTTCAATCGCTTTTTCTCTTCCACTTCACTTCTCGTATATATGTATGTATATTTGTCTCTTCACTTCAATTGAAGAAACAAATTTTCACAATTTTTCAAATGCAATTTTTTATTATTAAATTCAATATTAACTTGTAATTTTTTATATCAATTGGTTCACTAATGGTTGCATTACATTTATTTTATATTTTAAAATGAAAATTTCAAGTTTTAATTGATGAACTAATGCAAACAAGTGCAGCGAAAAAAATTCTTCTCTATAAATTCTGACGTCTAGAAAAAATAAAATTTTCTTCGATTGAATACTGTCAAATGGTGAAAATCCAAAAAGTCATTTCGATGTCAGTGCATTGTCAATTTGTGGGTGGTGTTTGGTGGCCTTCGTTTTATGATTTGTTTTCTTTTTTTGTTGCTTCATTGGTTTCTAACAAAATACCATACATTTTTAATGAAAAAGATACTCTTCAGCAAACGCTTTTTTCATTTCAAACAAAAATATTTTCCGTTAAAACGTAATTACAACGTTGTTCCTATTACAATTTCGAGCCTACCTCACACCGGTTGGCGTTTAGTAGGTATGTTCAGTGGTAAATATGCCGGCCAGACTTCAAAAAGCTGTATGTCATAAATCGAATGGTGCCGGTTAGTGTCAGATGAGCATTAAAGAGAATATCCATAAGCCACTAGCCTTTTTATCTATCTCCTCTACTGTGGAATCTGGCAATAAACAAGATGCTTATGTCACTAAACAGGCACGGCTGTAGAGCTGTTGCCTATGCGGATGATGTAGCACTAATTGCATGTGGCAAATTTCCAAATACACTGTGTGAAATTCTTCAGGATGCCTTAAACATACTGGTCTCATGGGCGGATGAGGCAGGTTGAGGTGTAAATCCGAACAAAACGGAACTAGTACTCTTTACTAGGAATCACAAACTTCCAATTATAGAACCGCCTTCACTAAAAGGCACTAGACTTGTCTTCAAAGATAGCGCAAGGTACCTAGGTTTGGTATTGGATAGGAAATTAAGTTGGAAAATTAATGTTATAGAAAGAGTAAGGAAAGCAACCGTAGCGCTTTACTCTTGCAAAAAAGCGGTAGGTGGAAGATGGGGACTATCACCTCGTATCATTCACTGGCTATACACAGCGGTCATTCGACCGATTCTATTATATGGCATTGTGGTGTGGTGGCCGGTCTTAGACAAGGTCACCTATTACAAACAATTACAGAGAGTTCAAAGGGTGGCTTCCATGTGTATCAGCGGTGCTCTGCGGACTACACCAACTGACGCTTTAGAGGTCCTCTTTCATCTCGTTTCTCTTGACCTGTTAGGTAAACAGATGGCAGCTTGTTCTGCCATTAGACTCAGGGAAACTATTTGTTGGTCCGAGGGTAGAATAGGGCACTCAACTATTCTTCATAGCTTGAGGTCTGTACCCTCTAAGTTGGACTATGTTGTTCCAGGAATCTCATTTAACAGGGATTACGTAACTCATATTCCATCTAGGGATGACTGGAAGGGAGGATTCCCGGGGAGAAGGGGTCATATTAATTTCAACACTGATGGCTCCAAGCTAAATAACCAAGTGGGTTATGGTATCTACTCCAAGGAACTGAAGTTAAGAATTGCTGCGAGGTTACCAGATCATTGCAGCATTTTTCAGGCGGAGGTTATAGCAATAGAGGGAGTAACATCCTGGCTAAGGAGGAATGTTGTATCCAAAAAGGATATAAATATTTTCTCAGATAGTCAGGCAGCTATCAAATCTCTAGAATCAGTCTTCCTAAGCTCACTAGTGGCCCAACAATGTCGCTCGTCTCTAAACGAGATGGCTCAACATTTTTACATTCACCTCATCTGGGTGCCTGGGCATAGGAACATTGACGGCAATTGCAAAGCGGATGATCTTGCTAGGCAGGGGACTACTGCACAAATTCCTCAGGACAAGGAAGGTGTTGGCATGCTACTTGCTACCTGCAAGTTTCTGCTTAAAGAAGAAATGGTTAAAAATGCTAATAAAAGATGGACTGAAGGGTCAACTTGTAATATAACTTGGCAAATCTGCCCAAAATGGGATGCTAAGCGTTCGTCAGAACTAATTTCTTGCACTAGACATAGTGTCTCGTCAGTTGTCGCAGTCATAACTGGCCACTGCCTCATCGGCAGACATGCGGAGAGATTAGGTGTTAGGTCCTTTGACTTCTGTAGAAGTTGTGGAGATGTGGAGATAGAGGAAAATATTAAACATCTTCTCTGCTCCTGTCCCGCACTTGCTAGAAAACGCCACAAAGCAGTTGGGTCGTTTTTATTTGATGACCTGGATGACCTTAGACATGTCAGTATAGGTCAGCTATTTAGTTTCACAACGAATTCTGGCTGGTTCAACGAGAGGGTATAGTCAAACACCCTGTGGTATCACAACGGATCATGTTTGGTCTAAGTGAGTCAGTTTTTCGTAACTGACTCCCACTCCTACCTAACCTAACCTAACCTAGCCTTTTTACCTCTAACCCAACAATTGAGTGTTTCCAGATTATAAGGTTGACTCACCATAAAGTGTATATAACAATAGTTGTGTTTGATTACTCTTATAACAACTGCGATCACTTCCCTCAGCTTGAAATGATGAATGTGACAATGGTGGAGTTTTTACTGGAGAAATTGCTGGTAAATGCCATAATGACGTTGAGGCAAAATGGCAGATTTAGTTTCAAGAGTAGAATTTTATGGCCCTGTTGCAGGCGATGAATGCGCCAAAAGGAAAAAAACTCAATGTTAAATTGCTAGAGTCTAATCCAGAGATGGCAACTCATCTGCGTAAGTTTCAATAGCTAACATGAGTATGCGTGATCAGCCACTTCAGACCTGCGACCACGCAAACAGCTTGTTTCCTATTACAACTAGCATGGTAAAAACAAATAAGCAGAAAAACGAATGGCAGATTTTTTCAACGTTTTAGTTAAAACTTCATTTTCCCAAATGAATTATAATAGGAAAAAAACTGTTTGCATTCTTCATATGTTCGACCTAAGAAGCTGAAATTTTGGGAGAGTTTTCTTTAAACCAAATTTTATAATATAGATCTGTAGGACCGCATAAAAAGAAAAAACAATCCTCGTGTGAGCGTGGTTGGACAACACTGGGTTGCACTTGCCATACAACTAAAATACCCAATACATTATTTCTTGGCTCCTGAGGAAGTTTTATTCTACGTTTTAGTAAGCTGGTTTTTTCGTAATATGTCAACAAACCGGACACAAACTCTGCCCGAACCATGGTTCAATTAAAATGGTTGAACCGATGCAAAAATGCTTCCCTTATAATTTTTCCAAAATTACAATAACACAGAAAAGACGATAATTTTGACCTTTCAAAACCAAAAAAATTAATTTGATGAGTTGTTTGATCATGTGTACGACCGTATAGCCACTAAAAATTCTACTCTGAGATTCTTAAGCATTTTACAGACTTTTCGTTCGAATTTTACAGTAGGTTAGCTAGACTTTGCATGATTTAGTTGGATCTTTAGGAAGTTCTCCTAACGACCATGATTTAACTATTAAGGTTCTCGTCAAAATTGACATTCAAAGTAAACAATGAAAAAAAATTTAGTACAATTTGACACTAGACGTACTTTTGGAAGAAGCAGCATTTTATTCGCAGTAGCCTTTTGTAGTTAAATCATGCTAACGAATACTACACGGCGACAAACTGTCAACAAACAAAATCGAAAACGAAAGTTTTGCGGGAAATATAAAATATAAAATATAAATAAATTTATAACCATTTTCCTTTGGCACAAAAGCAATGCATGTATTAGAAACAAATGCTGATAGTGAAAATTTTTTGTAGCAACTGTGCCGCCTATTACTAAATAAAAATTCTAAAGGATTTTGGGAATTCCTTTAATAAAAAAAATAAAACGGAAACTAAAATATATTATTTTTACCATTTTCTCTTGGCTCAAAGCAATGCATGTCTTGGAAACAAATGCTGATAGTGTAAATTTTCTTATAACGGAGCTGTGCCGCAGTATTGCACGCCAACATGGAGTCGAAGAACAAACATCTGTGTCGAAATTGAAGGCTCAATCCTTTGAGATACTACTGAAAAAGTCCAAGAATCGCACAAATGAAATTGTTGAGAATTTTGAACCTCTACGTGCATTGGATGTACAAATCTTTTCAGCCAAACTCAGTGTGAACGCAAATCCCGAAGAATGTGCCAAATTGGCAGCATTTGATGAGCATCTGGGCGTTATAGAAAATGAAAATTATTTCACTATGGGTGCTGGCAAAGAAGTACTACAGCTGCTGTTGGAGCTGCAGGGCAACTTTCGTGAACCTGACGAGGTAAGTGATTTATATACTTCGGTTTTCTTTAAAAAGAAAATAAATCAAAAATTGAAAAAAGTTTACTTAAGGCTGTCCTCTTATTATCTACTATATAAAATTTAGTTTTTGTCTGTCTGTTTCTTATGAACGCGAAAACTATCGGACCGATTTTGATGAAATTTTTACAGTATATTAATATCGATCAGGCGGGTGTCATAGGCTATAACACTTTTATTTAGGGTGCATATTTAGGGTGGCCCTCATACAAAAATATTTTTAAAATATTTTCACGAGGAGCGGTTAATCGATTCACACCACTTAGCTTTTATATTAAAGGACATAGCTAAGGCAAAACTTTTATTTAGGATGGCCCTCATACAAAAAATATTTTAAAATGGAATTTTCACAAAAACCACTTCATCGATTCACATGGAACTTACACAATTGTCTTTTATATTCAGTGGCATAAATTAGGCTATAAAACTTTTATTTAGGGTGCATATTTAGGGTGGCCCTCATACAAAAAAATTTTTGTTCACAAGACCGGTTTTTCGATTCGCACCAAATCTTCACCACGTAGCTTTTATGTTATGAGGCATAGCCAGGGCTGCAAAACTTTTATTTAGGGAGGCCCTCATACGAAAATATATTTAAAATAGCATTTTAACAAACACCACTAAATCGATTTACATGAAATTTACACCACGTGTCCTTAGCATAGCTTATGCAAAAAATATTTTTCATAAATCATTTCGACGGCTAATCGATTCACACCGAATCTGCGCTGCTACGTAGCTGTTATATTATGAGGTACACCTTAGGACAAATCTTCTATTTAGGGTGGCCTCACACAAAAATATTTTTAAAATACCATTTTCACAAAGACGACTTTAAAAATTAGGATGAAATTTTCAATTTAAAGGGGAGCGAAGCGCACAGGGTAATGTTAGTTTTTATTAAACCCTATTTTTATTAAAAAGCTTTCAATGCTCAAAAACATATGTATAAACAAAAGTTGCTCCTAGATATAGCAGTCGGAAGTCGGTGCTATAACTTTTCAGAAAAACGTTTAAGCTGGGCATCTCTTGAGATATTTCCAAAATATGGTTGCCACAGTATAATGGTATATAAAAGCTTGAAATTTATGCGTGAAAATTTTCATTGAAAAATAACGCAATTTTTTTACATGCGACGCTGTTTTTCAATATCTGATATCCAAAGTTCGATTAAACTTTTCTTGTGTCCTTAATCTCCTCACGGAGCATGGGGCCTTCATAAAACTCTACCTTCGTGTTTGGTCATTCGCGAGTGCCTTCAATTCTCTCCAAATTTTCCCAATTCACAGATTTGTTGATCCAGTATATCGGATTTCAGACGAAATCACCCAATATATGCTAGAATAACCCAAAAAAAAGAAAATCTATTTAAAATACAATATAATTTCAAATATTAACTACAAAGCCCGAAATTCGGTGTGAACTCGTATGTATATTATTTAGTTTTCTCTGGTGTGATTCTTCAAAGATTCTTTTTTTTTTGTAATTTTACAAAATTTTAAAGAAAAAATAATATTAAGAAAAGTCCTAAAAGAAATAACAATAAATAATTGGCCAAAACATAAAAGCGACTCAGAATCGAAAATTAAATGTCCTACAAATGTTATTGTATATTCCAGCGAACTAGCCGTCTACCCACATTGTTGGTGCCAGGACCATTTACCCTACATGCCAACTACGTTAATAACCAGTACTATCCAATAAATGCAAATAAAAGTTCTACTGAAGCACCCAAATATTTTAAAGGCACAGAGAAATTACGTTCGAGCAGCAATCCTTACTTGCCTAAATTTCATTTTGATGGCGAATCGAATATGCTAACTAAAATTGAGCAAAAATTTGCCACACCAACGAGTGCACGTTCAACCGCCAGCAGTATTCCTTCGTTCTGCTCATTTACAGAGATGACCAAGCAGATATGGGGTAAATCAATGCGTATAAATCCGAAGGCTTTTCGCTTGTTTTCCGACAGCAATGAACTGCCGCAACAGCAGGTAGAAAAAATGATGGATTAATGACATATGTATGTACATAGTTTAATGATTTTCTTAAAAGGTAAATAAAGCAGAATTTTTGAGCTGTGACACTGAAAAAACAATTGCAACAGCAATTGCAGCGCCTGAAGTTAAACATTTTTTTTCATGGAACTGGGAAAATCTTGGTAACTTTGGCATGGTATGTCCGAAGCCATTTGTGAGTGATTGCAATGGTACGCTCGAGTTGGAAAGCGTTTATCAACAGTCTATGGGACAAGAATTTAAGGCAAAAATTGTTACAACGCAACAATTTTTGCAGGATATAAAGTCATTAATAGGTATTAATACATTTTAATGAAAATAAATAACTTAGTTTTAATTTCTTTTTACAGTTGGCATTCAATCAGATTCATTTTACTATCATGAAACTGCTGGTGTCTTTAAAATGCACTCAAATCTGACAGTTGACGATATTTTACCTTCTACCAGTTACAATTTCATTGAAGCCTTTTTAAAAAGTGGAACACATTATAAATACATACAGAATATGATAAAAAAAAATAATTTCAAACTTCGTTATGATGGTTTTATATTTAAGGTGCAGTAGTGGAGAATTTTTATTTAATATAATAACTAAATGTTATTGCTTGCTTCTTCATAGGCTCTTTGTAGCGCTCTGGACGAGTACCTGTTTACATTCCGCCAGTATGTGTTTGCGGAAGAGGATGTGTATTTGGTGCAGTTTTATAAACGCATGAAGAAGACTTTGAAACAAATTATAAACATATCAGATACTTTACCGGTATGTCCAAATGGTAAGCAAATTACTTCCCATTAAAAAATACTAAATTCCAATAACAGGTAGTCAACGGCTCAGATGGTGAATTTATTCTAAAATAACATTATTTCACTTTTTAAAAAGATTTTTATTTTTGTTACAATATTTTGTTTTCATTTAAACTAGTGAACTCATGTTGTGGCCAATAAAAACAAATAGGGAATAGTTTTGTTTTGAAAAAAATTTTGGGTTTTCTTACCTCTTTTTAAAATATCAGATATTAAATGAATCATCTTGTACTCATGAATTATCACTTGCACAGTTTATTTGAATCCCATTTTTTATAAAACCGTGAGAAATCATAGTAATAATCCGAACTTCAATATGTAAGAAGAGTCTTGCTTTGATTCGACTTGTTTATAATTTTTTTTTTTAACTTTTCAAAAGTTAGAACTGAATTTGGTAATAGTTGTATTGGTTTTCTTGCAAATGTTTATAATAAAACTAACAAAATGAGCGCTTAAATCCCTTAAATCTAAATAAAGCAGAAACTGCTCTTAGAACATGTACGCGGTAAACCGCTGATATTATTATTTAAAAAAATGCAAAAATAATTCACATTCTAGATGCTGAAAACTTTTCTACTCCAAAAATAGGATCTCAAATTCTGGGACGTTTATATCGTGAAGTAATGCGGCTCACTGATAAAGATTATATAATGGTACTGATGTTTATATTAAAACGCTGTTGTCACGTTTATTTCAAGTAAGTTTTAATTTTATGTATATCTACGGTGACCATATATTTAGAAGCTAAACCCGGGACACTAAAAATGTCAAAATTACAACAACACACAAACAGTCAAAAACATCATAACTCTTATATGGGTCATTCTAAGTCGTTTTTACATTCAAAATTTAGATTTCTCAAAATGAATTTTTTTTTTCGATACTTTGTCTAAAAATATTCGATACTTGTTTTTGGAAAAAGTATTTCCGGACTTAATATCGAAAATACGTTTTTTTGAAAATCACAAAATTTAAAAATACATGAATTTTCGGACACTTGTATTTCAAAATCTACACGTCAGGTCGAAAAATCGTCAAGTTAGCATTTTACGTCTATTCTCTAATTGTATTGAAAACTTTCTTCTCTTAAGTGAAGTGAATAATTTTGCAATTTAAAAATTAAAATCGAAAATTTTCGTGTAGCGATATGTTTAATTTTATTGATTTTTTTTCAGAGAGAAAGTAAAATCCTAGCAATCATTTTGCAATTTAGTTTAGAGTAGTGGTTCTCTAGATATGAGTTTTTCTATGTCGCCACGCGCAAGTTATTAACTAACTAAATCACAGAAAAGAATCAAAGCGTAAATAAATAGCGGTAACTGCACCGCTCATCGTTGAATTGATGAAAAAAGGAATTCAAAAATTTTAGGAATTATTTTTTTAGAATATTTTTAGACAAAGTATCGAAATAAAATTGATTTTTGGAAATCTAAACTTTGAATGTAGAAAAGAGGTAGAATGACCCATATATAGGATTATATCACAAATTATTTATAGAAGGGAAGAAATGAAAACTGTCAAACAAAAATGAAATATTGTACTGTAATACTCTTGTTATATACGTCATCAACAAAAGAAATTTGAGCAATCATCATTCATCTTTAACTCATATGCTTTCGCATAAACATTACACACAAGAATTTTTAGCATAGTGATAGGAGAAGAATTACAATTACACAAAGAAGTTTTCGTGAAAATAATTGGAAACGCACCTTATATAAGTTTTGGAATAGTTTTGGATCAAAGAAGATTAATCCTATTCTAATTAATAGCTATATGGAATATATGAAAGCCCAGTTTATAAAATGATTTTGAAGAACTAACCCATTTACATCTTGGGATACCCTATCATTTTGTGAGATTGTATCTTCGCCATTTTTGAGAATTGTCTTTGACAATCTCTTCGTAAAATACAAAAAAAAACTTTATTTAATAAGTGTAATAACTCAGCCTTCAGTATTCTTAAGATACTAAATAACGAATGTAAAGCTAAAAAAAACAATTAATCCACGACGCTAAAATGCTGAATCCTTCTTCAATACTTGTTGGCTGAACAAATCTGTTTAAAAATCTTGTTGTTTTCTTTTAAATAATTTTTGAATTTAAGGCAACTTGAATTGTAATTGCACTTAACAATGAATTTACCTTTTGGCGTTTCTCCATTCAGCTGTGTTTTTACCGGTCAGACACAAGCTAAACTCTAGAATATCCAAACACGGGACTAAACATTAAATACGGGATATTTATTGCGTCCCGTATTTAAAAAAAAACCCGCGACAGCATATCGAAATACAGTACTGTCTCGAAAAATACGGGACGGATGGTCACCATATGTATACCACACATGTGCATGTTCATCAAAAGCTATTTAAGAGTATAACTGGTTTTCTCTTAGACATTTACAAAAGTGGATTTTCAATGGTATACTAGATGATCCTTGCCATGAACTTTTTATAAGTTTTTACGATCACTATCTTGAAAACACAAAACATTTCTATGACAAGGCTTTTCATATAAACAAAGATGCTGTTCCTGGATTTTTTCAATACTACGAAACCAAAATATTGCAATGTGGAAAATATACAATGTTATTAAAAGCATGTAAGCCAGATGTAAGTGGAGTTACAACACTACCGTATCTTTCCTATACCCACATAATAATTTTCTTCTTCTTCTATTTACAGCATCGTCTTTTCGAGTTAGAGCATCCTGCCATATCCGTGTGCCTCACATTCGATGAAATTGAAAATCTGAAGTCCAGATGTGACAAATACTTTGAGCGGGCACGTGAATTATGTGGCAAACCAATTACTATACGTCAAATATTTGAAACACGCGCTGATAACAAACGAAATTTCTACCAAATCGTTAGTCAACGTTGGCGCGAAAATATGGAAAAATGGGCAGACGAGCAGCACAATTTAGCTATGATTGCAGCCGAACATAAGAAAAAACGCTTAAATGAATTGACAACACAACTCCAAGACGCTAGGCAGCGTAAAGTTGCCGAAAGGCGTGCAAATGTTGAATATGAATTAAAATTATTAAAGGAAGCTGAGCGACTTGAAGAACAGCGCTTACTGCGTGATAATATTAATTTAAGAAAACGCATTGAATACTATCAGGAGCTAAGTGATCTCATGCAATGTGACGCAAATGATGAACAAGTTAAACAGTTGAACAAGTTAACGTTGCATGCATCGGAAGAAAGTTTTCTAAAACCGCATAGCAGCAAACAGCCGCTTACACCAGCCAGTACCACAAGTAACACTGATTTTGAATCCTGCGAAGGTGAGGAAGAAGATGGTGGCAGCTCTGAATATGCTGAATGTGTTTCAGATGATTTTGTACAGAAATTTGAACATAGTGAAACTGAATTGCAAGCACTAGTGACAGTAAACGAAAATGAAAACAATAATAAAAAGGAGAGTGCAAATAGCGACTTGAAATCGCAAGTTATTTTCGAGGAAAGTGCTACTGCTGTTGCATCTGCTCTTGGTTGTACACTCAAAAGAAGCGCATCGGATTTTCTCAATTCCAATGAACTACCGGCGTTAGTGTTAAACGTACTACAGAAGAATCGTGAAAAAGCTATGTCCGGTATTAATATGGAACATTGTATAAAAACTTCACACAAAAATACAGCTGCTGCAGTTGAATTGAATGCAACTGGTGGTAATACCAACATTTTGCCCCTAACCGAAGCTCAACGCAACAAGATCAAGGTATTGTCGCACGAATTCGGAACTGTACCTGTTGATACAACACATACAAAATCGCTGCCTGATATTAATTTAAATACACTGCCCGAAAGCGAACTTACCGACTTGCAACGTAATCGCAGGCGTATGATGCAAAATGATACCTTTAGCGAATACAATAAGGATCCTTTTGCAAATCGCAAACACTTAAATTTGGAACTTAACACAGAACGCGCTAAAAATCGACGCAAAGTGCTAGACAGTGAATATCACATTCTAACTGGGCAAACGCCATCAACGACCACCTTCACTTTACCTCAAAAAGCAGTAACACCGATGTCAACAACATCAGATACACCCATTACTGTTGAGGCGCTTGTCGCAGACTTTGAAGCTGCTGATAAGCGAAATGATGCGGTGAATGGTAATTTGCAAGCAAAGTCTGCATTAAAGCTTAATGTTGCAATTGCTGTAAATCCAACACAGGCAGAAGCAAATGTTGCAAATACAGCTGATGTTATGCAAATAAATACAGCAGCCACACAGCTGGACTCAACGCCTATGAGTGCGCTCAACACAACTGGTATGATGGCTAAATATGGCTTTGAATTCAAATGTACAGAAACCCAGCAAGAAACAGCAGCAAATGATGTGTTGTCAATGCAAAATGAAAGCATTTTGCAAGATAAATCTTTTGTTCAACCGGATTATAGTGATCCATATAAACGTTGTGTAGAGTTGATTGAGAGTAATTTTAGATGTAGTAGCAGAAGTCCATTTGTACGTTTGCATAAAAATAATAAAGAATCAAGTAAATTCGATAACAGTAATTCAAGAGAGAGTACACAGAGTACCACAATAAAACAGCTAAATTTGAATGATATGAGTGTTATAACTCTAACAGAATTTTTACAGAAATCTGTGATTATACCATTAAAAATACATTTAGAAATTGTTAATAATGAAGTAATGCGTATGTTTTTGGAAGATTTGCAAATTATTCAACATTTCAAAAGCTTACGTAATTATTTCTTTCTGATGGATGGTGAATTTGGTGCCATAATATGTGATAGCATTATTGGTAAACTGGAGCATGGTACAACACCACGACAACTTTTTAATGTTGGAGTATTAAAATCGATAATGGAAAATGCTTGTGGATCGAGCATAACTGGTAAAAATATTTTTGTTCTTATTCGGTACTGTTATGACTATCAAATGCAATCAGATAAAGATAACCCATTGTCCAAACACAAAAAATAATTTTAGTTTTGATATATTTTTGCCTTTTTTTTGTGCAGATTTCAAAAATTTTTAAAATATCGATATTTGAGTTTTGGCTATTTGCAAGTTAGAAAAATTTGATAGACAAATTTGAAAACCTTTTTTCAAAAGACCCACTAATCCTTAGCTTACGGAGTTTGATAATATGTGTTTTCAAAGTTTCTGCTTAGGGCATTTTGACATATTGAACTTTTTCTCAAACAGCTCTCAGTGACCAACTAACTTTGTCTTTAGTTATGTATGTCTTTATCATCCATGTAGGAATTTAAATGTAAATAAAATCCCGGTGCTCATGATTTTACAATAGAGTATGTTTTCTTACGTGTACATGAAACGCATAAAATAACGTTTTTAAATTTTAACTTAGTTTTCAGGTAATGATAAAAACTCTGAACACATTTCTTTCGACTATGATGATGTACCCGAAGCCTTTGATCCTTATTCACCATCTGTACTTCAGAATCTTACGTTATCATATAAAATCGAATGGCCATTAAATATTGTACTTAATAAAGAAACAATGGATAACTATGCAAATATATTTAAATATCTTATTAAAGTGCGGCGCATAAGTTGGATACTCGAACGTGCGTATCAAATACTTAAAGAAGCTGTTAAGCGTCATGGCACATCAATGCTCAAATCACCACAATATCGTCATTTACAGCAAATACGTCACAAATTTTATCATTTTGTGCATGCGTTACAAAATCACATTACAGCGAATGCATTGCAGGCATCATGGAAAACTTTCAAAGATGATCTGTTGCATGCTAAAACCATTGAAGATATATATCGTAAACATGCGAATTATATAAAAAAAATAAGATGGTTATGTATGTTGAATAGAAGTTGTGTGGAGTTTCAAAAACATATTGAAAATGTATTCATAATATCATTGAGGTTTTACAAGTAAGTTTATTAACAATAATTTTTGAAGTCACCAATTTGCATGGCAATTGAAATGTTAGTGACAAATGAAGAGTAAAGTTTAAGTGTGTTAAATACTATGATTTTAATCAGCAACAACATCAAATTAAGATAAGTCACTCGCTTTTCAATATTTTGCAGAAAAATTTTATAAAATTAAAAAAACTAGGCGATTAATTAGTGTCATTTATTTTAATTCTATTGTTTTATAGCTCTCTTAAGGCACGTCCATTTAAAAAACGTTCCAAAAATGAATACTATACACATTCACGTTACTACCAATTGCGCACGGATGAGTTGGAGTTTGATCAACAAATTAAGCATATCATTTACTTGGGCAACAAAATTGTTCGGAAAGGGTATCAATTTGAAATTGGTGAATTAATTACTTTAATAAATTATAATAATTACTATATAAAATAATATCAACACTAGTTAACAAGGGTTTTGTTCATATTATGTGTTACTAAAACATTCAACTCATTTTAAAATATAATATTGTGCTGTCTTCGAAAATTATCTTAGATTTTTTCGCGCACGGCCAGTTTGTTAGAAACTCAAAAACTTATAGTGATTCCATGTAAGTATATGACACTCACGTTAGCGGATATATAACGTTTAATTTCTTTTACACTTTCATGAAATGTTGTCAAAACTTCATGTACTACAAAAGTGACTTATCAAAAAGTTTAGTTCAGTAAATACGAAAATATTTTTTTATAAATTAAAATTTTTTATGAAACATTCAAATATCACTTATGAAAATTTTGCACCCCATACGCAAAATGTGTTCGTTCAAAAATCCACAAAGTCAAAGTGATAAGTTAACAATCAAAACGTGATTTGCCACAAAAATAAAACGAACTTAATTTTCTCAAAATAGTTTCTAGAGTATAGCTTTCATATTTTGATGTACATAGTAGCTGCATCCAAAACTTATTCTGCTTGAATAAAATCCGTAAGCTTTGTACGAAATTTTCTTATGTGATGCACAACTTATTCTTGATAGTTAAATCTTCCAAACCATAAGCAGCATATTGTCTGGTGTAAGCAAGCTCTTTCTAAATTTTTTTTTACATGAGAAATTTGTTATATGCATATATGTATTTAGTCTTCATAGACTTGGCGAAGTCTCTACTATAACATTTAGAAATTTTCAATTATGACATGCTTATAAAAAATTTTTTGTGTATTGATTCTATTGCAAGTTGATTTTGTTGAGGTGACATTTGAGCATATGTCTTTTCATGCATAAAGTGAGTGAATAAAAGCCGTTAGGGTATGCTCCTTAGAAATCGCGTTATTCCATACATGCAATCTATTCCATATTCATTTATTTACCTATATACAGTATACAAATCTGAAAAACTAACCGTGTTGAGAAAAGAAAAAATTTATCATTTTCGTTAACAGTCGTATATGTTGTGTAACATTTTTCTTGTAAACTAGTTTAATATAAGAAATCTCATGCATAAATAGAAAAGACATTATTAATTTATTATTGACAAACACGTAGTTACTAATTTAAAACATAATTATTAATATATGCTTAGTTGAAAACTGATATAATGTAAAATATTTTTAGCTAACTCAATGAATTTATATAAAAAATGTTTACTTTGCTTCAAATTGAACTTGAAAAAAAGGTTTTGTTACAATAAACATAATGACGTATTTACTGAAATGCTGTTATAAAAAAGTGCTTTTTAAATATTGAAAACATTTTAATTTTCTTAGAGAACAAAAAAATAAAACAGTTTCGTACCATGGTAAGAGAAACGCAAATTTAAAAAAAAATTTAAGAGAACATGGCAAGATAGAATAAAACGGATATCAGATTTGAACTCACCTAATCAAAATCTGTACGCTGAGGATAACATAATTTTGTGTGGAAGCTGAAACAAAAATGTTTGTTACGGAATATGTGCTCGTTTAAGGGAACTGTCCGCAAACTATAAGACACGTGTTTCAAACGTATGTTTATTTTTGATTGGGCTTGGGATGTTATGTACATTTTATACCTAATTTAGTTGCAAGCGTTTGATTTATGCTTCTTTTAAGCATTTTAAAAATAGAATTTTATGAAATTATTCTATTGTTTGTTTTGATTATGTAAGGCAAAGCATACATTTTAAAGCAAATATCACAAAATATATTGTTTGTTGATTTATCGCTGAACTGTTGAGTTTATTTTTGAAACCTACACAAGTTAAATGGCGTCAGCAATTTTTGTTATCAGTAAAAATTAAAAAATATATTCACACGTCTGGTCGTGGCAAAGTGCCAATAGTATATACCAGATAGGTAGTATGGTTATAAATTTATGACGCAATAGATGAATAAACTTAGATAATTATTATATGTGCTAGTCATGTATAGCTAAGAACATTTTTAATGACAATTTAAATTTTAAATCTGCGCTTACATACTTGACGTAAAACCGCAACCCATCTGTCCGCAAAATCAAATTTCTTATGTACCGACATTTTCTAAACGTATTTAATAAAATAAGTCTTGATATTACGTAAAGAAATTAAGTTTGTTTATTTATTTTCTAAACGCACTTAATACGTTTAAAAATTTAGTTTATTCCTATGTTTTTGTGTTTCCAAATTATTGCGAAAATAGAGTTTTATATGCTCGCGATTGTGAAAGGTATAGGTATATATATAAATCATTGATATATGTACGTACACATGTATATTTCAAGTTAAACAATAGTTAACTTAGCGACTTACATATCTGAGGAAAGTGTCGGATATATGTATGTACATATGTTTGATCTTAAAAGGAAATAAATTCACAAACACAATATTTAATTAGGAGCCAATACCATTCACCAAAAGGTAGAGGATTGTGCGTTTCTTTGATCGAGGAGCTTACTTATGTTGTACATACTTCAGAAAGTTTTTTGAGCACATTAAAGCTAAGATGGTTTTATTTCATACAAAAAAGTTAAGTTCCTTAGTTCAATGAACGATACTCAGAAAATAAGCATGCTATTGATGAAGTGAAGAGTGTATTTTCCTATGAAAAATTAAATTAAGCAACTATATTTGGGTGGGATATAATCTTCGACAAAAAAGCTATCGTATACCTTTTGAAAATACTATATTAGTGGAGCTTCCTTAAAAACACCTATGTAATTTGAATTCATTTTAAAAAAAAGGCAATCCTTGTATGGTTTTAGAAGTACAAAGAAATAAAAAAATTTATAAAAATGGTTTGAAAATCGAAAAACGCATGTATGCAATTACCAAAATACATATGTATGGTTAGGGAATTCATAAGCTCTATTGTAAAACAATATGACATTCTACATATGTGAGCTTCGTATTTAATGTCCTATAGAATCAAGTCTCTCGGCAAAAACATTGTTGCTCACAAAAATTTTAGTCATTCACCTTATAAGATTCCCTCAGTCAAATAGAAAAATTAATATACACAGCACTCGAAAAAAAGGGTCCATTTTTATATTAGATGCGCAACTAAGTTCTCGCTGTTATTTGTTAGAAAATGCAACTTTATTGTCAAAAAATAGTTACAGATGAATCAATCAAAGTATTGCCCATTGCTAGATACTACTTTTCCCCATCTTTCTGGTAGAGCTTGAATGCCATCATGGTAGAAGTGTTCGTCTCTTGAGGCTATCCACGAATCAAGCCATTTTTTGAGGTCTTCGAAGGAGTTGAACTGCTGATCAGCCAGACCATGTGCCATTAAACGGAACAAGTAGTAATCTGATGGGACAATATCTGGGGAATACGGCGGGAGGGGTAGGACTTCCCATTTGAGAGTTTCCAAGTATGTTTTCACTGGCTTAGCAACGTGAGGCCTAGCGTTGTCATGCAATAGGATTACTTTATCGTGCCTCTGTTCGTATTGAAAATGGCTTGTCGGCTAACTCCCAATACTGAAGCAAGCTCTTCTTGCGTTTGAGCCGAATCCTCATCGAACAATGTCTCTAATTCCGTATCATTGAAGGTTTTTGGCCTTTCTTCACGTGGCCGATCGTCGATGTCGAAGTCATGGTCTTTAAAGCGACGAAACTAATCTCGGCACGTTGCTTGGCTCAGAACACTATCTCCGTAAACTTTTGGAGCTCAGTCGCCGTTTTCTTCGATTGAAAGAAGTAAATCAACACCTCCCGCAAATGACGATTATTTGGCACAAAATCAGTCATTTTTGAGCAACCACAAACAGAAAAAGTGTCAAATCGGTTTGTTTACCATAATATCTTTATTCCATATATAGAAATGCCTAAACTGTTGTTTTTATTAAATTTTACTATGCACTTATGAACAATTAATTATATTAATGTAAATACATAGTTCATTTTAAAAATATTTCAATAGGCGGCTAACGCTTTTGTTATTTATGCTCTAAAATGCTTTTATAATTAAAAATAAATCATACAATACAAATTCAGCACCCATATTTATTTCTTGCTGTCTCCAAATCAACCCTGACTCAAAGTAACCCTCTTTCCGCAGAATAAAATTAACGGCAGGCACTCCACTGTTGCTTGTAGGAAAATCTTTACTGTGCAGTCAATATAAACAGCCCCGTTGACTGCAGAGCGTTCATCAAGGATTTTGAACTTAATTTGGAGGTCAACAAAGGCAATGAAAATAATGACGCACATAAATAAATAAAATTTCAATTTTAGTTTTCCCAGTGTTCTTTTTCGTATATACATATATGGATGTGCCTAGACAATTTGTTTCTAGTAAATAACCTATTTACACTATATATGTATGTACTTTGTTCAGTGCCAGCTGTTAAAGTGTTGATAGAAAAAAAAGTTCCTCGTGAATGACACAAAAAAAAAAATTATGCATTACGAAAGCAAACTATGTATGTACATACATACATACATACATTTATGTAAAATCTTTTTAATTTTTCTAAAGAAATTTACACAAATTCTTGAAAAAACAGATAAATCTTGATTTCTTTTAGTTTCGAAATCAAATCATTTCACTTTTCCTTCATCTGTCAAAAAAACAAAAATCAAGCAAATAACCAAAAAATCAATTTAAAAATTCAAGTGAAAGAAAATTTGCCTGATTAAAAATTTGCTTTCCTAATTTTCAATTTATTTTGTAGAAAATTTGCGCATTTTAACAAATAAAAAGTTGATTTAAGCTGAAAAAAAACCAAAGTAAAACATAAACAAATCGGTAAATATACGCAATTGTTTTTCTACGATTTTATTATTTATTTATATGTGTACCTTTTTGATTGCTTATCGCATTTACATATATACTTTTCTATATATACAGCGGGCTTATGTATATTTATCTGCACTGTAAAACAAAGTGCATTTATGTGTTTACTTTTGCGTACTAGAATGAAGGAGAATATTCTTTATTTTAGACAATTTTGTGAAAATTAAACTTTAGCTACGTAGATACATGTATATAAACAGCTGACAAAGCCAACTGGCACCATTAAATATGTAGATATCAGCGACTATATACAACACAAAGACTGGAAGAATACGTGTGTTAATTTTGTTCTGCAGTTATTCCAATGACCAGAGCTATTTCAACGAACGGGGAAGTTATTTCCGTGTTGGTAAGCAAACTGAAAAAAGTGCTTTAAAGCTAAATTGTGTTGTTTTGTTTGATACACATGCTGATCAACAGGGCACGAGAACATCAATGTTTGATCATGTGAGCGCTAGAAACAACCGCTTGACCAACATATTATACAGCGTCTACACGAGCTATTATTTATATCATGTCATAAGGGCCGTACACACCATCCTTCATGCTGTCCATCATGCTTGTCAAACTTCACTATTTGATCATGTGAACGGTTTGACCAGCCGCTTGACACTCATGTTGGATGGATGGATGGATGGATTTCAAATGTTTTTGATTTCTCTGCTGGCTTGTCCGTCCGTACAACGCTGGCTGCGAAGCCTAGTGCAAATTTTTCATTTCAAATAAGATTTCATGGAGTGAACATCGACGGTGTGCATGAATAATAGCACTAGCTTATAAAATGAATTTTTTTTTATGTTCCATGAATACTTTTTTATGTAGTTTTTGTTGCTGAATTCGAATATGAAAAAAGAAATTTTTTGAATGGTACAGTTTTCGAAATATTGTGTGTTTTTAATTTTTTCGACCGCCATTCACTTTAAAATTAATATCTTGAACTATGACTCGCAAACATGTATGATTATATCTATCATTGAATAAGTGGTTCAAAATATATGGATGAAAATAAGCCAGATTAAAAAAAAATCAGATTTTGCATTTGCAAAAAATAAATTCACTCCATACACATAGAACGGATACTTTTACAGAAAAATTAAGATGAACTAGAAGAAAATCTACTACAATATGACAACGTTAGTAGCGATTGAATGAGTGAACCTAATGCCACATTTTTTCACACTTCAGGTTTCTTAAGAGACACATCTTCGTTTTTAGGGAGCTGAAAACAATTGTTTTTTATTTTTACAGGAAGCAGCACCTCCGTAAAATAAATAACAAAGAAGAAAAGTGAGTAATGCGTGTGATGTGTACGCCTCAAAATTTTTCTGCAAATGATGTTTGATGGCATGCTGTATGATGTGAACGCAAAACGAAATTTACAGTTATTCGAGTACGTCAAGCATGATGGACAGCATGAAGGATGGTGTGTACTGCCCTATATATTCATGTTATACTTTTTTTTGCATCAAAATTTGGGGTGGACAAATTATGTAGACATTTCGTTACTGAAAATCCTAAAATTTTGAATTAAATTTGACGTCAAATATCAAATTAATGGCAAACAGAAAACAGCTCAGCTTACGACAGAATGTTTGACTTTTCTGGTTTGACATATTTATGTTATAGCATCTTGTGTCCACATTAGAAATTTTGATGGTAAGACATAGACATAGTCATGAATTATGGCTCGTGTAGACACCAGGGTAGCGTGGTAGAGGGTAACTCATATAATCCCTCATGCTGTCCAACATGGTACAGCTCATGTTGAACGGCATTCAAGGTTTTTTGTATTTTTCAGCTGACTTGTCGAACCATACAATCTGTTTGACTGTCAAGCCCAGTCTGTTTGACTTTTCATTATAAATGGGATTTCATGCGATATTAGACTGACTCTTTTGAGGGATAATGCGAACTGCCCTATTGCATGGGTTTTTTTTAACTGCTGAACTGTGTGAAGGTTGGTTGTCAAACCTCATAGTTGAGCAGAATTGGGACGGGGTGAGGAAAGCGCCAACGAGTACTCGTCGAAAAATCGTTTGAACAAAAACAATTGCTCCGGACGACGATCGACGGAAAATTCAGCTGCCATTTTGTTTTCATTGACATTTGAAACGTAAAGAAAAATAGTGACACAAGCTAACTATTGACAAGACAACATATAATATTTATGAATTCTTTATAGGGGCTAAGAACCATTTGGCGTATGAAGTATAAAGACATTTTCCCCTCTTTGTTATCTTTCAAGAGACTCGGTGAAGTATCTTTATGAGCTGTTTAAAAAACACATTGAAACACATAAAACAAATTACTGATTTCCAGCCTTAGGGTTTTGTTGACTTTATTGCTTTTATTTGTTATGCAATATGTATTTAATTTTTACTTACTGTTTTGGTAAAGCAAAAAAAATGAACAATTATGTGCTCTATCTCAAGCGCCTCTGAAATCATAAGACGTCATGTCTTTCAAGTGACTTATATGGCTACAGTATTAAGACATAAGAGACAGGCGGTTTCTGTATCACGATTTTATAACTTGTACTAGCAAGATTTTTTATAACACCAAATTTCGCTACAAAGTCAAAGCTTGTTATTAATTACTATACAAAGCTATTTTAAAAGCATCACTGTTTTGTTAGCTGGTGAATTGTCGTCATAGCTTCCCCTGATGCTATTAGGGTATTATGTGTTTTTTAAAAATTTATGGTAGTCGAGTCAAAATCCTACTCCTTCACATTTAAAATGAAACTGTTTGAATAGAATTTTTATAAATATATTGAGTCTTGAAAGTGCCAATAACAATACTAGAGATAATGACATTTTTTTTCATGAAAAAAAAAATTGTAAGACTTGCGTCAAGGGCTGCCAAGTGACCGGTATCGACCTGCCTAGGCGGGAATTTAATGTCAAAGCCGGAGGCTTGGTAGGAATTCAAAAATTTTGCAAATGCAATAAATTAAGGCCATCGAGCTGTCCCATAAAAAAATTTTACCTATTGCCATTTTATGTTATATGATCAATTGCTGTGCAACTATTTAGTTCCTTTCCATTTAAAAAATTACTAAGCTAATTGTAAGAGCGTTGATAAACGTTGCACTTTTGAAGTTGCTACAATATATCTCGCTCTCACACTGTTATTGTTTCAGTAAGTTTGCTTCTAACTATTTGATATTAATAATCGCCTTTTTGAAGCTTTAAGAAAACGAAAATAAATTTTTTTTCACATGAGCTTTATGACTCTCTCACCATCAAAAATTCTCGCGATTCAGTTTCAGGTAAAAAAGTTCTGTAATCCAATGTTTTTAAAGAATTTTGCGATTTTTAATTATGACGTTTTTCAACACTAAAATGGCAACGGGTATTTATAGAAAAAGGAGACAAAATGTGTATTAATTTTTATGGAAAGTTTTTCACAAGTAGAACGCAATAGGAAAACAACGTTTAATTATTTATTTAAAAACCGAAAAGAAACTGAATTTCATAATGCTCGAGTGGAGGAAAATTTGAGCTATGCAATGCAGCTAATATATTAAGCTAAATACTTACGAATCAACCAAAATTCACATAATGCAAAGCAAACGCCCAAGCCAATAAAAGCGAGATAGCAATAGTGGTTGTCGCAAAATGAAGCTTGTGTGCAACTTACTCATACACACATCGCGCTTCATTTTCCAGGCATATAAGGAAATTCCAAAAATTTCCCCGCTAAAGCAATGGCACCTATAAATACAGCTGCTGACTGGCTGTGTTCTTCATAGATTTTCAGACAACTGTGAAGAAAACTAATACTTTGTTGAAAAGGTGTAATAAGAAAATATTTAAAAAAAAAGTAATCTGTGGAAATTGTGATAAAAAATAAAAAAAAATAATTAAACGTATAAAGAATTGTTGGAAGAAAGAAAGAACAATTATTAAAGTAAATTTAACTTCTGTGTTAAAGCAGTTCAAGGTGAGTGTGATAAATGTGAATTTTCTTTTTAATGATTTGCACACTTGCATAAGTGTGGTGTCGTGGAAGTGATTTTAAAATGGCGTCGATCCTGTGAAAAAATAATTTTTTTTTATTAGCTTTCATTATTAGTAGAGTCCTGAATTGTTTGTGAAATAAGAGCTGAATTTGCCTCAGAAAATTTTTTTAATCTTGTGAAATAACGAAGTGACTCATAAAATTTTCTCAATATATGAGTCATCATTGTGTAATGAAAATATGTGAAGAAACTTCAGATTTACAGCGAGCCAACGTTGTTGCCTTGCTTATATAATACATACATATTTTCCAGTGTCTACTCATTTTCTGTTGTTGAATTTTATAGCAATATTGATTTTGCCTTATGTAAAATTAATAGGGTGGTTAGGAAGGTATTAATTTTCCCAAAACTTAGTGTTTTCGATTCCACATAAAAATTGTTCGCTTATCTATCTATTCTATTTAGTTGAGTCATTTTCAAAGCAATTTTAAAAATGAAAACTAAATTCAGTCAGACCACAAAGTGTATGTTTCAAAAACTGAATTAAAAATCATGTATGATCGAGTTTTATCTAGAATCGAAAAATTTTAAACTTCATTTGAAACCTAAAAAAATTCAGTTAAAATTCCAAGGCAAATTTCAAAATGTTGCAGAAATCGTTGAGTTGAACGAAAGTGTTATAAGATTTTTCAACCATTTTGTTTTGGTTTTCGAGATATTCGATGTAAATCAGCGTTCATCAAATATCATCGAAAGCGTGAAAAACATTTTTTGCTAGAAGTTAATTTTAGTAATTAAAAAATCAATATTTATAAATATTGTGCTGGCCACTCTGGTTTTTTGTTCGTTTATACTTCTAGCACGAATGTGGCTAAAAGTCCGGGAGATAGCGTTGCATTTTTCGAAGTCATTTCCTCCCACAAAATTTTTTTTTAAATGATTACGTATAGCTGATAATCGCAATGCGCTTCAGACGTCATGTGGCATACAAAAAATATTTTGCTCAATAACTCGGAAAGCCACAAGTAGAAAAATATGTATGTTTTGATCGATGTTTTAGAGGAGGTGAAAACCACATCGATTTTATAGCCGAAGAATTTCCATGTGACAAATAATGACATCTTCATTTTCGCAAAATACGGATTTTATTTAAAGCTTTAATTTAACCTTGCTCGTTCCAAAAATCTGAATTGCATTTTTCTCCCAAAATAAATATTTTTGCTCAAAGTTTCAGTATTTATTGGAAACTTTAAAACGGTGAAAAATGGGTCAAATATTTTCGTTTGAGGATTTTTTTTAGGGCATGAAATCGATGTTTTCTACAACATTGTGGTCTTAACATATTTTTTACTTTTTGCTTACTTTTCGAGTTATTGAAGAAGTTTTTTTTTGTCGGCTTCTCACAACCAGGCTCAATTTTATTCTGGTACTGACGCTTATTTCGAATGCTACCTCTCCCGGACTATAAGTTATAATCTATGTTTATTCTGATGATTTAACCATTGTATGAAGAAACTTTTTTTTCATGGAATTTAATTACTTGATAAAAAAGAAAAATACAAACATTAAAAATTCCTAATCTGACAAACTTTAAAATGATTTATATATTCAGTTGTTTTTGAGTAACCTGTGATATGTGTAATTCATCTCATTTTATAAAAATGGTTAAAACTTAACGTTGGAAACTTACCTGTTTTTTATGGCAAATTACAGTTTTTTTTTTTGAGTAATTAAGATCAGGTCATATGCTGTTTGCATAAAACTTACATAATTCAATTCTAACCAAATTCTAATTAAATGTTTCTTTTATTTTTTCTTATATCATTATAGCAACTCTAAAAATGCAAATCTTCGTGAAGACTTTAACTGGCAAGACCATCACTTTGGAGGTCGAACCATCCGATACCATCGAGAATGTGAAGGCTAAAATCCAAGATAAGGAGGGTATCCCACCAGACCAACAACGTTTGATTTTTGCCGGAAAACAATTGGAAGACGGACGCACCTTGTCCGATTACAACATCCAAAAGGAATCTACCCTTCATTTGGTTCTTCGCTTACGTGGTGGCATGCAGATTTTTGTCAAGACATTGACAGGGAAAACCATCACCTTGGAGGTTGAGCCTTCTGATACAATCGAAAATGTTAAGGCTAAGATTCAAGATAAAGAAGGTATTCCACCAGATCAGCAACGTTTAATTTTTGCTGGCAAACAGCTAGAAGACGGACGCACATTGTCTGATTATAATATTCAAAAGGAATCAACATTACATTTAGTTTTACGTCTACGTGGTGGTATGCAGATCTTTGTGAAGACCCTTACGGGCAAGACAATTACATTAGAAGTTGAACCTTCTGATACAATTGAAAATGTTAAGGCAAAAATTCAAGACAAGGAAGGTATTCCACCAGATCAACAGCGTCTGATTTTTGCCGGTAAGCAACTGGAGGATGGACGTACTTTGTCCGATTACAACATTCAGAAGGAGTCTACCCTACATTTGGTCTTGCGTCTACGTGGTGGTATGCAGATATTCGTTAAAACCTTGACTGGCAAAACCATCACTCTGGAGGTAGAGCCATCCGATACTATTGAAAATGTCAAGGCCAAAATCCAGGACAAGGAAGGTATTCCCCCAGATCAGCAACGATTAATCTTCGCTGGTAAGCAGTTGGAAGATGGTCGTACGCTATCTGACTATAATATTCAGAAGGAATCCACTCTTCACTTGGTTTTACGTCTACGTGGTGGTATGCAGATCTTTGTCAAGACTTTGACCGGCAAGACCATTACACTGGAAGTTGAGCCTTCCGACACTATTGAAAATGTGAAGGCCAAAATTCAAGACAAGGAAGGTATTCCACCAGATCAACAGCGTCTGATTTTTGCCGGTAAGCAACTTGAGGATGGACGTACTTTGTCCGATTACAACATTCAGAAGGAGTCTACCCTACATTTGGTCTTGCGTCTACGTGGTGGTATGCAGATATTCGTTAAAACCTTGACTGGCAAAACCATCACTCTGGAGGTAGAGCCATCCGATACTATTGAAAATGTCAAGGCCAAAATCCAGGACAAGGAAGGTATTCCCCCAGATCAGCAACGATTAATCTTCGCTGGTAAGCAGTTGGAAGATGGTCGTACGCTATCTGACTATAATATTCAGAAGGAATCCACTCTTCACTTGGTTTTACGTCTACGTGGTGGTATGCAGATCTTTGTCAAGACTTTGACCGGCAAGACCATTACACTGGAAGTTGAGCCTTCCGACACTATTGAAAATGTGAAGGCCAAAATTCAAGACAAGGAAGGTATTCCACCAGATCAACAGCGTCTGATTTTTGCCGGTAAGCAACTTGAGGATGGACGTACTTTGTCCGATTACAACATTCAAAAGGAGTCTACCCTTCACTTGGTCCTCCGTCTGCGTGGTGGTATGCAGATTTTCGTCAAAACTTTGACAGGCAAGACCATTACACTGGAAGTTGAGCCTTCCGACACTATTGAAAATGTGAAGGCCAAGATTCAAGACAAGGAAGGTATTCCACCAGATCAGCAACGTTTAATCTTCGCGGGCAAGCAGTTGGAAGACGGACGTACCTTGTCCGATTATAACATCCAAAAGGAGTCTACTCTTCACTTGGTCCTTCGTCTTCGTGGTGGAATGCAAATTTTCGTAAAAACTTTGACTGGCAAAACTATCACTTTGGAAGTTGAACCATCTGACACCATTGAAAATGTGAAGGCCAAGATTCAAGACAAGGAAGGTATTCCCCCAGATCAGCAACGTTTGATTTTTGCTGGAAAGCAGTTGGAAGACGGACGCACTCTGTCCGATTATAACATCCAAAAGGAGTCCACTCTTCACTTGGTCCTGCGTCTACGTGGTGGCATGCAGATCTTCGTTAAAACCTTGACTGGCAAAACCATCACACTTGAAGTTGAACCATCCGATACCATTGAAAATGTTAAAGCCAAAATCCAAGATAAGGAGGGCATCCCCCCAGACCAGCAACGTTTAATCTTCGCTGGCAAGCAGTTGGAAGATGGACGTACCTTGTCCGACTACAACATTCAGAAGGAGTCTACTCTACATTTGGTCTTGCGTCTACGTGGTGGTATGCAGATATTCGTTAAAACCTTGACTGGCAAAACCATCACTCTGGAGGTAGAGCCATCCGATACTATTGAAAATGTCAAGGCCAAAATCCAGGACAAGGAAGGTATTCCCCCAGATCAGCAACGATTAATCTTCGCCGGTAAACAGTTGGAAGATGGACGTACCTTGTCCGACTACAACATTCAGAAGGAGTCAACCCTCCACTTGGTTTTGCGTCTACGTGGTGGTATGCAGATTTTCGTTAAGACACTTACTGGCAAAACTATTACCTTAGAAGTCGAGCCATCTGATACAATTGAAAATGTGAAGGCCAAAATTCAAGACAAGGAAGGTATTCCACCAGATCAGCAACGTTTGATTTTTGCCGGAAAGCAATTGGAAGATGGACGCACTTTGTCCGATTACAACATACAGAAGGAGTCAACCCTCCACTTGGTGTTACGTCTTCGCGGAGGCGCATTCTAAATTTACTCTGGAACTACAAAATTCAAAATTAAATAGTATTCAATGTATCTCGTTTTTTCTATTTTGTATTTTAACGCTTTTTACAAGTTCTGATTAAAATTGAAATATTCCGTTTTTGTTTGAAATAAATAGTAATCAGATGCAATTATAAATTAAAGTGAATTGTTTTATTATGTGACTGTTGTTGGTTGCTCACTTAATGTGAGTGCAATTCCCTGCACTTAAATTTGTTTCGGAAAAACGAGTTTTACAGCAGTCCGAAATGGATCGATTTATTTTTGTTTCCAAGCGAAATACTATTACTTAAGCTGGCAAACAAAGTAAAGGTAAGTGCGTGCTACTTTTAAATCATCCTAGAACTAGTGGAAAGATAATCCATAGGGAAACAATTGCCCCAAGTGGCACAAAAGCATGCATACGAGGAAAATTGTGTATTTAGTACATCAACATTAAATAATTGCCAGTTCTTATAATTTTGAATGGGTTTGCGGTGAAACTAATGCTAGCTTATTTAGGATTTAGTTCGGGACTATTCTTGAGTTAGTCACGTTAACTGTAGAGTTAACAGACGAATACATAGATGTAAAATTAACTTAATATTTCAGTATAAAAAGTGAAATAATTAATTGTCACCTCTATTTTAATTGAAAACTTAAAAAAAAGATAACGAAATATGAGGACTTGGAGCACTTCATTCTACACGTATTTTCTAATGCAAATGTATCCGGACCAATAGAAAACGTGCTGCATATTATCAAGAACTATTTTCATGACCTTTGACTTTGAGTAGTTGTTACTGATATTGATCAGTGTTATTTTATGCTTGCGAATCGCGAGCACACTGACGCCACGAGTGCAAACCCATTAAAGAAAGCTCCTGCTTGACACGAAAGTTAAAAATCTGTAATCACGTAATCCATCTGGCTAACAAACATATAAACGCTGGTAATGGATCGGTCATACGATCAAGATAGATGCTAGAGAAATCTGACGAGGAACGCTTTGTTGGACGAATGGAGAGGAAGACCTGGAACATCGCGGCAGTGAATGGCTGAAAATGATATGGCGAAATTCGGAACAAAACTAAAGCATAAAACAGCAAGCCAAGAATCGAAATCGATACATACTTATGGTCAGGCCCTACGCTCCTAATTCAGCCGCTTTATGCTAATATAGCGAATAGTTGCTTAATGCGATGCATCGGCAAAATTTTAGATGAAAAATATCGAATAGTGTGTCAATGATTAATTATAACGATACATTTTGCACATTTCTAGAAAAAAAAGCTTTCGTTACAGATGACAGCGCCACTGTAAAAACTTTTTTATTGGCATTTCTCGCTGTTGCTTCCAAAAGAAGTTCGATTATTGGCAGCTCTGGCTATTAAATTTGACAAAGAAGGGTGAAATTAATTTAGGGAGTTGATCCAAGTTAAAAAAAGCTAAGACAATATAATGGCACCACCTGTAGAGATCACATTGGAAACTGTAAAACAGCACAACAAACCAAATGACCTCTGGATAGTGATTGAGGATAAAGTTTATAATCTGACGAAATTTCGCGGTGAGGTATGTATATTATTTTTCCTATTCGGAAACAGTAACATGCTTAGCGTCAATGAACTAAAAACCCATTTAGCATCCTGGTGGTGAAGAAACTTTGGATGAAGTTGCTGGACGTGAAGCTACCAAAGAGTTTCTTGAAGTTGGTCACAGCAGCGAGGCGAGGTAAAAAATAAGTTTTTATTTAGTAAATACTTCATTATTTTAAGTGTTCTTATCGCACAGATTAATTATGAAGAAATTCTATGTTGGCGATTTGGCTGCTAGCGATAGAAAAAGCCAATATAATTTGCCTGTTAGGTAAGTACAGCGTGGTTCCATAACAGAGTATTTTTTAAACTTCTGTTTTCTCCTATTAATTATCATAACGTGGTTCATGCTATTTATTAATTGAATCTATTTCTTACACCTGATTAGTCTTATTTTTAATAATGTTATTATGTTCTGCATTGTGCTCTTTAGACTTGGGTGAGATTTCGTGTCGCTTATTTATGATTTTGGATATAATTTTCAATTTCCAGTCATCCTCCAACCTAAGGCTGTACTCTGAATGTAAAATTCAATCTTATTTCCCCATAAAAGATTGAGTTCAAAATTTCCCAGAACTTTATTCTGAAATCCATCGTAATCGAAATTTTCCTACATATTCTACTACAACTGTGTAAAAACTCATTTCTGTCGCATAGTGCATTTTTGCTTTGCATGCCTTTTTAGAATCCTGATAAAAAACTGCTTAGTAAATTTTCATTTACGTATCAATTATCTCAATTTGCTCATTTCATTTGCTCATTTGTGCTTCCACAAAATATTGCTGACTTAATGTTGTTTTTAGATATGAGTCATTGGCATTCAGCTGGTCAATTTTAATTTTTAAGTTGAACTTTAATTATTCAGTGCAGTTAGAAAAAACACATTCGTGAGAAAATTTCGATTCCCTTACGTAGACCGATAAAAGATATCAAAGTTCAACAGTCAAAAAATCAGTTTATGCGAACTAAACACATAGATCATTCTAATCCTTTTTAAAATTTTAACTATTGAATAGCTACTCAAAAACTCTAAAAAAATATGTTAATATATCTATTGTTGAAATCAGAGGCTCATACTGGTCATTTTAGCATTTTTTCAAAAGTTCGCCAAAAATTAAAGTTATATGGGAATTAATTCTTAAATGGCCATAACTTCTGTAAGAATAACGACAAACCAACAATTTAAGCACTAATTTTATAGATCAAACTTAAAAAATTTATGAAAAAAATTCATTTTTAAGTTAAGAAATAAGAAAAAATTATTTAAAATTAAAATTACAGAACATCTGTACAATATCTCAGTCAAGCATATTTTAACTGTTAAACCTGCTGTTGTGTTTCTAAACTTCTTTGTACGTTTGAAAAGTGTTTAAAGGTCTTTCAAAATTAAACAGAATCCTTTTTTAGAGTTGAAAAGTACTAGAAAATAGCAATTCTACAGTTGCTTCAGGCTCAGTTTCCTACAGAGAGACATAAATTATGCGCCTACTAACGCAACTAAACCCTGTTTTAAAACTAAAATAGGTCTCAAAATTTGATTTTTTTGTGAATGTTTCAAAAAATGTTTGCTATATGCATAATATGTTTTTTCATCTGGAATGTTAACTCTTTACTATTATTTATGAAAACATTTCTTTATCAAAATTAGTAAATATTTCCGGTTGCGTTCTACATAAATGTACATACATAGTTTTTATTTAGATGATTAAAAATATCTAAATATTGCATGTGTCTTTATGAATAGCTGTGCATTTGGGGTTGATTACAAATTTTAAAAAACGCCTTAACGTCTCGATAAATTAACTTTAGAAATTTTATTTGTTATTAGTCGACTGTTATTATTAATTAATTGAACAATATTTTCATTGAATTGTACAGTCTTAGCAGAAACCGATATTTTTGTGTGAAATTTCACAAATCGGTCAATGCTTTTTAACAAACATGACAGAGACTACAAATGGAAAAATGTAATAGCCGAAACATATGTCACCAATTACCAGGTTAAATTGTTCCATTTGTAGTCTCTGTCATGTTTGTTAAAAATCATTGACCGATTTGTGAAATTTCACACAAAAATATCGGTTTCTGCTAAGACTGTACAATTCAATCAAAATATTGTTCAATAAATTAACTTTATATTTTGGGCTTACCTTAAATGATACATATATTTGATATGACTTCAATAGCTGCCAAATAAAAAATCTGTCTGATCTCGTCATTTCTTTATTTAAAAATTAACTAAATATTGCTAAAGTTATTGCAAGTGCTCAAATTGGTAACACTTTGGTAATCAAAGATTTTGATAAACGTGCCTTTAGTATTCATATAACTCAGTTAAATGCTTACAAAAATTACGTGGTTGCGTTGTTATTACTACATGCTTATATATATTTAATTTTTATAAAAACGCGTATACATTTAATAAACCAAATTTTTTTTAATTTAAAAAATTACTTAGCTAATTTTATATGTAGGTACCAAAAAAAAACCTTGATATGCACTTTTTACCACAGGTATTTATACATTACATTATAATATTTGGTAACAAAGTCTAAGGTCTTGACATTTTTTGAGGTTATTATAAATTTTTGTAGAAATAATTTTCTCTTCGAATAACTAAAATGATATTTTGTTTAATTTTTAAAAGATTTTCCGTTCTCTCATAAACGTTTATTGATTTAATAAAACAAAAAATAACGATTAACGAAATTGTATGCTCTTAAAATAATCTTAAGAAGCTATACCGTTGTGCTCCGAACGGCAGGGACCTTTAATTTCATGCTCTCTCTGAATGACGGTAGCTTTCACGGCAGATTTTATTCGCAATGCAAGGCCAGTGACTTGCTAGAGGAAGTCTTAAGTAATAAAAATCTTCACAGGACAGCCATGGGGATTTGAATCGCGGCCTTAACAACTGAATGTTGTCAAAAAATTAAATTTAGTTTATGAAATCTACATTTTTAATTGGAACGATAAACGATTTCTTATAGTATGGTAAAATCTATTTAACTGTATCAGTGATAAAAACAGCTTAAGTTTGGTGTACAAGCACAGGACTTAGCTACTTTCCCTATTTGTCAAAGATATATTGCACGCCAGGCGAAAAATAATTTTTAGTTTTTTACTTTAGCTCATTTATAGCAAACTAACAAGTCCCGATTTATCTTTAACTATATTCGCTTTTTTAAAACTGGCTAGAAAGAGTTTCTGCAAAAATAAGTTGAACATTTTTCTTTTGACTGAATCCATTGTTGTAATTCGAACTTTTATTTAAAGTTGGTGAGTCTTTTTGACTATAGGACACTCCTTAAGGACTGCCTAGACAAGTTTTTCGCAAAACGTAAGCCATTTTCTACTGCTACTTTAGAGGGACAGAGATTTTCCTTCAATGGTGATTTTTTTTTCTTGCAATATTCGTTTATTCGGTTCAATTAACCAATTATTAAATGCCCATGCAAGGCCCTTATATTGACAGCCAATTACTAAAGTTGGCAACCTAAAATAAGAATTTGTATATAAAATTGAAAATGAAAAACCTAACGCACACCTATCTGGAAACAAATATGAAGAACACTGGGATTACATTTAATCGAGCAATTGTGAACGATAGCCACTTCAGGAACGTAAGATATAGAAAAAGTAACTTAGCGAAATCCATGGTACGACAAATGTACCAAGATTAGCTTCTTTATTTCAAAAAGAGAGAACTTTTCAGAATCTAATTCAATAAATTATTAATAATATATGACGATGACATCTTAAATTTCCAAAGTTTTTTACATATTTCTTTAAGCTATTTTTGAAGTATTCTCCTAAAAAAAAATTATGCTTCAATTGCAGTGTTAAGTATTTGTTTCTAATGGTCCTTGATTTTATTGTTCTGATGTTGGTATGTGGTACAGCGACCTAGTAGATTTTGTAAATGTGCGAGTATTTTCGAATTAAGTTTTTTTTTGAAAAATATTACATATTAAGAACTCTTCTATTACAGAAAATCTATTGATATTTTAAATAAAAAAAATTCTTTTACCTTCTAGTTTTCAATATTTTAAAAATAAAAAAGTAAAATTCTACAAATCCTAAACATAATCTGTAAGTTTAATTTTTGATTTTGAACTATAACGTTAGAACAGCACTCGCATTAACGTAGAATGTCAAATGCATCATATTAAATTTGGAGTTTGGTAATTAGTAACTCTCAAATTAACAATGAGTTTAATTTTATTTTCAATATTTCTTGAAAGTAACACAAATGATTTTAAAAAAGGAAAAAACTATTCAATAATCACTATCGTAAGTTTTGTGAAAAAAAAACTCTAAGTACTCTATGACACGCTACCCTATCAGAAATGAAGCGCTTAATATTACTCTTAAAGGTCTTTAAAACAGCACTGATACGTTTTTTTTGTCATTTCTAATAACATTCTTATGTCATTGCAATCATACACTTTGCGGAAGCATTTCGCTTTAACTGAAGTTCATAATTGTGCAATATTGTTAAAAAAAAGAGCTGCACAACTACTTATAAAACGCTAAAAAAATCGCTTGAGTGTTTCCTTATCGCTTCAATAGTGCGTCTTTTAACTTTGTCATTCCAGTGCAAATATGCGCTACCCCCGCACTATAAAACACTTAATCCTGCTAATAAAGACTTTTTAAGTTAGAATTGAAAAAAATAGACAAATGAATAAAATTCACTTGATGAATTCCGATGAGGTTACTTCTTTGTATGGTTGAAACAGGTAATTTATTAAAAAAAATTTCTTAAAAAAGGAAAAAAATATATTGGGCATAAAGCATTAAAAAAAAAACGAGGAACTACTTTTGATCGAATGTCTTAAAAACGAAATTTTTAACCTTAATAAATTAAACGTAAATTCTATCCATTTTTCTTTATTTTTTTAAAAAAAAACACAACTCTAACCCAACAAAAAAAAAAAATCGCTTTGTTTGAAACAGCAACTTACTTTATTTGAAACAACAATAATAGCGAAAACGAACCGCTGTTGTTGAAGCAGAAAATACAGCAAGACATCTTTATAGTAATGAATGTATTGTCTTTTTAACTAAAATATTGATATACGAGTACGAACAAACTTTTGAAATAAGATTATTTAATATACATAGAACGGTCGAAAACTAACTAGGACTTAAGACAGTTCGACACCAAATTTTGAAAACAAAAATTCTATCTACCAGCTAAGCCCCAGTTACGATTTTACTGGATATTAAGAATACTGCGTTAAGATACGACATAGAAATAACCCTGATTTCGATATTCAAATACTTAAAAAGTTTTAAGCCAAAATGCACATACAGCACTGGTTAAAAAATCTTAGCTAATATATTAAATCATCCAATTTTCTTGAATTTCTTGAGTTATTACTTTCATTAATTGCATTTATGTACATATATACCTTTTTTGTTTTTTACTTTTTAACATTATAACGCAGGTCGCATGAAGCTCATACTAAACAATGCTGTATTCTCAGTTAGTAAACTGGCTCTTGTAGAACGCTTGTAACATTTGTAAATTTTGGATATGTCCGCACTGCTTTCTTAGCATAATTTAGTATTTGAAATTAACTTGGTGTTGGTTTACTTTAGTAATTTTATTTCTTGCTCTATTTTAAAGTATCAACTATTTCTGTTCTAAATATTTAATTACAATTCCTTTTAAATTTCTACAATCATAGGGAAATTGGAATCGCTATTGGTGCTGTTGTTATTGGCATTGCCGTTGTGTTTGTGATTAAAAAAGTTTTAACTAGCAAAAATTGATATTATTGTTGTAGTAAAATGATAATTTTGTATGATAAAATGTAAATCATTCCAACTGTAAGTGAAAATTTTGTAATACATATTGTAAAAAAAAATTATAAAGCATTACGATCTGCTTAGTTCATAAAGAAAATATCAATCAATTTTAATTGGTATTGCAGTAAATTGCTTTATTTGCCAGAAAATAAAAAATTGCAACACTTTTTTCTTAAACTAACACATATTTTTGAAAAGCTTTATTGCATATATATAACTTGATTTAAAGAATTCAAGAACATTCAACATAAGTCGTATATATTGAGTATTGCAGACTGAACGATCCACATTTGTCAGCTATGTTAACCCTCATAGAGAAGTATCAGGTACAGGTAACAATGATTCTTCTAAAATTGTATTTAAATTTATTTTATCTATTTTACGGCTAGAGGAGGGTACGTTTCTTGGAGTAATCTAAGAGTACTAATGGATTACTCCATATTTATTTGACCTCCATATATACTCATTTTTAACATTGCGTGTCATTGGGCGGGTTAATCTTTACTCCTCCTCCTACAAAAGAATTAAGAAGAATAGTTTTAAATACTTATATATGCATGCACACATTTTCTTCCTTTTGTACGCGTAACTGAAGTACTCTTATGTCCATCATCTGGGAAATGCGGAGTTTTGAATTTCAAACTTCGTGCGTTCGAATCTTCTTTGATCGATTGATCAATTTTAGGGAATATAAAGAGCAATCATATTGGCACAATATTTGTAGCTCAAATCGGGAATAATTAATTTCTCCCGCTTCCACTAATATTAAATCGAAGCAGCATCTTTTTCAATGCCTACGGACTGGTGGTTGGGTTTACAAGAAAACTAGATCTCATAACTTGACTAAAAACTCAAGGCCTCGATTTTTACAGAATTTTTTAAATATTACTTTCAAAACAATGTATCATTATCAATCAGACAAAACGACTGTGAATTCAAGTCGATCATTTGGGATAGTTTTTTAGAAGCAGATAACAGAATAAATAGAAAAAAAAAAACTAGTGAATATTTTAGAGTGTCAACATGCAGCGATCGTGAAGCGCATCCAAGAACACATTGAATTTCTTGTAGTTTGTTAATGTGTATTATTGCACTTGGCATGGTGCCTTCTGCTGATTGCAGTTCTGGAAGAATTTTTGGGACTAAAAGGCTAATATTTCATAAAAATTTAAAAAATCGATATATTGTCAGGTAGAAAAACTGACGGCATTGGAATTACAAAAAATATGAAAACTTTTTGAAGGAATCAAATGCCATATTGCGCCTACACCGATTCAGGTCTGTTAATTTATTTTTTGAAAAATATTTTCGTTACCAACGAAAAAAAAAACGAAAAAGGGTTGATCAGTAATTTTCCTCGCAACGGTTTCGCATCTGTAATTGTCAATGGTTTAAATTTGTTACACCTAAAATTTAATATAACAATTTGCCTACGCTAGTCAACACACAATACTCAACATAGGAATGTCGGTTTGCATAATTTTGTACAAATACCTACACCAGTTTAATTAAAAATTTCAAAAAGTAACCTATATTAAACACAATATACAAATGTTTATTCCTTAAATGCTTCATTCAGAGCACCTATATCACGATCATTTATATGGCCTTGCAAATCATTGCGCCCCATCAACGAAATCACCATTTTTAAAGTGCTCCAAATCGATTCAGACATTTGTTTTTGTCCACCACCAATTCCAGCAGCCCCAGCACTTTCAGGTAAATCACGTAATGCCGCCGAATTTGCTTGCATATTCAAAGCTGTCAGTAAATGTTCCGCAGCCTGTTTGTAGGCCTTCAAATTCATACAGCATACACCAACATTATAGCGTACGCGTATAAATCCCGGTTCTATAGCCAATGCCTGTTGATACGCATCTACTGCCTCAACCGAACGGGAACCATTCGCTAAACTGGCACCGAGTCGATTCCAAACTTTTGCATTTTGGGGATTTACATGTAATGCAGCGCGGAAACAGTCAACAGCTTTATCAAATTCTGATGACAAATTGTACAACACACCTAAAGCTTCCTGAACTTCTGGATCGAATTGTTGTGGACTCTCACGTACCGCATTTAAGAACAAATTTTGTATTTCCTGTAGTTTGTTACCGTGTATTATTGAACTTGGCATGGTGCCTTCTGTTGATTGCAGTTCTGGATGTTTTTCAACGAGATGCTTATATTTTGGATTAACTTTCAGCCAATTTGTAAGCATTTTCAGCGCATGACTCGGCAGACTTTCGTTGGTATAGCAAACAGCAAGTGCCATAAGAACGCGCATATTGTCCGGTTTAATTTCGAGTGACCGTTTCAACGCCGCTATGCTTTGTGGGTCCTTTTCATTTTCAGCCTGTGACAAACCAAGTAGTTCCCATATTTCAGCATTTTCTGGTTCTTTTTTAGCGGCAACTTCAAAACAGAGAACAGCACTCGGAATGTCACCTTTTGCTAAATATTCTTTGCCCTTTTCGAAAGCATTACCTAGTTCAGTCATAGGATTTTCTTCGGCGAACGCATACTCTTTATAAGGATCATAGCTTTCATTATATTCCGAAAGCCATGGATGTTCTGTGTCTTCGGAAAGCTTTTGCCATTCATCTTGAAGACGTTGCCAAAATTTTTCATTGTAATTAGAAGTTGTTTTTTCACTTTCTTCTTTATTCGTCTGAAAGTCGTTGATCCAGTCCTCCGTCGATTCACCTTCAGCAGCCTGAGTCGCATTAAATTAAATTAAATTCATTAATTATTAATAATTAAGTTCCTGAATAAAATGGATTTTATTAAAATGTTATAATCTATACCTTTGACAAATGATTCTCTACGGCTAGAGCTGCATTGTGGTCTTCGAAAAATTGATCTGTAACTGGTGGCTGGTATGGCGGGCAAATCGCCAGATATGGTGCAGGCCTCGCAAAACGTCGCCCTGGATTCATAAGATGTGATGAAAAATCTGGCACTTCATCGAAGAATTCACTAACATGTGTTAATTGCTGCTGCTGAGGATGCATATTTATCATATTGCCCATCGACGATGGAAACCGATGCTGTAGTTGCGGTGTGAAGCCTACTGCACCACCACTATGAAATTCCTTGGCCCATTCGGTAGAATGACCATGTGTTACTTCATCTATGACGCGTGGTGCATTTATCACTTGAGGATGTGCTGCATTTGTCTGTCCAATTTCGCGCATCTCTTGCAGGAGCGTTTCCATTTGAAAGGATTGCGGTGGTGCTGCTATTTGACCCAAGAAATCATTGACCATTTGCTCCTCTGGACGCAAGCCACGTTCGAATTGGGCACGAGCAAAACCTTCATCTTTACGTGCTGCATCACGTGTAAATTGGCCACCTAACTGCATGAGCGGATTGACGCCACCGCAATCGCCATCGACAAGTTGACGCAGGGACATTATTTCTATTTGGGTGTGTTAACACTTGTGAAAAAGAAAAAGTATTCTATCACAAAGTACTTATAAGCTTGTACTCGTATTGAATCGCTAAATGATAAGGAAAAAGTTTAATGTCCAAAGAAGTTTTTCTCAAGTATGATGACGAGCCAACGGGACGAGAGCGAGACGAGTATCGTTGAAAATGTCAAAATTACTCGTCGTCATGTAGTAAGCACAATGGCGACGTGACGAAATTAAAATTTTTTGTTTTATTCCAAATTTGTATTAACTAATTTTGCGTTAGCTGTGCGCAAAACTCATGAAAAAAACTTCCAACTGGACTGAACATTTTGCAGGATTTTTTTGCAATTTTGTCCCAGAAAACTCTAATTAAAACTATGTAACGTAAATGAAATGAATGTCGTCAACGGCATTTGTTCCAAAATGTGGAATTTGTCCGTCCGAGTTTGTTTACATTATCACTTTTTGCATTTTACATTTTCACTTATTTGCGATGGGCTTAAAACCAAAATTTTTTCACAGTATAGAATGACGACGCTGTTTATTCCCGGCTAATTTTTTTTAATAATTTTGACTTTACTCCAAATAAATTGGAACACAAATACTTTTTGTGAATTGTCAAATTTAAACAAAGTAAAAAAAAACCAAAGATGAGTATTCTGAATGCGTTCGAAGAAAATCCCAGGCAGGGGCAGTCAGCAGTGATGCTCATTCAAAAATTTCCCACAATTTAATTTTTTTAATACTTTTCACTGTAGCTCGTATTGAATCGCTAAATGATAAGGAAAAGTCCAAAGAAGTATTTTCTCAAGTAGTTAGACAGCGTTTACACGAGGAAACTCTTCAAAGAAAGTTTCCCTGTCTGCAAGAAGGGAAAAACGAAAAGGTGGTGTACAGAATTTGTCGTACACGCGAAATCCCTTCCGTTCAATTCTTTAGCTAATATTATGCTTTGAATTTACGTTTGTTGTGGCGGGTTGACGCAGTAATTGCTTTGAAATTTTCTTGCACAAACAAATTCAAGTTGCCGTGTGTAAACGCAAAAGAAATTCACAAAAGAGAATAGACAAGAATTTCTCAAACTGAATTTGCTCGTGTAAACGTTGACTTAGTAATATGAACAGCTGTTATTCAATGTCATAAAAGATGACATGAGCGTTTTAATATGAATATTTAAGGGTGCCATGCGACGTGCTGTTTGCGTATTATAAAAAATTTTGAATATGGTTTGATTGAAATTGGCAAACGGCCTGAGCCACGCAAGTTGAAATTTACTCAAATAATAAAATTTTTGTCGAGTGCGGAAATAAAATATGGAGGAAAAGAAATTTATGACGCTGATCGTTTTTCAACGCGTGTAAGCTAGCAGCGTTTCAGCATAACACAAATATATATGCAATAATCAACACATGATTTTCAACGCGCGCTGTAATCTACGTTGGTTTTATTAACGCTAGAGTTGTGCAAATCTCGCTTTGTGTAAAACGCGCGTTGAAACAACCCTCGTGTGAGCTTAGAAAACTTTTAAGAGCGGACTTTTAAAAACCTCACGTGAACGGATAATTGCATGTGGATTTTAGCGGATTATTTTTTGGACAGTACGACTCTTTTACAGTAGAAGTAGATAACAACATCCTAATGTAAAATCGAACCATGTCTTTCTGTTGTTTTGCACCCCGAGTTAGATAATAGTATGAAAAAAGTCAGAAATTCATTCCCTTATGTATGAGTAGACAAATAGCCTACGCTTCGGTGCATCACTCTGGGGTGACTTGTTTCAAGTTAAACAAGAAAATATCAAAATAAAAGTTCATAATTTCGTTAGATTAAAAGCCCCCTTAGAAATAATTCTGGATGCGAGAAATAGCAATTTATGTGAAACACATACAAGCAAACAAAAGGAATAAAATATTTGCCATTTTTCATCTGAATTTTTCGGTGGAAAAAATGCAACAACAATACAAATAACGGGATCAGTTGTGCACTATAAAAAAACAATAACAAATACACGCATTTTGTTAGGATTTTTTCAACTGAATTTTTTTAAAGAAAAAAGCAACAACAACGCAAATGTGGCGGGATCTGTTCCAAATTTGTTGGTTTGGAGAAGTCAAAATAAAAATCATGCTTCTGCATTTGCTGGTTGCTTGGTAGCAATAAAAATAGATTTTCTCAAATGCAGCTAAAAGAAAGAATTTATGTAAAGTAAAAAAAACTTCGGAAGGAATTCAATTATTGAATGATTCTCATCAGACTTTTCCTCTTTTTTCTAATTACAGCTAATATTGAATTTATTGACTAATTGCCGAAAGACTTGTTCCTTTTTTTCATTTTCAATTCATATAGATTTTATTTTCATTTGCTTAAATTCATAAATTTCCCTATGAATTTAAATAAACGAAATAGAAAATCTGACAATAACCAAAATAAAAATGGCAGAGCCGATTGATTGAATTTTAGCTTCGTAAAACTCCCAATGCGCAACATAAGCCAAAATTGTATTTCCACTGATTCTAAAACCGTAGATTTTACTTTGCATTTAACTACAGTTCAATCCAATTACTGACAAATCGCGGAGTGTTGTTCTTTAAATATATAATTCTTTGCTTAACTCTCATATTTTTTGCTTACAATTGTCGCCTACTCACAAGTTCGTCAACTAAGAACTTCACGCACAAACGTAGTGGTCAAATGTTGTTGTTGTCACAGCAAACAAAACAAGATAAATTTGAGGAGAAGAAGTCTGAAATTAAAATGAAAAATTCTTTTTTTTTGCTTAAACTATTTCATTTTAAAATTAATTCATGCTAAATTTAGATAAAAATTTTAGATATATGCTATTTTAAACATTTATTTTACTTACATTTTAATAAAGTCATTTTTCACATTTGAATACCAAGTCGCACTTGTGCATCGACACTCTACACCGGCGTAGAAATACCAAACCACTACGCCGAGTATTTCACATTCACACAACTAAATACCACTCCGAGGTGACGGCGAAGTCATAAGGGCCATACACACCATCCTTCATGCTGTCCATCATGCTTGACAAACTTCACTATTTGATCATGTGAACGGTTTGACCAGCCGCTTGACACTCATGTTGGATGGATGGATGGATTTCAATTTTGTTTGATTTCTCTGCTGGCTTGTCCGTCCGTACAACGCTGGCTGCGAAGCCTAGTGCAAATTTTTCATTTCAAATAAGATTTCATGGAGTGAACATCGACGGTGTCCATGAATATTAGCACATGTTTACAAAATGATTTTTTTTTTTTTATGTTCCATGTATAAGAGGTTACTTTTCTTATGTAGTTTTTCTTGCTGAAGTCGAATATGAAAATAAAAATTTTTTGAATGGTACAGTTTTCGATATATTGTGGGTTTTTAATTTTTTCGACCTCCATTCACTTTAAAATGCATATCTTGAGCTAGGAATGTCCAATTTGATCGATTTTTATGCTAAATTAAAGATAAAAAAATTGACATTTCAAACATGTGTGATTACATCTTTTATTGAATAAGTGGTTAAAAAAATATTGATGAAAACAAGCCAGATTTTAAAAAAATCAAATTTTGCATTTGATTTTATTGCCACGAAAAATTAGAAATAAAATAACAAAAAATAATTTTACTACATACACATAGAACTGATACTTTTGCGGAAATATTACGATGAACTAGAAGAAAATCTAATACAATATGACAACTTTAAGAGCGATTGCATGAGTAAATCTAATGCCACATTTTTTCGCAATTTAGGTTTCTTAAGAGACATATCTTTGTTCTTAGGGAGCTGAAAACATTTGTTTTTATTTTTACAGGAAGCAACACCTCCGCAAAATAAAAAGCAAAGAAGAAAAGTGATTAATGCGAGTGATGTGTACGCCTCAAAATTTTTCTGCAAATGATGTTTGACAGCATGCTATATGATGTGAACTCAAAACGAAATTTACAGTTATTCGGGTTTGTCAAGCATGATGGACAGCATGAAGGATGGTGTGTACGGCCCATACACTGACTCTCAAATTTGGTGTGTGTGTGTGTGTGTGGGTGTACAGAAATAAATTAAGGCCTCATCCCATAGAGTCCGTCAAGTCCGTTGCGTCAACGTATACAACTGACACAACGGAAGTAACGGATGGAAGCGACCCAATCAATACCTTAGCAACGCATTCAAACGTCAAAAAATCAACAAACATTTTTAAATTTCGTAATAAATACAACACATGTAACTTTCGCTTTGCTTATAATTGCGAATTGATCATTTCTTCCATTTTTAATTATTTTAACATTGTTATCCTTTGATTTTTTATTCATTCTCTAATTTTTCCAAATCTAAATAGTTCCTTTTTACTTTGTTTGACCCAAACCACAGTTGTCAAAATATTCAACGTACGTTAAAAGTTGAAAATTGCCCAACTTCATCCTTTGCGTTGACGGATAAGTTGCGAATAGGCCGCTCTTCATACAATTGCATGCATTTCATCTCAGCTGTCAGTTGTAAACTTTGACGCAACGGACTTGAAGTACTCTATGGGCTGAGGCCTTTACTCTGAAGTGATACGAAGGCTTGTAAGTTCTGTGTGTGTAAATAGCGTTGGTGCAATAAAAACATAAGCATTAGGAGCTCGCAGCCATGGCAGGCATTTACATCTCTGCTGTTGTGTCAGTTTCAATCTCTACCGAACGCGGTGTACTTCGCCATTGCGTTAATTTGTTCAAAGTGCATCGCTTTGGTTTATTAAGTGTCCTTGATTTTTGCAACTTTTCGACCGGACGTATTAAATAATTCGTTTGAAATAAAGTAACATAAAAACAATGTTGAAATGAACTCTAAAAGTAAACGTGATAACGTTTCGTCAACTCAAAATCACGGGCGTGTTTCCAATGGGGATTCAATATCAAGGAGCAATGTGTCTGGAACTAATGCGCCTGAAGTTATTTTCAAATATGGCGACGATTCCGATCCACTATTTGTTCAAGAACAATTTTACGGTTCGGACAATGAAAATGGTGTTGATGCTGAAGGCAGTGATGGCGGTAGTGCAAGCCTTAAAACAATTTCAAAATGGCCACAGCGAGCTGAACGGCTGTTTAAATTTGTCTGTGCTAAATGTGGGATGGAATTTGGTAAAGAAACATATTTAAAACAGCATCTTGAGAATTTTCACAGCGAATTGCATACGGCTAAGAATTTAAAGTTCATTGTAACATCACCAACAGAGGGTGAATGCCAAATTTGCGGTGCACATGTAATGCATAGTAATGTACGCGACTTACAAGCGCATTATTTTACGCATTTACCTTACAAATCATATAAATGCAAATGTCACAATTACAGCTTTAATGATATGGAAACTGGCTTGAGGCATCTCAAATTCCATGCACAGCAGGGTATGGCACGAAAAGTGCAAACACACCAAGAATCTGAATCGGGTATGGCACGAAAAGTACAAGAACCCCTAAAAACTGAATCGGTTTCATCGGAAGGCTGTCGTCTATTGGATGATGGCACAGCCTATGATCCACAATATCCCGAGACAGCAATACGTTATATGTGTCCGGAATGTGGGCAAAATTTTATCATCGAGGACGAGTGGAAGGAGCATTGCAATTCAGAGCATGATTTCAGAACTATGGAAGGACTAAATATGACCAAACTGGATGGCATACAAGTGCTATGTAACGAATGCAACACCATTATATCAAGCAAGTCGGATAATTACAAGTTACGCCGTCACAAGGTAACGCATTCACCTTTTAAAGCTTATCATTGTAAACTTTGTATTTATGGGCGTAAGCGCAAAGAAGATGTCTTGCAACACATTCGTCACTCACATGTACGCGAGGGAGAAAAGTACTACTAGTGTATTAAGTGGGGTATAAATAATAAATAAATATAGTATTACGCACATACCTATAAGTTAGCAGGCAAAAAAAAATATGCTCAATTGCTACAAATCCTCCCTAAATATCACAATTAAAAAAAAATCTTTGTATTGTATCATATCTTCCATATGAGAAGATTTTGTATTTTATTTATTAAACGCTAGTAACTACAACTGTGTGAACTTGTTGCGTTAAAAAAGCATATCAAAACTTCATACTTATATTATTTATTAGCTAGTGTACTTTATGCATACATTTAAAGTTCAAATTATAATAAAGTGTCGACAGTGGTAATGACAGTTTTCGAAATAAGCTGTTTTTATAACGCTTTCTTGGCTTATCAGTTAAACACAATACGGTAAAGGCACTGCCACATTTTTTTTGTTTCGTTAATTTGGTTTTGAAAATGGTCGAAAAACTAATTGAGTTCATACGGGAAAATACGTTTTTATATTGTAACGCGAAAACCAAATTTGAAATGACCTTTCTTGAAAATTAACACGGGTAAAAACTAAACAGACTGCTACTAGAGACGCTGTATTGTCTGTACAATATGAAACAGCAAATGTCTATACTGACAGTGAATAGCTGATTTTTTTATGCTGACACTGCCGACTCTTTATTGTAATTTGAACATAATCCTTTCGATCCAACGCAGGCTGTAAAAAATTTTTTTTTGCTGGCACTGCCGACTCGTTATTGTAATTTGAACATAATCCTTTCGATCCAACGCGGGCTGTAAATAAATATTACTTTAAGATATACGGTTCATCTGCAAAAGCGAGCGTTGTTATAAGTTACATGATTACTCAGGAATGATGATATTTTTCGCCTAACTCAATTCTAAGAGCGAGCATAAATTTGCAAAATATTAACTTATGTGTAAAGAATTTACTTTAACTCAGGTGCGTAATTTTTTAGGAGACGAGAAATTCATTTTTTGTACTATTTCCGGTATGTTCATTTTCATATTGAGAACCACTCCGCTGCTCCAATCATCCTTGTATTTTGTGGATGTCCTTGCTGCCATCATCAATACTGATATTGGAAAAGTTGCTGTATCTGATGACCTAGTAGTCCCAAAAAGAGCTATATCTGCAATAACACTTATCAATGGTGCATTGTCAGTTCTAGAATTAGCTATTTCGTCTGCCATTAGGACAAAATTAAAAATTTAAGAAAATTTGTTACTCGAATTTAGTTTGGGTAATATAGAAATCGAGTGTTACAGATAAAGATTTTTTTTCGGAAATTCAGTTCTGATATTTTTTTTTAATTTTATATATTTTTATAGAACATTTTTAACTAATTATAAAAGCATCTCTGTTGCATATTCTAAATGAAAAATAATTTATATAACTTCTGGAACATTTAAAATTTGTAATAATTTCTCTTTAATTTAAAATGTTTCAAACCATCATTGAAATCTTTTATTTTTTTTGATAAAATAATTTTGAACTATTTTTTTTAATGACAGTCGTAATTTCAGGATATTAAATAATTCAAATTTGCATTATATATTTTTGCTTTGCAATAAGCTAGTGCAGCTTATAATCGGTATATTTTATTTTTTTCCACACTCTTTACAAAAAAAGTCATTTAAACTATTTGCTATGTTTATTTTTAACCATACCGTCGAAATTAATTATCTCTAGTACAGTTTTTTCTTCATTAACACAAAAAATGTCATAGTTTTCCTCAGTTTTTTCGTCGCATAAGTTAAAACTTCACGGTTTTCTCTAATAATGATATCACAAAAAAGGCTTTTTGGAAGAGACACTATTTTTTTATTAATTGTGTAAGTTACCACTGCCAAAACCAATCTATCTTTGCCTCAGTACAATATCGTGGACCAGCACCACAGTTCCGCAGTTTCTTCTCGGATAAATTAGTGTATCCGCTATGATGCCTATACATGATGTCCGCTGATTATTTATCTCTTCAACTGTTGAAACAATTTTTGTTGGAGGGTCAACAGAGTACGCAGTAATATATGAATAATGCAACTCATGCTTGGTCGGTTTTTCAACTTATTTAGTTGTTTTAAATTAATGCTAATTGCTTAGGACGAAGCCAGCCGCTCCTTTATTAACAGTCTCAGCGACGACCCATTGGGTAAGAAATCTTTGGGAAGTTGACTTTAATACGTTCCCCAGTAGGCGTAATGCCTGCACGGATTCTGTTCACATAGTCAGCTACTACTTTTGGTATAGTATAATCCTTCTCCCCGAAAGCTGCGTCACTATCAACCATACCAGTGATCAGTTGGTCACCATTTGTAAAGCATTGGTATCGGAAAATGCGTATATGTAATATTCCAACCATTTCGTGCTGCTGGAACATGCAATACGGGACTTGATGCTCAAATCTACAATCCCCGGATACTGCTACATTCTACAGTTTTTTAATTAATTATTCGGTAGTCACCAGCGAAGTTGGAACGTGTGGACCTTCATAAATTAACTATCGGTTTTGGTGGTGGTGGTCTCGTGTCACGTTGTTGTGGCCAGGATTTTTTCGTTCGATTTTTCGGCCCAAGATGTACTTCACGCCATTTTCTAACTGTAAATTTTTTCATCATTTCTGTGTTGATAACGAACGTGCCGTTGTAATAATTAATAATTCTTGTTTCATAAGCCATTACGATTTTGGTGAAACAGATCAACCAAATTAAGAATAATATAACACAAGTAGCAAAAAGATTGCCTCTTACGAAGTTATTATAAGCAAAGAAGGTCAATATGATTCCAACAGTAACCTTCCAGATACTGAAAGCTGATAGAAATTTCCAAATGTAATTAAGAGGCACTAGTAGCCAACTAATACCGTTTGAACTCCAAAGGTTGTTGAACCAACCAACTAAGTCGGAGGTATTTGCAAGTCTTAATATTTTTTCGAATTGATTCCTCACACTGTTTTTATGAGGCATGAAATTGCTTAAAACCTCTAACTCCTTCGTTACAACCTTACCGTTTGCTAACGTTATATGAGCTAAACCGGTGGCATTTGCTCCACACCAATACTCTACGATGTGTTCATGATCGTACTTCTCCAATACTATTAGGTTACCATTAGTACTTATACATTTTGCTATTTCAACGAAGATTTTGCATTTATTACCAGAAATAGCGTACGTTATTTTTGTACGCTTGTGATAATAAGTTAAGCCTGGTTCACTTTTAATAACCCACTCACTTAAATCTGTACAAAATTCAATCGCCTCAGCAATTTTGAATCTTTTTGCAGTTATTTGTAGTTCCACCCAATTCATTCTTTCAGAGAAAGTCATGGTGGTCACATTGTTTTGGATGTCAGTATCACTACCACAGTCTAAAAAGTTGTTGTGTAATTGAGTTTCAAAATCGCGTTTACTATAAGTGAGTTCATAGCCACCATGCTCTGGGTTCCATTTCTTCTGTAGCAGTAAACAATCAGCATCAATATCAGTTGGTTTATATACATCACCTGAATTACATGTCTCTGATGATTCCACATAGTGATATGAGCATAGATATTTACCTAGTCGATGACTAATCATGTCCGGCCACATTGTTGGTTGGATTTGAACATTGTATATTTTTATGGGATCATTAACACGTGGTGCCCCAGATACTCTAGTATATAGTTAAACGAATGTATTAAGTTCGCCGTAGCTAAAGCAAACATCGTACCTAGTTGCAACGCGTCCTGCTAAGAAGCACTCGTCACCATGAAAATGAAATTTTGGAATCTTTCCATTGTGATCTTAAACCAGGGACACAATTTTCATAACAATCCGTGCGTTCGTTATATACGCCATCTGATTTGCCTCCGATACATCCCCAATCAATTGACTCACAGCTTTTCTAACATCATCTACTCGTTTTTCAATAACGTCCATGAAAGTAGGTTCCTGTTGAGAACAAACGCACCATTTATCTCTGAAAGTTTTTGACGTGATCTCTGGTGCTGGCCCTTTTCCGGCACAACACTTATTGAAGTGCCAAGCATTATTACAGGTGGTAGTATCTTGACCTTTGATTTGGAAATATGTCTTGCGTTTAGTAATGGCTATAGAAAATATCGGACCATCTGCTATAGAGTCTAGGCAATTATCGGTCCAAAAAATCGGTGTAAGCGCTCTGATACAAGGTACACATAAAGGCTGATGGCTCATTAAAGTATATATATTCTCGTATTCGTGGCACATTAAACTCCAACATTTCTTAACCCCAATTTGTTTATAAGAGTTACTGACAAGTTTTCTATTTTTAACGGTTACGTTGCCGTAACCTAATTGACAGCGTCCGCGTACTTTCCAGTTAAGCTCATTGATACCATTTAAACAAGAACCTAAATTTCCAGCCAACCATCCATCAGATTGCCAATTTATATTTTCCTTGCATGGGTTATCTACATTTTCTAAGGCGTCAACGCCAGCGAAATGACCTTTTTGACGGATTTGTTTATATTTCTGTTGGAATTTTCTCAACTGAGTGTCGCACGTTAGGTATGTTAGATCATCTAATTTTAGTTCAGTACTATAACTAACCTCCAAAGTATGTTTTATTTTACGTATTTCATGACGACATATGGCATAGTTGTTACAAGTAGTCCTGGTGTGTCTAATTTCTTTCTGTCTCCTGTCCATACCTTTTGTTAGACATACAACATACCTTTCGATTAACTTATCGAAGTTATCACACTCATAATTTTAAAATGTTTTTAATAAGTTGATATAAATATCCACATGTTCTATTAATGTTACAGCTTCTCCAATAGCTTCCGGTAGACTTATACTGAGACAAATTGCTAATTCGTCTCTAGTTGCACCTAGCTTTGACATCCATTGCTCTGCACTAAGTTTCTTTTTCTCGGCTTCATCATCATTTCTCTTTACTATGTTGTGAGTTTCGTTAACAATTTCTTTAATCGTTCTCAATTTAGCTGTTAGTGAATTAATAGATTTTGATATTTGATTTGATTTGTTTTCTATAGAATCATAGTTTCCCATGGTTTTCTTGTTGATTAAGTGCATCAATTTTATCACTCGATCTCCTAAATCAATCAATTCATTTTTAGTAGACACTTCATCCATTCTATCCTTTATTTTTGACAAATCAGACCTTATTGTTTTAAAATCATCATGATATATTTCAATCTCGTTAGCTAATTCAGGATATATCGATTTAAACTTTTCCAAGTCGGTGGATATTACAATGTCATTAAGGAAATTAACGTTATTGTTCCTTTCCTCCATTGGTAACGAGTGGGCCGCGTAAATTAGTCCGAATAATGTTATTATAGTTATGGTGGATAAAAATCCACCATTTTTCTTAACACCATTATTCTTTTTCTTACGGCGACCAATTACAACAGTTGGCGCCATACGGCCTAACGCCCCAGAAACTTTAGTTTCGGCAATACATTTCACCTTATAGTACAATCTTATCTTCCTCTCCACGTGTAGCCAAAAAAGCTTAACATGATAATAAAAGTCTTAAATTAATATTATCAAATTGCGAACTTGAAAAATGATTTTTTTCTATTAACATATCATATATTAATTGCCCATAAGTATTGTATACATACTTACGCTTAAAATCTAAATACCCAAACTGCTCAATTGTAACAATATCACTGCAATTTAAAAAATTATTAATATTATTAAATAAATTTTCAACTAATAAACCGCGCAAAAAATAACGTTTTTGCATTTCAACATCTGTTCCAACACGCGAAAGCAAAGAAGCAATTGCCAGCTTCTTTGCTGAATGTAATTCCAAATTCCATTCCCCAAGAATAACCCACCTTTTATTATACCTATTACCATTCAAGCATACATTATATGGTCGCAGATCCGTTTTGCTTGCTGGAAGTAGACAAGATATGTCAAGAGGGTATCTACGTTCTACTTTAACATGCTTTAGAGAACCGATAGAACGACCACTTCGCAAAGCCACTACCTCATTACTCATTCTACTTTCTTCAAAATGTATTTTTGGATGCAAAGCAAAAAAGCCATACATCGTATCTTCGCACACATCAACATAACTCAAATTTTGTATCTGAGATGAACCCACATAATAATTTACTGCTGCATTCAATTCCATTGTTGGTAAAACCACATGATGTGGCATATAACTCACCATCTTCATGCTATTATTTCCGCCGAAATATAGATAATTAGCCATTCCGTAATAAACAACTAAGATCCGATGAACTCAAAAAAATTTTTTAGCCACCTGCCTGGCTGCGTTCACTTGCTTCTGGATTTTTTCTAATGCACCAGCAGCTGCAGCCGACATAATAGTGGCCTCAGCCATCTTTTTAGCATTGTTGACGGCAAAATTAACGGTGTTCATTTTAATAATTTTAAATTTAATATTTTAAATATTAAAATTAATTATTATTATAAGTATTTATAAGTTTATTAACTTTTAATATTTGGTTTTAGTGTTGTTCAAACAACTTCTTCTTCAGAATTTTCAACGAAATTTGTATTCGATAGAGTAAAACTCACGCGGGTAATAGATTTTCGGACCCCTTGTAACGCATGGCTTATAACAAGGATAAGTGCACTTCACTACGGTGCCGAACAGTCTGCGCAATTATTTGTAAATTTTCGTTAATGTTTTTTAATCTTTAAGTTAATGTCCTTACAAAGCAATTCTTGCAGGGGCGATAAATTTTCTAAAAGCGTCAATCGCGCAATCTCTATTTTTCAATTTTGTCTTTTTTCTTCGATCTTCTATGGTATCTTCTGTATGAGATTCAACACAGGTTCTGCGTTCAAGCAGCGATGCATTACCTATTTCTCTACCACTATATTATTTATACTTTAGTTTGAGTCAAATTTAATTATTTTATTATGGAGGTTTCTTGACCTAATTCTCCTTTAAATTGCACCTAAAAAAAAAGCTAATTTTTTCCCAACGTTTCGTCACTTATTTGGCGACTTCATCATAGGATATATTTCTTAAAAACATAAAAACGAATACAACTTAACTTGCTATAAGCTTCTAATACCAATCAATTCCAATAGAAGCAGGAGCCCCGAAAAGGTGCCTGATTGGACAAGGGCAATGAATTCCTAGATGTATTTAAAGGATGTTGTTTGTTAAATGGCCATTTCGTATCAGAGCTTTAACATTCTCATTGCTTACATTGTCATGCAACACCTGCTTGAAGGACCACAGATCACCAGAGTAATCTATGACCTTCATCATTGCGTAATACAAGCAGTTTCCGTCTCCAAGTACCTGTTCTTTTCTTAGTACTTCGTTGCATACTCCATTCGTCATACTTCCAGTTACATTGTCATATCCAGGTTTTTCAGGCTAATCGGTCCATTTGAAAAAAATATTTTTTTTATAATTTGGAAAAAGAAACATAAAAAATAATTTTTTTTATAATTTGGAAAAAGAAACATAAAAAAAAATTTTTATTGCTGAAATTTAAGCAGCAGAAATTTTTCAACTAGACAAAAAAAATTTCGTATATAGTTAAAATTAGATTTTGAAAACGTAAAAGGGCCCATCCATTAACTACGTCACATGAATTTCATTATTTTTTGACCCCCTACGCTATGGTTACATACCTATTTAACGTTTGTTTAATTTAAACAGGTGGTGGTAAAAACCCCTCTCGTAATAGTCGCCAAAGGTTAGATCGTGGCACACCACAACACGGGACAACCTCTAATTTTTCTATTTGTAATAAATATTGTGTCGCATCACTTTTCAATACCTTAGCCTGTTCAATATAAAGACTAGTATCTGTTGGCACAATGTATTCGGCAAACACAGGGTGCTTGCAGATCGAGATGTCTGCTCCTGTTTCGATAAGAAATGTCAAAGTTTTGTTCGACTGTGCACATTTTAGGGTTATGCAGTTTGTTAAATGTGCTGATAAGCTCAAAATTTTGCATTTACTTATTATTGCTGCTGTTGTTGGCCTTGTGGAGGTTCTTGATCTTCCTCCGGGCCGTTCCCGTTTCCCTGTGCATTCACTCTGCACCTGGCGGTTATTGCGGTTGTTATTATACCGACCATTATCGTTGCGATAGTTGCTGTTTGAGTTACCAATGTAATTACGTTATTCGTTCGCAGGATATGTTTCAGATATCAGTTCGTAGCCAGCAGGATCAGTTCCAGAAATTCGGTTCGTTAATCGCAGGTTTGGTTAATCTGGTATGGTCCAATTATACAATGTTGTATTTTATATCCGAAAAATAAATAGATGAGTTGTATTTAATATCTGATTTTGTGTATTTGAGCACGATACTGCTATTTCAAACTAACTTAAGAATTAACTATCTTAACTCTACAATAATTAACCAAAGTCACTTGTAAACGATTTTTGTAAACGTGTAATCGCCCTATACGATCGGTGCTTGGACGCGGAAAATGTGGACAGCGGCAGCAGGAGCTAGTGTGCCGATGCTAGCAGTTCGGGAGATGTAGTGGATTCGCTGCTGACTGTTTTATACCTCCACCATACAAAAATGTTTTCTCCTGCTATCCTCAAATAAGAAAACAAAATCAAAAATCTGAACCAAAAAAAAAACTAAATTTATCAAATTTAAAAATCAAATTATGAGCCTCCCTAATATTTTTTACGGCTTAAAACCATCAAGCTTGGTGTTGTGCTCAGGCACATCTAAAACCCACCTTACCGTGTGGACCTGCTGGGCGATTTTAAGTTCCACCCGATTTTTATGATGAAAGTATCCTTCATCGAACTACTGCCGTTACAAACGCAACAGTGTAAGCATCTACATCTGCTTCCGACTCAGAGGCTGAGCATCTGCCAATACTTTCTTGTTATTTTTCTTCTCTAATGATAGATGGAGACGATAGTAAATTAACAGCTTCTGTGGATAAGGAATTGAGCGGTTTAACTGGTGTAATGTTTGCATTTGTATCGCAAAAGATGCAAAGGACTTACAGAAGATTTATGTTTTTAAGTAGTTTTACAAATACAAATGTATGTCATATGTAGTTTTTCTTTTGTCTTTTACAATTTTTATGAGATTTCTTGCTTTTTCTATTGAAGTTTTAAGTCTGATTTTAAGTTCAAATTGGCTCAATTTCTTAATTCGATTAATCTGTAAATGACGGGATTACAATTTGAGAAACCACAGCTGTATTATCATAAATGTCTCGATTTTCATCAAAGATTGCAGAGTCTTTCATGGATTTGGTGTTATATTTCGCTTCTATCTTTTCAGCAAGAACTTTCTCCCTCTCCAAGATTCTTTGACTTTCTGTCCCCTGAAGCGAGGACATGTTTTCAATGTTGGCTCCTCTAGGATGTCGACCTAGAATGGCGGCACATCTAATAATCAATGTCAGTGTTGAGTTGGTTTTTAGGCTGGAGAAGTAGTTTTGGTCATACAACCTGGCCCATCTCCATGTCACCTGGGCATCAAGTTCATAATTGGTTGAATTTATAACAAATTCCGATCGGGCAGCTGATCGATGTAACAATTTCAAAACTCCTGTGATGGCTACCCTTGTTTGACGGGAACACAGCCCGTTGCATACAACTCCTAAGCTCGTTTGAAATTCATGACGAACCTGTTCCACCAATTTGACCACTGTCAAAGCATGGAGAGACGTATGTAACAAACATCCACTTAATATTAATCCTCGAACTGTGGCGTCTTCAGGATGTAATGATAGTTCCATAGAGTATTTGCACAATAATATTGAATGTATTTGTAGCGCTCTGGGAACAGTCATTTTGACGCGTGCAGCCAATTTGTTCAGAGACTGATAAGCAGGAGGATAACTAGTAAAAGGGAGAGTCACATCGCCATAAAACCTCTTGCAATTCGATTTCTCATAGATTCAAATAAATTCTGAGGCTCTTTCACAAGCAATTTCATGAGATTTAGGCACAAAAATCCCATATAGGCAATCGTCGCAGTCTGATTTGACGTTAATACATTTTCCGTTGTAATTGATGTAAAATTGTCCAAAGCTGACTTCCATGAGGTGTCCAGTTGTGATGTTATCAAAAGCACCTCTGGTGGTGCATACTGCAAAGGATAGGCGTTGGTAGAAGTTGACGGAAGATCACCGGCCAAACCTGCAGAAGCAGGTGTTACAAGGGTTTGTTGTCCTGGACTGTATCTTTCCGCGTCAATCTGAATGCTGATAACATTTGATGTTGTTGTGGATCCCAAATCAGTTCCATTCGCATTTAAAAATTCCGAGAATAGTTTTGTTTTGGAACCCGGTTTTTTCATGCTTAGAATCATGATTGACATATCATCTAAGACGTCGGGGCAAATGTCATTTGAGCCACTTAGAAATCCACACAGTTTTGTACCTGCAAGTTTGATCAAGGAAATTGTAGGGGGTTTGAATTGATATCCTCCATATTTGTTACAACCGGTTTGATGTGATATGGAATCACTCTCAAAAAGTTATAAAGATGGAATACCTCTATGCTTACAATTTCAACTTTGGCGTCGCCTGCAGAAATACACTGTCCAGGCTTGATTTTAACTTGATGCATATTTTGCGTCATGTCGTTTAAACTAGTGGTAAAATCTAGCGGTACCAAATTTTCAACGCTACAGGCTCCATGAACGCTGGAAATCATCCAAGCAAGGTAACCAACCAAAGCGATCATACCAACAGGTCTGTTCAACAAAAATACAATGAAAATAGCTACTAAAATTGCAATATTGTGTAATTGGCTTATAGCTTTTCTTACGTCATCAACTCGGTTTTCAACTACGTCCATAAATGTTGGTTCTTGTTAAGAACAGACGCACCACTTATCGCGAAAAGTTTTTGATGTAATTTCTAACGCTGGTCCCTTGCCAGCACAACACTTGTTGAAATGCCAAGCATTGTTGCATGTGATTTTGTCTAGCCCTTTGATCTGAAAATATGTTTTACGTTTGGTGATTGCTATTGAGAATATTGGCCCATCTTTAATTGAATCGAGATAATTGTCTGTCCAGAATATTGGAGTGAATGCCCTAATGCAGGGTACACATAGGGCTGGTGGCTCATTAATGTGTAGACGTGTTCATATTCATGGCACATCAAACTGCAACATTTTTTGACTCCAATTTGTTTGTACGAGTTGCTAATTAATTTCCCATTTTTTATAGTCACGTTACCATAACCTAATTGGCAGTTGTAATCAATCTTACTCAAGCATCTTTCTTGTTGAGACTTAACGCATCCACGTACTTTCCAGTTCAGTGCGTCAATTCCATTAACACATGATCCAGAGTTTCCTGCTAGCCATCCATCAGCTTCCCAATTTAAATTTTCATTACATGGGTTGTCAGTGTTTTCTGAAACCTCAATTCTAGCAATGTGCCCCTTTTGTCTAATCTGTTTGTACTTTTGTTGAAATTGTCGTAACTGTATGTCGCAGTTTGAATGTGTCAGATTGTCCAATGTTAATTCAACACTATAGGTGACTTCCAGTGTGTGCTTAATCTTACGGATTTCATGGCGACAAATGGCATAATTACTGCAAGTGGTTCTAGCAGTTCTGATTTTCTTCTGCTTTCCATCTAGTTCTTTGGTTATGCACGTAGCATACTTTTCAATTACTTTATTAAAATTATAACATTCGTTATCTTCAAATGTTTTCAATAAGGCAATATACTCGTCTATATTTCCTTTAATCAATGTTAAAGCTTCTTCAACAGCTTCAGGTAGACTTATACCAATACAGACAGTTAGGTCATATCTGGTTGCACCTAGCTTAGATATCCACTGCTCAATGTTGAACTTTTGTTTTTCAGCTTCCTTATCATTGCGCTTTACTGTATTGTGAGTTTCCTCAATCATATCTTTAACGCTGGCGCTTTTATTTTAATTTGTTTGTTTGTTGAAAAAATACCCGTCTGTCCAGTTTTTCTTCTCAATCCAACATTGGGGCATTGATCGATTAGTTCCCGTAACTGCTCCACAGTGGCACCAGCGGAAACGTCAATGGCTAATGCCCTTGCATCTCTGGTTGCTCTGGAGATTTCACCGGGGACGTTGTTGACTGATGCATTATTGTTTTCCATGATATGTTTTTAGTTTAAAAGTAAGAATTTTGCAGATTGTCAATTTACGCTTTATTTATAAAGGATAATTTTTTGTAAGGCAAAATTGTTAATTTGTTGTGAATAAATGGTATCATTTGTTGATATTGTCAATTAGAAAACTTGATTTCTTCTTTGTTGTGGTCCTGGTTCGCCTTTTTTTAATCAGAAGATTCCGTACGATTGGCAGGATCGCCATGTAATGTTTGCATTTGTATCGCAAAAAGAAGCAAAGGCCTAACAGAATGATGAGACATGTACTTCAGTTTTAGCTGATAATTAATTAATACACATTAAATGTGTCACTCCAAATACTAATACTAACAAAAAATAGAATTAACCTATATAAAAATTGAGTCACCAAATTTGTGACTATTTCTGGGCCATGAATTAAAACTTATGCATTCGGCATTCAATACCACACAAGTTTTTACAATTTGTTTAGCTAATTCCACAGTATACTCCTGAAAATTGTCCAATTTCATGACCATTTGAGATGGCTTGAAACATAATATAAAAGCTATGTGTAATATTCTGATAAATTCCAGTTATTTTTGTAGATTGTTGGTAGTTTTCAAAAAAATGCTATATTTGTGTAGAATTTCCAATTTTCGGTCAATTTTTTGACTTGTGTACATCCTATTTGTTGTTTTCTTTAGACTCGTGTTTTGTTTAATTACTGGTAGATCTCTTATTTCATCCATAAAATGTTAATTAAATTAATTTTATGTAAATATATATATATATATATATATATATATATATATATATAAGGATGTCGGATAGTATGCCATCATAGACATTGGCTCCGCCGGCAAGAAAATTTCCTAATTTCAAGGCAGCGAACTTTTGGGATGTATCTGAAGGGGTCTCATAAGGAGTAAAATTGAGATGTGTTTGACAGAAATTGTCATCGCCCATATATATATATATATATATATATAATCTTTCTTGTTGTTAATTGATTGGCAATCTTTATTTTAAATGTTGTACAAGAAACACGTGCTTCATCATAATTGGATTTGAATGTGGTCAACATATCTATTAGTGGTCCGGATATCATGAAATCAAATGGTGAATAAGATGAAAGGGTTTTGATTTCAGCGAACAAAGATGCAGTGGTGTGTGTATGAGTACCAATAGTTATTGATGTAGCATCATGAGTATTACCACGTTTACTCACATATATATATATATATATATATATATATTCGTGAAGGTGTGTTTTGAAGTTTAGTTACATGTTTTTGGACATATTTCTTACAATGTATATATTTTGTTTATATCCTAAATATAATAAAGTCAATAAAATTATTAGTGTTACTATAGCTGTAGTTGTTATCGTTTATAGATCAGTTTTTGTTATCGATCCCACGTTGTTCTCGAAATTCTCATTTATGGTTATCTTATCCTCATTCTTGTTGTTTAACATTGCGAAGTTAAGTTATGTTTCTGCAAGAATTGCGATCATGTGTTCAAAGATTCAACCATGGAAAAATATTCTTCATCTCTAGGATTCCCAGCGATTGTCATTAATACTGCATCAATTATTTTGTCTAAAACAAATTTCAAATATGTATATGTAGTTCAGCGCACTTCTTTCTGTATTTCGCTTCATGTCCATCACGTTGTTTTTTAGGTTTGGTACCACTGTTGGTTCTGGTGAACATTCTATTTTGCGCTGCTCTACAGATTCTAACAACTCCTTTAAAACTATTCGAAGGGAGCATATCAAAAATAATTTAAGATATTGTGGTCCGTTAAGCTGGTTCTTTTACTTGAACCTTTTTTATTATTTTTTTTAGCTCTATTGGAGATGTCACTATGTCTTATTGTCGTGAATGTCCATAATTTAGTGTCTTTAAATGTTACTTTTTATGTTCAATGTCAAATTGTTTTTTCTAATTGTCTCTTTTTCTTTTTGAATGTATGTGTATCTGTTTCTTTCTTTCTTTACTTGGACAATACCAAGAAAAACCGAAAGAATATTAACAAATCGTGTGGCACGCATTTATAATTACCACGGAGTACCGATTTAGTATGCGCGGGCAATACCACAAAACACAGAAGAATTTTAAGCTTAGAGTAAACAGCGGATTCTTAATTAAGAATTTTATGGAGCCGCCACAACTTCATTAAAAATGTCTCTTAAGTCATCCACAAACTAAAGTCAATATTGAGTAAATAAATGTTATAAGTTTGAATAATATGCAATTATTTTATAGATTTTGTATCCAAGTAATATGTTGTCGCTGATCCAACGTTTCCCTGATGACTTAACCTCCGAGCCCAGATGGTTGTCTCGGGCCCAGTGTAAGACTTTTTGTCACGATTTTATTTGTAAAAATAAAACGCCGAGAGATTAAATGAATACTTCTTTATTCGTATCTAGAATTAACTCTGAACTTTTCACAATTAGAATTTACTTTATATAGAAAGACTTTCATCGTTGCCTCAAGGGAAAAGTGTTTAGTAGGAGAACACGAAAGTGCACGCGAAAGAGACAGAGCGCTTTTAATTACAAAGCATTATTGCACAAAAGGTTTCTTTGTGCAACCAAAATGTTCAATGAACTCGTAAAATTGGAGTTCTTAGGAATTGATCGCGAGAAAGTGGAGTAACGAAAATATACGCATAAAGTCGAAATAATGTAAATAAGTTTTAATTTATGGCTTTATACATAAAATTGGTAAGGAAAAATATTATAGGGTACTATGACTTAATTCAAATCATGCTTACAGGGTCATCATGACATATTAAAAGGTGTTTTCTTAATAGCATCATGCTTTCTAATTCTTAAATATAAAATGTATCTGGGACATAATGTACCATTGTCGAGCTCATGTTACCATGTTCCGTATGGTAAGAGCGTGTCTGCATATTGATTTATAGCAAAGATAGTTGCCAGTGGTTTCACGATGGTGCTAGGAATGCCACTTTTTCGGGCCATCAGTTGCTTAGTTAATGAAGTCAATACCATGTGGCAATGCCTCCTTGGTGTGTACAATTGATGGTATACTGTCTATTGTTTTCTTTGCTGTTGACAGGAGTGAAGCTAATTTGAATCCAGAATACGTACGCATGCGATGAGGGAGGTGGGTGACGAGTGATTTGTTTAACTCATCTACATCTATACTATTATTCAACAGAGACCACATCACTCTAGTTATGTTGGCATTATGTTTGAAACGTGGGATGTATGAATCGTCCATTGTTATGTTTGCCTGATTTTGGTATCTCATAACTTGAGCAATGTCTACAGTCTCTATTGTTACTTTTTTAAATGTGCGTCGTGTTGGAAGAGTTCCTATTATTTGTCCTAATTTTTCGTAGGGAGTTAGATGCGGGTTAGCCGACTCCTTTGTTATAACACACCATTATGAGGGGTCACTGTTTTCTATGTATCCCCCACCTCCAGCTGTCAGAGGCGTCTTTAGCCATGATTCCCAGTGTTTTCCGGTGCCAAACACAGAATTTAAGTTTTTTATACAGTGCATTTGACACCAGTTTGCTATGTGGTTCGGGTCAGTGGCGTGGGGTAGTAGCCTACTTGTTAGTGTATGCCAAGAAATAGCACATTCTTCTTCTTGAGCAAACTGGAAGTTTTGGATCCACGGACTAGCGTGTGTTATAGTCTTTAAGTCAAGGGCGGGAAACGCCCAAGATCCGCCTCGGGACCTTATCTTCCGCAAAAATTCTCCTTGAGGACCAGATACGGTCTTCCGTAAATTAGCATGTAACCCAAAGGCATTGTAATGGTGTACCATTTCCTCCGAAGTTAAAGAATGAGTATTCGAATATAGTACTATGTCATCTCCCATTACACCTATATGTATTGCACCAATGGTATTTGTTTGTTTTAGTATGTATTTTGCGGCAGCTAGTGAGATTAGAGATCCCAGTAGCGAAGTGAAGCGCCAACCAGAAAGTAGCCCCCCCTGATATTTCCAGATGTGATTGGACCATTCTACTTCAAGTGTTCTTATATGATGTATTTCTGCATCAGCAACTAACCCGGCCTCGTCACTTATTCCCCCTAGTGATGAGACATGTACTTCAGTTTTAGCTGATAATTAATTAATACACATTAAATGTGTCACTCCAAATACTAATACTAACAAAAAATAGAATTAACCTATATAAAAATTGAGTCACCAAATTTGTGACTATTTCTGGGCCATGAATTAAAACTTATGCATTCGGCATTCAATACCACACAAGTTTTTACAATTTGTTTAGCTAATTCCACAGTATACTCCTGAAAATTGTCCAATTTCATGACCATTTGAGATGGCTTGAAACATAATATAAAAGCTATGTGTAATATTCTGATAAATTCCAGTTATTTTTGTAGATTGTTGGTAGTTTTCAAAAAAATGCTATATTTGTGTAGAATTTCCAATTTTCGGTCAATTTTTTGACTTGTGTACATCCTATTTGTTGTTTTCTTTAGACTCGTGTTTTGTTTAATTACTGGTAGATCTCTTATTTCATCCATAAAATGTTAATTAAATTAATTTTATGTAAATATATATATATATATATATATATATATATATATATATAAGGATGTCGGATAGTATGCCATCATAGACATTGGCTCCGCCGGCAAGAAAATTTCCTAATTTCAAGGCAGCGAACTTTTGGGATGTATCTGAAGGGGTCTCATAAGGAGTAAAATTGAGATGTGTTTGACAGAAATTGTCATCGCCCATATATATATATATATATATATATAATCTTTCTTGTTGTTAATTGATTGGCAATCTTTATTTTAAATGTTGTACAAGAAACACGTGCTTCATCATAATTGGATTTGAATGTGGTCAACATATCTATTAGTGGTCCGGATATCATGAAATCAAATGGTGAATAAGATGAAAGGGTTTTGATTTCAGCGAACAAAGATGCAGTGGTGTGTGTATGAGTACCAATAGTTATTGATGTAGCATCATGAGTATTACCACGTTTACTCACATATATATATATATATATATATATATATTCGTGAAGGTGTGTTTTGAAGTTTAGTTACATGTTTTTGGACATATTTCTTACAATGTATATATTTTGTTTATATCCTAAATATAATAAAGTCAATAAAATTATTAGTGTTACTATAGCTGTAGTTGTTATCGTTTATAGATCAGTTTTTGTTATCGATCCCACGTTGTTCTCGAAATTCTCATTTATGGTTATCTTATCCTCATTCTTGTTGTTTAACATTGCGAAGTTAAGTTATGTTTCTGCAAGAATTGCGATCATGTGTTCAAAGATTCAACCATGGAAAAATATTCTTCATCTCTAGGATTCCCAGCGATTGTCATTAATACTGCATCAATTATTTTGTCTAAAACAAATTTCAAATATGTATATGTAGTTCAGCGCACTTCTTTCTGTATTTCGCTTCATGTCCATCACGTTGTTTTTTAGGTTTGGTACCACTGTTGGTTCTGGTGAACATTCTATTTTGCGCTGCTCTACAGATTCTAACAACTCCTTTAAAACTATTCGAAGGGAGCATATCAAAAATAATTTAAGATATTGTGGTCCGTTAAGCTGGTTCTTTTACTTGAACCTTTTTTATTATTTTTTTTAGCTCTATTGGAGATGTCACTATGTCTTATTGTCGTGAATGTCCATAATTTAGTGTCTTTAAATGTTACTTTTTATGTTCAATGTCAAATTGTTTTTTCTAATTGTCTCTTTTTCTTTTTGAATGTATGTGTATCTGTTTCTTTCTTTCTTTACTTGGACAATACCAAGAAAAACCGAAAGAATATTAACAAATCGTGTGGCACGCATTTATAATTACCACGGAGTACCGATTTAGTATGCGCGGGCAATACCACAAAACACAGAAGAATTTTAAGCTTAGAGTAAACAGCGGATTCTTAATTAAGAATTTTATGGAGCCGCCACAACTTCATTAAAAATGTCTCTTAAGTCATCCACAAACTAAAGTCAATATTGAGTAAATAAATGTTATAAGTTTGAATAATATGCAATTATTTTATAGATTTTGTATCCAAGTAATATGTTGTCGCTGATCCAACGTTTCCCTGATGACTTAACCTCCGAGCCCAGATGGTTGTCTCGGGCCCAGTGTAAGACTTTTTGTCACGATTTTATTTGTAAAAATAAAACGCCGAGAGATTAAATGAATACTTCTTTATTCGTATCTAGAATTAACTCTGAACTTTTCACAATTAGAATTTACTTTATATAGAAAGACTTTCATCGTTGCCTCAAGGGAAAAGTGTTTAGTAGGAGAACACGAAAGTGCACGCGAAAGAGACAGAGCGCTTTTAATTACAAAGCATTATTGCACAAAAGGTTTCTTTGTGCAACCAAAATGTTCAATGAACTCGTAAAATTGGAGTTCTTAGGAATTGATCGCGAGAAAGTGGAGTAACGAAAATATACGCATAAAGTCGAAATAATGTAAATAAGTTTTAATTTATGGCTTTATACATAAAATTGGTAAGGAAAAATATTATAGGGTACTATGACTTAATTCAAATCATGCTTACAGGGTCATCATGACATATTAAAAGGTGTTTTCTTAATAGCATCATGCTTTCTAATTCTTAAATATAAAATGTATCTGGGACATAATGTACCATTGTCGAGCTCATGTTACCATGTTCCGTATGGTAAGAGCGTGTCTGCATATTGATTTATAGCAAAGATAGTTGCCAGTGGTTTCACGATGGTGCTAGGAATGCCACTTTTTCGGGCCATCAGTTGCTTAGTTAATGAAGTCAATACCATGTGGCAATGCCTCCTTGGTGTGTACAATTGATGGTATACTGTCTATTGTTTTCTTTGCTGTTGACAGGAGTGAAGCTAATTTGAATCCAGAATACGTACGCATGCGATGAGGGAGGTGGGTGACGAGTGATTTGTTTAACTCATCTACATCTATACTATTATTCAACAGAGACCACATCACTCTAGTTATGTTGGCATTATGTTTGAAACGTGGGATGTATGAATCGTCCATTGTTATGTTTGCCTGATTTTGGTATCTCATAACTTGAGCAATGTCTACAGTCTCTATTGTTACTTTTTTAAATGTGCGTCGTGTTGGAAGAGTTCCTATTATTTGTCCTAATTTTTCGTAGGGAGTTAGATGCGGGTTAGCCGACTCCTTTGTTATAACACACCATTATGAGGGGTCACTGTTTTCTATGTATCCCCCACCTCCAGCTGTCAGAGGCGTCTTTAGCCATGATTCCCAGTGTTTTCCGGTGCCAAACACAGAATTTAAGTTTTTTATACAGTGCATTTGACACCAGTTTGCTATGTGGTTCGGGTCAGTGGCGTGGGGTAGTAGCCTACTTGTTAGTGTATGCCAAGAAATAGCACATTCTTCTTCTTGAGCAAACTGGAAGTTTTGGATCCACGGACTAGCGTGTGTTATAGTCTTTAAGTCAAGGGCGGGAAACGCCCAAGATCCGCCTCGGGACCTTATCTTCCGCAAAAATTCTCCTTGAGGACCAGATACGGTCTTCCGTAAATTAGCATGTAACCCAAAGGCATTGTAATGGTGTACCATTTCCTCCGAAGTTAAAGAATGAGTATTCGAATATAGTACTATGTCATCTCCCATTACACCTATATGTATTGCACCAATGGTATTTGTTTGTTTTAGTATGTATTTTGCGGCAGCTAGTGAGATTAGAGATCCCAGTAGCGAAGTGAAGCGCCAACCAGAAAGTAGCCCCCCCTGATATTTCCAGATGTGATTGGACCATTCTACTTCAAGTGTTCTTATATGATGTATTTCTGCATCAGCAACTAACCCGGCCTCGTCACTTATTCCCCCTAGTTCATCGAGCAAAGCAAGCATTGCTTCTTTTGGTATGCTATGATCAAATCGCTGGCCATCTATGCATCCGTACCACGTGTATGATCCGGATTCGAACAACGGCAGCCAACTCGGGCTCGAAATTGGGGAGGGAACAGGTGTAGGTGGGTTAACAGCATATAGGCCGGACCCTGCGCGAAGGTTAAATCATAACAGTGAGAGCTGAGTGTCTTTAGGTGATGTCTGTAGAAATCTTCAATGTACAGTTCAGGTCTTGAGTATCCACGTGACTTGGAATAACGTGTCCATCGTTTTTGAATTTGGCTAAGAAAATAAAAAAGCTCCTGAGCAACATTGACCTGACCACACTCTTTTATTGACATATAGTGTAGGTACAAAGGCCAAGCACAATCTGTGTAATTTGGACAAGGCCACCATCCAGGTACCTGACCCCAGTACCTCGTTAGTGCATCGACGTTCCTCGGCCTGCTCCTCAGTTCTGTGGGGTCGTTTAAACCTTGAAAGAAACTGTCAGACAGATGGATGTGATACATTTGTGAGTTAATGGGGCCAGGCAGCTGTTGCCTCGCCAATGGCAAAAGGTATTTCCCACACACCTGCGTAGTTTTCGTAAAGGTGTGGACCTAAACGACGGCACCGGAGTCAGCTGCTTTGTCGGTTGCTGTCTTCTCCTTCTGGGCCGCTGTTTCTGGTGTTATTGTCTTGGCTGGTACGCTCTCCGGACTGCTCTGTTCCAGAGCCAGAACGGACTGGTGGTGTTTTTGCTTGTGTTAGAGCGGGGGGAGTCGGAGCTTCGGGTGTTTTTAAAGTCTGGTTTGTTGGGGCGGCTGCTTGTTTTTCCTTCGAACTTACTCCAACTGCGGGTTCGGGATTGTTGGGGGGCAAGTTTTTTGAAACGATTGCGGTTGTTTTCTTCTCTGGGGGATCCGGCCATTGTAAATCAGTGACAAATGGTTTTAGGTGATCCCAGTCGGCACCGATAATATCAGAATCTGTGATGTACAGATCTCGGTCCTTTATTAATCCGCAGAACGTAACACGTAATGCCTCCGTGTGTGCTAGAGTTTGGGTGAACTTCCTATCTGCTCCTCTAGCGCCAGAAGCAGTCAGGGATTGATATTGTATCTGTTCTATCCATGAACCAAGAACATGAGAGACGTGGTCGTCGCGTGCCGTTCGATCAATCATAATAGGGTGATGCTGATTGGTGTTGAAAGAACTGACGAACCATTCCACTAGTTGCTTTTTCTCAGAGTCCAGGGATAGAGCCATACGTTGATCAGAATATACACGTAACAACTCGTTTTTGTATGAAGACGTACGTGCGGGACATTCAGCAAGGTGTAATTTGTTGTACCACTGCAACTGAAAGTGGGAAGGGACGTAACTCTGTTGCATCCATTCACGATCTGAAAAAGGGTCAGTTCCGTCATATGCATCAGAAATCCACGATACCTGGTATCCAGGCCAGTTCTCCATGACTTCTATAAGTTCTGTGTGACGCACAAGTCCTAAAGTGACATGTTTTTTCAACTCACTTAGCTCGGAGAACCTGTTATTCCGTGAGAATTCGGTGTTGTATCCGGTCCAATCTCGAGCAGGTATGTCAGAGGCTTGCAAAAAACTTGAAGTGTTGACAGACAACGCGTGGGATAGCATGTGTAGCCAACCAGGTAATCCCTCAGCGGATGCGAAAGGATAACGAGCAGATGTCCGGTTTATTAACTTCAAAAACACAGATAAGCGTTTTATAGTACCAGAAACACTAGCTTGATAGGTTGGAATGGCAGCTGTCTGGTCAGGAGAACGGTCGGTAGTGTACATTGTTTCGGTTTCCTCGCAATATGACAGACGAGTTATTCCAGATGGTGGGAGGTGCAACGGAGATAGAGATGCTATGTGGACGCCGGACATTATAGAAGTAATTTTTTTGTCGACATCCAGGCTGCTGAGCTTAATCAAATTAGCCAAATATTTTGTGCCGGGAGCCAGGGGTGCGGCGTCGTCGTTAGAGGTACGGGTGAGCAAAAAAGCACCAGTGAGGGTGCGCTCTTCGTCATAAGCTATCTTCTCGGAGTGGGGATGGACATACATGCCAGGAGGAGTTGCCATAAGCATCTCAGCAGCTGTGGAAAGTGCAAGACCAGGTGTATCGTCTACAGCAAGGTTAGAAACGATATAGTTCCAACATAGATATAAGTTGTGCTGTATGATGGGTCTATTGCCGTCCACATAGTGGTCGGACCAGATGGTTTCCCAACGTGCTGGTACAATAGGGGCAGGAGCAGGACCATTGTGAGAGACGTGACCACGGAATATTGGTATCATGTGCTGACTAATTACCAAATTGTTCGTACAATTTGAGCTCTGACGATTGACGAGTATGATGATGATGTTCTTGGGACCCTGCACATATGCTAAGTTGGAGGCGGGAACTGAGTGATAGTCTCCGCGTAAATCAGAGGGCCCAGTTGTTGCGTATCGCCTTGAGACAGTGCCAAAGGTTAGATCGTTGGACAAAAACATTGTTATATACTCGCGTACGAAAGAAGTGTGTAATAGTTCTTCCGTGACTGGTATTCCTACCCAGGAATTGTCGATGCCGGCAGGTGTGAAGGGGGAGGGAGGCATGGTAGGATAAGCGTGGTGAGTGTTGAAGGTAGTGAAAGTGTCCAAGGGCATAGCGATTATTTCGTACTTGACGCTAGCGTAGGACACAGTTTTTATTTTTACTTCAACGGCAGAGTAGTCTAAATTGCGAAATACTTTGTATGGACCAGTATCATACCTAGCGGTTATTTGTGACAACGAATAAGATAGAAGGGCGATGTTCAAAAGAGGGACAACGTTCTTGTGTGATCCGGAATCATGTGACAAGGAGTTAACTATAACGGTCCATGTCATAGAATCCATGACCACCGGGGACTTTAGTGTCGCGCGAGTTAATGAAATCCAACAGTTTAGTTAAATTTTATCAGAACTTTATTGTCTGCCTTCTATTATAAGAATGAAATCTTAAGCTTAAGTTTATTAAACCAAAACTCAATCCATGAAAATCAAACAACAAAATCAGCAACATAAATTATTGCTTAGTTGCATTTGCTGTCGTTATAAATGTTTACATAATCATGAATTGAACGGATATAAATGTTTACAGAAATTGGATATACATAAAATGCTTAATAATAAGTTCAAAAACTTGATAAGTAATATAAAGAAATTCTTAAGGGGTTATATATATAATTTTATCAATTCTTAAGGGGATGTGTGTTAACTCGCGTATCGTCGTTGATTGTTGGTCAGCAGTCAGAGTGGATGCAATTTGATTATATATCTCAGAATAGGGCACATCTACTATATCTGAGGGGGAGGCAAGATGGGAAGCTGTTATCAGTCGGTATGGAATGTGGGATACCGTGGGTACTACCGGGGTTGTCTCTGACTGGCTGTTTCGTATTCTAGTAGCCTCCAGAGCTGCCTCGTCAACTAATGTCCTGGTTGATTGAGTACTTTGAGCAGCGTACATATTGTAATGTTCGACGTACGACTGTACCGATCCAGTACCGCTTGTGCTGGGTGTAATGTCTGGGTTGATGTTGTCTATCTCGCTATCCTCATTTGGGATAGCGGCAGGTTTCTGAGTATCATCAGGGGGGCTAATAATCTTTGGTCCTACTGTATCTGGCCCAGATGACGCTGCTGATGCCGACGGGCCTCTCGGAAGCCAAGTAGGCCGAGGAGGAGGATGGAATTGAGCCCGTCGGGTTGTCAAGGCTTTGACATATGTTATTGCTTCCTTTGTTCCTTCTACTTCCGGCAACTTCTCGATCAGTCGAAGAAGCTGCTTTGGGGTTAAGAACCCGGTTCGCGGAGTGTAAACTAGCTGGCCTACCAGGTACTTGTTCTGTATCCCAATCTGAGTCGCTGATAGTACGTTTGGGTGAGGAGGCCTTGGCATGTACTCGCTGACTACCGATGCTGTTAGTGTGTTTGCTGGAGTGCGCAAAGTAGTAGTATACGATAACGAGAATCGTGCCGCATAAGAGGAAGAAAGGATGGAGTAGCTTGTCAAAAGCTGTTTTGAGACCCCATTCTTTGACGCAATGTCCCGACCAATGGGATATGCTGAGAGGGGGGCGGTATTTGACCCGACTACGCCGATGGGAGACCGTAGCCAGGTTTTCAGCACCTCTGCTGTTGGAGAAGTCTCCAAACTCGTACTCAGTGGTGGAGCTACCACTTGAGTGGGCTCTGACGTGGGAATGGAAGTTAGATTGAACTCTGCCATTTCGCATTCTTTTGTTTAATTCGTGTCAGATAACTATTTATTTGTTGTTGGGCTCGTTTGGTACCCTAGCTGGCAATCGACTGTGCGGGTATGACACAGAAGGTGGGACTACCACTTCGAGGGGCTTTACGTCTGGTGTTCAAGCAGACGGGAGATCAGTATCAACTTGTTGTTTTACTATAACTTCTAAGCCCATCCTACTTGTGGACTTGTGAGACAATTCTTAATTTTGTTTTTCATATTTTAAATGTCACATATTGTTTTGAAGGTACAAAATGTCACTTTCTTTTCAAGACAGTTATTGTTGTAAATGTCTATAATTTAGTGTCTTTAAATGTCACTTTTTATGTTCAATGTCAACTTGTTTTTCTAATTGTCACTTTTTCTTTTTGAATGTATGTGTATCTGTTTCTTTCTTTCTTTACTTGGACAATACCAAGAAAAACCGAAAGAATATTAACTAATCGTGTGGCACGCATTTATAATTACCACGGAGTGCCGATATAGTATGCGCGGGCGACAGAGATTAAAGCTTAAAATAAACAGCGGATTCTTAATTAAGTATTTTGTGGAGCCGCCATAACTTTATTAAAAATGTCTCTTAAGTCATCCATAAGCTAAAGTCAATATTCAGTAAATAAATGTTATAAGTTTGAATAATATGCAATAATTTTATAGATTTTGTATCCCAGTTATATGTTGTCGCTGATCCAACGTTTCCCTGATCACTTAACCCTCGAGACCAGATGGTTGTCTTGGGCCCAGTCTAAGCCCATCCTACTTATGTGGACTTGTGAGGCAATTCACAATTTTGGTTTTCATATTTAAAATTTTTTTTGCAACTTGTTTGCTTTGTGATGTGTCACTTTATAGTTTTCAATGTCACTTATTGTTGTAAATTTCCATAATTTAGTGTCTTTAAATGTCATTTGTTTTGTTCAATGTCAACTTGTTTTTCTAATTGTCACTTTTTCTTTTTGAATGTATGTGTATCTGTTTCTTTCTTTCTTTACTTGGACAATACCAAGAAAAATCGAAAGAATATTAACTAATCGTGTGGCACGCATTTATAATTACCACGCAATGCCGATATAATAATAATAATAATAAAAGTATGCGCGGGCGATACCACAAAACACAGAGAAATTATGAGCTTAAAATAAACAGTATTAAGTATTTTGTGGAGCCGCCACAACTTCATTAAAAATGTCTCTTAAGTCATCCATAAACTAAAGTCAATATTGAGTAAATAAATGTTATAAGTTTGAATAATATGCAATATGCTCGTTGCAGTCTTAAAAAGTCCTTCTTAGAGCAATCCAGAAGTAAAGGAGCCATATACTTTAACTTAGGTCTAATTAAATCTATATAGAGAAGAATAAGACACTGAGGATTTGATCCCCAGGACACTCCACAAAAGAACGCAATACATTAGTGTACTGGAAGCAGCAGTTAATAATACGATCAAAATGATACCTAAGCAAAAGATGCTTTTGTAAAATAAAACCAAGAAAGCTAAAAGTGTTCACTAAGTTCAAGTTGTTGGCACCCAACTGCAATGGTGCTACCACTGTATTATTGTTTTCCCTTTTGGAAAAATCATGGCTTTAGTTTTGCAGGTTCTCAGTTTCAACTGCAATTGAGCAAGACGTTCCTCAATATCAATAAGACCAATTTGGACCCTGTCTCTTGCCTGAGAAATATTAGAATGCGAACTGAAGATGAAAATGTCATCGGCATAGCCCAAGACATAAACATTCTCATGGCTTACACCAAAAACCTTATCAATGTAAATATTGAAGCATATAGGACTCAGAACGCAACCCTGTATCACGCCGTGAATCAATGTCTGTTTACAAACCCTTCGTCGCTTTGCACATAAAGATCTTTGAATTGAAAGAGGCAGTAAATGAATCACAAAATTTATTGGGGATACCAAGCAGATTCAATTTGGACCACAGGAGGCGTACATTGACATTGTCAAATGCCCCTTTGATGTCCAAAAAAACTGCGACAACACTTTCTTTTTTAATAGATAATGTAGTCAGAACGGGACTTCCACCTTTTAAAACCAGCCTGTAGATTACTCATTTTGTTCCTCGACTCAAGAAGGCACTCAAGTCGAGTACAAAGGATGCACTCAAAAATTTTTTTGAGAGAGGCCGCAAGTGATATAGAGCGATATGATGAAGCAGAGGTGGGCGAGCCACTATTCTTAAGAGGCATAACTTTGTACTGATACCAGCAGTATGGTATAGTACCACTAGTGAACACTTCATTAAACATGCCATGCAGTTTGAATTTGTGTTTATTAAAAAGTTTCAGATGCTGATTACGCATCCCGTCAATTCCAGGAGCAGCATTTTTAGAATGCGTAATAGCTTTGTCTAACTCCGAATAAGTGATAGGAAGCAGGAGAAAATGATCATTAAGGGCAGATCTAGGCAATGTAAATTTGAAAGGGCCCAACGGACCAGCTAGAGCATCACAAAATTCAGATAAGGATTTATTGAAACCCGGTGAAAGATTCGAAAAATTTCCCTTGCATTTAACTGCCTTCCAGAGTTCAGCGACAGTCATATTACTATCGCAGAAACTCTTCCACGCTTTTCGCTTTTCTGCTCTAAGAATGTATTTATATTCCTTTCTAACTTTCTTAAGCATTTCGAAATTTCTAATTGACTCAAAGAAGTCTCAAAGAAGCACTGATTCTGTTGCATTCCGCGTTCCATCAGGGACTCAGAGCTCTCAGTTTATTTTTGGTTTTTCTCTTAAAAGTGTTATAAAAAATCTGAGCAAAAGTGTCGAACCTGCTGGCAGCGGTGATGCAATCAAAGTCTATAGAATCAAATATTTCATGTAGTTTTTTATTTAGAAAGCTTTTTTCTATGTGAGTAGGAATAATGAACTTTGTAAAACTTTTCATAGCAGGACTCAATCTGAGGGAGATTTCAATAATGCAGTGCGTACTGCCCAACGTTTCCTTACCTGTTCTCCAAGAAGAGTAAAGGCATACATTGCCTGAACAAACAAGAGATGGTTTGACCAAAATTCGTTGGCTCACCATTGTTCAACAGCAAAAGGTTGCAATTTTCAATAAAATCCAAGCCCTTTCTGCCTCTGGAATCAGTAGTGGCACTTCCCCAACACACATTATGATCATTGAAGTCGCCGCAGATTAAAAGTGAGGCAAATGAAATGTTATTTATTATATTATTAAGGTGTGAGATAGAAAAATTGCAATTCGGAGGGATATAAAAAGAAAGGATTGTGAGAGTGCCTTTATTCGTAAGGACTTCAAATCCGCAGAATTCATTGGTCTCAAATGGGTTCACGATATTAAGGACCTTAACTTGTAGTGATTTGTCATAAGCTATAGCCACACCCCCACCTCGAGCAGCAGAGGAGCGACGGTCCAGTCTAAGCAAATCAAAATATTTTAATGAAAAAGAATCAGAAGGCAGCAAAAAGGTTTCGGAAAGACAGCCCAAATATATCTTACTGTCTAAGAGATATTGTTCAAGTGGAATTTTTTTATTTCTAATACTCGTACAATTAAATTGAATGATTTTCATAATTAGAGTTGATGTAATTCAGAATAGCGCCAAATAAAGGCTTTAGTCTATCCTCACATGTGTCACCGGCTCAATTCTTGTTTGTATTGAGCATCAATAATATTGATTCGAAAATGGGTTTAATTTGCTTTACATCCTCAGTACTAGAGATGGTAATCTGTTTTTTGAAAACAGATTCAATGTCTGCTAGCTCTGTTTTTTGCTTAGTAAGGGCAAACTATCATTGGCAACAACAACCTTCTCTGTCAACGCATCAGGAACGTACGTTGGAATAGAAAAACTTGTTTGCTTTGTTAAATGTCACTTTACAGTTTTCAATGTCACTTATTATTGTGAATGTCCATAATTTAGTGTCTTTAAATGTCACTTTTTATGTTCAATGTCAACTTGTTTTTCTAATTGTCACTTTTTCTTTTTGAATGTATGTGTATCTGTTTCTTTCTTTACTTGGACAATACCAAGAAAAACCGAAAGAATATTAACAAATCGTATGGCACGTAATTATAATTATCTGGCAGTGCTGCTTTAATATGTGCGAATTACGTTTAATTAATTTAAAGGAAAAACACAAGTTAAGCTTTAGCTTAAAAACTTGTTCCTTATTAGTTGGATTCGATCTTAAGTCTGATGTCGGGAATGTTTGCATTAGAATTACAGCCATCAGTATCAAGAGCGTTACTTTTACGCTACGGCATTTGTTGAATATTAAATAAATAGAAAATTTTATCATAGTAAACCAACCATGGCTATGGCACATGAAAAATTATCCACGTCTTCCATTCAGAAACATTAAAACAATCAAAAAGCTGTTTATAATTTGATGTATCCCAGTCAAACCATTTAATGCATTCATGAATCAAAATTTTCTTGGTTGGCTCTGTCTCTTTCTTCTTCAGTCTCATAAACTGTCTCTTCTCTCCCTCTAAAATCATATGTTGATGGGATAAGTTTTTCAACATTTTCCAATTTCATTAAATCTATTATTGGAGTTTTCCCTTCATTTCCACAAAAAGAGTCACCAGTAAACGAGGTTTTTGTCGGGTCACATTCATCATTTAACTCCTTACATGCGCAAGCTTTTAGAGCATGACCTATCTTTTTCACATATACATCCATATTAAGCAAGTCTTTTAATGCAAATGTATTATATCTTGTCATACTTATGACCATTTTGTTTATAAAACTCTTTAAAACATTTATGTCTGTTTTCAAAATCATATTGTTTTTGTTTTGATTTCCTTTAAAGTTTATAAGTTTATCTCTCACCATTTTAAGATCTTCTGCTGTTTCAAGTGTATCTCCTGATATTTCTTTTGGTATTTCTCCTTTCTCAAAACATATGTATAAGTTTTGCTCAATAACACATTTGTCAGTCTTTTTTCTCCATATGTTATAAAAGCCTCTATCAATTTTTAACTCACAATAAAAATTGTTTTCATCTTCAATACATTTTAATGTTTTCTTGATATTTATCTATCTTTATTTCTTTAGGGAACCATATACAAAAATCAGATTCAACTTGATATTTTCCTTTGTTTAAATACATATTGTGATGACCAGGCTTAATATAAGGTTTCCCTTCATTATCAAAATAAATCACACTCGTTTTTCTTTCTATGTTACATGACCAATCCTGTATACATCCTGTATACCACAAACCATGATTTCCTGCGACTATCGCATTATGGATTTAAACCAAGTCTTCCAGAGCAATGATCCAGTCCTCCACCATAACAATCACTTCCAGGTTCGCAAAGTGATCCAATCTGACACTGTTCCTTCAAAACCCACTTTTCAGCTTCCTCTACATCTGGCAAAAGTGGTCCATCAGTCTTGTCTTTTGTTGTTAATGAATTAGAAGCCTTGTAGACGTGCCTGTATCTTTTTCTTGTTAGTACAAAAGACTCATAAAATCTATCTACGACTGTCAATGTAACTTTTGCATCAAATGTTTCTATGTCAAGTCCTTCAACTTTATAATCGAGAGTTACATAATTATTACATTTTGTGTCGCATTTCTCAACAGAATGATTTTGATCAACTAGAAGCAGGATTATTGCTATAGCAAATAACATTTTTTAAATAAATATATCTGTTTTTACTTTCAATTACTTTCGTCATATGACGTCCTCGGCCTGAACTGGTCTCTCAATTTTTGTTTAAGTTACCATGAGATATGTTGTCTCCTTGTTCTCTTGTATGGATTCCAGCATCTCCAACAATTTTTTCATTTATGATTATCTGGAGTCCAAAGTTGATCAGTTGTTAATTGTTGTTGCATAGGCTGATGGTCATTTCCACTGACTTGATAAACGCATTCAGATTGTGGTTTTTATCCAGGGGTTTAAGGTGTCGAAATTGTTGTAAGATTTCTTTTGGACCAAGAAGCATTAAGTTCTGGTCTATTTGTTGATTTTGCTGCTGCTGTAGCAAGATCTGTGCTTCCTGCATTCTTACTACACCCTCGAGTACTATTATTCTTTGTTGAAGTTCTTCCATATTGTGGTCGATTGCTCGGTTACGATCGAAAGCTCTCTGCCTTTCTGACATCAACTAGTTTAATCCTGATGTTGCTGTTTGACAACGTTGGCTATACCACGGCTTGGTATGCAGATCTTCTCTTAAATGTTTTTTTTTTTTCAAGTTTCCTTAAAAAAAAATTTTCCCGAATATCTTTAGATTTTTGTAGTAAATTTTTCACGTTAAAAGTCAATAAAATTTTATAACTTTCACTTTAAGGTTTAATTCTTTAGAATAAAAATTTGTAGTTTGGTAAAGTTTTGTAACTTTCACTTTTCGAAAATTAAGTACGTTATTCTTCAGAATAAATTTCCGCGACTTTTACTTTTCCGAAAATTAGGTTAGAATTTTAAATTTATTCTTTAGAATAAATTTCCGCGACCGCGCCAATTACGTTTAATTAATCGTCTCTAAATGTTGGGATTTTACTGATGAAGTTGTCCAGAGTGTCGATTTGTTGCGTTATTTTTGCTGCGTTTACTATTATTTTGTTGTGGCTATCTACAGTGAGTGTCACTGAAAATCGTACACATCCGAAATAATACTTACGTGCTGCATAGGCTATTTTGTAATAAATCTCCGGAGGTATCGGGAACATTCGGCGTTTCGGTTTAAGTCGTCTTTAAAAGTTGGATTCTTTGTTATGAAGTTTTCAAGTGTGTTTATATCCTGTACAATTTTTTCGGCTCGTTGTATAATTTTATTGTGTGACTCCAAATGCTGGTTTATGTCATCTGTGTTTGCTTCGCAAATAAAACATGTTGTTGTTTGCATGTTATTTGTTTGCGTTCTTTAGGTCTTTAAGTTGCTGTATATAGTTGTATTTTTGTGGTCCTTTTGTCAAATGTATCAGGCTGTAAAGCTCTGCAAGTTGTCTTCGCAATTTAACTTTTTTGCCGCCTCTCGGTCTTCGTGGTTTGTTTATGGATTGATGTGCTTTTATTGGATGAAGTTGTCGACTTTTATATTCTTCTATTGTTATTTTTTTAGAAGTTAAATTATGATTAAATTTTTTTTTTTCAATTTCATGGTTTATATACAAGATATTTACAAATTCTTCTTCTTCTTTTCTTCCAGTTGAATTCTAATTTCCCATAGCTCCTCCTTCATGTTTTTCCCCCGTGCCAATTAGTGATTTAAAATTGGTGATCGGTTACTTCACTTTTTCTCACACATAGCATTAAACTACGTTAACTAAAATACACTATGGCCTTGCATTCTTTTTGTTATTAGCCAGTCAATACTATGTAAAACTACCCTCACGTTTATGTGCCAGACTTGTGTGGCAATTTGAGACGTAGCGTTAAGGCAAATTAAATCGAATGAGTTATGCATTAGTACTTGACTTTTTATGCAATGCGATATTTGGGATTTTGAAGTGGTTTATGTCGGCTAAGTCTTTTTGTTTTTGTGTCATTAGAGTTTAGTGGAATTTTATTGTATTTTGGATAAATAATTTATGGGTTTGTATTTCTGTGCGTTTAGGTGGCCTGTCTAAATATTTAGTGGGAAAACCAATTGCATGAATGAAAAATGAGTCAAATGAAGTGAATCAAAAAGTTTGAAGTGGGGCAAATAAGTAAATTAGGGTAAATAAAGTAGTGACTAGTTTATAAGTGCACTACAGTGTTTCAGAACTTGGAAAAACAAATCAAAATTACCGTAGGTTCTTTAATATGTGAACTTATTATTTAAACATAAAAACAAAAGAAATTCAACAGTTCACTAAACAAAAAAAATATTTCATGTTCACAACTCAAAAATTTGTCTGTCACTTAAAATCGTACAGGACATTATATCGGAAAAAATATACAAATAAAAATTTAAAAAAGTTAGTTTAGTATTTTGTTGGACCGCCTCTGGTGTTTTTAAGAGTAGCAATCCTTTTTGGCATTGAGTCGACTAACTTTTTGCATGTTTCAATGCTAATATTGCTCCACTCTTCCTCAAGAGCCTTCTTAAGGTGTTGCCTGTTCGAAATTTTATGTTTTCGAATTTTTATTTCGAGTTGATGCCAAAGATGCTCTCTTCTACATCACTTTCCACTGCAATCATAAAATCCCTTATTTCATCGTCACTAAGTATTTTCAGATTTACCTTGTTTCGACGCTCCATAGTTATGCAAAAATGCACTACTACTACTATTTTTGAATGCAGAATTAAGGGAGCATAAATTTTCATGTAAACAGGCAAGACGGTCTTGAGACGGTCTTCATATTACGTACAAATATCATAATAAAATTATTCTGTTTTCCTTGAAACCAAATGTATACTGTAGTATTTTATAAGTTAAATAAAATGTTTCACTGATTTTAAATTTTAATTTTTTTTCTTTATTTAATTTTATTTTCTTATAATTTTTACTTTATTTAATTTTTCACCAAAATGAACATTAAGTTGAAAGTGGCACTTTTGCGACTGAACAATCGCCGATATTTCAAAGATCAAATGAACCCAAAACGAAAGTGAAAGTAAAGAGAAAATCAAAAATGCACGCGCGATCCACTTACTAGGTGTACAAATATGAAACCGGTAATTTTTTATTCAAAAAAACACGTTCATTTTGCGAAAATAGTTCCAAATTTAATCTTCAAAGTAAGTCCCCTCGCTAGCTACACATCTTTCCCATCTTTCATGCAATTTATGGATTCCTCGCCAAAAAAATTCTTCGTTTTTTGAGGCTATCCATTCATCGAGCCATTTTTGCACTTCCTCGTAAGAGTTGAAGTGCGAATCGTTGAGTGCGTGTCCCATCGATGAAAACAAATAGTAATCGTGGGGCAGGGGCTCCCAGTTGTACGATTCTACCAAGTTTTTATTGACCGCTGCTCGATGTGGCGATGCGTTGTCATCTTGGAATACAATTTTGTCATGGCGAAGTTGAAATTCGGGCCTCTTCTGACGTATAGCACGGTTCAAAGCGATCAATTGTTGATGGTAACGTGCACCAGTAACTGTTTCACCTGGTTTTAGTACTATATCAAAAAAAATTCCCGTTAGAATAAAACAACAAGTACTAAAATTTTCTCTTTGAAAATACGAAAATAACGAACAAAAATTTGTTAGTACTCACACTGTAACTTCTGAGTTCGAGCTGATTTTTATGACATAGAGAGTGCGCTCGCTCTATGAAATATTTGTTGGAATGGTTTACATAGGTTCTCTTTCATATTTAAGACAAAAATATTTTCCTCTTAGTTTAAACTCAAAATTAGTGAAGACTGTCTCAAGACGTTCTTACCAGTTAGAGGGTTAACCCTCTAACAGGCCCACCACGCACCCTTAAGGGTGCGTGCCCACCATATAACTGCACATATTTTTCTGCGTTTTATTTTGATGCGGTGAATTTATCTAAATTAATTTTGTCTCCGCTATTCTAATATTATATTAATTCTTTCTATGAAGCTTTTTCCCCCCATCAGTAGCTTATAAGAAAATTATAAAGATTATTATACCCATATTACTTAATAGTAACCTAACTATTTTCCTACTCCCACTGCCCCTTCATCTACATAACTGTCATCGTGTTTTGTCAGCACATTCCACGGTTGCGCTAATCCCACGGTAGCGCTATTTGCAATTTGTCACGTACTAAGGGATCAAGTTCCCGACAAACGTATGTGGAGTATGTAATGTTGTTGTAGTTTTTATATTTTATAAAGTTATATATAACTTATTATTTTTTAAGTTAATGCGTGGTCTTTATTTGATTATTTTCTAAAGACTGGCACAAAAAAAAAATTCTTAAACTCTACTTATTTGAGCCACTTGACTTTTTTGTACTTTCTTTGTTTCATTTCATTTCTTATTGAACTGCAGTTATAGCGTAAACAAAAAATATTACAAACGAAAGCAATCATATTGTATTGGGCAATGTTTATTGAATTGCTGACGTGGTTGCATCACAAAATTTTATGGACCGATGTATTAAATTTCAAGTGAAGTGTCAATAACTCATTATTGTTTTGACTATTAAATTCTTATGAAGAAGGGTCGTTAACTTTTATTACGTTAACTCATACATAAATATAGAAAACAAAACTTGATTTTCCAAGTCCTTGGACTTGAAAGTCCACGAAGTCCTCTGCTCTGGTTAACTGCTCCTGCAGCAACTTGCTCGATTTAACTCCTGTTAATTTTGGCTTCCAGAAAAGTCTGCCTTGCTCATGCAGGGATATTAACTCCTGTTAATATGAAGTCTTTGTTGCAGAGATTCGTCCTAGTATCCTACCGACTGTGCCACTTTTTATCACTACTTTATTTTAAAAATAAAACGAGAAGAGATTTTAAATGAATGCTCTTTATTCACTTGTATACTTAACTGTCTTTTTCATAAATAAAATTTAGTTTATATAGAAAGACTTTCATCGTTGCCTCAAGGGAAAAGTCTTTACGTACGAGAAAGCGAAAGTGCACTCAAAAGAGAAAGAACGCGTGTAGTATTTTCATTACCAAGCATTTCTGACTATTGTACAAAAGGTTTCTTTGTGCAACCAAAATGTTTAATGAACTCATAAAATTGGAGTTCTTAGGAACTGATCGCGAAAAAGTGGAGTAACGAAAGTATACGCAAAAAAGTATTTTGTAATACTTCACTTATCAAGCGTTCTTGTTTACATGTTCGGTTTCTTAAATTGTTGCACTATGGGTTTCTTTGTGTAACTAGAAGTTGATGAACTCATGAATTGGGAGTATGTACTTGACAATTGATTTAATTTAGGCTTGTCTATACGAACTTACCAACTTTGTATGTAAGTTTATGTACCAAGCTTTAATTGTTCATGCACTCAAATTTGATTTACGGTTTTATGTATAAAGTCGAAATAATGTAAATAAGTTTTAATTTATGACTTTATGCATAAAATTGGCAATGAAAAATATTATAGGGTATTATGACTTAGTTCAAATGATGCTTACATTCTTTTAGATTTAAATATTGAAATTGTTTTAATTTTTAATGACCCAGAGTTTACCTTTTTTATGATCACTTGTCTTCTATAGAAATTCAATGGATGAGCGAGCAACTTGTTTTATGTATGAATCCTCAATTTCATTGTGGTTTATTATAACGCGTGATAGAGCATCCGCATTACCATTCTTAACTCCTTTTTTGTACCTGATTTCGTAATCGAATTCAGATATTTTCATTCTCCACCTAACTAATTTTGAGTTAGTTAGTAACAGCTCTTTTTCGATTGTGCTGTAATTCTGTTCATGGTTATTTAATGTTCTGCTCGCATAGCACAACGGATGTCCTTCTTGAGATAATATTGCTCCTAGAGCAACGTTACTAGCATCCGTTTGTAGTACAAATTTCTTATTAAAATCTGGATACTTTAGGATTGGGTCATTTGTTAAATGTTGTTTCAATGTCTTGAAACTATGAATATACGCAAAAGAGTATTTTGTATCGTTTAAGTTCATTTTAGTACCCTTCTTAAGGTATTTAGTCATCGGCTTCGCGATTTTGGAATAGTCTCTAATGAACCTTCTATAGTACCCCGTCAACCCTATAAATTGTTTTATTTCCTTAGCAGGAAAATTTTGTACACTACTAACCTTTTCTGGGTTAGGTTTTATGCCATCTTTTGTGACTATATGTCCGAAAAATTCGGTTTCATGCTTCATAAATTCGGACTTATCCAATTGGACTTTTAGATTCACATCTTTAAGTCTCTGCAAAATTTTCGTTAGTGACTCCACATGCTCTTGCAAGGATGTCGAAAATATTATGTCATCAAGATACACTAAGCATATCTTGTTGACATAATCATGTAAAACATTGTTCATCAGACGTTGAAACGTTGCCGGAGCTGTCTTCAGCCCAAATGGCATTCTCAAAAACTCATAGTGTCCATTCTCGACACTGAACGCAGTTTTTGCTATGTCATTCTTGGCAATTTCTATCTGATGAAACCCTTTCGCGAGATCCAAAGTAGTAAAGTATTGACACCTTCCCAATTTTTCTAGGATTTCATCCATATTAGGAATAGGATATTTGTCATCCACAGTAACTTCGTTCAACTTGCGGTAATCAATGACAAGTCTCCACTTGCATTGTCCGCTGGCATCCATTTGATCCATCCATTGTTTGAGTTCATCATTTAACCCGTTTTTGAAAATAGTCAAAGTGTATTTTTCATTCATCTTAAGGATTATGTTTCTTTGATTGTCATCGGTATTTAGTTCTGTCATTTGTAGGGTGTTTAATTCTGATGTGAGGTTTAAGATTTTATCTTTGAATTGTATTACTGTATTATGTCTTTGGGTTAGTGTCGCTAGTTGCGTATGTATTTGTCCTGTAGTTAGATTGCTTTTGACCGCGTTTTGTAAAAGTGTTTTTAATTCTGAGAAATTGTCGAGATTTGTAATGTATCCTATTGTTGTTTTAACATTTGCGCTTAATTTTATAGTGGATATGAGCTTAATAAGTTTTTTCTTGTCATCTGTCGAGTAAGTGTCGTAAAGTAATTCTGTTAATTGAAGAAAACCGTCCAGTTCTTTGTAATTTCCTGAAAAAATTGGGATTATTTTCATAATCGTTTTTATGTTGAATGATGCCATATTTGTATTATTCTGTGTTTGTTCTGTATTTGTCGTATCTTGTTCGTTTGCTATAGTGTTAGTTTCCGTTTTATCTACCATTTGTATTAAAAGTGTTTTAGTCTCTTTAATTAAAATGTAAAAATCTTCCGTCAACCGTAATAAGTCGTGTGTATGTTTTAAAGTTTGTTTGTTAAATTCAAATTGTTTTCTATATTCGTCAATTTGTCTTAATTTTGTTTCTACTGTGTTTTTACTATAAGTCCTATTCGTTGTCTTTTTAGTGTCTTTATTTCATTGAAAACTTGTATTAATTTATCCATACAAAATTTAAATTATTTTTTTTTTGGTTTATTGTTTTATATCTAGACAGTTCGATTCCTTGTTACATGTTTCATTACATATGATTTACAGTATTTATTGATTTTGTGTAGAAAATATCCTAATATAATTATAATTAAAATTGTGATAATGATTGTTATTGTTGTTGTCAGTGGCGGATCCACGGGGGGGGGGGTTTCGGGTCCGGACCCCCCCATGGGATCATATACTTTCAAATTTTATGCTTTTATTGGGCATGTTGGTGAAGTTGAAACACAAAGTTATTAATAAAAATTCGTAATTTATTGAATGTTTTACACAAATTTTAATTTATTTTCGAATAATAAATGCAATAGAAGATAATTACGAAGAAGATAATTACGAAGATAATCAATATGACCGATCAAGAAAAAATATATGATCCACAAACGGTTCTAGTCACTCTTAAATTTTCGAGGCTTTTCAAAAAACTTTCTTAGAATTTCGTCTTCAGTCAAAGTTATGCGATGATGAATGTTCAAAGATGCAAGACCATTGAGACGCTCTTGACCCATCGTGTTTTTCAGATAATCTTTCATTCTCCTCAAAGTCGAAAATGATCGTTCTGGAGTTGCTGTGGTCACGGGTATCACCGCCAAAACTCGTAGGATTTTGTTGACGTTTTTGAAAGTTCTGCCATTTATGATCTGCAAAAATTCCTTCTATTTAGATTTTAAATGGATATTATTTATTTTACTTTGTTCCAAATTTCACCAAAAAAATCTCTTACTCAATTAATTGTCAATAAGTCGTCTATTAGTGATTTTTCTCTGATTCTTTTAAATTAAAAAATTTTGTTTTGAAATTAAATAGAAAATAAATGATAATCTATTAGTATTATAATCAATCAGATTTTTTGGTATAATATATGAGAAACCTGGCATTATTTTTTAGCCAAAAATGATCTGAATTTGGGAGATACTCACTGCTAATGCATCAAGTGCATTTTCGATGTTTTGATTGCAGATCCGTTGTCTCCACATTTTGACTTCTGAAATGAAATTACTCTCGGAACAATCCAGTATTTCTTCGTAAAATTGGTAGAGGCTTGCACATTTCTTCTCGTCGAATTCTTGTTTGAGGAATAGCTGTCCAAAACTTTGAAAAACTGTTTTGTGTTTTTCGAACCGACTCTGAAGATGAGAAATGTAGGTGTCGAGAAATGGGATGTAAAATGCGATTTTGTAATACTCTTCAACTGTTTTCGCTTCAACGTTGCAACGATTTTTTTGTCGACTGCATCGACGAGGCATTTTCATTTCAATCTCGTACTCCGAACAAATTTCAGAAACTTTTTGATAAACAATGTGGAAGCATGAATCCACGTTTTCACGCTTTTCCTTGAAGTCGTTCAAAGCATCATCAGCCAATTTCGTGGCCTCTCCCATATCTTGATTTTTCAATTGCAATTCTCGACTCAATGGCAAAACGATGGAATTAATTGATTCCATAATATGACAGGAAATTTGGAACTCGATTGTGAAAATCGCTGTCAAAAGTTGAGATGCTGCCCGTGAAGTTTCTCGATCCTTCCACGTTTTTATTTCTTCCAACGCTTCAATAACAGCCGGTTGAAGTTCGACGTATCTTGATACAGCTTCATGAGACTGAGCCCATCTTGTAGGACAAATGGACTTCAATTTTTCTTTTCTTCGCTCACTTTTCTCTGTCATTTTTGAAATTTCGTTCTTCAAGATGCTTTGTCTCTTGGGCCAGTGAAAAAATGCTTGAATTGCTCCGATAGTTCCCGACGCGTTTTTGATACAAGATACTTCGCAAGCTGCATTGATGGTCAAACTGAAGCTGTGTGCGGCGCAATGCACATAAATTGCGAGAGGAAAATGAGACCTCAAATAAGCCTGTGCTCCATGAAATTCGCCACTCATTGCCGGAGCTCCGTCGTATCCTTGGCCGTACATGAATGAGCAATCCACGCCGATATCGGTAGAATAATTCCTGATGGAATTTGCCAGAGCTTGTCCAGAAACGTCAGTGACGGGAACGAATCCGAGGAAATCCTCACAAATATTTGTTTGTGAATCCAAATATCGTGTGCAAATGGAAAATTGCTCTATGCTTGAAATGTCAGTCGATTCGTCGGCTAAAACTGAGAATCCTTCCGATTGATTTATTCGATCAACGATTTTTTTTCTGATCAATTCATGACAAGTTGCGATAATTTCATTCTGAATGGTTTTGCTCAAATATGTTGAATTTTTCGGAGCAGACAAAAGGTTTTTCTTGAGTGTTTCGTCACCTTCAGCTCGATACCGTAAAATTGCACGAAAGTTTCCTTCGTTCGAATATTTTCCATCAGTTTTATCATCCGCGTCAGGTTCCTCTTCATTATACAAACATCCATCGTCTCTATGGCCACGAAGTGCAATTCCTTGACGTCCACACAAAACTATTGCACTAACTATGGGTTTCAGTCGTTCGTAATTTTCTTCTTTAGTTTTTTCTTTCTGCTTATCGAGTTGTTCATCAATAGATTTAGTTTTGCCAAGCTGAATATCGCGTAAATGTTCAAAAGCAACGATGGATTTTTTATGGTAATCAAGTTTTTCGTGGTTCCGAAAAGTTTCTTTCGCGTGCTTCCAAGTGTTGAACGGCTTGTTGATGAGTTTCCCCAGATGTACGTCGCGTATTCCACCGGTTTTCACGCCAAAAGCTATGCAGCACTTACAATATGCGCCATTTTCTTTCGCAGAATATGCCAGCCAGTGAAATTCCTCAAGCCATTTTCTTTGAAAAGATAAATTTTTGGCAGTTGATGTCGGGAACGAAAAATTAGCTGGTGGCACCCTCGAGTCGTCGATAATGTTCAGGATTTCACTCGCGTTTCTTGTATTTGAAGCATTAGACGTGGCAATTGAATGGAAGCAATTCTTGTTTGTTTTGAACTGACGTATCTTCGGAAGTCGATTGTCCTCCAGTCTCCGGTGGATTTTCTTCGAGGTTAAGCTTCTCTGCATTTTCAATCTGTGTCAAAAAAATATGGTTAGCTAAAAACTAATGAGAATCTTCAGTTTTTTTGAAATTATAAATTATATGAATACATTGTGCAAAAATAGTAGCTTTTCCGATATACTTATAATTTTTTTATTGCAATTTTTCTTACCTGTTTTTCCTTTTTCTTTGTTTCTGGTTCTGATTCTGGATCAAGGCGGGTGAAATAGGAAAACAATGTCCTCTTCATGTTGTGAGGCGTGTTTTCTCAGTAAGAGAACTTGAAAAGAGATTTTTCTCACTTGAAATTATACTAACCACTTGTCAACTTCGGCATGTTTACACAATGCGTGTTGAAAGAAACAAAGAAATAATTAAAATACGCTCAAACACGCTCAAACACGCTCATAGATGGCGCAAATATTAACGGAAAAACTTAAAGAAAAATCGCACGGCGCTGTCATCGCGACTAGGTTGGCGCGCAGTTTGAATTTGCGAACAAACTATATGCACTGCCATAACGACTGGACAGCACCAATGGCTTTTCTATAACACGGTAGTCCAGCCGTTATGGTGACCTGTATATACGTGGTAATTATGCATATATCTCAAGGAAAAAATGTCTACCCCCACCCCACCTTAAAAAAATTTTGGACCCCCCCTTATCAAAATCCTGGATCCGCCACTGGTTGTTGTCCTCAGGTCTTCAGTCGTTACGTTTGATCCCACGTTGTTCTGGATCGTCTCAGTTATGTGTTGTTATGTGGTCCTTGTTGCGGTTGTCGAACATGCTTATTTCAAAAGGAATCTGCGGAGATATGGGAAACATTCGCTGTTTCGTGGAAGGTCGTCTATGAATGTTGGATTTTTATTTATGAAGTTGTCCAAGGTTTCGACGCGTTGCGCTACCTTTGCTGCGTTGTCTAGTATCTTGTTATGTGTATCTAAATGTTCATTTGGATCATCTACTTCTGCTTCACAGATGAAGCATGCTGCTTCACAGATGAAGCATGCTGCTTTTGGCATCCTAGTTGTTGTTACTCTTTAATTTTTTTAGTTCCTGAATATAGTTGTATCGTTGATGTCCTTTCGTGATGTGTATCAACGTGTACAGGTCTGCTAGCTGTTTTCTTTCTCTCACCTTTTTGCCACCTCTTGGTCTTCTTGGTTTTATAGATGTTGCTGTCTTACGTGCTGTTGTTTTGTATAGTTGTCGCTCTTTATATTCCTTTATTGTTAGCTTTTTCGGTCCAGGAATTGGCGGTGGATTGTAGGCCGGTGTTTCTTTTGTTTTTGCTGCCTCTAATGCTTCTATCTCTTGTTGTAGTTTTAGGATGTGGTTAGCTATGTTGTCGAACTCTGAATTGAAATCTTCTTTGGTGCTGATTTCCTTTTGTTCGTTCATTAGTCTGTTGTAGTTTATTGCTTTGACTTTAATTTTGGTTTGTATCTAGTCGAAAATTCCAAGGTCAATTAGGCAGGATCGCCATGTAAAACATTGGTCTCTCTGTAGTTTTAGTGTTTCTGTAGTTTTTGGTGTTTAGGCGCACCTCGCCAATTTCTTTGCAGCACAAATGCTTTTTTTATTATTGAATCATAAAATTGAAAAAAGGGGGCACGACCATTGCCAGTTTAAGTGTGAAATTATGATTAAATTTTATTTATCAAAATTGGAGTTTAAATACAAATTTTACAAGTATTTTCTTATTGTAATTCTTACCATTCTCTGTTTTGCCTTATTCGCCCGATTGGCGATCAATTTGGATTTCTGGTTGCATTTGTTTGTGGTTCTCTTTCACGCACGTTAATTCAATTTCAAAGCCACGAAATTAAGGGTGAAAACAAATAGCTCTGACGCTTGGTCAGCTTGTCGCGATAACTGACGCTTTGTCGTTCACGTGTGACATCGCATTCAACGTCACTGACTTGTGCATGTAACCCAATGCCCAATGCAGTTATTTGTTGTTGTGTTTAGAGCAAGTGCATTTTGGTGTACTAGCAATAAGGTAAACAATAACCAAACTCAAGTAATACTTTTAGTATCAAATACCGATCGTAAATTAGGTTATTGTTTATTTTGGCTGTCTGAAGTAAATTTGGTATTTAGAGGTTTTACATTACCATATGGGAAAATCGAATTTGAATTTAACTGATTTGGTTTGATACATTGGTTTTTGGTGAGAATGGGAAATTTGTGAAGTTCACATTAGTGAACTGAATTTGATCTAATGGCTAGGAGTTTTAGTGGCTGTCATAGTGACTGTATAGGTTCACTACAAAAGTCTAGAACAAATTTCCGCGATAGAGCGATTTCATACCACATCTGTCATGTTGACTTTAGGGTTTCGAATTACTGCTTTGTAACGCCATAGAGAATTATTAGTAAAAGTAAAATTGTTATTATCGCTGTCGTCGTAATAGCCTTTACATGTTTACTATGTTTTCATTGATGCTAATCTGGTCTTTCTTATTAGTATCCCACATTGCAATTTGAATTACAGCCTCGGTGAAGTTCGGTATCATTTAGCAATCTAGGCACTGTCATATCATTAGGTACGTTTCCAATGGTAACGTCGAATCGTTGTTATAAGACTCTATGGTTGGTTCTTTATCCCACTTGATGAGCTTGTAGTTCATGCGCATACAGTTGAATTTTCCTATTGACTGTTTGTTTTCTGGTTTTTGTTTTATATTTTTGAGTTTTTGGCTGTAGATGTTTCTAATGATTTCGTCAAGCTGGATTGTTGCTGTAACTTTTTTTAAATTTCTCGTCGTACTCTGCTTCTTCAGCTTCCCATCTAGTTTGTTTGTGCATCTGGTTTTTTATAGTAGTTGTGGGGAATTTTCCAAAAAAATAAGTGTTTTAAGGCGCACCGCACCAAAGTAGTATGGCTTTACGCCGAACTTTTTCTGAAAATAAATTTAATCACTTTAAGCGAAACGCTCAATTTTAGTTTTGAATTAATATTATTTACCAAAAATATAAAGTTTATATATTGTACAAATTTAAACAGTATTTTTCTTAATTTCTAAATCCCAGTATTCTCTAAAACTCCTCCTACAATTTTTGTGTTTCCTTTTGATCGCCAATCACAGTGTTTTGGTCGTTCAACAAATTTGTTTCTCATGCACACATACATAAACTAAATTTGTTCCCATAAGGAATCTATATAGTTAATATGTGCTCCCTTTAGGGAGCACCAAAAAAATTAGAGTTGGGAGTCGGCTACTGGCTCCTTTCGTCCTTCTGAAAATGAAAAATCAAACTCCAAGATTAGTATTCACAATTTATTACCATGCTAGTTGCTGGTGAATCCAAAAGTAAATTCTTATTTTATAAAATTAAATTAAGTTAGCTAGCCTAAACCCTAATTTGCTGATACAGCGCTTCACACCACTTCAGTAAAATGCGTTCCCACGTTGTGGTGACCATGACTTGGAGGCTCCAGTATCAGCATAGTGCAGTTAGTAAATTATGCTGACGTATCAGCAATTGGGTTGATTGCGTAACTGGTTTGACTGGCACGTGTTATGCTGACGTATCATAAATTGGGTTGATTGCGCCACTGGTTTGGATGGCGCGTGTTAACTGCCCCCACTCTAAATATCTGCGTCCCGCAGATGAGGTGTTTCTTTTGAGTGGGTGGACATGTGATTTGGATTTACGGGTTCGCTAAGACTAGGGAAGTTGATAGTTGTAGTCAGCTGCCTCCAAATAAGATAACAGGCTGCGGCCAGAATTGACAGAAGGACTGCATCAGCGGCTAAGGAGAAGTGAAAATTTTGACCAAGTTTCTTAAGTTGATGGATATTTGTCACGCTGAGCCCGTGAACATAGTCAAGGTTCAGCTTTAGACCATTACTTGTTAGGTTGACTAGTGCGGGTGGCAAAGCTTGTAGCGTTCTCGCTGAGCTACTGGTGAATGTTTGGTTGCCTAATTGGATAGTCTCGTTGTTGAACATGATGACGAAGGGAACCCTTTGAGGAATCTGGAATCTCGTTTGCTTCGAAGTTTCCCTTGGAAATTCGTTAGAAATAATGTAGTTTCGTTAATCAGCTCGATTATTTCCTTGTTACCTGGTTCAAAATGGCAATTTGCATCGCCACCTCTCAGTAATTTGGCCAAGCACCCATCTTCAGGCAGTTTGTCTAAGGATTTCGCTAAACAGATTGTTGAGTTGCTCATGGAAGAACAGTCATCATTCAAGCCAAATATTTGATCTTGGTTCATCAAAACTTCCTTGTAGGTTAGCTCTACATGTTGGCCATTCATTATAGCCGGTCGAGTAATTAGCAAGCGATAACTTTCGGGTCTTACCTTCGGCATTAAAAGAACGTATATAAGGGTTGTCCCATTGGAATAGACCGACGCTGATCCATATTCTACGGCTTCAATCACATTCTGATATGGTAGAGAGTCTTCTTCTATTATTAGTCGGTGAATTTCCTCTTTATCCAGTAGATTTGTGTTCACCGTACCAGTTTTTTGATTTATGTGCCCCATTTAGTTCATTGATTTTGGTAGTCAAGGCGTCCATGCTTATTATTTTATCGGATAAAAATAAATCAAAAGAGTAACAAACAAGAAAAATTCACTCACCCTTACTTCCGATGACTGTTGTATGGGATATATTATAGTTCGTGAGCGCAGTCTTCCTATTAAGTCCTGTGGCACTTTGGCTCGAGGTCAAACTTTTAAATTTTCGAAACACTTCAAAAATTATCGTTGGCACAATGTCGATTTTACTTATTTTTAATCTTTTAGCACAGTTTTTTTAAATTTTTTGAATTTGGCACTTTTTTTAGGCAATTATTAAATTTATTTACTTAAGATATGATAAGATATTTTTTCTGTTTCACTACAGTTTTCGGCTTGGCTTACACTTTGAAAATGTTCTGCAACGAGATTAAATAAAAATTAGTAAGTTAATAAGTGAAATATCTACCGTGTTCTTATGGGAACGGCGCCGTGTCTCTTTAGCTTTTCACGCAGACACGCCATTAAAAAAATTTTTAATTATGGTCAGGATGGATCGCATTATCCTTTTTGGCTATCAGCGTTGATAATTGCAGCTAACCTACTCAGGTACGATTTACCTCACAACGGTACCTGGACCTTTTGCAATTTCAAGCGTTTTCTTATGTGAATACTGAATAAATGCTACCGTGGTCGGGGAATGGTTGCCGTGTTTCCATGGTAACGACAACGTGCACCCAAATAGGATGTACCAAGACCATGGCAGCGATTGCAGGACCGCAGGTTCGTTAACCAATTGACTTAAGCGGAGGATCGCCGGCCTAGAAGTTTAGGTGCGCGACATTTCCCCTAGCCACTATGAATTTATTAGAAGCAGTTTGGTCGTCAGGTTTCGGAGAGCTCCTGCCATACTCGGTTCAGTTTGTGTTTGTTCAAAATTATTGTAGAATTATTTTTAAATCAGTGTTTCTTTTCTCTCACAGTGTACTGTGACAAAGTTCCCATGAAATAATTATTTTCTTTTTTTTTGGTTATCCAATTATTTGGTTATACCCTGTAGCTACCCGGTAGGACTCGCAGGATGAGTTTATTTCAATATAAGGAAATTTTTACAGATCGCTATTTTTCACTTCACTTTGTTCACAGTCACTTTATTCACAGCCACTTTTTGTTTGATTTGCTCTCTTTTTATTATTTAAAAAAATTTTCCTCGGAATTAATATACAACTGTCAAATATGCCAAAATCCAAAGATACAATTTCTATTTCATCAAGAACATATTCGTTATCTCTCAAATTAGGCTGTAAAAAGAAAGACACGATAAATTTCATCTTGTGTTTTTTCAAATTTCTCAAATATAAACTCATACTTTCTACAGAATTACAATTCAAACTGAACAAAGTAATATCCATTATTTTATTATCATATGCATTGTCATAAATATAATCTTCATGATCATATCTCAGTATGTATGAATTATAAAATAACATCATATTAATTTTATATATATTATTCTCATTATTGCTACAACCTTTTCCATAATAAATAGAATTCATAGACTCAAACAAAGCATTCGCATCGATTGATAAATTATGTAATATATGATCCTCCCTACATTTAAAATAAGCTCTTAATTCATGAATTAAAGAACCATCTCTACATGTGAAAGGTAACATAATAAAACGCACATTTCTGGGCAACATGTACTCATTTATCAGTTGAGTTTTTGTTTTTATTCATAATCACGTTCAATAAACAAATCTCTTTACTGATATCTTTTAATACTGTATCATAATCTACGTAATTATCACTCGTTTCACCTCTAACATCCCAAATGAAATCATAATCACCATCGGGGATGTGACTCCATATGTCATCAGGATGAAACACGTAATGTTTAAAATGCAACACATTAGGTAACGAGTCATTCAAATCTCTTGGATCAAATGAGTAAACGGTTATCGAAGAGTTTTTAACACACCTCAACCACGCTTCTCCTGGCGCTGAGCCAATATATATGATGTTCCTCCTCATCATGAAACAATTCATTAAAGTATACAATTTCATTTGACCATTATCAAAATTAATCGATCTTAAATCAATATAATTATGTAGTATATTCCACACCGTTAGTAATAAATTATTACTTATCTCTCTTAAGGTTCTTTGACAAGAACATACTTAGAGAGTCTTTTACATATCCTCTCGATATTAGGGATATGTGAGCTGCCTCACGTATAGACGGTTTGTCGGTCATCATATTCCGTGGTGCAAATTCTCCCGTCATATTGAAATTATTGTTACGGGTATCGGCCCATCCCCCTGGGTCGACATTCAGAAAGATGCCTGGACCATCGGCAGTTCTCTTTCTCTTGAAGCCAAAGTAGTGCGACTTGTTCGCAAGCGGCTGACTAAGCGCATAAGGGCACCGAATATCAGCATTAATTTGATAAAGTGGAACGTCCACTTCGAGATTTGAGCTCGTCTCTTTAAAAGCAAATATAGACGTACTTTGTCTATCCTTAAACTCGAGTTTGACCATCTCGAATCCTTTAACTTGGTTGAAGTACATTGCAACCTGACTTGACGCATACGCCGAGTAATTAATACGCCCTAGGAACGTATCGTCGTCTTGAAATGTACACTGAGCTAGTTTCGATGCTGCATCAGGATGTAGACGAACTAATTTGTGATACCCTAAGCAGTTCTCATTTATTACGCCTAATTGGGGTATCCAGTTGGCTGGAAATGGATTCCAGTCCCCGTTCTCATTGTTAGTAGCAGAACGTTGTATATACTTCATGCTAACATAGGGAGCAGGATAGCATTCGTAAACATTGTGGTTGGCAGCTGTAGGTACGCCAAAAGTCCCTGATTCTGCTGCTCCGTATATAACATTGTTGACCGTAGCTTCTGGGATTGGTCCTGAGGGAAGGGAGACCCTCGGAAAATTAAACTTAACCCTTTCGCCTGTTGGCTTGATGCCTGCACATAATGAGTCTAAATACTCTTTTATGATTTTTGGCATTTGGTACTCTTTTCCACCAAATGCTGCATCATTATCAACTAATCCGTTGAGTATCAAATCACCATTCGTGAAGCGCTGGTGAAGAAAAATCCGCATGTGTAGCAGTCCAACACAAACGTGTTGGAACATGGGGAAGGGCACTTGCCTTTCAATCCTACCATCTTGTGAGACGGCACATCGCCAGACGGCAGTGATAAATTCGATGTATGATGAATAGTCCAAATTCTGTCCGTATTCCATCGACGTCGGGACAGTTGCGAGGCATGGACCTTCGTAGTCTGGCTCATCTTTTGGAGCTGACTCTACTGTTGTTGGCTTTGGCGGTGCTCCTCTGTTGTTTGGAGGCCTTTGTCTTTGGGGAGGTGGTCTTCGTATGTTGGCTACACTATCTGTGTAACGATCTTCAATCTCTTGATCGTCAGCCCACCGTGTATTTGTCTCTTTATTATAAGAGTACATTCTACTTGCATCACGTCTTTGATCACGTGGCCTTCGGACTCCACAACACCAATTTCTGGAGGACAATTATTCAGAACACCCAAGTGATTCCAATATAGTCCACCTTCAAACAATCCACAAATATATGACGCATTTTGAATTATACTTTTATTAAAAATACTTTCCCACTCAGATCCATTCCATTTGTAATCAACAAAATTACTGGCTAAAGTATTCCGTATGTTATTACATTGATGGATATACTCCTTTCTACTATTGATATGCTCCATAATATAGTGGTGCAAGTGCATCCCGCTCAATGGTTGAAAGGTTCTCAAATCAATTAACAATCCTGATTGTATATAATCATTATAACAAAAATTCTTCGTCTCTTTGCAAATCAGATAGGTATCATCTTTTCCAAACTCAAACCATAGTCGCTCCCGAGTAACACTATCGTTATTATTGGGAACGAAAAATCTTGAATTAGACATATATCTAGTATAAGATAGATATACTCTATCGTTCAATAAGACACCATATGAAGTTCTATAAATCATAATAAGGTCACGAAAACAAAAACAAACACAACAAACACGCTTCGATTCAAAAAGAATAAATTTTAAACAAAAGTAACACTGACCGAATATGGCTAAGGCGCCATCCTTCACCATTGCTTCCAGGAACCCGTCTTGTTTGACGGGTCCCTGCTCCCTTTAGGGAGCACCAAAAAAATTAGAGTTGAGAGCCGGCTACTGGCTCCTTTCGTCCTTCTGAAAATAAAAAATCAAACTCCAAGATTAGTATTCACAATTTATTACCATGCTAGTTGCTGGTCAATCCAAAAGTAAATTCTTATTTTATAAAATTAAATTAAGTTAGCTAGCCTAAACCCTAATTTGCTGATACAGCGCTTCACACCACTTCAGTAAAATGCGTTCCCACGTTGTGGTGACCATGACTTGGAGGCTCCAGTATCAGCATAGTGCATTTAGTAAATTATGCTGACGTATCAGCAATTGGGTTGATTGCGTAACTGGTTTGACTGGCACGTGTTATGCTGACGTATCATAAATTGGGTTGGTTGCGCAACTGGTTTGGATGACGCTTGGTAAGCCGTATAACTGGTTTGGATGGCGCGTGTTAACTTGTATGATATTAATAATAATAAAAAAAAAATGTATTTCTTGTATAAAATAAAATAAAAAGTCCTACTATATAACACATAGGCTTAGCTCAACGAACATCTATTTAAGGGGTGGGTTACACGCAGCATATGTTATATAAGGACAATACAAATATTTATATAAAATAAACTACCAAATTCGCCAATCCACATCTTTCCATGTGGGTATATTAATTTTGATATTTTTATTATACCAATATCTCAACACTTTATCTCTAAGATCTGTATAATAATTTTGTCCTAAACCGTGAGCATTTAGGAACATAGATTCGCATGCCAAAATAGAGGCATCTACATAATCTATTTTGTTATAGACCCAATTACACGTTTCTTCAACTGCACGTAATTCCATTGCTGCAACATATATCGGTCTATTACTGTGTCTTTTAATATTGCGTTTCAAGAAACTAGTGGCATTATCATATATACTATTATATTTTAATACAGATCCTGTTTTAATTGCGTCTGTAAACTTAATATTATACTTCCTTTGCATTGAAATATTCAATAATTCTTAATTATTGTTTCCATTTCTTTCTTGTTACATAGAACATAACTTAGCCTATCGTTATAGTCTAAGTAAAGTTCCTTGAAACCATTTATAATTCGTATATGGCTGTGCATAGTATTATGAACATCCACGTAATTTTTATCTTCATAGTCAAGTCATCACCATAAAAAATAGTAGTTATATAATTACTAAAATGTGACATACTAATATTGATATTCCTATCAATAACACCACGCATAATCTTACAATACGCACACCTTATGTATATCATATTCACCATATTATTAAGGATTGTTGTTATCGGTGATCCTGATGGGGCACCACAATAAACTTGATATAACATATTCAACATTAAGTGTATCGAAAATGTTGTCTCTTGTGCCACAATTAATCGCTTACGCTTATTTTTTACTATTAAAGCACCAAATCTAATTTCTGAAAATAATCCTTTACTAAATGATGGCATAGTAAAATTCTTAATCCTTTCTTTACCATTTTCATACAACGAAGCACTCATGTCTACAAATGACTTGATGATAGAGTTTTTTGTCTCCTCTATTGACGATTTTTCCGCTTTATTATCATCTGCTTCGGGTTGATTAGAAAATTTTGGAAATAATTCCCATAACCATTTTGTAAAACTTTTAAGAACATGAATATTTAATTCTCCAATGGGTGTTGGTTTAATATTATACGAATCTGACGTTTCTCTATTAAATCTAGGATTATATGGCCTTTGATTAATATATGGAGCTTTAAATATATATGTTTTAACATCACCAATATCCATTGTTGCATTATAAGAACATGTATAACCATTAAACGACACATTATACATACTGGGTGTAAATGACACAATTAAAGATCCTGTATGAAACTTAGAAAATATAATTTCAACCTTACATTCAATAGAACCACGATTATACGCATTAATTGTAGATAATGCAGATATTGGTGGTAAAATAAAAGCAGAATAAACCTTATCATTTTTTGATAATTCAACCTTATAATATTGGTGATATTGCATTTCTGGTGTAACATTAAGTCGCAATAAATTTGTTCCTTTTGACATACCTGTATTCCGTTCCACAGTACCAACAAAACCCCACTTACGTAATATATCTTTAATAAACATTTCATGATTAGAGGTAGATGAACCTTGTAGATGTGGTGTTTGGCCAAGAGGATTTAATCTTAACATATGCACATTATTTATATCGTTAACTCCAGATGCAAAAGAATCAGTAAATTGTGGAGTATACGTAATTGGAACAGCAGGATTGGGTGGTTTGTCCATATTAAATACTTTATCTATAGTTGTCAATGCTTTTTCTGTAATTTAATTAAAGATTTTGCTGGTAACGTTTCAGCTTGTAAATCTGCGCGAGGGCTAATACCCGTAAAACTGCAATTAATTAATGAAATATATATATATCCATTAACATAATTTGTTGAGTTACCACTAATTAATTCATTAAATACATAACAACGTAGTTTACCTAAATATAAATGTTTATTAGTAGCAGAAGTAGATCGTATATTCATCATAGACAAATAATGTTTATATGGAATAACCAACACAACGTCTTTACCTTCTGAAGAACTATATTCAACATTCGGAAGCATAGCACCAGATGCAATATTATCACGATGATTAGTATAATCAGATAAATAATAAAAATTAAATTGTAATTTACCTATCTGCATAGGAGTAGTATGATTATGTATACGCAATTTTATATCAAAATGACTATATGCATACTGTGATATAAACATAGTTGCAGGATGGGTTTTATTCAAGAGTAATCCATCAAGTGGCAAACGCATTTCAAATATTTTATAATTAGCTGTATGACCTTGTTGCCAAACGAAGCTATTAATTAACATTTCCATAGATGAAGCATGTTGTTGATTCACCAGAATATCTGATGTTGAATTTTCAACCCAAAATCTATCATTATCAAATTGCGTAGTTTCTGATATAGTAGTACTCTCAATAGCAGTTAAAATAACAGGTCCAGCATCTTGTTGTTGCTCAACTTTCTCAGGCTCAATCATCTCAGCTTGAATATCTGAAATATGCCTCATCTCAATAGCTTCAGTAGCATTCTCAATAGCGCTCAGTTTTAGACTTTTCCCTGAGTGTATATTGAGGAGTTATTTAAGCATTTCAAATCTAATATTATTATTATATACATACTTCATATTTATTTAAAAATTCGTAGAAGTTTCCAAATCTTCCTTTATCCTGAAGGAATAGGGTCCAAATCAATATTGGGACTTACACGTTGCAGTCGTCATATGTAATTGTACATTGTTAAGCGGTATTACGTGGGCTACGCACGTCAAATTATATAATGCTATGTCGTCTCTCAATCCAGGTGATATTTTAAAACATGACTAAAACAGCACGCAGGATTTGTATAATACTAAATATCATACAGTGTAAAACACAACTAAACGATATGGAACATTATACCATACAATCAGAATCCAAAATCATCGTAGACCTTAATGCCTCGCACTAAAGAATACTCCTAAAACTCGCAATATAAATTAATATATTATAGATTGTACCAGAGAAGATCGGTAAAATAAAAATTTTAAATAATATAATAATAATTGATATTTCTAGTATATTTATTCCAACGATTAAATAATTTTAATTGATCTTTCTATACAACTTATTCCATCAATTAAAATTATGTGATACTAAACAAAGAACATTTATATGAGGTTTCTAATATTCCATCATATAAATCTGAAAATCTAATATCATAATAATAATAATAATAATAGAGTTTAGCTACTACAGCTATTAGCCTTCTTAGCTTTTTAGCTTGAAGCTTTAAATCAAGTAAAAAGCTTTTTAATAAATAATGGAGATGGAAAAAATTATACATGCAATTAATTTGTTATTTTTTTATAATTTTTTCTTAGCTTTATCGCACTTTCTCAACATATCCACTCAGACCATGTGATATAGATATTAAAATAATTATATGTGTAATTTTACATGTATAAGCTTGAGTATCTATATTCAATTAATTATACTTTCTTTTAAATACAATGAAGTTATTTACAAATAATTTTGATTCTCAGAGATTTCTAATTAACAAGTGCTTACAACTCGGCCAATCTGACACATAAAAAAAAAACAAAAACAAGAATTAGTCTCTCGGCCAATCTGACATATTTTACAATTATAAAAACTAAAATTATGCAGCAGTTATGGACCTAATTTTGGTAGAGTCGTTGCTTAATTCTTTGAAACTTTCAACCTCATCACCACATTTTAGTAACCATTTACGCATTCGATTAGCCTCAATAACGCCATCATATGGTAATTGTGTCAATTGACAATTTTCTACATCACGTATAACATATCGATCGTTACCTAAAATTTTATGAACAATGTATGGGCCCTTGTACTTTGGTATAAACTTTTTGTTAGTTCCAACTTCGGAATCAGTATTACGAATGACGACAAAGTCACCAACATTATAAATTTTAGCAGTTTTACTATGTTTCAAAAAGTAGCTGGAATTGTAATTCTGAGATTTTTTAATTGCTTCTGAGGCATGTAATCTGATCTTATTTAGGTCACGGTCAACTTCAGGATTAATTTTATCTTCCAAGTATTCAGTAAATTCATCAACAATTTCACCACGCTGTTCAACACCAAATAAAAGTATACTCGGAGAAATTTTTGTAGTTTTATGAGTAGAATTATTTATTGCATATAACCAATTCTGTTAACAACACAGCAAAGAACGTTTCCATCTATATTTTGAACTTTGCCCAACTTAAACATAATGTTTGAGACATTAGGTAAAACATAAGATCGTAGTTTCCCTTCCCAGAAACTTTTCTCTTCTATCTCCAACCTGGTATCAGGTATTATAAACTTGTCGCCCATCCCAACAATGAAGACATATCGTAACACTTTTGGATTTTCATCTCTTGCGCAAATCTGAATGCTAGAAATGTGCTTTTCATAGCTATTCAAAGAATACATACTCACTAAGGCACGCTTAGTTGAAGAATCAACTGTGGTGCAAACACATATCTTAAAAACTCGAAAGTTCATTTTCCCGTCACTTTTTGGTTTTGAAGCCATATTTTGTAGACGTCGGTAAAACTGCTCGTTTACAATGATAAAAAATTTTAAGAAAATAATTTTTTTTTTTTTTTTTTTTGTTAACCCCACATCTGAAGTTATAAGCTTGAGTATCTATATTCAATTAATTATACTTTCTTTTAAATACAATGAAGTTATTTACAAATAATTTTGATTCTTAGAGATTTCTAATTAACAAGTGCTTACACATGGTTTTTTTTTTTTTTTTTTTTTATCTGTGGATGGGTTAACTTTGGTTTCCATGTTATAATTTTTAGCTGTTCTTTGGAATTTAGTTATATCTATTGGTTTGTTTGAAAATATTATACTGTCATCTCCGTTGACTATTATTTCAAAATGATGTATACCGATATCATGTAATATACCGGCTAAAAGACTGTAATTTATTAAACTGTTTCCTAAGCTGGTGTCTACATCCCCAGACATGCGGGTGGCTTTAATACGCCACTTGTCACCTTGGAATGTTCTAACTTTGTTATGCAAAGTTGACTTAAATAAACGGTGTAGCGTAGACTCTGCAGGATAACAAGCTTTGTAATACTTATGAGTGAGTTCAAGCATTTCTTTAGTAATGTGTGCATCGAACTCAGTATGGTCGACTTCAGTACTATATTTAAACCCTTGACGACAGCGTTGTATCCGTTTAGCAATTTCATCGTAGTTTCCTTTACCAAATCTGTACTTGAACTTGTGATGTTTTGTAAGTAACACCTCCAACGGCTTAAGATATCTACCGTATTCGATGTTAAACGTGATATGTCGGGCTTGTATGAGACGAGGTGCCTTATACTTGTTTGTACCAGTCTTTTCAACTTTTGTGAAAGCTGTGACATGATAACGCAGACGGGCAGTTCCGGAATCGAGGGCGTTGGCGTAATCTGTGTAGTATTTTCGCTTTGACACATCACCGATGGTAGAAGCGTATCCGACGCGGCTGAGAACATTTGGTTTACAGACAAATTTTTTAAGGTATTTATATAATGTAACGATTTTTCCCGGATCGTATTCAACGAGTTTGCGTGGGTTGTGTCTATTGACGTATCCGGCGAGGGTTGTTGTATTACAGGGAGGGTAATAGAAATATTCACCGGGCGTGAGAAGAGATGCCATATACCGTAAGCTGCCAACGATCCGATCGCTACCAACCCTATAGTCTTTAGGAATGATGGCATTGGTCTGGATAATGTAGGACGTTGAGCTAATGAGGCATCTTGATGAAAACCCGTTGTTTGTAGTTTAATTGTTTTCTTTGCAAATGGGTTGTACCAGTCATAATATTCCACTACTCCTGTTCGTTGCATGTTATATTTATTAGCTCTTGCTACTTCTTCATAGTTATCCCATGTTTTCATTTTGGATAAGTCAGCTAATACTTGTTGAACTACTCTACCGTTGACCAAGTGTTGATACATTTCAGTTATACTTATGTCTAAATCGGTACCTAAAAATTGCATTTGACTAGTGATGTATGGTAATAAATTTTCATCCATCAGTTTATAGGCACATTTAACCGTTAATGCTTGAATCAACTTCAATTCTTGGTTGGTATATTTTGTTTCATTTAATTGTCGTTGTAATGTTAAATTTTCGATTTGACTTCGCACTTGTGTGTTTTGAATTTCTAGAGTTGGTGCTTGAAGTTGTTGTTGTAATCTCAATCGATCTATGTTGTTTTGCAATTCTTCATTTGTCGGGTTTGTGTTTAATGGTGCAGTAGCCATTGTGACGGATGTTACATCACTAGAGCTGGGTTATGATGGTCTCCACATATTTATTGATATTATGTTGCTCGTTTGTTTGTGAATTTGGTATTTATAGCGCTTTGATTGTTTGATGTTTGTTTGGATATTACTTTGGGACCCGCCCAAAGTAGGGTTATGACGCTATTACGTTTTTGGTCACTACCTGGTTAACGTAAAACCCAAAATATAATTCGTATGTAGCCAAACATAGTATTGTGCACATATATATAATTAACATCATTAATTTTCCCGTAAATGGTGTTTTTAGCTAACCCTACGGTATGCCAGAAACTCATGGCATATAATTCTTCACCAATAAACCGTTTACGAGCCGCTTTAAGCTCTTTGGTTGGTGAGATCATGTAGGAAGTTTTAAGTTCCTTGATCTTTCCACTGGCGTTAATGTTACGATTATCAATTATGGTAGCCATTTTAGATTTTTCGAAATTTTGTATTTATTTTTATTTTATTTTTATTTTTATTTTTAAAATTTTTGTTGTTTCTATCGAAACTAGTTAAACAGTTACTTTGCTATTAGCAAATTGCTTTCAAAGCTTTCAAAATAACAGTAGGAATCTGAATAATATAGATAGTCGTTATGCAATTGGCATTGGTTTGTGTCGCTGCACATATGGAATACGAGACACTTTAAAATTGTTGTTGTTGTGGTGTTGAAAATAAATTCAAGGAAATGAATATGAGTAGTTGCTTTAGAATTTTGTTTATTTAAAAATTTGGTGAGAAAGTAAATTTGTTTATCAAAAATCGTAAATTTAATTTTATGATTTTTTGCTGGTGGTCAAATTAGATTTTGTGTGAAAAGTGTATTTGTTTTTATTCGGTGTTATTTTACAATCTATGGGAATGGAATTTGTGGGAATAAATGTTGAGTGATTACGGTGACTGGAAGAGTACACTATTTGAATTTGCAACAGTGACTTTATGGTACACTTGTACACTATACTACTTCTTTTTTTGTTTGATGGTTTGTAGTAGGTTTTCCCTCTCCTTCTTATTAGAAGTAGTTGATTGAATTCGATGGAGTTCCGCTAGTCTCTGGCGTGTCTTCACATTTCTTCCGTCCGCGGTCTTCTTTTTTGTCTACTAGTTTTTTTGTTTGGTCTCGGAAAATTTAATCTTGAGCTTGGTGTACTTTATTTGTTTTTCTGTACTCCTCTATTGTGATAGATTTTGGTCCTAAATTTTTGAGCTCCGGTATATAAATCGGTATTTTGTTTATCATTGGTTTTACTGCTTTCGGTAAGCATTCTTCGTTGTTTTGTTCTATTAATTGATTTATCTTTGTACTAATTTCCCTTTCGTCTCACTCACTTAAGAGGATCATTGGAACGACACACCTTTCATTATGGTGGCATTAAGAAACACAAATCAGCATCTGCCTCTAGAACAGCACGCATACTGCTCATGAGGAATTCATCTTCCTCATGAAATAACATTTTGTAAATTTCTAAAATGCGAGAAGCATATCTCTCTCCTGCAAATTTAAACCAATCTCTCCTATCTCTAGGACGGTAAACTTCAACATGAGGAACCATCTTTAACCAATCACACGCTAATATGTCACATAAATGCTCTTCAATAGCTGAATCGGGTGCGATATCATCATTCCAATACTGCATATGATGCTCGTTTCGAGAATGATGTAACGCTACCGCCTCATTATAGATATACACCTCTGATGTGATAATACTCTCAATATCCGGAGGCAAATAACCACCTCTGATGTGATAATACTTGGTCGGGTTGTTCATCCACAGTAATCTCAATATCCGGAGGCAAATAACCACCTCTGATGTGATAATACTTGGTCGGGTTGTTCATCCACAGTTCTCAAAAAATAGTTCCAATGATAAGGAAGCAGTTCATCATAATTGAATTTAGAATTATCATGATTCGGAAATTTTCCACGTCCAATCAAACTAACACATATTTTATGAAAAAATATGTAACATACACTTTTATCAATTTTAAATTCCTGAATTAAAAAAGAAGCTAAAGGAGTACGTTTCAAAAGGAAATCTTTTCCGTCATTGAAATTATACTTACCTTTTATAGCCATCTTATCTGAAATATGTTTCATAACTATAATCGTCTTCTCCTTCATAGTCAAAGGAGTAGTCCGTTCGTCGAATAAAGATAATTTCACTCTTTTCATTGGCAAATCACGTAATTTTTTATATCTCAAAACCTCAACACCATCGTATTCCTTAATTAAAAAATACACAGGTTTAATGAATTTCTCAAAGAATTCAGAAAACGTGTTATTTGAACCAGCAAGAATTTCTCCAGCGACAACACCAGCACGCCACTCGTCTATAGAATGCCAAATTTTTGAACTGTTAACTTCAATTCTTCTATTTCTAATACGAGGGAGGCTTAATTTATTTTTGCTAATAAAGCATTTTCCTATTTCCTTTCTCTTTTTAAAATTTACTTGACTAAAGAAATTAAAGAGAATCTTTTGAAAATACGCTACTAAAAAGAATTTCGGATCATGAATCTCATCAATGACAAACCTCATCATATGACCACTTGGAGTGATTAAATTATCCTGAATACTAAACTCTCTTGGAAATCTCGTGAACGAAGAACCTTGTCTAGTTGCTGCATCACTTTTAGCTTTGTTATAAGAAAAAATTCCATACTTACCAAAAGCAAAGAAACCTATTTTAAAGAGTCGATGGTTCTGTAAAGTCAGCAACTCATCCCTATACAAAGAAATATCCAACGGAACCATTATAACCAAGAAAGGATCTTTGAAAACTTTACACAACAATTGATTTTTACATAATTTTTAGAATATTTATTAATTAAATGCAGTATTGTTGCTAATATTACAATAACTGCAATCACACATACTACGTTGTTGAAGCTGTTGTTGATCTTTTGTTTGTTGAAACCGATCAAAAACTTTAACAGGGAAAATAAATCAACACTTTTATTTTTAAAGACTTCTTCCCTTTTTTATGATCAAACGATTTAAGTTGACAGAGCCACGTGATTTTAAAAGACTGACTTGCAAATTCTTATTTCTAGGCTTATATAGATACATAAATGTTTACATTGAATCCAATTGAACTTACAAATAATTCGTTAGAATTATTTCTTTATACCAATCGATCGATTGGTACTGGTTTGTGTGTTGATCGTTCCTTTGTGAGTTCAATGCGATTTTGCATTGATCTGCAAGTTTGTATGTTAATCGATTCTATGGAATAAGTTGTAAGTAAAATGTGTGTCGATCGATTCTTTAGAAAAAGTTCAATGTAACTTTGTAAATACTCTTACGGAGTTGTACTATTGTACAATTATATTATATGAAGGGGTTCTACCATAACATTTGAACTCAAATGTCATACTTAGAAATTTATATCTATTTTAAGAAGTTCACTCTTACCTGCTTTATAAAAAAAAATCGTTTTACATGTAGTAAAAAGAAAATACAAAAAATCCCCATCTCTATTGTGAAATTGTTCATTTTCTAAAATTTAAAAAATATTAAATTGAGTATTTAGCTTGCGTAGCACAACGGGTGTCCATCTTGAGACAATATTGCCCTTAGAGCGACATTACTAGCATCCGTTTGTAGCACAAAGTGCTTTTGAAAATTTGGATATTTTAAAATTGGGTTATTTGTTATAAGTTGTTTTAATGTATTGAAACTATAAGGATTATTACTACTGCTGCAGTTGTCATTATGGTCCCAACTTAATTTCTTGCGATCACTGACCCAATGTTATTTTGTATTTCTTCGTTTATTGTTATATGGTCTTCGGTTTTGCTGTTTAGCATGGTTAAGTTGTATATTGTTGACGCAGTTTGGTATTATCATCTGTCTTTTCAGTTTTAATGTTGTTTTTGCTTTCGTATTTTCAGTTCGTTTTCGATATTGGTTATTTCTTCCCCGAGCTCAATGCTGCCCGAAGGCACCATTTCTAAGCCATTCAAATGGACATGACTTAACACTTGGTCAGTGTCGAGGCCTATCTAAAACCTCTGCCATGCTATAGGGAATGGCACCCGGTTGCAATGCAACTCCACACCGGGGGAATAAATTCCCCCTAAGTAGATATTGACAGTAAGAATCTCGTTAATCCATTCATGCACGTCACTAAGTAGATGACGAGGCATTTTGCTATTTTTTTTTTTTTAAGAGGTGATCTTCGGAGAAAATACATTTACGCACAACGTGTGGGACCCACTAAAACCTGACCACCTCCCTTATTGCGCGAGTTATACTTCAGGGATGTCCTGGTCCAACGATACAGTTCCAGTTCCAGCACCAAGATTTTTTAATGAAAAATGAAATGAATTTTTGAATGAAAATGACTTGACACAATAAAGTTTGAATTGCAATTGAATTTTATTTTTTCCGAATTTTATATTGCACATGAAAAATAGCTACAGAGGGCTTACAAAAATGAATACTCAGCAAAATATACATACAGTGAATTTTAATGTAAACAAAGATTGTGAAATGAGTATTCAGTACATTAAATATTTGGACAAGCAAAAAGGAATTTATACATTGTAAGCAAAAATGAGAGATTGTGAAAGTTAAAGTTAGTGCCCTCTGTAACTTGTTGTTGTCGGAGTATCAAATTTAATATTGTATGTTATGATGGTGCCGGAGTGTTAGGGTTGGTAACTCCTCCCCCCTTGGAATAAAGCGACGGCCAAAAGGAGTTGGTCGGTGCTGTCTGCTCTTTGCTGGATGTGATGTACGTGGTTTTTATTTTAAAAATGCAAATCAGGACTAGAATGATTCCAAAAGCCAAGCTGGAGATCGTTGAATAGTTTAATATGTATTGTATATCTGTGCGTTTATTCAATGTCTCTATTTTATCATTATGTAGAAATTGATATTGTCGAAGTTTTTCAAGTGTTAAAGTTTCGATGGTGTTCACTGTTTCCACTGGAATATTTGGAGATGGCATGACATAAACTTCATCCCAATAGGTGTTGGTGTTGCCCACGTATGTTATTCCATTGATCTCCACCTGACAGTTTTTGTAGTAGATTAACAGTGTACCTTCTACTGTTATGTGTGAATGTTTTCTGCAAGTGGATTTTATTAGTAAATTCTTTACATTTAACAAAAGTATGTAGTTGGGTTCAGGTTGTTTTATATCTGTAACCCTTCCAATGTCCAGCAAGGAACAGTTGGCTTTTTCATTTGAAAGCAGACGGCCGATACATGTTGATAATGTGATGTCTTCTGGAGCTGTAGGGCTTCTGCAGTAGAATGTATCTTCTATTTTTGTGCATGGTGTATCAAAGTATTGAATGTGAAATTCATTGTAAATAACGTATGGCTCAGTATTAATTACCTTTGTTTCGTTTATTGGCAGTGGGATAATGTGCAAAAAGTGATAAAATTCGCTTGATAAAATTGGGATTTGTACATTAAATATTATTTGTGAATGGTTATAATATGCTTGTAATGCTAGCAACTCATAGACATGCTCTTCTGAGATTAATGTTATATTTTGGTTTTCAAGATTTATTTTAATTTCCTGAATCTCCGCTGGGCTCAAAATAAGTTTTGAAATAACGTTCAGTCTGGCCAGAACTATAGACTCAGCTATATCTGTTATATGATTGTTTAGCAAATCTAAATTGTAATTGATTTGGTTCAAATATTGCGTCTCCAATATCATATCGTGATTCGCTTTGATTACAAATTCTGAGCGTTCTGCTCTTGTTTTTAAAAATTGTTGTATTTTGGCCTGTTCATTATTGATGTGGTCAGTTATGTTGTTAAATCGTTTAATCATCTGTACATTAAGACTGTTTTGATTGTTTATTGTATTTTGAATTTGTTGTCCTGTGTTTTTAAGAATGTCTATTTGTTGGTTGATGTTATGTGCGTCCACTGTGTCCATATTGCCTGTGATGAATTTAATAGCTGTACCCAAACCATTTATTAGTCCTCTTTTAGTTCGTTTTAAAGGATTTAATGTTAAAAGTCTTGAATTTAGTTCCCTCAATTTTAATTTTGTCACCTCCAGGGCTGGTTGTAAATCGGTATATTTTTCGAATGTTGTTAATGTACCAGTGATTTCGTTAATATTGTCTTTGTATCGGTCTAAGTCAACAATATGTATTAGGTTATTGAACCCCACAATATTTCTCGCAGGACCAAGTCTGAGTGGTATGATATTGTGGCTTTTTGACAGATCTCGTATTTCAAATTGTTGTGCCCATATTGTAGAAATTCTGAAAATTATGTATATTATTTTTTTTTTTTTTTTTTTTTTTTATTTAATTATGTGTAGGTGTTTAATTTATTTTTGTTTGTGCTTTGGTGAACCTGTTGTACTATTATTTCAGTACTCTATGTGTCATAGGACAGGTTTTCTTTTTATGTTTCCTTAAACAGCCCGTTGTACTATCGTATCAGTACTCTATGTGTCATAGGACGGATCTGAATAAGTACTCCCTTTTTTTTTTTTTTTTTTTTTTTTTTTTTTTTTTTTTTTTTTTTTGAATTGCTGTCCTAATCGAACCTCTATGCTGATATGCCCTCAGCACTCCTCGTCTCAATGAGCTCACAAAAAGTGTTATGAGGTTTCAGTTTCTAGTGAAACTTATGTACTATCATATCAGTACTCTCAGCCCATGAAACTAAGACGGATTCGGTTTCGGAATATATATGTAAGGAAAAGAGGAAAAATGTTTTAAATTTTTCTGACTACTAGATTAAAATGTTATTTTATAAATTTGGAATAATTTGATTATCCTGTTGAAACCACTCGCTTTTTCCTTCTAAGTTTTGATTTGTGCAATTTCTGTTGCTTTGTTGTAAGTAACGTTACTTTCTCGTTTCTGTGAACACGGTGCCGGGAGAATCTGGGCGTAATTTTATTTCTACGATTTTCTTTACGATATATTTGTTCTCCTATTTGCAATTCTTCAGGAGGTTCCCTGGTTTCGTTTAGTTTTTCTATCCTATTATTTATTAAAATTTCGGCTTTGTCTTTTAAATTTGAGTATAGTTGGGAGCGGAAAATATTGAGTTTTCGCAAATATTCGTGTTGGTCGTTAGCAACAAATTGGTTGTTGAATTCTGGTGACCTGCCATGGAAAACTTCGAAAGGCGTGAGCTTTGTAGCCGAGTGAATTGCATTATTGTAAGTAATGAAAGTTTCGGTCAAAATATCTTCGTGATTCAAATCTAACTTATTTTCCTTCCGTTTTTCTAGGATGATTCTATAAATCTCTGTTAACGTTGAGTGAAGTCGCTCAACCGGAGAGTTACTACTACTACTTTGGAAAGATGTGTGGTGTACTTCTATATCGTATTGCTTGCAAAAGTCAATGAAGATCGCAGACTTGAATTCAACTCCTTCGTCACAAACAATTTTTTGTGGTACACCATAGGTACTTATAAAAGCTCTTAATGCTTTTATTACTGAAATACTTTGCCTTGTTGGGATAGAGAATCCTGATGCGAATTTGGAGAATTTATCTATTATAGTTAATATGGTGTTGTTATTAATGAAGTATATGTCAATATGTAGGATTTCAAGTGGTTTGGAAGGGTTTTCTGGAATTTCGTAAAAAGGTTTTGGAGGGTGTCTATCATATTTGAGGGTTTGGCATTTGTCACATATGTTTATAAATTGCGTGATTCTAGATTTCATGAATGGGAAGTAATATTGTCTCTTTAAGTGCGCAAGAGTTTCGTCTATCCCTCTATGATTGCTATTTTCATGGTATTCTCTAATAATTCTTTCTTGCTCCTCATTTTCTTTTACGTCCTGTACCATTTGCAAACATCTTATAATGCGAAAAGTTTTGTTATTTAAGAATAAATTTGAATATACTGTCTGAATTATTCCGAATGTCCCTTCGTCCGTGAATATTGCTGTTAGTTTATTTGGTGTAAGGTGTTTTTTTAAAATGTCTAACACTGTTTGTTCTGTAAATGTTCGTGATATAACTGTTCGTCTAAGTTTGTTTCTAAAAGGAATTTCTGTAATTGTTGTGGCTTCTCTATTTTCAATCTTTAGTATAAGTTGTAAACTAAATTCATTTAATGGTTTTGTTGATATTATGATTTCATCATTAAGACCTTGATCGGTAGGTTGCACGATTGCTTCTTCTATGGTTTCGTCAGTACTTTGATTAAGATTCAGTTCAGTTGGTTTCGGGAATGGTTGTGGATCATTAATCTTGATTCGACTAAGGGCATCAGCGTTAGAATTAAGCTTACCTGCCTTATAAATTATCTCATAGTCATATTCTTCTAATTTAAGCCTCCAACGAATTAATTTCGAATTTGGCTCCCTCAGACTCATTAACCAAGTAAGTGGGCGATGATCTGTGATAATCTTGAATTTTCGACCATAGAGGTAGGGTCTAAAATACCGCGTAGCCCAAACAATTGCGAGGAGTTCTTTTTCTATTGTTGAGTAATTTTGTTCTGCGTCACTCAAAGTTCTGCTTGCATACCATATTGGTTTATCGTTCCCGATAGGACCTTGAGACAGAACGGCCCCCAAAGCGATATTACTTGCATCTGTCGTTAAAACGAAGGGTTTGGTAAAGTCTGGGTATTGTAATATAGGATCATTCTGAAGAATAGTTTTACAAGCGTCAAAAGTTTCAATATACTGTTTTGTCATTTTGATAGACCTTCCTTTCTTTAAACATTCTGTTAATGGTTTTGTAAGGTGGGCAAAACCTTTGATGAATTTCCTATAGTACCCTAGAAGTCCTAAGAAAGACTTAATCTCTTTTTGTGTTTTTGGTATTGGGAAATTCTTAATGGCGTGAATTTTATCGGGGTTAGGTTTTACCCCATCCGTGGAAACTATATGTCCCAAAAAAGCTACTTCTTTGTGTAAAAACTCTGATTTATCCATTTGGATCTTGAAGTTTGATTCCCTTAATCTGTCGAAAACTTCTTTGAGGCTGGTTATGTGTTCTTGTAAGGAAGTGGAATATATGATAATATCATCAAGATAAACAAGACATGTTTTCCCTTGTAGGTCTTTTAGGACATTGTCCATGACCCTTTGGAATGTAGAAGGGGCATTTTTCAGCCCAAATGGCATTCTGATATATTCATAGTGACCGTTCTCAACGGTAAACGCTGTTTTTACAATGTCCGACGATTTCATCTCTATTTGATGAAATCCGCTAGCCAAGTCTAAAGTTGAAAAATACATACATTTCCCAAGTTTGTCTAATATTTCGTTTATATTTGGTATTGGGTAACGGTCAGCTATCGTTTTCTCATTTAATTTGCGATAGTCAATAACTAATCGCCACTTTTGCATACCACTTGAATCTTTCTTTTTTGGAACTACCCACACAGGTGAGCTCCAGGGTGAATAACTGGGTCTTATGATTCCCTGTTCTAACATTTTACTTATCTGAGATCTAACCTCCTCTTTATGGACATAGGGATATCTGTATGATTTTGTAAATATTGGTACGTTGTCAACAGTCGGAATTGAATGTTTTATTTGATTAGAAAAAGTAAGTGGTTGGTCTTCACCGAAAAATATGTCCTTATAATTTCTGCACAATTTTAACAATTGTGTAGATTCTTCCGAATTAAGGTGGGATGTACGGATTACATCAGAAATGTCACAACAACTTTCTTGAACGTTGGTATTAATATTAAATACATTGATTTCAGTGTACTCTGTTGCATCGTAGACCTTACATTTAAGTGGTTGTTCTATTATCATTGGTATAGTGATGTCAGAACCATTTAATATCTCTACTTGGGCAAACCAGTTTCTTACTGCATATAGTCCTTCTGAAATGTATAGGTTAGAGTCGATTTTAGTTTTTTGCAAGTAAGCGTCACCGTTTTGAATGTCAACGGGAACCTTTACTATCTGTTTGGAATGAGGTGGAATGAGTATTTTGCCTGATGTGAGATTAGGTTTAAATTGTAATATTAAAGTTGAGTTTTTTGTAAACAATTTGTTTGTACTTAAGTCTATTTTTGCACTTAATTTGCTTAGTGTGTCTACTCCAAATAGTCCATCAAAGTAGTCGTGAAAGTCGAATAGGAGGAAGTCTAACTGACCATCTTGCTTAAATTCTTCAAATATTGGTAGTTGTGCTTTTTGATTTAGTGTATATTTGTGTAAAACTGTCGTTATAGTAATGGGATTGCATGATAATTTTTCTGAAGGATGTATAAATACTGGATTTATAAATGAGGAAGATGCCCCCGTATCGATCAAGAATTTTAATGGTCTACCGAAAGGTGACGAAATATTTATGTATGGTAGTATCGTTCCGTGTTTGTTGACTTCTATATACCCTGTTGGTTTGTGGAGGCTAAGTATGGAAAATTTTGTGTCTCGTCTTCTATCATATTTAGGTTCTCTTCCTGGTGTTGCGTCGTATTATCTTGTACTTGGTTTATGTTGTGCAACTCATTATTGTTATGTCTGGTGAATGTTGTCCTGTTATCGTTATAAGTAGGGTTAGTACGTTGTGCTGCTGGCGTTCTAAACTTTGAGAAATTTGTATTTGAGTTTGTATTTGAATTTGTATTTCTAAAATCTGGTCTTGTATATGGAACAAGAGTGTTATTATTTGGAATACGATTCAAGTTCTGTGAGTTTTTATTTGTATATTGATTATGATAAGTCAGTTGTTGTCTTGTGTTCTGTTGGGGTTGGTATCTATTTTGTTGATAACTTATATCACGAAAGCGTTGAGTCTGGTAAGGTCTATTTACAGGGAATGATCGTGGTTGAAATTGCATATAGTTAATGTTCTGTTCTTTGATGCAATTTACTAATGCTTCTGGTAGGGATTCGGGGCGCATTGCTCGGATAATCGGTCCTAGGGGATCGTTTAACCCTGCTAAGAATGAGTTTAAACACATTTCGGTAAATAAGTCTTTTTTAGCATTAACGACATTCATGTCGTTCTCATGGATAAGCATATTGTTGGTTAGTGTGGATTGAATCTCTACTATTTCTGAATAAAATTGCTCAACTGTCTTATTATTTTGTCTGAGGTTATGCAAATCTCTGATAAGGGAGGTTTCCGTCCTTTTGTCGGAGTAGTGCAAAATAAGCGTATTTTTAATTTCGTCCCAGTTAAGTGAAACACCATGCATATTTAGGATTTCGTTTGCTTTGCCTGTAATTTTATTTCTTATGGCACGTAGTAAGATTTGCCCATAAGGAGTTGCGTCAGTTCCTTTTATGAATAGTAAGATTTCCTCGACATTATTTAGAAATCCATGCAACTGTTTGTTATTCCCGTCAAAGGTAGGTAAGTCTTTTATAATATCCGGGATGCGAAGAGAATTAAAAAGATGTTCATGGGATGTTGAAGAAGATGGAGTATTGCTACTACCGGCTCCTAAATTTAGGGTTGAAGTTGTATTTGAACTAGTAGACATTGTGTCTAGTGTTCCTAAAGTTTCAAATTCTTCGGTAATGACGGATTGTTTTGCTGTGAACAATCGCAATGAAAATCGCCGCGGCTTATCTCTATTTTTCGGCATATGCAAGCAAAACAATTGCTGTTAAAATTATTTCACAACGAAATCACAAGGCACCAAGGAAAATATTCGAGTAACGAGAAGAGAAGGAAAGAAAAACCCAGCAGATTCAACAAAATGTTTTTCTTTTGCACAAAATTACTTCTTTCAAAAGAATCTACAACCAATGCACAAAATCAAGAATAACTGTTTCCTCCTTTTTCACATACATATATATATTTCTTTATTGTACCTTGATTTCCTTTTTTTTTTATGATAATATTCTTTTCTATTTGTTAAATTATTGTATCTATTACAAATGAAGAAGTCTAGCAGCACATTATAGTACAAATTATCAAGGAACGAATTTAAATTTCACTTTTGTTATATTTTATACAAAGGAAACACTGAGCACACACTTATATGTAATTGGAAAATTCAATACTTGACTCACATATTAAAGATGAATAAAGCCCTTATTTCCATTATTTTGCAGAAGTGTAGGTTCTGTTGTGCGACTGCGCCAGTTATACTTCAGGGATGTCCTGGTCCAACGATACAGTTCCAGTTCCAGCACCAAGATTTTTTAATGAAAAATGAAATGAATTTTTGAATGAAAATGACTTGACACAATAAAGTTTGAATTGCAATTGAATTTTATTTTTTCCGAATTTTATATTGCACATGAAAAATAGCTACAGAGGGCTTACAAAAATGAATACTCAGCAAAATATACATACAGTGAATTTTAATGTAAACAAAGATTGTGAAATGAGTATTCAGTACATTAAATATTTGGACAAGCAAAAAGGAATTTATACATTGTAAGCAAAAATGAGAGATTGTGAAAGTTAAAGTTAGTGCCCTCTGTAACTTGTTGTTGTCGGAGTATCAAATTTAATATTGTATGTTATGATGGTGCCGGAGTGTTAGGGTTGGTAACTCGCGCTTATGGGACGCGTACCCTTTAAGGGATTTCTAACCATCCAAATCACCTCGTCTATTACGAGCAGTTGCCGTGTCGGTCCTGGCGTTGAAAACCCGCCAGCAAGCTATGGTCCCTATGGATATTATTTTTCGATCACTGTATCTTATGTAACCAAGATCCCGCCCGGATTCAGCCGATTCCTGGGACCAAATACCCCTCCAATTGAGGGTAATTGCTGTTGTTAATACAGCGTCACTATTACATTTTTCTATAATCTTTTGGACCAGGTCCTCATTACCTGCATAATACTGAACTTCTCTCTATTGGCCCGGTTAAGGTTAATCGAATCGCCTCTTACTCTATTATTAACGATGTTCTGTTCATGGTCGCGACCAAATCTGAGTTCGAAACAGGTCTGAGAGACGTGATTGAGTGTTTCCACCCGCCCACATCCCGCTCTGTAGAAACGATCTCTTCGCCTGACTCTGCCTGTCCTCGCACTAGTCGGGAGGGCATTAATACGAGTCTTGACGCAACTGATAAAATCGCGACCACTCAGCAAACGATTTCCTTCACCAACCCAATTGTGCTGGCCTTTGACTTTAGTAGATGTTTGAAGTCCTATGCCATCGAATTTGCCATATAATTGTTTTGCCCAGAATGAGTCGACGTGGTGCCTACTCCTAAGAATGGATCCAGACTCACTCAACCGCGTCTTGGACAGAACTATTTCGCGATCCAAGTATTCACAAACAGTACGGTATCTTAAATATGAACCTTTGGGCTGGGGCTCGCCACCGTACTGATGCTATACCCAGACTACCATCGGAAACACGTGCATGAAAGTACGCGTAGAGCATTCAGTTGGGAGTCGCATCCATGTCCTAACGTGACATCTCACACACTTGTCTATCGATTTCAAGTATCCCATCTTAACTTGCCCAAGAACAAGTGGATATACTATCTTGGGAATGATCTTAGTCCTCAGTGCCCAAAGGCGCTGTTGAGGTTTCAGTGGAGCACTCTTAATTTTAGCAAGAATACCATTTAGTTCTTCCCGACTTTCCAGTTTTGTGCGACCTTTAGCATCGAACGTTATTCCAAGATATTTAAACCTGTCAGTCCTTTTCAATGGGGGAACGCAGGTGTTATCAATGTTAAAATGGCATTCTACTTCCACTGCAGTTTTTTTCTGTTTTCCAAGGCCTATGATAGCCAGAGTTGAACATTTGTCCACATGGGGTTTTAGACCACATTGGCCCAGGAATCCCACCACATAGTCTATGAGTCTTTGCAGTCCGACTTTTGTTGTAGCAAGAAGCGTCAAATCAATCAAGCGAACGAAATGACATTTACTCTTAAACCTTCTAGATCTACCCCGATGTCTTGGGGAGCTTGCTTCAACATTTCGTCTATTAAGCAATTGAAAAATATGGGGGGGAGGGGCTCACCTTGCTTTTCACCACATAACGGATGTATTGCATTAGACTCCCAACCCCCATGCTGCAAAGTGGTGGAAAACCTTTAGTCTGTAGAGCTGATTTTAGTGCTTCTACAGTAACAGAATCAAAAGCTTTCGCCATATCCAATTGGGCCAGAACAAACTCTTATGGTTATCATGATGGTATTTTTTTTTTTTTTTTTTTTTTTTTTATTGATCAATACTCAGACAACTATACAGTTGGTATAAGAGTAGTTTAAAAAAGAGAAATTTTAAGATAATAATGTAACAAATGAATTACTTATTGCAATTTTAACTATATACAACATTAAATTAACTATATACAACTTTAAATTTCTAAATTTTTTACATAATTCTTTAAATTTTTCTTGAAATATGCTAAATTATTGCTATTCGATAAATTTGTTGGTAACATATTAAAAACTTCAATTGCAGTGTTCAGTAGACCATATCTGTTTCTATTAGTCCTTGATTTTATTGTTCTGATTCTGGAGTGTCTTCTGGTGTAGTAACTATGATAGTAAGATCCAAAAAAAAGGTGTTGTCAGTGCATCCATCTGTTGCAATAAAAGCTCTCTGCTTCGGATCCAGCACGATGGACTTTAAACGGTTGGCAAAAACCCTGTGAAATGTTCGCAGCAGAGTAGAGGACACAATTATTGGTCTAAATTTTCCGGGATCAGTGACCCCCCCCCCCCACCGATTTTGGTATTAGGACAATACGACTCTCCTTCAACCTCAGAGGGATATCCCCGAGCCACATAAAAATATTAAAAATTCTTGTTAAAACCTCTACTGGAACCTTCCTCAAGGCCTTTACAACCAGGCCATCAGGCCCTGGTGCAGAACTGTTAGGTGGAATTGCCTTCTTTACCTCCTCCGCTTTGATCGGGTGCCAAGTACTATGCAAGACTGTCTCAGCGGGAGGAAGTTCGGACGCGGTTTTTAAATTTCTAGTCATTGTAGCTGACCAGTATGGAACCATAACCTCCATGGGGACCGGTTTCTCCCTTTCCAGTTGGTCGAAGAGAATCCTGTCCACACATTGGCTTGGGTTTTTACCCCACATTTTCTGCACCAGAGCATATTTTTACCTCCATGGGGACCGGTTTCTCCCTTTCCAGTTGGTCGAAGAGAATCCTGTCCACACATTGGCTTGGGTTTTTACCCCACATTTTCTGCACCAGAGCATATTTTTGCCTTCTCTTTTGCCGATTACTAGTTATCACTGCAGCCAAGGGTGTTTTGACTGCTTCCGTTTGACCGGAAATATTTTGTCTATATATATATTGCAATCTCTGACAAGACATCTGCCCTTTAGATCTCACCATCAGTACCATATTCGAATTTTTAGTTGTATCGTTTCTTTAGTATATTTTCTATTTATTGACTTTTTAATATTTGTTTTTATTTTTGCTACTTCATTATAAATTTCTTGTAGCTCATCCATACGAAAATGTGTAAGATTTTGTTTTCTTTTTATATTTTATAATTCTTTTTTATATTTATGTATTCTGAACCCTGTTTATATGTTTCATTACATATTTCTTACAGTATTGATTAATTTTATAACCTAAATATAAAATTACTATTATAATTAGGATGGTGATTATTGCTGTGGTTGCTACGGCTCTTACGTCGGTTCTTGTCACTACGGAGTCTATGTTGTTTTCGATGACTTCATTCACAGTAATTTGATCCTGGTTTTTGTTGTTCAGCATTGTAATATTGTAGATGGCTTGGAGGTAGGGATATGGGAACATGTGCTTTTAGTTGATTATTTTCTATTGTTGTTTGCGATTTTGAATTTTAAGTCTTTCAGACGCTGTATGTATTCGTATCTCTGGGGTCCTTTTGTGATATGTATTAGCGAATATATTTCTGCTAGTTCTCGTCGCTCTTTTACTTTCCTTCCTCCTCTTGGTCTTCTTGGTTTAATTTGTTCTATAGATTTTTTATTTTCTGCTCTAATCTGTTGTCGTTCCTTGTATTGTTCTATGGTTAATCTTTTTGGTCCAGCGGTAGATGGGGTTGGTATATATATTGGTGTTGGCTCTATTGTTGTCGCCTCGGCTCCTTGTCCAACTGCTCAAACAGGTTGTTGAGTTCTTCTTCGTTGTACATTAGTTTTATTTTTTTTGATGATTTTAGAGTTTTATGATGATCTTGTGGCTTCTGGGTTGACGTCTCGTCTGGATTTTTTTGCTCTTTTCCCTTTGTTGATCGTCTCTGTAAGTGGGGTTTTCAGTTGTTTGTTTCTGCACACTGCAAAATTTCCTGTGTTTTGTTAAAAATGTCCTGATGGGAGTCTAGATGTTCTTCTAGAGATGTTGTTGCGCCTTCGCAGATAAAACAGAGTTTGGTTTCCTCTTTTGGTGTCTCGTTGTTCATCTGTGGTGTTCGCAGGATCGCCATATGGTGTCTTTATTAGGTTGTTTTGTTTTGTAGAGAAGATTTTGTGTATATGGCGCACACGCCTTTTAATGTCAGCTAAAGAGCTTTTTGGATGTTGAAAATAAAATACGGCTGTCTTCAGCTCATGTCATTCAAGATCAATTTATTTTGGTAAAATCATAAGTATTTATACAAAATTTAATGAGTGACTTAAAAATTTGTGGCTCACTATTTTTCCAGTTTTTCCAATGCTCCAAATAAAATTGAGCACTGGATTAGCAACACAAACAAATCACAACAAAATCTACCAATCAAAATTTGAGTAATTTTGATTAGGTGATTTTAACAAAAACCGATTTGTTTCCCACATTTTAATGTAAACAAAATTCATTTCACACGTTTCGTATTCACAGCCTTTGCAGCATAACATAAACAAATCATACAGTCGTTAGGCCGTAATCCGAATCCTGCACTTGTTACATAACGTGCACATGGCTAAGCCATGTGAGTGCACTACATTAAGTGCGCTTAGACGCCACGCTTATCTCTATGTAGCATGCGCTAGTGCAATATGATTCTGTCACAAATTTACTACGTTTGTTTATGTTACGTTGATTTAGGTCTTGTCCGTGTTAATGAACTTAAACTGTGTGAAGGACAAATGTTTGTGTGGTCAGTGGATAAGTGTAAGATAGAAGTGTTGAATGATGTGGGATCACTACACTAACATAGTGACGAAAATACTCGGTACTTGGGATTGTGGAGTAAAGTTTATTAGGGGATAGGGAACACAAATTATTAGTAAAACTTCACAATTGTTCATTGTGATTTTCTACGGTACGTTGTATACAGTGTAGCAACTAAATTTAGTAATAAATAAAACATCAGGTTTTGTTTTAAATTCTTTTTCTTTTCAGATTTTTTTTTATTTACCGAAAAAACAAATCTAAAACCCTGTGACGAAATTACTCGGTACTTGGGATTGTGGAGTAAAGTTTATTAGTGGTTAGGGAACACAAATTATAAGTGAAACTTCACAATTGTGCATGGTGATTGTCTACGGCAAGTTGCATTCACTGTAGCATGAGGTTTTGTTTTAAATTCTTTTTCTTTTCAGGTTTTTTTTTTTAATAAAAAAATCATAAATCCTATGTTTCTAACATAGTGACGAAAATACTCCGTACTTGGGATTGTGGAGTAAAGTTAATTAGTTTTTAGTGAGCACAAATTATAAGTGAAACTTCACAATTGTTCATTGTGATTGTCTACGGCAAGTTGCATTCACTGTAGAAAATAAATTTAGTAATAAATAAAACATCAGGTTTTGTTTTAATTCTTTTTCTATTCAGGTTTTTTTTTTTAATAAAAAAATCATAAATGCTGTGTTTCTAACATAGTGACGAAAATACTCGGTACTTGGGATTGTGGAGTAAAGTTTATTAGTGGTTAGGGAACACAAATTATTAGTGAAACTTCACAATTGTGCATAGTGATTGTCTACGGCAAGTTGCATTCACTGTACCATGAGGTTTTGTTTTAAATTCTTTTTCTTTTCAGGTTTTTTTTTTTTTTTTTAATAAAAAAATAAAAGTGCTGTGTTTCTAACATAGTGACGAAAATACTCGGTACTTGGGATTGTGGAGTAAAGTTTATTAGTTGTTTAGGAACACTAATTATTAGTAAAACTCCACAATTGTGCATAGTGATTGTCTACGGCAAGTTGCATTCACTGTACCATGAGGTTTTGTTTTAAATTCTTTTTCTTTTCAGGTTTTTTTTTTTTTTTTAATAAAAAAATAAAAGTGCTGTGTTTCTAACATAGTGACGAAAATACTCGGTACTTGGGATTGTGGAGTAAAGTTTATTAGTGGTTAGGGAACACAAATTATTAGTGAAACTTCACAATTGTGCATAGTGATTTTCTACGGCAAGTTGCATTCACTGTACCATGAGGTTTTGTTTTAAATTATTTTTCTTTTCAGGTTTTTTTTTTTTTTTTAATAAAAAAATAAAAGTGCTGTGTTTCTAACATAGTGACGAAAATACTCGGTACTTGGGATTGTGGAGTAAAGTTTATTAGTTGTTTAGGAACACTAATTATTAGTAAAACTCCACAATTGTTCATTGTGATTTTCTACGGCAAGTTGCATTCAGTGTAGCAACTAAATTTAGTAATAAATAAAACATCAGGTTTTGTTTTAAATTCTTTTTCTTTTCAGATTTTTTTTTTCGGTAAAAAAAGCTTCTCTGTCCTTCGAGTACATACCAATTGAGCGTCCTTGTGTTATGTAAGATTCGAACGCGTCCGAGTAAAATCTCTTCCTTTTCCCAGAGAATACGATTCCGTTCAACAGCATTGGGGTTAATGTGGACGAATTAGGATTCATGTTTGCTGCTGCCATTCTTGAAAATGCCACGTGAATAATAGGGGTAAAATGTTGTGAAACTGAATCACTTGCGTCTTTAAAGGTATCCGCAAAATCTCTGCGTTTGTTCCAGATCTTACAAGTTGTCATGCCTCCCAATATACCTAAATCTTCAGTCGAAGTTCCAAACATTGCATGGAAAACAATTTGTGATATTCTGGAAGAATCCCCATTAGCTTTTAGCGGTAAAAAAAAAATCTAAAATCATGTGTTCCTAACATAGTGACGAAAATACTCGGTACTTGGGATTGTGGAGTAAAGTTTATTAGGGGTTAGCGAACACAAATTATTAGTGAAACTTCACAATTGATCATTGTGATTGTCTACGGCAAGTTGCATTCATAAAAAAATCATTATTAGTGAAACTTCACAATTGTTCATTGTGATTTTCTACGGCAAGTTGCATTCACTGTACCATGAGGTTTTGTTTTAAATTCTTTTTCTTTTCAGGTTTTTTTTTTTAAATAAAAAAATAAAAGTGCTGTGTTTCTAACATAGTGACGAAATTACTCGGTACTTGGGACTGTGGAGTAAAGTTTATTAGTGGTTAGGGAACACTAATTATTAGTGAAACTTCACAATTGTTCATTGTGATTGTCTACGGCAAGTTGCATTCATAAAAAAATCATTATTAGTGAAACTTCACAATTGTTCATTGTGATTTTCTACGGCAAGTTGCATTCACTGTAGCATGAGGTTTTGTTTTAAATTCTTTTTCTTTTCAGGTTTTTTTTTTTTAAATAAAAAAATAAAAGTGCTGTGTTTCTAAAATAGTGACGAAATTACTCGGTACTTGGGACTGTGGAGTAAAGTTTATTAGTGGTTAGGGAACACGAATTATTAGTGAAACTTCACAATTGTTCATTGTGATTTTCTACGGCAAGTTGAATTCACTGTAGCATGAGGTTTTGTTTTAAATTCTTTTTCTTTTCAGGTTTTTTTTTTTCGTAGAAAAAATCTAAAACCCTCTGTTTCTAACATAGTGACGAAAATACTCGGTACTTGGGATTGTGGAGTAAAGTTTATTAGTGGTTAGGGAATACAAATTATAAGTGAAACTACACAATTGTTCATTGTGATTGTCTACGGCAAGTTGAATTCACTGTAGCATGAGGTTTTGTTTTAATTCTTTTTCTATTCAGGTTTTTTTTTAAATAAAAAAATGATTATTAGTGAAACTTCACAATTGTTCATTGTGATTTTCTACGGCAAGTTGAATTCACTGTAGCATGAGGTTTTGTTTTAAATTCTTTTTCTTTTCAGGTTTTTTTTTTTTTAAATAAAAAAATAAAAGTGCTGTGTTTCTAACATAGTGACGAAATTACTCGGTACTTGGGACTGTGGAGTAAAGTTTATTAGTGGTTAGGGAACACGAATTATTAGTGAAACTTCACAATTGTTCATTGTGATTTTCTACGGCAAGTTGAATTCACTGTAGCATGAGGTTTTGTTTTAAATTCTTTTTCTTTTCAGGTTTTTTTTTTCGTAAAAAAAATCTAAAACCCTCTGTTTCTAACATAGTGACGAAAATACTCGGTACTTGGGATTGTGGAGTAAAGTTTATTAGTGGTTAGGGAACACAAATTATAAGTGAAACTACACAATTGTTCATTGTGATTGTCTACGGCAAGTTGAATTCACTGTAGCATGAGGTTTTGTTTTAATTCTTTTTCTATTCAGGTTTTTTTTTTTTAAATAAAAAAATGATTATAAGTGAAACTTCACAATTGTTCATTGTGATTTTCTACGGCAAGTTGCATTCACTGTAGCATGAGGTTTTGTTTTAATTCTTTTTCTATTCAGGTTTTTTTTTTAAATAAAAAAATGATTATTAGTGAAACTTCACAATTGTTCATTGTGATTTTCTACGGCAAGTTGAATTCACTGTAGCATGAGGTTTTGTTTTAAATTCTTTTTCTTTTCAGGTTTTTTTTTTTTTAAATAAAAAAATAAAAGTGCTGTGTTTCTAACATAGTGACGAAATTACTCGGTACTTGGGACTGTGGAGTAAAGTTTATTAGTGGTTAGGGAACACGAATTATAAGTGAAACTTCACAATTGTTCATTGTGATTTTCTACGGCAAGTTGAATTCACTGTAGCATGAGGTTTTGTTTTAAATTCTTTTTCTTTTCAGGTTTTTTTTTTTCGTAAAAAAAATCTAAAACCCTCTGTTTCTAACATAGTGACGAAAATACTCGGTACTTGGGATTGTGGAGTAAAGTTTATTAGTGGTTAGGGAATACAAATTATAAGTGAAACTACACAATTGTTCATTGTGATTGTCTACGGCAAGTTGAATTCACTGTAGCATGAGGTTTTGTTTTAATTCTTTTTCTATTCAGGTTTTTTTTTTAAATAAAAAAATGATTATTAGTGAAACTTCACAATTGTTCATTGTGATTTTCTACGGCAAGTTGAATTCACTGTAGCATGAGGTTTTGTTTTAATTCTTTTTCTATTCAGGTTTTTTTTTTAAATAAAAAAATCATAAATGCTGTGTTCCTAACATAGTGACAAAAATACTCGGTACTTGGGATTGTGGACTAAAGTTTATTAGTGGTTAGGGAACACAAATTATTAGTAAAACTTCACAATTTTTCATTGTGATTTTCTACGGCAAGTTGCATTCAGTGTAGCAACTAAATTTAGTAATAAATGAAACATCAGGTTTTGTTTTAAATTCTTTTTCTTTTCAGGTTTTTTTTTTTTTCGTAAAAAAAATCTAAAACCCTCTGTTTCTAACATAGTGACGAAAATACTCGGTACTTGGGATTGTGGAGTAAAGTTTATTATTTTTTTAGTCATATGCATTTTATGCATTAGATACTAAAGACTCAAATGTTGCAGTCTGTGGTGGTTTGCCTAGTTCATGGTTTAACTCTATTAATGAAATTGCATTAAGGTCATCACTTAATTTCCCCGTAATCTTTGGTTTCAACTTTTTAACAGCACCAGTACTGGGTGTTGGCCTACTTATTGATGGAACATCCATCCTGTCTGCTATAATCCTTGGTTCTTTTCTCTTCTGCATTAATGCTCCAATAGATTTACCATCTTCATCTGCTGAAACTCAGCCGGGACACCCCCAACAGCAAATGCTGCAAGCTTTCTCATCAAATCAACATTCATTTCCTTCCGTTGTGAGAGACTTAGCTTTGTAGTCTTATTTATGATGCTATCCTTCAAGATTTTAGGGCATTTTGATGTGTCACAAGTTGCAGCAATAGAAATTATAGATTCATTAGAACTATCAAGATGAGCCCCTCCAGACTGGCAGCTCGAATTCACAGCTATGATAGTGTCGCTCAGTGCCACTTTCTTAACAGCTTCTAATGGGTATAGTATTGCTGATAGCTCTTCCATGTTGTGCCTAGAGAAGACACTACCTGCTAATGGTGTTATAACGGGCATATTTTTCTCCACAAATAACCCAGTGTACTTATTTATTATACTCACTGCAATAAGTCCAGCTTGCTTCATTGTCAGTAGCAAATAATTTGTCTTAACCACTGGCTGCTCTATTGGTGGGGATGAGTTCTTGTAGGTGGCTATTATAACCCATTTTGAATCAGCTCCGTTAGTGAATTTTAATTTCCAGGCAATATCATTCATGCCCCTCTTTGTTCCTCGAGATTCAGGAGCAATGTTAAAAAGGACTTTTTCAGCAAAGCCAAGTGATTTTGAACCTGTGTCCCAGTCCTGAACATCATCATAATCAGGGCATATCTTTGCAAACTCAATTGCAAGTGCAGGGTAATCGAACCTAGTTCCAGTTGCCTTTAGTGCAAAATCAGATGGTAACAATTCACTGATTTCTTCATCTACCTTACACTCATGTCTCATACTTTCAGGCATTGTGAATTTCACATTCATGTCTGTAGTCGCAGCCATTTTCGGTTAGTATCTTGTTTATCGTATGAACGAATTCCTCAAGGTGGTGGGCTATTAGCTTGCAATTATCTTCCAAATCTGCCTTTGTTTTTATCTTCAATTTGATCCTATAAGGACTGTAATTGTTGGTTCTGACGTATATATTTTGTCTCTTCAATTAGGACTGGCTTTGGGTATATGAAGCCACAGTTGCAGATATCCTTTTCAACTTGGTACTTCTTATTGTCGACCAACTCTATTTCCAAAAAGTAAATTTTGTTAGTTTTATCTTTATCAAGTTTGATATTGAAGAAATAGTACATTTATTAATAAGCTCCTGCTTGCTGCTGAGTTATGTTAGACTGAAATTGGTTAGGGAACACAAATTATTAGTGAAACTTCACAATTGTTCATTGTGATTTTCTACGGCAAGTTGCATTCACTGTAGGAACTAAATTTAGTAATAAAGAAAACATGAGGTTTTGTTTTAAATTCTTTTTCTTTTCAGTTTTTTTTTTTTTAATAAAAAAATTAAAGACGAAAATACTCGGTACTTAGGATTGTGGAGTAAAGTTTATTAGTGGTTAGGGAACACAAATTATTAGTAAAACTTCACAATTGTTCATTGTGATTTTCTACGGCAAGTTGCATTCACTGTGGAAACTAAATTTATATATTGACAATATAACTAAAGATATATACATAACATATTGATACATGATATGCAATGTGTAGTCAGCATGTTTTGGACTAGATTCTGTTCTAAATGATCGTAAATGAGCTTGTACCACTCTGTTACAGATGTTTGGCTTATGTTAGCTGAAACCACAGTACCAACTGTTTTAGGGTTGTTGCTAACAGTGTTTTTCCACTTGATGCCTGCATTTCGAGTAATAGATGATGGAGTTTGAAATGCGTTACCACTGTTATCAAACATGTCATCAGAGATTAGATATAAATCTTCGGACATTTTAATAGAACAGATCAACCCCAATATGCAATCAGTCATGTTTCCTACAGTATCGTAAATAATATGGAAATCGTAGTCAGACAGGTCGAGCCTTATCTTTGTCATTTTTGAAGAAGAATTTTTGTGTTCAAATAACGATATCTCGATGGTCAGTGACCACTATAAATTTTTTTTCCATATAAGAATTGTTTGAAAAAATTTATTCTCCAATGTAAGCATAGTAAGAATTTTTTTTTCAATAATGGGCTTTTTTAAAATAAATTTTTTTTAAAATTTTACTTGCGTATGATATTGGGAAATCATGTCCAATCTCTCCTTGTGAGAGTACTACTCCTAATGCAAAGTCAGATGCGTCAGATGTAAGAATGAACGGTTTCTCGAAATCTGGGTGATGCAATACTGGTGGATTGATAAGATTTTGTTTAAGAGGATTGAATACTTTGTCGCATTCATCCGACCAGATGAATGGTGTTCCTTTTTTAGTAAGGAATTCAGACACTTGACAGTAGCCGCAAATTCCAGTATAAAACGCCCATAATAGTATGCAACAAATCTTCTTACTTCGTCGGTATTCTTTGGAACAGGATCTTTTAATACAGTTTCACATTTGTAATGATCTGTTTTTAAACCTTTGTCGGCTATTTGATGACCTAGATAAATAACTTCAGTTTTAAAAAACATTTACTAGTATTATTTTTTAAATTGTACTGTTGCAAACGATCGAATACTTTTATTAGATTCTGATTGTTGTGTTTCAATGAACATCCGAAAACAATTACAGTCGTCGGCACAATTATTTTGACAAACGAAAATTCACACTTTTTCTAATTCAACTTTTAATATGCTCTACATATAGTAATGAAATGTTTTTCTTATTAATTTGTAGATAATTTAGAGAAAAAAACATAAAACAATAACAGCTTTTCATGTGTATTCAAAAAGCTACGAATTCAACTTAAATTTAAGCGTTGGCATAAATATTTTGAAAAATTGAAATTGTGTAAAATAAAGACGTAATTCTGTGTTATATGAAAGAAATTAATTAGTAATTAGTAGAAAGTAAAGCCTTCTTTGGCATTAATGACCTTTTGAAGCCGTGTTGGTACCGAATCCACCAAAGATTCAAGAATTTCTGTTGAGACCTCGTTCCAAAGAGTTGACACTTCCAAATGGCTTTTATGTAACGATATATTTCTCTTTCGCTTTATATATGACCACACGTTTTCGATGACATTTAGGTCTGGACTTTGTGGTGGCCAGTCCAGAACATTGACTCCAACATCTCGGAAAAACTTGTTGATCATTTTGCTTTTGTGGCATTGGGCATTATCTTGCTGCATAATAAACGTTTCTCCGATCAATTTATCGCCTGAAGGGAATGTGTGGTTATTCAAAATCATTAGATATTGATCTTGGTTCATGGAACCATCGATCGGCACCAAATCTCCCAAGCCACTGCGAGCAATGCAACCCCAGAACATAACTGAGCCGCCACCATGACTTACTTTTTCGCACACGGGAACACGCTTCTGCTTTTGAGACTTTGGAAGTCTTACGTATATCTTTTTTTTCGAAAAATTGTATTGGAAAGAGCTTTTATCAGTCCAAAGAACGTTCCTCCAAAACTCTTTCGGCTTGTGAACATACTTTTTAGCAAAAGCTAAATGTTTAAGCTGGTTCTGTTGAGATATGTATGGAATCTCTCTTGCTATGTAGGTCTTGAAATCTGCTTCTTTCATTCGTCGCCGAATTGTCCTTTCACTTATGGAATGTTCTGATGTTTTATTCCACTCCTCTGCAGCATCTTTAAGTTTCAATAATGGATCCGCTTTAAGTTTGCGAAAAAGGATTCGGTCTTCGGCAAGAGAAGTTTTGCGTTTAGCACCTGATCGTGGCAAATTTTTCACGTCCTTTTGCTTTTTGAATTTGTTTATTTGATAATGAACTGAAAACGACAAAATTCTTTGCACACGTGTTGTTGTTGATGCGCTCTTCGTATGAAGCATCATTATTGCACCGTTACTTTACTCTGTTAAAGACAATAAACGCCGAAATTCGAGAGTTGAGTTTGTCAAAATAATTGTGCCTTCGACTGTATATCATTTTTTTATTATGTCTTAGTATAATTGAAACAATGATCATAATGTTCACATGTATGTCACGCACATAAACATCATTTTTTTTACATACTAACTTTAAATACCTACATACATAAATGTTAAGAGATTTATCATAATAAGTGCCATTCTAATAGCATGCAGTGATAATATTCTTGCGCTATTTGCTGGCATATCTTCTATAGCATAAAGATCTTGAATAGTAGAGTTGATATTTGTAAATGACTGTGTTGGACTAAAATTTGACAAGCCCGCGTCTCTTACTAACCTTGACATTATAGTAAAATAAACGTCATTTAACTGCGTATTGGCAGTTGAATCATTTCGATCAATTACGTTCCTATGAAAATTACATAACATGTTACCTAAATGTAAATTCCAAGTCATAGGATACTCGGAATTGCATGTACGTAAAGAAATTAGATCACCCATTGCAGCACCCCGCAAAGTAAATGATCCAGTAATTTTGATTATAAAACAGTGACGTATAGTTGATGATGAATCAATGGTTACAGTTATAGTAACACCTAAAGGAACATCAAATTTCCTTGAATTTAACACTATATCGTTACCAGAATTAAAATTAACCTTCCCGGTAAAGTATGAAAATTTAGTTTGTGTTGAAAAATCAGGTATGGCAGTAACACTTGATACAGTTACGCCAGTACCAATAACATCGTTAAATCGCACATTAGTATTTATAGTAATAGTTCCTGCTAAATTAATTTTCTTACAATAAATCCATATCGCATCATCTCCAACAATGTAACCAGATTGTTGTTCTGTGGATGCAGCGGGTTCAAAATTATTTATATTAGTGGTTTGATCACTTGGTCTTAGCACATATTCGCACGGCTGAATTTTAAGCGGAAATCCAGTAGTGGCCAAACCTACTCCCTCACTCAAGAAAGCATTCGTTAACATATACATCGTACTCTGCGTGGCATTAAAAGGTACGGATCTTAGGATTGAATTGAAAGGGTCATTTGTGTAATACGCTGAGCTATTTCCAGAAATATAACGGTCGACGAAGCTGTCTCCATTAATTCTACTAGCCCCTGAAGCGAATTCTGGGGTTGCAATCTTTGCAAACCTTGCTGTATCAGTGAAAAAGCCAAATGCATCGTTGGAAAATACTCTCAACGAATTGAGCATTGAATTTCCATCACAAGGAGATTGTTTCAAAATTTTCATAATTGCAAAACGAAGTTCTGCATTGCCGTTCATTTGAAGGCTATTGCCACTCAGAATTACGGAATAGATTTCCTTCTGAATGACTTGAATTAGGTTGATGGTTGCTCTAAAATCAGCGAGACTCATTGTTAATATAAAAAGATTTTTACTACGTACAGAATTGCTTCAGAATTTAAACCACTCAACGCATGCGTTGGAAACTATTTGATAAAATTTTTAAACTAAATGGTTTGAACTGATAGTGTCCGTTTTGAGTCGAGAATGCAGTCAAAGGTCGGGACTCTTTGCTCAACGGTATTTGCATTCTGTGTAGCAACCTTCATTAGCGGCTAAATTTAGTAAATCATGTTTTTTTTTTTTCATTAAAAATTAATAATAATTATTCTTATATAGTGATCAAAATACATGGTTTTGGGCTTGTGGAGTAAAGTTAATAAGTTGTTTTTTCAGTAGCGATTAAATTTAACATAAAAAAAATTTATTTTTCTTCTTTTACGGCCTTAAAGGACAAATTAGATATAAATTTGTTATAATAGTTTATTTTTCCGATAAATACTTCAATTTCACGAACAGATTGGGGTGTAGGCATTTGCTCAGTACCTTCGCTTTTTTTTCGGAGCGCATTATTCCCTTGAAGTTAATAGCATGACAGCAAAATGACATTTGTTCTTCCTGCATCGCAAACCATGACACTTTAAGCGGTCAAAAAGCGTGTGAACGTTATTTAAATTTCCCAGTAATAATTATGTCATCTTAATAAACATCCAGGGATACCACCTCTGCCATAAAACGTTAAAAAATGACGGGTGCATTGGCGACCCCAAATGGCAGTTTTAGATATTGGAAAAGTCCAAACGGTTTGAGTTTTCTGACAGTCTTAATTTAAGGTATGCATCACTTAAATCAGCCTTTGTGAAAATGTACCTCCTTGTAGTTTATGAAACAAGTCTACTTTGAAATCGGTATTTGATTTTTTGACTGACTATTACCGAAAATGGTTAATTATAAGGTTTGAAAAATGTTGGGAGTGCTTTTCTTTACAAAACGATTTCCGCTTCAAATGAAGAACAAGCTCCCAGACCATTTTCAAACAAAGAAAAATATTTTTAAGTATTTTAATCAAATTTGTTAGTGGCTGAATATTTGGAATCGATAAATTGCAATTAGTAATTTTAGTTTGAAGAGACGGAATATGAATACCGGAGTTGAGTTTTTTAAGCCAATCCAACCCAAGTATGCCGATTTAATATAGTGCTTAAATTATATCCATTATTCTTTCAAAAACCACGCTTCTATTTATCATTACGATTTGGCTCTAAAATTAGCTACTCCATAACGTTCACGAAAATGGATTGGATCGAAACGGTTAAACTTATATTTAGTAAATTAATTTAGTTTTATAATGAGTAAAAACAAATCTGTGCGCAGTTATTGAAAATGTTTACTGTATAAAACTAAGTACTGTTTTTAATCCGAAAAAAAAGAAAATTCATGTAAGATTTTTCATGTTTCATTTTTTTGATAAGTTATGTTCTGTAGAAAGTAAGAAAAATGTTTTTTTAAGATTTCGAAATATGTATTTTCACTTAAGGTTCATATATGAACAGTCTTATTCGAATTATTTCTTAAGGATCTTATTTATTAATTTTATGAGTATCATTTATAATGTTTTGTTTATTAATTTTGTTAATATTTGAATAATGTAACGAAGAAAAAATTTTATTTCATTGCCTTACTACGGTTTCCTTAAATAAAAATTTTGTTATTTGAATTTGGTTGAACATTAATTTAAGACAAAACATTTTGAAATCATTTAACGAAAATCACAAATTGTAACATACTTACCTCCTAAGCATTTAAATTTTCTTGTAAACAATGCAATGATGTGCAATAAGAAAAAACTAATAATGATCTCGCTCAGAACGTGTAACGAACGTTATTTTAGTGACGTTTGTGTAACTGTTCCTACTTACACCTTCCGAACTTAAAGTCTAACGCAACGCTTTCGAAATAATCGAAGTTTACATTTCGTATGTGATGTATATGCGGTCATATACTTCACAATACGTTGGGAAGGTGAACTATGTACAACTGTTTAACACTGTTGTTAAGTAGCTATTGAGCGGGAATAATATATCTGAATAATTTTTAAATCATGCTAATCACTGCAACTAGATACATATGTTATACATACGTGAAATTTTGCCAAATTTGATTGAACTTTAGTGTGAACTTAGTATTTAGAAGTTATAAAAGCAAAAAGTAATTTTTGTGATTGAATCAAAGTAAAGTATTCAACAGCAAAAATATTAACATAAAGCCAATTACATTTGCATAATGGTTCAATTCGCATCGCCTCACTGTTACGGCGATATTACTAAGCATCTTCAAAGAAATTGTATCAATGTTTTAAGGACTTTTTAATAAAAACATTGTAAATAATATAAACTGTCTTTCATTTAATTTGTTTAAAGACTTATGAGCATAAGGTAAGTAAATTTGATTTTATATTGATGGAATCCAGTAAAATGCAAGGATTTTACTTCAAAAAAATTGTTTTTGTAACGGGTGGCTCATTTAGAGGTACTTTATTCAAAAAAATAAATGAAATTACTGCCAAAAATTAATTTTATTTATTATTATTCTTTATTTTCATAGAAAAGAACCATTAAATTTTTAAAAGTTATCCATGTCAACTTTGAACTTTATGCAGCCTCAAAGTAAAAAGTCTAGTCGGCTGATGATTCCACCAGCCTATAAACCACACCAATGTGTTGTTTTGTCTCGAGATAATCATAGTTCTTGAACCTCTTCGGGCGAGATACGGTAATTTTGCATGATGACGTGCTAAGTGTGGTTTATTTGATCGGTATGCAATAATACTCACATTTGTGCTTTCAGCAGGCCGATAATGTGGACTATCAGTTGCTCAAAGCGCACGTAACAAATTTTTGTAAAACGCTTCGTAATACAGGTGAATAATTTGTAGACGCTGATTTAATTTGTTTACGAAAATTAATTTTATAACGTAAAAAACTACATCGTATGCACGTAAAGTCCGTCGTACCGTTGCGTCAAAATATACAATTGGCAGTAAAAGCTTAAAAGCAATACCAACTGACATTAGCCAGCGATTAGCCACTGTCAAAATTGCAACACACTTAATTGCTTGAAATGGAATAGGATTTTGAGAGGATGATTCAAAATCCGCTGAAAATCCACTTAAGCCTTAACCAAAATATACATGACGAGACGATAGTTGCTAAGCGGAAGTTTTTTTTTTTTAAAAAAAAGGAAGAAAATTGTCATTATTAAATTGTGGAATACCCATGCTTTTTTCCTCTCATTTTTATTAATATATATTTTGTATAGCTTTTCACATAAATTCCCTGCTCATCCCTCACAGTAGCATCTAAATCGTTTATTATATATTTGTTTTACTTTGAAAATACTTTTGTGTGCCGGGTATCAGCTGTTATGATGAGTAGTGACGCTTTGATGTTGTGTTCTGAAAAGGTTTCGTTTAGTTTCAAATATTTTTCATGCAGATCAGTTTCCCTCATTGCTTAAGCACATTATATTAAATGAAACACTTCGTTAAGAACGTTGTGGTCTTAATATACGCTTTATCTGTGTTCGCACAATTGTATATGCTGACTTCAGTTAATGCACGCATAGTTGATTTAGCCCTTGAAGCCTAAACCAAAAAAGTCGTTTCGAGTTAATTCGAGTATATGCAAACCCATTATGGCAAGACGTGTGTTCCGTAAGAACTGACTGCACACCGTCACAACTCGTCATAACAGCTTTTTGGCCGCCACTAAACTAACGTAACATTTTGGGTTAAACTTCATTTGTTTGACAGTCCAGTGAAGCACTCTTTGCATTTGTCAGTACTTTTTCTATAAACAATTAAAATAATCATAAATTTGCATATTTGTTATTATAATTATCTAAAGAAATATCGTTCAATAATTTTCATTTCATTGAGGAAACAGAAGAAATAAAATGTATGCAATAGTGGGAGTATCATATAAGTTATTGTTTCTACACTACACTGTCTATTCTGAAATCCTTAAGCATCTGACAGACTTCTTGTTCAAATTTGACAGTAGGTTAAGCTAACCTGCGCGTAGTTTAGTTGGCCTAATATAATCCGACGCTGCGTGTAGACAATATAATGAACGACTAACTAAATACAAATCAAACACTTTAATTGAACTCTCCTTATTATTATTATTTTAAAACAAAAACAAAAAAAATGCAAAAGCCGTCATAGTTCTATCCATTGCTAAATGAAATCATCAATTCAATGAGAAATTTCGAAGTCTCTCCTTATGCATAGATTTGATGAGAATCAAAGCTTAAACCAAGGCAATTCGTTTAATAAATTTTTAATTCTACTATATTGTGGTGTTTTTTTATTGGAAAAAATATAAGCTTAGTTGCATTTTTTTAAAAATAAATTCTTTTTTTTGTAATGAAATCTATATTTCTAATAGTTAAAGTTTAGTCTAAATTAACCTAACTCAGGGTACATGAGTACATTTTACTACATGAAAAACCAAAAACGATGCGTTAAACAGATTACGAACGGGTGCCGGGAAATCATAAACGATTACCCGCTGTCAAAATTACAACACGCTTGATCGTATGAAATGGAACACAATTGCGGCGTACGACTGGCAACCTCCCGACGGGTAACCGTTGATTTAGATTTATTTCTATTTTCATCGGCCGACGATCAGTGTTGCATTTCGAAACAGCTTGTGTCAATTTTTTTTGTTTATGTTTAAAATATCAATGAAAATCAAATGGTAGCCGAATTTGCCGGTGTCTGTCGTCCAATGCAATTGTATTTACTTTAACGATTTTCCGACGGGTATTATTTTGACAGCGACTATTCGTTGATGATTGCCGATAATCTGTTTAATATGAAATATCGCATCGTAAATATTTAAGAACTGTATATATCAGAGTTTTTATAAATATAGCTCTAGTCTTATGTGTCAGATGTGGAAAACGGGTTCAGATGTTATATAGTTCGCGAAATCGTCGAACCTTCTGTTTGCGACAAATTTCCTCAATCAACTTGGCATCACTTTGATTTCGAATTTCGAAATTCTGCTGTCAGAATAGACAGCAGTCAAGAAAAATAATTTTTTCTGTAAAAGAAAATTGTGAAAAAATTAAAAGATTTTCCATATAAAAGAAAATAGCGTGTGCAAGTGCTTTTGTGTATTACTTGGAAGAAATGCCTTTTAATTCACGCCAAGTGCGTGAATACGCTGGTGGTAGTAGCATTGGTGGCATTCTACGTAAAGGGGGCTCCCTTACAGGCGGAGCAACAACGGCGTCATCATCAGCAATGATTGGCGGCTCTGCGACTAATACAGCAGCTTATTGTAGCGAGGCCAAACAAATCGATTTATTAGTTTTTGGCTATGCGTGCAAAATATTTCGCGATGATGATAAAGCCCGTGAAATTGATCAGGGAAAACATTTGATTCCTTGGATGGGTGACAGTAGCCTCAAGATAGACAGGTTAATAATTGTTGTATATTACTTTACTTTTGTTTCCGTCAAATTATAAAAAGAACACTACATTTTCTTAATTATTGATTTTATTCCTCATGTAGAGTTAGTAATAGTTTGTAAAAGAAGCTTCAATGTATGATGAGTTTTTTTGTTTACACACAGTCACCGTCTGGTGTTAGCAATGCGAATTCGTCGGAAGAAGCATTTTCCTCGTAAACAATTTGCATATTACATTACTATTGACTACTAGGTACCTATTTCGATATAGTTTAATTGAAAAGGGATCTAATATTAATAAGTCAATACGTATTTCTCTACGTATCCTAAATTTACTAGAGTTCGCCCAGTGGTTGAAATTCAACTAATATAGTGATAATACAAAACAGCTTAGTACGTTTTCATCTGAATGAAAGTCATCATATCTTAATCAAAATTGTTGGTATGTTGTGCTATCCCTTCTTTAGGGTTCACTCTATCTCCATATCAAATTTCATCATAGTCGGTCCATTAGTTTAGCTCTGGAAACGTATTTTCCTGTTAAATGTGTGGTACTGTCTACTTTTGGATAACAAATTACATTCGGCACTGCTCCTCTTCATAACCTTTTCAACAAAAAAAAAAAATTGATTGTGTTATGGTAGTTAAAAATAGATGGAACTGTTGTTCCTCCACAAACATACATGTGTACATTTAACATGGCTCGAACATGAGCGCACACAATGATGCTATTTACAGTACAAGTTAACAAAGGTTTCAGAAAAAAGTCACGACTCGTCCATTACGGCGATGGTATCGAAAATATTTAAAATGTAAACTTTCTTTGATATTAATTACCAAGCATAAAATCTACTAAAGAGCAATTCAATATCACTGAACGTTACTAAAGCAATAGAAAGAGATTCGGGTGATTTTTCATAACGTTAATAACAGAGCTTCACAAATAAAAAAGAAGAAGTGAGAACTTACCATTCTATATGTCCATGAGCGTACCCGTGTGCAATTTTGATTTTACAGTGCCTTCATTATTTTGGGTATTGAAATATTTTGACAAATTTCTGTCTTTCTCACTGTTGTGTTTAATGATTTGACAAGTTCTGTCTAAGGTGGTAACTTATATGGTTTTCCGCTCCTCCTCTGCTGAGATTTGCTATCGTCGGACTGCCGCCCTCCGCACTCACAATTTAAAAAAACTATTAGAATTTTAAGTTCAAGAAATGGTTGTATTCACAATAACTTTCCATATAAATTATTGCATCCAATCAAGTGAACCGGATTGTATGAGAAGCAATAGGTTATACAACAAATTAGACCAAGTGTATATATGAATCGCCGACAGGACAATGTAATACGAGCAGATTTTATGAAGTTTATTCTCCAAAAAATTGAGAAACAACTTTAAAGAGAACCTTAGTGATCGATAAAATCCCAATACCATATAAGTTTTGTGTTCGTATCAAATGACAACTTAACTCATTTAATATTTCCTCTATTACAATCGAATTTTATTTAGACACATATAACGACAAAACACCGTATCGGTCTCATTTATAACATCGTTGTAGAAAATTGCTTAATCTACAACTGTAAAGTAAAATAGTATAGGAAACTATAAGCGATAACTATATGTTTGTTTAAAAACCTATTTTTTACCATTTCAACTTGAATATAATGAAAACTGTAGAAAATTTCGTCCTAGCTTAAGCTCCGTCCAGCCAAAAGGATTCCAGATTTTTTAAAAATCGAATTTTTGTGGCCGTTTACATATATTTATCTCGCATGCTACCTAGATATATGTACTCTTGTCGGCCATTGTTTCGTTTGAGTACATATAAGTAAAAATCTACCCTAATTCGTAAGTTGCATACCGACACTCGATGACGTAGATAAACCTGCTGCTGCCGCCTGGACTTCAATTCAAGTAGCTTGTTTCAATTTGATGAATGTTAATTTTTAAGGTTTTCGATTGTGTTAAGATTCCAATATACTCGCATCAATAAAAGAAAGCAATTTTGTTTTTCAAACAAGGTAATACTTTAATTTTTAAATATGAGTTCCATTTATTATTAAAAAAACCTAATACGTATGTTTTTGGCTTAAAATGACCCGCAACATTTCGAGTCTCAACCACTACACAAAAAAAAAACTATCGTATTAGAACGATTCAAAGTGGACTACGAGTATCAGGAAAAATTGGAATACTTTGTTTTCATGTAGTCTGGAACACCCTATTTGACTCTATTCATCTCGGAAACTAGAAGTGAAATAAAACCAGTAGGGCCGCCTCGTGTGTAGAACGCATCTTCCCAAGACCCGCGCATTTAGGTTTCTCAGGCTCTCATGAACATTTTGTCAAAATTGTAGAACAAAAATTATCCACTCGTGCTCTCATGGTCTGGCTCTGAACACGGGTATCGGAGTTGAAAATTTATTTTTATGTTTCTAAATTTTACCATAAAATAAGTGGTCAATAACTATCTAAATGTCTAAATAGGGATGCTCTTTTGTTACCCCCTACCTGAAACCATGAAGTTTGATAACATTTCATATAAAGACCTTGATAAAATACCTACAAAGTTCATGAAAATGGGATAATGACGAAAAACAACTTAAGACAATGTGCTTCATTCTGCAGTTTGACTTATTTCTAAATAGAAAATACAAATACTGTATACCTAAGAAGGAAAAAATGTGATTTTCACTTCTCTCTTTCACCAAACAATATTCGTTCTATAGATTCTTCTTCATCCACAATCCTCGTTTACATGATCAAGTTTTCCATCTCGAAGAAAACTAGAACCTGATCTGTAACTCTGCTCACTGTCCATCACTCTGCTTCGCATAGAATAATAAAATTAATGTCTCATAAAGAATTACTTTGGTACTTCAATAAAGAAATTCAGAGCCCAGAAGTTTAAAATTTAATTTTTCGGATCTCCAACCTTACTATTTGGCCACCTCAAAATTGTAGCTATCAATAGTAACATTGCTTTCCAGATAGTTGGCTTGTGTTGGTATGTTACTAGTCATCATAAACTTGTTTTGTCCTCTTTGATTGCCAGTTCCACTCGGTTTTACAGCAAAGGTTTCTCAGACAGATCGCTGGGAGACGGCAATGATATTAATTGTTGACTGCGTTAGCAGGTCCTAAAAAATAAAGTTATAATCGATTTTTAAGCTGCTTACGACAGTGTCAACTGATTGGACTTATATGTACTTAATATGGCCATGTTGTAATTTTGGATCCTCACAACGTTAATTTTTGGTAGTAATAGAAACCTTTAGATGTCCCGACTTAAAAATAAAATGTAACATCATTTTGAATGATTTGAAAGCTTTTTTATTTCCAAAAAAATTACATACTGTGCCAACTTGTAATTTGCATGACATAAGGGCGGAATCTCCATACGAAAAATATGATCGCTTTTTATTTAAAATTGAAAATTTGTAAAACATTTTACATATATTGGCTGTTGTGCCTACATAAATGACGTTATTAATGTTATGAACTTTTTATGCATGAAATGTCGATCGCTACAAAATTGGTGTAAAATATTTTAATGAAACACAAATGGTTTAGCGGGAACCGACCTTATGTTACTATTCTTTGACCCTTTGGAGTGATGAAGATCTTATTCGACAAGAATAATGAGTTAAAAAACTTTGTTGAAAAAACAAATGAAATTAAAATCTTTGGAATTACAATATTTCTTCATCATTAGTAAGCGTCGGATTTGGATTCAGTAACTCAAACTACAAACTCACATAATTCTGTTCCAGTGCACAAATAATAGTTTCAATCGATATTTTTTGGCATAATTCTGTTCCAGTGCACAAATAATAGTTTCAATCGATATTTTTTGGCTCGATGTCTATATTAAAGTTTATAGAAAATTTTTCTGTTTCCAATATTTCGAGAAACCTTGTTCCGCATCATCAAGGGTTTGAGAACAATGTTACTGCAATATTTTAAAATTAAAAAGTATACATAAGTCAAAATAAGTAAAAGCACCATTTGTAGCACTGTATGGCTAGACGTAACTTCTTAATATAAATAACTTCAAGCTTAAACGAAATATTTTTGAAATTGAAAATGTAACTAATGTATTTCCTTACCAAAGCTTTACACTCATATATGTATGTTAGGGTGTTCGTTAGGTAAAGACTTCCTGCAACATAATTTTACCAGATAGGTAATGACGTAATATTGATGGGACAATATTTTTTTTTATTTCGTTCGTGCGTAATAGTGCCGAGAATCGATAAAGGTCGAAAATGGTATTTTTATCAGGAGTTTGCATATATCTCGTAATGTGTGCGTTTCCCAAAAGATGTTCTAATATCAAATAAAATCTTATAAGATTCTCTATAAATCAAGTCTCCGGTGTTTATTCCATAAAACCTATAATTATCCCGCTACAATGGACAGCGTAACCTCACTTGTCACCATACAAGAGGTATTATTCAACACTTTCAGTGGAACGGGTGTTACATTTAAGACTTGAAACAAGTAAATACTATATGTAATTAATTCAGAAAATTGGTTTAAATAGTGTAACGGATGTGACGCTGAAAAATGCTCTCTCTGTAATGTTTTGAGTTTGAGTTTAAATTGCCTATAATTTTGCAGGAATGAGTGACAAATTGATATCCTTTTAAAATATTTCATACTATATGTCTTTATTAGAATCATGAGTAACTTTTAACATAAACTTTTATATAATAGATACAAAGCTATTCCAAAAATGTAACGGGTGTGGCATCCAAATGTAACGGGTGTGACATTACTATTTTGAAAGTAATGCATCGATTAATGTACAAAGTTTTTTATATGTCTACAATTTCTATTTTTCGAAGAGTGGTCAGTTAAGCTGGAAGTGCCGATTATTTCTTGAGTAATCGAGATTCTATCGGCTTAAATTGAAAAATTTGGGGATTCGCTGCGCTGTAGCGGAATAACTACTGAATCATTATTACTTTATTAATTTTTCTCTGCATTTTATTTAAAATAGCTACATATAGCTATAATGGAATAAATGCAAGAGACATGATTTATGAAGAATTTTATAATCTTTCATTGTAAAGACCACTTTTTCGACCTTTATCCAATCTCGGCACTATAAGGCACAATCGAAAAAAAAATTACGTTATTACAAACATTTTTTGTTACCGGACACTAATGATGTACATTAGTACTTAGGTATATGGGCACATTTTCGGTATCACTCTTTAATTTCAATCTAAGGCCAGTGGTACATTCTTTATATCAATAATATACAAAAGTCTTTTGTCATAATTTTTCTCTTCATTAAAAATTGTTGCTTTGTCGAAGTCAGAGAGATATCTGAAAACAGCAGTCGGGGTTTTCCTTTTCATCAAATCGGTATATTGAGATTCTTGTTTTGAGTTTTGTTTTTGTAATACAAATACATTGGCATACGTTGGACACATAAGATGAGTCACATGATTTTCTGTATTTATATTGCTTTCTAAAATATCAAGGGATACATTTTATTTGCGGAACTATATATATTTACTGTAGGATATTACTTTATTCATTCCATTCTGTTCATTAAAATATTATTAGAAAAATGAACTTGAACTTACTTTTCGAAAGCGTTCCTATAAAGTAAAGACACTTTGTTAATTTTCTCGTCATTCTGTCATAACTCTCAGAACAAAAATGTATATTTTAACAAAATAACAACATTGAATATTTTTTGCGGATCGGTATGTATGGCATTATATAAAATATGTATTTATATTGTTTTTATTTTATTTTTTTCACAAATATTTTTATTTTATTACAAAAAAGCTGCGTTTCATTCAAACACATATGTTTGAAAACAAGTTTAAACGCATTTTTTTAAATAATTTTCATTTTATATCTATATTTTATTTTATTTAATTTGAATTTTATTTCTTCTTTTCATTCGTACCTACGTACCCAAATTAAATTATTCACACACGACTTCTCCTGTACACAATAAATAAAACAAAATCACCGTCTAACGAAAATAAAAAAGATATGATGTGCGTGGCGCACTTTACGATTTGTCACCACATGAGGCTCCGCCTGGCGGTTACGGTAATCGTCTGGATTATCTTACAGCTGAAGAGCAGCGCGCCGAACAACTTTGCGAAGAAGAACGTTATTTATTTTTGTATAAAAATGAAGAGCAACATATATTGCATCAGGGTAAGTTAAGGCAAATGTTTTGATTTAAGCTTTATTAGCTACCAAAAATACTTTGTTTCAATTTGCGCATATAAGAAAATTACTCAGTGACGTTATAAAATTTAGTATTAAACATTTTGCATAAAAAACCTAAAAACTAAAAAAGAATAAATAAGTACGAAAACCACGTAAGTAATATATAGCGATGGATTAAACTTGTAAGTGGACAAAATCATCGTTGGAGTTCATATGAATTTCTTGTCAACTAACGTAAGCACTCTTCAGGACTTAAACTTACTTATCACCCATCTGCAGCATCAGGTAAATATGCAATTTATATTTTAAGAACTAATCTCTATTTGCAGATTTGAATGTGAACAACGAAAAATTCTACGTAGCCACCAACTGAAATATTAAAAATACATAAATAATTTAATCTTATGATTATTTGATTTATCAATCTTAATTTGGCTCTATACACTATAGCTCTTTTACCTGAGTCTTCCCATCCATTTTTCGGCAAAATAAAGTCCTTGCAATAATTTGCAACTCAAAAACATAAAGAATATTTATTTCTATAGAAATTTTAAAGCATAAAAATGAATTAACTCTACGCCCACGAAAAAAAAACTCTTTAATTCCTTCCCGAAAATGTAAACTTATTTGGTTTCTTCTTCTCTGCCATTTTTTGTTTTATTTGGTAACTAACCGTTACTCTAGAGGAAGAGCTCAAACGTTTTAAACAAGAAAGCAGTGGCTACCATCAACTGGGATTTGAATATGATGCGGTCAACAGTAATGGTGGCGGCGGTGTACAGCATGGTCCAAGTCGCGAAATTTGCACAAATTCACCAACGTGTGAGGAAGCAGATCAAGTATTTACACTGCCAACGAATTTTGTTGTTCCGCCATCCATACAGTTGGTAATTAAATTAATTAAGGATACACTTAAGATTTACTTAAGCTTACGTAAGGACTTTTAGGGAGGCAAGGGTTGTTGTACTTGTTTTATTTTCATACAAAATATTATGTTGGAAATTTAAATCGATAAAAAACGAGTGTATTCGTCCGAAAAAAACGGATAAAAGCAGAAGTATCACATGTCAGTGAGATTTTATCAACTATTAATTCACAAAAACTTGCATTAGCTGTTAAACAAAAACCTAATGAAGAAAGAAGCAATGAAGATGTACAGTCCATTGCAACTTTTCGATAGATTATTTAGATGTATTAAAATGATATATCAGGTATTAAATAGCTAATAATGACTATAGAGTTCAATTTTAGTATGAGGGTACCATATATTCGTTGATTGTTAATCCCATTCACCCTTTATAAAAGTTCTTACGTAAGACGCATGTAATCACTGTATTTTTGACCTTGTGCCTTAATAATTAATCTCTACTGTTCCAGCCTGAAACAATGAAACAACATGCTATAATTGAAAAAACAGCACGCTTTATTGCATCGCAAGGCGTACAAATGGAGATTCTTCTTAAAGCTAAACAATCCAATAATTTACAATTTGAATTCCTAACACAAAATAGTCTTCTAAATAACTATTATAAGTTTGTACTTAATGCCATTAAAGAGGGCACTTATCCCACTGCAGAAGCACCAAAAGAAAACATTGAAGATCAGAGTAAAGAACATGACGCAAATAACATAGAGGAAATTTTTCCAACAAGACCAGTCATAACCGTTCCGACAATAAAATATAAGCCCTCTGCAAATTGCGCCTATACGCAATTGATAAGCAAAATTAAGGGACTGCCTATCCCAACAGATATTGATGATAATTCTACAAATGCAATGTCGCCAACGGCGATAACGAGTACACTAGATGCAAGTATATCGATTGAAGAAAACTTTACACCAGTACTATTGCAGTACAACGGTAATACATTTGTGAATGCACCAGCTGAAGACTCTAATTCAAATTCTCAAGATACTAGCAAATCTACAACAAATTCACCACCGAAAGTAGAAATTCTTAAAAATTCAAGTGCTTTGCTGCAAGCACAAAACTATTCCTCCGGTTCGGATTCAGAAGTAGAAGATGAAAAACCAGCACCACCACCACCACCAGAACCAAAATTAACATTTCCCATTCCTACAGATAATTTAAGAAATATTATCGATAAAACAGCCACATATGTCATAAAAAATGGACGCCAATTTGAAGAAACATTGCGCACGAAGAGTGAAGAACGTTTTACTTTTCTTTTGCCAGATAATGAATTTTATCCATATTATATGTACAAAATAACTGGAGATCCTGATGCTGCTTCCATTGAACAAAAGACTCGTAGAGCAGCTGCAGTGGCTGCAGCATTGATAAGCAAGAAAAAGCTTAATGTAGATAAAAGTACTGGTATGTATATATAATGCTTCGTGATAAACTTTCATTTTTGTTTTAGTATAGTTTTGCATGTCTAAATAGTTGCATTACATACATATAGTATATAGGCGATTGTCAGAAAAAATACAAAAATTGCAAAACGTAGGTTAAATGTAACTATCGTGGCTGTCCATTTTGTCACTATCGTACTATATCACGGCAGTGAAATTTAACGTAATTTCTCTATTTTAATTTGATACCGACCAATCTAAGGATTTCGCTGTCGTAAAACTTTGTTAAAAACTTTAAATTTCATTCATTCATACGAATAGTGTCCAAGTGCTCAAAAACTGTTCCGCGCATTTAAAACACTGAATCATATCACTTGTTTTTGATAATCACCCATATATCATTGAATATTTCAACAAAAAGTTGTTAAAACAAAATAGTGCTTTGTTCTTATTTTAATATTTTTTTATTAAATTCCTTGAGGAAATACAACACATATAAGACAATGCCGCAACGGCAGTATCAACTTGTGCTGTTTTTAAAAAAAACCTCTGGATATGTACTTAACCGGTTTTCTACATCTTGTGTACATAGCTCAAGAGTCCAGACGATGTCTAAGAATGAGCTTATAGAAAAGCGAATGAAATATTTTACTGAAAATAAAACTTGTTAGAAAAGGAGCATTGTTTGTTTCTTTAAAATTGCTTTAAACAGTTTTTACTAATGTTTTGCTTGTTATTAAACCCTTTAAGATATGTATAAAATGTTAAGTAAAACTTTTAATGCTTTCAATATTTTATTTTTAAAAGGACCTGTTTCCTTTTCTATAAAATCGAAAGAGGACCAGCCCATTTCCGGACTACAACCTGCATTACCACAAGAAACTAGTGATGATGATGAGGACAATACAAATAAACAAACCAACAACAGCACAGACAACCCACAACAACGCACAGTGCCAGAGCATGTAAAGAAAGCCATACAATTAGTGGAAAGTCAGTTGATGGCACGGAATGCACAGCTAGCAGCAGTAGTTGGAGCTACGGTGTTGCCGTGTAATCTTCCAAGTATACGTTCACGTTTTGATATCGACTATAGTGGACAGTTGGCGCCGAAACCAGCAACCGCAAATACGAATGCTGAAATGGAACGTAATGCAATTTTTGAACAACAGCAGCAAAATCGTCATAAGGAATTAAAACGTGGTGAGTGAAAATGTGAACATTTTTATCATTTATAAATATACAATATATGTAAATATTTTCATTAAGCCGAAGAAAAAGTAAAAGACAAATTGGCGCAAATTGCGCGTGAGAAATTAGGCGGCCTTATTACAAAAGAAAAACAACTGCAATTGGAACGTAAACGAAAGGCAATGGCCTTTTTAAATCAAATAAAAGGTATGTACCATGATAAGATTAGTAATGTTACGTCTTAACTATTGTATTGTGTGCAAAATGTTTTATTATAATTTTATTATGAAGCTAATATTACTCTTATGACCTATTTTTTATGAGCACAACTATGGCGCAATAAATAAATACAAGTGTTACTGCAAACGCTTGAATTTTTGAGTACCAGTAAACAGGTTAAGATATGATTTTTATACCGTTTGGTATTCTTAAAATTGAACCTTCGCTTAAGATAAGATTACTTCTTACAATAGCAATTAATCTGTAGTGACGCTAATATCACAATAAAGATTACAAATTGGTAATAATATTGTTTTTTGCAAATAAACATACATATACATCTTTGCTGATATGGTAATAAGCTTGATTTTTCTAAGAAACAAACTACCAGAGAAAACACTATGCTTTAGGAGGCTTTCGCTAAGTGCAGGGAAGCGCTAGGACAGAGGGGGCTAATAATTTTCGAAAAATATTAAGCTTTGACCCTTTTACCCATCAAAATCCAACCACTTACAGCTTTTCGGGAACCTTAAGAAAACCAATATCAAAATCCACCGGAACTGGAATAAATCAACTATCAAAATAAGGGGTGTTTTTTTTGTAAAAAAAATTATAAGACCTCAACAAATTTATTAACTTGTAGCTTTAACCTGATCCATTTTCAAAAAGGTAATAATTTTTATTGTTTTTTTCATAGCTCTAAAAAAATGTAATTAATTTCATCCAATTACCTTAGGACAATAATATCAAGGTCCTTCTGAATCAAAATCAGTATTAATTCATTGAATTTTACATGTTAAAAGCCTGCTCGTGTCCCATCTATAAACCTTCACCCTAAGCAAAAGCTAACAATTTTTTAAAATAAGATTTTTTATTCCATTTGTTTTCAGGCTCTTCCGAAAATGAATCAACTCCCGACAAAAGACCCGCTAATGATGATGGCGATGCATCGGACAATTCAGACACATCTGTACATTCAATACCAATAACTTCTTATGGACCCGATGATAAAAGCGATGATGAAGTTGAACCACAACCTTCAGCTGTCATTCCGCCGAGCAAACCAGCAACAAAAATTGAAACAGCACAAACGTCATCTCGAGAAAATGATAGAGATACTATAAAAATCTCAGCTGCAGTTACACTCTCCGATGATGATGATGTTGAACTAATTGGTGAAACAAGATTATCCGATTATGTTTTAACGCACAAGCATAAATCCCAATTGAAGCGCCATCGACGCTCGCGTTCACGCACGCGTACACATTCAGCGACGCCACAGAAGTATAGAAAAAACTTTTCACGTAAAGCTTCATCTGTATCATCTGATGATGAGATGCAATTAGTGTCTGTAACTAAAACACTTTCGCATAAATCTGCTAAAACAAAGAAATCATCCTCATCAAAAAGTCATATTAAGAAAAAAGCCAAAAAACGTTCACACACTTCCCGCAGTCGTAGTCGCAGTAAAAGTTCCAGTCGTCAACGTAGCAAAAGTCATCATCGTAGCCGTTCACAGTCAACATATCGCACAAGTCAATCACGTTACAGTCGCAGCGCATCCGAAGAGTCAGTTGCATCACGTTCCAGCAGTAAGCGACACCATCACAAACATAGCAAACATAGTAAGCGTGCGCATACACCTACGCGAAAGGAGAAAAACCGAAAGCAGCGTGTTCGTTAAGTCAAGGCTAATGGCTGTGCCTTTGTTATTGTTTAAATATTTTTTTTAGGCGTAAAAGATATTCATGTGTATATAATCTTGATTTGTATTGCATTGGGAAATTTTCATGTAATGCAATGTTCATTTCAATTGTTTCAGCAGCACATAAGATCAACTTGGAATAATAAAAGTTTTGTAAATGTACTAAAAAAGAATTGATTTTGGTAAATGTTTGAAAATTATTTTTTACAAGAGCTAATCGCCGGTATACGTTTTCTACAGTTTTATTTTTTTCTGTAATCGACCAAAAAATGTAGGTATCAATAAGTTATCCCTTTTATCATACTTCTTTGTATCTTTTCTTATTTTCAGGTTGAAAATTACTTAAAGAAGCTCCTCCCTAATCTGGTGAGAAAACAGAAGTAGCGTTTCCGAAACAGTTTCAAACTCAAAACCATATAGAACCTCTTACATCACCAAAATTGTGTGACATGAAATTTCAACTGATTGTTCTGTGCAGTTAGTCTTGGAAGGTGGCTTTTAAGGTGAAAAAGAGTGCAACTAAATAGTAGTTTATTGTTTTTATATTTTGTTTAGTATCCTTATCTAAAAAATAGAAATTTTATAGAGAAAGTACTTGCCCAAACAGAGTAATGAATTTCTGTTAAAACGTAAAAATGTCATGTATTCAAGCAATATAGTAAGTGAATATCATAAGTGCCTAAGACTCTAGCAACGACAGTGGGGCTTAGATATTTTCGATGTTTACCAACTCAAAACTCGAATTTAAGTCATATTATGTAAGAGAAACTAATTTTATTGATGTCGCATCACAGTCCACAAACCTATGTGCAATAAAGAGGCGTAGTCTTGGAAAGCATAAAACCATATCTAGCAAATATCAAACAAGTCTTTTGGAGTTCTAAATGCTACCCCGAAAATATCTTTCGATTCGCCATTGAAACTAACATGTCTATGATTAATGACCGTAGACACCAACGAATATCTGTCCAGTCTTCAAATATTTTACGATATGATACACATTTTCAACTGTCCTAATCGTATCACGTACAAACTTACTTGCCATAGCCCCAACTCTGGACTGAAATTTTTGGCTTTTCCGCAAATTACTGGTAACTAAAAAACTTTTCGATTAACGATTAAGTAGTTTTATTTATGAGTAATATGTAAAGAATTCTTTAACTGATTAGTTTTGAGCAAAATATCTTATACTAATTTATATGAGTATTAATATATTAAAGCTTTTAGGTGTTTCTTAGGGATTATTTTGTAATGTACACACATTTATGTATGTAGTTTGTAATAATAGCTGTTGTTTAATGATAAATTTCCAACTTCAAAGTCACGTTCGTCTTAATACTTAAACTTGAAAACTACACAAAAAAACACAACATTTCTATTCCGAACTAAAAGTCCACTTTGCCAGGTAAATATTTATCGATCAGAGACTCATAATATGGCCATAAAGCTTCAATATCAGGAACGGTTTCACTTTTTGTGTAGAGATCATAGCGACTATAAAAATATAAAAATACGTGTGAATTATTTTATCAGTAAAGCGTCATAAATGTTTTCTATATAAAACTTACTTAAAAATTAGCACCCATTTTTTGGTCTCCTCATCTTTTGGCGATTGCAAATGTTGATAGTCACCGCCATTATGCCATGGATAGAATGAATGAAAACGTATTATATTGCATGCAACATCGGGTAATTTCGTTTTATTGTGCTTCAGAACTTGATACATATATTCATCATGTCCCCATGATAGCATTATATTGTCGACACCACAATGTGGTTCATATATGCCATATTTAGTGTTGTACTTGGGGTTATCACCATCTGGATTACCAATAAAACTCTCTTCACGATAAACAATGCTATCGCCCCAAGCGCAACCAACAGCGAAAGTATCACCCACTACAGCCCATTGTGGTTCATCGTAAAATGCCATAACCTTACCCAGATCGTGTATGAGCGCCGTAAAATGTAACCAATCGTGTTCAGGATATTCAGCACGTGCACGTTCAGCCGCCTGAAAAGCGTGTACTATGTTTGGCAAATCAATATCAGGATCAGATTCATCAACAAGATCGTTGAGTTTTTCGAGTGCCTGTCGTACGGTCGCCTGGAAGGTGTTGAATTGTAGCCATTTTTCGCGACGTCCTAAAAGGGTAAGTTTTAACAAATTTAAATTTTTGGAATTATGTTGTGTGAAAAAACATTTATTTACCATTTACAAAGTCTACAGTTTGATTTAAGTGCATGGCTCTGTATGTTTGTCGTACTCGCTCCTTTAAGGGATCTGTAGTATCAATGCTATAATCACGAAACTTCGAGATATTTTTGTCGGCAAATGTTGGCTCAGGCCGCAGAAGCTCTGAGGGATCGATAAAATCAATCAAGTCCTGAAATTCAAATGAGTTTTTTATAAAAATTGAATTGGGCAGATTTTGCACGTTATCGGATGAAAGTAATAAAAAAATTCAGCAATAGCTCAGGCAGGTGAGTAAATAAATTTAATAAGCTACATACATATATATTTCTGCAAAACTAAAATCTGAGTAGCGCTTAAAAATGGACCTTAAGATTAATTTTTTTTTAAATGATTAAAGCCGTACCCAATCCCACTCAATGGTAACTGTAATAAAAACAACCATACCAAATTAATCCAGGATCGCTTTTTTTCGTTTCTGAGGCATGAAACACTCTTTAAATTTTAGGGCCTGCTTAAGAGGGCGTGGCAGTACTAAAAGGATAAGGACCAATCTTAAATTTTGTTTTCATTTCAAAAATTATTGAGATAATTTTATGGGAACCTTTGCCATTAGGAAAAAGAGAAAAATTTTTGAGCGGCTCATTTTAGATCAAATTTTTGAGCGGCTCATTTTAGATCAAATTTTTTTCTTCGCTCTCACATGAAAATCTTTTGGCATAGTCTTACACATTTTGCTTCGCAATCGGTCAGGAATATGTTTATTACTTGCTGTACTGGGCTATAAAGTTAATCTAACACAATTTTTATTACATAGGGTTGGTATTAGCGTCTATGATGCTACAAAAACGGTCTAAAAGAGTTTGATACCAATGTCTCGAGAAAAAAAAATAATTATGTACTCCCACGTGAGGCCCCTTACCGCACTAGGCCCCGTTCAACCACACGAGTTTGCGGCCATAAAGGCGGTTCTGATTTTAAAACAGAAGTTCTGTCAAACACTGTCATGCCTTCTAGTGGTCTGTGCCAAAATTATAAAAGGTTAAACTTATGCGTTTTATTCACTTTTGGGTTTAACCAAAGCTAATAAAACACGGCTAATGAAACATTAAAAACGCATTTCTGGTTTACTTTTCAATATGAATCGAAGATTTTCGAAAATTGTGGTCCTAAATGATACATTTTAAAAATATTCATAATATCAAATATATTTGAAAAATGATACGAATATTTTTTTTTGAATTTCTGCAAGGACGCTTTACTTTTGATTGTGAACCGATACATAAGTAACTTAATGTTTGTACTTGCTGAAACATTTTCTTTTAGAATTTTTCTGAATAAAGCTGTTGAGGCTATGCTGCAAAAGTAACATCGTTTCAAGTTTAATTATACAAATAGAAATTTCAATTTGTGCCACTTCTCAAAATTAGTTTTTTTGGCTGATATATACGATACGGATAAAAACTAGCAAATAAATTTTAATTTTTTGGCCGGGTTCATATTACTGTATGAATTATTTATGTATTCACGATTTCTTAATTTTTGAATTTTTTCACTTTCGATGAAATATGGTATTTACCTTTTCTAAAATACGCATTTTAAATCAATTTTTCACTTAAAATATAAATTTGGTTTTTGAAAAAAATCTTAATAAATAATTTTTTTTTTTATTTAAGTAACGATCTCAACTGTTCAAGATCGCGCACACTTTTAAAATGTTCATGACGGAAATGCGACATTTTTATACTATCGCTAACTTAACAAATACATACATACATACATACATATGTATCGAACAAATACAAATTAATAAAAAAATTAATTTTTATTTTCTTCGACTAATATAAAATCTATCGTAGAGAATACTACCTAATCAGCAATAGAAATTCGTTGACATACAAACATAGGTACCGCATACATATAAATGATCGTGCAATTACTGATTAAAAAAGTGCAAAGAAAATAAAGCAAAAAAAAACAATTTTTTTTAAGTTGATAGGAACTAGTGTAAAGCAAAAAATTTTAAGCATTCCAAAGAAAATCGAAATCTAAGTTTATTTATTTGCTTAAGGACTAGCAGATTTATTCGTTACGATACGCTATTTAAATGCAACAGACTTTTCTTATTTTGAAAGAAATCCCTATATTGAGAAAAGAGTCAATTACCCACAAATACATTCTACAAAAATAATCAAGGATAATTATTTTCCAAAAAATAAGTTCAAATTTAAAAATTGCAAATTTGTGAAAAATTATCGTATCGCGAATTTCACCGATACACTTTGAAGTTTCAATCTCTAGTTGAAGAATACATTAAAATATTTTTATTTGAATTGCAAGCTTCTTGAGGTCATTCCAATATTTTCATATTATTTGAATTTGTAGCGAAATTGACTTTGGTCATGGAAAATTGCTATCCATTATTCTAAGATAATGGCAAGACATACTCCAACTCTCATATTTGCTTCGTTGTTCTTGAACCAAAGCTCTACAAAGCTCGCAGAGTTGACTCTGTACAATATAATTACAAAAAATGCTAATTTGTGTGGAGTGAATGAGTATTAACGTCTAGACAAAATTGTTTATCCGAGAAGCTTGAAACGTAGAATATATACTCCTTTTAGGATATATCTTAAGGACCTACAACTTCTCCACAAAATTATTTTCCCTTTAAATTTATTCGCTTTTAGTCCTTTGGCTAAAAGCCATCAAAATGAGAAATTGGATGAAGTTCAGTTTATTAATTTAATTAATAATTATTCATATATCTCATTTGAATTTTAACTATGAGATTTATTTAACTAACTTATTCTGCTAGACAAACACTCGTAACTACTTATGTAGACTAATATTTGATATGAGTGGCGTTATTAAGACGTGGGCGGTCGTAGTTTAGTGACATTGTGTAACAAGAGGAATAATACGGTACGGTCCGAAACTCGACATACGTAATACGAGTAAGTGAACGACTATTTCTTCATATTGATAAAAGAATCTAAGCGCAAAACCCATTGATATCATTTGAAGGCTCATTTTTCAATCAAGAATTTAAGCTACATATTTTTTTTTTCAATTTTTCAAAACTTTGCTGAAGCTTTTTGAATTTTTTAAATTTCTTTTAAAGAAAGATAATTATGTATTTGTTTAAGCGTTTCTAAAAATATTTACTAACAATAAATAGAGGTAAATATTACTATGTATAGCACAATATTAGTTTGAGAGATTCAAAATGATTTGGTTTGGGCTTACATATATTTAGTAATTTTGATTCGATTTAATAAAAACACTAATGTTTGATAACAAATTTAGGTGGTGTTTATACCAGAGGCATTCAATTTCATTACATCACGATAAAAGTGAGTGGACAATCTAACGCGCGCTGAGATTTTTTTTGCTCATTATTGCAAAGAGTCAAATTTTGCTATTAGATTACATTCTAAAAGATTGCTCATCGATATTTTTTGCTTATATGAAATGCTTGAAGACTTTTTATTATTTTTCCAAATTGCCTTCAGTAGGTATATCGTAGTAAACATAAATTTCAGCACCTAAATAGTTGAGTTATATAGCTTAAGAAAATTACTTTTTGTAATATGTTTGTTTTGAACTTGATATTTATGTCGCACAAGATAACAAATATCGAATTTTAACTCAAGAAACCGTACACAACTATTGCATTATTTCTAACAACCAAATCTGGTCACATAGTTTGTATTCGTTTTCTCTGTGTACGCATTTTCATGTAAGCCAATGCTTATCTTCAAACTTGACTTGATATATAGTACGCAATTTTCATGATCGTATGGTTGCACGTGCTGTATAAAATCTCGCCGACAGTTTTTTCGTTCTGTATAGTTTCTGATAGTGGAGTGGAGTATAGACCACAAGTTCGGCCTCAGCGAGGCTTTAGATAAGTACTATTGCAAATAATATAGAAGTGGGCTAATTTCGTTTAGGACAAGCCCTATATGAGGGTAACAAAGGAAAAATAGAATTATTATTTATATTATTTTCTTGGCGTCAAAGAAAAATTAGAAAGTTTGTAGTCTTTCAAAAATTAATGTTGCTTAACTAGCGTGCATTGTCAAGGAGAATTTTGAATTCTAAATTCATACACACATAACTCTATTGCCTTGCAATAGACTTTATTTCAGAACAGCACTGCGTTTTCTCTGTATTCTTTTGCTTTAATTTTTTCGAAACAAACCTCAATCCTTAGCAAAAGAATGATGGAATTAAAATGTGAATTCATTAGCAAATTTGCTCTCGCAAACTTTGAATAATTGATTTCTCCATTCGTATTGCATTTTTTATCAATTATATTTTATTGAGTTTCTATTTTATTACACATTGTTGTTTCGATTGATCAAAATCAAAGCACATAAAATAACAACCGATTAAAAATTGATTTGTACTCACGCTCTCAAATGGCACGCATGACTTTCTCTCGCCATGTATATTTACACCATAGAAAAAACAAAACAAAAAAAACGCATACACACAAACACATTAACTTACCCAGCAGGCAATTGAGCAAGGCCTTCCCCGGAGAAGGCCTGCTAGCACTGCTCCGATTGTAAGAGGCCTTCTCAAAACTAAATTTTCATGTAAATAACAAAAAAAATTTTTTTTTTTACTATGATTTTTGTTTTTATTTAGAATTTGTCAATATTTACAATAAGTAAATTTTATAAGTAGTGAAATTTTAATTAGCAGAATAGTTACACTTCATTGAGTGTATACTCATGAAATGCTATTATGCCTTACCACGGCAGGCGTGCTATTATGCCTTCCCTCAGCAGTACTGCTATAAGGCCTTCCCATAGCAGCAGTGCTATAAGGCCTTCCCACAGCAGCAGTGCTATAAGGCCTCATAATAGAAGGCAAAAAAGAAGGACTTCATGTATTTTTTTATTTCATGTATTGCATTGTTTTATGATTCGACATTACTTTTTTGTCATTGGATTGTACTTATACGACATCAAAAGTAGATACATGGTTAGAAGTAAGGAACGGTGTGCATGTTGCTAGGTGGGTATTCTGTTTCATGTTATGTTAAAGTGGTAGAGTGTTGTGTATTCAATGGTGAAATTATAAATTAAGAAAACGTCACAAAAAATAAACATTAAAATATCAACGCAAGGGAGGTTGAAGCAGATAAAAAAAAAAAACATTTAACTAAGAGTCTCACGACGTATTAAGATTTAATTTTTTCAAAGAACTTCTGTGACCCCTTCTACGGTAAGCGCTCTTAGAAGGGCTCTTGACGCCAGCGATGTATGAAGACCTGCTTGAAGAGTATTTCTAACAGGCCTGCTAAAGAAGGCCTGTTTTATCGGGACGTTTCATATAAAAAAGAAAGTAAGTTTGAAAGGAGGTGGTAAGGCCTTAATCTTACCAAGGAAGGCCTGCTAGAAGGCCTGCAAGCTCCTGCCCTTGCCTACTGGGTACCATAGCACGGTTTGTTGTGTTTGCATGCTTGTTTCTATTTGCGCAAGTAAGGAATAAAACTAAAAAAATGGTCAAATTCATTCCAGGAGTTTTTACGTGATGCTCTTACATTGATGGACATAGCTATCATTTTATTTATATAGATATCGATTCAGATAAAATCCCATAGATTAAAATCGATATTTTTGAATACCGTCACATCCTTATTTTGGATGTATTATGATACCTATGAATACCTAAATTGTGTACCATACAGTAGGTGTTTACTTATTGTTTTACTTAAATAAGTTTAAAATTCTATAATATTTAGCCGAAATGAAATAAATTCAGAATAGAATCACAAAAAATATATTTGAGCAAACAAACGCTCTTCAATCCACTCAGACAAATCTCATGTTTTACTTAATAGATAGCACTTTAACTTCCAATTAAGGGCATATAACATTTATCAAAATTTGTTTGTAAGTAGTTGTATCATATTTTTAAAATTTAACAATCAAATAAATTTATTTCAAGGAAACATACTCTTTTTTCAGTTTAGATAATACAGATCTCATTTTGAAATTTTTAGTATATCTTCTATATGCTTTAAGCTATACATATATTGTCACATAATCATGTCACATCATCCCACTGTATAGTACAATCATTCATATGTGGCTTGCGATCCACATGCACGCTATTATGTTACCATACATTGTAGATATGATCTGCACGTTTTGGTACTGTTGATACTGCTACATATGTACATACATACAAACGTACATATGGTGCGGCCAACACAATAAATATGTTTATTTTTCATTTCCTTTTCTTGAAATAAGAATCCACAGTCCAGCCGATTCATAAGAATCCGCTGCCCTGCAGACTTGCTGAAATAAATGCTGAAATGGCATAAATATAATAAAAATGTACATATATATAAATTGTAAACCAAAAATTGTCAATAAAGTTTTAGTTTCAACCTTAACTCCGTGATTGGCGCAGTCGGTAGGATAATCGGCTGTTAAAATAAGAAATCAAGAGATTTTATTTTTTAACACAACTGCAATACAATAATAAAAAAAATTGGCACCCTTAATGTGAAGATGCAATAAGGAAGCTAAATAAATTAAACTAAATAAAATTAACAACAAGTACACTGCAGAATTCTATTTTGTATACAATAAGGATGTTAAATAAATAAAACTAAATAAAATTGACAAGAAGTACAGTGCAGAATAAAATAATGTAATTTGTGTTGGTGAAAGACCATTTAAATAAAACTATTAAGAAAAAAAATAATATACACAAAAAAAAAAAAAAAAAAAAAAACAAAAAAAAAAATTTTTTGTGAAATTTTGAAGATTTAAAAAAGGTTTTCATTCCGAGAAACCCCACACCCCCGAACGAAGGATCAGGGTCAGCGTTGGCGTTTTACATTTTAACATTCAACAGCTACAAGCGAACAACATCAAAAAGCAAATATCAACATCATCGTATTGTGCGAAAAAAAAAAAAAAGGGAAAGCAACAGCAGAGTATAAGCAAAACAGCTCATCAATACGCAGACGGTTAAGAATTTTAGCAGTTCTACTTAATAAAAGTTCTGGTGAAAAAAAAAAAACCAAGAAAGATGTATAGAAGGAACTACGTAAGTTAAGTTTTACTATCTACTTTTTATTTGTGATTGAATTAAGAACACAAAAAAGAACACAAAAAAAAAAAAACAAAATATAAATAAACGACAGTTGAATTAAATTGTAAAAGAGAAGGAATATTTAATACTATAAAAACGAACCATCAAAATAAAAACATATAAACTAATTACTACCGTAAATTTTAAGTAAAAAAAATTTTTTTTTTGTTGTTGTCCAAATTTTTATTCTCTCTTTAAAAAATCTAATTACGAAAATGGATCAGGCAATGATTCAACAGATGAACCTAATTATTAATTGTATAAAGCACATAAAAGACTATGACGGTTTGAGTCCAAATTCGTTACCGGACTTTATAAAAAATATTGAAAATATACTTCCGTCTTTCGACCACTTTGACGTGGCATCTAAGCGCATTTTGATAGGGTTTATAAAAGACAAATGCGTAGGTGAATGTGTAGAAGCTCTACACAGAGAGCCATCGGATACGTGGGTACAAATAAAAGATTGTTTAAAAAGAAATTTTGGCGAAAAAGAAACTGTTGTTGAATTAATGGATAAATTAAAAATGAAATCATTGAATGGTACTATTGAAAACTACTATTATTTGATTCAAAAATTTGTGAATAGGGTAATAAATAGGAAGATGACGCACGAAGAGAACGACTACTCGATCGATGAAATAAATAGAATAGCATTTCAAGTTTTCCGAAGTCATTTGCCAGAACCTACAAAAACTATGATCATAACTAGGGCTCCTACAACACTTATGGACGCTTACAAAATTATAACTGAAGCTCGACATCAGGGATTTACTCAGTACGGTCCACCCCAATATAGACCTAATACTTCAAAATACACACGAGTAAATTTCAGCGATAATTACAATAATCGCGCTAATAATAAAAATGGTACTTATGATTATCAAAATACCAATAACTACCGGAAAAAACAAAACGACAGATATCAAAGTAATCGATATAATAATCAACAAGAAAGAAATAAAACTCATCACAATGAACAAAGGAACCATGATAACACAAACACTAACTATAGAAATCAACAGTATCATAATTTCAGTAGAAACGACAGCAACTCACAAAATACACGGCGCACTTATAATAATCGATATGAAAGAAGGGATAATCAAAGCGCACAGTCCCGACAGTCTAGAAATTCAAATGGTCAAGAACCAATGGATACTTATAATACAAATTTTTCAGACCAAGCCTCAAAAAATTACCTTACTTAAAATTTAAAAGAGGTGATGAATCATTTTATTTATTGATAGATACAGGTGCTGAATTTAGCTTAATAAAACCAGGTGTTTGTGATCCTAAGTGGAGAACAAAGATTAGCGCAGAAGTTAAAGCCTTTGGAAAAATCTTTAAAAGTAATTATATTTATAAATTTCCATTGTTTAAGGAATTCGGTTCCTTGAACCCAAGTAAAGATTGCGAATTTTTGGAACTCGATTTTCATGATAGGTTCCATGGTCTTATAGGCAACAACATCCTTGATGAAATTAATTGTAAAATAGACTATCCTAATAGGGAATTAGTAACACCTAATGCAAAGATACCATTTTTTATTTGCAAAGAAGAAGAGGAATATTACGAACAAGTACAAAGGGAAGAAAATTTTGAAATATTAAACTGTCAAACGGAAGAAGTAAAAAACGATGAAAATCACTTAAATAATTTTGAAAAAATTCAGATTGCAAAACTTCAAAGAAAATACGCTGAAGTATTTCACAAAGAAAATGATAATTTAACATTCACCAATAATGTTAAACATAAAATAAAAACTAAAAATGACATTCCAATATATGCTAAAAGTTATAGATACCCAGAAATCCATAAAGAAGAGGTAAATAACCAAATCGACGAAATGTTAAGTCAAGGTATCATTAGAGAATCATATAGTCCTTATAATAGTCCAATCTGGATTGTCCCTAAGAAACCGGATAGTTCAGGCAGACAAAACTGGCGTGTAGTAGTGGACTATAGGAAGTTAAATGAGGACACTATAGAAGATAGGTTTCCAATACCTAATATAGATGACATTTTCGATAAGCTAGGAAAATGTCAATACTTCACCACATTAGACTTAACTAAAGGATTTCATCAAATTGAAATGGATCCTAAGGACATATATAAAACTGCGTTCTCGACAACTAATGGTCACTACGAGTTCTTGCGAATGCCGTTCGGACTAAAGAATGCCCCGGCTACATTCCAGAGACTCATGAACAATGTTTTAAAAGAATACATTGGCAAACTTTGCGTAGTATATTTAGATGACATACTAGTATTTTCTACAAGTATCGAGGAACATCTCGATTCCCTCGAAAAAATTTTCAATTGCTTAAAAAAAGCGAACTTAAAGGTACAATTGCAAAAATGCAAATTTTTGGCGAAAGAAACTGACTTTTTAGGCCATATAATTACTGCGAATGGAATTAAAACAAATCCGAATAAAGTAGAAGCGATAAAAAAAATTCCCTTACCTAAAAATCAGAAAGAGATCAAATCTTTCCTAGGTATTACAGGCTATTACAGACGTTTTATTAAAGACTATTCGAAAGTAGCTTACCACCTCATAAAATACCTAAAAAAAGATAAAAAAATAAATATTAAAGACAAAGACTACATAGAAGCTTTCAATAAATTAAAAACACTTCTTCAGAATGACCCCATTCTGGTTCATCCCGATTTCACAAAACAATTTACTTTAGTTACAGACGCAAGCAATTTTGCACTGGGAGCGGTCCTAATGCAGAATAACAAAACAATTGCATACGCGAGTAGAACCCTAAATGCACACGAGAAAAACTACTCAACCATAGAGAAAGAATTATTGGCAATAGTTTGGGCTACGAAGTACTTTAGGCCATACTTATTCGGGCGCAAATTCGTTATTAAAACTGATCACAGACCTTTAATATGGTTACAGAACCTGAAGGAACCTAATAGTAAACTTCAACGGTGGAAAATCAAGTTAAATGAATTTGATTTCAATACCGAATATATAAAAGGTCGCGAAAACATAGTAGCAGACGGACTTAGTAGAATAAACCCAGACACCGCGAATGAAATTAACATGAATGAACATATCGAAATTCCGACGACAACGGAAGAAACTATAACAGAACTAAGAAGAATTTACGAAGACGAAGAAGAGACTATGCATAGTGCAGATAGTGATAGCACTGATTTGATAAGAATATCGGAAAAACCTCTAAACTTATTTAAAATACAAATGATAATTGATTATGCGCAGAAGAAATCAAATAAAAAGATAATTTTGTATAAAAATAAAATAAGGAATATAATATCAATTACTCGGGAAAGTAACCTTCTACAAACAATGCAAGATATTCTTCCAACTAAAGGGTTGATATCTATTTTTATTCCCCATCCGGATTTATTTCTGAAGTTTCAGGATCTCTACGTGAAATACTTTGCTAAAAATAAAAATCTAAAAATATTAAAATCAAATATACTTCTAGAGGACGTAACCGATAGAGAAGTTTTGCTGGAAAAAATAAAAAAGGCCCACCTTAAGAATAATCATAGAGGAATAAATGAGACATTCGAGGAATTAAAGAACTCAATTTATTATCCAAAATTACAGGAACAAATTCACAAATTTATTAACAATTGTGAAATTTGCAACCTGGCCAAATTTGATAGAAATCCCATACGTCATAGATTAAATATCACTGAAACTCCTAAAGTGCATAACGAACTTGTCCATATAGATATTTGGTACCCATTAAGAAACGTCATGTACCTTACAACCATTGACAGACTTACGAAATACGCAACAGTGGAAAAATTACAAGACAGAACTTGGATCTCTATCCTTAGAGCAATTAAATTAAGAGTTCAATATTTGGGAAAACCTAAAAAGGTCGTAACAGACAACGAATTAGATACAACGACAATAAGAGAATTCTTTAGAGACAATGATATAGAAGTTTATTTTACCACCCCATATAATAAAACAGGTAACGCAGATGTCGAACGTCTACACCAAACGCTAAACGAACATTTACGAATACTTTTTGCAGATCGAGAGTGCATCGACGAAATTAATGAGAAAGTTCAAAAAGCAATCATGTTTTATAATGCAACGATACATTCCACGACAAGGAGAAAACCAATAGACTTTATAAATAATATTTTGACAAGAGAAGAAGTAGATAAATTTTCAAATAGAATGAGAGAAAATAAAATCGACAAAATAAATAAAATTAATGATAAAATTAATAATAACGATTCAAAAATAGCTGAAAACGTTGTAAAAAATTACAGAGCAAGTAAATCTCAACCAAAATACAAAAAGCTTACCAATTATACTAGAGCGGACAATTACATATTAACTAATAATAATAATAATAAACTTAGGAAATATTATAAAAATCAAGTAAAAAGAAAATTCAAATACCAAGAGCAATAATAACGAAATACTGAAATGTTTCGTTACAGATATCGGTTGGTTTATTCATATTAATTATAAACACCCATGGAAGTTACTCGATATCAAAGGAAGATAAGCAACCTCTACCATCTATAAACATAAGACCTCTGAACAACAGCAATGGGTTTACAATAGTTAAGCTGGAAAAGAAAAACGTACTAAGCTCATACACCAAAATACTGCATTTAGTTAATCTCACACAATATAATGAAATTTTAAAAAAATTTGAGAATAAGACAAAGCTATTGACACTCATTAACGACAATTACCTTTATGAACTAATAAATTCGGAGCTAAGTTCACTTAAACAGAATTTACACACCCTTACGCCTTTTACGATTAGGAAAAAACGAGGACTATTTAACTTTGTAGGAAGGGCTTACAAATTTCTAATAGGAACTATGGACGATGAAGACGAACAGGAAATTTACGAACATTTGAACAATTTGGATAATAACGTTAAGAATTCTATTGATGAGAATAATAAGCAAGTTATAGTCAATAGAAATTTAATTGAAAACATGAAAAACATAGAGAACCACATTAACAAGCAACAAGAACTCATCTCACAAAATTTATATAAAATTCAAGGAAAAACTAACGAGGTAATTACTTCAATAAACTCATTTGATCAAAGTTTTCAAATTTATATAACACTCCTAAAAATCAATAAAGAAATCGAGAGATTTTCAGACATAATATTGTTAAGTAAATTAAATGTTCTAGCACACAATTTTTTAACAAGTGAAGAGATAATAAAATATAATATTTCTATTGATATAATGATGTACATGAAGACAAATGTATTGTTTAATGAAGGATTTATTATCTTCGTACTCAATATTCCAAAATTTTCAAACAAAGAATTTTTCAATGGTATGATTATACCCATGCCGAATAAAGAGAATAAGGAGTTGGACATGCAAATTACTAAAATTATTTTCAATGAAGAAGAAATTTTCGAGTATACTAATGACATAATAAAAGAGAAAAATCTTAAATACCATAAAAACCGATGCGTTCGTAATATCTTACAAAATAATGATACTTGCATGTATAAAATAAATCGTAATAAAGAGATTGAACAACTAGAAAATAATATGTTAGTTCTAAAAAACTTTCCAAACACAAACATACTGCATAATTGTAATTTTAACCTTTTACAAGTAGAAGGCAATGCATTAATAACATTCCACTTATGTAAAATCAAAATTGATAATTACGAATTTTTAAATGAGGAAGATATTTTTATGAACGTTGTTGAAATATTTGAGATAAATACTGAAATACCTAAAATTGAAGGAAATTTGACATTGGAAATAATACATGGAAAAACTATAGAAAATAGGGAACTAATTGAAAACGTATACTTTAAAAATCAAACTAAAGCAACAACAATCTCAAGTACTATAATCATTGTAATATTACTTTCAGTTATTTTGACATTGTATCTTATCAAAACTAAACAAACAAAAAAAAGTGTAAATAAAATTAATATAACAACTACTTCAAACAGTAATAATCCATTTGCCATTAAGTAATAAAAAAATTAATGTTTTAAAGAAAATTTTATTTCAAATAAATATATAATATATAAAAATATATAACAAAATTAATTTTATGTGATGTAAATTTCAGTAACTTTGCAGGGACTGCAAATAGCTTACGGTGGAGGTGTCACATAATCATGTCACATCATCCCACTGTATAGTACAATCATTCATATGTGGCTTGCGATCCACATGCACGCTATTATGTTACCATACATTGTAGATATGATCTGCACGTTTTGGTACTGTTGATACTGCTACATATGTACATACATACAAACGTACATATGGTGCGGCCAACACAATAAATATGTTTATTTTTCATTTCCTTTTCTTGAAATAAGAATCCACAGTCCAGCCGATTCATAAGAATCCGCTGCCCTGCAGACTTGCTGAAATAAATGCTGAAATGGCATAAATATAATAAAAATGTACATATATATAAATTGTAAACCAAAAATTGTCAATAAAGTTTTAGTTTCAACCTTAACTCCGTGATTATATATAAATTAAAATGAATTAGTAAAGGTGTTATCTTGGGCCAGGCTGAAACTCACAGGGTACTGCATTGAAAGTACTTCCTAAATAAATGTTAAAAATACATTGAAAATTAATTACCTAAAATTTTCATGAAAATCGTATGTGCCAGTTGTGAGTTATACAAAATCAAAATTTTCAATTGTTGAAAAGTGTCACGCCCACTTTTTTAATTCCGCCCATTTTAAGCACAATTCAAGATGTGCATGATCTGCATCCGTGTCCTTAATTTCATCACAACATCTTGCACGGTTAACGAGTTATGGTGCTATTAAAGCTAAAAGTTAGGGCTGTGCCACGCCCTTTTAAGAGCCTTCCCAAATCAGCAAGTTTCATCAAAGTTGCAGCAACTTTAAAATTTGTTAGTTAGTTTCTGTCGCTATTACAAATCGAAATTCGAAAAAGGTGTTTTATGAACATACATACATACGAGTATATACATATATTTAAAATTATCAATTTGTTAAAAAACATTTCTAATTATTAAACAATATCATTTTAATTCAGTGAGTTATCAATGTGGAAATTGTTTTTCAGCGTATTTTGCTACACAAATCGAGTAGTGCAAAAAAATAAAAATATTGCTACAACAAAGTAAAACGTCATAAAGGGTCAATTTGTAGTTGCCATAAGTGTTATAAATCTCATCATTTACAATTTAATGGAAATTTTTTTTATCAATTGTAAATATGATAGAAATATACATTGAGGTAAATGAATGTAATATCTTTTTATACTACATCTTTCTTTAATGCACTTTTGTCAATAATTTTTAATTTATGGATTTTTCACTTTTAGTTTCGTCCAATATAACGTTTACAAATACGAATTTACTGCATGAAATCTAAATTTAAAGATTATTAAAATGTTCTCTATCATAAGATTAAATTTTTGAAATGAATAATATAAAAGTAATCATGACAAGCAATAACAATTAATTTAATTGCTTGTTTGCTAGAGTCTTATGGGCTTTTTTTCCCAAAAAATATAGCTTATCAACTTTTGTATGTAATTACACACAATTAAATGTACATTAAAGTGATAAAAGAAGAAAAAAAAACATAAAAACTTATTTAATTATTCAATTAATTTAAATCAGCTTAAAAGTTCAATATGAATTTGGAATTATCAACAATCACGTTTGTGAACTCAACGCAAAAGTTCACAGAACTTATCGGTTTTATCTGCTCTGTACTCTGTAAAATTACTTGTGCATTTTGATTTCACAATTTTATGCCAGACAAGTTCATAGTCCAATAATTCAAAAGGTTTTCATGTATAACAATATGGTCTTAAATTGAAACACAGGATTAGGCCTTTCATTAAGTACTGTCTTGTTATCTGTCGATAACTATGCATTAAACCAAAAGCTTTTTTATATCCGAAACACATGACAAGATTTGAGTTAGTTTTTTTTTAAATTTCCTAAAAAAATATAACTTTTTTTTATTAAAATCGCATTACATTTTGATTAATTTATCTTAATTCAAAAAAAAAAAATCTATGTCTATATAAATTGGCCATTTCACGTCAAAGGGAAATTTGAACCTTTGACATTTAAATTGAAATACCTTAAGTGGTCAAAATTCACTTAGAGGGTTCTTAATCTCTAAGCACCGATCATGCATCGGTTGCTGAAGATTGTAAGCGATTATCTCCAACAGTTTAAGAATTGAGTTCAATTTTGTAGTAGAAATCAAATAGTTCCTACAAAGTGATCGCCTTAGGGCGTTGCAAACATGTAACGCTCTTTGAGGAACATTTTAAAAGTAGGCACTTTAAAGAAAATTTATTATATTGAGTGCCACTTTATTTTCTCCTTAATACTCGTATGTAGCTTCCATTGAAAGTTACCAGATGGCACTCAATCGTACAACTATTTAGCCGCATCTATGTGCAGTCCTTAAATGTTATCAATTTTGCCGCATTAAAAGTGAACAATGCAAGTAAATTTAGAATACAAAGTTTTGTAGCTTAGTCATCGTTTTTCAGAATCGCAATAATATCGCCTTCTGACCATTCATCTCGGAAGCTTTTACAATCCCAGGAATGGCGAATGAGTGGAAACAGGAAATCAGCGACCATATCTTGCTGAGCCTTAAAAAACTACGCTGGTACACCAACGGTTCTTGTTGAGTAGCGATTATCCGAACAATTTTATCTCTCTAATGGCAGGTACATCTGTTCTAGTTCGGGTAATTGGTATTCAGTTGAGGCATACTTTGTGCAAAAGTTGGAGAGTTCTACATGGGAATGTGGTTTAAAACTGTTACAATATGACCCGTTTGTATTTCTCACTAATGTTCAACAGTGATGTTCTTGTCGATCAGTTGTTTTATTTTTTGATTTTGTCCGTGCCATATGTACTATATTCTGCTTCTAGTGCTAGATTTTTGCCGCATCTAACTGTGAGACTCTCACACCTTACGGTGTTCCGCAAACATTTTTAGACGGTGCTTATGCAATACCAGCTTGTTGAGGGCATTTTTAAGACTGAGCTTTCTCTAAATAGTTTTTTACATTTCTTTGGATTTCCAAAGTGTTTTATTCATACTCGAAATTTGCTTCAAGTCATCGCATAGTTTTGGTTTTACATGCGATCTCATAGAACCAATATTTTGAATATTATTAAATTGTTTATTTATGCGTACGCGTATTGATTTAAGCATACTGGAAATACATTTATTAATATTGCAATCTTCTAAAAGTAATTATAGCTTATTTTTAAATTTTATTACACTCTAGAAATGCTATGATTATACTGAAGTTAAAATTCAAATAGTCATTAAAAATTAATCAGTTCTCAGTTAAAATAAATGCTTAGATCTAACATAAATATATAGGTATATTGCATTGATTAATAACATCTACGTAAATAAATAAATATAAACAATAATTTTATAATCTCAATCATTCGATTGGGGTTATTCGAATATTGACGTAAATAAAATCGGTTTATTTATCAAGTTATATAAAATATGTCATACATAATCCGAATACCCCAACCATGTATTAATTTAATGTTTTAATAAAAATGTATTTAGTCTCCCGAGACTATGAGCAGATGAGAAAAGTTCCTTATAAATCGATTTTGCTCGTTGTTACAAATTTTCTTCCTCCAGTTGTCTGCTTAAGCGTTCCTTGATTTGTTTCCATCACGCGTGACCCATTGCTATTTTTATTGATCAAATCGTTTTTGTAGGTGCTGCTACATTGTGAGTCAGCCACCGAGCGCCCATCACCCTCATCGCGTCGACACAGTTCACTAAAAGGACTACTTGAACGCTTTAAATTTGGCAATGATAAGCTCGGCATCTCAGCGCTTATCGTACCTGCGCTGCTGCCACCAACGCTGGCATACGCATTTGTCTTTATCTTATTTTGACGTTCCAGTATATCGGCTGTTGTGAGATCACTCGCCTTAACAATGCTCGACGGCACATTACTGAGCCATGGCTTAAGTGTTGACTTTTTTTGTACCGTAGCTGCCTTGCAACGACATATGATATCTGCTGGTTCTCCACATATGGAGCAGACTTCATTGCAACTACTGCTTTGCTGCGCACTACTAGCATTGCTGTTCAAGGTTTTTGTATTCGCAGTACTCACAGACGAAGTGGATGATGCCCCACTAAACTCTATTTCACTAACTGCATCTACAATACTTTTAATAGCGCAGGAGCTTGTCGTGTGTTTACTGCCACCACTGGTTGCTGCCTCCGACTCTTCGTAATTTTTGCTCAACAGTAACTTGGAAAGTGGTGGCGCAAGTCCTAGACCTAGATTGCGTTCATGATATACGTCTGATATGGTGGGTGTCATTTCGCGATTCATGTGACGCAATATGCTGTCTTGTATGCTCTTTGTGTTGGCCTTTGTGGCTTCTTTGGCTGTGATGGCACTGCTGTTGCTGGCAGTAATGGCAGTGCCAACAGTTTTTACGTCTGTTTTTGCCTCAGCCATGAGTTCACTTTCAGCTGGAGAGAAATACAAATTGGATGAATTGAATACAAGTGCATTGTCATCTTCTGCCGGTAGATTTAATGGTTTACGACTACCTGCTGCTGCATTGGCGACAGCAATAACATTTGCTGATGCGCAATTATTGATTGCGGCGGCTGCAGACACTTCAGTACGCACACTTAAACGATCCATAAAGAGAGCATGTTCTTTGCTTAACCGTGCCGCTATGGAGGATTGCGCCGCACCAAGTTTGATTTTCGGTTTCATGCGGAAGTGTGACATAGGCGCATGCGAAAGCTCTAGGCCACGTTCTAAATCTGGGTGTGAATTAGTGGATTCCAATGTTGTCGTCATAGTTACGGTGCTGCTGGTTGTGCCTATCGGAGCAGCATTACCTATTGGTTGCCCAAGATTGTTATAGACTGGTGCAAGTGGCGCTAGTGGGCGCAGACTATCTACAAGTGGCATATTTTGCCTGGGTGGTGGCAGTGGCGGCATATGTGAACTTTGATGCTGTGTTGTGGGCTGATTGTTGCGTCTCAACACCGTTGCATGACCAGATCCTTCCCAGTCGGTAGTAGAACTAGCTGAGCTGGAGCTATCAGGACGTCTTGAATGAGATGCTGGTGCAACACTCATTTCAGGTATAACGCTGTCGCCCAGAAAGTTAATACCAGTACCTGGTCCCGAATATAGATTGCGTATACGAGTTTGATGCGCTAGCGCCAGCGAAACATTTTGATCGACCGGATTTTGTGTAGTCACCGGGGGACTGGGTGTGAATGCTGCATCACTTTCACCGCCACCACCAGGACGTGATACACGCACTGGTCCACGTAGACTGGAGTAACCGAGCCGTGGTCCATTAACTTTGTTCAGATGTGCTTGTGATATATAGCCATCTGAAAGTTCACTATCTGTGGTATTGGCTAAGCTGGAGTCAAATGTGGGGTAGAGTACAGAAGCAGTACAGCTGCCAGGTGCACTGGTCGCTGATTCCGTGTCAGTGCGTCCACCATCAGGCTCACCGCGTCGGCGTACATAAGAAATAAAGGCACCGTTGCCATTGCTAAGTATACGTGGGCGGTTAATTGGAAGTGGTGGCAGCTGCATACCCATTGTAACTGATTTTACGGCCTCAGTTGGACTATGGGTGGCTTGATGTGGTGTAGATTTAATCGCCAATGAAGAATTAGGTATCGTTACTTGTATATCATTATGTGTATCATCGTTTAAGGACTCGCAACTGCTGCTGGAATCGAGTCCCAAGGTCTTAGGCGCCTCTTGAGTATCTGTAAGAAAGTAAGAAATTAATATTTGATTTATTCTCGGGTATAATTAAACTACTTACCAAAAAGAGCAAGTAGTGCCTGTAGAACAAATTGACAGCTACGTCGGTTAGCTTGTTTGCCTGTCCTTAGCGTAACTTGATCCTGACCTACCTCAGTCAGGTCAAAGCCTACAGATGCCAATAGCTCATGGCAACCGGCGACACGCCAAAGTCTCACGCTAAGTGGTATTTCAATACATGATTCTACATCGGGGCTACCCTTTGGCGGAAACTGTGTTAGAACGTTACGTATAACAGCAATAATGTCATCTGCCACTTCAGAGCTGTTGACCAATTTGGAAAGCGCTTGAAGTGTAAGTGGTGTGAGTGCTAAAAGTGCCTGTAAACTTGCCGAGCATTGAGAAAGTCTATCTTCTGGATCGGTTTGTGGAAAGAAAACACTCGATGGTATACCATTGGCAGCGGGTTCAAATCGAAAGCCAACAGCCATAAGCAAATCCTTCCAGCCACTTACTGGACCCGCTTTATTCTCTATGCTCTTCTGTGTTGTATACATGGCGTTCTTTTGACCGCGATGTATGCGTTGCAGACTCTTTTCCACAAGGTGCAAGCAGACGCGCAAAGCATCGCGACATTTGTCCGGTGTACGCATAAGTTCGCAAAGAGCATGACCCATCATTGCAACCTTGTTAGATAGGCGCACATTGCCGCCTATAAGCAGGAAACCGGCCCAATTAGCGGGATGCGCAAAGTGTTTGGTATGCTGCACTGTTTGCATGGCTTCGGCAAGCGCTCTGAAAGTAAAGGTTAGGGTAAATAAGAACCGTTTGGAAGAAACGAAACAGAACATACCTTGCAGCACGTGAACCCTGTAGCAGTGCTGAGTAAAATGCTCGCAGCAAAATTTTTGCAGCAGTTTCCGGCACAGGCCAAAGTGATATAAGAACAGCACCAGCGCCAGCACATAACCAACTGCCCGCTAAATTGGCAACACCTGCACCAGTGATAGGTTCAATTGAATGATAAGAACTAAGCACAACAAGCTTAGCATTCAGCTTCATCGTCAAAACATCAGCTGCGGAGAGTATGAAGTCTGATAGCGGTGGAATTTCCATATTACCACCCGACAACTCATGTGCCTCATCATTGTCGATGTTACCATCACCGCTAGTAGTTTGATAATATCGCTTTTGTGATTGTGAGTCAACTACCTCACCTGGACTTAAAACGACTGCACCTAATTTCCAGCTTAGATTAGCGGCAAAATGTACACACTCAGCAGAAGGTAGCTCAGAGATAATAGTTTCTTTTGTAGCACTACAACCAACTAAAGCTTTTGCTTGCAGCATATCAGCGACCATAGCTGCTTCCTGTATTGATGCTGGTGATTCAGACCAACCCCACGTTTCAGAAAGTGTGTTTGGTATGCGTGGGCCACCAACAACTAAGGCAGTATTCAGATTTTCGGTCAACTCGCGTGAACGCAGAACTTTGCTCTTTAAACGCAGTGATTGCAGCGAAGGGATTGTGATAATAGAGCAACGCTCCGATAAATATTCGCCATCCTCTTTAGCACTGCGCAATATGGCAAAAGGTACCAAGTACAGCTCATTCTCAAGCACTAGGATTAGCTCCTTACGACCTTGGCGAGAAACAGCACAGCCAGACGGCAACAAATCATCGAATGGTTCCAAAAGAATGCTGTAAAGCGTGTGCAAACAACTGGGCCCTTGCCAAGCGGGCAGCATGTGTGTGCGTCTTGAGCGCGTGGAGCCTTGTAGGCTGCCAATTGACCTTGTTGAGCCTTGTAGACTAGCCACAGAACCACCAACTGAACCCAAACTAAACAGCGAACTAAGCGAATAGTTGCTGGAATTCATAAGATGATTGCGATTCACCATACGTAGAAAGCCAGCACGCTCATTGGAAAAATCGTCTAAAAGATTTTCAGAGCTTGAACGCCAACCACTGCCATCACCCTCATGTAAAACACTGTCAGAGTTCACGTCCAGCTTGTCGCGTACCATGTTGATGTAGCGTTCGAGCAGACTTTCAGCGGCTTCTTTATCCTGTGAGATTTTGGTGTCATCGATCGTCAGTTTTTCATTGGCCATTTTCAATACCTCTTCAGTTATTTTAATGGCATGGAAGCGTACTACTCCCTTTTGTGGTTGCAGAAACCATGCGTACAACTCATCACCGGCTAAGCTGAAATAGAGCACATTGGTTTTAGTGCGATTAACAATATCATAAATGCTCTCGCTGCAAGTCATTGTAGTTTTGCGAGAAATGCTGTTGGTATCGGGGCTAGTCCGTGCCTTGCAGCGCTCAGCTGCTACCAAAGCGTCTTCATTGCGTTGCAAGGCGACCAATATTTGCTGTAGTATGTGGTAGCAAGATGTTTGCAAGTCAAAAAGATTGGTGCGACCCTCCGGACTACGTTGATCATACCGTACAGACTCCAATAGTTGTGCGGCGGTTTCCATTTGAGTACGCGAGTTTTCATTATCACCAGACGCGCGAAGAGCAAGGCCTAAATGAAAGAGATATGGTGTTAGTATAAGAGAATCTCAATAATAAATTTAAGTTTAACATACCAAGTTGATGCCTTATTTTGGCTTCTTCTTCTGATTTATTTAACGATTGCGCAATTGCTAGACCTTGACGTAAAAAGTTGATCGCCTGTGCAGTTTGTCCCATTTGATGAAACACGCGTCCTGGAAAAGAAGAGGCAATGTGTAATCACATTTTATGGAAATAACCCATTTCTCACCTAATGATCCACACGCAAAAGCTTTGCTCAGACGATCAGTTGTTAACGAAAGTTGCTTTTCAAAGAATTTTACCGCATCTATATAGCTGCGTATTGTTTCGTACACTGAACCCAGGTTCCCACAAGCTCTGGCCTGCAACACCATAATGCCCATATGCTCACACATTTCCAAATCCATCTTGTGCAATCTAAGCGCACCATCATGGTCACCCATGCGATGATAAACATTTCCAAGCGCACTAGTTGCATCAGATACCAATGCACGATCGCCCAACTCTCTTGCGATTTCCTTCTGATGTTCCAAGCAGTTGACTGCCTGCTCGTGATTACCCAGAGCGCAGTGTATATTTCCGAGATCACCATATGCAACAGCTTTTATTTCGGGGCTGCAGAGTTCATGTGCTACAACTAAACGCTTTTCGAGACATACCAAAGCTTCTTGTAGATTTCCCAAAGCACGATGACTATGACCTAGTCCTCGATAGGCGCGTTCTTGATCGCGGTAGCTCTGCAGAGCGCTAGCCAATTGCAAATGACGTTCGTGGCACTTAATGCCTTCTTCGTAATCACCCAAAGCATCATAGCAGTCACCAAGATGACCCAAAGCTCTGGCGCGGTCATGTTGTGTTGTAGTTGTATTTACACGCTCCAATGTGCCCAATTGCTGTTCTAGGAAACCAATGGCATCTTCATAGTGGCCCATATTGAGCTTTGCAATGCCCAAGTTGCCATATGCTTGCGCCTCAATAGCCGAGTCTTGTAACTCTTGAGCGCGTTCCAGCTGCTCTTGATAGCATTTAACAGCGTGTGTGTAGTTGCCAAGTGCCATATGTACTGCACCTAGATGACCATGTGCTTTACATTCGCCAGGTAAGTCAGACATCTCTTGCCGTAATGTCAATTCTTGTGTATGATAACCTAGGGCTTTGTCAAACTTCTTAATAAGGCGGTGTGCCAGTCCAAGCGCACCACAAGCTGCCGCTTCCATTGGTCGCTCGCGGGCCTGCCTGGCTAATGCTAGCTGACGTTGATACATCTTTGCAGCTTCCTCTATTTCGCCAGTACGTATGAGTATATCACCAATGTTGCCAAGCGCACGAAACTTTCCCGGCAGGTGGTTTGTCATATGAGCCACAGCTAGAAAGTATTTTTGACACTCCAGCGCAGCCTGACTATTACCTAAGGCTAAATGAGCCAATCCAAGGTTACAGTAAGCTCTTCCCATGTTCATTTTATCCTGTAAGTCTTTCGCTAGCGCCAGGTCTTGATCATAATAACGTACTGCTTCTCGATAATTGCCAATACAATAGTGCGCATAGCCCAGAAAGTGACATGCTTTACCTTCGGCTGCAACATCACCAAGCTCTTGGGAAAGCATTAAATAATGCTCATAGTATGGCACTGCTTGTGCAAACTCCTGTCGTGAACTCAAGCAGTTACCCAAATTTAAAAGTGCGCATGCTTCTCCGGCTGTATCTTTTAGCTCTCTTGCAATGTTTAAGTGTGCACGATAATGCATTAATGCCATGTCATGTGCACCCAACGCTTGATAAGCTACAGCTAAATTGCCATGCGTTGAAGCCTCTGCGCTGCGATCGTTCACCTCTTTACTGATAGTCAATTCTTGTTTATGATATTTAATTGCCGCTTCATAGAGCCCCGCGGCCGAATACGCGTTACCAATATTTCCATACGCACGGCCCATACCTGCCCGGTCATGCAACTGCCTGGCGATGGTTAAATGTGCTTGGTGCAGCTTGAGCGCTGCATCGTGTTCACCCAGCAGCTGATAGACAATACCCAAGTTGGAGCAAGCGCGTCCTTCACCAACTTTATCACGTGCCGCCAACGCCATCTCTAATTGCTTTTCGTGCCACTTTTTTGCCTGTACACTATCCCCAGCACAACGAGCGGCATGGCCCAGCCCTGCATATGCACGTGCCTCAATGTTGCGATCACCCAGCTGCTGAGAAATACGAAGCACTTGCTCATGGAAAGTTATGGCCTGTGTAAAGTTTCGACGATAGTGATGACTAGAGCCAAGGTTGCTGTAAGCGCGTGCTTCTTCTACCTGATTGCCTAGCTTACGCGCCAAACGTAAATGCTGCGTATGGCAGTCAACTGCCGAGTCAAACTCACCCATGGCCAGGTAAACTGCGCCGACGTTGCCTATTTCACGTGCCTCTTGTAGACGATCACTCATTTGTTTGACCAGCTGGACACATTGTTTGTGACTGGCCAAAGCATTTGGGTAATCACCAATTGCAGTGTAAACATGTCCCAAAGACGTCAAAGCTGCTGCTGCAGCTTGTGTATCCTTACATTTCATGGCGAGTACCAGTTGATATCGGTGAGCGGTCAAGGCTTCTTTATAAGAGCCCTGGCTAAAATATGCTGAGCCTAAATTCCCATGAGCGCGACATTCACCCGCCGTATCGCCAAGCGACTTGGCAACTGCGAGATCTTGTTGCATATATCCAATAGCTTTATCTAACTGGTTTAGGGCCCAATGTGCTGAGCTAAGTGCACTAAATACGGAACCACGTAATTTCAGTGAACATGAACCAATGCGCAATGCTGCTTCCAAAACAGTGACAGCTGAATGATACTGTCCAGCCTGTAACAGCTCTTGACCCACCACCGAGATGACGACAAAGGGTGATTGATCCAAACTCATGGCACGTAGTTGCTGAAATGTTGGCTCTAAGGCATGTCGTAATGGACTTTTGATAGATGCTTCAAATAGACCGGCAAGTAGTTGCTTATTTTGTGCATCTTGTGCTAAACCAGCGCTAAAAGATGCCAGCGCTTCACCATAACGCCCAAGACACTGCAAAGCAACACCTTGTCGAAAGTATGCTTTAGGCCATTGCGGACAAAGCTCACGTGCTTTTGTGGCATCTTGCAATGAGAGTGCAAATTGACCTTGCTTCAGACGTGCAGCTGAACGATTGCTGAAGAGTATATAATTGCCTGGGTCCAGTTGTAGCGCATCAGTATAGAGCAAAACGGCCGTAGCAAAGTCTCCACTTTGACAAGCGGCATTTGACTGACGTACTTTTTCCAGAAAGAGTGCACGGCTTGCGGCCGGCAATTCGGGCGTGCATTCGGGTTCGTTCTGAAAGTAAAAGAGAGACAAAAATAATGTTAGTAAGCATCTCCAAAACTATACGCGAGAGGTATAATTTTAAAAATAAGGCATTGAGAATTTCACGGAAAGAAGTGAAAGTGAACATTTAAAAAAATTCCAAATGTTGCAGCAACAAACGAGTAAATGAGTTCTTGCGAAATTTTAAGGAAGGTTCTTGAAGAAGAATCTTACGACAGCTTATTAATGCTGCTGCATCGAACGCGAAATCTGTTAAAATTTCAATTTAATATCGTTTGTAAACCTTTTTATTTAATTTTCTTTTTGTAGAGCAAACATTTCATGTTTTTTCTTCAGCTCTTGCAATTTGCCATCCACTAAATATCTCGTTTTCTCGATATTCTTATGGGAAAATTTAATTTGATTACTGGCAGATAGCCAACATTCCGTAGCAACAGAAAATGAGCATCATTATCTGGAGCACATCTTCTAGTTGTACATCTGCGGTGCAGGCTGACAGGAAGGCAAAAGCATTACAGACAACCAGATGGATCGATAGATGCTTGGCTGGGTGATATGACGTACAAGAAAACGAGCACGATGTGCCCGTCTAGTGGTTTGTATACGAACTGAAACTATGATGTAGGAAAATAAGAAATCAAGTAAAAGAAATTTCACCCTAATACTGAGCGTGCTTATTTTGAAGTCCATAGTGCGCTGAGTGTATGCGCATGCGTAACAACAAATTTCTTTCTGTTAGAGTAGGCAATTATGTTTAATGTGGCAGAAATGCACAGCGCACATATACTACGCATACTGAGAAATATGAATAAACAGATCAAGACTTTTGAGACAGCATTTATAGTAGTGTTGCCGTATAGAGTTTTACACTTAGACATTGGTCAGTGATATCAGTTGATGAGAGGTAAAAGGAAACTTTTACTATTGGCTCCCATGTGACTCTAAATAGCTTTCGTTATTCCTAAGCAATTAGTATTATAAATTTAAAAAAAAATTTTAATAAATTGCGTCTCTTGGCTCCTCTCGTAGTTAAGAATGGTAAAAATAATCAAAGAAAAAAGAGTTAAAAAATTTTAGAGCAGGCAAACAAATTGTAGTTCTGTCCAATTCGTATTTGATTTTTAACGAAAAATCAACGAAAATGAATGAGGCAAAAGACTAGTTTTTATTATTTGTCGATAAAAATATTTCAACTAGCCCTGATCAATAGTTGTTCAAGACGCAATTGCTCAAATAGATGTTGCTGGTATCATTAGTCTTAGATCGGAGTAATTACTCGAAAAGATACCGAAGGTGCTACAATGTCATTTGAATAAAAAGTCTTAATATGCCAAAGATAAAAGTGTACTCCCTGAAATTACAACATAAAGTGTTTCAGAAAAAAGAGCCAGGCAAATTGTGATTTAAAAAAAAAAACTCAAAAACAATAAGGAAAATTCGCTTTTCTGACGTTTTTTCCTAATTTTATTATTGACTTTTTTTGAATTTTTAAAAAGTACAAAATCTTACAGAAAACTCATACATCTGGCAACACTGATCACACTTACATTGCGCTGCTCCAATGGTCCGGCAGAGTGACCGCGACTCTGTAATTCAAACATGAACACCATAAGAATGCTTGTAACTCATCATCACTGAGTCACGTTTACGATATAAATTCGCTTGTTTGAAACTTAGATCTTTGTTGTTGTTGTGGTTTGGTGGAATTTCAGTAAAATAAAAACAAAAGAATGTTCAACCATCATCAAAGCAAAACAAGAACGTGGCGAACTTTTCAACTTACAATTCAAGTGGATTTTTTTGTTTTTGTAATTTTTACTAAAGTGGAGTCGATTCAACTTGACTGAGGTCGGCGAATTACAAACTTTTTGATTTAGAAATAATAATGTTGACTGTGTTAATGTTAAATATAAGAAATGAGTCGCGAGTAAAGAGAGTAACTGTTATGAAGAGAAAAAAAGTGGACAATAATGTTGTCAGCTGACAAAGGCAGAATATTCTGAGTGTTGTTTTGCATAGATACCGTAAAAGGCGTTTTAAATGGGTGAAAATCTTTGCTGGCGAGAATAAGAAAAAATATGAACTAAAGTGGCTTTAATTACCTGAAAGGACTTAGACACCTTACAAACTTGTTAGATAGGTAAATATTATATATATAAATTATATATTTTACATATGTATGCATGTACTTACATTTTTTACATACTTGAGTGCCTCGTATGCTTTGAAAACTGAAGTTTTTATGATTTCTAAAGGCTTTTTCGACATTAGGTATTTGACTTTTCACCATTATCCGATATTTCGATATAATCCTACTTTTTCGACATTATTCGAGACATACAAACTTTAACGACACTATTCAACAGTTTTCAACTTTATCACCATTTGCTTTTTCCGAAAATGTCGAACTTTCATCGACTCTATCTATATTTATCGGCATTTATCGATCGACGTTAATCAACCTTTCTCATACTTTACGACATTTTTCGTTTTAATTACTCTTTTCACATCATTGACTTACCGACATTTCTTGACTTTTTCGACGTTTTTAGCATACATGATTCGAAATTTATCAACTTTTTCGAAATGATTCGGTATTAAAAAACTTTTGGCTTTTTTTTTTGATTTTTATATTATTCACTAACATTCGATATTATTGTCATCGACATTTTTTTAATACTATTCGACTTTAAATAGCACTTATCGACTTAAATCAATTTTTTCGATACTTTCCATTTTAATACCATTTGATACTTTGCGATATCATTTAGCTCACACATCATGCCCCGATTACTACGACGGTCTAAATTGTTTTTGGTTTAGCTAAATTATTGTCAAGATATACAACGCCTTCGAATGGAAAAACAAAAGTGTTTACTTAAAATATCCTGAATTTTTAAAATAATTTTTTATACCTTTGAAAAAAAAAAGGTACACACAAATTTTCTTCATGCCTTGGACTATTGGAATTGATATATGTATGTATGTGAAAATCGGTTCAAAAACATTTCATCATTTTCGTTTATCTATTGTATTGAAAGTTATAGAAAACGGTTTGACGAAGTTAGTTATGTTTGTTCATTTCGGTGATTTTTCTCGACTTATACTTGCACATGACAAATAATAAAAATAAATTTAAGACACACAACCATATTCAAAATCATGTATGTATGTACAAAATACATACATATGTATTCTTCTCAATAATTTTTTTTTTTTAAATAAAAACACGTATTATTTAAGCGAGCTGTGATATTTATATTGCATAAGTATGGAATGAAATATCCGGCAAATGGCCACCGCGGCTCGGATGACGGGCCATAGCCATAATTAATAAATTTTCGATGACTTTTTCACAAGATGTATCTCACCGATGACGCGTTGAATCTTGGTCTTGACCTCAGGATTTCTTTTTGGTTTAATCACATAAACCCGAGATTTCATAAAAGCCCAAAGAAGGAAATCGCATGATCTTTGTGGCCAGTTGACATCAGAATTTCGTGAGATTAAGTTTGGAAATCGTTGCTGCAATAAATTGATTGTTTCGTGCGAGGTATGGCAGGTGACGCCGTCCTGCTGAAACCATACGTCGTCTGGATCCATGCCGTTCAGTTAAGGTCGCAAGAACTCCGTTATCATGTTCCTGTAACGAATACCGTTCAGTCACTGCAACCGACCTCATTTTCAAAAAAGCCACGTGACCAAAATCCACACCAGAAAGTTGCTCGTTGTGGATGCATTTGTTTTATGGATCGCGTGATTTTCTGAGCTCCAAATTCTACAATTTTGTTTATTCATGAAGCCATTCAGATGAAAATGCTCTTCATCGGTGAAGATGACTTTTTTTTCGAAAAAATTGGCATTCAATTCATTTTGCTCCCTTACCCATTTTTGTAATGGGTTCCCACAATGAAAACGCGTTGTTCTTTTGTGTAGCGATTGCCATATTTTTAATAATCGGAACAATCATAGGTTATAGCTATCAAATTTCAGAGTTGTCGCTTGCACGAACACAATATTATACAAAATTTAAAAAGTCCACTCTTATTGGGACACCCTTTATAAGTAATGAAAGGTGGCAGTCTCCATCAACGATCGATTAAAAGGTAGAAAATCGATTTATTCAGGTTTTGCTAATTTTCTCGAAAAGTATGACTCAAATTGAAAACTTTCTTGGGTGTCAAGTTATAGGGGAGAAAAACGCAACGATTGCATGCTCAAAAAATCCAAAAATATTGGAAAAATTTTAAAAATCCGAAAATGTTGAAAAAGTCGAAAAACTTCAAAAACTGACGAAAAACACGAATAACTTCGAAAATGCAGAAAAACGTTGAAAAGTATCGAAAAAGTCGATTTACAATCAAAATGAGACGTAATGAGTGAGGCGTTTCCTTTGAGCCAATTCAGTACAGTTCATCAAAAAAGTTTTGTTTTTTGTAAACAAATTTTTTGCAAATAAAAGCACACTAAAATTCTCATATGTATGCAAACTCATTGTGTGAAGTTGTACTAAAATAAAAATTGTTTTCTTTTAGCTAACTTGTATATTTTGATGCCATTTGCACTTCTAGAGCTTCAGCAAAAGTGCGTTTTATTTTACAGCGACAACCCTGAAAAACTACGGTTGACTGCATATTCAACTTTATATATAGTACGTTATCAATATATCGTCACTTAAAATCCAAGAAGCCGTAACTACAGTTTTTAGTTTTTTACAGGAAAAGCAAAAACAAAAACGTATACTACGAAATAATTTTAATTTGTAAACCATTTTTTCTAATTTTGCTTAAAATGTTAGATTTCTTTCTGGAGAAATTTTTTTTATTAATATCTTTCGAGATATGCTTGTTATGTCCTTTTGGTTGTGTTTTTTCTAAAACGAAACGGCGTAACAACCATAAAACGTTTGTGCATTATATATAACGTAAATCTGCTATATTTATGAATTACTAGGCTTTTTCGGCCTGTATTAAGGTAATTAACAAGATTTTAGTAAATTTTTGAAAAATGTTTTTGTGCTCTTGCTGTATTTTTGTTGCGCATAAAGTTTTATCAAAACCGTTGTAACCATTTACATAATCAATTTTTAATCGAAAAAGGTAAACTTCTTTGTGTTCGCACCTCATATTATTGTACTTACATAAAGTTAGACCAAAGTGCCACAATAACTTGTGTGTCAACTTCACAGCGCAGACGTACATTACCATCATGGGAATGGGTAATTAAAGTCTAGCAAATTAAACCTAACAGCACTGCCGGATTTACAAATCAAGGGGCCCATGGGCACAAGAGTGGTGGGGGCCTATCCGGACTGAAAAAACGATACCGAAGTATCCGAATCGACCCTATCGAATACTCGTTTATGAGCTTTAACTTTTCAAAAATTATAGAAAATTTTATTAATAAAAAATTAGGTTATTAAAAAAGCTAAAGCTTAAAAGTTTAAATATATATTTAAAATTAAAAAACATTTACATACATACATAAAAACATAATAATAAACACACTTTTCTTGCTTTCTTCTCAGCAAATTGTTTGATGATATCGTCTATATTTGATTTTTCCACAATATCAATATTTACGCTTAAAATCGTTAAATAATTCAAGCGATCTTGAGTCATTGAAGTTCCTAGAGGATTTTTTATCAACTTTAATCGTGAAAATGATCGCTCTCCGGTAAATTACTGATCATCAAAGTTAAATAAATTCGTAAAATCATTTCCGCGTTGGGAAATGATTCTCGTATATTTTTATCCATTATATTGGAATACATTTTTTGCTCCTTGCTGATAGTATGCTGCTGGTCGAACTGAAATTCTGATAGCTCAGAACAGAAAGCTTAGAATTGTATAAGTTCTATTTCCAAATTGGAATCGATGTCATCTTTGTAAATATTAATCAATCTTTCTGAATTTTCCGATATCTCAGTGCGACTGAGCTTACCGAAACGAGACAAAAAACCAAATCTCAATTCAGCTCCCTTGTATGCAGCAATTCTCTGATTTAGAGCGTTCACAAAAGTGTCAATTATTGTTGTGAATTAAAATATGCGGAACAATTCAGAAGGAACTTTCTGCAGAAATTCATCACTCACACAACAATTACGATCACTTTTATAATCCCTGTGAGTTCTACTCCTAGGCGTTCATAATAATGAAAATCGCATCTCTTATTTTCAATAATTTTTTTTAAAGATTTAATACAGTTTACGTCTGTATTAATATCTAAATCTGCAGATTGTATCGTGGTGCTAGTTCTATTCAAATTTTCAAGAATGTCTGCACATTATTTTTATATTGGTGGGGGCCCAAGGGCACGTGCCCGTAGTGCCTTTATGTAGATCCGGCACTGCCTAACAGTTTTAGCAAACTTATTTTATGTTCGAGTATTTACATAAAAATAAAAATAGAATTTTGCTACCAGATCGTGAAAGGAATTTTTAATTACAAAACCTTAACCGGTATTGTTTCATTACCTGCGAACATAAAATTTGCTTTAAATTGCAGACATGTTATATTTTTTGGTGCAACGGTAAAGCTGGATATTTATTCCATAATCTCTTATTGACAATCGGAATAACATTATATTATTGACAATCCGAATACATAAAAGATTACTGAAATTACACATAAATTATCAAATTGGTAACTTGGTTGCACTTCATACAGAAATTGCTTAATATTAACCCCCATTTCTAGTTTTAAAACTGGACACATCAAGGCTGAAATTAGAATCATTTAAATGCAAAGACATCAATCCAATGTAGCTGTAACTTTTTAATTTGCCTTAGTTCAAGTTCTAATGTCCCGTGCACAATATAAAAACATAGTTTGTTTTCATTTCGTGATTAATAATAGTAGCAAGTGCATCAAAATTTTTGTTTAAACAGAGTTACATGCACATAATTAGAGCAAGAAACAACGAGTGCAAAAAAAATAATTTAAAATTTTTAAAGCTGTTTGAAATTGGTCCCGTGCGCTATCGTAAGTGTAAAACTTTTGTAATCTAGGCAGATGCAAACGGTTAAACCTCTTTGTAACTGCCAGAACACAACATAATTGCTGCAAAATATAATTTTCTCTTCAATAGAAGGCATTGCTACGCCCTTAACTAAAAAATACGTTTCCACGGTTAATCTAATAAACCAATTTTGATGAAATTTGCTTTGGAGATAGATTGAACCATAAAAAAGTTATTAGAGAGTATCGGATTCCTTTAAGTAGGCGTGGCACTACCCCTTATGAAAAAAAATGCAGCCACGACTGAGTTGCTACACCAATTTTTATCAAGCCCGTGTTTTTGCACTAAATAGTTTACTTTTTATACCATTAGTCGATTGCCATACTCCTAATCTTCATTTAATTGAGTAACAGTTTAGTTATATTGAAAAAAATCGAGCTTAACCCGAAATACAGGGTGTTTTTTTTAGAGGTCAAATCTGGCAACTCTAATGTCATTTATGTTTAGTTTGGTTTGCCATTTCATCATGAACAGGTTGACAAAAGAACAACGCTTGCAAATCGTGCAAATTTATTTCGAAAATAATGGTTCAGTTCGCGAAGTTTACCGCAAGCTCCGTCCATTTTATGGTCGACATAATCGTTCATCAGAGCAATTAATTCGGTTAACCATGGATCGTTTTCGCACTACGTTTACTCTATGTGATAATACGCATCCGCAGAGACGTCGAACAGTGCGCACCGAAGAAACAATTGCCGCTGTAGAGCAAAATGTTGAAGAGGACCCGAATGAATCGATTCGCCACCGTGCACAGCAATTGGAGCTTTGTCCATCAACTTTATGGAAGATTTTTCGCAAAGATCTTGGCTTGCGACCTTACAAGATCCAGCTTGTGCAAGAATTAAAGCCGCGAGACCATGCAATGCGTCGTGATTTTGGTGTATGGGCCGAAAATGAGATTGATCTCGATGCTGATTTTCATCGCAAAATTTTGTTCAGTGATGAGGCTCATTTTTGGTTAAATGGCTACGTCAACAAGCAAAATTGCCGCATTTGGAGTGAAGAGAATCCACAGGAGACCCTTGAGACGCCATTACATCCACAAAAACTGACTGTTCGGTGTGCTCTATGGGCTGGTGGAGTCATTGGGCCATACTTCTTCCGAAATAATGCTGGAGAGTCAGTTACCGTTAATGGAGACCGGTATAGAGCCATGATAACCGACTATTTTGTTCCCGAATTGGATGGCATGAATGTGGATGAGTTGTGGTTCCAACAAGACGGCGCTACATGCCACACAGCGCACGTCACAATCGATTTATTGAAGGAAACATTCGATGAGCGCATAATTTCGCGGAATGGACCTGTCAATTGGCCACCAAGATCGTGTGATTTGACACCATTGGATTATTTTCTTTGGGGATATGTGAAGTCGCTCGTCTACGCCAACAAACCAGAAACGTTAGGGGACTTGGAAGCCAACATTCGTGGCGTTATTGCCGACATACGGCCCCATATGCTCGAAAAAGTGGTTCAAAATTGGACCTGTAGAATTGGCTTTATTCGAGCCAGCCGCGGCGGCCACATGCCCGAAATCATATTTAAACATTAATGGCATAAAATTATCCTTCCAATAAAGCCAAATTGATGGACATTAAAACGATTTTCTTGTGTTTTATTTCAATTCGAAGCTCTATACCTCTAAAAAAAACACCCTTTACTTTCTCCTCCTGTAGATTCGTTACTTATTTCGAATTATATATAATAGACATAAAATAAACCACTTGCAGAAATGATTTCTGTGCAGAAGATTTCAAGCATAAAAGGATATCTCTACTCACGCAGCTTAAAAGCAGATTTTCTATAGCTTATAAGCACCAAAGTAATATATTTCTTTAAAAATGTATTTCTTACAACATTTACTTATATATTTATGTCGAAATTCACATGCAAGAGTCGTGATCAAAATGTAAATTTACTAAAATTCGTTATTGCAGGTTAAATTACCTAAAGTATAATTGCGAAAAAAATGAAAAATCAACAAAAAACGAAACTAAATTTCTAACCAATTGTGCTCTTTTTTCTTTGATAATAGTTCCAAAAATTTGCTTTAATTTTTATAAGCAAAATAATTTTACTGCGCATTTTATTAACAAATTATAACAAAAAACGCATATGTATAACTCGCGCAAATACTGCTTAAGTGAATAAAAAATGTAAAAGCAACAAAGTTGTGTTGTGTCCGCACCTTAAACGTTTGCGGAAGCTAATAGCACTCAGTGGTCTAAGTGGCGGCAGCAGCAGCAGCGGGAAACCCTTTTTGGCAGCCGATCAATGAAAAAGAAAATAAAGAAAAATGTAAAATTTTGTTTGTTTAAGTATATTTGAGCATCAATTAAATGCAATGAGTTTGCGAAAAACTTTTTTCAAAAAACAATAATAACAACAACAAATGCAAAAGCAAACTATTTTGTTTATATGCATATTGTTGCATGCAAACAAAATTGGCCATTTGCCATAAACATTTGCATAGCGGAAGCAGCAGCAGCATCAACAGCAAAAACTCTTGCATTTGCAGTAATGGCAGCAGAAAAAGCGCCGACAATAATATCAAAAACAACAGCAGAAACAAAAAAAAAAGTTGAGGAAGAAAAATCACATCTGCATAGAACACAGCTAATGGATAGCAACAACAACATGAAGCACAACTTATAACAATAACAACAAAAACTGTAAAATCGTAATTCAAATCAGCAACAGCAATAGCAAAAGAAAAACTATTCATGGCTCAAGTTTGTTGCTCAAGTCTTTCGTTTTGTTTTCTATTTCTTTTCTTTTGCTGAACTTGTGTTCATGGTCTTTATTGCATTTTGTTTTAGCTGTTTGTTGCATTTTGCATTAGAATTTATGTATGCACGACACCTATAGCTGCTAACGTTGTTAGCAGCGAATATCACTATCAATATTATTTTGGCAAAATGATTAAGGGTTGCATTTTTGTGAGCATTTTTGGGCGTAATACTCATAGGATGTTTGGTAAAGTAACCTTAAAAATATACATGACTTTAGGGTTTCAAATTGAGTGTGAGAACTGAGTCTATGAAATATTTCAAATAATCAAAAACTTTAGCGGAAATTTGTTTGAATTTCGGCGCTGTCTGCTACTGATGAAGGTAATTAGTGCCAAAAACATTGATTTTTTTTTCCCAAAAGCAACAAAAGTATTGAACATTTTTAATTACGATTGTCTGCGTTCTCGGACACAGGGGAAATGAAAATACAGCTGAGTCAGTAGCCATTCCGCTTGGTAAGATTTAATTGTGAAACAATCCATAAATGAAACCACAAAGCAGGTTGTGGCATAAGAGAGATAACTTTGTCTGCTTAGGCTTTGTTCATAAAAAACGTCCGGAGTGGGGGAGGGGAGGTCGTAAAAACGGAAAAATAGGGGGGGAGGGGAGCGGTTGAGCCCTTTTCGGATGTTCTTAGGAACCGTATAAAAACTAAAAAAAGAAGAAAACGAGAGTGGGATAGTGAAATCAGACAAAAGTGAACCATAAGTCGGAGGGGGCGGGGCTTAAAATCAAGAATTTCGCAGACGTATTTTATGGACAATTTTTTTCGGTGTAATAACTTTGGCAATTCTTTGCTCGATAAGCTTAAGGAAGCTTTAGACGTCGAGATTTATGAATAAAGCAATTTCATAACTGAATCTTAATGGTTCCTTAGCCCTTTGTTAGTGTAGTGGGGCATGCCATACCCCAGATTTACTTATTTTGTTCTAAAATCTTTTTCAGTTGAATTTAAAAAATATTGAACAAGTAAAATGTGTTCTTTTTTCTTCTTAATAAGGAATAATTTATACAAACATTTAAGAAAAACCAATGCATTTTTTTTTTAGTTGTCTCAAAGCAACTATGTTTTAAACAAAAAAATTAAGACGAAAATGGCACCTCTTCCTTCGGTCAATTATTTTTTAAGACTTAGAAATTTTATTAAAATTTTTGAATGTAACAATTTCAAGTGTGGATATTGAGCATGTACTTCTTTATTATTTTGTTGTTGTTGTTTTTATTTCTCTCCTTAGTTTGCTGCCTTGTTGTGTGCAAATTATTACTAAATAAAGCTTTTCACGATTTTTTCATTGAATCAATTATTGATTGGCATGTGGCTGGCACTTAAGTCTTTTGCTATAGCTGTTGTTCCTGTTGCTGTTGTGCTGCAGCATTGCACGCCAAGTGTGAATAAATCAGAACCTCGTGCGAAATTGCAAAGAAATTCAAATTGCCGGGTGTGTTAAAGAAACATAAAAATATTAAAAAAAAACTGCAAACTTGTCTTAAAAAGTTAAAAAAGACACAAGTTCGCACACAAAATAATCTGCACAAAAGAAAAGGAAGTGCAATAAATGAACTTAGAATGCTTTGGCAGCAGCGACAGCAATAACAACAACAACAATAGTGACAAAAATCATGACTTGTTTTTTTTTCCTGCGGTTGCAATTTTTGACCGCCAAATTGGCAACAGCTGCCAACATGAACTGACAGTTGGTCAGCGCACAAAATTGACAGCGCGCGATAGTTGTTAAGTCAAAATTTGGAAAATGTTTTTTCAAGTGTAATTGAGTACATTTTCAGCTAGGTTTGTATATTCGTCTAAGGCTTGTTTTCGCAAATCACAAATAAATAAATTTTATTTCTACATGCGTAATAATTTTACAGTTTTGTTTTGTTTACTGCTTAATATTTGCAACATAAAAGCTTACAGCTTAGGTTTTTTTAGCTTTTTCACACAGTGTAGTCGGTATCAAATTATAAAACAGCTAAGAATAACTTTAAAATTAAGTAAAAAGATATACAATTTTGGCCTATCGAATTTTCAGCGCTTAGCCTTGACGTGACCGTTGTTCATGCGCAAATGTATTTTTGAGCAGCAGAAGCAGCAACACAAGAAGTAAATAATGTATTCGCATTAATGGTGCTACAACAGTACAACAGTAGGTAAAAGCAGGACTAAGAATCAATATTCGAAGGCCTTTCGTGGGAAGGCACAAACCCTTACAACTTACATTCATTTTTCAATGAAATTGCTGAAAAAAGTAGGTCTTGGACCTTCCTTGGAAGGAAAAAAAGGCGTTCCTTGAAAGGAATAAGAGTAGGTCTTTCGTGCGAGCAAAAAATCTGGATGTTTCTATAGAAAACATAAAAAAATTGTATTTTCATGAATTTATATGAAAAATCGATATCATATCGATACATTTATTTGCATGCCGATATTTTTTCAATATCTTACATTCTGTATCGAATGAAGGATATTGTAAGTATTCAGTAACTTTTGATTCCCAAGCAAGCTCTATTTGTTAAAAAAATTCTCACAAGCTAATTGAAAACTATAAAAGAAAATAAATGAAGAAAATAAATAATTATAACAGACTTTGTATTTTCCAATTCCTGTCCTCAAATTGAAATTAACTGGCAGTTAGCTACGAAACAATTCACTTAGATCAAATGTTGAATTATTGAACTTACCATATTTCGTTATGAAACTAAGTAGCCGAGCAATGCTAACATTTCTAAGGTCATTCAGGTCATCAAATAAAAACGAACCAAGTATTTTGTGTTGTTTTCTAGCAAGTGCGGGGCAGAAACAATGATGATGATTAATGCTTTTCACCTCTTCCACATCCCAACAACTTCCACAGAAGTCAAAAAACCGATCACCTAATCTCTCTGCATGTCTGCCGATAAAGCTATGTTTGGAACAACTGACGGATCTCAGATCTAGAGAGAATTTGACCTTTGAGTCCATCTTGTCTCACTCTTCTTAACATATCTTCTTTCAACAGCAACTTGCATGTTTCAAGAGGCATGTCAAAGGAATTTGTGCAGTAGTTAGTCCCTTGCTTAGCAAGTTCATAAGCCTTGCAATTTCCATCAATGTTCCTATGTTCAGACACCCAGATGAGGTGAATGTTAAAATGCTGAGCCATTTCATGAAGAGAGAAGTGGCATTTCTGGGCGACTAATGAGTTTAGGAATACTGATTCTAGAGATTTGATAGCAGCCTGACTATCTCAATAAATTTATTCTAAGCCATTATGCTACTTCTGCTATAGCTATAACTGCTGCCTAAAAATCGCTGAAATGGTCTAATAACCACGCAGCAATTCTCTACTTCTGTTTCTTAGAGTAAATACCATAACCCAATTGGTTATTTATCTTGAAAGACGAAACATATGTCACCAATTACCAGGTTAAATTGTTCCATTTGTAGTCTCTGTCATGTTTGTTAAAAAGCATTGACCGATTTGTGAAATTTCACACAAAAATATCGGTTTCTGCTAAGACTGTACAATTCGATCAAAATATTGTTCAATTAATTAATAATAACAGTCGACTAATAACAAATAAAAAATCTTGAAAGACTTTAATTTGGCCACTTCTCTCCGGGGGTCCTCTTTTCTAGTTACTCCTATAAGGAATGATATCCCTCTTGAATGAGATAACTGAAACAGTATATAATCTTGAAAGATAGTCGAGTGTCCTGTTCTTCGTTTTGGAGCAAAAAAAAGTTTTTCTGAGTCTTGTGACTAATCTAGCTGCCATTCACTTATCTAATAGGTCAAGGGGAACGAGATGAAAGAGAACCGCAAAGTCGGTGTATTTCTGAGAGCATCGCTGATGCACATGTACTCGTAAGCATCCCTTTGAACCTTGTGTAATTTTTTGTATTGGGTGACGCTGTCTAAGACAGGTTACCAGACCACAATGTCATATAACAGAATCGGTAGAGTAAGCGCAATGTAGCGTCAGTGAATAATAAAAGGTGATAACCCACATCTTCCACCTACAGCTTTTTTGCAAGAGTAAGGCGTTACAGTGACTTTCCTAACTCTCTCTAAGCAAAATAAAATAATTAGTTGGATGTTGAATCCTTATTGAACAGTACCAAACTAAAAAAACACCCATTACATACACTAATGGCTTTCGTCGAGAGAGGCATTGCCCGATTGCCTACTGGGATTACTGTTCGCTGCGCTGGTGGTTGGCTGTGCTACATTTGCCGCTCTATGCTGCGCTGCTTTGTGAAGCTGTCAATTTTTGTTAATCACTCAAGTGGAAATAGCTAGGATGAGAACAGGCAGACAAAGCAATGCATTGGTTCAGTTGATATCTTTTTTTTTAACTTGATTGCTGTTGTTGTTGGTATTTATTACACTGTGTAACAAATGAAGACTTTCAAGTTGGTCATGCTTTTTTTCCATAAGCATTGCAATTTTCTTGCATTGTGCCACAGTGTTCAGTGTTACTTTGTTAAATGTTGTCAAAGAGGATCAATGCAACCTTACTTTCTATCAGAGAAAAAATGATTATAAGTTTTCTAACTCCTGCAAGTGCTATGCATTCTAGCAGTGGTTTCATTGGCATAGAGTTCAATTTTGGCAACAAATCAACAACGACCAAAGTCTAACGCAACGCAAACAGTAGCACCGCATTTAGCGACTGAAACAGTCATGAAATTTTCACAGATGGGAGATTTGTTTTTTTTTGTACTTTAACATCGCTGTTTTGTCCAGGTTATAATGAAATCTTTTATAAATAAAAGTTACTCACAAGCAGTTATGTTTTTGCTTAAAACTATGTGCCTCAGTGTAATATTTTTATTGGCTTCATTTTAGTTTGTTTTGCAATTTTCTCTTTATTCTGTTGGTTGTTAGTTGACCAGAGTCGTAATGTTTTTGCTCTGATTTCGTTTTAATGTCAACGTTATTGTTTTTTTTTATTTTTTATGCGAGAAATCTAGCAACAGCATATCCCTTGAGTTTTCCAAGTACTTCAACACATCCATATACCAATTGCAGAAAAAAAAGTAGTTGCCACATATGCAGTCGTATTGATCAAGGTCCTTCTTTTTACTGGGTAGCCAGTAAAACATTGCACTATGTACGAAGATTTGGAAAACAACGTCGTTCATTTTGCTTAAATTGACAGACACTCAGACAAAAAAAAAAGACCAAACGTACAAGGCTAAATTCGCATATACATAGGTTTGATTTGAGTAGCAAGCAAGCAGCTTAACTTATTTGCTGAGTGTTTTAGGCCCCCAGCTTAAGTTACACTCTTAGTGGCGGCAAAATTTTGTTCGCATCTCATCAAATCACGGGCCAGTCAAACTGTTTGCTATCAAGAACCACTACTGTCCCTTTGCCTTTTCTATTTGCTTTGCTTTAAAGTTGAATTTGTATTGAAGCTGAAGCGAAGTTGACATAAAGGCGATGAATTGATTAAATTTCAATTCTTGGTATTTGAGCACAACAACAAGCGACTGCTTTGCTCTCCATTAGTTGAGAGTGATCATGTAAGCGATTATAATTGAATTTATTGCTGTAATAAGTGGAATTATTGTTTCACAAATAGAGGGACTAATAAAAAAAAAATTAAAGCTGCAGCTATAAAAATCAAAAGACCTAAGAAACGAACTTAAAGTTGATGACAAATGTCACCGACCAAGCACCGTTTTCACCTGATATGGTCTTGACTGATTTTTTTCTATTGCCGAAGCTGAAATTAGCACTTCAAGGAAGACGCTTTGAGTCGGTTGAAGTCATAAATGCAAACTCGCTGAAGGCTTTTTCTTAATCAGCGTGCGAAAAATGTATGGAAAATTGGAAAAGCGCTGGCATAGTGTATTGCAGGCGGTGGGGCCTACTTTGAAGGCGAAAAAATAAATTTTGATGAGTAAATAATTTTATTTCGTTTTATCTAACTATGTGGGATACTTTTTACTGAGAATATAATTCCCAAATACATAGCTCGTATTCATTACGAAAAACAAGTTTTATTTTCAGTGTAGCATTTTTTTTTGTTATTGCAATTATATTAAAGAACTTTATGCAGAATTCTTTTTACGATAGGATGCCATATTAAAAACATTATTTGTTGTTATGAAAAGCAATTGAATGTTCAAAAGGAAGTGCAATATAATTTTATCAAGTCATAACTTGATTTTTTACATTTCAGTTATCATTATGCTTCCTTGATAAGCTACCACTTACTTTGGTCAATCATCATCAAGTTTTATATTCTGCATTCCATAATTTCATATCGCTATGGGATACACGCTAAATTGCATCAAAATATTAAGTCCCGCTGTTTATTTATTTTTTATGGTAAAATTTGTAGTGAAATTTTAAGAAATTTTATAGCGAAATAAAAAGTGAATTTTATGGTGAATTTAATAAAGAGTTTTATAAAAAAAGATTAAATTATACCCGATATTAGTTGAAAACTTATCAATGAATTTATTTATGTATATTACACTGGGAACTATAAAATCAAAAACAAAAGACTACAGTAAAGAACGTCATAAATCGATTTTTGTCAAGGACAGCAAATAATCGTTATTTTCAGTAATTGAAGTCAAAAAATTCAGTTTAAAGATGAGTTTCTTTTAACGAGAAGCATTGATAGATGACATGATTATTATTTTTGTGATTTTTATTTTAAAATTCAAAAATAATCGTTATTTGGATTTTTACTTTTTTATAAGGATTTTTTTTCTTCGATCAGAAATAATCGTTATATTGAATTTTTATTATTTTCGATTAAAAATATTCGGAATTTTGAATTTTTATTACTTTCGATCAAAAATAATCGTTATTTTGGATTTATATTTTTTTCGATCAAAAATAATCGTTATTTTGAATTTTTATTATTTTCGAACTAAAATAATCGTTATTATGGATTTTTATATTTTTAAATCAAATGTATTTGTCATTTTCTATTTCTATCAGCTGGGGCCGTTTTCGGCCCAATACTTTTATATCACCGATCTATGCAGCTCGCAAATCAGTAAAAATCGACTTATAACGATTATGCAGTGATTTCTATCATAAAATTCATAATCGTCACGGTCCCTGATTTTTATACTTTTGTCTAGTTTTTGCTTAGCGTAAATTTATTATTTAGACAACAGCAAGCAAGCAAGTGTATATTTTTTTTATAAAACATTTTGTTTATATGTGTCTAGTATTAGTTTAGGTTACTATGGCAAACCAAATTCCTGTCAAAAATAAACCAATTTAATTTTCTGTTCAAAACAAAACATTAAAAAGCAAATGAAAAGAACAAATTAAATTACGAAAAAAAAACTCAATAAGAAACCTAGATAGCACAAAAAAAGAAAAAAAAACAGAAACAGCAACAGCAACAATTCCAAAAGAATCCTTTCATCATGTTCCGCTGTCATGTCGTATTCGTCGCTTGAAATCAGCGGCGACGGAGACAACTACATACAATGTCGAGCAACTGCGCCTTTTTCCACTTCACTGTACCGTCAGGGTGCGTTGCAATTGTTGTTGTTGTAAGTTTTCTGTTATTGTTGTTTAAGGGACGCTCTTTTTTTTGGATTTTGGTAAAAAAAGCCTCTATTTTGTATTTAGCGTTGCCACTAAACAGTGGGCGAAATTTGTGGAAAATTTTAAGAAAAATTATGCTCGAGTATATTGAGATTTGGAGGGAGTGGACAGTGGTTGCGTGATCATTGAGTTGTGGCTTACATAACGTACGATATTGATGAAAATAGAGTGATGCCATTGGCATAAGCCAATTGTTTCCGAGGACCCGAATAGTCTTGCCTTGACCCTTTAATTTGGTTTGATTCGCGTTGAGAGATTGTTATTTTGAACGGCATGGCACACATGGTGTATCTTAACGATCCAAATGAAATTATTAGGAACAGTTCTTGCTTCCAGTGCGTAGTTCCAAATTGACTCTCCATATCTTTCTATGGAACGCAATAGTGAAGTTAATGAAGCATACTGCATAATTGATACTGAAAGCTTAAGAATTTATCTATTATTTAATATAAAAACACCACTGTGCTTTTTTTTGCTGTTGTCAGTTGTGTTGTCTGGGATGCCCTTTTTGAAATGGGCGCCCAAACGGCATACAAAAGACAGTTTGCAACATGTTGCAATTTGGACAAAAAGCAACAACAACCATACCAGCAACAAGATGCTATTCAACTAAATAGACAAAATCTGCGCAAAAGGGCAAAACAACTGCTGTGCAGAGAATTTATGAACTACATCAATAAAAGAAGCAGCAACAGCAACAGCAACAATAACAAATACAAAAAAAAAGAACAACAACGAGAAGAACAACAATATCCATAAGACATGAGAAATTCTTTAGATTTGTAATTTTTTTTCCTAAGGTTTCTACCATTTGTTTTCGAGAGAAACCCAAATAACCCTATTGGCGTATAAAATAATTAGCGTCTTTGATCGCGCCTAAATGTTGATTAGGCAGCTTGTAAGTTAGAACTTTTAAAATTCCAAGCATTTTTTTCACAATGGAATTTACATGGTGTGGAAATTTCCTAGTGTTGTAGTTGTCATTGGTATAGATTTTCTGATTTCTTGTTCTTGAATTCAAGCAACCAGTAGAAAAGGAGAGCATTTTTAGCTTTGCCATTTTTTTCAATTTGTCGATTATTTGGCGAAGTAAATTATTATAATATTATAGAAGATATTCACTTTCCAACAAGAGTATAAGTTTGTGTATGTTAATATTCTGTGAACATCGCAATACTGTTGTGGCCCAATGACTAAACAACCTTATTTGTACGTGATATATCTTCTATCGAAGAGAATATAGAACTTTTAAGCGGCCGCAGTTTCTGTCTAAGGACTCCTGACGCGCTTCGGCGTTAACACCTTTGCTTCCGCTGAGATTTCTGTTATCGAAAATGAGTCATCGATGGTGTGTTTGACGGTAAACGAGAGCAAAACATAGTATATGCAGTACACAAACTGGGAGACGCGACGTGGAGGATCCCACGTTACTGCGGACAACTATACTTTCGAAGTTGTCAATTAAATTAACAAACTGGGCACCGTCGTGAACATTAAAAACGATGTCAGCCTGGATATAAAACGAAGGCTCACTCTTGCTAATACTTAGGTGTAACTATGATCTCGACAAAATTAACATTCTACAAGACGCTCATCTTATTCGTGCTACTCTACGACATAGAAGCATGGTTTTTGTCGCAGACTGATGCAGTTGCGCTTGGGATTTTTGAGGACAAATTTTTTCGCAAAATCTTCAGCCTAACATAGTCAAGCGCATCACTATCCAACGTCTGCGCTGGCTGAAACATGTTGTACGTATGGACGAAAAGTTGCGTCGGAAAAAGTTCATGAACCGAAATCTACGTAAATAAAGATTGTATCTACGAAAGACCAGACAAAGAAAACCCTATCCACGCTTGGTGTACCTAATTGAAGCAGATGCGAGTGAAGAAGAGTCGCCTGGAGAAATATAACCCAATTTAGTATCAGCGAACTTGCGACGAGTCTGTTCCCAACTACGCTAGTCTATGAATGAACTTTTATAATTGGGAGAGTTTAGTTGTTATTCGAACGGTGGATACTTCAGCTTTCAAATGATACGGAATACCTAGCAGCTATTTCTAACAAAATGCTTAATTGGAACTTTTCAAATAAATTCAGAAATGATGTTTTTGTATTGCCGTAGGATATTTGGTACAAACTAGGGGTTATATCACTTAAAGTGCTGCTCTCCAAAAGCGTGCAAGAATAATTTCGACAGCAGTACATGAATGAGTTAGTTTTTTCCCTTGGTTACCAATAGATCAAAAGTGGAATATGACAATGAAGGGTTCTTGATTCTAGAAAACAGTACACATGTGCTCGTCCCTGATGATCTTCCAATTGACATTTGAAAGTATGTATCAGAGTATAACTTAGAAGGAAGATATACCAACGGACAGTCTGGCAGGTCTTTAAAAACCGAAAGTTACAACCAGCGTTTCAATAATTTGTACAAATTATTTTATGAACTAGGAACTCAAAGTTTGTACAGGATTTTTATTTATCGACTGAATGATGTAAAACGAAACCCTACTTTCGCTCAAAAAAATGACAATTTTTTTTGTAAAATTTTTACTCGTTGTACCTTAAGGTTCTGGAACTGTTCAAAAATAATTTGCGGAGGCTAATTCTTTCAAGTAGCTCCATAAATAGAAGATTTCTGCCGTCAAATTCGGAAAATTCTGAGGTCAAACAAATGTAGTATTTTTTGATTTTATTCGTCCACTGAAAGTTTCTCCCAATGTCAGCAGTAGCTCCATCTTGTTCGAACCATAGGCTCCGTCTTTCTTCGACTGTTGGACATAAGCATTGTTACATGCAGCGCCTTGTTGTATCTTTCTGGCTGAACTACCTCATTTTCAAAAGTATGTGAGTCAATTATTTCTTTTGCCACAACACCGCATTGAACAATACATTTTAGGGAATGCAAATGATGCTGTTGTAATGCCTTGAAAAAGTTCTTCTTACGGATGGCTAGATGTTGAAAATGGCGAGGTTAAAATTTTGTGGTAATTTATTTGCTCTTTTTTTTCTGGATTGAATATTTATTTTGATTACACCGGCTTTATTCTTAAGCATAATATGATTGTATTATTGCACAGTTTTTGGTGAGTTTGATAAAAAAATGCAAGTTCATTGCTTAAGTCTTTCGTTTTCGATTTGAAAAAAGAGCCCAAGTGCCATGAGTCGTTGTTGTTTGCGCAAAATCAAAATGAAATATTGAAACCAACTGGTAATAGACGCACAAAAAGCACTCTGTGTTGGATCAAATAAAAAAATAAAAAATGGGTTTGATCCAATTTCCGCTTTCTTTCAATTTTGGTTTAAGTTAATGCCAAGCTGTTGCCTAATTTTACTCCTTGGATTAATTATAATTCTTTTGTTTTTGCGTCAATGATCGCATTCCAGGTGCGCTCAGGTTAAAGTTTTTTTTCTTCCATTCAATTTTTTATTCTTTTCTTGAGGTTTTTTTTCCATTTTTTTCTGTTCTTTTTTTCTCCATTTTTTTTCGTGTGCATACGGCCTTTGCGCTCAAGTTGCTGTCTGTGGCTCATGAATGCAGTTTCAGTTTTAAACTAGAAGTTCAACTCGTTGTAGCTGCATGCGCTTGTCCCCACACTTTGTGTGTGTGTGTGTGTAGTAGCTTTATGACTTTGTATGTATGTATGTATGTTTGTTTATGTGAAACTGCGTATCTGCTAGATGCACAGGTGGAGCATAGTATAGCATTCAAAAAATTATGAAGCAACAAGAATTTCAATTCAATTCGTCACTTAGATTGGCCTTAGGGTGGCAGTTACTTTCTGTTTTTTTTAAGTTTCAGTGTTTTAATATATTTTGGAGTAATTTTAATAAAAAATTACAGAAAGTTTATACTTAGAATGCCAGTCCTAACGCTGATGATTTGAAGGTTCTTACGTTGAATGGGCCAGTTAAGACTGGCGTAGACTAAAAGAGTCATTAAGTTTGCTTTGATGAAGAAAGCTTTGAAATTACTGGCTGTTTAAGCATCCCGATGGAGAAGCGCATAACGTGCGTTCGAAGTTTCATATATTAGTTTTCCATAATGTTATGGAGCTGCTTTAAGACTGCTCAACGTGTGATAATTAATCAATTGAACAGCAGAAAGTCGATGCTGGGATTTTGAAAAACATCTTCTTGCTGATGGGGAATTTTTCCACCTGTTGGGGGTCAAGAAGAATTTTAACCAGAAGAAGCTCTTATCGGCTCACTTTCGCGTGGAAAGTGGTCTCGCGCTCAGAGCCAATTTGTTTTCTCGAACGTGCCGCGACCAAATGATCATTCGATCTATGAGTTAGTTACCCAACTTGTTGTTCAACTCTTATTCGAACCGGATAGAGTGTAGCCCGACAAAAAGCTCTACCTTCTTTTATGGAGTTACGCTGTCGTTGCCGATATATTCGAATCGTTTGAGTACTTTGAGTTCAACACCCGTGAAGTAATGACCGATACACTGTCCAGAATGTGCGAAAAAGTAATTCGAAGTAACCTCAGAAGGACCGACTGCTGTATAAGGTGCAGAGGTGGTTATTTCATTGATATTATTTTGCGCGTAATTCATTCATCAAATAGTCGAGCAATAAAAAACTAAATCGGAAAATTTACTTAAGTTTTAGATTATATCATAAAAGGTCCACTCTAACAAGTATCAGCGCCTAGTTGTAGGGCGTCATTAAGGGGTGTTACACGTTTCATGTGTAAGCAACATTCGAAAAAACCTATTAAATAACTTCAGAAAAAAAAAGAATGGAATCAAACACAAAAAAAAACCTTAAAATTAAACATAAATTCCAAGCGAAAATTAACTTTCAGAATTATTTTTTTTTTTTTATGATACCTTTGTTCTTCTTTCATGCTAAACGTGTTGTTATTGTTGCTTTTGTGGTTTCTTTATTTATATACGCGCCAAGTCTATTTTGGCCTGATTGCGCTTTTCGGCTTTTGCTTTCGACGCCTGATCGCATTTTGTAGCCAAAGGCGATAGCATCTGTTAATTCCATTCGAATTGGCCTTCGGTTTGATGCTTTTCGGCTGGTTTGGGTTTTAGTTCTTTGTTTGCACGTCGTTCGCAATTTTTCGACTGATTCCTTTTTCAGCTGACACATCATAATCATAAATTTGTAGCATTGACTTGGAGACATGTACATATGTATGTATGTATGTTAACTCTAAAGAAGTTGAAGATATTTTAGAAAAAAGTTGAAGATATTTTAGAAAAAAAAAATTCTTCAGCTTGCAACAATTCAAAATAATTTAAAGTTTTTCTTTGCTTGCAGCTAGCATATATCTATATTTTCTATGTTTGATTTTAATGAAATCTTGTGTTGTTTGGACAAAATGTGAAATAAGATACCAATCTTTGCAAAATGTGTATGCAAAAAGACCCATTGCGTAAGTTTATTTCTCAGTATAGTTGAAACAATTCGGAGATTTATACATCGAGCCTGGATTTCTTAACTTATTGATGTGTGCCTATTTGGCAACATTATGTATTCGTAGTCTCTCATACTTAATTCCTACTTCAGCTTACCAGACACCTTGAAGGACAGCATGTAGGCGCAATTTGGACACGAGTTAGTAATGCAAGTTACGATATCTCGTTAGATCGTGGGTCTTGAGAGCAAGAGGTGAGTGAGGGTTCTCAGCCGTTCATGACTATCCCTGCTGGGGATAAGCAAAAAGGACCAACGCAAAATCTCTTAGAGATGATCAATGTCAGCTGAAATGAATCACCACTTGGAAATGTAACCTAGAAATATATTACTCTTGACAGAATATGCAGAGCGCAGAAACCGTTGGTTATAAGACGCTTAGAAAAGAAAAAATTTATATTCTCAAAAACATACTATATTGCTCCAGAATTTTACAAATCTAAAATAAAAACTAGCAAATGTGTTAATATCGGCCGAGCCGAAACTCACACACCCTACACTGAAAAGGTTGAAGAAGTCGAAAATAATGTAAAAAAGTTCAAAGTGGCTGAAAAGTGTTGAAGCAGCTGGAAAAAATTGAAAAGTCTAAAATATATGGAAACCCTTGAAAAAAGTTCAAAGAAATTGAAAAAGTCGAAAAAATGTGGAAAATGTTGAAAGTGGTTAAAAACTCAAAAAAAGTTGCAAGTGGTTTAAAAATGTTAGAATATATCAAAACTATGGGAAAGTCGAAAATATAAAGAAAATGTCGAATCAAGTTGAAAGAGTTTGAAAAAGTGTAAAAATACATCGGAAAAGTTAAATAGTTGAAAATGTCAAAAGAATATGGAAAATGTTGAAAAAAATAGAATAGAAATGAAAAAAAGCAAATATAGCACGCCCACTTCTCCAATTCCGCCTATTTTTGGTTCAATAAATTGATAAAGTGATTGATATCCACATACCAAATTTTAGCAAATGTATAATTTGAGTTATATGCCTTAATGAACCTTAAAATTTAGGGCGGTGACACACCCACTGATACAATCAAATCCAATTTCGAACCAGAAACCACTTTCCAAAACCAAACCTCTTACACCGAATTTCAGTATGACTGCTCACATATTTCAATAGATAGATGCACTTAAAATACTTTATTTGAATAGGATTTGCCACGCCCACTGTTGCTATTTCGCCCGTTATACCTTATAGCAAGTTAACCACTCACATAAAATTTCATACCAATTGCTTTAACAGTTGTCATAAAATCACGCTTACAACTTTATGTGGGAGGTGCGACGCCCACTGATGCAATCCCGTCGAAATTCACTTAACGTTAAAGCATATGGCAACTGACATCTATACATTACATTTTATGCAGGTTACCTACCTACCTATAACATTAACGTGTTTTGATTTTTGTAATAAGATACCTTTTAACAAGAATATCTGCCAAACTAAATTTCATAACGATTACGATGTTAGTTCTCTAATTATAACGTTTGTAAATAATGTGGGCTGTGCCATGCCCCTCAACGAGATTTTCCAGTATATTGACGTAGCTAATATTGAGGACCGCTTTCAGTGGTATCATCGCTAAACCTTTGTATGAAAATCGTAAGTGCCAATTTTGAGCGAAACGAAATCCACATTTTCCATTGTTGAAAAGTGTCACGCCCACTTTTCTAATTCCGCCCACTTTAAACACAATTCAAGATATATGCAATCTGTATCCGTGTATTAAATTTCATCACAATTTCTTGCACGGTTTACGAGTTATGGCGTTATAAGAGTTAAAATTTAGGACTGTAACACGCCTCTTTAAGAGCCTTTGCAAATATAAAACCCTGCCCAATCTTAATTTTGTTCACATGTTCACCAAATCAGCAAGTTTCATCAAAATCGCTGCAATTTTTTTCAAAATGGACTGGGGTATATTTAGATAGAGTATGAGCGGTAGGCGGCTCCGCAGCTTGTAAAAGGGTGTGAGCTATGTGCCAAATTTAATTGAGTTAGGTTTCTTAGCTTTTCCGTAAACAGATAGACAGACAGGCGGACAGACAGACCTCGGATGAAACGTCAAAAAGTTAATTATATAATGTGATTTATTTATATAAATATAAGTCTCAATGTGAGTGCGACTCCTTAGCCGTTCAACCGATCATCGAACGACTTAGTACATATGTTTCATGTGGTTTTTGGAGTGAGTTAAACGTTTCAATGCCAGTGTGAAAGCTGTTTCAAAAAAAAGTGATACAAAAACGAAATAAATGAAAATACATTGATAGCTGCTGTAGAGTTGTGCTTTGCAGTCTTAAAGTTCTTGGCTAATACTTTTTAAACCACTTATTTAGTCATAATATGGTCTCACAACCAGCAGCAAGCGAAACAAAAAAATTCAAATCTAAATCCAATTAAAGTTGAATCACAAGCAAAATGCAAGATGTTTTTTTTTTTTTTTTGTTGTTTCATATAAACCTTATCTCATTCACCTTAACATTGGGGTTAATTTTCTTGCTTTCCTTAAAATTTTTTTTATTTTTTATTTGTATTTTGGCTGCATTTTTCTGTTGGGACTTTTGTCAAACGTGACTAACATTTTTCAGCATTACGTTCAAAAGCAACTCAAATGAAGCGTAAGAAAGCAAAAATAAACAGAAGAGAGAGAGAGAGAGGGAGACGATATATTGTTCTTAATTTTCAGAAAGACAACGTGAGTTGATCGAAAAGATTTGAAGGTCCTATTTGAGACGTGTCGCGTCAACTTGAACTAACTGTCGAAATGTAGGGATACCAACTGAAGATTTTGAAATCAATGCAAAACTTAGAACAAAAGTTCTATAATCAGTTGGCGATATTTGCTGATTTTTGTTGCTTTGTGTATGGGAGTGTAAGCTTTGGAAGGAATTCAAGCGTTAATAACTTCAACGAATCATCTTCAGTTTTTTAGAGTCTTGCGCAGTTTCTTAATCGTTCGTTGGCATCCATAGCTCTAGAGATTGTATGGCCGGCTGTCAAACTTGGATTGAATGCTTTAACGTTATTCTGATGCTGTTGTTTCTTAGTATCAATCGGCTTTATTTTTTGCGTCTTATTATTTAACGATTAAGCTTTCTGAGGGGTCTTGTTGTGTTTTGTTGTTGTGTGTTGTATGTGTAACCACGCAAATTTTGTTTGAGATATCCTTATTTTGTGATTTGACTTTTTATTTCACGAGCATTGTTTTTTGCTATAAAGAAAAAAGAAAAAGCGATCTTGATCTGAAAGCCATTAATGAGAACGGAGAGTAGTAAGCAACACCAGACATCAGCTCCCTCCCTAGTTCGTTATATGGCATAGGTACGTTTTTTCAACTTCAACTATGTCTACTTCAGCATAATAGCTTCCCCAAGGCTTTTTGTCCCTAGGCATTAATGGGTATATCCTCTAAAGTTATATTGCTCTACTGTCCTGTAAATTCTTAAAAAAGACGCAGTGTCAATATTTGTGGTGAGAAATAAAGAAACGATCATCTGTCTAACTCTTGCTTCAAGAGCTAGACGTGATCTGATTGAATGGTAGTAACATAAGCAACTGATAAGCAGACAGTGTCAGATCACTGCTGCACTCGTTTACAACTATCCAGCACGCTCAAAGCTCTTAAAATACCATTACCAAAAGAAACACGAATAAAGCTAATTGGATAGACTTCCTGGCATTGAAATTTACGGGTGTCAATAAAAACGTAGACAAAAGCTTTTGAAGGAAACTTTGAAGCTACCGGGTATAATGCTAACTACTTTCACAATTGAGTAATACTTATAGTCCAAGACGCCGGATCCAGATAGAATTTGATCAATCTTTTTACAAACGCAATATACCTTAGGCAGCAGGACCTTTGAAAAAATGCACAACAGTATCTGTGTTTTATTTGCCAAGATTCTATCAATGTGTGAATAAAACGACAAAAGTGCTAAATTTCCTACTCGTTGCTTATACATTTACTCGTTGTTTATACATGTACTTGTTGTTGTTCTATCTACATTTTTTTATTACAAGTAGGTGTTTTTTTTTGTTTTGCAGCCTGACATTTTAAACAATTGTTTGTTCGCGAAATAGCTCTTCTTCATTTCATTTCAAAATCCACAATAGACAAATTACAAATTTGCTGGCTAGCACTGGCACTTAAGCAACTTGCTATTTATACATAGTAACTATAGTCTTACTGGCTAAGTTTGCGAAATTGGTTTTTGTTTTCCCATATATCCATCGTTGCTAGTTATAGATAGCTAGCAGTAGATGATGAATAAGACGCGGCTAATATAAATATTTGTTAGCATGTGTGAATATAATGCACCACACTACACAACATAAAATTATATGAGCTATTAAAAAAAAAAACAAAAAATCCAGAACAATTCTTCAATTTCAATTTTGCACTCTTTCTTCGGTAACTTAAATTTTCATTTTCTTTTACTTCTCATTGTAAGAAAAAACTGATTACTCAGCTACAAATCTCGTGTTTCCGCTGATAATCTCATCACCTTTCATTAACTGCGCGCTGCAATTCACTGGAATTTATGTTACAAATTAAATTACAACAACAGCAACAAAATTTAACCAGACAACAAGACAGTCATTTAGGAAAAAATCGAAAGGGAAGAACAACAGAATGAACTAAAGATAAAGTTGAAGAAGACAAAATACGGGCAGAGTGGAATGGATTCCAAGCAAAATGTAACAAACTACTAAATAAAAGCTTATGACTGCTTATTAGCCACAATTGTTAACCAGCGCAGCAGAAACTGCACTGATGCCAAGGTTGCCATGTGCTGAAAAATTTTTATTGGCAAAATTGGAAATTTCATTCACTTTAATAGTTAAAAAAAAAAAATTCTCAAAATTTTAAGAGAAACATAATTCACTTTTAAAGATATTTCGGGGCAAAAGTACTGAAGGTATGAGATAGAAACGTCAAATATATTATACCCTCGCTATCCAGATTTTACTTGTATGAGAGGCATCACGGCCACTTATAAAATTGCACCCATTTTTCGATCAAAGTTTGCTGTTGTCACCAAACCTTCTCATATCGACTTTTGTTACATTAGCTTGGATACCGCATTCATTAGAGCGTCTAAAGCTTTTTCGATTGTAGAGGAGCAGCCACGCCTCTTTACTTTATTGCTAAAATATATATGCTTTGCCACTCTGAGCTAAATACGCTTAGACGGTAAAAAAAACTTTCAAGTTAGGCCAGTATTTTCATTTATTACTCTGAACATATAAACAAACTCTCTTTTTATCAGAGCTGTGAAAGAGTGCATTCATTTTCACTTTTAATTCTTGAGAAATTCTGCATTCCGAGTGCAGCAATTTAAAAATGAAGTCGCCTGTAGACTTCAATGCCACAAGTCTGCAGTGTTTTTTATCGTAAAGAATGCAATTATTGTGATGACATCATATTTTGGATTGGAATCATGATTGGAAGAATTGTGATTGCATTGAAGTCACCTAAAATTAATTTGTTTTAAGTTTTTGTAAGTTCGGTTCGCATATTTTCATATTGGTTCCTCTAAACAGATTAAAATTGCATTTTGGCTCTTTTAGTTAGCTCCCAAGGGCATATCTGATATAATAGTTTAGATGTTCTTTATAAACTGTTTTTTTTCGGGTGACTTTAGCTGGCAACTCTTTTCATTTTTTGCAATACTCGCGTGTAACCAATGCCAACTTTTATGGCGTTCAACCAAATTACCAAGCAGGCAAACAGCCAGATAGGCAGGCGGTCAGCACCACTTTCAATGATTCGCCAGTAAAGATTAAATTTTAATTTAAAATTCTTGTGCATTTGATGGTCGAGATTTTCATTATTTTCTCTTCATTTTTTCGCTGGTAGGTTGGTACATTTCGAAATTTTAATCTTTCTAGTGTTTTAATGGAAACGATGTTTGATACGACGAAGGAAGCGAAGTGGGAAGAAATGTGAATTAGAGCTGCTATATCATTATCATCATCTTGAGCATCAATTGTATCAATGCAAGAGCTATTGAGTGCTTTTCTAATCTACACCTTAAATCTGCACAAATCATCAAATTACATTGTGCTATCCTTTTTGTTGTTGTGGTTTTCATTTCGGTTCAGCCTGTTTCTCAAATGTATCCACTCTTAACTACTTTTGACTATGAAAACTTTTCTGGCTCTATAAACGTAAGTATGGTTATTCGCACGCAATCGATTTAGGTTTTATTTTACTGGATTAGCATCAGTAAACTGAAACAATATTAGAGCCCTAATGTGTTTTTGTTGAAAGATTTGTTGTAGTGTTCAGTCAATTATAATAGTTAGCATCTACTTACAGCAGTTCTAAGCACTTTCATTAGTTTTTACATTACATACAATCAGCAATTAAGACAAATATTTATATGGTCCCCTTTTGTTTTGAGCTATGGCACTCTCCTTGTATGCGGGCTTGAAGAATGCTTCTACATTTCCTACTTTTTGGTTTTTGGACACTTCATAAGATATTGAAATGTCCACGGCAAATATTTGTGTGCTCAAGGCTTCAATGCACCTCTGCGGGCACTTTCAGGAAAAAGTGTTGTGTTTATCCAAAATAACACCAGCAATAAACGATGGCGACTAATAGCTAGTGGCTGTTCAAAAACGTAAATTTCGGTATAACCTCTCTAGGCAAGTAAAATGATCAATTTGGTCTGTTGGGGCGACATTCCCAACAGAGAATAGCAGTCGGTTTATCAAGATCACATTCGGGCACAATTCAATACGTCTGTTGACAGCATCATGGCTGTCATGTATTTTAAGCAATGATGGGCACTAACATGCACGCAAAACTTCGTTTCGGTGTAGTGGTACAACAACCATATGGAACTCTACTTCTGCTGAAGTAGAAATGAACTGTTGTTTTGCGCTCACATTTGTATACGTATCCACAAATGCTCTCTTGTTACTCTCAATTGCGCTCTCGTTAGAACTTGCAGAAGAACTTGTGCCCATCCATGATTTTAAGGAATCTTAATATTTGATTAGTTGAATATCAGTGGCGTGCCGTGGCGTTTTCAGCAGGGTGTTCAACGTGTATATGTTGTTTAAATATGAATGCCTATCCTAAGTTTTTTGCAAGACCACGACGGTTACGTGATAGACTGAGATCCCATTTTTATTTTTTTATATACTTTGTTCTTTTTCTGCTTTTTTAATATTTTTTTTAATTTGTTTAAAGTTTTTATTATTATTTCTTTTTTATTCCAAACAATTTTATTGGTATGTCAGTTCAATACGACGTGGTTTTTTTAAAAAAATGTCCTCATCATAAAAGCTGTTTTTGCTTTTTATTTCTTTAAGAAATACTTTTTCTATGGAAATTAAAGCCAGTTCCGACAATCTCACATAGTGTTTCTCGAAAATGTCTCTATACGCTTGAGGGTAGAGAATAATCTTTCAACTGAGCTACTTGAAGTTGGAATTGTCAAAACTAAGGAACTTAGCTTTAAAATTTCTGAAAACGTATCGTTCAATTCCAAATTCATTTCTTAGCTTAACAAATTCGAAGAAGGGGGCATATGAAATTTTAAGGCTTCAATAGCCTCATCTGGAAAACTTCAACAATTCCAAAAATTTTAATCTTTTAAATCTTATATCCATTTGTGTTGACAAAGTATCAATTATTTCAAAAAATACACGTTTGTATCGCAACTCAAAATATTGCAATTTCAATAAATTCAGAGCACACATCGCAGTTTTCTTTGTCAAACATTTTTAAACAGCACTGTGCTGCATCATTGAAGAGCGAATTTTTCGGCAAACTTATATTTTTTTTTTTGTTGGAGGGCAGAGATTCTCTGCCAGAGAAGCGGCCGCTGTTCGTTGCGTGTGCGCTAATATCCTACGCACGCAGATTGCTGTTTCTCATGAGCATTTCATTAGAATGTGTATGTAGTAGTTTTTTTTTTACCATATGTTTTTGCTTTGACTTGGTGCGACATTAAAAGCGAACACTCAAGACGGTTGGATGGAATTCAACGTCGTCAAATAATGTTGCGTTTGATGTTTGATCTGCAACATTTTTATACGACATTGCACACGAGACGCGGCGTTAGTCGAGTCGTGTTGTATCAACTTATGTGCGCTAATATCCTACGCACGCAGATTGTTGTTTATCATGAGCATTTCGTTAGAATGTGTATGGAGTAGTTTTTTTTTTATTATAGGTTTTTGCTTTGACTTGGTGCGACATCAGCAGCGCACAGTCAAGTCGGTTGGATGAAATTCAACATCGTCAAATAATGTTGCGTTTCATTTATTTGATTTGTTACGATGAGCTAGAACAATTGTAGTCGTATGACGTACATATATTGTACGCTTAGGGGAGAGAACTATGATATGATGGACATGGTATGCTGCAGCGTGCCAGCAGCAACAGTGTCAAATTATTGACAAATATGAAAACCTATGATAGAGATTAAAAAAAATGCATCGGATATTGGTTGGGTGTGCGGAGAACACCTGCGCACCTTAGAGTAAACGCCACTGTTGAATATATATTCTTTTCTGAGCTTAATGCAGTTATATATGGGTCATTCCATCTATAATGGGCCTATCATTACCCTCATGTTTTCTAATTAGGCTGAAACTTTTTTCAGTGATTGGTCTATCATGTAGAAGATATAAAAAAAATCGATAAAATTTTTTTAACCAATATTATTGCTTAAAAAAATGTTTCAAATTGTGTTAAAAAAAACTCGTAAGTAAAACAAAAAAAATTCATTGATGAATATAAAAAAACCAACACAAGCCAAATTAGCTTTTATATTATTTTTAGGTAGTTGTGTACTAGTAGATGACAAAAAAACTGCAAATCTGAATAAATGAAGGCCTGAACGGTTTCTATGTGATAAAAGATAAAAAAATTGAGTTTTTCAAAAAAAATCAATTTTCCAAATACTCCGTCACCGATTTCAGCTTTTATAGGCTCAAAATTTTAAGACTATACAGGAAAATGAATGAAATTTTCAGAGATGGTACTCCTGAATGTTTTGAAAATTTTGAGCCTAAAAGGGCTGAAATCAATTCAAATTTTATTCTCTCGGACTCATTCTCAATGCTTCAGTTTATATTGCAAATCATAAATCTTAGTTTTAAATGATTGTAAAATCAAATAGGGTGAAATAAGATGGGTAAAATTTTTAGGGATGGTACTCCTATATGTTTTGAAAATTTTGAGCCTAAAAAAGTGAAAATCGATTTTGGAGTATTTGGGAAATTGATTTTTTTTGAAAAACTCAATTTTTTTATCTTTTATCACATAGAAACCGTTCAGGCCTTCATTTATTCAGATTTGCAGTTTTTTTGTCATCTACTAGTACACAACTACCTAAAAATAATATAAAAGCTAATTTGGCTTGTGTTGGTTTTTTTATATTCATCAATGAATTTTTTTTGTTTTACTTACGAGTTTTTTTTAACACAATTTCAAACTTTTTTTTAAGCAATAATATTGGTTAAAAAAATTTTATCTAATTTTTTTATATCTTCTACATGATAGACCAATCACTGAAAAAATTTTCAGCCTAATTAGAAAACATGAGGGTAATGATAGGCTCATTATAGATGGAATGACCCATATATAAAAATTAGAAACCTCAAATTTTTATCCGATTTCTTAATTATAGCTGCACTAAGTGTAAGACTTACAAAAGTAGAGCTGTAGCCACAAAGTAATACTTTAGGTACAGCGTTAAAGAGTTTGGAGTTTCGGAGTTCAATAAACGTTAGAGCAACATCGACAATCTGGCAGTTTTCATCCAGAACAGTAGTAAAACCTCGCCAGAATCTTCTCAAATCGAGTTTAATCAAATCAAATGTATCAAATCAAATCAAATCAAATCAAATCAAATCAAATCAAATCAAATCAAATCAAATCAAATCAAATCAAATCAAATCAAATCAAATCAAATCAAATCAAATCAAATCAAATCAAATCAAATCAAATCAAATCAAATCAAATCAAATCAAATCAAATCAAATCAAATCAAATCAAATCAAATCAAATCAAATCAAATCAAATCAAATCAAATCAAATCAAATCAAATCAAATCAAATCAAATCAAATCAAATCAAATCAAATCAAATCAAATCAAATCAAATCAAATCAAATCAAATCAAATCAAATCAAATCAAATCAAATCAAATCAAATCAAATCAAATCAAATCAAATCAAATCAAATCAAATCAAATCAAATCAAATCAAATCAAATCAAATCAAATCAAATCAAATCATATCAAATCAAATCAAATCAAATCAAATCAAATCAAATCAAATCAAATCAAATCAAATCAAATCAAATCAAATCAAATCAAATCAAATCAAATCAAATCAAATCAAATCAAATCAAATCAAATCAAATCAAATCAAATCAAATCAAATCAAATCAAATCAAATCAAATCAAATCAAATCAAATCAAATCAAATCAAATCAAATCAAATCAAATCAAATCAAATCAAATCAAATCAAATCAAATCAAATCAAATCAAATCAAATCAAATCAAATCAAATCAAATCAAATCAAATCAAATCAAATCAAATCAAATCAAATCAAATCAAATCAAATCAAATCAAATCAAATCAAATCAAATCAAATCAAATCAAATCAAATCAAATCAAATCGAATCAAATCAAATCAAATCAAATCAAATCAAATCAAATCAAATCGCTTTTGTTTAACAGTAGAAAGGTATGTACTTGAGGCACAATACTAAGGGCTTGTGGCAAAGCGAAAGCTCTTGAATAGATCGACCAATAAGAAGAAACATGATGAATGAGCTGAAACGCATTGATTCTAGGAAGAAAAGTTCCATGGACTGACTAATCAAAGTTTAAACTTGTATCCATCTATAAAAACAAAATTTTTATAGGACGCTCAATGCGAAACGTGGTTTCTTTGCTAATGGAGTAACGAAATTTGATGCACACCGAGGGTATAATATTAAGTAAAATACTACTCTATTAGAAAACCTAATAGAGCCAACACAATCACCATATTTTACTCATCAGCGAACCCTGCTTCACAAGTAGCACACATTGTTAGAATTCCCTTAGCATGATAAATGAGTAACTCTAGTGCCTAGCTCTTGAAGATTGTACTAAGAGTTAGCGTCAACAAAGCGCTACTGTCTTACTCAAGCAATTAAAATGAAAAGCGGAGAACTCCTCTCATAAATTGTGGTTATTATTATGACACGAAGCGTGGCTGTATTGAACAATATCTTCCGAATGATGCAACTTTTGCAATTGAAAATAGTAAGTAGAATTTACCTTTCAAGTATTTCAATGTCAAAATTATACTTTTCAAATTTAGTAAAAAAAAAAACCATTTATATAATGAAATTGCCAAATGAGCAGCAGTAAAGCTAATTAACATTGAATAGCAATTGACAGCTGGGTACCCTAAAAGCCCTTTCAAAAGTTTTGTCTTATTACCCTTCGTTAATAGGTTTTTGTTTTCTTAGTTGCACAGTTCATGCGGCATGCAAATTTAACCTGAAATTAATTAAACTGAAGACGAAAATTGCCAGAGAAAAATGAAGTTTAAGAAAAACTCAGCACACTATGAAAATCTACATCGTTGCATTTAGAGGTCAGCACGACTTGAATGTAAACGATTTATAAGTAGCGATTATTATAGTGAATCTGTTTTTTTTTGTGCAACTATTGGTTTTACCAACGTACACTGTTCTTTTTTCTCTTTCCGTATTCCAACGCTATCGAGTAATCACTTATGAATAGTTTGGGAGTCGGCGACAAAACACTCACGTCATCGAGACGGGTGTTCAAAAAACACTGGTTGGCTGCACGACCTCTTGTCCTGTAGGTTAAAATTTTACGCTAACCTTAAAATGAGTTTTCTTTGGAAATATCTCGCTTGCTATATAGGTCGAACAGAGCTGTATGTTAGACAGTAATTTTACAGGAGTTTACTATAAATCAGCAAGTCTTTTACACTTTATGATTTAAGGTCAAAGGTCAAAAATGGGTTTTAGATAAACTTGGTTGCTATTTGCCAAATCAAAATTTATGGTAGATAAAAATTAAAGGCAAGGTAACTTAACACACACAAGGTCTCAATAACCTTTTGCGTGTAGTGAAAAGTTTTTGTAATATTCAAGGTCAAAGGTCAAAACCTTACTTTTTCTGAATATAACGCTTTTAATTGATCGGAAGCTGATTAAAAGTAAGCATAATAAATGCACTAGGTATTTATTTATTTATTAAGTAAATATTAACAATTAATTAAAATTTATAGCTAATATGATATTTGGCTTTGGCATCATAGGCCTTAAGCTTAACTTATTATATGTATATCTAGAATACTATTGATGTTTGCTATTATACTTAATTTTGGTTATAGCTAATAGTTATGTTCCACATAAAGTAGCTGTAGATAAATGTTCCCTTATGACCTGCCAAATTTATGATATTAAAGATCAAAAACAAAACCGGTTTTTCACTAATTAAATCTTCTGCATTGAATATCACGATTTGAAAAGTCTAAAACTCTGCTAAAAATAACGAAAAACGATCAATCCGAAAGTTTTCTAAATAAAAAATCGATTCTTGACCTTTGACCTTTCTGATGTATAGCATACAGAATGCAAGATAGTTAAAAAAACATGGTTTTACGATTATGGATGAATTTGATCGAACTAAAGGACTGCATACGACGTATCCAACTCAGCATGAAACTCCATGCCGTGAGTTTTTTGTCACTGGCTCTTTTTCGAGTATGTACTCCTTTTTGGTAGTGTTTTCTTCTTTTTTTTTTGTTTTTCACTCCATTAGTTGGTATTTTCAATTAGGCTGATTTTTCGTTTTTTTTTTGTTTTCGCATTCTCTACATGATAGAGATGCAATCTATTTTGCTTAAAAAATAAATAAATAGCCGCTTATTTTTGTTTAACTTTGTTTAAATAAGGATTTTATGCAAATTAACTAAAGATACAACAATGATATGCTGAGGTGTAGTATGTTTGGTCAAAATAACTTACCTCCGAAAAATCACGCTGTGACATTTTTAAAATTTCATGTGTTGACAATTCGGCAAGATTTTCATTTGTATTGAAATTGAGCGGCAATTTCAGCAAATTCTCATAGTTAGTCATTTGGAGGGGTTTTGAGAGATTTAACGTTGTTGTTGTTGTTGTTGTTGTTGTTGTTATTTCTGGCAAATTCACATATTGAAATGATGTTTCGAACAAAAACTTTCACGTGAATTAAAGGCTAAAATTAAAAGAAATATAGATTATAATTTTAAATAAATCAATGTTTTTTAATTATGGTACAAGTAGAAAGAGAGAATAAAATAAAGAGAAACAGAGAAATGGGCGAGTCTTTTCTGAAAAATGCTAGAAATATGTTTATGAGAAACAAGAAGTAACAGGTTTTTAGTGCATTTCCTGAAGACACTCGCAACCCCAAAGGTCCAATGTAAGTATGCTGATATACAAAGTACACCAGATGATAGATATTCAAAACAGGGTCAGATTAAGAATTCGTTGGACGCTAAGCTAAAAATTTGATTTGATTGATTTGAATTCTACAAATTCAAGTCACTTGAACCACATGCTCGAGGGATATCGTATGCTACACATAATGCAAGTTCATTGACCTTAGTATTTCAATTACAATGTTAAATCTCTCTAAAAAGGACAAACGATTGTCAAGTAGAGTCGTAACTCATTCGCTGCAGTTGTATTTCCTCGCACAGAGCTCTGAATATGGAATGAACTGAAAATGGTACTTCACATCTTATCTTGGGATGTATTCATACAAAAAAATGAAATCCCTTAAATAATGAAAGATACAAAGAGCACTGCAATTCTTTCCGATTATCTTGTCTCCTGCTAAGATTTCTGCACTGACATCCCAGCACTGTTGCACAATTCTGAAGATTGCAAATGCAACAAAGTGATCGATAACGATATTACCATTCCCACTGATGGTCTTAAGATAGAAGTCGAGGCAGGATCTGCATTCGTTCTAGAGGCATTACAAAAATGGAAGTCGTTAAGACTACCCAACAGTTACAGTCCAGCAAAAGTGTTGGCAATTTAAAAAGCTGCTTACGCAATATTTCTTCGTCGATCTTTAGAATCTTTGTAAGTAGCCTTACAAAGCATACTCAACGATACCACCTTCGATTTTTTAGTGTTAATGATAAAAAAAGTATTGATATCCAATAACGCTAGAAAAGATAATAGTGACTACATACCATCTTGCCTGCTGTGATCACAGTCAAACTTAAGCAAAACAGAGCGGATCTTTAAGTTCAACGGACTCTCTTTCTATATAATCTCGTTGATGATCAAAGGAACCAACGCGTTAAACGATTTTTAAAAAGGATGCGGTGATAAGACGGAAGAAAAATCAGTCAGTCCATCACCTAAAGTGTAAATGCCCAGCGCTGCAAGAATTATGAATTTGTTAGCCTACAAGATATATGTAACCATGGTAAATCCGTGTTACTTGATGATGTTTCTTAACAGTACCAAATAATTTTCCAATTGGTGACATTTTAGCTTTGCTGTAGGATACAAAGGATACAGTATAAATTACACTAATCTGCGAGTGGACTGATCTACTTAACATCTTTCGTAATCTAACCTAGGCAACTTAAAGTATTTATTTTACTGGCCATATTTTGGATATTGGCAAGAGAAGCGCCGGCCGAAGAATCGTTGCAATTAACAATACGCGAAATCATATGACAACAAAACTGATTCATGGGAACCACTTATGTAGAACACGTAACCTTTGACAAGAGTGAACTTAGTGTGTTCATTGGATATCTCAAACTGACAAGGAATACTACAGAATATATCGCTTCACTTTGGAATGCCAAATAATTGTTTGTATCAGGCAATCCATGCCCGAAAAAATTGTTGATTTTTCCACTCAAGATAAAGTCCACAGTCTTAATAAAGATCTATTCAAAATATTCGCATTAAATTCTAATTCTAGCAAACGACCAGGTTTGGAGAGACAAAAACCTGTATTGTCGTTCGTGGAAATAAAGTTGTCCTCAGAGATAGGACAAGGGCTTAGGTCAGATACTGGTGCAACTATCAAAGCGACTACGCGAGGGTGACACAAACTCATCGAAACGTAATGTAGGAATAGTCTTTGATCTCTACAATGACATATGCGACGGTGGCCAAGTGAAACTGCAGAGTAGTTAAAGCTGTATAGATCTTATAATAGGTGGTGAATTCATATCTCCCATGTTCCATACCATTTGATGTACTCAAACTTTAAACGACTATTTGGATGTTTTGTGAAAAAAATTCAAAATTTTTCGATATTTTTCAGAACTTTTCGACTTTTGAAAATATTATTTGATGCTCTTTGACTACGATCGACTTTTTTGATGTTTTCCGATACTTATTGACGCTCAAATCTATTATTTTTATAATTTTTTAATGCTTTTTCGATACAACTAATTCGATACCTTTCACTTCTAACGATAGTTGTAATACCATTCGATTTTTGTCGATTTTTTCAATGTTTTCATGCAATATTCGAACCTTTCGAACTTATTTGACTTTATCAATGTTTTCGGTTCATTTTTGATATGTATCAATATATTCGACATTTTTCGATGTTTACCATTATTTTTTGGTTTTTTTGAATTTTTTGTTGTCTTTCAATACTACTGATTTTTTTTTGCTTGTGTCAACTTTTTCGATGCTATTCGATACATATCATATTAAGCGACATAACGTCAATTTCATTCTACTAATGTCATTTCTTTTTTTGGAAAACATTTAATAACTATGAATTTTTTGAGTTAAACATTAACGATAATTTATTTATTTAAAATTGACAAATTTTTATTCAGAAAATTATAATTCGATGATACAAAACTGTTGGTTCTATGTATTTAATTGAACCAATTATTTTTAAACAAAGCACTGGTTTCATGCATAAGATGATTCGGCCAACATTCAAGTTCAAAGTAGAATAATTTTTTTTTGTTAATTTTTTCTACAATAATTTTGCGAAATAAGCAACGGAAATTGAAAAGAAAAAAAGTAAATTAAAGATATAGAATTTTAAGAAAAAAACAAAATACACAACGCTCTCGTACGTACAAACAACAAACAAACAATCAAAGAAATAATCAAACTTGACCATAATAATTAGTTTTGTTTGTGGCGGCGCTTTGGTTTGATTCGTTTTTTTTGTTGTTTATGTTGTTGCTGTAATGTGGTTGTTGTTAAAATGATCTTGTGGTTTTGATCCAATTTTGTTGAAGTTTTTCTTCAATTTTTGTTATGATGGTGCTATGAGAATAATGTTGCTCTACAACTTCTACTTTTCAACAACAAATTTTGAATTAATAATAAGCCATGTTAATTATGGGTTTAGCATAGAAAAAAAGAAAAGGGGGGAAAAATTGTTAAAAAAAATTGTAAAAAAAAAATTAAAATAATTTTACAAGTAGGGAATACAGGTAGTCCCCGACTTACGACCGTTCGACTTACGACTATTCGCACTTACGACCAATTTTTTTTCAATTTTTTTCATAGAAAATAGTTTCGGGGAGTCCCTAAAATATGTATATGAGAAAAAATTAAAAAAAAACAGTAGTATGTACAAGGATTCGATTTATTTCAGTACAAATAATACGTTTGTTTAAGTGAATAATTTTATTTCATCCCAAAAATGGCTGGAACTAGTAGTACAGTATGTATGTAATATTTTTCTTTAGTTATTTTTTATGAAACTCGACTTACGACTTAATCGACTTACGACCGATGACTAGGAACTTATCTCGGTCGTAAGTCGGGCACTACTTGTATGCATTAAAGTTGACCTTGGTCATTCAAACTCTTTGCGTTGGAACGGAAATATTCGGCAACAAAAGTTAGCGCACACAATTTTCATTTAAATCCAAAATAATGTTGCGTGTAGTAAGTTATTTGTCAATGCTGTAAAACCAGTACATATATGAAAAAAAATACTACCAAACCTTATTTTAAGCATTGCAAAACAAAAGACTTAGGTAAGCTACTTGTTTTTTTTTAACATATTAATATTTCACAATTTTTGAATTACTGAAGTGTGTTGCTTAAGTCTTTTTAAAATAAACATTTATTTTTCAAAAATTAGATTTTCCTTTTCTTTTTTTTATTTTTGCTTTGTACATTTTTTTAGGCGCCACCTTTTCACTTTATCATTGTCTCATTGTTGACTTAACACTCAAAATTTGTGTTAATTGAATGTGTCAATATTTATCAAATGGTTTTTTATAATGTTAATAGCTTAAACAAATGCCTTTTAAGCCTTTTATTGACTTACTAAAATACTTTTGGAGTCAATATGAAAATAAGTAAGTTGCCACTTAATAAATAGCTTTGAAAAGTACCGAACTGTAATGGTGTTAAAATTTATTTTTAAATTAAATTTTAAAACTTAGTGAACTTAAAACATACAAATACGCAACACATACAACAATTGTGGGCGTTAGCAGCATGGCCAGAAATTTTTAAAAAATTGTTGTATAATATTTATAGATTTAGAAATAAAATTTAAAGCTTTCTGCTGCATTCATACTGGGAGTGTTAACATAGTCCCCACTTTAATGTTTCTCAATTAACTTTTGAATGCAAATAGATGCTGGTGCTAAGCTATATGAATCCCATTCAAAATCTTTGACACTAAGCTCCTGAAAAATCATACATAGTAGCGATAGCCGCAATCGCAAATATTATCACATTGCTAAAAAGAGAAAAAAAAAAACAATTTTGTGATACATTTCCTAAATCTAACCCTGAGTACTAATTCACGCTTATTTTCAAGTAAAAATTTTTAATGATATCCTCGTTTAAATAAAATTCTCTAGTAGGTCCCAAAAATGTTAACGTTTATGAAATAACCGAAAGAAACCAGATTTTTAGATATGGAGCACATGCAAAAAGCGAGCAAATTCTTAATCCAATCGGCAACATTTTTGCTCAGGAAGAAAGAAAAAAAAATAAATAAAATTCGCGCTCCAAATTCAAAATTGATGCGGTTCTCATGAATGAAATTGGAAAAATCACAATAAAACATCAAAAAATTTCCATAAAAAACGCTGCGCCACAAAACATAAGCAAAGTGAGACAGCCTACTAATGACTTCCTTCATTAAATAAATCGTTTTTGCATAATTTTTCACTTAAGAACACATTTTGATGTTAAGTCCCTTTTTCCTTAAGTTTTGGGTGGGTTTTTGTTCTTGCTGATCACTTGCTATGCTTTAGGCGCTTCAGGTATTTGAATACATCATATATACGTTACTGTTTAACAAAAATTTACAGCGCGTGGTAGTAACCAGCAGTCGGCGAACGACTTAACCTAAATTTTACAAAACTTTTTTCCACTGTCGGTATAGTGTGTTATCGTATGTTTTGATATGATGCGGTAAGGTAAGGCGAAGTAAGGTCAAGTAAGATAAAGTACGGTATGGTAATATAAAAAGGTAAAGTACAGTAAGGTAAGAGAAGGTACCTTAAGGTTAGACAAGGTGAGGTAGAGTATAGTAAGTTAAGGTAAGGTAAGGTAAGGTAAGGTTAGGTATGGTATGGTAAGGTGTGATATCGTATGTTTTAAATAGATAAGAACGGTATGGTAGGGTAGGGTATGGTATGGTACGGCATGTTCCGGTTTGATGCGGTAAGGTATACAGTGTATGGTAAGAAACAGTTAGTTACAGTATAGGACGGTATGGTGCAGTAAGTTACGGTATGGTACGGTAAAGATTTCAGTGTGATGCACTATGGTATGATATCGTACAGTATGGTACGGTATGGTAGAGTATGGTTACAGTGTGGTAGTATGGTACTTTAAGGTACATTATATGACATGGCTTGGTATAGTGCGGTACGGTACAGAATGGCTCGGTATGGTACAGCATCGGACGGTATTGTACGTTATGGTGTAGTAAGGGACAGTGTAATATGCTAAAGTATACAGAGAGGAGCAGTATGGTGCGATAAGGTACAGTTTGGTAAAGTGCTGTACGGTACATTATGGTGCGGTAAGGTAGAGTCTATGATAGTATGGTACTGTATGATTTGGGATGGTACGATACGGACCAGTATAGTAAGGCATACAATGTGATAAAGTATAGTACGATATGGTACGGTAAAGTATGATACGTTACGGTTTGGAACGGTATGGTAAAATTTGGTATGGTATGGTTTGGTAAGCCATGAATATTTTTTTGAAAACTAATTTAAAACCAATTTATATTCTAAGTTAATACCGTCAAAATATTCAAATAAACAATAAAGTCAAGGCGCCCCATAAGATATGAAATATATTACACTGGCATATTTTATTTTGCGAGATTTTGTTTGTTGTTGTTCCTGTTTTCTGTACATTATATTCTCGCTACTTTTGTTCTTTGTAATTTCTTTGCCCGAAATTTCGCAATTTCGCTTTGGGTCTTATTAAAAATGCAGCAGCCCCAAAAAGACATTTTTTAAACGCCTCCTGTTGTAAGCAGCAGCACTGACAACAACAACAGCAACAATAGCCACAATATGGCGTGAAACTTATCTTGAGTGAGTGAAGACAGTAGGTGGAACTGCGGCGATTTGTTTTGGGTAATCGATTTAGTCTCTGTGTATTTCTTCCTTGTTGTTGTTTTTTTTTTAGCTTTGGTGGGTTGCAACTTCAAAGTGGATATTTGCGGTAAAGAATTTTAATTTTGCCCCAAAAAATTATGCTTTAGCATATGGAACATTTTATGCTGCAATGGATTAAGTCATAAAAATTTATGTAGCAGGAAAAATTGTTGATTTTGAACAAAAGGTAGTTGGGATTTTAGTTGTTTTAATAAAATGAATATGGTTGGATTTATGGTGTATTTCTTTTTTTTACTTTAAACGTTGGCATTGTCAGTTACTGAAAAGACAAAACAAAAGTATGGGATCTGAAATTGTCGGCACTAAAAGCGCAACTTCCACTCTACTTGCGTCCTTGTTGCCAACTCATTTCGACATTTCAGTCGTCGTCCGGCTGTCATTTGAATAGTCACTCAGCGGTAATTTATTTGCTCATTCAATTGCCAAGAAATGACGACGACGACGACGAAAGGCAAAAAACACAAAACTTACGATGACAACTTAAAGGAAACAACAAACAAACAGCAAAAGAATAAACTGCTCGCACAAAATGGCAGGAATTTCAAATGTAAGCAAAAAGCGCTTAACAGTAGGTTGAAAAAGACACAAAGAAAAACAACACAAAAAAAAAACCGACAAAACACTTGTGTTCTTTACGGCGCAAATCCAAATCCAGCTAAAGCGCAACTTTTGCAGCGCTGCACAAAAATGTCGTTCGTATGTAAATTCCTAAAGTTAGCATTTTTTTGTGCTGTCTTTTATTTTTTTTGTTAAAAAAAAAGTGCAGAGAAATCAACGAAAATTTTGCCATTGAAGCTGGTAAAGATGGTCAAGATGAGAGACATGGCGTTTACTGAGGTTAAGCCAATATTGGCTTAGCTAACAGTTTGTTTCTTTATTTATTTAAAAAATAACTGTGGACACACGAGACCTTAAAACATTTTAAAACTTATGATAATGTCAACAAAAATAAAAAATATTGTGTGGACTTCTTCCCTACACTGAGAAAATATTTAAATTATACATACCAAAATTTGGTAATAATTAACAAAAATAGGTCAAAATGTCACATATTACAGTGAATTGAATATTATTATTGGATCTATTTTATATATTTGGTAATAATTAGCAAATCACATTTTGGTTAAAACAAATATTATTTTGTAGCAATCATTGGTTTGTTAATAATCACTAAATCATGTATTTGACTAAAAAATACTTTCTTTTCTCAAACGTATACATTCATTAATATCGATTTGTGTTAAAAATCGATGACCATAAACGATTTTTCCAATATCGTTACATCCTTATATAGGATGCCATAAATACCTAAATTGCGTACCAAGCAGAATATACTTGAATAGTGCTTTACTTGAATATGTTGTGAATTGCAAAGTTTTCATGTTAATGAGAAGTTAAATCAAATAAAAATAGTATCAACAAATGTAATGCAACCCAAACAAATTAGCAAAAATTTAAATTTCAACTAAGGACATGGTAATATCTACCAAAATTTATTGATAGTTAACAAATATTTTAAAAATTTATCAACCAAATACATTTATTTAAAGGAAATAAACTCTTTTCTCTGTGCAAATGTAGACAGTAACTTTTTTGTCAAAATTATTCCAAACGGGTCGAAAGACTTTTCGTAGTGCCACAACTTCTATCTGGGAATTAATTTTTGAACGATGACAAAGGTAAAATGCACTCATTCTCTTGGTACCAAGTAACCATATACTTCACGAGTTATCAATAGTTGTAAGGGCTTAGCGGAATAGGCGTTGTGAGTCCTCCATACAACAAAAATTTTGGCCTACACTGAGAAAATCAAATATTTATTTGAGTCAAATATATTGGTTTTTGATCAAATAGTGGCAAGTGTTGGTTGAACCATTTTAAGTTTGATTCAATTGAATATTTAGTTGTTCTATGTCAACTATAATTTGTTGTATTAAAACATATCGTTTCCTCAGTGTAATTGTAAAAAATAAAATTTAAACTATTGAGAAGTAAATTTTTACAGACAAATTGTTACAACGTTAATTTATGACTTTTACACGAACACTTTAATTGTTAAATTTTTTAGAAACAAATTAAAAAACCCATAAAAAAATTAATTTTAATTGCTACTTAAATTAATGTAATAAAAAATAGATTTTTATGAACTTTTTTTTGTAACAAATTCAATCGCCATAATCACAACGTTAACAATTTTGAATGCACATAAAATTGAAAAGATAAAACCCTACGCGCCATAGGCACGTCCCTATACTTAACTAAAATCAAATTTATATGACAGCAATACGTGAGCGCACAATTAAAGTTAATAATGGTAGCAATAAAAAAAAAATTTAAAAATAGATTAAAAATTTTCCTTTTAATTTAAAATTTTTATTTAAATAGTCAAATTATTTATGCCTCAACGTGTACTCATTTCGAAGAAATGCTTTCTTTTGCTTATTTTCCACACTGCAATGCAGTATAAATCAAATTTTGATTGAGCTACTGCAACATTCACCAAACTGTGCGGTGGCAGCACATTAAACACGGCAGCTATCAGTAGCAAGAAATCTACAGGAACAAAGTGGCCAGAGATTTTGAATTTAAAAAAAAATGCTTTATAAGTTTTTTTTAATGAAAACAAATGCGTTTTTGTTGTAATTTTACCAAAATTATTAAGTGAGTCAGCTTTTATGGCGATGCTTTGTGCAAAGCAAACGAAGTGCTATTATTCCACAGTAACTGACGGTTTTGCTTTACATACTATCCATCAACACTTAGCATAAATTGAAAAAATATATATGGAACTTATATTTGCAAGCTGACACGCCCACTTATGACATCTAGTGAATTTTTATTATAAACGTGGATCGATAGGATTTATGGGGGCAAGATTACAGCACAAGGCTTGCGATCTCATTTAGACTTCTATTGCATCAAACTTAACTTCACTTAAAGAAATTCCATAGGTGTTTAAATTTAAGATATCTTTTTAAATTTTAAATAAACATAATAAGTAGTGTCAAATCTTTATTTATTCTTATTAAAAAATTTAAGCATATTGATACCGATTAAAAATAAAAAAAAACTTGTTCAAGTGACATCCTCTGCTAGCTCGGCAGGCTGTCAATCTTTTACCAAATTTTTTAATATCTTTTTCGCATAATGATGCTTCAATTAGTGATATTTGCTCGATGATGTTGTCTTTGAGGTGTTGAACATTTTGAGGATTATCCGCATAAACTTTACTCTTCGAGAAACCACATAAGAGGAAATCCAATAATTTCCTTGAAAAAATTCTCATTTTCATCTTGATTTTTTATGGACTAATTTACTAATTGCAAATATTTTAATCATGAAAACATTTTCACTCGATCCATTTTACTTTATACCTTGAAAATCATCGTTGAAAGCAATCTATCTAACTTTTTCGGATGGTTCTTCTATACCGAACAACCTTGTGTAGCATAGATGGGCAAAATTTTGAAAGTAGAAGCCACTAACAACAATAGCAACAAAAACAACAATTTAAGCAACAGAAAAAAACCCCACCCATCATAACATTTATCTTGATAGTACACTGATCAAACGAGAGAGGCTGTCCTCAATGTGCGCATTTTTGATACCTTGTTCGCTTGCTTCTGTTTTTTTGCTTTTTTTCTGAATAAAGCAACAATATCAATAATACAAATCAGTGCGCGTATACAAAAGAACCATGCGTAGTAGTGGTGAGTGCATGTGTTTGTTGTTTTGGATATTTTTTATGAAAACCGACGTGTTTTCGTAATGAGCCATTAATGGCTCATTTTCCGTATTTTGCCCATCGCTGCTATATAGTCTAGTAAGTAAGTTACAGCTTTTGTCGTCATACGAAATTTCATAACAATAGCTCACTTAAATTACTTTTAAAATTTTTCATATGTAAGCGGTTAGTGCCACGCTAATTATTGTAGTCCTGCACATTTTTAGTTCAATTACAGCTCATAACATCCAAAATACTCATATTGAAGTTAGTGTAAGATTTACCACGCCTATTAATTAAACTGCAGCCAGCTTTGGTTCAGTAAAAGATTTTGCTAAAACGAATATTTCGCATGAACTCAGTAAACTATTTAATATTTTCATTTTAAACGTGGGGCATTATTTGCCAAAAGCAAAAGAGGCCATCGAATTTGTTATTTTTCTTTTCGTCTGTAGTATTTTCTTAGTTGGAAATTTTCCATTATATATTTCGGCATAACACAAAACATTGTTGCGCTACAATTTCTCAAAACTTTAGAAGTAAAATTATTAATATATGAAATATTTTTTTACTGTGTAAATATAAATTCAACGAACGAAGTTGTTGGAACATTAATAATTAATAATAATAAAATTAAAAAGTAATTTTTTAAAACTTTTCGTCTAAAATAATATTTTTCGAAAACTACGAAAATATATTTCAAATTATCTAAATTTGGGTTTTAGCCGACTTTAAAGTTTAACTCAAAATATCATTTACCCCATGAGTGTTAAAAATTTCTAAATTTCGTATTAACGACTATTTTCATGGAGTTAATATTTACTAGAACTAATTCTTATGGGCAGTGCCACGCCTATTAAAGAAATTTTACAAGGTAAAGACCAACTTTAAATTAAATTTTTATTTTTAGAAGCATCAACTAGTAAGCATTTTAGCAAAATCGTTGAAAACGTTTGCAAGAAATATTACAGCAATCTTTTCACTTAAAATGCCACGCCCACAGTTACAACTCTGCCCACTTTTAATTTAGCAAATATAATTCAATTGAAAATCGAAAGCTTCAAATTACAACTCGATACCAATTTAATGAAATTTACTACAGTCAGCATAGCGTGTTAGCTTAGCTGGCAACACTGTTTTGTAAACGACAGTCTGCCAAGCAGCTGTATGGTGCCATACGCGTTGTCCATAGAGAACAGTTAGCAAAGATAACTTGTGCTACCAAGCTACTTATTTACTGAGGGAAACCAAGTGTTTCCGTAGATGATTTTCGTATTTCAATTAATTTTATCAGCAACGCCTTTTTATATATTTTTAATTACTTTTAATACTTAACGCTTTAAAATGATGCGTTCTAAATGTTTGTTGTGTTTGAATCGATAAAAGAATCTCACACTTGTGCGAAAAAAAACGACGATAAAAGGCTTAAGCTCGAGAAACTTTAAACAATTTTTAAGTAGGTTTATTTGAACAGGTAGCAGAACCAAAAAATAAATGTGTCAGCTGGTAATAAAAAGTTTAATTATGAGTTTATGTTTTAACATATAATTATTTAGTTTTTATCTGAGTATTTTTGTTATACTAACCGTGTTAATCTTTGGTTAGTGTTCTTAATTTAGTATCCTCAAAAAAAGTGAAGGGTAATTTCGTTAAAAATGGAACAATTATATCTGATATTTGCTATAAAAGTGGGTCGTTTACTTTACTTAGGGAAATTTATAGTTTTTGCCTTGTTCAACCAATAGTTTCACGAAAGGCGAATTCGGCAAAGAAAAAGTGAGTAACTTTACTGAAAACAACACCTGATGGCAGTTCCAATAAGGATATCCATGTTTGAATCAACAAATCAAGAGGTACCTTCGCTCAGTTTCCTAATGTCTAACAATCTTCGCTTTTGCCCACGACAACAAAGCTAAAAAATTTTGAGCAAATTGTTTTCGCTGAATTCTAAAAATTTGATGCGTCAGGATTATCTTAAATGGTAAGTTGTCGACAAGAGCCGGTTTCCATAGAAGTCAAATTATCGTGGAAACGATTGCTAGAACAATAGATACGTGAATCGGGGAACTGTTGGAGAGAGTTGAAGTCACACGCTACTGAATAAGTACACAGAAGACTGTGAAGATTTCTTACAATTATTGAAGTTTGTAAAGGGTATGTCAATATTAGGGAGCTGAGATATTTGTATTATATTGTAAAATAGACATGTTCCGATTGAGTATGGAATAAAATATCCGGCAAATGGCCACCGCGGCTCTAATGACAGACCATTGCTCTTTTCATAAAATTTTCGGTGAGTTTATCATAAAGATGTGTCTGTACCTCACCGATGACGCGTTGGATCTTGGTCTTGAGCTCAGGAATTGTTTCTGGTTTATTTACATACACCCCAAAGAAGGAAATCGCATGGCGTTAAATAACATGATCTAGGTGGCAGTTGATATCAGAATTTTGTGAGATGATTTGGTCTGAAAATCGTTGCTGCAATAAATTGATTGTTTCATACACGGTATGGAATGTGGAAAAATTATACAAAATTTAAAAAGTGCTCTCACTGCTAAGCTGCATTACGAAATCTGATTGGTTCTAAGAGAGGTTTTAATTAAATACTCCGTTTTATTATAATGACAGTAGTGCAATATTTTTGGAAAGAGATATCAAGATAAACGATCCCGTGGGCCACAATGAACCCAGAAAGCGTTTGATCTAGCTGCCGCCTGGTCAGCTTTTAACCCACATTTGGAGGCTGTACTGATGAGCCTACAAGAGTGATTTCTATGTCCAGTTTAAGCGACTACAAACGCCACTGTATCAGTACAAGGTAAAAATTAAGATAAAGTATTCAGTTGAGAGAAAAAGTATTAGGTGGAGTGTAGGTTGCATGGTACGGCATATAGGGCGTAACAGGGTTACCTTCGTGAGCACTGCTGATTTGTAAATAGTTAGGAAAGAGATTGCAAAGGCTAAAGTGAAGATCCTGACATAAAGCGTGATCTGATTTAAGTCTCAGCATGAACATATTTAACTAGCAAAGACACAAACCATCCGACTTAACAGTACAATAACGGAGAAATGTAAACATGACGTAAAAGGAGATTTGGATAAGAACAAATTAGAGTTGTCCAACCTTTCCAAATTAATCAGGATGCACGAACTTGTGAATGTGATAATTCGTTTTAAGCGTTTGTCCATGCTCTCACAAACTCACCTAGTGTGGTATGTGCACAGTCCAAAAGGAGTGGTCAGTAGCCAGATGACCATGTTGTGTTTTCACAATAAAAATCTAAAGTTTTACATGAAAAATTCATTTACCATAAAATAGAAACTGCACCAACATTTACTACCGCTGGAAAAGTTGTTTTATTGAGTCCACCCATACTGTTTTGTGCATGCTGACTAATTAGGAAAGTTTGGACAGTTTTAAGTTCTTCCTATCCAATTCTACATTTGTGCCATGATAACATTTCACTGTTAATGCTCTGTTAAATTTATGTAAAGTGAAATGGTTTGGGTCTTTGCTAGTTAAATATGGAATTAAACTTCACGCTCTTAGTCTCAGCTGACAACAATGCTTTCAACAGACTAAGAGTTTGGGTGCCGAAATCTCGCTATTCCCAGATAATTTCTAAGAATTAAAAAAAAAAATAGATTGATACCTCCATGAAGACAGCATGCAATGAATAAAGAATGCGATTTGGTAATGTATAACCGCTCGTACACACTTTGGAATGTGTTTACCTAAATATCCCCAAATTGCTTTGCTATTTTACTTCATAGGTTACTTAGTCTAAGTTACAGTTTATCTTTATGTGCTGTCTTATTTTCATAAAAGTTTTTTGAACTTTCTTTCATTGTTTTCCCCCACCATTGGAAAGGTGTTGTTGCGCAAAATAACTTTCATTTTGGAAAATAAAATTCCCAAATATGATGGCATTATTTTTTATAGTTTCCATTAAAAAGTACAGCATATGCTCAAAATTGGTAACTAACCAACTAAATGCGCGCGCTTAAATTAAACTTCATCCTATGCTGCTGCAGACAACATTGCATACCACAATCGATGACTTTTGATGACCCTTAATGTGGCCATTTGCACCTACACCATTGTTAATGCATGGTATTTTATGTTGCGTTGTGTAGGTATTTTATTAAAATTTTTTTTTTGTTTTTTTTTTAACAACAAAAATAGCATAGGTTGGCTAAGAGCAAACAGCTTTAAGACAAAAAATAGGGTAAATACAACATATAGCGTGCTGTAGCAAATGCAGCATTTGCTGCATGATGATATAAGGCGTGCGCTTACTTTATTAAAATTAATAATGAAGATATTTTTTGTTCATTTTTTTTTGGATTATTTGTTGTGTCGTTAGCAATATTTTACTTGCATAAAAACAATGTTGCCAACATTGCGTTTGTTAAGTTTTTGTTACTGTTGTTGTTAGTTTTATTGCAGCCTTTCTAAATGCCTAAATAGACATTCTAATGAGCGCAATTATGTTTAACTATATGGCTAACTAACAATAACCATCAAGAATAAACTAAAGTGCTTTGAAAATGTGCTATGTGGCCTTAAGTCAATTGTGTTGCGCAACATTGTTGCCGGTATGCAAGCAATTTGCTTAAAATTACTTAATTCCCATCACATTTTAAAGGGGATGGGAAAAAATTGTGCATCAGTTTCAATGCAGCTAAAAATTTTGGATAGGAAATACCATGATTTGCACATAGTTAACACATATTTGATATGAGTGAAACAATGTTTTTGAATCAATCATACATTTGTTAATAATTACTGAATTACACTGAGTTGAACCTTGAGGTCTGTGATATCGCTGATTTTGTTTTGCGTGTAGCATTTTGTTAGTTGATGATCAACTAACCTCTCGACGGATTTTCATAATTTTTTTTTTTAATTTCTTTGTTAGGTCCATAGCATAGTTTGGTTTGAAAAAAATTAAATTCATAACATCTCATAAACTGTTTGAGGCAATTGAATTAAAATTTGTCCAAAGGAAAATTTAAATTTTTTATACCTCTGTGAAAGGTTCCAAGCATACATGGTTTGGAAAAAATTGACGATGCCACACCCCCTATAAAAGAGACAAATCTAATTCATAATTTCTTATTCACTTATTTGACGCAGGTGAAAAAGACTTGGTACATATAGAAAAGGTGCGGGGAAAAGTACTAAATTTCAATGAACGGTAGGTTCCGTGACACCCATATCAGAAACAGGTCCGGAATGTTCGTTTGTCCCTCATAAAATTGCGAACTACTTGACAGATTTTCATATTTATTTATCAAAATGTGTCTTACGGCCTGTGCAAGCTTTTAAGCATAGCTTGGATTGGAAAAAATGGATGATGCCTCGCCCCTATACAAGAGAAAGATTAAATCCATCAAACCTCACCAGTTATCTGTCGCAGATGAATCAAACTTGGTATATATATAAAAGATATGAGCAAAAATAGTTTTCAATAAAAAAAGAAGGAGGTGCCACACCTCCTATATGAAAAAAAATTTAAATTGATTGTATCTCAGTAACTATTTCACTCAGCTGGATAACATATGGTACATATGCTTCTTATGGCCTGAGTAATGTTCTAAACATAAATTGGATTGGAAAAAATGGATGATGCCATGCCCCTTCATACAAGAGAAAAATCAAATTGATCACATCTCATCAAATCGGCAATTGAATGAATCTTGGCACATAAATAAAACATACGAGCAAAAGTAAGTTTCAATAAAAAAAATGGGCGGTGCCCCACCACCCACATGCAAAAGCCGAAAACCTTTTCTCTGTCACATATAAGCTCGCGAACTACTTAACGGATTTTCATAATTGTTCTTTTAATGCTTCTTATGGTCTATGGAAGGTTTTTGCAAAGTTTGGCTTAGAAAAATGGGCGCTAGCACGCCCAGTCAAATTTATCATATCTCATCAGCTATTTTAAGCAGATGAATGAAACTTGGTACATATGTATGTATATTTTTTATGGTTTATGGAAGGTTCAAAGCATAGTTTAGTTTGGAAAAATTGACGTTGACACGCCCCTCATACAAAAAACATGAAATTCATCACATCTCATTAACTATTGGATGCAGATGGAAGCGAATGGGTACATATATTAAGAACATGAGCAAAATAAAGTTTTAATAAAAAAATTGGTGCAGCCAAGCCCATCATATGATAAGCGAAATTAGTGCATCTGTCTCGCGAACTAGTCAACGTATCTGTTACTAAGTATTGACTGAGAACGACATGACTCAGTACGCTTTTCTGGCTACCGTATATGTTTGCGACTTTATTGTGCGCTGACTTGAAGCGTACACCAACGTGAATATCAAAAATGTCAATTTTGAAGTCTTATATTTGAATATGGCGTTTTATTTTCAAATCTCAATTAGCTACGAATTTTAAGCTTAAATTGTCATTACCAATGTTCAATTTAAGTCATCAAACAGTTAATATTTTTGATTCAAATAATTGCAACTTCCTGCGCTTTTACGCTTCTGATCTTTGGCGCGCCGTTTTTTGGTCCCATTGCCTATCCTCCAAGAATTTCTTATACAGGGACCAATTCAAACTCACCGCACCAGCTACCGGAAAGGGAAGAACAAAGCCAGCCAGGCCAGTTAGCCTTTCTAAATAAATTTAAAGTTACTCTTAAGGAAATTTCCATTTTGAACATAATTCTTAAACAGTTTAGTAAAAAAATGTAAAACAAAAATTATAGATAATTAACGATAAAACATAGCTCACTAATTCTTGTGAACAATTTGTCTCCCCTTATAAAGCTCTATACAAATGTCATAAATTTAGTTGAAATTTTTTCTAATTAAATATTTATATGTTGACAAGTCTAATAAAACCTTCCAAAAATATGAAAAAAAAAATCACTAAATTAAAAAACCAAAAAAAAAAAAAACAATAGAAAATTAGGCAAATGATGACATTTTCACATTGTAGAAAAAAAGAAATCTCCGATAAGAATTAATTTTTTGTGTAATCTGAATTTATGGCGCTACACTTAAACTGCTGAGTAACAAATTTCGACCACAAAAAATAAATATTTTTTTTGAGAAAAAAAAAAAATATTTCGAAATACCAAGATTTGTGCGCTCATTAACGTTTAAATTTTTGGTTTTTAATTTGCAATTAATAAACAAAATATAGGCAGTGGCTAGTGAACGATAAATGAGCGCTGCTAATGCTGTTGGTAAGCTTACCACTGGTAGCAACAGCAGCGTTTATTTCTATGTTATCACGATCATAATTCTTAGCGTGTTCTTTTGTTTGTCGGGCGGCAGCCTTTTTTCTGACTATTATGAGAATTACGAGTATTAGACCGTTGTTTCGTTTTTCTTTTTTTCTTTTTTTGCTTAAAACAAAATGTTTTACTTTTTGACTACTAATTTTTTTTGGTTTAAACATTCACGTTGTTGTTGCTGGCGTTAATCTTGCCATTATTTCTCTTGTAAGGTATAAATTAGGCAACGCTGTCTTATAGCATGCATATTTGGCATTTGTAACGTTTAATAAATTTTGTATCGGGGGCAGACCCACCACATTTTGGTTGAAAAAACTAAATAATAATTGATTTCATTGCACATAAGTTCTGGGATTTCTTTAATAAAATGTACATAGGTACATACTTTGCTAAGGTGTGATATGTGAACATACAAAGGTTATTCACGAGGTGCCATAGAGTCATAAATCGTTGGTACTATGTATATTGAAGAAAATATGACGTGTGTGAAACGACTGACTCCCTCAGCAAAAATTTATTGTTTATGTTATAGAGCTGTATTGTCTTATTTTTTTCACATGGAACAAAATTTTGACAAATGTTTTAAAGTAATACGACACGATTAATGTGATATATTATGACACCTTGTGAATTACTGAACTGATGTTTTACGATAAGCTCAACAGTTTAATGAAACCAAATCAAATAGCAATGTGTTGTAAGAGTATCTAAAAGAGTAGAAATAGTGATAAGAGTATATAAGAATCAGAACATGCATCAAAATAGTGTCGTGCAGCATCGGAAAATATAGAAGAAGTCAAAATAATTGAAAAGTTACAAATATCAATGTTTCGCAAGAATCGATGAAAGCCAATCTTTTCAATGCTATCAAGATACATGAAAAGAGTTGATAAATATTAATAATTTACAGTGAAGACTAGCAACGAAAAGTATTGAAAAGTTATCGAAGAGTTCGATAAAAGTAAGGAAATATCCAATAAAAATAAGACTTAAAGTAAATATTAAGCATTAGTATCGAATGAGTCGATCAAAGACAAAACTATCGATGTATATTGAAAAATATGGATGAAGTAGATATATGTTGCAATGTCAGACAAAAGTATTGGAAAAGTCTATAAAAGTTCTACTATGGAGTATCCATAAGCTAAGAGCTTTAATTAAAGGGAAGAGGGGTTCTAGAGAATCCCAGTCGTGCTGTTCAAACTCTTAAAGATGTATGAAAATTTGTCATACTGACAAACTCAATCGTTGATTTCTGTCTCACAGAAAAGAAACCAAGAAGAATTTGAGGTATGAATAAGGTTTTAATTAAAAGGCTAAGCTAAGCTACGCTGGTTAGCATGGCCCCACAGCACAAATTTCAGCTTCCTAGGTAGTCGGAGTCCTGAGTGCTGTCAGGTCAAAGTTAAAAAAAGCGCTATATTTGCGAAAAAAACTAAATTCAATGTCTAATATCTCTGAGCCTGGTAAACCATTTTCACTGCATTGTATCTCATTTAAATGGACAAACAAAATAAAATCTGTCTAAAGTATTTAAAATTAAACTTCGATTAAGGGTTACCATTTTTAAAGTTGCCATGTTTTACTAACACTTATTTCACACAATCGGGTCGCATAAAATGGTCTAGATTACTTTTTCTTTATGTATGTTAGAATAAATAATAAAAAAATTAATATCCATAACTTTAAATTTGGATATATGTTCATTTAGAACTAAAATTTTTAAAACGAACTAAAAACGGCTACTTTCAGGACAAAATATGGTTCTTTCTCAGGACCCCGACCACCTAGGAAGCTGAAATTTGAGCTGTGGTGCTATCTATAAAAAAAAACCATAAGAAATGCTATAACTTCTGCAAATTTCATCCATTTTCAAAGATTCTGAAAGAGAATGAGATGTTCTATTTGAATAAAAATTGGAAAAGAAATTATTTTGATTTGTATGGAAATGCTGCATTTTTGAAAAAAGTGTCGTCGGTTTTTCGATTTTTGACACCTAAAATAGATGTTCTCTTATTTTGTATTATCGGCAACCAATTCTGCGATTCGAAGTCAGTCAGACTTCATGATTTAAAATGGATTACTACTAAATTTGAATGAATGAGTACAATTTTTTTTCATATTTTCCAATTATAGCACATTTACATAATATTAAAATTATAGCATTTTTTTACGTGTTTTAAATTTATATCAAAGAAAGTGGAAAATTTCGCATAGTGCAAAAAAAAGGTCAGTTTTGTTTTAAAAAACATCATAAGATGAAAGTTATACTACAGTTAAAACTAAATTTTAGAAGTAACCTAATAAGGTATAAAGAAAGGCACAGCGTCTGGTGTTGCGGCCCGCCAGAACAATATAAAATGTATGACAATTATCATCAGCAGTCAGAAGTGCTTAGGCAAAAAGCGGAAAATTCACTGTAGAACATTTGACACTGATGACTTGTTGGCGTTCTTCGTTTTTAAAGTCCCCTTAGCCATGATCATAAGTAACTAGTAAGGCTAAGGGTAGATCTATGAATGCTTCCCATGCATATGTGAACATAAAAAAAGCTCTTAAAATATTTTTTAAAGAATATAAAATGAATTCATTTTTTTAACACTATAAGGTAAAAAGCATTTCAATAACTTACCAATTGCACTTAAAACGCTGTGCAGCTAAGCAAACTGAATTTATTGTTGTTGATTTTATGTTATTTGGCTTTGAAATTAAAACCTCGCAATTACTATATTTTTTTGCTAGAAATGTAGCATATTAATTTCACTATTTTTTTTTTCTTTCACAAATTCACACTTTTCCGCAATTTGTTGCTGCTTCACTTGCAACTGTATTGCAGCAGTCTGCATAATTTTTTTTTCTCTTTTGGTCACAGCAACACTACCAAAGGGGTAAAGCAGTTTTTGCTGTTGTCAGCATATGGCTCGGTTACAATTTACGCAATAAATGGTAAGGTAAACTTTAATGTGAAAATCTAATTAAATTACAATGAGGATATTTTTTTATAAATAAAAAAAAGAAATTTTGGTGAAGAAAAGACTTTTGTGAAAATACATTTTTTTTCCTGATAAAAAATCATCAAAAACTTAAATTTAATAAGTTCAAACATTGCAAAAATTTATTTTTCACAAAAATCAACTCATAAAGAAATGGCTCACAACAAAAGCAAACAACATTAAAAATTCAGTAATGCAAGAGCATCAATGTAACAACAACAACAGCTAAAGCCACTTTTGATTATAAAAAAATAAAAATAAAAGACATGCTTTGATAAAAAAAAAACTAAAACAACAACAACAATAAAAGTGTTATTTTACTCTGTTTGGTCTTTGTGTTGTTGCTTTTGTTTATGGTATTTCACATTCCGCAGATGATTGCATTTTTTCTACTTTTGAAATTTCTTAGCAGACACACTTATTGGTAGCTGTTTTATTGTTGTTGTTGTTGTGGTTGTTCTTATTATTGCTGTTGGTGTCTTCACATGTGCTTATTTGTATTTGTTGCTTACTGTTCAACTGGTATAGCGTAACTGGCATCAAATTGAGATATGAATGCATTTAATGAAACGTGGACATTTTGTTTTCAAGGAAACATTTTTTCCCCAAAAAGAAGTTTTATTTGTGTATTTTTAAAGAAAATTAATAAAAATATATTTTTTTTTTATTGTAAGAATCATACAAAAAAAAATTTTTTTTTCTAAATTTTTTCCAAATTAAAGTGATTTTTTTTATAGAAAACAAAATATGCATTCTAAAATTTTAAATTAAAAACAAAAAAAAAAAAGCTTTTCAAAAAATATTCAAAAGGAAAACATCACAAAGAAAAATTGTAAATTAAAAAAAATTGAAAAATTTTAAAAATAATATTGTTTTATATACATACATGTGTATGTTCGGGTAAAAACGGGTTCTTTCTAGTGTCTTAAGCCTTCCTCAATGATGTCCAAGAATATTTTTGAGCTATATTTCGTTTGAAAAAACAACATTTTTTCCCGAAAATGCGGCGAGAATGTGTGCCATGGCCCGGGGATATTTTTTCGGGTATAAAAAATATCCATACATATTTTTGAGCTATCTTTCCGAGAAGCGAGAAAGGTCCTTTCAAGGGTCCGGAGCCCCCCTAAGTAATGTCTAAGATCCATTTTCGACCTTTCCCTAACGATTGGAAAAAAAAAAATTTCGAAAATGGGTCGAAAACGATCCTTTCAAGGGTCTGGAGTCACCCTATGTAACTTTAAAAATCTAATATCGACATTTCCCAATCGATTGGAAAAAAAAATTTCCGAAAGTATGTTGAAAACGGTCCTATCTAGCGTACGGAGCCCCCTTAAGTGAGGTCCAAAAGCATTTTCAACCTTTCCCTATCGATTGGGCCAGGAAAATTTTTTTCCGAAAATGGGCCGAAAACGATCCTTTTCATGGTCCGGAGTCACCCTAAGTGATGTTCAAAATCTTTTTTTGACCTTTCCCCATCGATTGAAGGAAAATTGGTCTCATGAATACTGATTCATGAGACCAGAGCTACTCACACGCTAATCATTCATGAGCAGCATGCTATCTACGCATTCAATATTAGTGAGCGCAACTCAATTTCACGTTCATTATTGTATGCAATGTGCACACTCACGTCTGATATTTTTGGAAGTGGCTCAAAACCCTCAGTGAGCTACTCAATGCAGTTCTCTGGTAAGCAATAATATTTACATTAAAACAAAAGACTTAAGTAACGCACTCGTTTGAAATTTAAAAGAAATGAGAAAAACTAAAAAAATCAGATATTATTATAATATTGATCAATAACAAAAGGGTTTTTTTAAAAAGATGACTAGTATGAGCGATTAATTTATGTTAATTAGAGCGAAAAGAAAAGACTTAAGGCTCAAACTTGTTTGCATAAAACATTAATTTATAAAAAAATAGGAAAATTTTTTTATTAAGTAAATTCCTATGCGAATAGAAATATTTAAGAGCATTATATTTCCAGGTAAACATCTCAGTTTTTATAGAAACAAAAGATTTAAGACATGAAAAATTTTAATGATGAAATCCCAAAAACTTGACTGATTTTATGAAAACGTTCGTTGAATTTGTAGGAGTTTCAAACTAAGCTTTTACCGCTTGATCAATCTTTTCAAAATTTTTGAATTATTGAATTCATTCAGTATATAAACAGAAATAAATAGAAAACAAAAAAATACCCGTTTTAAGTAGCTCTGCAAAAAACGGTGACTATTCATACATGGAAATGTAGTAACGCAAAAAGTCATTAGTGCTTTGAACAAAAGGAATGCCTTTTATATCTTTTCTAAGTTTTTTATTTTATATGGAAGCCTAAAATCGACTAAGTTTATTTATAAAACAAATAGAGGCATTCAAGGGTTAGCTAATAATTTACAAAGAATCTAACAAGATGAGTCAAATAGAACATAAGTTGCGGACTCAGCAAATCAAAATCCATAAAAAGATTTATTTGCTTGAAAAAAAAATGATTTGTTGCGTAAATTTTTCAGGCTTTACAATTATTGCATTGTTTTACCACAGATACAAAATAAATATAAAAGAAATTAAATAAAAACTTCTCATACCAAAACATTTGAGTGTAAGCGATATAATTTTCATAAAAAAACAAACGACTTAAGCTGCGAAATTTTTAAAAATCAATACAAAAACTTATATTATCTGCAGCAATACAAAATAATATATAAAGGACAAAAGAATAAATTAAAATAAATTTAAAAAGATTAAAGCATTTTATGAGCACGACTGCCGACAGCAATTAATTTATATCAATTAGAGTGAAAACGAAAGAGCCAAGGCACGAACTTGCTTGCATAAAATTTTACTTTAATTTAAAACAACTGACTGGTTGAATACAATCTAAATGTAAAAAAAATCACATTTATTTCAAAAGAATTTTCAATTCAATTTGTTTATAAAATAAATTAAAAATCATTTCTCTTGTCAAATCTGTCATATTGAAACGCATTTCAAATTAATCTTCGTTTTGTTTATTCATGTATTATTTTAAACAACAATTAAAGTTTGAGTGATATTAAATTTTTTAATAAATAAAAATTTTGATTTATAAGAAATAAATTATAAAGTTATTTTTTTAACTTACAAAAAAATTGAATCAACATATGCTAATTTAGTAATTAATATTTTTCCCCAGATTCTTAGCCTTAAGCCCATACATTGACACCTTAAGAAATTTGTGGAAAAATTCTTTCAAGAGGAAAAGAAAAACGGCAGCTGTTAAGCTTGATGAATTATCTAAAGTTAAATTTGTATTTAATAAGCAGTTTAAGCAATTAGCAATCGAATGACAAATATCTTGACAGCATCAAAATTTTAGCAAAATCTTAGTTTTATTGTTAAACTATTTAGCGCAAGTAAGTTAAAAAAATGGCATTTAAATGAAATACGTGAAGAAATTTTTTTATTGTTTTCTTAAGAGTAGTTGCGGTACGCAAATTTGAGTGTATTAAAAATATTATATGTTAAAAATAAACGACATTGGAAGGAAGGAACAACATGTACTATGGAAAAAAAAATTAATTGCGCTGTTTGACTGTTCGTATCCAATTAATGGTTTCATAGACAAAAATTCCTTTTCCATGAAATATATGCTTAAATACCTTGAAAAACAGTGGTACTTGCACTTTAGGTTAGAATATCTCAAAAACTAAAACCATCAGAGAAATTCTGACTTTGGAATTGAATTCAGCACTTCAAAAATTATAGGACAATCATATTTCGGTTTCAGATACTGAAAAGTGATCAAATTTTGTCGTACTGTGTTGTTATTCATGATTATTTTGCCAGAAATTGTAATCAGGAACTTGATTCTTTTAAAAAATTAAGGAACTAAGGCAATTATCTTATTTTCTAAACAAATGTTTAGATCATTCGATGGGAAAAGTTTGAAAATTAGTTTTGGAATTGCTATAATCGATACGTAAAAATTTAAACTGAATTTTAAACATCATCAGAAGCGACTCGGATACTGCCACTATAGGAAAGCGGGAATTAGGCTAAATCGAATTCTTTGTGGTATCGGAACCGCCATAAATGAGCAATTGTCAACCTTTCTGCATCGCTTAGTCCAAAAGTTTTCTGTTTTTTGGAAAAATGGTAGCAGATAAAGTAGCACCAGTCCAGTGCATAGTGATGCCCAAAATTTATATTCGATCTCTCTCTATCGAGCAATGGAAAAAATTATCTCTCTAATTTTTTTTATTTTCAGTGTGGAGTGGAATCAATAATTATATAATATCTATTTTAATTTTTTGAATGAAGTCGACAATAAATTCACTTTCTACATCATGAAATTGAAAAATGTAAAACTTCGAATTTTCAAATTTTGATTCCTTGAATAGTAAGTCAAGAAGCCATGTAATAGAAAAAGTCAACTCCAAATTCATACCTGCTGGAATTAAAACTTTAAAGAAATTCTTCCTGTACCTGCTTACAAGTTTATCAAACCATTTTCTTGAAGCCGAACCTATGATTTTTCGTGGTGTTCTATGTAGTTTAGAAAAACGAAAAATTTTAGTACAGAAATATTGAAACATAATCAATTTGTTGTATTTTTTGAAAAAATCTAACCTACCGCAAAACAGACCAGGGACACTAGAATCATGAACATTTTCGAATATAAATTCATTTTTAATAACAAGAAGTTATTTAAATTATTTCATGTAAACGCTAGTAATAACTTTAATGCTACACTCAAAGACAAAAACAAAAGACTTAAGAAACAAACTTTTTGCGTAACATTGTTGCAGGAAGGATGCACCAACTTTATAAATAAATTTTTATTTATTTTAATTGAAAAAATCCAAAATAGCAGCTACCAGCGTAAAGCTACACTGGCAAACAAAAGACTCAAGCAGCAAACTCAACTGGCATTTTTAAGTGCGTGTGGATAATTGCTATTACTGCATTTTTTTATACTAAATTAATTAGCAATTGGTAAGATACTACATTAAAGGAAATTAAAACTAACCTAATGATAATACTTGTTAATGGAAAAGTAATGTAAAATGTACGCGACAGCGCACTGAGTACAAAAAAGCATACGCCAGTGCGTAATTACAACAAATTTGCAATTAATTGACTACAATAGCGTTGCATAAAAATTTCAATAATATTAATAACAAGAAAATAAAACATAACAAAAAAATGTCAACAGCAAATGCTATCGCGTAAAAATCAAAAATAAAAACAAACACAAAAGAACCAAAAAAGAAAAATACCAGAATTTGTATGAAAAACCAGTCAAGTAGCTTTTGTGTTGTTGTTGGAAATAAAAGCGGCCGCAGCAAAAATTTACAATAAAAAGTAGCAGAAATATATTGAAAGAAACAAAAAAAGAGTAGCCAGTGGACAAATGAAAAAAATAAAATGAATAAAGTTGCTTGCAAAAAGCAACTAAGATTACAACACTTGCTCTAAGGGGCAAAATGCAAAATGAAAAGAGAAAAAATTTTAAGATCGCAAAGTAAATAAAACAAATTTCAAATAAAAAACACAAAAATGAAATTATAAAAAATAGTTGTGTTTTTAATCTCGCAGCAAATCTCGCTTAAGGTGAAAATTCCAATGTGCAAAATGTGGAAAAAAAACAGCATCCATTAAATACAACAAAATTGCTTCGAACAGAAAAAAAAATATGTTGAATTGTACACAGTTACATATTTTTACATTTACTGCACACACACACACAAAAACGCACAACAATTTGGCTGGCACCGTGAAAAAATCAATGCTTTAATGCTGTTTTTGGACACAACATTTACTGCACAATTTCTTTTTGTAAAACTTTTAATTTTCTTAAGAAATCACCGAAATTTTCTTAAAATTTAGATTTCAAATTCTTTTCACCTTTTACTAAATTTTTCTGTGCATATATGTATATATCACACACATGTATGCGTGCTCAATTTTTTTATCTCTATATTTTACTATGCGCTGGCAACCGCGCATGCGCAACGTTTTTTCCAACCGTCCGTTTTGTTTATTCACTGCGTTGCCGCTTGTAACTCGCGCTCTTTGCCAAAGAGTACTGATTTGTATTTTCTGTCTGCTGCTGGTTGTTAGCCATGGTGCTTATGGTGCTGGTGTTGGTGATCATTACCTGCAATGTAGCTGTCAAACAAGTTGTTTTTATTGTTGAGTTAAATGTCAGTAGAGAGGTTGCCAGTTCAAAATATTTTGTTAGCTAAAAATCGGATTAAATAAAAATGGCGCTAAAAAAGAATGTGTTTTTTTTTAAATGAGCGGCAATTTAATAATTTTGAACGTTAATGAATTTAATGAGGCTGTTATCTGTAACTTTCCAAATTTTATATAAGCTTGAGCTGCGTTTTATTTAACTTTGGGCAGTAAAAACATAAAGTGAGCAGCTAAATGGAAACATCATTTCATTATAATTTAGATATAGTTTTATCTATATTACTCGTATTTATATAAAGTTGCTTGCATTAAAATGGTTTATAACGCTTTGGCGCAAAATATATTGAACTAATTTAAGTAATTTATTTTTTAAAACAACATATATATGCTGAAAATGATTATTATATACATATTTTTTTAGTTTTTAAAAATCGAATATTTTTTTTTTTGGATAAAGTTTTCGCAAAACCCTACACAAAAATTTTCGTTTGATTTTTCATTGCTTATGCTGCTTTTTGAATTTTGTTTTCTTATTGTTGTTTTTTTCTTCTCATTTGTATCGTTTGTATTTGTCTTCGAAGTTCAAATAACAAACTTTCTTTTTTTTGTTACTTTTGAAAAGAGAAGATAGAACAAGATGATATATCATTCCAAAAAAACAGGATGTGCGAAGCCGCGAGTACCACTAGCTAAACATAAAATTAACTGAGTGCTGAGCCTTGAACGACAATTTGTTCGAAGCCGAACTAGTTTTGCCCTATTTCAAATAATTTGGACTACTACCTAAACCCACTAACCATCAAATAGTTTGGCATCTGCTTAAGTAAGCGAAGCAAAATTAAATTGAGCGCTGGAAAAAAATGTAATTTTTTGAGCGGTTGAAGGACTTACATAACATGTCCGCACGATCTGGTTGTTTGCAGTGATCATTTCCTTCTGAACTAAATGAAGCGCACATACAAATGAGTGATTAGGTAAAATGGTAAAATAAATAAATTTCTATTGCAAAATGCACTTATATGGGAGGCCGTAAGTATAGCTCAGTAAATAACTATCCAGCCATGTTGGTACCAGATGAAGAGACATAAGATATACCCAATTTTACCTTCCAAAATTAAGCCTCGTTGTTACTATCATATGATTGGATATGGTTATTTGCAAAATCGCTTAAAACTAGCAATTTTAAAAACTCAAAATATGAATGGAAGGTAATGGAAGACCAATAGAGAGGGATAAACTATAAGAGAAAACCACAGATAAAATGCTGACCAGTGGTGTTATACCAATCGGCAGTACCACAGCGTATGTGATTGAGCAAGAGTTGCGGGTTAGTACCTTAACGTCCAGATTTAAGATGAGTTTTATATGGTTGTTAGTAAAGACCAATGGTATCCATAAGGGTCATACACCAGTTAACTCTATCTAAAAACAGAAATATATGCTTAAGCAATAACACAGAAATCAAACATAATTAAATAGATGGAAAATACATCACAAAAGACAGCGATAATAGTTAATGTCAAATGATAGAATGAGACAAAAAATGATAGGAATAGCTTTGCCAAACACATTGCTAATTGTAAGTGGGCAATTTTATTAAATGTTGTGAATTACTGTGAAGAATAAATAAAGTAATTAATTTTCAATATTTAAATGTGTGTTTTTGATTGTCGAACAATCTAACGATAGCACTCGTAATAAACAATCGACATTATTTCAAAATTTTGATTCATAATTTTGGTCGGTTTGGTTTGGCGTCAAAAAAAACCTACAAAAAAGGCCGATCAAGTTTTTTCCAATATGTAAGCAAAATCTGTTTGGAAGAAAATCATGCGGAAATCCGAATAATATCAAAATGTCATACTAAACTAACTTAAAAATATTAACAGGAAAGGCAACTGGTATATTTGAACAAAAACCGATTTCGACAACACTATCAACTATATATTTAAAACCTTGCATACATTTAGGATTTAATAAAATAGAAACAACAACGCTGAGTCAATAAGATGGTCTCATTCAGTAGAGCTATAAGCAACTGCATTGTGTGGCTTAGTGAACGACTTCAATTATATTAATGAATGTGATTCAGAAAATATTGCATACTTTTTGGCTGCGGCCTTAATAATTGAACAATTTTTTGAGCAGGTGATTTTTTTCTTGCGGTACAATTTAGTACGAACCGAATATCAAATTGATATCGGTCATTCTTTAAATAACTAACACTTTGTTTCTCGTTTTATATAAATGCAAATTTTTTGAAATGGTATCTTTCACGAACTGTAGGGAATAGAATAAAGAAAGTACGAGTCTTTTCAATTTAAAAATGCTTTAATATTATAAAAAATTATGATTTACCATAAACATTATAAAGGGTGCTTTTTTTAGGCATACACTAGATACATTTCGTCTAGTTAAAATGGGTTGCTATACGAGCGAAAAACGTGGTTTTATTATCAAAACTTATTTTAAGTGTGGTGAAAGTTATTCAGAAGTTGGAAGTAAATATCGTTCAAAATACGGTAGAGTAAATGCTCTGATAACCCGTGTTATTAATGCTATTATTGATAAATTTGAAGAGACTGGTTCTGTTCAAGATCAGAGAAGTGGAATTTATTATCGTATCACCGCTCAAGTGAAAATATTGCAGCTGTTAGCACAAAACTGCTGAAGATTCAAGGACAATTTGTTGTCTTTCACAGGAATTAAACCTCAAACCAAACTTTTTGTTTAGTCAATTGGAAGATATTGATGTGCAGAATACGTGGTTTTAACAGGACGCTGAAACATGCCACGCATCAACTGAATCAATCGATCTATTGAAAGAAAAGTTTAATGATCGAATAATTTCTCCAAGAACTGATGTGAATTAGCCACCAAAAGCATATGTTTTAACACAATTGGATTTCTTCTTATGAAAGTTTTCGACACCTCAAAGCAAATATCACTAATTGAACCATCATTATGCGAAAAAGTTAATCAAAATTTTGGTAAAAGATTGACAGCCTGCAGAGCTAGAAGAGTAGGTCACTTTATTATTCAATAAAAATAAATAGATTTCTTACAATTTATGTCTTTTATTTCAAATTTAAAAAGATACCACAACTCTGACCAGCTTTTATGTATTTATTATTTGTGTACCTCCCCAGCGGGCAACCTGTACTTTCGACAGTGCTTCATTTTTTGATTCGATGTTTCTGAAATGTTGATAAGCGGAGTGTCACTCTTGGATATTTAGAGTTTTAAATTGACAAATGTTTGACTTTAGCAACATTTCCAAGGCATTTTGCAACATTTACTATTACGTAGCAACATTTACCAGTCTTTTGCAACATTTTCTATTGCGTCTCTGTTTGAAGATATTAATGTTATATTATTATAAAATAATATTAATAATTATTGTATCTCAAAATCTTGAAAGAGTTATTTTGCAGCTATCCAGTTCTCTATTTACGCTCTGTGCCTCAACAATGACTTAGAAGCGAATTTGGGATTCACATTGGAGCTGGTTGGAAGCAAAAAAAGTTGAATTAACAAATGAATAAATAAAAACTAAAAGTTATAATACGTGTAGATCTTCGTTTGATAAAAATTGTACTCAGTCAGTCTGTTTGTTATTTAAGTAGATATAAATAACAAACAAAATTGCAGAATTCAATTCTAAAAGAGAAAAATGCCTACTTTATCTAGCGCCTAAATTGACGCTCACTTTGGCGCTTGGGTGACTCCAGAGCAAGTTTCTCATATATTTCGATGATTGATAGGAGAGAGAAACAGAGCTGAGTTCATAGACAAATGCGGGCTCTTAGCTTAAATGCGCAATTAGAAAAATATAATGAAATATCTTTATGATCTGTTTAAAATTTTCAATATATATTTTTATATTTATTGAGTAAATATTTCTGTTTCATATGAAATTAAAAAAGAACTTGTTGCGAACGATGCCGCAAGCAAAAAACATTTTAGGTAAATGCTCTGATCGAAGCTTCGATTTTGTTAGAATCACTGCTAGTACTTATGATGCAAATATACAAAATAAAGACGTCGAATTAAAAATCTAAAAATCAGTCAACATCTGTCGTTTCAACAGCAAACACATTCTGTTTTATTTATTAAAAAATTTATTTAACAAAACTATGGGTACTACACGTATGTTGTTATTATTTATTGTTTTCATGATTTTTTGTGTTTTAAAACCATGTGACGCACAATATGAGAATAATGAGGGTATGTACATACCGAGCATGACGTAAAGAGATACATATTTTGTTAGAAAATAATTTAATAATATTTGTACATATTTTTGTTTTTTTAAATTTCAGCACCAAAACAATGCACAAAAAATGCTGTATGGATGAAATGTGGCCCAAATTGTGATAAAGTGTGCGCCACCTTAAATGAGCCCTGTTTAGTGAATCATTTTGTTTGTCCTAGCGGCTGCTATTGTGTGGAGGGTCATGCTCGTGATACAGCAAATGAATGTGTACCAATAGCTCAATGTAATACATAATGTAATGAATAAAAAAAAAATTAAGTTACATGTTATAATATATGTGTACAAATTGTCGAAAGCAAAAAAAAAAGAAAATTATTTAATTTTGGGAAACTTTTTAATTTTGGTTCCTGCGAAATAAAAAAAAGAAAATTGATATGAAAAGTCCAGAAATATCGATAAGTCCCAAGGTAAAAACACCCACTAACAGCACGCACATTGCATCATAGCTTAAATGAAAAAAATAACTAATTTTGCTCACGATTTGAAAAAAGAAAAGAATGAAATATTTTGTTCGAATCGACTTTTGCCCAGAAATTAAAGCAAAAACTAAATGCTGGATAAGATATGGCCAAAAAGAGAACGTCACAAAAAATAATATTTTGGAGCTTATTTTCTAATGATTTAAGTGACATTTTTCTGAGAAAAAATAGCTTGGTAAAACTAAAATCACCTAAAAGATCTCCTTGTTTGAAAAAAAGTTCAGTTTTCATGATCGTAAAATAGCGACCTTTGACCTTTAAGTTAGAAAAACTTCTAAAGGCCAAAGTTTATTTCAAAGGTAATTGACTTCAGTGTACTGAACATGGACCTTACTAAGACCAACAATTCTGCTGGAAACTGTGAGCGCTGATCTCTGATCCTTTTGGAACTATCAAGAATTTAAGTTCAGTAGATCAAAATCGAGTATTCCGTTAGAAAAGTATTAAAATAGGCCATTTATAAAAAATTAGATTGTGGAAAATGGTTTCTAAAACTGAAGTTCTTATTCTCAGAGAACCATATATGATGATGATATATACCAAAGGAAATCCAATGACAAATAACGCGAATCAATTTATTGCTAACATGCCAATGAGCGCGAAATTGTTCAAAATTTACGATAATGTGCTCAAAAATTACTGCCCAAGCTGCAAAGTTGAACAGGCTTTTGTCACGCATCATTGCTAAAGTAGGTATACTAGCAGTCGGAAACTGTTGACAAGGCTTGTGAGCTACATCCACGATAAGGCAAAGTGGCGTTTCCAGGACTATTTTTATATTTTACAAAGCAGCATTAAAAATTTAGTGTGCTAAAAGATTTCAATAATTAAATTTCCTCAATTTTGTGGGATTTTCCCAATTTTTGTGTTTATTATTTGGAGGAACTCCCCAGATGATTTTTTATAAGCATTTCAATTTGTTCATTTTATTTCCATTAAATCACCTTCTGCATTGCGCTATTGGTATACAATTATTCGATGCATCACGTGCAAAACCTCTTAAACAATAGCAGCCACTGGGACAAACAAAATGATTCACCAAACAAGGTTGATTTAAGGTGGCACACACTGTATCACAACTTGGGCCACATTTCATCCATACGGAATTTTTAGTGCATCTTGTTGGTGCTGAAATTAAAAGAAACAAATTATTCTTTATTATTATTTTTGAAGATATATCCAATGTAAAGTACCTTGAGCGTCACATGATTTTAAGGCACAAAAAATCGTCACGACAATAAAGAACAACAGCATGCGTGTAGTACCCATGGTTTTGTTTTTGCTTAAATAATTTGAGGATCTTTTAATTAATAAAGTTTTAAGTCGTGTTTTATAAAACGATAGCGAAAAAACGTGTTCACAACTGATATGTCAAATGCTGACTGAGTTCAAAATTTTTGATTCATTATCTTAAATATCAGTGATTCTAACAGAAGTGAAATTGTTAAAACACATGTCTAAGGTTTCACACAAAATATTTACTTAAAAATGCGCACTTTGTTTTTGTCTTGCGGCATCGTCCGAACACTGAAAACTTTCATTTATTTATAAGAACATGCCAAAGTTTAACTACAATTTTTCAAATTTTATCGATACTAAGAGAATTAATTTGCAAACTCTTTTTTATTTACAAACAAAATTATTAGTAGATCATATTTGAGCGGTATCTGTTTTAATTTCTCTTTTCTTTGTACCCTCCGCGTTATTGCTTTGTTTTTTGTTCATTATGACTATGTTTTCTCTGCATTGAACCTACAAGAGTTTGCAGTACAGATAACCAAGCATAATTTCGTGCTATTGTTGTAATACACATAGGAAATTCCACATTTTATTTGCTTGGGCATGTTAGTCACCTGTGGACAAGCCCTAAAAGGTTTGGTTCTATTGCAAAAAGACATGTTTTGATCAAATAGTAAATACACCATTAACACATTGTAGAAAGCATTTTGCTTGGAAATGAAAAATTTCTGGAATGGAAATGAAAAACTTCTGAAATGGAAATGAAAGTTTTGTGAAACGTTACTGAAACTTTGTAAGATTTCGTGTGAAAGATTTCTGAAAGGTTTCTGAAACGTTATATGTCAAGTATTTATGTACTTAATTTTTTTCTCTCCTCTTGGTGAGATTTGGAGAGATTTTGCTGGACCCCCTCCCCTATTTCGACACACGTAATTAGTACAACTTTCTTAAACTTTGTTTCTTGAATATATATACCCTCTACACTTTCGCTTTACTTTCTCCACATATTCGTTGTTTTCTTTAAGCAAATGCTTTGCTTTATACTTATTATCACTATAATATACACAAGCATATACCGCGCCATCTATCAGTCAAATTAGCTAGTGGTGATTTCGTGTAAGGTCAACTTGAAAACATTAGTTATGGATATAAAAAATGTCTGACGTGGATTAAGAAAATCGTTTCGATTCGGTTCTATGAAAACTAGCCTCGACGAATTCTTAACAAACTTGCAAAAATTGCAATAAAATCTTTTGTACAGTTTCAGAGTTATAAACCCTCTCTCAAACAGACAGACTAACTCAAATCACATTTATTAAGACAATCACTATTGATTTTTATCTTAATAGTGAGTGCTTGTTTGATTTACGCTTACTTTTCGTTTATCACAAAAAAATTGTTTACGTTCCCGCCAATTGTTTAGTTGATAGCCCAAATAATAAAAAGTTTTCAGCTGGCAGTTCGAAGTAAATATTAAACTTGGTTAAAGTATTTGACTAGTGCTAGGTAGAATAGTCCGAAGATGGCTGTCTCCACTGGTGACCGAGAGTGAGCTTTTGTGTATTTTCCAGCAAATTATGCCCGAAAAAAATCAAAAAATTAATAATATAGGAAAAAATCATCTTAACTTTTTGTTCAGCAGATTTCTGTATGCTAGGATTTGCTTATGTTACATTTTTAGAAGAATTACTAATTCGTCGCCTTGTAAAAGTCATATGTATGGTCACAGAGTTAATTATTTTTATATATATTGTGTGTTGTAATTAATCTTCTGAAGAGTGCCAAGATGTTCGCTTATTAATCGCGCTAAGATTTTATAGCGTAAAACTCTTCTAGATGAGTTATAAGCTCACCATCATGTACTTATACGGAGAGAGGCACTCAAACCGCCCTTGTTTTGAGTTTCTGGTTTTCAATAAAAGACTCAATTTTTCATATGATCTCTTCACTAAGTGGACGCAATCATTTGGTTGTTTACAAATTGTTGAACTGAGAAAATTTTTTCGTCAGAGAAGACAACTGCCATTTGTCTTTCACTGTGTCGAGAATTTCCTTGCTTGTGCCTCACCCTGTATATAATATTTAAAAGTCTTAAAAATTTTTGCTGGGACTCTATAGTTACACGGTATTGTAATAAATAACCGTGACTACATAAATTGTTGTTCCCACCTAATGAACTCCTAAAAATATCCAAAACTTTCAATATCAAAAATATAGTGCTACCACATATTAAATTGCTTTTATTAGAGTAGTTTACAATGTCTTGGTAGATGTTAACATGAACTTTAACCTGACAGTTTGAGATATAATTTCCTACAAAATCTGTTAGTTAAAGTTTCGGTTAAGGTCAACAAAACATTGTATAACCGTTCTTATGTTGTCGATGCGTATGTACAATACCTTTATTTTTAGAAATTGAATTTTAGTATTTCGGCACTGATAACGCGGTCCGACACAATCAAACTTATTGTTGCACCCACGAAAAATTTCAATACATTCTGAAAAAAGTATTTTTTTTACTATATAATCTTTGGCTTATAGCACATTTACGTGCTTTTTGGGGCAATTTTGCAGTTTTGAATATTTCTTTTGCATGAGGTTTTATATTAAAATAAATATTCACAGAACGTTTTTTTTTATCGAAAATTTACTGGCGATTAAATATTATTTTAGGTGCAAGAGAGTTTTTAATTTATAAATAACTATTATTCAATCGATTAAACATGTAGTGTTACTTTGAATTTCTTAGAAACAATTTGCCTGAACTGTAAGCAGATATTAGAATTGGTGGCATACCAGTACACTCAACCCTTATGCATGGATTTGTCAAGTAAATGGATTCAAAATTTGACTCTAAAAGTGTCTCGAACCAAGCTAAAGTGATTACTGCGTTCGAGCAAATTATGAAAACCTGGGATATTTGCAAGAAATTCGATGTTTGAGGGCATTAAATAAAACTGAGAAATGCAAAAAAAAAAAAATATATAAGAACGCATCTATGTTTGTAATATATGTGAAATTGCCTTCAAATTTTTTCTCTGACAATCTGGCTCTCTATTCGTCGGATTGCGTCCATAGTTTTAATATGTTTTTAAGACTGTAATATAATGTAATGTTTCAACATAAGATAGAGCACACAATTTCACTGAATGCTGAGTGTTTCTCAGCTAAAAATAGCCGGAAGTTCCAGCAACAGTCAGGAAATTGAAGCTTAGATGAAAGACCTGAGTGCATATGACTTTTATTTAAAAGCTGAGTGCTTCTTATATTTGGTAGCCTTAATAATATAATCTACCTTCTAACTTAATGTTTCCGATTTCTAGCTGGAAAAGAACTAAGATATTTACAGTCATAGATTGCCGAATAATTTCTGCCCGGTTTAGTATAAGAGTAGTCAACGTGAGTTAAATGTTGTGTCACAGCAGATATTGACTGTTTCTCCGTATCAGATTTCTGAGCATTCCTGCATTATTTAAAACGCTCAGAATTTGCCTCACATCTTAGCTTGATATCTCGGTTAGGTGCCATTACAAACTTTTGGATCTTAAAAAAAAACCTAAAGCAATGATTATAACAAAGAATGCAAAAAATAAGTATTCGTAGTCTACCAAATCGAGTCAAGGGATATGAAACGCTTGGCTTGCATGTAACAAACTTTTATCTAAGTTGATTTTCAAACTTAATAGTGCGTGCTTACAACTGAATTGTTGTGCAGAAACTGAAATTTGTCTTAAATTGTTGCGAGCATTAATGGTACAACCTTTGAGGGTCAAGCTGTCTAAAATAAGTCTCCCAAAAATTTCATAGTGTAACGTTCAAACCATTCACATCTTAATGAAATTTAAAGCAGCGTGCAAAAGTAAATAGAGATAAACTCGGCTAAAAATACCCAAATATCAATATTGGAGCAAAATATATTTCTTGAGGTGAAAAAAAAAAAAAAAAATGTAACAAGTAATCCAAATCACCGCTTAGGGATACGTGACATAAAAGTATTTGCTTATAAATAAATAAAAATATTTACGGACAGATCATGCGAATGTGTTTATTAACAAAATTTTACTAATTCCACACACATGTGTTGACTTAGTAGTTTGAATAAAACCTACAAGCGCTATAAAGCTGAGCACAGTTTGAGCTAATTAGCACAGTCGTTAAAACGTTCTATAAATTTCATATAACGGGCGAGGTTTTTTAGTCAACATGAGAGTTGTGCTTTCTTTGCAGATCAGCCTAATTCTGTTGGGTCTATATTTTTTGGTACCAATAAAAGCACCTAACCCACCAGGTAAGAATATTTGCGAGCATTTTATTTCTCAATTTTCTCACATATTTGTTTTCTACTCCCAAAAAGCCTGTGGCCCAAATCAAACTTTTATATATTGTGGTGGTCCCTGCGACACAAGATGCGATACCTTGGGTAAACCATGTAATATACAGAATATAAAATGTCCCGATATGTGCTATTGTAATGATGGTTATGCACGCGATGCTTACGAAAATTGTATACCTAAAAAACAATGTCCTCCTACCCCATATGGTACATATTAGAAATCGACATTGAAATGGACTAATAAATAAATAAAATTAATTTGTTGCATTTTAATATCTGTTGGTCAGACGCTAAAGTTTCTTTTTCAATTCAAAAATATTTTACTTTGGGTATGAGAGAGTTTATTTCAGATAACCTGTAGGCAGAAGTCTGGAAAAGTTATTTCTGGAGAACGAACTGGCATATCGATATCTCTATATTTTGAGATTAGTCGGCCAGCGAACATTTTTGACTACAACGCTTCTCTGAATTTACGGGCAGTAGTGTCCCCTTTTTAAAACGATATAGACTACTCAGCTGCAGCTGAGACGAGTTTTCGTGTATTGCTCTATAAAAATCCCTATCTACCATTACGGAATCACTTCTTGCGTATGTAAAGCAATTGACTTTCAGATAAAAATATGAATTAATAAATAGCCAACGTATATACAATACGATTTGGTGAGTCCCCAAAGAAAAAAATCCCTCAATAATTCAGCAAATAAAACGTTTTAAAAGATAGTGAGTGTGGTTGTTGCTTTTTCTGCATAGTTTGCAAAGCTTGAGATTAATTTGTTGCACAATATTGTGTGCCTATGTGTTACTTTAAAAACCCTAATAGCTTCTTAATGACATTCATTCTGTGTTACAACGTCCGATCACGTACCATAAGCTACACTTTTAGTAATCTCTAATTAAACAAAAAATCACCGATCTTATCTCAAATTTGAGTAGAATACGAGCAATACCAGCAAGTCATTTGAAAACATGAAGGCGTGGCATTATCTTTCGTGTAGCTTGACTTTGTTACTTATTTGTATTGTTATGTTGACTTATGGTCAAAATATGGGTAAATACCAATTTTTTTGAGGATATTTTACTATCTATAAAATAATCTCTGACTTAATCTTTTTCATTAGTTCAAAAAACTTGCGTTGACACATCTGAAACTTGGACAAGCTGTGGTCCACGCTGTGAACTGAGATGCAATGCACTCAATAGACGCTGTCGATGGCATAATATAAAATGTCCCGTTGGATGCTTTTGTAGCCACGGATTTGCGCGTGATGCTACTGGAAAATGTATACCAATAAGTCAGTGTACGTCAACGTAGTTTTTGAAAATTTATTGATTCTTTTATTATAAACTCTTTTTTTTGTTCAATGTTCATAAAATCTCTCTATAAGATGATTAGAGTCTTTGTTTTGACTAAATGAAAATAAACGTCATGCCCAAGTTTTTTGTAGAGTTGATATTTACAGAAATAAAAAAAAATTAATTGTTATAAGTCTTAAAAAATTGTAGCGGAACAAAATGGTATGAATTATGCCGGAATGAATTATGGCAAGTCGTCAGCTTGGCAAATACTATAGAAAAAATAAAAAAAAAATCGGAAAAATAGAAGAACTCAACGCCTTCCTTCGGTTTGGCAAACAATACCCTATATATATTTTTATAACAAATTTGTTTTGAAAACTAAATTGAAGATCATGTAAGTAATTTTTAGATCCATACCACCCTCTGAATAAGATTTCGTAAGTAAATGCTTAAACTCTCCTAAATTATTTAGAGCTACGTAAGTCAACTACATACGTGAAGCACAAGTATGAATGAATATGAGCGGCAAGAGTAAATACAGCAAACGGTAGTAAGCATTAGTAGTAAGGAAAGCAAATCAATATGAGTATTATTAGGAAGGACAAACAATTAATAGTAGTAACAAAGACAACTCAGAAACGTGGCATAAAATCATAGCTCCCAAGCTACTAGATAGATGTTTTTGATTAATTAAATGTTATTCTGTTTTGTAATATTAAGAATAATACTATGATATTAACACTAGATCTACCGAGCGGTCATTTTGACCGCTCGGTAGACCTAGTGTTAAAGTTTCAAAAATTTGTTTGTTAGGACTGTAGTTTTGGATACATAATAAAAAATTTCCCAATCGTTAGGGAAAAGTCGAAAGTAAATTTTGAATGTGACACCTCCCAGCTATCTAAAGAAACCCTTTCCGAAAAAGCTCAAACTGCACCACTGACATGAACTGGGGCTCGTCTGAACCCCACCCCGATTTGGATGCGCTTTTGAAAAGAAATTTACTGCATCAATCGATGAGAGTGGTAATTTTTTTTATAAAATTGTGATCGCAAAACGGGCCCCTGGTCATGTCCATAATAATTGCAATAATTTTATTATGGAAAATGTTCACTTGAAAAAATTTACTTTCAACTTTTTCTCGTTGAACGAATAAGCTAGAAAGTTTAAAAAAATGTTAACATTATCACTCACCAAGAATGAAACAGCTGGCTCTATCTTTAGTTCAAGGTCTTTTCTTTTTTAAATTTGTTTTAAATATAAGTATGTTAATAACAATTGAAAATTTGTATGCAAAAAAACTACTTGAATATCATTTAAATATCTACATTCTTCGATTAAAATCTAAAAAATCTATAAAAGAGTAGACAGTTTATGCTGAAGCCTTGAGCTGTATACACGCGTACGTACTAAACATCACATTAATTTCGACACCAAAACGTGAATCCCCTTGTTTGTATAAAAAATTATTAATAAATTTATTAAGATGACAGCCACACGTTCACTACAGAATGGCTTGATTTTGTTGGCTATCTGCATAGTGATATCAATTAATGGGCAAGTAGGTGGTAAGAAATTGTATTTTATAATTTGTTTGTTAAATAAATGATGTACTAAATGACATTTATTCTTTTTCAGTGCCCAAAGTTTGCTCCGGACCAAATGAAACCTGGCTAGAGTGTGGTCCCAGCTGTGAAACCAAATGTAATGAATTGGGTAAACCTTGTCTAATACGACACATCAGATGTCCCGATGGCTGTTATTGTAATGATGGTTTTGCACGCGACGCTTCTGACAAATGTATACCGATAAAGAAGTGTGGCTCAAAGTTATAATTACAATTAAAAAAAAAAGTATTTTTTTATAACAGAAAGTTATTTTTGTTTTTTTTTTTTTTAAAGTTGAACATATGTTTTTTTAAATTGTAGGTATGTGGCATATAAAAATGTTTTTAAAAGATCAATGGAAAAAAAGGCCATAATGAAGTAAACAGCATTGTTTGCTTCGGTGAATCCCAGAAAAGACAATCGTGCATATTGATATGACACAAAACAATAGATAAGAATTAATAAATCATGAAAACAACGAAAGTTTTCTAAAAATGATTTCAACGGTCGTGTATATAAGCGAACTCTTGTGGTTCCACTTATGTATGTACAGAGTTACCTGAAAATATGTTTATGTATCTTTATCACAGCAAAAATTAAAGTTTTCAGGAATGCAAGTCGAAGAATAGGCTTTGGAGGGTTAGTTTTTTGTGGAATATGCACCAATATAGTGTGTATGATTGTTTTAAAGTGATGTTACTTTACTTATATTTACAGCATTCATTAATGCCGAGCATCGTTTGAAAGACAATACCCAACATAACAACAGCGTAAGAGGATTTATTTTAAAGAGATATTAGCATTAAAAGTTAAGTTACTAAAAACATGAGAACATACAATATCCCATGGCATTTTTAAGTCAAATTTTGTTTCGGTAACTGTATATAAAATAATTGGAAGAAGTAATAGGAAAGTAAAAAATTTGGAAGAAATGCTGAAGTGCGTCACACACTCAGATAAATTGCACAACAAGATTAGATTACGTTTTTTTAGTGATCATTCAAAGGAACATATTGGATATTACTGCAAGTATAATTTGCGATATTATGCGGTGATGTATCATATAAATGATGATTTTTTAAGTGTTTGCCTTTTGAAAATTGAAAATAGAAAAGAAAATTTACAATAGTGAATGAAATATTTATTTGAAGAAATACATGAATTCCTGCCATTTACTTTTCAAAGATTATTTTATATAAATGTTGCCCGCAGCAACACCTGCTGTGGTTCATTTGTAAGCACAAATTTTGGCATACTTTTTTCAGTATTTCAGCCGGTATTTCACCAATGGCAGCTGTAATGTTGTCTTCCAGTGGCTGGCTTGGTGGATGCTCAAATATCCTTTTTTTTCGTTGAGATATCACTTTTTTCAATTTTTATGCTTGAAATAGTGCTCTTAATCCATTAACGTTTTCACCACACAAACATATCTCAGTAAAAAAAAAAACCTATTTGAGCAAACTCAACGGCGTTTAAAAGGGCAAGCCATGTAATTTTTTGAGAAAAAAAAATATTTGCGATGCTACATAACCTCAAATTAAGGTCAAAATCACTTTTTTGCACTTTAAGTTAGGATACCTCAAAAACCAGAGCCAATTGAGGGATTTGAACCTCAGATTTGGATTAAGCGCTACAAACGCCTTCGAAAAAATGTATTATGTTTTTTGGATTAGAGGGTCGACCTTGTTGTTTCGGCCTGTGTAATATATCAAATTATAAAAATAAGATACAATACTTTTAAGTCGGTCATTCACTTCTTGAGTAATATCCTATGTATATATCCTGAAGGTATTAACCAAACTACGCGACTCCGGCACAGGTTTTACCTCCTTCACCCTGCCATTTTTTGTTTACTAAATTACGCGCAGCTACTTTGACAGTTTTTAGTTTTTACCCATTTTCGCGTTTCAGCCGAAATTGTGGTGATTCGACTGATTTCAGCTTTACTCTTTCAAAAATTGCTATTTGACAGTTTTAATTTTGTACCACAAAATCCGGCTGGATTTTCTTCTTGCCGATGCCTTAGATACTCTTAATATTAATATGAGCATTATTCGATTTTTTCTCTGCCTTCCAATATCATTTGAAATTTTGTAATGTTAACTGATATCATTCGTTGCTGTCTGTTACTTTTTGTTGGTTGACATTCATTTTTTGCTTGGTTCATTTTTTTCAGGATTTTTTAAACTTGAGTTTTTAAATATGAGCTAACGTAACGTTCCTCAATTACTGAAAGCCTCAGTCGAGTTTTCAGTTTAATAAAACTACAGTGAAATTATTAAAATAACTCATTATCGAATTAAATACAAAACGGATTCTATTTCCACTTGAACTTAAGTAGTAAATTCAAAAAATATAATGACTTACCGATTGAATTCTAAATTTACCCAGACAAATTAGCTCTAACATATAGGAAAAATCATGTTGTCTCGTTTTGCTTTTTCTCGTTATCGCATCTCGTTCCAATCGTGTTTAGAACTTACATCCGCTAAGATGGCCATACTTTAGCAGCGACAGTAACTGTGGAAGGATTTTCTGCAAATTGCTTGCAATAAATAAAGCAAACTCATGCTGAATGTCTAATAAAAAAATAAATAAAAAATATTCGAGTTTCATTTAACTTCCCTCCGTTGCACTTTTTTTTCAATTAAATTACGGTTATGTCACCAATTAAAACAAAAACACAGTACTTGAAATGGCGGCTCTGCCGACGGCACCGCATCAATACTATTTTACATTTTCACGTTTATTAAAATATTTTATTGAAATAGTCTCTCGAAATTCGTAAAGTATTAAATTTCACTATTTATTCAATTTTATTATTTATATTAACGCGGAGTATGTTAAATTTAACAGAGAGACGTTCACTATGCAAAAGAAAACTGAACAGAGGTTTGGCAATTGATTAGCGTTGCCACCTGTTTAATACGGACTACGAGTGTAAGCTCTTTTTTTTTTTCTTTGGCATATACAAATATCGATTAAGTGTGGGATTTTTAAAATGTGAAAAAATAAAAATTGAATATGCATACAAAACGAAGAGGGTTTTAGACCCAGAGGATGACTAAGGCTAAAAAACATTTTCCATACATAAGAACACATGACTGATGTAGCGCCTTGTTTTATATTGCATTCACACTTTAAATGTCAACTCTCCGCCAATCCTATCCTAAGTCCGCCATTGACTTTGAGCAACATACATCCTTGCTACACATCTGCCTTTTTTTCACAGTAAAATAATTTTCACTTTTTGTTTATTTGTAAAAAAATGTGGATAACTAAAAGTTCAGATTAAAAAATTTTTTCACCTTTCTGATTTGAAGTAAAGTACCATTTAGCCACTTAAAAAACTCTTATCAAAATAATACATTCAGTTTTCAAAGTTAAAGCCTTGCTTTCGGAATTCTTACTGAACAGATGGCAACTTTAATCACTTTGCACCCGTTAAGCGTCCCACAGACTTGTGCGCTAAGACGATGAGGTTGGATCAAAGGTGTGCGTTGAATTGGCTTGTTAGGGTACCTAATTTTGTGTCTGTCAACGCCTCCAGTCATAGAGTCCATCAAGTCCGATGCAATGACAGCTGCAATGAAATCCACACGTTTCAATGGCGTGTGGTCAAATCACAACTTATCCGTCAACACAACGGATGAAGTTGGGCAATTTTCAGCTTTTGACATTCGGTCGCTCCTTAGGACTTAAATCTTCCAATATGTCCAATATCGGCTTCACGGCGGACCTTAGCCCAACTTGATCCGTAATGCATTAAACCGAACTCGGACGGTTGACGTAAATACCGCCAGCGTAAAAACTGTTGAACGATAAAACCGTCATAAATCCGTTCGAGTAAACAGAATTGCGACAGACGACGGCAAATTCAGCTGACATTTTGCGTTAACACGAAAGTAATTTTTGTATTGAAAAATATTTGATTGTGACAGAGTGAGATCATTTTTATTTTATGACAAAATACTTCTTATTTTGCTAATTCGTTGTAATTTAATTTATTTCATAGAATGAAAATTGACACTACAAACTTAAATTATTAAATTGGCACAAGCTGATTGGAAATACAATACTGATCTGTCTGCCGCGACGGCAAAACTAAAATTAATGCGTTAAACAGAATTCCGGTTATTGACGTAAATACCGCAAGCGCAAAATACGTTGAACGGCAAAACCGTCGTAAAATCCGTTCAAATACACAGGATTTCACTCTCTTCAAATTTACACCACAAACTTAAGTTAATAAATTGCTACAGGATGATTAGAAATGCAACACTGATAGGTCTGCAGCGACGGTAAAATTAAATCTTATTTTATCGTCAGTGGTTGCGGTTCTTACGTCGTACGCCGGAAATCTGTTTAATTTCATTCATTAAAGTGTGTTGTAATTTTGATTGCGTATCACCGCTGGCGATATTTACCTCAACCGTCGGAGTTCCGTTTAACGCATAAATCTAATTCCATCGTCAGCGGTAGCGGGATTTACGCCGTACGCCGCAGTTCTGTTCCATTTCATTCAGCCAAGTGTGTTGTAATTTTGACAGTGGCTCATCGCTGGCGGTATTTACGTCACCGCCCTAGTTCTGTTTAACGCATATAGTGCGTAGCAAAAATGCCCAACGCTCTGGCAACCCATTTCAGCAGACAAGTTGACATGTCTGGTTTCTGCTTTAGTTTCATTTAATATTGTGCGGTTTCATTTGCTCCGTTGAATTTTTTATATTTTGCGATAATATATTAATATTAAAATTGTGAAAAGTGTTAGTATGTATTATTTAAAAAGTCCCAAGTGTTAAATCTGTAAAATATTTTATTGAAATTGCGTGTTAATGGTAAATCGCGTTTAAAGCGGTGCCGTCGGCAGAGCCGCCAGTGCAAGTGCTGTGTTTAGTTGTTTTTGTTGTTAATATAAAAGTGGCTTTGTTGAAAATCTTTTCATTTGCTTAAAAAAAGCAAGAAGTGCTTAAATTAAATTCAATTTATCCAAAAATTTTGCGAGCGTTTGCTTTATTTGTTGAAAATAATTTATTAAAAATCCTTGAGTGGTGTGTTTGTATTGGTTGCTGCCAAAATGCATTGCAGTTGCTGCCTAAGCATGGCAACCGCTATGGTTCTCTTCATGGCTATGCTTCAATGCGTTCAAAACGGTTTTCACATGAGGTTTTAGCAGTGGTCTTCCAACTGTACAAGCCACAAGGCCGCAATCGGTAAGTGATTTATTTTGTTTTTCTATAATTTATTTCAATTTTCTTTTTTTATTGATATGAATATTTCAGCTCCTAATTAATGAAAGCCATAGATAGGAGGGTTTAGAATGTTTAAATCATTCCCCTACAATCCATGTATTTACCTAGATATTAACAAGACTAAGATCGTTCTATATATGTACTATGTGGCTTTGTCATCTCAGAATTTCACTTAGATTTTTCCAGCAAAACTTTGATTGGGCGCAATATTTTTTTGCAGAATGAACAATTTTATTGCGACTACAAAATCTTCTAAGTTTATCGTCGTTGGTACTGATTATATTGTGCTCAAACTTTAACCTTTTCCGCCAACACTGATACACGATTGGCTATTAGTAAAATCCGACCCTGTTTTATGTCTGGTCTTTTTCACAGTAAACAGAACGGGCTATTATTTTCTTATTTTGAACCACATAATTGCTTATGGTATTTTTTTTCTATCCCGAAGATGGAACTAGCTTACGTAGACTTCGTTATTTTGTGTTATTGTTGCGGGTTGAGGATTTTATCCCATAAATTTTCTTAAATTTAGTTTTTGGGTCTCTCGAGACGAGGCCACTTTAGGCTAACGTCTTAGTCTAACGTCTTAGTCTAACGTCTTGATACTTCGGTTTTATATCTGCTTAGATATTACTAAAAAAAACCTTAGTAGGAATTGCCATTCTACTAGGTAGCAACTATTAAGGTTATTTCAAGTATTTTTTTCTTGCTGTATTTCAATTCAAAATTAGAGTATAACCAGTATGTTGCTTGGAAAGTAAGCAATTGAGAAAATTTACTTAAAATTACATATTAATTTATTTCATTAATTCCTTTTTTAAGTAGGGTACTTCAACATGAAGGGTACTTCATCCATGTGTTTTTCTAATACTTAACTTCGACGAGTTGACAACAAGTTGATTGAAAATTGAAGTCTATTATTGTTGTAATATAAGATATTCTTTGGACTTAATTTAAAAAATATCATCGATATCATTTTTAATAAGTTAATACTTTTGCGGGCTTGTAAGGTTTGATTCTGAATAATCAATTTAACGTTTTTCATCGAATTGTGAAATGAAAATTATTTCTATAATTCTGTAAGTTTTGGAAAAAGTCCAAAGGTCAATACTTTGGAATTAAAACTCGATATTACGATTTAAGTGAAAATTTTTTGTAAACGACATTTCCTCTGAAATTACGTTGTGTCCTGACAAGTAAATGGACTAATTCTTTCCATCGGATTTATTTTGTTCAATCTTAAAATGATTTATTTCATTCTCCAGAAATCTTCCGAACTATTTTAGAAAGCAATACTTTCGCTAGCAGTACAATTTTCCTAATAATTTACTAAGTTTATCAGATTTTTTTCGAATCTTCAACAAAAGCATAAAACTTGTAACGCAATATTTGTAGAGTTATTTTCCATAAAAATAAATTTTGCTATTGACCAACATTATGAGTTTACAAACATCACAGCCAGACAATATTGATATGCTCCGGAGGTTATTTCAGTGAAACTTTAATTTTTCAACACAAAATTTTTATCCACTCAAGTCTTCAGTACAAAAAAGGTAATCGTGAAGTCATCATACGAAATAAACTACGTGTCTGTCAATAAACTTTTTTTTTTTTTCAATTTATTAAATTTAAATCAAATCAATGTTCTCGTATTTATTCTTGAGTATTCTAATTATCCCATCTTAACAAAATTCTTACTGCATATTTTAAGACCACTTGGATGAATTTTTACTTAATCAAATCATGTGGTAATTTGTCAAGTGCTTTACTGAAGTCAATGAATTCTGAGGCTAAGTCAAAGGAGCTTAATACAAAAGAAGTGAAATCAAGGAGGATAGAAACTATTTACAAAACCATACTGACATGTCGTTATTACTTCACCACACTAGACCTTAACTTGATCGTATTCTTAATTCGTTCAAAAGTGTAACATAAATATCATTTTTACATCCATTCTTGAAAATGGGGCTTATGTATGATTTTTTAAAATCTTAATTGGATTATTAAATAAAAAACTGTGCTGACTCAGCACAGAGCCGCAGTAAATTAATACTGTCGTCTGCATACGATCATTATCAATAGATGAGATATATTTCTCTATGAGCTTAGGCGAGAAAGATATCTCATTAGCCGAAGCTAAAAGGTCGTTATTCATAAATTCACTTTTACTGTTTACGCGATTTGATTCTTAACATTTTTAGCGGCACATTTATCCATCGCTTTTTTTAGGACTTTGTTAAGAGCCACATGTACATACGAAAATCCAGCTTTCCCATAATTTTTCCGAAGTTTGGCTTTTGTTGATTTTTATTCCCTGGGCTAAAAGAAATCTTTAAAATAGAAATGAAGCAAAATAGTTCAATATATAATTATTTTGGTTGCAGGCCATATATCCTATCCTAACCATAAATATGGGGCAATGAATAATGCTTTCTCTACAGCAAACTTTATGGGCGAAACTAACTTCCATTGTAATACAAAAATACTGATACTCGTCTCCAAAGTCCGTCGCAGAACTTAGCAGCAATGAATCTCTTGCGCGAAGTGCCACACGTTATGCATCCCATGTTGTTATCCGTATCAATGCAGAATCTTCTAATTCACTTCAGCATAGATTTTCTATCATATTCGCCGGTGAAGATCCGCCAGTAAAGATGTTCACAGATTAAAAACTGAAAAAATACTTTAAGTGACATTTTTTTTTTAGTAAGCGCTTTTCATACAAATCGTTCTCACTTAATCCAAAGATATCAACATAATATTATAAATTTTTCCCACAGCGCCCCCTATTTAAAAATTTTTGAAAGATCAATACTCCAGTATTAATCTCATCAGATTGTGTGACACTTATGAAAGTTGGCTGAATATCTTACGAGCATTAAATCTTTATATTGTATAGAGTGTAAAGCGTTACGCATCTAACGTTACGTTACCTTTGCAGGATTACCCAATTCGCTCCAGATTTTCGCTCATGTTCACCAGTAAAGATATTCAGACTAAAAAGATAAAAAAATGCGGAAAAAGCCATATATTTCAATAGTTGAGTAAAAACGCTTTATAAATAAAATCTAACTACGGAGATACTAGTATGACAATAATACCACAACGCCTCCAAGGAAAAAATTGTTTAGACGCTAATTCCCCAGTATTTATCTCATTAGCAATTAGCATAAAAAGAGTACACTAACTTGATGCGTAAAGTGTGTAGCGAAATGCCCAACAGTCTGGCAACCCAATTCCGCAAACAAGTTGACACATCTGGTTTCTGCTTTAGTTTTCATTTAATTTGCAATTCGTGCAGTTTCATTTCCCCCGTTAAATTTTTTGTATCTTGCGATAATATATCAATATTAAAATAATAAAAAGTGTTAGTATGTATTCTTTAAAAAGTCCCGAGTAAAGAATCAATAAAATATTTTATTAAAATTGCGTGTAAATGGAAAATCGCGTTTAAAGCGGTGCCGTCGGCAGAGCCGCCAGTGCAAGTGCTGTGTTTAGTTGTTTTTGTTGTTAATATAAAAGTGGCTTTGTTGAAAATCTTTTCATTTGCTTAAAAAAAGCAAGAAGTGCTTAAATTAAATTCAATTTATCCAAAAATTTTGCGAGCGTTTGCTTTATTTGTTGAAAATAATTTATTAAAAATCCTTGAGTGGTGTGTTTGTATTGGTTGCTGCCAAAATGCATTGCAGTTGCTGCCTAAGCGTGGCAACCGCTATGGTTCTCTTCATGGCTATGCTTCAATGCGTTCAAAACGGTTTGCACATGAGGTTTTAGCAGTGGTCTTCCAACTGTACAAGTCACAAGGCCGCAATCGGTAAGTGATTTATTTTGTTTTCCTATAATTAATTTCAATTTTCATATTTTTATCGATGTATGTAAATATTTCACTTCCTAATTAATGAAGGCCAATGGTTCATCCATAAAGCTGATTCGAGTGTTAAAATCATTCGTTTTATGTGTATATACTATGGGACTTTGTAATCACAGAAATTCATTCACATTTTTCGAGTGAAATTTCAAGTGGGGACTGATGTTTTCGCGTAATGAACAGTTTTATTGAGATTGCAAAGTCTTCTAAAATCCCATACTTATTACATTGTATTCAAACTTAACCCCTCGTTCTCCGCCAACACAAAATGCTAAATTCGCCATAGACGTTAAATAACACACGATCAATTCATATCAGGTCTTTTTTTACAGTAAACAGATCGGTATATTATAGTCCACATTCTGATCTACAAAATTGTTTGGATTTTTTTTCTATCATATCTATCATATCTAGCATTTGTTATGTCGTATATATTTCTTATTTAACTCGTTTTCGAGCTGCCAAGGTCTGCCTAGGTATTGCTAAAAAAAATTGTCTCTTTTTTCTTGTTTTATTTCAATTTAAAATCAGTTTTAACCAGTAACTTGCTTGAGAAGTTAGTAAGTAGGAAAAATAACTAAAATTTTTTATTAAAATCCAATTTGTTAGATCTCATTACCACATTTTTTAATTGGGTAGTCTCTATATGATGGGTACTTCAGTTAATGTGGTTTTCTCATATTTCGAGTTTAACCAAACATTTTTTAGCAATTATCGTTAATTGAAAACGAAAGTCGAAAGGTTGATTTGAACTGAACTCATTTTTAATAACTTAATACTTTTGCAAAAAATATATGATCACTTTCAAGCGAGATATCGACTGATAACTTTTAAACTATTTCGGAAAAGGTAACCTAATTGGCTATAAGTTCCGCTTAGACTAAATGACTTTATTAAAACTACATTTAAATGAATGAAAATCAATTTACCTAAAACTTTTTCCTGCATTTTTTCTTCATCCGATAAGTGCTTTAAGAAATATAAACGAATTTTAAAAGCTTTTGGCTTTTTTTTGGGCGAAATCTGTAATCGCAAATTCATTTCGCTGCCTGAAAAATTTAGAAAATGTCAGGTGTTTACCAGATTATTGCCTTTAGTATAAAATTGGGGCTATTCCAAAGGTCTTAAGCCTGCAAAAAAAATCTGTTGATAGATAAGAAAGTTATAGGCGTTTAGGTAATATTAAATTTTTAAATTTTCGTGTTTTTAATTTTTCCAGGAATCTAACCTCATTACCTCTTAAAGGTAAAAAGCTGATTTTTGAGATAGGGGGACTATACCACATGAGATAGGGGGACTATGACATGACGATAAACTATTTCTTTTCTCTAAATTTACTTTGAACGTTCCGAAATATTTTAGATAACCAATACTTTACAACACAAATTGTATGCAAGCAAAAGTTGAGCCATGTTTGATATTTTGTCACCTACAATCCTTACCTAACAAGCCATCTTGCTGACTAATGCTTTGTAGGATACGTATAAAATCGATTGCTTGCAATCTAATTATCTAATTTTACAACGATACTTCAATGTAGGTTGTATTTTTACCAGCTTTTGGTATATTTTTATACACCATATTCTTTGCATTCAGTAAAAAAAAATCTTTAAAATAAAACTTGGCTACCAATAACTTAAATATAAATACAACATATCTAAATTGAATGCTGTTTTTCAATATGAGAACATTTTTCTCACACAAATTAGCAAATAAGATATTACCCAAAAAACTGGTGGAAACCAATTTTTGGGACAGGTTTCGACAATGCAACCCCATTTATGATATTTAGGCCCCTTCAAATTCTATGATTTGGCACACAATTCGAGCTGTTATATACTACCGTTTTAATGAAAACAACAAAATTGGGCAAAATTCGGTAATTCCGAGTCGAGAAGGACTTTGGCATAACTACCCTGGTTGGTTAGATTCACCAAAATATATAACTATCTTTCCTGACTGGGGTCATCGACTTCTCGACTTCTCTACAACGGTAATACTGTAGCTCTGGTCTGCACTGGTACCTGAAAGCAGTAAAACCTTTCAAGCTGTTCAAAGCTTTTTTAAGCTGTACATAAAGCTTTTGAAAAGCTTTGAATTCAGATGATAACAAAAGTACAAGTAACTCAAATGCACTGAGTTCATGCTCTCTTCTTCGCATAATTGGATGGTATTTAATAGCATCGAACAAATGTAGTTAAAGTTGTAAAAATTCGAAGAGCCGAAAAATTTTAAAGACTGCGTTGGGTATCAAATATCATTAAAATATATCGAAAAGTCGAATAATATCTAAGAAACTAAAAAAGTCGAAAAGTATGGAAAAACATTGAAAATGTTGAAAAAAATTGGAATGTATTGAATTGTACAAAAAAAAAGAATATGTCAAAAAGTTTTAAAAAACCTCGAAAACGGCGGAAAAACTTTGAAAGTATCAACTGATATGGAAAAAGGTTGAAAAGGCGAAAAGTATCAAACAACAGCGAAAAAATCGAAAAGTAAGAAAGAATCCAAGAGTATTTGAAATCTTCGATAAAGTTAGCAGAATTCGAAAAGTATTGAACTGCATAAAAGGCATTCATAAAAGTTTCAAACAGCATCGAGTACAACGTTTTGAATTATTTGGTCATATTAGAGTTTGGTTGCACTACCTTAAATTACTACTTTAGTGTAACGATTTAAAGTTATTACTATATTATAAATATGGTAGGTGCCACGTTATTTATTCAAAATGTGTCCACTTTTTCGTGGTGCCAGTCCGAAACATTTCTAGTATTTGTCTCAGCAAAGTATTTTAAAGTTTTTGCTTGTATGAGAAGTGCCACGCTCTCTAGTTGAAATTTCTCATATTTTGTCCATAGATTGACCAAGATATTCATTTCATTTCATTTATTGTCTATGGTATAACCTTACAGACTAGCACAATTCATTTTAAAAATAAAAGAAACTTATATATTATAAACTAAAATATAATTAAAAAATAATTAATACAATTGATTTTGGATCACAGATTTGAAAACATTTTTAGACATAGAAAAATCAATAAAGCTATTCTTATACAATTTATTTAAAACTATGAGTGTTCTATTAATGGGCTCATTAGTGGCATAATTGGTTCTATGGCATTTAATATAAAAATAATCATAAGTACGTAAATTTCTCGAGGGAATATTGAAAGCTATAAGATCAAGTAATTCAGAACAATTTATATGACCATTAATTAAATCATATATAAACATTATACTATGAAGAAGCCGTCTATTTTCAAGAGAGTCGAGACTAATGAGCATGCAACGAGCTTTATAAGAAGGAACTGGTTCAGTGAAAGGAATCAAACGCAACGCAAATTTGATAAATTTTTTCTGAACACGCTCCAAACGATCAATATGTACTCCATAGTATGGATTCCATATAAAGGATGCAAATTCTAAATTTGAACGTACAAAAGAGGTATATAGCAGTTTCAGTGTATATGGATCTACAAAAGCAGAACTATTACGTTTAATAAAGGCAAGAAGTGAATATGCTTTTGGCAAGATTCTATTAATATGACCATTTAGACTGAACTGAGAGTCGAAATAAGCTCCAAGATCACGCATTTCATTGACTCTAGTCTATTCCTAGTGTTTGTCTGAAATTTTGTTACACTACATAAATTAAATCTCTCAATATAAGTGTTGAATGTTTTTGTTGTTTGTTTGCATGTAAACTGATTTCACCCATTCACAATCCCGAGGACCTTGTTTGAAGGTATAGCCTATGTACCGAATTTCATGCACGTATTTCGTTTAGCTTTTCCGTAATCGCGATTTCCACAGACAGACAAACGAACATGGCTAATGTGGTGAAGCTGTTCAAGAATATTTATACTTTTCTATACCTGCCACGCCCTCCTCTAAGCGTTACATGATAATGTGAATATACCCTGAGAGTAGGTATATAAAAGCTCCTAAGGAAGTCTTACATCGAAATAAATTTTATCTTAAAAATTTAAAGCCAGGCTTATCAAAATTTAGCTTCATGTTCCTTGTGCTTTTCTGAACTGATAATAAAATGCCCTGTTGTCATTTTGATTAACTCAGTATCAGTTGCCATTGCAAGTGTTAAACAACTGGAAAATTTTGCAAAGCAAAATGCCCTGCACAAAATTGCTAGAAAGGCGGTTCATTTTCGGAACACTGACATTTGTAATAATTGCGATATGCAGTACCTACGCAGTATACAAGCATCGTATTGGCCGGCATTCGCGCGCAGTAATCGAAATTAAACTAAATTTCTATGATATCATGGTAAAGGAACACCTTCTTATGATCAAAAGAAACTATCCAATTGAAAAAAATTTATATCACGATATAATGCAAGATTTGCAGGTGGTAACAGCCAGTGAAAAATATGCTAAAAAAATTGAAAATATACTGGATATACTGGAAGGTTATATGCATAAAATTGATAAGGCGGATAGTAATGAAGTTCGCTGTGGAATTTTAAAGGACTGGAAGCAACAAAATAATATAAATCGTGAAGTTGCTTATCTAAATACGGACGATATGACCTGGTATGCTTATAATCAAATCGTAGAGAAATTTATTATAAATCAAAATGTTCTTGAATTGGAATGGGCTCAGACTATGCAACATATCTACCAAAAATGGAGGAATATTTATTTTGAAGTCTCAGAAGAATTGCATGAAGAGTACAAAGAACTCAAGAAAATTGAGAAACTTTTTCAAAAGTTGCGTGAAGCAAACAAGAATGAAGTGCTATTTTGCTTGTATGCGCTATTGAGAAAATTGGATTTATTTTTTAATCAGCCGATTAAGTTTTTATATTAAATATGCAATTTCGATTAAAAAAAAAATGCAAATTTTCGACATATGACTAAATATATTCATAAAATCACATAAGTAGTATCTTTGCTTAAAAAAAGTTCCGCTCATCAAATTACAGCTTCTAGGCACTATCCAGGGTGCATGAGATCAATGCATACCGAAGTGGAAGCCATTTTGAGAGCGTGAGGGTAGATCGCCTATTTGCCTCAACTTTGATATTCATATCATTTCAATTGCCCGTTCAGCAAAGTTAAAGCGCTTCAAAAATGTTGGAGATACTGAACGGGCCCAATAATAATAAACCACAATATATCAAAAATAAAACAAAGCGCAATAACATCGAATTGTCGATAAATGTTAGTGTGAGTCTACTAACGCCAATATCCAGAAAATTATTCTATTCCATTCTTTGTATTGCACAGTTCATACCTTCACAGATATTGGAGTACTTTTCAAAACCTTTGATTATTTTTGTATTCTCGGGAAGTTCCAGCTAGAGTCAGTTTAATAAAAATTGAGTCAGAGCATTGTCAAAGCGCTGAAGATGAAAACTTCTATTGCTTTGGTATAATAACGCATCCTTTCCGGTATATGGATTGGCACAAAAAATATAACAAATTTTTTTATGTGGATTTCATTCTAAACACTAATGGAACTAATGGAAGCATCAAAATCGCGGCTGGCAATTTTATGAGGGCTTATTATACCGACTTAAAAAGACTCCCATTTCATATATATGATATGGAAAGTGCGCTCATAATTATACTTGCTTCGGAGTTCAGTTTGTAATATGAGGGCTCATAGTTCTCACTCTAAAAAGGGCTTATGAAAATGACTTTAAAGAAAGTTTCTTGCTTAGTACCATATTTCTGACTGTGTAACCTCCTAGTTTGGTTGTGAAAGCAGTCTTTTCGGCAACATATTTGTGGATCATAGAGAAGTGCAAGGAAATAAGGAAAACACTATACTCTGACTCTTTCTTGATTTCTTTATAAGGGTTAGGACTCTCAGATAGAATTCAAAAAAGTGTCTTTTAAGACTTTAGCTAAAACCTGACACACTTCTCTTATACTGCGCCAAAAAGTGGAATGATTGCGATTGTTTGTTTAATAAATTCTTAAGAGGGATGTATTTTGGTTGAGTTTGATTTCCTGATTAAACCCCATCCATGCCGAAGTTATATCAAAACTCAAACAGACCGTACTCTCACGTCTGAGCTTGCTAGCTTATTTGGTTGTAATGTTGTTGTTATGTCTGCATATATGTTGCTTTAATCTAGACTGACTTCTTAGCAGTCCCTTCTTATTCTACTTCCCTCAATAAAGGCACTCAAAACTTAATATTAGCCATTATATTGCGATAAGTCTCAACTTTGCCTGACAGGGAATCCCCAAATTTTTAACTCTATCGGATTTGGGCCTGACGAATACTACGGATACAGCAATAAATATGATAAGTTAAACAAGGTCAAGGTTAATTTTAAGTCAAAATAAAAACTGTATTTTTTAAATAATACATTTGTAATGATTATAGTAATGCGATGATTTCTATCAAAAAACTTTGTCTAATCGATGATGCGCTACTGTCGGTCATTTGATATCATGAGTTAGTTGTAATAAATCTTTCATAGACTTTCTAAGCTTACAGTTTGCATACAAAATCCAACTGTTTTGTAATGTGACACTATCTAAGAACGGTTTTGACACCTTAAATATTTTAATTCCATTTTATTGGAACTGAAACCATCTCTTGGGGATCGAATGAAACAACGTCATGTATCGTCTTCTGATCCGACTCATCATTATTTTTCAAAGTTCCTAGCTTATATGCAGCCTTCAGCTACGATGGAGTTACGAAAGGTAAAAATCAGTTCATGATGTTTATATGATATCAATGTAAATTCTCATCATCACAGAGCAGTCAATGTATTCTGCTTGCTAGGTTGTAGCGTTACAAAAATCAGCAAACCTTTTTGAACTTTGTTGATTATAAAGAAATTGGGGACCGAGATGAAGCTTTCTTATCGCGGTATTGCATGCCTACGATTGGGTCTCTTAAAGTTAAACAATTTTTAACAATTCGATACTTCTGCATTATTAACTAAAATTTTATAGATCCTATTTTTTTTTTTTATATAGAGTAGATTTTATATTATTGACATTTTTAGAAATAATCTTCTTTAGATTGAGACAGAGTTTCTCTTCTAGAAAGTTAAGCCTACATACATCTAATCGAAAGTATTACAAAAATCAGCTGGAGTTTTTATAATTCTGTCTTATATACACACAACAATAAATTTGTTGAATTGATTCTCATTTTGCCTCTGAAAGTTTTGAGCTGTAATTGCTGTTAGCAGAACGATTTTTAGAAAAACTTTTCTTAGGGTTAATCACTGAAAACCTTTTAACAAAAATTAAGCATGAGAACTTAAGAAAATAATGCTGTTACGAACAACTCAAGTAAAATAAATAATTCGTGACTGATGCATCCAAACGAACGAAAAGAAAAACATCGTCCAAATACGAGTACATACAACCAAGCACAATTTCAAAGTTAAATAAACGAGCGAGTAGTTACTCGTGAACGAGATATTCAACCCGATCAGCACTGACGAATAGAAGTTTCGGAAGATTTCAGGTTTGCACGAAAGTTTTCGAGGGTTTTGTAGGAGCAAGCATTTGCAGTTAAAAAAGAAAGTTTGTTTACAGAGGAAGACAGTTTTGAAGTTGAAGTTCGGTGCTGATTGCCGTCGTTTCTACATCGTTTGTTGGTTTAAAAACTCTTAACTACAGTGTTTATCCAAACAATTTTGATTCTGAAAGATTTTGAAATATTTCTCAGCAATTGTTATCATGGTTTTACTGTATCTTGCATTTAATAATATTATCAAAGCATTTTCTCAAAATTATGGCTTCAAAATATTATTTTAATTATTCAATTCCACCAACATGGACAGCTTATACGAAAAATTGCAAAACAAATGGCTGCTTGCGGCGTCTTTGCCCATTTTACTTTTGCTTGGTGTCTGGTGTTATTTGTCACAAAAACAGGTTGGTACGCTCATCCAAAAATGATTATTAGTTAATATTAATCATATGAATATTCCATTCAACAGCCCAACTGCTCTGAGAAACCAATGCTGGAAAATGCTACCGATTTGAAATCAAATTTCTGTCAAAGGTTCGATGGTATTATGTCAAAAGAATATTTTGCTATGATACAGAGAAGCCATCAAATGGAAATAAATTTTTATCGCAACGTGTACACAGATCTATCGACTGCAGACAGACACAGCGAAATGCTGCGAGACATACTGCATGTATATAATGATACTATCAAACTTTTGCATAGTGTGGATAGCAAAGAAAATCGTTTGAAGGTACTGGAAATCTGGAGAGGTCAAGGTATTAGCCATACGAAGTTATCACAGGTCACAACGAAAGATTATGATATGTTGGATTTTCACAAAATACTAGAGAAAAATAATTTACTCAAATACAAATATGTAATGGGTGCTGAATTGATTGACACTATCGAAAATATTTATGAGCATTGGAAACATATTGTCGCTTGTGAGCCAACGCAATATTACCGCATATATCCAGAGTTTTCAGCAATAGAAGAACTTTTCAGAGAATTCAATTCATCTTTAAATGACAAGCAAACACTACATATCATCAGTAATTTGCTTTTTGAAATAGATCATTTTTTTTATGAGGATATGGAATTTTCTCCATTTTATATGGAAATTTCGAAAAATATTTTATATAATTTTTTTGTATTAAATTAATTTATAATAAATGTGAATTATTGAAAGAAAGTGAGTGAGCTTATAAGACCTTATAATTTCTCAAAATTGACTCGTTTTTTTAAAAAAACAGTTCGAAAAACCCATCACACACCATCACACGTAGAAAAAAAAGCTTCTTTTCAGAGATCAGATAACCTCTGATTTCAAATCACTTAACTCAGAAAACTTCCAAAATTGATTAGCTCTATAATAAATCTCATAATGTTTCGTATTTAACTGCCCAAAAGTTATGTTCAATTTTTACCATAAAAGTGACAAGAAATGTTTTAAGACTATGTAAGCTTTAGATTCTCGGGTATGTGAGTATGTTAAATATTCCTGTGCAGTCATGTGCCAAATGCAATTTTCAAAATCCAATCAATGCAATAGCATAAAGTTTGCGTGGCTCATTCACTTACATTACTCGGCACAAGTAAAATCTAATTACATAGCAATTTGTTTTAAGTAGTTGTTCGGCAGTGTGCCAAAACTTTTTCGTTGTCAATATTTGCACAGTTTGCTGTAGGCAATCAGCACGTGTGTTTATAAATAGAATTAGAAAATCAACCATGAAAATCAATTTATGTTAAAATAATTTTAAGGCGCGCTCTTGTCGCCACGCTTTAGTTGCATTGCAACGTTGTAGAGAATTTGTACGACTTACACCATGTAATGTCAAGTGCCTATCCAGAGCCAATCCGTAAAAGATTTTTATCTTACAGAAACATATTCGCTATAGGCAGTTATTTCGTGAGGTGCTAAAGTTTCTTGAGTCGAAAATATGTTTCAGATTTGTCGCCTATCAAAGGTTGATCCTCTCCCATTAAATATATTTCTACAGCTTCTTCAAAATGCGATTTTGTTATATGAGCAATGAAATACTTTGTCTTGCAATAGCCAATTCTATCGTTTAGCGCTTTCCAGTGCACGACTAAAAGATAACTACAACTTTCACTAATTTACATTTTCTGTTCGACTAAATTGAATGTTTTCAGAGCGATAGTACGTTTAGTTACACTTAGCAATTACACTAGTTAACAAGATTAAAAAAAAAAAAAAATTTTCGTATTGTTTGCTAACTAAATGAACCACGAACCTGTTTTCAAATGACGCAAGGAAAGTATTTAAGAACACGTTTCGTTATATGGTCTTTACCATTCTTCACTGCATTTCTTCGAGGTGGATGTTCCCAATCTTAGTCTTTAGTTACAATTAAAGAAAAAATAATGAGACTTTAATACTATATGATCAGTTACTTCGATCCTTGTATTCACAGATATGGCGTAACTCACAAATCCAAAGTTCCATTCCCGGAACAATAAACGCCCTGAGAGTTAAAGTAGTAGTGTTTTTCAGATTTATACCGAACTGCAGTTGGGGTCAGCGTGAAAAGAGGAGATCGACTATGTTATGAGTTTCCAGGAAAAAGTAGCAATTGTAGTAAAAAGCTCAGCTTTTGTTTGAAATTTATGTTTGAGCAAATCCCTAATACATTATTTCATGAGAGGACATTGAGTGAGATCGACGGATGTAACTGCAAACATTTGTGACCTTAAACTCCGACAGGACATTTTTCGGACTCTTTTTGTTTTAAACTTACCTGCTTATGAAGCGTTTTGAACATTTCTTCTTACAAAGTAGCCTCAATATACAAATTAGGGTAATAATAAACTTTTCACCATAGCAATCATGGAAAGGAGGGAAAATATTGAATCCGAAGGATGTTCCCTCACTAAGGAACATTTATGGTTTTTTTTCACAATAATTCTTAATTCAGCAAACAATACGAGAAGGTCCAAAATTCATTTTGGAGCATCGACCGCCGCTCTAAGCATATATTTCCAGGGATGTTTTCAAAAATTTTAAATTGTAAAAATAATAGGAAAAATCGAAATATCAGGGAACATTTTAGGCAGTACCATGGTGCGTTTTGGATATCACCATGGTTTAAAATTGAGTACGTATTTTGGCACAATTTTGAAAATAGGCATCGAATATCAACACATTCCCATTAATGCGGCATTTTGGCACTATTTTCCGAAAAAAATTCAACTGCACATATCACACATCTTCCCTAAAACAATGATTCGACCAACTTTACCAAAATATTATTGTTGTAACTTGGCGGTAAAAGCTCGGGAACAAGTTTAGCACATTACCAGAAGCATTTGCAACTTGCAGCTGAAGTTATTTGGAATTTGTTTAAAAAAAAAATAATACCACTCGAAAAGAATGTAACTGATAGATGTCGACTGCTTTGAGGGGGTAGCTTAGAACCTTTTGCACAAAAGTTTTGCACTTCAAGTTAATAGTTTCACGTGTGCCCAAGGAAAGTAGGCTCCAAGCAATTAAGGAACAGTTCTGTTTAGGATTTGGAGAAGGGCTTTGATTCTGTTACTCGAAAATTGTATAAAAATATGGTACCAATCAATAGCGATATATGGATAGCCTTAGGAGTGTGGCTTGAAAGCGCTTTAAAAAAAATTCCATCACAGTTTTGTGTATGTTCGGAAGTATATTCAAATAAGGCAATGTAAAACTGAATAGTTCTTTTTATTTTGCAAAATTAGCTACGCACACTAGCGTGAAAATTAGTTGTTCTGTATTTTATAGCATTGATAGACTTTTACGAATCAATTGCAACGTAGTCTTCTAATACATATAAGGCCTATAAAGTGGTTGCAATTTCATCCCTTTGTGTTTTTGTTCAAATAAGCAAAAGTTTATTCAAAATGCCAAGCAATCGTACCGCACTCTTATCTTTCGGCATGAACATATGTTTTCTCATATATGGCATTATACAATTAACCCGACATTCTACGGTTAGACTCCTTTTTATTTATTTTTAGCACAAAAAAGTTATTTATAACCTCAATATTTCCAGCATAAGTTTGACATATGTAGCTTAGATACGACGAAGACAACAGCGTTTGATTTCAAAAAAAGTTTCGGTGAAGAATTGTTCGATGATTTCAGCGTGCTATATCTTAAGATGATTGAGAAAATTTATCCGATGGAAAGAAAATTTATGGATTCCATTTTATTGGATTTACCTGCTAACGATGAAAGCATTATACGCCTTAAAGTTTTGTACAATATATTGGAAAAATTATTGATATCGAATTATTATACGCCATCACAAAAGAAACAGCAACGCGTAGAAGTGATTCAAGTGACATACACAATAAGATCATTATTTGCTGAATTGGGATTAAGCAATTTAGAGCTGTATCAGGAGACAACACTCGACCAAATGGAAGTGGAAAATGATGACTATGATAAGACCATAAATATTTACAATATGAAACCGTTGGTGAGATTTACTGATATTTATTCGTTACGGCAACGGCACAACTACGATAAGTTTCGTGTTATCAGAAGAACAGAACTATTCGATAACTTAAAGGCACTCCAAAGGAAATGGAAAAGAATGTATGATTGTGTACCTGCAGAATATCTAGTGAAATATCCAGAGTACCAAAAGATTGAGCAACTATTTCAGAAAATACAAATATCTGAAGGAACGAATGTGACATTTATTATAATTATGTTGTTTAAACATTTGGATAATTTATTTGAATATGAAATAAAATTATCACAAAATTAGATGCAATTTATATTGCAAATAATAATTTTTATTTAAGCAACTTTTGATTCAAAATACTCAATCCCAATTGTTTACGAGCGAAATCTCCCGGAGTGACTTTTTCCATCACGTAAGAATGACGTGATGAGTGCTATGTTGAATTCCTGGTATTAAGCTTGGCGGGTTGTCCAGGCATTTCTGAGAAACGGTTAACAGTTGAAAAGATAACTTTCCGATTTTGTTTGAAAAGTTCACGTTTCTAAACTGCTGTTTTAAGAAGGAATTCGTACCAACAGCCGACAGTGTTCGATGCAATTGGTTACGTTTTCAAAGCTTCTGGCACTTTATTGGCACATCCAGATAAGTTTTGAATGTAAGTTAGGAGTGGCGGTCAGTTTAAGGACCGACTCATATAGACCAAATGTTGATTTACTGTAATACCACAGGGTATTTGAATATATCATCTCATTTCGCCAACCAGATTTCATAGCTAAGATCATCCAGGTTTTCAAATATAAACGAACCAATTGTTTTGTTCTAGCAAGTGAGGGGTCGGAGCAAAGAAAATGCCTAATGTTCAAAATCGAAATCAAAAGGCCGAACACCTAATTCTTCAGCATGTGTGTCGATGAGGCAGTGGCCAGCTATCACCATAACAACTAACGAGACAATATGTCTAGTGCAAGATATCAGTTTTGGAGAGCGCTAAGCATCCCATTTAAGTCAGATTTGCCTCGTTATGTGGGTCTATCTTGTGTTAACTTTTTTAAGTACATCTTCTATTCTCTGATTTGATTTGAAAATGAAGATATTTGATTAGTGGTGTAGACTTAAGTCTTTTTGATGCGTGAATAAATAATTTATGCTTTGGAATGAACTCATGGTTTTTAGAGCAAAAATGTGAAATTAATTTCAAAATTGTTAATTTAAATATTTTAGAGATATAGTAACAAATTCTTTACTCCTCAATATTGAGTTAGTACGCTGCAGTGCTGAACAAAGAAGATTGTTTTGGTCGACCCATATCAGATCTAAAATCAGTAGCATGCTCTCAAACGTGAAACTCAATAGAGTACGAGCAGCAGAAATTAAGTGACTATATATAGATTATTAATCAAAGCTATATATGCCGAAGAACTACGTTATATTAAGCATTTGATCAAATTTTGAATAAGAGCAAAGCAGACTCGATTTCTAAGAAGAAAATCCCTGTAACTAAAAAGATCAACTGCATAGCAAAAGTCATAAGGGGTTTTATAAGCGAGTGGTTGTCATTTTTAATTTAATTTTACGTTTGGTTCTCATTTAGATTATATAAGTACCATTAGACCATACCTCGGTTTTTTGTTTTGAAATTGCAAAAGTCGAAAAATTATGGAGAATGTTGATAAAAGTTGAAAGAGGTTGAAAAATTCGAAATGTGAAAAATGTTGAGAGAGGTTAAAAAATTTTGATCAAAAAAAAGCTTTTCATGAATAAGATTGCTACACCAAGTTTTGATATGATTGCTCACATAGTTTGTCACTTAAAATGTCTTACTTTATTGTATGCCACGCTCATTGGTGCTATTTCGCCCACTTTTGATTCAGATGTACTTTACAACAAGTAAACCACCTACATTAAATTTCATACTACTTAATTGCTGCAATAGTTCACTTAAAGTAACGCTTGCAACTTTTTGGTAATTTTGAAGGCCCTCAGATGCAATCCCGTCGAATTTCATAACTTCACTAACTTCAAAGCTCATAGTATTCAACATCTCCACACAAAATTTTATTAGTATTACTATGATGGTACACTATGAAAACAATGAAAAGTTTGCATTTTGCGTTGTTCAGTAGCTAAACGGTCCATAATGTTGAATAGCTTAACTTAAGCCAAATAAAAACGTCCTATTTGACAATCGCCAATGACAGGGCTCAAGCTTTCCGAGCCATTAAATGAATAATTTTACTTGGTTGTTACTGTAAAATACCATTCGCTATGAATACACAAAGCATAAGTTATCTAGCGTTTACTGTATGCTATAGTTTTCAAGTTTACTTAAATACTCGATTTCTAATTATATTTTAAATAGTCTCAAACGCCTCTCCACTGACATCTAACATACTTTGAGAATGTGTACAAAATCAAAAAGCGCATGCATCTGGGTGCTTTGCACTACATTGGTAATCGTCGTACTTGTGGTGTATATCTCTTCCTATTTTGACCTGAGTCTAAGCTCTAATGTAAACTAGCATTGAAAGTAGCTTTAATTTTACCTTACAATTCATAAATAATATTTATAGAAAATATGCACTGTGGATTCAACTATAATGTCAGAAGAAGATTTTATTCGAAATTTTAGTGATCAAATATCTGATGATATAAGCAAAAAATATGTTGAAATGTTGCGCCTCATTCAACCAACAAAACAGGCATATTGGGAATCTTTACTATCAGATTTACCTGCTGATGAGGAACACACCAAAGAAATGCAATATATATTACAAAGATCAGCGGAATATTTCGATTATATGGAAGAATCATATGATAAAGAAGAACGTCTGCAGTTAATAGAAGAAGCACAATATCAGGAAGAGAAGTTTCGTGAGTTATCGCTAACGGACACAAAGGATATGTCAATATATGACTTTAACATCATACAACAAAAAAATGATTTAAAAAAATATCAACAGTCCAAAGAAGCAGAGGCAATACGATTTGTCAAGGATATTTATGAAAGCTGGAGCGATATGAACAAGTGTATACCAGAGGTGTATCAAAATAAATATCAAGTGCTTAGTGATATTGAAGAAATGTTTCAGAGCACTCTAACATCAAATGATAGTGATAAAATGTCCAATATACATGAATTGCTTTCCAAGTTGGATTCGGTTTTTATCAGCGATTTCCAATTATCGCTTTAAATAAAAATATTTTCGTTTAAATGCTGTTAACATTTTAAATTCTTTGTATTTTATCGGGTTGACTGCATAGGAAATTCAACAAAAGATTTCGTTCAAAAAATACTGAGTTTTATAGAAATCATCACGATTCTTTACAAATCTTTTTGCTAAATAGTTGAGATATTTAAGATATCCCATAAAATAGACATAGTAATTTTTTGTAATTTAACGTGAAAAATTAAATAATTCTTAGCAAAATTGTTGTTGTTTCTTTGCCGACGTGGCACCTCTGCTACATGCAAAATCCTTTAACAATTTAAAAAGTTAAATTAAGTGGTTGAATTTTAACAGGACAGCGTGGCAACTCTCACATTAACAAAAACTATAAAGAGTGTTACCTTTGGCCTCGTTAAAAATTAAATACCCTACACCGCGTTAACAGTAAAAGTGAATTTATGAATATCGACCTTTTAGTGTCGGTTAATGAGGTATCTTTCTCGCTTGACCTCATAGGGAAATATACCTCATCTATTGGTGATGACTTCAGTTCCAGACCTGATCGTATGCAGGCGATAGTATTAGTTAACTGCGGCTCTATGCTGAGTCAGCCTTTCAATTTTAGTTTTTTATTTAATAAATCTATTAGAGAGTGTTATTTTCTTAAGTTTTGGAAAAATTATACATAAGCTCCATTTTCAAGAATGAATATAAAAACGATTTTTCAAATTATAGGTCCGTGGATAAGTTAAGTATCAAAAATACCGAAGTTTTAGAACGAATTACGAATAAGATCAAGTTAAGATCTACTGTGGTGAAGTAATAACGACATGTCAGTATGGTTTTGTTAATGGCACATCCACAGTTTCTAACATCCTTAATTTCACTCCTTAGACTCTGGTCTACATTGACTTCAGTAAAGCATTTGACAAATTACCATATATGTTGATTTTGTTTAAATTAAAGAAGCTCAGATTTCCTCTGAGTTTTATTTGTTGGATTGAATCTTATCAAAACGTTCATATTAAATAAAATTTTGGAGGCTGTTTTATTCTTTCTTTAGCACCAGGTGTTGCGAAATTAATTGCACTTACAGATTATGGTGCGGTGACAAACTCACTGGTACTATCCAACTTGATTTTGATCCAGAAGTAGATTATCATAAACAACAATTTTAGATCAAATTTTAGTATGATTGCTCATATATTTCGCAAGATATGCCATTTAATATATTTTACTTGTATGGAAGGTTTCTCGCCCACTCGTGTTATTTCAGCCGCTCTGGATTCATATATATATAGTTACATAACTAGTCATGGATTAAGACAATTTGCTGCCATAGGCTGCTGTAAAATGCCGCCCTTTCCACACCCCTTTTACTGAACAATGTTATGTATATATTAGAGGCATATATAAATTAAAGATAATGATATTTCAATCAATTCTCTTTGATGGAAATCAATAAATGCTTTCTGATGGAAATCAATAATATTATTTCTGATGTTGTTTGTGTTTGGCATCGTTTTCACAATGCTTATCAATACAAAAATAGTCTATATGGTCAAGGTTATCGCATATAGTTAGGAAAATATCATTTGCATGTTGTTGTGCCGTGCTTTTTGAACTGCAAATGTTCGGACTATATCATCGTAATCTATTAAACTTATAACTTCCACCTCTATAGCCAACTGAAGAGTTCAAAGGAGTCTGTCCAGTGGTCGATCTCAAATAATTTTTGATGCACTTTAAGCAAGATAACGATCTCTCATTACTGCAGTTCGTGACATTCATGCAAAGAAAAATTCTGTCTGTAATGTCAACATTGTGAAATAAATTCAGAGAAGCAGCACAAGGAACGTATTCAGCATATTCATTACGGCTTTTCATCAATTGTTGAAGCCCTGCATATTTCCTTCACACATTCCGAACTGTGTCACATGACTAAACTCGACAATTTTCAATGACAATTCGTAGAGTTCCTTATGGCCAACATTTTGTAAAAATTCTACAAAACACTCTACGTGCGTACCGTCATTCTCCACGTAACGCATATATGAGACACAGTTGATTCACTTCTGAAATATGGGCGTGGAATCGAAAATAATAAAGTAGTATTCCACATAATTTACTTCTTCACAGATCGTTTTCGACATATAACTGGTACTGCCGATACCTTCCAAATCTAGAAATATGCTCCGCTAAACATGAATCGATTTCGACTATCAATTCTAATGACATCAAATGATTTCCGTTGTGAAGAGAATCAAACTTTTCTTCATACCTTCTATAACGCAATCCTTGTGAAGATAAATTTTTAATAACGGCAAGAACTCGTATCAAAACATTTTCCAAGAAACCTACTTCTTTTTTATATTCCACCATGAGAGTTTTGTCAATTCCATCCAAAGCACTCGCGCTATCTTAGAAATTTTAAGAAACATTGATGCTTTTCCAAATTTTTGTGATAACTTATTATTTTTACCGCGTATCGCTATCAAAAATTGCCGCCCCTGAAAATTTGCTGCTCTAGGCAGCTGCCTATATTGCCCGGCAGCAATGTGGCGGTAAGTCCGCTACTTGAAATAGCTTAACTGCACAGTGGCACGCCCTCGAACGATTTTTGCCAGTATAGTGATTTAGCTTGTATTGACGACTGCTTTTAGTTACCAATTTTCAGTAATACATAACCACATTTTTGATTTCATCAATTTTATAGCAAAAATAAAGAAAAAAGTTGAAAGAGGTTGAAAAACTCGAAAAAACGTCGAAAAATTTCAAAGATGTTGAAGAAAGTTCAATGAAGTTGAAAAAATGGAAAAAAATTGAAAGAGATTGTTAAATGTTGAAACAGCCGGTATGGAAAATATAAAACAGGTTGAAAAAGTACTGTTGAAATATCTTGGAAGATTCGATTGAGTTGAAAGAGGCTCGAAATTAAACAAAAATTAAAAAATGTTGAAAACGGTTGCCATGTCCATTTTTCCAAAGCCACCTACTTTTGGTTCAAATAAATTCTATTCGTGATCGGCATTCTCATTCCAAATTTTGTCTCAATAGCTTGTAGCGAGACATGACGTATTTAGTTTTAAAAGTTAGGGCGGTAAAACACCCACTGGTACAATCTGGCCCAATTTTGATTTAAAAATAGCTTTTTATGTACAACATTCTTATTCCAAATTTTAGTATGATTCTTCACATTGTTTGCTATCTTATTTGTATGGGAGGTGCCACGCCTTTGCAATTCATATAAGATTGTACAAAAATGGATGTAGTAATTTTTGTTAAGGAAATCTTAGTGAAATTGTTGATTTTTCTTTGCCTTATAGACGTGGCACCTCTGCTACAACAATCTTTAGCAATTTAAAAAGTAAAAAAATGGGTGAATTTGAACAAGAGAGCTCTTAAAGAAATAAAAACTTGTAAATACCCTACACCGCGCTAGCAGTTCAAGTTCTATATTAACCGAGGATAACTGTCTAGTAATATCATCTGATCGAAAGACGGAATTTTTTGGAGGAATGCTTTGAAGAAATTGAGATGCCATTGGTGTACAATAATTGGAATTTTTGAGTATTTTGCCAGTCCCAATGGTATTTCTTCAAATGGTGGCCAAGTGGGTTGAGTACAGATTTTTTGCCGATAAGTTGCGTACGTCTCTTATAATTATTATAATTAAGCATTATTTTAATGTTTATTTGATACCTCTGCTGCTTTTAAACATTGGTCTAAGCAACAAGTATTTTCTTTTTATTGAATTTTAAGATATTGAAATGATTTTCATTTGGATTTTTTGGGCACAATATTTATGTTTCTATTTGAGAAAAGTGGCATGTCTTTTAATCGAAGGAGTACTAAAGTAATGCACAACTTCCTTAATGATTTTTCTTATCTTTAATTTATTTTTTCCTAAATGGATTTAATGCCATTAACCCATTTAATGTTGTAAGCACTTTTTTCTTACATTTTTTGCCGCTTTCACTAATTATGCAAACTGCTGTGTAAATTCAATTACCACAACAGCCAGAACAACAGACACATTGAGTGCATTTTGGAATTACTAATTTTTTTATCGTTGAATATTACAAATGGTTGCCAGATAAACTTAGGTTCTTCCTCGTCAAAAATTTCCAAACTGTATGCAGAATATTGTGTTTAAATTGAGTAAAGCATAAGAAAACTTTCGCTTCTTATTTGTAGATAAAAACAAATGTCACTTAACACGATTCATTGAAGGTGTAAAGAATTAGCAGGACTCAAGAGAAAGCAAGCGTTATATATCAAATGATTTGCTTGTCTTGAAACTAGACCCTGTATTACTAATTATTATCATGAAAGCTAATATGCGCGTCAGTTTGGGGACCACTGTAGTAGTACTTTCATGCCGAATATTTCGCACCTTTTGAACGTTTCCTACTTTCGAAACACTGTCGTTGCACTTTTAATGCTAAAGTTGCAGACACTGCAATATATAGAGAATATGTGTGGATAACAAACAAGTGCTGATAAATAGTTTCTTTCTTTTGACTAGTGAACATCGTCGTGATTGATTGGTCAATGCAACCATAACATAATCTCAAAATTTGCAAATACTTAAAATCATCCTAGCTGGCATCACTCCTTGAAAGTTAATATATCTTGAACGTTATTACGTTTACATTGTGTTGAGGAGCTGCACATGGCTAACCGAAAGCAGTTGCAAGCAAAAAATTCGATACAACAGTGGCATTTGTATGAAAATGCTTGTAGTTAAGGTGACCAGGTAAAAACGAAAATATATGTAGATGTTGTGCAAGAGATAAATTGTTATAAAATGCATTATTTTGCCAGACCAATGAACTGAATGAAGACACAAATATCATTGGCACACAATCGCAAGGAACAAGCCAAACGAAATAACGCCCAATAGAATACAATGAAAAAGCAATGTTGCACTTTGGAATATATTGTATTAGGAAAATTTAACAAAGTCCAAATATTGTGGTATCGGGAGTCGAACATGAAAAATGTTAGCGCAATTTTCCATGTTGTGGAACTAAACTAAAATATTTTCAACTGGTCACCTTAAAAGCAGAATAAAAAAAATCAACTTATGCGCTTAATTTTAAATGCAAAGACTCGAGATGGATAAAAAATTGTTTGCAAAATGAAGAACTAAACGATATAATAGTGCAATGTTTTTGCGTTTAAAATGACAAAAATGTGTGCGATAGAGATAGAAACTTCGAAATAAGAACAAAAGAAAACAAAATAAAAATTGCAGCAAATGACACCAAAACACTGAGGTTTGTGGACGAAACTTAATGGTTTTCGAAAGTATCACGCAAAATAAAGAGACTTTGCATTCGCTTGCCAAAGATGTGAGCTTAAATAACACAAATGTGGTGATGGATATTGGAAATTTAAATGCTAATAAATTATAAAGATAAAGAAGTCGAAAGTTAGATTTGAAAAAAATCTTTGTTGACCAAGTAAGATAGAAAATATGTCAATATTTGGAGCCTTGTCATAAAATAAACAGAGATACTTAGCGCAACTCTGTCAAAAAGATGCATGGCTCTTCAGAAGTTATCCCAAGCGTGGTCTTGTTGACGCTCTAGTAATACGTTTTACCACTAAAGTACATCGTAACGACATTTTAATTTTATCAATCAGAAGCTATAAAAATCGAAGTCAAGAAAAAACCCTAAAATACAAGACAAGATTGGAAACTTTTGCCTGTTAACTTAGTAGGTCATTAGAGAAAACAAAGAGAGATCCTATTCATCTTACTATCCTGAGGAAAAAATGTATTTCCGTGGGTGTACCGTTTGCCCATAGAACATATGCTACCCGAACAAAGCTAGATTTTACTTCAAGTAACAAACGAGGCGTACAAGAAACCAAAGTAGATCTTGATCGTGATCTGGCTTGTTTCAAGAGACAGTTGAAACGCCAATTTGTTTATTCGACAGATTAGCATATTTTTTGCTTTTTAAAAGTTTATGTTTGATACTATCCCTATATCAATGGTCTAACTACTGAGAAGCACGCGAGAATGGACGTTCTGTCAGCGAATGAAGTAGTAAACTTAAGAAATTTATGAAGGGTGATCAGTTATGGGTTGTGCAACTATGAAACTGGTAGTAGTTTACTACTAATTGGTTTCGTATGAAATCTGGCAAGAGACTATCAGGTATCACGGAAGCCGCTGGAGCATGCATTCAGTCTGACATTGTGAGTTAGGCTCCATGTGAAGCATCGTGTTGGTTGTGCTAGATGTATCTGCCTGATCGCAACTTCAGAGCCATACATTAAATCGTTCAAGAGGGAAACCCCAGCTAAGTGTTATATGAACACATTTTGATGCAATAAAATTTATTCCAAAGCAGCTCAAGATTTTTTAGGACTTTTCGATTAAACGGGTGATTTTTTTGCTATTTGTTTTTTCAGCGTGAGTTTTTTGACACCTCATGCGTAAGTCGTAGCATGTGTCAATGCTAAAAATGCTCAAAAAGGCTTACCATTTTACAATAAATAGACTTAAAATTAACAGCGCTTACAAATTATTGAATTTTATTATCAAAATTCGAGCTCTGGACAAAATTTTGCACCACTTTCACTTTATTAGGCATTAATCCACGAACTCGTATATGGAGAGTGCGTACCGAGGAGAATATTGCTGCTATATCAGACAGCGTCAATGAAGATCGCGATATGTCAAAAATAATGAAAACCGCAACGTTGCAGTATAGGGAGCAAACTACCGTGCGTTGATTACCAACTTTTTTTTTGATGGAAGCATTTGACTTGGTTGATATTTGGCTTCAAGGAAACGGTGCCACATGCCACACTGCATGCGATCATATCATTGACCTATTGAGAGACAAGTTTGGTGAGCAAATAATCTCGCGTTTTGGAGCAGTCTACTGGCCGCTAAGATCATGCAATTTGACCCCACTATACTATTTTTTGTGGGGCTACATGAAGTCTATCCTGTACAGGAACAAGCCAGCCACAGTTGCTGTCCTGAAAGACAACATTACAGCTGCCATTGGTGAGATACTGGCCGAAACGCTGAAAAAAGTATGCCAAAATTAGAGCCGGATGAACCAGCTCAGGCGTAGCCGCGGCAACATTTGTTTGAATTATCGTTTCAAATAAATATTTCATTCACTTTTACAAATTTTCTGTTCTTTTTCCAATTTTCAAAATCCAAACGTTTAAAAATCACTCGTTAGTAAGCAAATAGACAACTGACTCGGAATCGTTTCATTTAACTTATGCGTTGCCTCAAGGAATTGGCAGCCTTCATTAATATTTCACTGGAACACATGCAGACTCAAAAAATACCTCCATTTGCACAACAAAATGAATTGGAAATCTAAAGTCAGACAACAAGCTAAACAATTTGCCTTTAAACAACGACATATGCAGATTGAAAATGCTCACTAAACTTTTTTACATCGAAAATATTTACAGCAGTTACAATAAATTTCTTATCGCTTTTGCGATGTACCTTAGTTTTCAATCCTCTGAAAATTTTCTCATTGGATAACGCAAAATATCCTTACGAATGCCTTAATTCAGTTAAACTTTTCATGCGATTTACATTTGTAGTTACAACAGAGAGAAAGCAGATTTAAATTCACAACGAACGATAGAATGCAGAATAAAAAAGAAGTCGAATCTTTCGAATTCATTGAATTTCGAAAATCTGATAAAAATTTTGCATGAAAAAGTAAAGAACGAACAAGAGAAAGAAAAAAAAAAAGCGGCTGCCAAGCCCATATATGTATATTGAAGTATACAAATGTTAGTGTATCCCGTGTGTTTGTATGTGTAAAAAAAATCTAATCGAGCAACTGTCGACAACGAGTACACATTGGAAATGTGGGATAAATGAGAAAAAAAAATATCGAAAGTGACTTTATCTTGACAGGGTTCGAATGAGAATTTTCTTTTTGGCAGTTGGCTTTTTTTTTGTGGTTGTTGTTGCTATTAGCCAAAAAAAGCTACATTAGACACGTGGTCAAGTTGGAGTACATTGTGCACTGTACTAACTAGAACTATACGCAATCTATTGCATTTTTAAATTTGTTTCTCTCTTTTATTTTAACGAGCTATTGAAAGTTTCTCGCAGTTTACTATTCTGAACAGTAACTGATCGACCTTGTCTTATTTCCTCTAATGCGTGCAACAAACATTGCACGCAATAGTAGGAAGTGTTCATAAAGCTTCGAGTAGAGTGTATTTCAAACAGTGCTTGCTAAACTGTTTCTTAATTTCCTTACCATTTTTCTTAAATTTTTCAAACATTGCAAAGTAAATGATATTTTTCTACAAAACATAAGCGTTAGCAAATTTTCCCCAAAACTAATATAACCATCGCAACAGCTTTAGGGCATAACAATAGCCAGAGTGAGAGAAAAGTTTTACGTGCAACTTTTTTGTGTGTTAAAAAAACATGTGGAAAAAGGTTGCTATATCATGTTTTTTCCATTGTGTGCAGCACAAAATTTATTGAAATGTAAATTTCGATGTCGATCTCTTTTAGTATCTTCAAATAAAATGCTTCTGACAACAGAAATTGCAATGTTTGTTGCTAATAAAGTTTAGGTTTTTACTTGAAATTGTTGTTAGAGCATCAAATATAATTCAAAGTCAAAGGTCTGTGTGAAGTAGGCCGAGACGTATTCTATCAATTAATCAACTCTTTTGTTAACTAAAAGTGTGCTATTGATATATGAGGTAAAAGAAAAATATATAGCTTTCATTTAAGTCAAAAATATAAATAAATAAGAATGAGTGCTAAGCAATGTCGGCCAAAGCAAAGAAGTAAAATTTGAGCTTGTGTACCAAGAAGAAAATATATAAAGCCATATGCATGAAAAGAAAGCTTAAGAATGCTAGAATATCAGTTGATAGATAAATGCGCTGACATCCATCTGGCAACCCTGCTAATGAGACCAGCAGCGAAAAGCTGTTTGTCAAAACCAAGCAGCTCTCTTTCTGTACTGTTGGTAATTGCTCCTTCTGATGATCTCTAGATCAGAGAGTGATAGAGACCAGAAACTTTATTTTATGTCTCATGCATATTATTTATCAAAAAACTTGAGAGCGATGCAGAAAATAGGGAGTTTCCTTATATTAAGGGTTCAAATTGTGTCGGATTTTTTTTGTATGTGTAAATTTTTTTGAACCAATCATATTAAAAATATTACTGTGTAAATGAATAAAATTCTATTATGAGTAGCTCAAAATAAGTCTGTTTCCATAAATTTTTGTATAAAAGTTTTTCAAATCAATATTGTGAATAAATCCTAATTCTATAAACTTCTTATCTTGAAATTTCCCATGTGGCAAAGTTTTTATCTGGCAATGTTGCAATGTTTGACAGAGAGACGGTCAGTACTCCTGTTAATTACGGACAAAAAAAAAGAGCATGCAGTTAGTACCCCGTTGAGTAAAGGGGGAATTGGAATGGCAGACCAAATTGGTGAACTAAATGAGTAGTGGAATCCTTGGGTGGAAGAGTGACTTAAAATTAAGCTCGCGCTATTAAAAAGATTCTGGCCTCTGTAAGTTGAAAAATTTCTGAAAAATCTGGGAATTTCGAATTTTTACGATTATAGTAGTTAGTAATTTACTGCTTAGGTAGCTGGCTTTTCTTTAACTGATAGCGTTTTCTGTTGCCAAGCAAAAATATTTTCATTATCAATATTTTATTCTTTTATGAGCATAACCAAATCAATTTGTAAAAAGGTAAATATTTTGGTTTATGAGCACCTGAATGCTTTTACGATATCTCTTTTTATAATTAGTCACAGAGACCTACTGATTATAAATTTGCTGGGCTAATCAGTGTACGATTAAGTATTTTAATCTACTCCTTTCAAGCTGCAACCTGTTAGCGATAAGATAATTTAAAGTTTAAATGTAAATTTCAAGCAAAATAACTGGTTGACATAAATTTAGTTTTAAATTATACCTCGAATGGTGCAAAAGAATGACGCCTTCACAAGTGTCAATTAACGCATTCATCATTGCGCTTACATGCTGCACGTTTGCCGCTGCTGCCACTGCTGCTGACAATGAAAATGCAATCAGTGGAGATTTTGAAAAATTAAAATCCCAATATCTTCCAGCGGAATTTGCGCACAGTAATTTCTCCATGGAGGATGCCAAACGAGTTCTACGCCAAAAATGCAAAAAAGCAACTGGTGGCATTGACATACCAAATATTTACGAGGATCTCGAACAGGGTGCCGTACAACTGATACAATGCATCAACAGCATTGTCAATCTGACATTGGTGCTCGAAGAAATAGAGGCAGCACGCCCACGTGGCGACTTGGATTAGGTTTTCCATCAATACTGTAACAAGCGACCAAAGGCGGAACAATGTTTGCGTGAGTTCAATGCAAAATTGTTGCCCTGCCTGACAGTGCCAGAACGATTGCAAAATGAAGTCATGATGCATGTGATAACATCATTGTTGAATTTCGCTTGTCATAGGAATGGTGATCAAATTGCGCTTTTCATTGCGGAAGAAGGACCTGAATGCATCGAATCGAATAAGGAAAATATTTCAAACTGCATGAATGCAACTTTCGCTGCCTACCTACCAAAGGAGGGTGAACCGGCATTGCAGGAGATACCAGAGCTGGTCTTGGGTCCGAAGCAGTGCATTGATTTGCGTGATTTTGAGGAATGCGTACTGAGTTACTTGGAGCAATGCAATGAAATAACACCAGCCAATGTAATAGAATCGCTGTTTAGATTTGTCAAGAACGAGACTAAATGTCAGCAGGAGATCGATAAGGCAGCTGCGGCATTGAGTGCTAAAAATGAAACACGCGGTGCTGGAAGCACAGCAAAGTTAAGTGAAATTGTGGGAGTAGTGATGTCGATGTCAGCGTTAAATGTGCTGTGGAGGAAATTATGAATTGTGGGAACATTTTTTATAAAATAAAACCAAACAAAAAATTTAATTCGTTATATTTGTTTCTTATAAGCGAAGTGTTGTTTAAATAAATACTTTTCATTAATCTAAAGCACTTGAGTAGTTTAGTTCCATTTAGCCTCAAAAACCTTAAGTAGTTTGAATCCATTTAGCCTCAAAAGCCGCCTAATGGTCAATTCATTAAATATTAAAGTCAATGAGAAAATTTATACACAATCGTAAATATTTTAATCACTGATGTTTCCACAAAAGAAGCACCAAACAGCCTACAAAAAACGGCACGTATTGTCCTCTGCCACACTGGTAATAGAGACATCAGCAGACGACGCTATCAAGTTCTCTTTGCAACACGCGAATGAGTTCATCATCACAACGTGAATTCCTTCATTTTAAGGGTATCATCCATCATACATCAACGTCAAGGATGTCTGTCTTTCGGTCTGTTGCTGTTGCAAAAGTTGTAACAGAACGCTGGAAAACTTTTGTGAAAAACGAGCAACAACAACGACAAAAGCATAACTGAATATGGATGAGCGATAAGGCACAGTTGAAAGAAGACCCAAAGCGTAGAGGAAGACAAACGGTATGAAAAACGTTGAGGTTGAGCATGAAAAATGCTGACTTATCATTAGGAATTATTTGCAAATCTTTTGCTTAGAATACTAAAGCGAGAGAGTTCAACAATGGACGAAGTAAAGGGTTGCCAATTGAAATATATGCAGTAATATTGGCGTTAAGATTTTAAGGAATTTTGTCGATCGAGGAATCAAAAGTAAAGTGCTGGAAAATCTTGAAACTTAAACATCCACGGCAAATAACTTTTCATGGGCGGTATTTTAATGATCAATTTTCACAAGTCCAGCTCACAATAAATATAGTGATGACGATTCCGCCATTTTAAGAAAGACTCGATAAATTACGTTTTTCAGGCTTTTTTTAAGTTTACGGAACGCGTACGGTGCGCTGAAGTGGTGCATCAATTCCACCTTCAGTGTATCCACAGAACGGGAGATTAAAAGTATTTTTAGTAGACAAGTTATGAGAGGCCTGTAGCTATCTTATGTTCTACGCACTATGTGAAGAATGAAGCGGGCCAGGTAGCATATAATGAACGAATGAATTAATGAATTTTTCCAAAAAGCTATCTAGCGAACAAAGTAATGATGGTTTGCCTGAAACTTAGTTGCATCGAATCATCAAGATATCACGGCTCTTGGAAAGCGTTTTGGGAATATGAGTTGTGGTGGAAGCGAAAAAATTTCGACCCAACTCATTACGCTATTGATCTGGAAATCAAAGCAGTAGCCCTGGATCTGACTTTGTTTTGACCTTGGTTTTATCTTCACTTGACCCTGACATCACCTAGAACTTATTGACCATAATGTGACTTTAGCCTTAACTTGAACGTGAAATGACATAGACTTGAGTTTGCCTTGACCTTGATATGACACTGACTCGACCTTGACTTGACCATAATGTGACTTTAGCCTTAACTTGAACGTGAAATGACATAGACTTGAGTTTGCCTTGACCTTGATATGACACTGACTCGACCTTGACTTGACCTATCGTTGACTTGACCTTGATTTGAAAAACAACTTGATCTTGATTTCATCTTTACTTGACCATGGTCTTGACTTGAATTGAACGTGACTTGACTTGCCCTTGTTTTGACCTTGAAATGAACTTGACTTGTTCAAATACAACTATTGTCGATATTTTTTTTTATATTTCTATGCTATCTGGCATCTCTACCTTCACATCATTTTCATGAAATATTCATATGAAAGGCAAAAATATGGTAGTAAGATTTATAGGGCAAACTGTAGCAATTTGGTGAAAGACCAAGCAACCACTGAGGTGAATCTGTGATGTTGTGATGTCAAGTACAAATCGCGATGCGATAAAGGAAAAACTTTTCCATTTCGTTAGAGCTGAATGAGAATAAAATCAAAAATTCTAAATAGCAAAACTCTTAATTAACCAAGTTCGTAACTCTGCAAAGAAGAAGAAGAAGGAGATGAAGAAGCTCATCAACATTTCCGAAATTATCAGCAACGTTATTATCATCAGCAGCAACATCACCGGCATTTTGAACGCAGCATTGTAGTACGAAAAAATCCAATCATTACTCATTGTGTGCGCTCTGAAAAACTTTCACGCGTTCTTTAAAGTTGCATGAGTAGAAAAGTCCTTGCCGCAGGACTTTCAGTATCATTGAAAGCTGGCGTTCATTTTGTTACATTCACTGCGCTAGATATGCGAGTATTTTCCATACTTTTTTTTTTGCTTGCCATTTTTCACAATTCATCAAATCGCTTTAGAAATTTTTAGCAACGTTTTTTGTGTCGTTTACTTTGTCTTCTTTAAGATTTAAGCGTGCTTCTTTCATATTTTTATAAAGCGCTCCTCATTTTGCTTTTGGCAAAGAGCTTACGAAAAAAAAAGTTAACGCAAAAAATGCGCTTTTCTTCTCATCTGCTATACAATTCAAGCCAGCATTATCCTTCGAAAAATGTGCAATACTTTTTGCTACGTAAGGCTCCAAACTTATACGAAAGTATCTCTGCCATTTTTCTTACAATTTGCTTGAACGTGTTGCTATTCTGAGATTTTAAGTTGGATTTTTTTTTCAGGGAAATTTTATTTGGCAAATTTCGTTTTCCACATTTGAAGTTTTTTTTTTTTCTGGATCATAGGTTTGCTTCAAGTCTTTTAACTGAATTCCTTGTAAGGTGGCAGCATCATTTGTTATCCTTTCTTGTGTCTCTTCATTTTGATAAAGATGCATTGTCATCATGTTTAGTTATTTCAGTGCGACACCTGTCGTCCATATTGTACAGATTGTTTGGAACTTAAAGTGCAAAGTTTTGTAAGTAAATATAAGAACTTTGCAAAACTTAAATTTGTAACGATTCTTATGATTTTATCAAATAATAAGTCAAAAGGAAACTCTATTCAATGCTGAAACGTACATTGAAGCAACACTGAGTACTGAGTATCGCTGACTAAACAGAAGTTGATTACAGCACAATTTTGTAGCAACTTACTGTGATCTAAAGTATTGCCAAATGCAAGTACAGGTAGTCCCCGACTTACGACCGAGATAGGTCCCTAGTCATCGGTCGTAAGTCGATTAAGTCGTAAGTAGAGTTTCATAAAAAACGGGATGATATAAAATTATTCACTTAAACAAACGTATTATTTGTACTGAAATAAATCGAATCCTTGTACATACTACTGTTTCTTTTAAATTTTTTCTCATATACATAGTTTAGGGATTCCCCGAAACTATTTTAAGCATTTTCTATGAAAAAAATTGAAAAAAAAATTGGTCGTAAGTGCGAATAGTCGTAAGTCGAACGGTCGTAAGTCGGGGACTACCTGTAGTAAGTTGCACTAATATTATGTTTGTCAATAAGATACTTGGCTTTATCTTAAAGTCAGAGAAGTCTTTGCTGTTGTTATAAGAATGACAAACTATCATCATTAACACTATATCACTAACACGTTGCATGTTGCTTTTGTCATCATTTGAATGTCGCCAGAGGGTGCTGCTAGCAACTTACTTGTTGTTCTCCTTATGGCTCTTTTGTTGGAATATTATCCTGTTTCTACAAAAACATATATGCAAATATATACAAGTAATGTAAGTTGTAGTAATATGATTGTTTTTGCCAACAATTGTTGCATGAAACTTAAAAAAAAATAATGTTGCTTACGGCATTACCTTTAGTAATTTAGCTTTCTTCAAAATAATATTTTTTTGTTGTGACTTCTTAGTCCCTTGAGTTGTTTTTTACACTTTTTTAATGCTATCGGTAATACAAATAAGCAAATGATATGTCTGCGAACTTTTTTCTCTTGGATGGCAAACTGAAAATCATTAAGTCTAAGGTACTCTGTAACTTTATGAGAATTGTGATTTGCCATTAGTTATTAAAAAATCATCATCGCTATGTCTGTTTCTATCATCTAAGCAATTTTATAAGCCTACGACAAAATAATGAATCTTTATAGTCCTTAGTTCAATGAAGAAACAACACAGTGAAGGAACAGAAGGAGTAAAGGCTTCCAGAAAGATTTAAAATCAGCATTGAATGGCCAAAATATTTTGAGATTCCTACGGAAGTCGTAAATTGATTATTTGGCTAAAAGCTACACAATAATTGCATAATATTTTTTTATACTTTTGCCAAAGCTGCGATAGGTAGGATCATTGGGATTGGATAGTAAAAAACGCAGCAAACGTGTTTGTTTTTGCAAGACATACCCTAAGGGAAACTGACTTTGCAGAAACTGACCAGACTAAGCTGGTAGTGATTACTTTCTCTTGAGCAACTTGGAGAAAAGTTGATAGTAAAAAGATAAGGGAGTGCTGTTAAAATAAGGGAGACTATAGATAACCATTTCGACGAAGATTATTGAACTCTGAACATGTTCACTGGCATGTATGAAAAATAATAACTTTTCACTAAACAAAGCCCACAAAATAAAAGATACATTTTTTGCATTGGATTTTAGGCCGAAAAGAACTTTTTTCGATATTTTTCTATGAAAAATGGTGAAAAACACTGTAAAAAAAAAGTCAGAGGATCAGCCAGAATTTCGTTCTCTACGATTTTGCATTATCTCAGAGTGTTCGGGAAACGAAAACTCTAAGCTCAATCGTGAGCGTAGGCAAACCTTTTCGGTACCAAGACCACCGTGAACACAATGAAATCACTTGATTTTTTTGTTGGAAAGCTGTGGCAGCGACGTATGTTAATTCTTTCCAATAGTAAAAGGTACCACGCCTTTAACAGAAAAATACGTTTTTACGGCTCAGCTAATGGACTGATTTTGATGAAATTGAGAATGGAGATAGATTGATCCTTAAGGAAGGGTATTATAAACTATTTCTTTTCTTAGTAAGCGTGGCACCACTCCTAATGGCAAAAAGGCTGTCACAGCTAACTCGCTACCCCAACTGTGATAATTTTTGGAATGGAGATACAAAGATTGATTCCTGCCATGTCTCTAACAGAAAAATACATTCTCACCCTAACAGTCAAATATGTTTCCGCATTCAAGCTCATAAGCTTAGGCTAGGTTAGGATGAAAACGTATTTTTCTGTTAGAGACATGTCAGGAATTCATCTATGTATCTCCATTCCAATTTTATCAAAATCTAAACTTTTTTGGAGATACCACGAAAGAAATGAGATAGAGATAAGGAAAAGGCAACATGATACAATAATTTTTATTTTTATAAACGATGACTTTCGATAACTCTTTTTTATATCAGTTTTTTTAATATCAAAAAAATTTTTTGTTATTTATATTGTGCTTCAAGAAAATGCGATTTGGATTTAACCTTTGCCGATCTTTCACACTAACGATTGCACAGATTTGGGAAATACACAGCTTCGTTGTTTTTGTATGTGGGAGAGTGAGGATATATATTGTATACGCCGGTTGGACAAACGTTCGACCAAAAGATGAAAAGAAGAGCTTCGCTGTGCTAGAGTTTAAATCATTGAAACCACTATAATGATTGAATTTCAAACACTACACGATCTATTGTATAAAGAAATATGAAGAATGTATTAAAAGCAAAAGGACTTCATACATTTTTGCTATAATTTTTTTGCTAGTTATTTCAAACGCAGTATTTGCAACTTTTTTCATTGAAGTCATAGCTCACTCTCTTTCTTTGTGTCATAATAAAAACTACTTAGTGCTCTCGTACATTATTTAACATTAACCCATGACTATAGGTTTGTTAAGAAAAAATTATATTTTCCAAGAGCTATAAACACTCAAGCATCTCTAGACCAGTGTGTACTGAATATTTTTTTGTGAGTTGGTTTTAGGACATTTTTGGTCGAAATTAAATAATTCTTAAAATTTTTTTCTTAAAAATGTCCTAAAACCAACTCACATAAAATTTAAAAATTGGTCCAACTCTATATAATCATGAATATTTTTTTGTTTTTTAATTTACATTACATCTAAAGCTGTTTTTCCTATCCATTCACAAAATTCTATCCTCATTATTAATTTCCTTAATAGACACATAAGAAATCCAAACCAATATTCCATTCGTTCTGGTACATCCTTTACGTAAACGAAAGCAAAACATTTGCATATGTATATGTAATAAAGCAAATACCTACAACAGCAGTAGCTACACGGCATTGGCGCATTAAAAACGCCGGCGAAAGAACAAAAAAAGAAAAAACGTGAAAGTCCTTGACACAACGCTTCCGGCTACACTAGAAATACATTATGCACAGCCGCACTATTCGCTCACCTCATCACAGTAGCAGCTTTATGCTTCCGTATCGCTTTGTGAGAAAATCATCAGTGTAGCAAAGAAGCCACAATGATACACGATATCAGTTGTAGAATTCAACTGGGTAAAGCGAAAAAAAGGGGTTGCCATCTTTCAACATTTTTTTTTGCAATTCTAACTCTCTAAGGGCCTGTTTGGGCACATTTTCGAGTTTGTTTTTTCCCAATTAATGGCCAAATATATAAGAGCCTTCAGGGTTACCAAGTCGTAGGGAAGCTATTCTCGGCCTCCTCAAAAAAATTTTTTTTTTCCCGAAAATGGTAAAAAGTAAATTTTTTATTTGGGTGAAATTTGAGACCTTTTTTATGGCCAGCAACATTAAAAACTTAAATTTTTTGTGTGGAAAAAAGCTAACCCTGTTTGGGCTAGGGTTTTACGAAAAATGTAAAAATTTTATTCAACAATCGATGAATAAAGGGCGAAGGAAGGGTCGTTTTTCGTCAGTTTTCCAAAAAATATAATTTATTGCACAAATCGTTGTGAAAAAGTCAAAAAATAAATTTCAGTGATAGTCATGCGTCAATCGTTAAACCAATTTATGGAAACCGAGGAAGTTTCTATGAAAACCAAAACACAAATATTTTTACATAAATAGGTCAAAAACAACAAAAGCTAACTAATTCGAATTGCAGTGAAACAAACTTTATTTGAAAGGTAATACCCAAATCAACTCAAAAGTTCCCAAGGTTTCATAAAAAGAAAAGGAGTACATACTTATTTCTCTCTTAAAAAAGATTATGATGGTAACCCATATTCAGAACCTTCATCGCAATAAGCCTTATGGAAAAACAAAAACTTGACGTAGCCACATTGGCTCAAACCAACAACACAATGATTTTACTATTTTTTGTTGTTTTATTATCGCCCGAAAGTAAATGTTCAATAGGGAATTTAGATGGTTTTGATGCACACAATGGATTTGTTACCCGACTGTTTGCATTTGTTTTTTTTTTTTTCAAAGTTTAAATTTGTTTTTGCGGCCAAAGTCACCAGGGATGCCCCGAACGTAGGGTCAGTAGCAGTAGAAACAGTTAAGGCAACAACAGTACACAAATAATGTGCAATATTAAATGAAACTGATAAAAGAAGCAACGGAAATACAGAGAAAAACAAATACAAAAACAATAAATGGAAAAAGCGATTCCTCCGCTTTATGCTGGCAGTTTAGCAGGCACTGGAAATCGAAATAAAACCATCGCCCATCGTATTGTTATGCATTACACATAGCGCGGAAGTGGAAAATCCGTTTAGTCCATTAGTGTGCAGCAGTGCGCTGCAACGCTTGCTGTTTGCTTATCTACAAGGGATGCAGGCAGCGCAGTGGTATAATGGGATTGATGTTTTGTTGTGAGGATTTAATGAAAAAAATGAGAAAATCAAAATAGTTTACTGACCTTAAGAAATAAAGAAAAAATAAAATGATAAGCTTACGCGTAAAATCGTTTCAAATGAGTGAAAAGGTTGCTAAATATTGTTGTATAATTGACTTCTAGAGCTTTTATCCGATAAAGATATTGTGATTATAGGAGATGCAAAGAAATCACCAGTTACTTTTTATCGAAAATCTTCCTTTCTCCAAAAAAACTAAAAAGATGCAATAGGACTTGAGCTGAGTTCATTTCCAAAGTGTCGAAGCGCAACACCTTGAATCTGTAAAAATTGGACAGTAAAAAAAAAATATGTACTGTCATCTTCTTTCAGATAGTACCAGGGTGCCAGCGACAATTTCCATCTTCAACATGCTTGCTCATATGCTATGTACTCATTGGTTAAACAACCATGTCACTTGCAGATCTTCCTCTCCTGAACAGACAAGAAAATAAACTGTTTTCTTTGCTTTAAGAACCACAGTTCCCAGATACCTAAATAAGGCAAATATGGTTATATATTGACAGATGCTCAATTTCGCCTAATACTTACTAAATATTAAAAAAGTGGTTGAGCTCTCGAGAGCAGTGCAGTCAGACTCTGCCAGTGCAGATACCTTTAGGTGACTCTCACCATTTCTTTTCAGAAATTGAGCGTGTTAATTCAAGAATGGTGTAAACATCCAGGGTTCCTAAGGTTGGAATTTCATGTTAATTCCGGGGGCCTGGTAGGAATTCAAAAATTTCTGAAATAACTAGGAATTGGTGACAAAAAAAAATAAAAAGATTATCAACTTTTTTTTTTAAAAAAAAAAGTTTTAACCAACCATTTGAGAGAATTTTTTTTTATTGTTTCTTTTCAAATTGGTAACCCTGCGTAATTCTCTGTTTCAAAATCATTCCTTTATCGGAACCTTGCATGACTTTGCCAAATTCCTCACACCACTTAAGCGTTTCAATTGCTCTCTTTCCGTGCCAAGAGGACTCTATTCAAAAGTTTCCTAGTCCGCTTGAAATATTGCGAGATTTTTCTGTCTTTTTTAGAGGACTATGTTTTTCTTAAATTGGCTTCGTTCCGCACATATTACATCGTAAAACTCAAGTTAGTTTTTTTCATTTTTGTATAAGCATCCTTTATAGTTTTAAGCATGCTGAGTCTTGGAAGTCCATATCATGTCAAAACATTTTTCTAAGGTATCTATCAGGTGTTGTCTAATCAGGCTCCAATATGGACACTGGTTCCGAGACACAGCATCCTGTTACATCAATCTCCGTTATTCTGTTGATCAATGTAAGATTAGTTAGCCTCTGTCTTCTACCTGTTTCACAAAAACCGCAAGTTTGACAGACTAAATTTAGACAAGAAGACTTTCGCTTTTCACGATTTTCATTAACTTACTCAATGGACGAGACTCCATTATTGTCTTTAGCAAATCTCTTTTATTTAAATGACGCTTTCATGATGACGGAGATGTTTCCACGTAACCACCTAACCACAAATGAAACAACTTACTCCCCGGGAAGTACACAAGTAAAATCTTTCAACAATGTTATCAATGGATTACGCAAATTTCAGTGGATTATGCAAAAAAGATTCAGTAGAAAAATCAACCAAAAAACCTTAAAAACATTTTAAATTGCAAACTTAAAATTCCCAGATTAAACCTTTTGCGTTTCCCCTACTTTGGACACGACATTGAGCCCGATTGATGAGCGCAAGGACAGTTATGCTAACGCTGTCAGCGTTGTTATCAGTCTTAACTTAACTACTACAATTATGGCATAATCTCCAATTCAATAGCAGTGATTTCCATGTGGCAGACATTTTAATCCTGTCATTTTACGAGAGCTTGTTTTTATATGCAAGCTGTTGGATTTAACGTGCACAGATAACATTTTCTGCAATCGAACTGAGGTATACCGGAAGGACTAAAGCAACAAACTGCAGCTTTAACATTTTAAAGTTGAACATAAACAAAGTTTCATAAATTCCCATTTTGTTCATATTGTTTTTTTTTTTTAATTTCCATATGGAAAAATGCGCATAAATCAAATGGTCGGTTGTTTAGTAGTCGGTACCCTGGGTAGTAATTAATTATCGTATTTTGTTTTCATTTAATGTCTTGCATTTTGCTCTTTCCTTGTGGTCTATTGTACTTCATTTATTGCTGTTAGTATCCTGTTGAATTTGCATCCACTTAACAAACCAAATAATGTGCTCCAGATCGTGCATTAAGGACATGTGTACCATGTTAGTCCAACTGTAGCTTATGAGATTTCATTCCGCTTCCATTAATTTTGGTATGCCAATTTTATGTGTGTCAATGAAGCTCAAACAAAAGACAAGCAGCCAGCACTATATGAGATTGACAGTCAGTCTTAGATTGCCATTCTTGGTTACCTAGATCTTTTGTATATATCTCAGCTTTTACTTAAAGCTTATTGAATATTAGGGTGTTGTGAAAAATCAAAAAAGGTAGAAATAAAAATCTATTGTTTGGGTTATTATTGAATTAGAAATTGACAAAGTTAAATGCGGAACGCCACATCTCCCATTTGGTGTTCGTTATCATTACTTGCATTTCTGATGATGTACTTACTTGATAGTTGGCTGCAACTTTTCCAAGATCCAATGTGTGTGGCTTTATGTTCGTATTCTTGTGCCTTTTAGTGACATCACAAGAAAACATCACACCTGGACAATTTAGGAAAAATTTAAAAATAATGTGACAAGGAAGGAGCAGGTGCTTAATATTCAGTGTGTGAGCCGTCGCCTTATCTCTCTTTCGTCATGGCTAAGGCAAACAGTTTTTCTTTATCATCCCTACCCCTCCGAACTCCGTTATCGTTTCAAAAAGTCAGAACCCATGCTGCCAGTTTTACTAATAGCACACCAAACTATTACTTTAAGGCTGCGCAATCCCGAGTAGGAATTTTCAGCTGGATCGCATATGGTTTGCGCTATTAGAGATCCGAACCGGACTTGGGTATTCGGATCAGGCCTGGATTTATAAGTTTCACAGACTACGTCACCCTTTCAGCTGATCTGACTAACCTGCATTGGTCTTGATTTGGATAATCTGATCAAGGTTTCCAGAAAAGAAATTAATGATGCTAGCCAGCTCCAGTCCTTACCAGAATCATTCAGGTCCGTTTATAATTTAGCAAAACTGATTAGGAATGGACGAAATTACATAGGGCTTTCCCTGGTAGGGCTGCAATATGGCTAATTTTTCCCAAACCTGATCCGGAATTCCTTAATACGTTTCCATTTTTTGATTGTGATAAGACTCACACATGGCTGCCTGTGGGGTCCACTATTCCTAATCAGATTTGGAGCTGACTACGATAGGGCTTGTTGAATAGGAACTCTTACTTGGGTTGGTATTTCATGCAGTTTACTTGAATCTTAAGAAACTCAATTATGACAGATTCGTTCACTCACCATGTCATTGAGAAGGATTGCATCTTCATGTCTTTGGAAGAGTTTCCTCAGCGTAAGGCTTTTATAAACTCATACTCAAAGAAAAAAATTTTCTCCAATAAACTTTTTAATATATGTATTAAACCATTTAATGAATGATATTTCCAAATGAAAAGTTCTTCTGATTTGCTTCGTCTAAATCAAAAATTCTCAGCAGATATTGAAGTTTTTGTCTTTTCAGAAGTAATTTTTTAGTTTCTTTGTAAGCAGTTTCTAAGAATCCATTTAATAGTATTTCCGGAGTCTATGAAAGATATTTCCGCAAAAAGATATCTTTCTCTTGCAAAAGATGGGATTAAAATATACTAATTGCATATTTTTACATTGTTAGTCTATCGTTAATCCTAGCAAGAGCCTCAGTAAAGCTTAAGCCAACTTTAAACTGTCAAGATTCAAAGAAAAAACAGTACCTCTTTTCAGGTCTTACGGTCCTATTGGAGATTTAAGATATGAGTAGTCGCAGACCAAAGTTTCGTTTCTGTAAAATATTAGACCAGACTTCAGCGGCTAAAAAAGATATGTGAATTATTTATAGTGAAATTATTTGTTGTTTTAAATTGTTTATTTTTATGCAACACCCTTTCAAAAATTTGGCTGTATCTATGTTTTCAATATTAAATATATGAGGACAAGTTGTGTAAGTGACACTTGAACATTTGCTCTCTTGTGTGCCATGTGACACATAACCTTACCTATGCCAACCTGACCCAATAGGAAAATAGTTGACTCTATGATTAATCCTAGATTGCTGTTTTCGAATCAAAAGGACTGCCGTGCCTATATTTAGGTTGGTAGCTGTCTGAATGTTAACATAAGCAAATGATTGGTTCATTGCAAAACAATTCGAACAAAAGTTTTGAACTACACCAAATGTCGTAAGTATTTAGTTGCTTGTATTCACTTTATCCATGACTCTATTTGCTTCCTCGAAACTGCATTTTCCCATGGGGAAGTTCTTAATGGTAGCTGTATTTGTGTGTTTTTGTTTGAATTTGCTTTTTTGAACCTATTTTACGTGCCGAATTTGATATTGCTCTGCTGTTGTCATCACTCGATGCTATGCGCTCTCCTCACTGCTATATTTCGACGTTTTGTTACAATTGTCAGGTCGAGTGGCGCAATTGACATTTTCAACGCTTGCATTTGTTTGACAGGGGTAAATAACAAAATTGACATTTTTTATCTTAGCTGGAGTGCGGGACTATGACACTCTAAGAAGCAAGGAAGTGATAGCACTTTAATGTTGAGCATGGAAAGTACAGGTAAGGCACGTCGAATGGATGTTGCCTGGGTAAATAAACAACGTAAGAAACTTGTGGTAAAATAGGTAGGAAGGTTTTATGAAACTGATAACAAAAAGTTGACACCGGCAAATTGTCATCGTTTGGCAGTGTGCAATTTAGCAGCTTGAGCGTGATATTTCGTTATTAAATTATGCTGTGCAAGTGAGCGAGTATCTATGTCTTATAATTAAATATTTATTTTTTAATCATTTTTGTTGGAAAGCTCTCCTTTAATGCAATGAGGTTCATGACAACTGTTCATTATGTGGTAATAGACCTATTCGTTTGTTTTAAAAACATGATAAAGAAGGATATCCTTTGCTTTCACTTACCTCTGATTATCTTTGATAATTTCACGCTTAAAATAACCTGTGTGGGTTCCAGATGAGGATAACATCCTTCACAGAAGTTCAGTCTATGTGAAAACTTTGTTCAGTAAAAAATTAACCTATGCTATTCTTTTTTTAAGAAATTATTTAATAATAATTAATGTTAATATGTATATATACACAGGGTGTCCACTTGGAGGGTATACTACTGTGTTTTGCCCCCCTTTGTAGCAATTTGGCCAGATGGAATCATTAGAAGTTTCTTTTCTGAAAACGAGAACTACAGAACGGTATCTAGGCGTGATTGGAAAAATGTTGACGCCAGAACTGCATACTTTGGGCTTGGTTAGCATGTGGTTCCAACAAAACGTTGTAATTACTGCGAAGCTTCAAAGCTTCAAAATTGGTGTAGTGACTCAGCCGTTACAGCGCTTTTCCTATTAAGGCAGTACCACTCCCACCAAAAGAACACATATTTTTGAATACCCTTCCCTAGGGTTCAGTCTCCAAAATATATTCAAAATTGGTTGAAAAGCTTAGTCGTGGAATCATATTTTCCTAGTAGAGCCGTGGCACCGCTTACCATTAGAAAAAAAACATACATTGTGCAATGCCCCTCTTCACAAACTTAAAAAAAAAAAAATAAAAAATCAAGCGATTATGCTGTGTTATAGCAGTAAAAAGTAAATGGAACAGTTTGTCCCTAGCCTAGTTATATATACTCGTAGATTAGATCCATTCTCTTTTATTTAAAAAAAATTTATAATCCAACAGAGTAGTATTCCTTCCAGGTGGACACCTTATAAAAAGAAACTCTCCCGAAAGTAAAATACTGAATAAGAATGGTCGATGAAACGTTTTCAACATTTATACTATGGGAGATGAGACTTCGATTGGTAATATTTTTTCCATTATTATTCTTCCGTCCAAAGCTGAAATAGTTGCACTTTCATTTAAGTAATGGTACAAAATTGCGCATTGTTAAACTTGTCAGTAATTTAGTAATTTGAAGTCTTCACCTTTAGCGATGGACACCCGCTGAGCATAGCCCAACTATTTACCGAATCACTGGCTCTGTACAACAGACTGACGTAACGAAACATAGAAAAGAAACCACTAGGCGAAAGTTGAAAGAGTTCCTGTTTAACTCAAAACGAAGTTTATCATTTACCTGATGGCTACAATTTTTTTGAAGCTAAGAAACTCCTCAATTACACGTTACAGTTTTTACTAGAATTCTAAACATACGGCAGCAGCGTAGAATATCTAAGAGAAGAAAATATTGGAATAAAAAGGCGCTTAACGCAGTGGCGTCAATTCGGTAGGGCTGGGGAGGGCATTGCCCCTCCCCCAGGATCTGATACTACTTAGTTATTATTCAATACCTCAATTCTATATACATATATATATATGAAACTATAATTCTCGCTCCCCCCAAGGTTTTGGTGAAGTAACGCTACTGGCTTAAAGGCAAGAATTCGAGATTTGAGAACTTTTTGAGCTGTGCATATCTGCGCCAATATAAGTGCGCAAAAAAATCAATGAAGACGACTTTTTGTTGCAACTGTGAAATAAAGAAGATCCTGTCTTTTTTGGAAATGTTAAGATTCCATGCAAAATTTTCCCCTCGCTACATAAAAAAAAAAAAAATTAAGTGAAATAAATTCTACAACAACTATACACTATTACTACAAATATGGATGTAATGCACAATATTGTGGCAACCACTTAAGTGAGTACCGCCTTCTGTGCGAACTTGTAAAATGTGTTGCAAACACTCGCACTCGCACATCCCCTAACGCCCATAATGTCAACAGCTTTGTTGATGCTGCTGCTGTTGCTGATGGTGGTGGTGTTGTTGTTACTCCTCTGGTCTGAGCCTAGGCAACAGGGAAAAGCAATTAAGGTAAACTAAGGATATAATGTGTGTGAGTGTTTGCTCATGCTTGTGTTTGTGCATTGCAAATGCGTACATATGTATGTGTTTTACATCTACGTGGCTAAGTGCCACCGAAAGTGTTGCACTTGCGGCTCTACTTGAAAGTAAAATTTTGGCTTATAACTCTGATACCAAAGGTGGCGACGCTACTGGCGCACGTGTGCACTGAATGATGAAGTGTTTGTCCAGAGTGCTGGTGCTAGTGGTGCTGCTGCTGCTACTGCTTAGCAACTGTTTATGTTATAATATTGCAGCTGTTGTTGCTGATTGTGGCTAGTTTATTTGCTGTTGTTGTTGACGCTTCTGCTGCTGTCTTTATTAGTGGCACTTGAGAGCAGTTGCTGGTACTGGTAGTTTTGTAAAAGTGTTGCATTTGCTTGCGGTGAAAATGTATTTTATTTTAATTAAATAAATTAAATTGGGAAAGATGAAAGGACAGTCTGGAGAGAAGTGTTTTTTGAATTTTGAAAAAAGAAAATAGAAAAACGTCATTAAAACCAAATTGTCTAAAACTAAGAAATAGAATGCAGAAGTCTGCATTGAAAAATCGATACCCCAAAAGATTTGGTTGCAAATATTGGTTTACAGTCACGAGGCGGTCACTTGTTTATTGACGTAAGGAAAAACAAGTCCGAAAACCGGTAAACGCGGGTGGGTGGGGTGAATGGAGAATGTATTGCATAAATATTTGAGAATGAGGAAGTTCGATGCCAGATAGGTGTCACATTTGCTTTCAGTCAAAATCAAAAACTAACGTGTGAATAATTCGAAGGGTTTGGCGATGCTCAACTACGATAAGGACTTTTAGCGACATTCGTAACACAACATGCCAAAGGCTAAGGAAAAGTCGAAGAGAGGCTTACCTCGGAACATATAAGTCAAAGATGACCAAGGTTGGTCACAAGACCAAAATTTTTGATTTTTGGATTCGCACATCGATTACTATAGTGCTTTCTAAACTGTCATTGAAGTTGCCACACATATTTCTGTGCTGGTAATATATGTATTATTAAATTGCTCTGATCGATATTCGTGTACATTTCCCAATTGGTTAAGTGCATTGAAAATGACAACGTCTTTCTTTAGTTGATGCTGCAAGAATATTTATTTGAACAATAAAAACAAGCAACTAAAAATAATATCAAAATACAATAAATTTTTTATTTTAAAGGAATATAATAATGGGTAAAGAACAAAAAAATTATTCCTATTTTATATAAAAATAAATTTATTCTAACTCTTACTTTAATCACTGCACTATTCTCATCGTAGACCAATTGTACTAAGCCTTCCTTAAATAAAATATTCTAGCTCAGTTGCTGCTATCAGTTTCTTTTCGAGTCCTAAAAAACCCAATTCCTTGAAGAGCATCTAAAGAACGCTGCAGTAATTTATCCTTAAAACGCCAAACACTTAAATCGACAACAGTTTCTTTTAAAACTGGACGTTCACGGTAGTGTTGTAACTGTGCAATATTTGCATCAAAAGTTCTCGGTGGACAAACTTTTAGCCATGAACGTGAAAAGTGATTGTGTAACGTAACAACGTGATCGGTGCGATGAAAACATTTTGTATTAATACCTGCTCGCAAGTGCGTCTTGTTGCGCTCAACATGTTGCAGCATGTGCATAAAACGTGGTATATCGCTAGCAAACGGTGTAGCATTACTGGGGTTGGAAAAATATACATTACGAAAACAGTAGCTTGCATAACCGTTGGGACATCCTTTTTTCGGCATATTTGCAGCCATTTCTATCAATTCAGACCAATGCGTTCGATTACCCAACGGCATAATGACCTCATCGATATCTTGAACAGCAATAAAGTCATAACGATAGAGATTACGATAGAAGCAGTCATTATAGGGTATCAGCTCATTCAGACGCTTTTTAGCACGTTGTGCATCCAGCAAATAATGTTGCAAATTGGCCAAACTGGGTTCCCCACCCGCAAGCGTAATTGGACGTATATCAATTAAACCTCGCTGCTCATAATATTCCAGTACTTTGGTGACATTGGGATGCGATTCAAGCTGATAAAAGTAAATCTTACTAGCACCCAATATAAATTGTAATTCGATCCATTCAACCAGACGTGCTGAAATATCATAATACGGAAAGTCCATGCCTTTGACACAAACTGCAAATTGTTGTTTCCCAGCCTTGGGTATTTCGTAGTGTACACGTAAGCTATTGGTAGCTGTATCGCATTCGCTGCCCACTAATGAAACAACTTTAGGTATTTGAGATCCAACTTTCTTTTTTGGCAACGGACAACTAATTAGGTGCGGATATAGTTGATTTTTTGATTTCCCCCAAAGTGCATTCCAAATAGAACGAAATTCGGTTGCAATGGTTAAGCTCGGTTGTCGTGAATCATCATACCATAATTGACAATAGATGTTTTGCTTAAGCGCTGAATATGGTATGGTATTGATCATTGCTAGAAGTTGCACTACTGGTCCCTTCGGCAATGCAGCTCGCTTATCATAGTAAGCGTTAAACAGCTGAATGGTTATATTTGCTTTCACATATGTCTGCCAGTATTTATTATGATATTTAAGTTTTAGAACTGAGGGAAAATTTGCACAGTTCTTAGATTTTTGTAGTGGCTTTCCTGGAGGTTTCCTCCAATAACGATATGGTATTGAAGGTAGTTCTTTTTCAATGGCAGCGATACGTTCCATTTCATTGGGATCTAGATATTACATAAAAAGGAAAACTTTAGTGGCTGCAAAGCACCCGTTCGCTATGCTGTGCAAATAAAAAGAAAATTTCGATTCAAAAAAGCTTTAAGCTCGGTAAAGTTGCTTTTGTATGTTACTATTAAAATATTTAAATGTCAATGCAAATACATAAGTTAATAACTGCCCCGATGGAAGTTTAAATGTTACGGGTGACATAAATGAAAATATATGTATAATTAGGGTATTAAAAAGGTATTTATTCTAAGAGCAGAACGATGTATCGATGCGTACTTATGTTGTTTTCGTATTTGTTAAAATTTGGGGCGAGCGTTTTTGTGGATATTGCTTCAGTTTGTGCTGTGTTAGGTGCCACGACCACATAGTTAGATTTTTCATTTGAAGTTGAAAAGCATGGAAAATGTTGAGAAAAGTTTAATAATATTGAATAAGTTGAAAAAATATTGAAAGTATTTAAAAAAGTTGAAATAGGTTGAAAAAGTTTGGAAATTTTGAAAAAAAGTGAAGTCGAAAAATATCAAAAAAAAAAAAAACATTGGGAGAGGTTGAAAATATTTGAAAGAGGTTGAAATGTTTGAAAGAGGCTGAAACAGTCGATAAAATATGAAAAATGTTTGAGAAAGTGTGAAAAAACTGATAAAAGTCAAAAGTTGCCACGCCTACTTTTCCAATTTCCCCTACTTTTGGTTCAGTAAATTATATTTATGATTGGCAGCTGCATATCAATTTTTTTAATCTCACACAAAATGGTGTAAATTTTCCCAGCAAAAATGTCATACAAAGACCGGAATGGTCTCATACTTTTACATATCCCTTTTATATAATTTGTCACGTTTTCCATAGTTTTACGCTTCACTGATGTGCTGTATTTTAGTTAAACTCTAATATTTACTCTTAATAAACACAAAACAACAATATTGCAATTTGGAGAAAAAGCTTATGCTAAAACTTCAAAGCTTAAAGCTACCATCGGGGGCAGTTTATTCGATATTTTAACACTTGGCGGCTTTTCCGAATACAAAAATTAAAAATTTTTTTTTTGTTTGCACCACATTTCTTTAACCTACAAGGACTATTGTCAAAGTGCGGCTCTTTAATTTCTGCATTTTGGGTATAATTTTTAACATTATCTTGTATCTTCTGATATTCCCAAAATGATCCAAACTTATTGTTGATTTTTATTACATAAAGCAAGAATAATGTCCAAATGATGAGTGTAGCAAAATATTTTACAACGTAATGTCGCGTTAATGTTTTAAACATTCCCATATGTTATAAAATAATTGAACTTTCTGCCGTAACTAATAACTTCTAACTTAAGTTGCTAAAAATTTACTACTAAAGCAATAAATTAAAAGTGTACAATTAAATATAAATTAATATCCAACTGCTCTCATGATACACAAATATCTTTTGTAATATTATATTAAAAAGCAAAAACCCATGAAGTAGCAGATATGTGGTAGTTGTTGCTTTAGTGCGAATTAATCAATTGGTAAATGTTTTGTTAACCCACCGTCACTTGGCTATTATTTGCACCCCACTGCATATGGTTGTTGAAAATCTATAGTGGAGCGACATGGCGGAATTAAAAATAGCAACGACCTTCAACATTTTCGTCTATTTCAACTTTATTCGACTTTTTCAATTTTTTCGGCTTTTGAACTTCTTCGAATTATTGAACATTTCGATTTGTTTAATCTGTTTTATACTCTCTTCTTCAAACTTTCATTCATTAATTTTTCAAATTTTTCACAGTACTTTAAAACTTATCAACTTTCATTTGATTTATTTAACGTTTTTCAACTTCTTTCAACTTTTTTGCCACTTTTAGAAACTTTTTTAAATGTTTTTCGCTTTATTCAACCTTTTCCAGTTTTTGTCGATTTTTTTCAACTTTTTTCCACTTCTCGAACTTTGTTCAACTTTTATTGACTGTTTAACCTCTTCCAACCTTATTCGAATTTTCAATTTTTTTCGTCTTATTCAATCTCTTTCAAGCTTTACTGACTTATTTAACTTATTTCAACTTCTTTCGACTTATTCGAACTTTGGAGCTTTTTTAAATGTTTTCATCTTATCAAAGTTATCATAATGACTTATTTGACCATTTTCAACATCTCTCAATTTTTAGATTTGTTCAAATTTTTTCAGCTTATTCAACTTTTTTCAACTTAATTCGACTGATTTAAAACTCTCTAAATCTTTTTGTGGTCTTTTTCACATTTTTTTAACTTATTCGACCATTTTAAATTCTTATTGAATTATTTAACTTTTTTTTCAACAAATTCAACTCTTCCACGTTATTCAACCCAATTATATCTCATTCAATCTTATTTAACAATCTTCAAATGTTTTCGATTCATTCAATCTTTTTCAACTTTAATTGACCTATTCAATATTTTTCGACTTTTTCAACCATATATAAGCCTTTTTATAAGTTATTTCGATTAACTTAACATTTTTCAATCAATTTCATCTTTTATCCGACTTAACAAAATTTTCAACTTATTCGACCTTTTTCCATTTTTTTTTTTATTCAATTTTTTTCAATTGCATTCAATTTTTATCAATTTACTTAGCAATTTTCAATTTGCTTCGACACACTCAACCTTTCTAAATTTTTATCCGCTTTCAACATTTTTCAAGATATTCAACTTTTATTGACTAATTTAACCTTTATAAATGTTATTCAACTTTTTTCTTCTTTTTCAAGATTTTTCGAATTATTCAACGTTTTCTCGACTTTTTCAAAATTTTTCGAATTATTCAACTGTTTTTGTTGACTATTTCAGTATAGAAGTAGTGTTACACATCGTTGTTGGAAAGCTTTTGCAATAGGTCTTATAATGAGATGGTAACTTACCGAAATTACAAAAATATATTCTGTAAAAATGTTTACTTTTTTCTATTTTGCATTTTGGCGCATTTCGAAGAGATTTCAAACCTTAGGAAAAACATAAATTTACCTACGTCATTACTATTTTTCAAAGTATCATTGAACAGGTTACCTAAAATTATGAAATTCTTCGACTTTATATTTTTCAAAAAATCATTCTTCAAGCTAAAAAGCTAAGAAGGCTAATAGCTGTAGTAGCTAAACTCTATTATTATTATTCCCATTTTCAATTCAGTAATTTTTGCTCAACTTCAAGTATTGATTAAAAATTAACTTGTGAAAGCACTCGTTAAATACAACGCAGTGGAATCATATTCCTATCATTTCAGCGCAACCAACGGCGGGTTAATTATTGACTTATCTCTGCGAAATGTTGGTTTCAAGCTTAAAACGCAGCAGTGGCTGTTGTTGCGTTTATTCTTTTTCGCAGCTTTTTTTTAAAGCTGACAACAATTTTTTGATTTTCAGTTGATCGTAATTGTGAAAATATTATATATCTTGACTTTGCTCAAGTGTATCAAATAAGTACATGTCTTTTATGCTCGTATCTGGTAATAGCTAGAGCTAGAGTTGTTTTCAATCAACATTTCTCTTCTGTGTTACGGCTTTATCGCGACTTTTTGTTATACTGCATATACCTGCTCCACATACATATATATTGGTCATATCGTTTTGAACAAGCAATGAAGCTGAATGGAAAAGTTATTATAAAATCTAAAAATATCAAAACTTTGCAAAAAGAATGAAATATTTGTTTGGAGCAACACATCAATTCCTTCTATTTACTTTTTAAAGATTATTTTATGTAAATGTGGCCCGCGGCTACGCCTGAGATGGTTCATCTGTAAGCTCTAGTTTTGGCATATTTTTCCAGCATTTCAGCCGGTAGTACACCAATGGTAGCTGCAGTGTTGTCTTCCAGGGCTGCAATTGTGACTGGCTTGTCCTTGTACACGAGAGAGCCTCACAAAAAATAGTCTAGTGAGGTCAAATCGCATGCTCTTGGCGGTCAATAGGCTGCTCCAAAACGTGAGATTAATTGCTCATCATACTCACCTCTCAATAGGTCCATGGTATCGCGTACCGTTTGGCATGTGACACCGTCTTGTTCAAGCCACATGTCAATCAAGTCCAATTCTTCCATTTTGGGCAAAAAAAAACGTCGGTAATCAACGCACGGTACCTTGCTCCATTGACTGTAACTTTGCGATTATTATTATTTTTGAAAAACTACGGTCCAATGATGCTGTCGGCCCACAAACCGTCTCTGGCTGAACTGACTCTGTACACTCTTCAGACGAAATTCAGCAATTCTGTTTTTTGACGTACCCATTGAGCCAAAAATGAGCTTCGTCACTGACGAAAATTTTTCGATAAAAAATTGGATCTACATCCAACTTTTCTAAGGGCCATTCATCAAACAAACGCCGTTATGGTTGGTCACCCGGCTTCAGTTCTTCCACCAGCTGTATTTTGTATGATTTCATACCGAGGTCCTTACGGAAGATCTTGCAGGTGGCCGTAAAATACAAGCCCAATTGTTGACAAGAATTGACATATCGCGATCTTCATTGACACTGGTCAATACAGCAGCAATATTCGCCTCGGTACACACTCTCCGCATACGGGTTGGTAAATTAATGTCCAATAAAGTCAATTTTGTGCGAAATTCGGTCACGACAGCTTGAATAGCCTGTTATGACGTTTATAAAATGGATTTTTCTATGTATGGTAAAATGGCAAACCTTATCAAGCATTTTTGGCGTTGACACTTCCAAAAAAATCACCCGATACATCATTTGAAAGGTTATTCTTTTGAAATAATTGTTAGTAAAAATCTGTCAAAAATTTTCCAACATTATGTAATATGGAGACAGATTTTAAAGTGTGGGGCGTTCTACTTACAGAATGAGTCATTGAGGAAGACTTATGGTGGAAAAATATACCTTTTCAGTTGCATACAACACATTGAAATTTCTTAATGTTCTTTGGCTGATTTGACCACAGTAATGATAAAGATATATTTTGTCTAGTGAGGTTTCTTACGCTTGTTTTTCAGAGTTTCACTTTTTGAATAAAAATCCAAGTGTTAAAACATACCTTTCAAACGATATAATAAAAATGACTAAGCGTCTACATTTCATTTGTTCAGTGCTATGGGTAAGAGCTCGTTGGGCGCAGGCATGACATAAAATTGCGTTTGGGATTTCTTAATATTTTTAGCGACAGCTCCATAATTTCATTGTAAATCGCTTTCCTTTTTAGCCATTTACTTTTTGTTTGGGGAGCTTATATCATGGATATCAAATAAAAGTTGATTTTATGAGCTATAATACTGGATTTTAAAACATTCTTCTTTGTTTTTTGGTACGTAGGGTTAATTACAAAATAAATTGAACTTGTTGCATATCAAATGAAAGGAAAAATAATTGCTGTGATGTTTAACGTTAGTTCACTGTATCATGTAGTGTTAAGCTTTCCGAAAATATGTCTGGGTATAATCGTCAAAATCCTGAACTGCCTTACTATTGACATGCAAATTAAGTGTGCCAAATGAGTATAAAAATCAAACAAAAGCCTTTTTGGCTCATCTCCAGTATTTATGTTAATACTCTATACCGAATCAATTACAATATCTATATGAATTCTTAATTATTCTGCTTATTCTAACAGTAACGAATTAGAACACGCTTCGCATATGATTACGTCTTCTCAATTGACATGCATACTTCCCATACTTTACACATGTGAAAACTGACACATAAATTGCAAGTGCACTTGGCTTACTTTTCGAGCATCGGTCACATTTCACTTCGTGCCGCTAAGCACATGCGGTTTAAGATCAACAGATATGACGTCAGTTGCCATATTGCGTTTATCAACGGGTTAACAAAAATAAACAAATTGTTTGCCACTTGAATTGTAACATGATTTGCAGTGCGCTACGCTTGTGAGGTAATGTCTATTAGTTATTAGACTTAAAAGGGATGGAGCATAGTGGCCGTGTATGCACACTACATCCTCTCTCTTAATGTAGGTCCTACATTAGTTGTAATATACTCGTTTTTACAATTTATTATTACTCTCTCCCATAGTTTATATAGGATTTTTACTTTCTGCCTATTCTTTATTATAAATCACTTTAGATATAATTTGTGAAACAACCAGCGTCATATCAAGACTTTGCGGGGCAGGAGGCTGTAAAGTAGAAAAGACCCCTTATAAGTAAACATATCAAAATTCTATAGTTATATTTAAAAAAAAACTAATAATATTTCTTATGCATATTGATGACCATAAAAAAGGTTCAGTCAGAACATAAAAATGTTTCTCAACAAATACTTTTCAAATGGCGAATAGGCAACCCCCAGCAGCTTCTCCTATTTCGTTTCCCATTGAATCACAAATTCACACATCTTGCTATGTTGGTAGACTTTATGCTCGGGGTACAATGCCCTAAACTAACTTCTAGCGCTACCTTATTACATATATTAATTCAACACTGGTGAAGGAGGCTTCAGCTCGGAGCTATAGCGCTCTCCAGCCCTACCTTAATCTAGCGTTGGAATACTCTTTAATGGGACAACCAATTTATTTTTAAACATACATAGGCATCTTTTTTATACCCTACATTCACTTTGTCATTATAGAATAGAAAAGTATAAATATTCTTGATCAGCGTCACCAGCTGAGACGTTGACAGTCTGTTCTTGGGATTGAAAATTGTTGAAATCGGTTTTTCATGAAACTTGTGGACTTGGTGCACAGGAGAATAAACTTAAAATTGGCTAAAATAAAAGTTTTAAAAAACTTATACAGGGGTGTGCCACCGTCTAAAGCATTAGTTTTTATAACAACATAGCTCGCAAGCCATATTGTGATGAAACTAGGTATACAGATGCAGATCATAACAGATCATCGTCCTAAGTTGTAAGACTTAATACGAACTATATCGCAAACTATACAAACTATTGTGATATTATTTGGTACATAGATGGCGATCACGAATATAATATATTGCATCAAAAGTAAGCGGAATTGAAAAAATGGGCGTGTCATATATGAACATTTTCATTTCTCTCTAACTTTTTTCAATATTTTTCATATTCTTTTGACCCACTGCAACTTTTTCGAATTTTTGACTTTCATGTAACTTTTGTGAACTTTTTTTGACTGCTCCAACATTTTTCAACTATTTTTATTATTTTATATATTTTTTCGGTTTTGTCAGTGATTTTCAATTATTTCAACTTCTTTCAACATTTTCGTTATTTTTTCGACTTTTCAGCCTTTTTCTGTTGAAAAAACAGTGGTTTTAAAATTTTCTAACCACTTTAATTTTTTCCAACATTTTTCATTATATTCAGACAATTCAACATTTTCCATACTTTTTGGACTTTTCAGCCTTTAATTTATCAGCCATTTTCAAATTTATCCACTTTCTTTTCCATATAATTCATACTTTTCAGAGTTATTCAAAATTTTTCAGATTTTCCAAACTTTTTCTTAGTCATAAGATCAACGTTTTTGGTACTTTGGGAATGAAACCAAATTTCCACGAATACAAAAAATGATGCGGTTAAGCATCAGACAAAAAGTTGGCGAATTTCAAAAAGAGAGCGTGGCATCTCCCATGCATAAGCTTCAAATCGCTACACAGAGAGAAAAACACCCTTTTGATAAAAGCTTTAGACTAACGCAAACTTTTACTGCTAACGCGGTGTAGGGTAATTAAAAGTTCTGTTTCTATGGAAGGTGCCACACCTTCTTATTTACTATAGTAGCAGAAGTAGTACTTACTTTCACTTATTCCCCAAGCTTAAGAAATATTAAAATGTCAAATTTTCTGTCAGAGCAAATGAAAATGGGTATTTCCGGATTATACAGAGCTTCATAACTGAAATTTTTATCATTAATTGAGTCGAAAATCTTTATTCATGCCTTCTCATAAATAAGATATTCACAAAATAAAAAAATTTTGATTACTTTCTTCTGGCATCGTCTGGTTTATGAAATCCATTTTACCAAGAACACCTCGCAAACGCTGCTGCAATTTGCCCTTAAATCGCAAACTATTCTTATTGCTTGCTGTATCCTCAAAAACTAAACGCTCACGATAGTGTTGCATTTGGGCAAAATCCGTTGTAAAATGATAGGATGGGCACATGCTTTTCGAAGAAGGCTTAGAATAAATATCAATGGTAATAATCTGAGAGGTGCGATAAAAACATTTGACATCAATTTTGATCGGCTTGTCTTGCAACATATTCATAAAACGTGATACTTCGGGTTCGTCTTGTGAAGTATAGGAGCCATTGCGATTTGAAAAATGTACATTAAGAAAACAATAACTAGCATAACCTTCGCTACATTTCGCAGTACGCTGCTGTGTTCCCAACGCCATTAAATCATACCAATTCGTTAGATTACCCAAAGGCATAAGGACCTCATCAATATTTTGTATAGCAACATAATCATGTCGATATAGATTGCGATAGAAACAATCATGGTAAGCTATTTCATCATAAAGAGCCTTTGCGGCATGACCACCTTTCAGTAGAAAGTTTTGTAAGCTTTTCACGTTGGGTATACCATCAGCAAATGTAAAAGGACGTACATCAACAAAGCCGCGCTGCTTATAATACTCGAGCACTCTTGTAACGTTGGGATGTAATTCTAGTTGATATAAGTAGAAGTAAATTTTGCTAGCACCCAATATAAATTGTAACTCCAACCATTCAATCAAATGCGCTGAAAAGTCCTTATGTGAGTGCTGCACTCCCTTGACACAAACTGCGAATTTATGCTTGGTATTGTTCTGATCTCCTGGTACTTCATAGTGTACACGCAAACTATTGTTAGCTGTCTTGCATTTGCTGGTAACCAATGATACGACTTTCGGTATACGTGGCACTTTGCTTTTGTTTCGTCTTGGTAGTGGACAATTTATTAAATGCGGAATAAGTGTAGTTTTCCACAGTTGCTCAGACCACAACGTAATAAATTTGGATACTGGGACAAAGCTGGGTTTCGGTGAATCATCATACCATAGTTGGCAATAGTATTTTTGCAGGATCTTCTTTTTATTTTTAACCTTTATATTTATCATGCCCAGCAGCCGTACTACAGGCGGCGTATGCAGTGACGAACGTGCATCATAATATGCACTATATAGTTGTATGATAGTTATTCCTTCTACAAATGTCTGCCAGTAGGTGTTGTGATATTTCAACTTAGTTATCGAAGGAAATTCGGCACATTCCTTTGAAATTTGCAGCGATTGATTTTTATGATTGTACCAAAAACCAAATGGTATTGAAGGATGTTCTGATTCAATTGTAATAATGTTTTCAATATTCAATTTAGAATCTGAAATAGAACAAGTTAAATGAAAATATGTTTACTTAATAATCTTAAAAGACTTAAAGAGGAAATTGATATTATAAAGTACTAAGTTCATCACGATAAGCAAAAGTTTCTCGAAGTTACATATACATAACTTGTGATGACTTGCGAAATTAGTGCTTCACCGAGAACCGATAAATATCATTATCGATCTCAGTCCCGATAACCAAACGATATCAAAAAAAAATATTTCTCGTACGACCGAGGCCGAAAACGAGGCCAGGCCCTTGGCCGATTTCTCGTTCTCAGCGATAATGTAATTTTATCGTACGATTGGTACTAAAATATCGCCGAGAACGAAATTCAGCCTGAACTTACATAATACAAAAACTTTTAAAACGCAATATCTTGGCACCTATGGTAGCAGGCGATTTGCAATTCAGCTCTAGGATTTATATTGTATATGCTTAGTACCTCACGAAATCTGAACACGATTAGACAAACGGGCGTGGCACGTTTATAAAACAAAATTACTTAAAACGCCATATCTTGGAAACCTGATAGGTAAATGAAAATTATTTGTGCTAAGGAGCTCGCTAATTGTAAACAGGGCTGCTAATGGGTCATAGCTCATGCCATTCAACAAAATCCCTTACGTTGCTATTCTTGGAACTTATGTCAAGTTGTGAAATTCCGTACATGGACCTAATTGTCTGCAGTAAAAACTGCTTAAAATGTAGACTGGGTTGTACAACGGACAGTGAGCGAGAAACTGCTGGTTCATCTAGTTTTATATACATAAAAATGTGAGCAAGAGTAACCGAGAATTATCGGCGATAACGAGACGAGAACGAGACGATAACGATACAGGTTAAAAATTTCTCGCACAAGGCGATAAGCTTGGCGCTACTACGAGGACGATACGATAATTTTTGAATTATCGTATCGTATACTGGCCTTGAGAGCTACTGAGGAGTAAAAAATTAACACTGTCTTTCAAACTTGCCCTACTCTCTTGTCGTTACTCTCTCTTCTCACTACCGCCAAAAAGTTTGTCTGTGGCGTGAGCATGTGATACGAGAAATGGCGTGCGTGAAATCACGTTAAGGAGTATCCTGTGCAAGCTTTACATTTTTCTTTTTTGAAAAAGTTCAAACTCAGATCTTAAGAAATTCTATAAGAAAGAAAAGTCGGCTCGGCAGCTTCTCCTTTCGAACAAAATTCAGTTCAGCAAATCAGTAAAGCATTTGGTTCATCTTTCTGAAGCCACTTTTTAAAGGCAGTTTTTGTGTAAAGCTTAAGTTATGGGGAATAGATCGAAATCCCAAGCGTGGCTGAAACGTTTCGCATGTTGCACTACTCTCATCATATGGCACAACGTCGATGTTTTCGTCGGTGACCGTAATGGCCAGACGGCCTTGTTTGAAATGTAGATATATAATGGAAAAAAAATTTGATATAATTTAAAGTGAGAAAGATTTTGAGAAAGCACAGTATTGTATTTTCTGTTTCTAGGAGCAATACATTTATTTAATAGAGTTTCTTTCTTACATATTCTCCATAGCTACATCATTTAAATGCTTTAATTTGGACAAGGGAATCCAAAAATTAAATACTGTTGGGCTCCTTCTTTGAAACTCTTAAAAAAAATCTAACAAAGTATGAGCAAAATCTAAAATAAGCTGGCATTTATTTGCAATGGTTCAGACCTAAAAAGTTCACCAGCTTCTTAGCTACCTCATGAACTTAAGTGTAATAGCGAAAACCGCACAAAAAATTACAAACAACAGTCTTCGGCATCTTCTGATGTGTCAAAGTAGTTCGTGTTGATATTTCACTAAGCGTGTAAAATTTCGAAAACAATGAAAGCAATTGCTTGAAGAATGATAACAGCCAGGCCACAGCAGCATGACGCTTAACTTCAACTAACACTTTTGCCACTAATGCCTTGCACTTGAAAGATAAACCTTTGTTTAAGATAAACGTAGTTTAGCTCAACCTAAATAACTCTTGGAAAACTATACATATAATAGATAAATGCGATAGGAACATAGCTTTAAGACTCGCCCAAGCAGTTTTTTTTCTTACCATTATTATAGTCAAGAGACTCTAGCTCATCGTACTCCGATTCATCTTCTTCCACCTTCTGCTCATAGCTTAACTTATATACGAATATAATTGTCCATAGGATAATAAGGATTAATAACTTAGCACCATTATGCCGTATCAAAGTTACTATCGATACCATGATGTTTTATTACTATAGAAAAACTGATCGCAGCCATTCACTAGTATCTTATTTAAGGTATAAATTATGATGTATATGATAACGCAATAAAAACTACAACAAAGTTATTAGTTCCACTTAACGGTTAAAAATATAATTAAGTTAATTGCTTGAAACGAACAGAGGCGTAAAAGCTTTGATGCGACTTTATTTAATATATATTTTGCTATAATTGAGTAAAGTCATCAATATTTGGATACGTGGATTTATTGACGTAATAATATTTTGATAAATTGATTTACTGACATTTTGAAATATTGATATGGTTTACAAATATATCAAATGTACCTGAGTTGATTTCTTCAAGCTGAGGCATAATATTCTTTTTGCTCGTTGTTTCTTTTATGTACGGTCAGCTAACTTATAGATACATAATGTTGGCTTTATGTAACAACAACGTTCATCTACCTCTATTGAATAAACCTCACGAGTAAGTTGTGATAGTAATCCCGCCCGCAGTCATTCTTTTGCAACAAGCAAGCTTGAAACAATAGTGCTATGCCAAATGAAAGAGCGAGAAGTCAATAAACGAATTCTATAAATTTTTGGACTGTACGAGAATGTTGGAAGGTTTTGTATAAGTGAGCATTGGCTGATGTGAAAGCATGTCTATTTATACTGGAATTCACCTGAAATATCGATTTGTGTTTGCCAACATTATATTTGTAGCACAAATAGTGTTTGAGTTATTGTGAAATCAATAATTTTATAAAAGACTGATGCCCAGTTTCACCAAAATCAATTAAAATCACTTTTAACTAACAGGCTTTTAGAATTTATAAGTCTGTTAAAATTATTTCTATTTCACCAACATCAGATGTTATACTCTTAGCTAACAGCCTGTTAGCCGAATGAATGAAACAGAAATGCCTAACACATATCTCTGATTGTATGCGAAAGAGTGAAACTAAAATATTTTTTGTTGATTGACATATGGCAAATAAATTAATATGTCATTCAAAATATAAACAAAATGACTTGTTAGTTTATCAGGTTGTTTAACAGGCTGTTTGCGCTAGAAGTGTTTGGTGAAACAAAAATAGGTTTTTTTAAGTTTTAAAAGCCTGGTAAATTTTAAAATTGATTGGTGAAACCGGGCATGAGTTTTAAATGAAACCGTTAAATTATTTAATTGTGAAAATACAATATATTGAAATCATAAGAAGTGAAAATTGAATTCCTTAACAATGTGACAATTAACTTTCTTACTGTCTCGAGACCATAAATCTTCCTCGCTGAATGGTACATTGTAGGGTATAAAACATAGAGGAGCACTCCTTAGGAAGTGTGAGCTACTTACAACAAAGGCAACAACAACAACAACAACAACAACAATTGCAACAACAGAAAAAACTCCACCATAAACTCGATTTCAATAGCGAAAAGAAATATTCTGCACAAAACCGAGGGTAAATTCCAAGAATCAAGCAACAACAACCTGAATGTAGAAATAAAAGTTCACTGATCAAACAAAACGAGAGAAGTTGTTCTCAATGTGCGCCTTGTATTTTTTGTTTATTTCTCTTATTGATAATTCGATTATTGATATTAGTCCTTCAGTGCACACAAATTTACTTTTTACCATTTAATACTAATTATTTACTTAAATGAATTAAATAAGCTACGCTTACAATGAAGCAAAAAGATTCCAACTCTCTCTCAACTTTAATTTTGGGCTGCCCTCCTTATGAAACCCATATTCCTGAGCGCATCGAACGAACGCTGCAGTAATTCGTCCTTGTAGCGCCAAATATTCGTATCTGTGACTGTTTGGTTCAAAACTGGACGTTCACGATAGTGTTGCAATTGGGCAACATCCACTCCAAAAGTTGTCGCTGAACAAACTTTAAGCCGAAAAAGCGAAAAATGATTATGCAATGTTACAACGTAAGCGGTGTCATGAAAACATTTCGTATTAACACCTGCTATCTTATGCGTCTTGTTGCGTTCAACATGTTGAAGCATATGCATAAAGCGTGGTATATTGCTAGCAAATGGTGTAGCATTACTGGGATTGGAAAAATATACATTACGAAAGCAGTAACTTGCATAACCGTTTTGACATCCTTTTGACCGCTTTTTTACACCGATTTCCATCAACTCAGACCAATGCGTTCGATTACCCAACGGCATAATAACCTCATCGATATCTTGTACAGCAATAAAATCATAACGATAGAGATTACGATAGAGGCAGTCATTATAGGGTATCACCTCATTCAAAACCTTTATTGGTCTATCTTTTGTCAGCAAAAAACTTTGGAAATTCGTTAAGCCAGGATAGTCTCTATCCGCAATTGTAATTGGACGTACATCAATTAAGCCTCGCTGCTTATAATACCCAAGTACTTTGGTGACATTGGGATGTAATCCCAGTTGATAGAAGTAAATTTTGCTAGCACCCAATATGAATTGTAGTTCGATCCACTCAACGAGACGTGCTGAAATATCTCTATCCGGGTAGTTTAGACCCTTGATACAAACAGCAAATCTATGCCTGGTACTGTTCTGATATTCTGGTACTTCATAGTGTACACGCAAACTATTGGTAGCTGTCTCACATTTGCTGTTAACCAATGATACGACTTTTGGTATGTGTGATACATTTTGTACCATTGGTGATGGACAGCTTATTAAATATGGCAAAAAATGATGTCTTGGTAGACCCCACTTTCTAATCCAAATCATAGCAAATTTAGATACTTTGACATAGTTAGGTTGCGGTGTATCTTCATACCATAACTGGCAATAGATCGTTTGATTCTTGAAAATTGTTGCATTGCTCATAGTCAACAATCTTACTATGGGTCCGTTCGACAATATGGGTCGTGTATCATAGTAAGCGTTGTAAAGTTGAATGCTGATGTTTTGTTTAACGAATGTCTGCCAGTAGGTATTGTGAAATTTCAATTTTAATACATGGGGAAATTGGGCACATTTCATTGACTTATTTTTACGCCCATGCCGATTCTTTTTATGATCATACCAATAACGAACTGGTACTGAAGGATGCTCCAGTTCAATTGCAGCAATGTGTTCATCTAAGCTTGAACCTGGAATAGAAAATTAAAAATTATTGTTAATATATTCACTTAAGATGTCCAAGAATTTATGGAGAAGTCCATAATCATTACAATCTCTTAGGTTTCCGCTACTTCAACGATCAATAAGTTAGGCCTTGCTTTAAGTCTATATTTCTTGCTTTCGCCTTGCACTCTCTATTGAAGAGCTTACAGATGACTGGTTGCTACTAGTGAAGCCTTTCGGACTACAACCTGTACGAGATGTAATACAAAATCATCAGTGCTACCAAATAAAAACTTTGGTGGATATCATGATTACACGAAAATATTGGAGGGTTTTGAAGAAACCAGAATTGGTTGCTTTGTATGAAAGTTATTTCACACTGGAGGTCAATTGATTTTTTGAGTATCCGAAAAGAAAAGCAGGCAATCATATTTGTGAGCTTTGAAGTATTTTCAACTGTATCACCGTATAGCTCAAAGCAGTTAATGATACCAACAGGCTGGCAAAAAAACATTCAGTTCGTGTAAGAAAAAAGGCGTTATCTGTTGGTGTTAGTTCTGCTGCAACTTAAGCTATTTGGCTTGGCAAGTTCAGAAACAATCTAATTTTCTACACTTCAGCATTATGCACGTCAGTGGAACAACTTGATTAAGAATTATTGAAGCCAATATTACTTTGACGTCGTAATATTTAGGCTTTTTTCGAATGCCACTTCAAGAATCAAGAGGAATTGTACATAAATGTGACTGGTATATGAAGAAATGAGACTTGTTATTGCAAAAATCTTGTGATTTGCTTATTGCTTACCATTACTATGGCCAAAAAATTCTTGTTCAACGATCCTTCGTTCCTCTTCGGTGTTCAAAATATAAAATAAAAATAAAAATATGGTCCAAACGTTAAGAGCTATTAAAAACTTTACACCATTGCGTTGCGCAAAAGTCTTTATTGGAGGTATCATTTTTTAAAACTGAATACAAATAATTTATAATAACTAACCATAAGGTTATTAGCTCTACTAGATGGTTTAATTGATTTTCTGCAAATTTCATAGTTAGTGCTAATGCAAGTGCAAATGATGAATGAATCGATTCAAATTCACAGCTTCTTTCCACATGGCTTCTTCTTAAGAACTATTAAATTCATCTAGGCGATTTCAAAAAAATAAATGTAAAATTGTTCGGAATTAGTTTTTTGGTCTTATTAAAAAATCTCCTACAAAGTTATTAATATGTTTGGATTACTAATTCCCAAATGTTCTTAGGAAATGAAATTAGCTACTCTTCATGGAAAACATTTTGTTGTCAGTCGTTTTTGTTGTGATATGATAAAAACTAACGTTAGCGTTAAAAAGTCAAATCAATAACAACGCTATAGCAATTCCGATTTCTGATACTTCCAACAACAAAACACTAATGCAATACACGGTGCTGCCATCTTTGAATCGCATACAAACTTGACGTATTATTTGCAATAAAACGTTTGTGCAAAAACTATAGTCACTTTAAAACTGTAAATTATCACAGTGTGCTAACATTTCATTAAAGTTATTATACGGTGAATGTTTTCTGCGGATGGCTTTTTAAAGTGGTTTTTGGTCATTTATTTGAAAACCAAGCCTTATTCGGTAATAGAAAAAAAAACTCATTTTGTAGAAAGCTGCTGAGGAGGAAATATCAAATTGATCTATGCTTAAAAATTTTTATATTTAAAAGGATTTGGCGAAATAACGACGTTATGAAATTTTTTATTAAAACATACATCTTATCTGTGGTTATACGACAGAGCAATTTTTCTTGCTGCAATTCACTTGGTTCATGTGCAATGTGACGGTTTGCTTCAAGATCCAAATCAGTCAATTCCGCCCACGCTCTCTAGACAAAATGCGTCCAATTTAAACCATTCCAAATATTTTTGCAAAATTTTGTTGCAATGACTAAAATTAGTTCGTTAGCATAGCGATTTGCAAAGTTTGGGATACGACACACCTTCTTGTTAAAATCCACTCACTTCTTGTTCAGGACCGAGTCATATTTTTGTGAAACTTAGTAATATTACCTCAAAAACTTTTTCACCATAGTGTTTTAAGACTTGGCGTATCTTTAGGCATTTTTGTTACTAAGTCGTAACGAAAGAGTTATTTCCCTAAAGAGTTAGTGGTCAATTAGCTTATCATCATCTCTAATTTAAATGCTATTTGATCAATGTGCTTAGTGTACATTTAATGCCAAAACAATGTGGTCGATACAAAAGAGCAGACTACTAGGCTTAAGGATCTATTACCAGTCGTCTCTCTAATCATACGGGGAGCGTTTAATAATTTGAGTATTGAAACAAATTCGCCGCTTGAGCTCAGAAAAAAGTGGGGCTTCAACCGCACATATTTCACTGAATACGTTTGTATATGCAGCGGATATTTGGATATCAATTACCTGGTCTTATTTCACCATTTTCAATAAATTGCAAAGACAATCCTGTTTTTTATATAATGAGAATCTCAAGATTAATATTGAAAACTTGTCTGGAAACAATACTCCACTGAATTTTTTTAACGTTTTTAACATCCATCGTTTGCCCCTCTGTACTAAGCCGCTTAAAAGTCTAAACTCCACAAGATTTTCGGACACATTCTTATCTTATCATTATATCTTTATAGCTCTTATTATTATGTGTTTACAATTTAATCAAAATATTCATGATATGAAATAAATAAAAGGAAACTTAGAGCCAATTTCACGTCAAAGAGAAAGTCGGCCCGGCACAAACGTGATATTTTATATGATGTTTACCTGAATAAAAACCAATTGTTTTGGAAATTTGTTTTATTTACCTTAATTTCTTAAGCACTGCTGAAACTTCGAGTATTTTTATATTCCCAATGACGCAAAATCTCCTTAGGAATGTCGCCTAAGTGATTATCCGATGATATCGGACTTTGAGTCTAAACAAACTTATTTTCTACAATTAAATACTAATAACTTATTTAAATAAATTATTTATGCTACGCTTGCAACTAAGCAAAAAGATTCCAACTGCCTCAAATATAGTAACTATCATTTTGGACTGCCTTCTGTATGAATCCAATATTACTGAGCGCATCCAACGAACGCTGCATCAATGCGCCCTTGTAACGCCAAATATTCGTATCTGTGACTGTTTGGTTCAAAACTGGACGTTCACGATAGTGTTGCAATTGGGCAACATCCACATCAAAAGTTTTCGCTGGACAACCTTTAAGCCATGAACGCGAAAAATGATTATGCAACGTAACAACGTGAGCGGTGCTATGAAAACATTTCGTATTAATACCTGCTCTCATGTGCGTCTTGTTGCGTTCAACATGTTGCAGCATATGCATAAAGCTTGGTATGCCATATGACGTATATTTACTAGGCCTGGAAAAATATACGTTACGAAAGCAGTAACTTGCATAACCGTTGTGACATTTGGCCGTTGGCTGCATTTGAGTACCCATTTCCATCAACTCAGACCAATGCGTTCGATTACCCAACGGCATAATGACCTCATCGATATCTTGTACAGCAATAAAGTCATAACGATAGAGATTACGATAGAAGCAGTCATTATAGGGTATCAGCTCATTCAGACGCTTTTTAGCACGTTGTGCACCCAACAAATAATGTTGCAAATTGGCCAAACTGGGTTCCCCACCCGCAAGCGTAATTGGACGCACATCAACTAAACCTCGCTGCTCATAATAATTAAGTACTTTGATGACATTGGGATGCAGTTCTAGCTGATAAAAGTAAATTTTACTGGCACCCAATATCAGTTGTAGCTCGATCCATTCAACCAGACGTGCTGAAATATCATAATACGGAAAATCAATACCCTTGATACAAATTGCAAATTTCTTCTTTGTGCTGTTGGCATACTCGTATTTTGGAACTTCATAATGCACACGCAAACTATTGGTAGCTGTGTCACATTTGTTGGTAACCAATGATACAACTTTTGGTATGCGAGGTCTAGCACTTGCTTGCTGCGGTAGTGGACAACTTATTAAATGTGGAAAAAGCTGTGCTTTTGGTCTTCCCCAGCGTAAATTCCAAATCGAACGAATATCTGTCGCTAGCATTATTTTCGGTTCCAGTGAGTTGTCGTACCAAAGTTGGCAATAAATTTTTTGATTTTTGAACACCGTCTCATTGCTCATGACCAAGAGGCGTACTACGGGTCCCTTTGATAGTGCAGATCGCTTATCATAATAAGCGTTATAAAGTTGAATGGTTATGTTCTCTTTAACGAATGTCTGCCAGTATTTGTTGTGATAATTCAATTTAAGTATTGAGGGAAACTGTGCACAGTTCTTTGATTTTTGCATTCGCTTTCCTTGATGTTTTTGCCAATAGCGAAATGCTATTGAAGGATGTTCTGCTTCAATGGCAGCAATTATTTCTTCCTTATTGGGCGCTAAATTGAACGTTATATTCATTATAAATTATATAAATCATATGGGTGTAGCTTTACTTGCCAGTGCTATTGTCAAATAGCAGCAACTCATTGATCTCCAATATGGAGCTGGGAATTTCCAAGATCTTACGACTTTTCAAAAAGTCAGTAATTTTCGGCTTGCGCTGTATTTCATTGTTGCGATCAAAATATGTATTATCCGTATTGTAGACTTTTAATATGAACAATAATACAATTGTCCATACCACCAAAACGATCACAAATTTCAATCCATTATGTCGTGCAAATCTTTTTACTGCAGGTATCATTTTTTAGCACTAGAATAAAAAAATAAGACATTATCGATAAATATTTTCACATTTAGGACAAAGGACATTGATAAATAGAAATTCAAGCTATATGTTTATTAGTTCTTGTTTAAGCGTATCAAAATATTTATGCTTTGATACTAAAATTTTACTTGCGAATTATATCACAAAAATGGTGAAGAGGAAAAATAAAAACAAATTTCGTACTAGAGGGGGGAGGGGGTCATATCGTATAAGTATTGCGTAGGTTATGACGAGCACACATATTTTCTCCATATATATAGTAGCCTGCTGACCACTACTCCCTCATCGGAATCTCGGTTTATTTTATTGAGTTTCGTTTTGAAATTCAATTTACTCTCACGCTCACCATATGGCTTGAATTTTCAGTACGCTTGCCACTCCCTTATGAATTCACCTTGAATAATTACACTATGGAAAAAACAAAATCAGAACGCACGCACACAAACACATTTACTTGCCATTTAACGGTTTGATATGTTTGCATGCTTGATTATATTTGCACAATTAATTTATTTTGCCATTTTTGAAACTTTAATAAGTTGATATTTTAATAAGCATATTATAAGTAAGGAATAAAACTAAACAAATTTGATCAAAATCAATCCATTAGTTCATCTATCATCGATGGACATGTCTCTATCATTTTATTTAAATAGCTAATTAATGTATTATATACTCCTATTCAGTAAAGAACACAGTACTGCCAAAAGGTACAGTCGCATCAAAACGTCTTATAGTACAAGTGATACACTCAATAGTCCATAATTCAGCATATCCACAAAATGCACAATATATCATAGCACAGCATTGTTCAGTAGCGTACATATATGATCACACGCTACCTTGCATAAAGCCACACAGCTGATAAACAACGAAAGCACCGTTATAAGCATTGCATAGAAATCTGTATTTACACATGTGATAAGCAGTGAATCCTGTCAAATAAAGTCTGTGCGATGTAAGAAGATTTTGATATCACACAGGAAGCGCCTTATAACTTCAATAATCAAGACATAAAAGTTTTCCGCACAAATATACATAATATGTATGTATGTATCAGCGCTTTTTTACACGAGATTAAATCAAGCAATAAGGAAATTAGTCCGATTGAATTCTAGCGAATAAAATGAAGCCAACGTACTGGGTGCACAGCTCTAGCTTAATTGTCTTAAAAAACGATCCTTTGGCAAATAGGCTTGACGAATGTACAACTTGTTGTCGAACTCAAGTGGTATACACTCGCATAAATCTCAATGTGAGCTTAAATTGTGCTACGACATCCACAAGAAATAAGTTAAATCGATTAGAATATATGGGAACTTACCAGAAAAATAGAATTTAGTACTCGCACTTGAGTTTACCACCGGATAGACCTATAGAATCCTTTGCCATTAGATAGCAGTATAACTATTAACAGGTTCTATAGTATTAGGTTTCATTGGAGAGTATAGTGAATGTATCAAGCCTATTTTCCATGTTTCGCGGGATCAATTAGAAAATATCACATGGCGCTAGAAAAATCCAAACGATGAGATTTTGATTTTTATGTTGGTGCGATGTTGCCTATCGGTGCATTGAACGTTCCTTCATTGACTCCTGTAGATAATATATATAATATTTGTGGGTTTTTTTTTTGTTTTTCACTTGAAAGACGTAATTTTTAAGCTCAAATTAACTGGGAGCTATTGTGAAAAACTCCGTTCAGTTCGAGCCCAGACAATTTCAAAATTAAAAGTCAACGTACGCTGGAAATATTCGCTCAACTGAAGACTTTAGCCGCAGGTTGATACAAAATATTGATACAGCTTCAGATCTGTGCATTTGAGACTACACTTTCACTGTATGCTGCGATCAAGGAAGCAAAAACTTTAAGCATATTTTCATAAAAATTCACTGTTTGACACTTTGCGGAAGTCATTTTCACCAACGAACACATAACTACTAAGTTTATGAGTTAAAACAAATTATTGATACTCAAAGGCCTTTGAAGTGTTTTCCCAGACATTTGAATAAATAATGACACCACAATTTCAACTAAAACACTTAGCGCAACTGAAAGCTTACTCGCTCAAGCGATATTTTAATTAATTATTGAACTCTAAAAAGCTTATCTAAATAGTTCTACTAATGATAACTATGCTCTTATCAACATCTGATTGACAAATTTTTACTAGTGATAACTATGCTCTATGATCATTATAATTTTCTTGTTGTTGGACGTAACACATTTCGATTGATTTATATCTACTATTTCACAGTGCTATGTAATTTTGATAAACCCGTAAAATTTAATTAAATTTAAGTTGATGTAAAATATTTTTACGAAGCGTAGTTTCGAATTTAATTAAAAACTTTTTTGTTGTTTGACCAATAGTCATATGAAATTGATTTCTGTTTGGGCTGAGTGGTCAGTGTTGGTTAATTTAATATCCCTCTAAGTAACCGACGTTTGGTGGGTTATTTATTTTAAAAACAATATGAGATAATAACATTTTTTTATACAGCCTTGGCTGTTTTTTTTATACCCTACACAGAGGGTATATTCACTTTGTCATTCCGTTTGTAACGTATAGAAGGGTACATGGCAGGTATAGAAAAGGATATATATTCTTGACTACCGTCACTACATGAGTCGATATAGCTATGTCCGTCTGTTTGTCTGTCTGTTGAAATCACGTCTACGAGAAAACCAAGAAAGTTAATTCAATGAAATGTGGCTCACAGATCACACCTTCTTACAAACTGCTGGCATATTAAAATACTCTATGTACATAAGACCAGGACTATTTCGAAAATAGTTTCAGAAACTTTGATGTGGTGCACATGTTGGCAAAATTAGGATTGCGCTAAGTTTTAAGTTTTTAAAGTCTCTTAAAGGCGCGTGGCACAGCCCAAAATTTAAGCTTTTATAACGCCATAACTATTTAGTAAACCGTGCAAAATATTGTGATGAAACACGGATACAGATCATATATCTTGAATTGTGCTTAAAGTGAGTGGAATTAGAAAAGTAAGCGTGACACTTATCACCAATTGAAAATTTTGATTCTGTATAATTCAAAATTGGCACATACGATTTTCACAAAAAAATCAGAGATTATGCCACTAAAAGCAGTTAAAATACAAGCTACGTCAGCATACTGGAAAAACTCGCTCATAATATTTAAAGACGTGGTCGTGCGGTTAATTTTTGTACAAGTATTGGACTATCGGCGAAGGATTTTTTTTCAAAACATTGAAGTTTCTTCAAGGAATTGAACTTTCGCTAAGGCTTTGGGTATTTGCAAAGTAGCTTACATTTGTGCAAGCATTTAATTTCTTCGATGCATAGAAGTTTCGGCGAATCAGTGAATTTTCATCGAAACACTGAACAAAGTATGATATAATATTTTAAGTAGTAAAAAATTGTAAACAAAGTTGTTCAGATAAATATCGGATTAAATATTGAGATAATAATGAGAATAAGTCATTACAATTAAACATTCATTCAGCAAAGATCAATATTATTGCAAATTTTTACTAATTGATCAATGCTTTTTTTATTCAACAAACAAGAACAAATGGAACAATTTGACCTGGTAATTAGTAACATATGTTTCGGCTATTACTACGTACATTTATATATATTCATATATTTGTATACATAGTGTCATCTGACCAGTTTTTGGTTAATGTTGTACTTGGAATTGAACTACTGACCGTTTTCACTTCTTTCACTTAAGCTGTTGTCTGTTCACGTTTTAGAGCTTCTAGCTTTGTTCACGGTTTAGAGAAGTCAATTTTATAAATACAGTGTTCACGTTTTGAGGATGTTCATGTTTTTGGTGGTTAACGTTTTAAAACAAAAAGGTTTTGTGAAAAATATCATGCGATGAAAAATTCAATTAAATCCTCAAACTATCGTAATTTAAGGCAAATGTAGCAAGCAATGCATTTTAAAAACGGAAAAATTTAAGATAAAAGATATATGCGATTAAAAATGTCATAAGAAAAAAGTCACATGAAATAAAAATTTTGCTATGGTGCAACAATTTATAGCAATAGCATTTTTTTTTGGAACAAAAAGCTTTTGAGGATACATATCATGCAATGAAAAATACAACTAAAAAGTACCAAATTATCAAATTATATGCGTATGTTTCTAATCGTTGAAGCTATAGTTGCACGAAAATTGTTTATTCAAAAATGTATTTAGTGGCATATTTTATCTCACAGTTTACATGGAATTTGAGTGATTTGATTTTATTTTATAACAATGATGAAACTTTTTTTTTGATATACATACGGTTGGGCAAATCAAAAGTTATATACAATATTTCTGCACGATTAAATTTACACGATTTAAGATAACACGATTTAAGAGCTAAGTTTGTACATGGCCACTTTTATTGTTCAATTTTATTACGGTTCTAGTTGTGCGCAGCAGCCACTAGAAGTGTAAACTTTGGCTTTCACAGAAAAAACACATTTTTTTTAAGAACTCCTTTATGTTTTCGGGGGATACAACAAAATCCTTTAACTGTTTTTTTTTTCTTTTTGTAAATTTCCTCTACAGTCTACAACTTTTAGGCTCTAAAGCAACATCGCTTATTGGCACTCTACAAATTTTTGTGAGAATTATTTTTGAAATTTCAATATTTAATGTTTTCAAATGACAAAAATAAATACACTACATATGTATATGTATTAAAATTTTAATAATTTTTTTTAATCTCGATGTGAAAGTCGTAAGTTGCACTACACTTTTATTTTTTAATAATTTTCGTGATCCGCTTCCTACGCGAAGTAGAAAAATCTACGCTCTGCGGAAATTTCATTAATTTTACCTATGTCACACCGAATATTTCTTATCTTTTAGTTAAGTTATTGGCAACAATTTGTATAAGTTAATCAACAAAGCTTATTATTATACAGGAGATATACATCCATCAATCCATAAATAACTGCACACAATTTTGACTTTTTTGCACTGGTATTTTTAATTTTTATTAGTGTTTATCTAAAGCTACATTTTTAAATATATTTAAACTTCAAAAACTTTATGATTTTTTTTTAATGATGGTGCGCACGGTATTTACATTAAAATTATATTTGTTCCTGTGTATTAGTTACGTCAACAGATCGTATGAGTAATCATCAAAAATTTAAGGAAAAAAATTATTAATTATTGCCGAGAATTTCGATTTGAAAGCGTTTACATTCTTAGGATTGATTGAAGAATAACATATGCATAGATAAGAAAATAAAAATAAAAACTGGCTAAGAAGCTATCTTGAAAATATGTCTTTTTAAAGAAATTTGTGTTTTTTTAGAACGAAAGTAAAAATTATGCAGTTTTATTATTCAATTCCATTTCTAAAAAAAACTCAGCCATATTTTAAAATACTCATAGGTTTTATACCCTACACAGAGGGTATATTCACTTTGTCATTCCGTTTGTAACGTATAGAAGGGTACATGGCAGGTATAGAAAAGTATATAACATATTCTTGATTACCGTCACTACATGAGTCGATATAGCTATGACCGCCTGTCTGTCTTTTTGTTGAAATCACGTATATGGGAAATCCAAGCAAGCTAATTCTATGAAATGTGGCTCACACGTCACACCTTCTTACAAACTGCTGGCATAATAAAATCGTCGAAATCGGTTAACGGACATGCTAACCGCGAATCTCTGTGTATATAACGCCAAGACTATTTCGAAAATAGTTTCAGAAACTTTGATGTGGTGCACATGTGGGTAAAATTAGGATTTGACTAAGTTTTAAGTTTTAGAAGTGTCTTAAAGGCGCGTGGCACAGCCCAAAATTTAAGCTTTTATAACGCCATAACTCGTTAACCGTGCAAGATATTGTGTTGAAATACGGATACAGATCATATATATCTTGAATTGTGCTTAAAGTGGGCGAAATTGATAAAGTTGGTGTGACACTTTTTAACAATTGAAAATTTTGATTTCGTATAACTCACAATTGGCACATACGATTTTCATGAAAATTTTAGGTAATTTATTTTCAATGTATTTTTAAAATTTACATAGAAAGTACTTTCAATGCAGTGTAGAGTATGTTAGTTTCGGCCTTGCCGAAGATAACACCTTTAAATGTTTTGAATATAATTGTTTTGAAATTTCAAAAAAGAGTTTAGTTATTTATGGAATGGTCGACATACATTCATTAGGTTAGAGTTCGCAAGCTACCAATGGTACTATCGTTACAATCGATGGTCTCGCACTATCGCGACTATCGATGGTTTTTGATTGACGATAATATTGAGTAACACAACTATTTCAGTATAATTGTCATTTATTCAGGACCGTGCGCAGAAATCATCCAAGGGGGGAGGGGGGTTTAAGTCGGATATTTCATGTCAGGTTATGAAGTTCGCAAAATAAGAATTTTTGACTATAAAGCACACACAAAAATACAGATATTGTTTAAAATAAAAGTTATATATACATGTATGCTTATGTGTGTATAGCATGTACATAGATAATATATATGTACTTTTAAAATCCATAAGACAAAAATAAATTATGTCCCCCGCTGCGCACTGGCCTACATTTATTCAAACGCGTTTGTTTTAATTTTACATAACAGTAAGGGAAAGTGGGCGGCCTTTAACCGTGGCTCGGTTGTTGTTGTTGTTGTAGTTGATGTTGTTGTTTACGTCTTTGTAGTTTTCCATAAATGTATAGTTTTAAAAAAAACTACATAAATTATTTTTTTTTACCTTCCGGTAAAAAGAGGTTAGTATAAAAGCAATTGGTACAAATGATATATAATTTTAAAGCAAAGAATTACACGTTAGTTGTACATTTTTTGGAAAAAATAACGGTTTTTATTAAAAAAAAATGTAAAAAATTTACAAAAATAGTCATATTTTAAAAACTGTACAATGAATTTTTAACATTTATGTGTCGATTTTATGCCACATTAATATTTCATGTGGTGCTATTTTTGGAAGTCTATTCAGAGGTTCACAACTTATACTTATTTTAATAAAAGCTATATCCGCAACTTACGATGACTATACCTCCGAAGCTAGATCCGTCCGACACTTTTTTTTTGTTAATTTATTTTTTATTCTTATAGCGCTACTTCCTCTTTCGCTAAAGTGCATAAACTTGTTCCACCATACTATCGATATTATCGATGGTTAGCGAACAAACTGTCGTCTGCTATTGATGGTTGCGACTATCGATAGCTTACAAACTCTACTGTTTGCTTACTGAAAGTTTCTACGAATTTCTAATAATTGTCACTGCATTGCGTTTGTTAACACCAAATATCCAGTATCGAAAGAAGCCGTGTGAGAATAAAGTGACAATTTGTTGCGAGAGAGCTAGCTAGTTTTCACTGGGTAAAATTTTATTAGCAAAAATTTTGCAACAAGAAAAATTTATAATTTTGACACTTGATAATATTTTTTCATGAGTAAAAAAGTAAAATTTTTTGAAAACCTTAAATATTTTGTCAGTTTGTACGAATTTTTACTGTATTGCGTTTGTTTACTTTTATGGAAACTTTTTTCTTCGAGAGCAAATACTTTCTTACTCTGTCAAATTTCGTTACTGGATATTTTTGTGGCCACAAGTAACAACAACTAAGCTCGATATTTGATGACAAGGCGAAACAACATGAGTTATGTACTCATAGTGTTTCGCCTTGTCGTCGAATATTGAATTTAGCCATTATTTCTTGTGGCTACAGAATTGTTGCTGGGAATGTAAACAAACACACCCAAGTATTATTTATTATTTCACCTGACATTGACAATCAATATCAAAGATAAATTAAAATTCCATTATCATAAAATCGAAATCAGTTCATTAAAATGTAGAAACAAACTTTTTTCTAAATATTTGACAGAAATGTAATCAGCTAAATAATTTAAAAAAAGGCTACAACATTGCCTTTGTACCAGGGATGTCGATTTTCTGAATTTTTCAGATTATGGGAGTTTTGGGGTCTAAAAATGTTATCTTGGGGTGATCCCAAAGCTTAGATCTCTTTAATTAAATTGAAATCTTTTGTCAAAAAAATGCAACACCTCTGTTATCAATTGATATGGTATTGTACAATGGAAACATCATGTTAAAGAAGTAAAACTTTTAAAAACTATACATTTATTAATACAAAAAACAATATGTACTTAAATTTGACTTGCATCTGCTTATCCCGGGATATTCGGGGGTGTAAAAGCTTGAAACTTTTATAGAATAATATCCAATTACTTATATTATGCGGTGCAACATAGTTGCTAATAATTTACATCACCTACATATATTATATAAAGGGTGTTTTTTTTAGAGGTTTGTTTTTCGAATAGAGATAAAACTGGCATTTTATGGTCAAATCTGGCAACTCTAATGTCATTTATGTTCAGTTTGGTTTGCCATTTCATCATAAACAGGTTGACAAAAGAACAACGCTTGCAAATCGTGCAAATTTATTTCGAAAATAATGGTTCAGTTCGCGAAGTTTACCGCAAGCTCCGTCCAGAGCAATTAATTCGGTTAGCCATGGATCGTTTTCGCACTACGTTTATTCTATGTGATAATACGCATCCGCAGAGACGTCGAACAGTGCGCACCGAAGAAACAATTGCCGCTGTAGAGCAAAATGTTGAAGAGGACCCGAATGAATCGATTCGCCACCGTGCACAGCAATTGGAGCTTTGTCCATCAACTTTATGGAAGATTTTGCGCAAAGATCTTGGCTTGCGACCTTACAAGATCCAGCTTGTGCAAGAATTAAAGCCGCGAGACCATGCAATGCGTCGTGATTTTGGTGTATGGGCCGAAAATGAGATTGATCTCGATGCTGATTTTCATCGCAAAATTTTGTTCAGTGATGAGGCTCATTTTTGGTTGAATGGCTACGTCAACAAGCAAAATTGCCGCATTTGGAGTGAAGAGAATCCACATGAGACCCTTGAGACGCCATTACATCCACAAAAACTGACTGTTTGGTGTGCTCTATGGGCTGGTGGAGTCATTGGGCCATACTTCTTCCGAAATAATGCTGGAGAGTCAGTTACCGTTAATGGAGACCGGTATAGAGCCATGATAACCGACTATTTTGTTCCCGAATTGGATGGCATGAATGTGGATGAGTTGTTGTTCCAACAAGACGGCGCTACATGCCACACCGCGCACGTCACAATCGATTTATTGAAGGAAACATTCGATGAGCGCATAATTTCGCGGAATGGACCTGTCAATTGGCCACCAAGATCGTGTGATTTGACACCATTGGATTATTTTCTTTGCGGATATGTGAAGTCGCTCGTCTACGCCAACAAACCAGAAACGTTAGGGGACTTGGAAGCCAACATTCGTGGCGTTATTGCCGACATACGGCCCCATATGCTCGAAAAAGTGGTTCAAAATTGGACCTGTAGAATTGGCTTTATTCGAGCCAGCCGCGGCGGCCACATGCCCGAAATCATATTTAAACATTAATGGCATAAAATTATCCTTCCAATAAAGCCAAATTGATGGACATTAAAACGATTTTCTTGTGTTTTATTTCAATTTGAAGCTCTATACCTCTAAAAAAACACCCTTTACATCACTTGTTAATTATATCAAAATCTCAAAATATGCTATAAAAGAAATCTAGTCAATCGAATCGAACATGTTCGATTTTTGCTATACGCAACGAGTCAAATTCGAACAACTCCATTAAGTCGACTCTACTCATGTTCAATTCGTTCGTAACTGTCCGTATCGTACGATTGTACCTCATCAGTTTCGACCTGCTCGTTTGTTTGAGTTTCTCGACCGCAATTGCCATTTCTTTTCTTCGAACAACTTGTACCCAGTTACAACCAGAAGCAAAACTGAGTTGAATCGAGTTAAACGAACTTGGATGCTGAATTTTGTGAAGAGCTTATGAGTTTCGAGTTTGATCGAACAAATCCAGCTCTTCGCACATCTTAACATGATACCGACAAAAAGAAGGGCTCGATATAACGTGGATAGTGAACGATACGATAATTTTCGAATATTTCAGAAAATTTCGAATTTTCGTAGTGGCGCCTCGTGTCTTACTCGTTCTCGTACGAAAAATTTTTCACTTGTATCTTTCTCGTCTCGTTATCGCCAATATTTCTCAGTTATTCTCGTTCACATTTTTATATATATAACACCAGCAGCAGCAGCGGCTTTCCTACGCACTGTCCGTTGTACAACCCCATTTATATTTTACGCAGTCCTTACTGCGGACAATTGAGTCCATGTACGAAATTTCACAACTTTGTATAGGTTCTAAGGATAGCAATGTAAGAGTTTGTTGACCCATTATCCAACCCTGTCCACTTTAAGCGAGTTGCTTGGCACAAACAATTTAGCTTTACGTATCAGGTTTCCAGGAAAGTTTTTAATGATGAGCTCTCCCTAAAAATTGTAGCTAAATAAATGAAGTATATAGATATTCATATGTACATCTTAGCTATGTGCAAATATAAAATAAAATCAACTTTTCAAACTGTTGAAAAAAATCAAATATGGGTTTGTAAAACTCAATAAAGATTTTCTTTGTTTCGAAACATCCATTTATAAACATAAATTTCTTTATTAATACGTATTTCTTCGTAAATAAATCGTACTTTTATGCATTTATCCAGCAACGATATTTCCAAAAAATCAACAAAAATCCATGAAATTACTTTTTTACGCAATAACTGCGCAGATAGTGCACAATATATTCATCTTAAGTCACTTGGACTAAGCTGCCTCTGTATTTATTTGTGTTTTTAAGAATCCCATTCTCTCAAGTGCATCCAAAGAACGATTTAGTAAAGCGTCTTTGAATTTCCGAATGCTAAGATCGAGTATCGTTGCTTTGCCAAAATTTTGATTACGATAGTGAAGCAATTTAGCAACAGCTTCATCAAAATAATATGCCTGACAGACGTTTAGCCATTTCCACGACAAGTGATTGTGCATCATCACAGTCCGATCGGTGCGATGGAAACACTTTGTATTATATCGATCAATATGTGGTCGTTGAATCTGGCGTTGTACATGCTGCAGCATATGCATGAATTGTGGTATATTTGCTGCATAGTTTGGAATCCAATTGCTAATATGCCAGTGCTTGAAGCAGTAGCTGGCATAACCATTAGGACAACGCCGCGTTTGCTGCTTTGATGCAATTGCCACTAGTTCAGACCAGTTTGTATAATTACCCGTTGGCATTAGGACCTCATCAATATCTTGCACTGATATATATTCATAGCGATAGAGATTACGATAGAAGCAATCATTGTAGACAATTTGCTCATTAAAAATCTTTTGGTCTTGTCCCCATTTTAACATGAAATGCTGTAGAAATCTCAAATCGGGACTACCATCAGCCAGCGTAGTTGAACGAAAATCAACTAATCCTCTTTGTGCATAAAAATTAAGAACTTTGGTTATATTGGGATGCAGGCTCAGCTGATAAAAGAAAATTTTGCTTGCGCCAAGCATCAGCTGTAATTCTATCCATTCCACTAGTCGAGCTGAAAAATCATGAAGAAAGCTCATGCCCTTAATACAAACTGCAAATTTTTGCTTGGCTTCAATCGGTACATCGTGGTGTATGCGCAAGGCATTGGTTGCATTATCACATTCATTGGCTACCAATGACACAACTTTTGGTGTTTGCAATGCCGTATCTTTTGGGTTGGCTATTGGACAGGCAAAAGATTTGGCGATGAATTTAGATCCTTTAGGTAAACCTGCATTATGCCAAATTTTGAAATTTGTTGCTTCGGAAATGCTAGGCTCTGTTTTTCCTTCATACCATAACTGGCAGAAAACGGGAAATGTAATCGAAGCTCTACTGCTCATAGTCAGCACGCGTACTACAGGTCCTGTCTGGAGTTCTTTTCGTGTATCATAATATGCATTGTATAGATGAATAGTGTGATTTTGTATCCCGAAGGTCTGCCAGTATTTATTATGATAGCGAAGATTGAGTATCGATGGAAATTCGGTACATTTCGGCTTATTTCGTGAGGGCTTTCTTGAGCTGCTGTACCAATAACGGATTGGTATGGAAGGTAACTCCGACTCAATAGCAGAGAGAAGTTGTTCATTAGCAGGCACTAAGTGGAATAAAAAGAAAAAAATGTACAGTCATGGAATATCTTAAACTCACAAGTTCTTAACAGAACATATTATCCAAAAATGGAAATCTCACTTCGTAATTATATCACAAGGAACATAACGAAGTGACTGGACTGTGTGTCACAAAGATCTGAGAAAAACCAAAAGACAAAGCACATGGTTTCTAAAATTCAACAATCAACAAGACGTATGACACGTAAGTCGTATAGCATGGTTATCATACAGGTGTGGAAGATTAAGAATGCAAGTGATATATAGCATCATTTCTATCACAATATTAAAACTCTCGGCAATATAGGCAGATAGGCATATGCATCATTGGAAGAGAGACACTAATGCGTGGCAAGAAGTATTATTGCTTCGGACTATTTACGCATTTCTAAATGAGAACTTAGATTGATGAAAAGTCAAAAGAAACGATTTATTGAAAAAATATTTTTACGCCAAAAGATAGAACAAACTTTGAACACGAGGCCGTTTGATGATTCCGTAAAAAATGGAATAAGGAATGACTTTTAAGGCAAAAAAAGTTTTATTTCTCAACATAGTCTCAGTTAAGTTTGATGCACTTCGTTCAACTTTCCTCCAATTTTTTTAAATCTCATCCGATATCTTCGTTTTCAGCAGGTCCTCAAAATCGGCCTCTGTTCCGGTGGTGGTGAATCTCATTCCGCCGAGCCATTTCTTTAGGTTTGGAAACAGAAAGTAGTTGCTGAGGGCCAAATCTAGAGAATATGCTGGATATGGAAGCAATTCGTATGGGAGCTGTGCATGTGCAACTGGAATAATTGCTATAATTTATACGTCATGAATACGCATGTAATTTATATGCCAAATATGCACGATGGTCTAAAAATGGGGTTACTTGAGGGTCGCTTTGCAGTTGTCCGATTGAACTAAGACATTCCATAGGTCGTTTTTATAAACTTATAAAATAGAAAACTGAAAAATGAGGGCCGCCTTAATGTATATCGACAACCTTGACAATGCTAGGTTTTCATATTAGCTGTGGTTCGTTATACATTCATTGCTGCATGCTGAAACTTTTGCCGTTTTTGGTTTTGCAGACATTTCGTTTTGATGTTTTACATGTAGTGTACAGTACGCACTGTACTGTAATGTACTGTACTGTAAGCTAATTAAAATGTTTGATAAACACGTTATTTCTCTCTTCTAAAATATGAGCAAAATGAGTATGAAGTATGAGAACAAAATGTATTCAGCTACTTACCACTGCCTTTATCCGTTAGCAGCTCACTAATTTCGGTTATGTTCCGTTCGGGATCACTAAGAATGTGGTGTTTCTTCAAAAAGTTGGTATACTTCTTGGCTCGTTGTATTTGATTATTAAAATCAATATATGGATTATTGTCGTTGTACAATTTTTGTATACAGATTAATACCAATGTCCAAAAGAGCAGTACCAAAAACAGCTTGAGACAGTAAAATGTTTTCTTTGAGGCTAACATTTTGTATGCTGTAAAGAAATAAGAGAATGCAGTTTCTTAATCAAGCAATATTTAGGTACGGAAGAATATCACTTTTAACGCGCTTTGGAAATGACCTTAAGTATAGTAAATGTTAAGTGGTGTCACATCTTCTAAGGATTCGTGTTTCGAAACATCTGTATTTCATATGGAAAAATTTAATAGAGAGTTTTACGGAGGTACCATATTCTTGCTGGGGTCGAATTTCAAAAAAGCCTACCTAAGTTGTCCACGGAATTTTCAGTTTGAAAGACTTTGGCTTAGAATTTGATTCATATTCAGTAAAAAAGGCATTTTCGATACTAAAAAAAAATTACCCTTGGCTAGGAGGTGCCATTCCCATTAAGTATTCGAATTAAAAAAAAAGTTTAAATAATGGGTTTTCCAAATATCTTGTATCTAAAACAAATGGTTTGATCTGTGCTCCGAATAGCAGAGAGTCAGGAGAGATATTGATAGTATGCTCTGTAAATCAAATATTGTAGATAACACAAAGGACAGGGTCCAGTAAGACGTTTCAGACTTTCAGAAGCTTGTCAAAAGTACACTACCTCCTTAAAGAACATACAGAAAATAAAAATAATGCTGGTAGTTTAGTTGACGACCAGTTTAGTGCGGGATATCACCATTATGTCCATCTTACTTCATGTGATCATTTAATGTTCTTGCAAAATTAAATTTAATTCAAAGCCTCAAAAGTTTTTGCCCTATTTTTCTCATACAACTCACAGTTTATTGTAACATAAGTAAACGGATATTTCTTTTCATTTTTATTGTTAAAATTCTTCTTCACTTGGCTTGTGTGCTTTTCGGAGCAACTCAAAAATTCAGAATTCAATTTAACTCTCAAATCTATTGAATTGAGTTCATCAATACGCTGTTCAATCAATTCTATGGCATCCATTTATTTGTGTGCTTTATATGTAGTGTTGGTAATAAAACTTTTTCCAGCTGAAAGGATGCTTAAGAAATTATTGATGTGAAAAATAAAATTGAATTTATAACTTAAGAGTAGAAAGCAAAACTTAAGAGCTTTAATGGATGGTAGGAAAATGTTCCACTTGATGATGAAGTTATTAAAAAAAAAAAAATTATTTGGAAATTATTGATGGAGTAGACGAAAGAGATTGAGCATGCATTTTATGTCTAATTGGGAAAAGATATTGACACAGTATATGATGAATGTTGTGTACGGATATTAAGAAGAATTATATACTGGTTCCAACGACGACCGAATAGCGTCGAAAGCATTAAAGCGATAGAATTTTGCACACATACATACTTTAAGCCATCTAATTTTCTTACATATAAGCCATGATGAACACCTTCCCTCTCGTCGTTCGATGCGACCAATTAACAGTTTATACTCAAAAAGCACAAGCAATTTTCATTTCAATTTAATTTTTCTGCAATTAAGTTTAAAAATTTGCTGAGCCTACAAGAAGCTAAGCAGTCTGCATAACATCACATGCTAAAGGAAAAGTATACAGGAGCGCCAGTGACATTTTTCTAAATATTATTTTCTAAACTATGACAGTAGTTATGGCTTTGGTTATTATAATGGCTATAGCTATAGTTATGGTTATGGTTCTGGTTATGGTTATAGTTATGGTTGTAGTGTTGGTAATGGTAATGGTTATGGTTTTTGGTATGGTTATGGTTATGGTTATGGTTATAGTGTTGGTAATGGTAATGGTTATGGTTTTTGTTATGGTTATGGTTATGGTTATGGTTATGGTAATGTTTATGGTTATGGTTATGGTTATGGTTATGGTTATGGTTATGATTATGGTAATGGTTATGGTTAAGTTGCGGCTATGGTTCGGGTTATGGTTATGCTTATGGTTTAGGTTATGGTTATGTTTATGGTTATGTTTATGGTTATGTTTATGGTTATGGATATGGATATGGATATGGATATGGATATGGATATGGATATGGATATGGATATGGATATGGATATGGATATGGATATGGATATGGATATGGATATGGATATGGATATGGATATGGATATGGATATGGATATGGATATGGATATGGATATGGATATGGATATGGTTATGGTAATGGTAATGGTTATGATTATTGTTATGGTTATGGTTATGGTTATGGCGATGGTTATGGTTATGGTTATGGTTATGGTTATGGTTAGGGATATGGCTATGGTTATGGTTATAGTTATGGTTTTTGTTATAGTTATGGGGATGGTTATGATTAGGCTTATGGTCATGGTTGTGATTATGGTTATGGTTTATTTATAGTTTTGGTTGGGGATATGGCTACGGCTATGTTTATGGATATGTTTAAGTTAATGGTTGTGGCTATGGTTATGCTTTTACTTTAATCTAGGTCAATGCTTAACTTTAAGCCCATTCCTATGCTTTTGCTAATGCTAATTTTGGTGTTATTCTTATGGTTAAGCTCATGCTAACGCTATAGCACTTCAATTCTGTAACAGTCATTTTATACTCACAAAGATGCCTACAGACGCCCCTGTGCTACTCAGACAAAATCAAAACAAAAATACCAACATCTCTGATATTGTGCTTTCGAACACAAAATCGATGTTGTGTGGATGATTAACTCTGACAGGCAGGCATGCAGGGATCAGACAGCTTAATTTGTAAAGGAAATGAAAAATTAGTAAATTGCATAGATGTCAATGTTTTGCAGTAAATTCCAAGCATCCTGCATGCATCAATTGCAAAAATTGTGATTTGCATCAGCTAGCGACAGCTTTTACATAGTTGAGAAAAGACAAACCGAAATTTTTTTAGCAACTTCAGTAGAAAACTTTATTAATTTTAAAGTTAAGCGCGAAAAAATGTAAAAGTTTAAGCTATGTTACAAATTTTGCATATTGCAAATTTAATGAATTATAGCAATTTAAAATGCAAAATAAATCACAATGCGTATGCGTTCGCTGCTAAAACTTTGTTGTGTCGCAATTAATAAAAGTTCGTGCGAATTTAGCGCAGCGCGCGTAGTTTTGAATTTTTTACACATTTTCTAAATTGGTGTTGAGTGCTTGGAGAAGGGATTAGTGAGTACTGCAAGAATGAGATGTGATATGCATAAGATAGGGCTGGTTGAAAGTTGCCCGTTCATTCCATAGTTTGCCTGCAAAGTTTTATTTCCATAGAGCGCAGAGTACATGCACGCGTGCAAGTATCATTAGTGAATGTGTTACAAATTAACGTTACAGTGGATAGGAAATCCGAAAATTTCGTTAAATTGTATACCTCACAATCGAATAATATAAGTAGTAAATTATAATTGATAAGTGATAAATAATAATTGATTAGTGAAAGCAATAACTGTAACATAATATGTGGTAAGTAATGGATGAAAAGTTCAAGTTATAAAAAATATTAAGCAATAAGTGATGAGTAGTAATAAGTAATAGAAGATAAGTGATTGAAATTAAAATTAATAAGTGATAAGTAAGAAGCACTAAGAAATATGCGATAAATGAACAAAAATGTGATAAGTCAATAAGGAGAAATGAAAAAGAAAATTTTCTGAAATCGTTTGAGTTTCCCATTTGAGTGAGAGTTTAAAAATTTTCAAATCACAACGGCATGATAAGTTGCAAGAGTTTCTCCTTAATATATTAATAAGTTTCTAACTCTTTTTATTCCACTGTTAATCTAGTATATTTTGTCATTTAAATTTCTCACTTGTTAGCCGAAATTTATTACAATTACCGTGCCAGAAATTTGCCACTAAAATGCTCAATTTTGGCTTCCTAAATACATTAAACGTACTTACAACCTACACAAATGCTAAAATATGCACAGCTACAAACATATGCCAGCATATGTGTGCACGTGTATAGTAATACGTACATAGTTCGCATACGTTCATATTAGCAGATTAAAATATTAAATTTAATTGAAACGCATAAAAGTTTCTTCAAATAACTCACCGGAAAAAAGGAACTGTAAAGTTCTTGGGTGCAAACTTTGAGGTATAAAATGAGGCAAATTTCACACTTTATATGGTTGGTTTACTTAGGTAAGCATTTGTTTAATTTATTTGTAATTCTCTGAGGGGATTTCGAGATCAGAAAGAATTTTTAAGTATATTCTCAGTTGAGTGTAAAAGAAGTGAGCTTAGTTGAAATTATTTAGCGTGATTTGTAGTAGATTCTGATAGTTTTAGAAATAGCGCTGTAACTTTCTAAAGTCTTTTAAAATTTGTGTATCCTTCAGCCCGTGTCACATTAATTATTTATTTTTGTTGCATGTATTAGATTATTTGATAAGAAGGTCTGGGTATCTGGAACTTGCTATGTGATGCCCACAATGATTCTTAAGCTGCAATACAGCATGTCCATTTAAGTTTTTCAATGATTAGTAGAGCAATAGTTTGTAATACTATGCATACAATTTGCTTTGAATTCACCATTTTGGGTGTATTTGGCGGTTTCTTTCTTTCAACGAAGATTCGAACAGGCATATCCAAACGCTGTAGAGTAACAAATAGAAAGATCAGCAATAATATGGTGGCCAAATACTTTATGCTATGTGGTAACACCGAACATTATGCACAAAACACTTTGTTATACGGCATTGTTAATGAGAAAACTATTTAGAGCTACTGCAGTGCTCACATCTATGATTGGCTGTTGCTTCTTCGGTATATCTTCGGATCTGCTGTTAGTCAATTTAGAGAAAGTTTCAATACCATTACTCCATGATCCTTTGATATCCAATACGACAATCATTATTGTGTTTTGTCAATCATTGCTGATTTTGAAAAGTACGTTTAGTTTGACCCCTCTGATTTTGTGTCTGCATATCGCTTAAATTGCACCCTTAAGCTTACCTTAAGGTAGCAGATACAGTAGCACGTTGAAACTGACGGTTTCATTTTGAGGCATTGCACTCACCATACTGGTAGTGGGCGAACATACCAAGCAGTCTGTTTTGCATGGTTCTTGTAGTCTACAAATGGTGGATGTTAAGACAGTTACCTACATCCAGTTAGCCATATTAAGGTAGTAGAGCAGAGATCCAATTGCAACTCTTCGGCAAATTCGCTGAGCTCCAAGACATCTTAGCATGATTCTGGCTAAGGTTGAACAGCTGCAAAGGTTGTGCTCCTGTGATTCAATCTCGCTTGTATTCAAGCAACTGCGGCAGGAAGAATTAAATGGGATACATAATCTTTTGGCGTGCTTTTCGATTGCTCAGTGTCCAGTGCAGGTTGCGGTGACTCTTGCGATGTCAAACCGGCTCCTAGACAGTACACGTAGTAAGTGGAAGTAGGTGGTTCTCAGTTTATTATGAGAGTGCCAGATTGACTTGGTTGTCTTACAAGTTTTTAAAGACTTCCAGTGGTTTCCAGCTTCATATAGAAAATGCGAGAAAATTCTCTACTTAAGTAAACCGAGAGGAGTGGAAACACGTTCCGGTGTGGTTTCTTTAAAACAGGAACAACGCCTTGCTAGTTCAGCAGCGCTTTCATTTCTCCTAATGTTCCTGTGGCCTGCAACCCATATGTGAGTATGACAAGGTCTTTCCTGCATTATTATACTGGCTTCGATTGTATATTTATCGAGCTCAACGCTTTGATAGCGACTTGGCGGAGGAAATTGCGATCTTTTTCTCGGAGCTAATACTGCCCATTTATCTGTAGGCTTCAAAAATGTCAAAAAATTCAGCCTGTAAATGGAAAGATCGAGATTGAGTGATTGCTATTATCATTAGACATTATCGATCAATAAGAATCCATGCCAACAACATGTACTAATCATTAGAAATGCTGCTGAACCTGGCATTAACTTTTTACATTAAACAATAATTTGCTTACTAACGATCATCCATACAGCCAACACGCGTATAGTAAACGACGAAAAACAATTTACTGATGACCGCTGTTATGAATATTCTATAGCCTTGATTATAGGGTCAAAAGCACCTTCGACGTCTAAAAAAAGTGCGCTGTGTGAAATTGATTTTGCATACGACTTTCAACTTTCCACTGAGATAGGCGAATACATTCTAAGAATTTTGATTTTATTCCAAAGGTGGCTACTTAGCACTCTTCCTGTTGGCCTATCTTGATGAGCGATAGGTCTATCTTGATAAGAAGCATAAGTTTTAGTTTTCACAAGTGGTGAACAAAAGAAATGCATTAATAAAATCCATTTTAAACATAGCTTTTTCATTTTTAAAATATGGTTTCATTTTAGTCCAAAATCCAATGACTCATGTTATGCACATCTTTCATAAATATGTAATTTTTTTAATTTAGCACACACACATGCTCGCTCACATGTAAACATTTTGCAATTTTGGTTTTTCAATATTTGCCATTTACTTACTACGAATACAATGTATTTGCATTTTTAAGCTTCGTGCAATTTTCACATTTGCTGGATTTAAATGCATTTTCGTAATGCAAATCCAATGCAGTGCGGTTACTACCTGTAGGGAAGTGAACATTCATCTATCATCGAGAGCAAAATGTACCTAGTTGAATTTTAATATTTTGGGCTTATGGAAACGTATGGGATAATTCATAAGTAACTTGCTTGATAATTCACAAACTCTCGCTGTGGCAAATACTTTTAGCAGTTTCTTTGGGACGCTTGGATGTTTTCTGATGGTTTAACCTGACTAATATCAATAATGGCGCTATTGTGGCCAATCGTAGCTTCTCTTCTTGCCAAACTATTATTCTGGCAGCATGTTGTCGGCAGCTGTAGGTTTTGTACAGCCGACACGGAAGCAGGCTTGCTGGCACAATTTACCTCGCAATGACGTAGTGTTGTAAACGTAGACTTTCTGGTGGCATAGTTTTATTGGCGGTGGGTTTTCCTATAGTCTAGGACAATTGTCCAGCAAAACGTTACCAGGTGGACAAATATAGTAGTCAACGATTTGTTTCTCCATGGTCCAGTGTAGCTAGCAGCATATATCTTATGCTTGATTCTAGCCATTTTAGGTTGTGTTATATCTAGTAGTAAGCGTCTCGTAAGCATTAGAGTTCGCCAAGCAATTAGTTTCAATGTTACTTAGTAATCTTGCAAAGTATAGTCAGCTGCAGCTGCTGTTTTAGTGGCTTAGTGTAGTCAGCCTATGGTGTTTTGCAGTCAATCGTTGCTAGCAACTGTGTCTAACAGATACGTAGTGAGCTCACAAAACTAAGTAGGTAGTGTGGCTCACAAAACTGGTAGCGAACTTTCTTTGTTAAATTTTTGTGCTTCTCACTACTGCAGTAATTGGGTATTGTGCACTACAATTCACGTGAAATAGTCCGTAATTTTTTTGTTTTTTTATTTTTCATAGGTATAGTGTGGCTGTTCTTTTATATTTAGTTTTTTTTGTTCGTTATTACGTCTTTTTGTTTGTATATCTGTCAATTTATTTGTATGTCAAGAGAGATGATTTATTTATATGCAAATAACTAAAGTGCAATTTGAGTGCAACATAAATGTGAATATGAATTTTAAATGTGGGCAAATGCTGCTTGAGAAAATCATTTATGAATTCAAGAAATAAACTCATCGATGTAAGTTTTTATTAACATTTCAATTGTATACAGAGGCTTTCTGAAAGTTCCAATACAACAGTGATTTGGAAATTATGAAAAACGAAATCAAAAAGTTTCAACAGAAACAGATGCTACTAATGGTTTCTTAATAAGATACGCTACTTGTTTTTTGAAAATAGAGAGAATTTAGCATTACAAATCTTTAAACCATTAGGTCCCTTGATTCTCTTGTCTCAAAGTGTAGAACTGTGAATGTATTTATGTGAAGTGTGGCCAAAGCTTTACGGACTAAGGTTAGAGGCAACTGGCGGAATTGACTTTGGAGTATATTGCAACGGAATTTCGAATTTCAATCAAAAATATTTGTGATAGCTGAGGCATTAAGGTTGAGAACGATTTGGGAGATATTACCATCAAAACATTCCAAAGTGCGAGTAATAATTTGAGGTAGCCAGCAGCTTCGGGTGCCTAGTAATCTAAGATACGCTAGTTCTAGGTCATGAAAATATATCATTCATCCATAACCACCAATTATACATTATTTTAGGAAGTTTCTTAAGAAATGGTAGTGTAGGTTATGCGTAGCTTGGATAGATCGATGCATTTTCGAACAAGAAAAACTATTTATCACACCCTTCAGGAAAACTCCACTAAAGTCAACGAGCTAAAATAAATTTTGAAGCAAGGAGACTTCAGGCCGATAACCTTTGTTGATGGTGTGAAGACTGCGAGGCTAAAGAAGACACTCAACAATCAGCTAAAAGTATAAATACTTGCAGATCTGTTTCTTCTATATATTTAATTCTCGAGGATAAGGCTTTTATTACTTTTTGTAATCATCGAGCAGAATTCCTAAAATTAGCAGATCGATCGATTAACTAAAAGCTGATATATAAGCGTGAAAAGTTTTTTTTCTTTTGATTTTTCCAAGCATTGCACTGATTAACTGCCTTGCCGTAGCGAGGAGACAAAAATTTAATATTTACTACTATCATTGTTATTGTTTCCCAACTAAGCGTTGTTGTTATTAAAATTGTCAATAACGACTTTGCTACTGACGTATTTCGAGTACTTTCGCAATTGATTTTTTTTTTTATTTTTATTCTTTACGTTCAGGTTGACATTCCACCTGAGCCGATTTAGCCATGTCCCTCTATCTGTAAAAATCACGATTACGGAAAAATCAAGCAATATAATTGAATGAAATTCCGTACACAGGCTAAACATTCAAATAAGCTGCTTGGTATTGAAAATGGGTGAAATTATTTCATGTACACGCTTACCGCCCCATACAAATAACGCATTTAAAATGATGCATTGAGACTTATTTCATGTAGAGTAACCAAATTTCTCAAAAATACAAGCAAAACTTAAGAAAAGTTCTGGTAAAAAAGTTGGTGGACTTCAACTTGAGGGCGTCGCACTTCTTATCTAAGCAAAAACTTCAAAACGCTGCACTGAGCGAATAATTTTAGGTAATACAACCAAATATCACACAAACAGTAGAAATGATTCGGAAAAGCTCTGGACAAAAATAAATCAATTTCAAAAAGTAGGCTTGGCATTTTTTTTCGAACCAAAAGCTTTATATCGCTACATTGAGAGAGTTATTTAAGGTAATGAAACGAAAGTTCACACAAATACATGAAATGGTTTGCTCTGGCATCAGACATAGAGTTTGCGACTTTCAAAAAGTAGGCGTGGCAACTCCCATGCCAGAATAAGGTTCAAAATACTACACAGAACGCTATTGAAGTAAATGTTGTCAAATTCAATGTGGGTACGTTAAGTCACACCCTTTTTAGAAATTTAAAACCTACGCGTACTTTTCCACGCGGTGTAGTACACTGCCTCTAATTTTTGGCGAGGGCTAAGACAACGCCTTTGTTTGTTTTGTTTGAAATCGTGCGCGCTGCTTAATTGGATCACTTTCATCTGGCACTGTCAGCTGTTTACTTAAGGCAGTGTAACCCATACTGCCTCCCGCGTGCAACTGCGACAAAACTCAAGCAGAGGCTGCATGTATTTATGTATACTCGAAATAAGATTCGGAATGACTCGATTGCGTTCGGTGTTGGTTTGTCCTACATTGCTTAAAAGCAACGGAGATGATGAACTATAGAGGTTAAGGGCCTCACTCCCAATCATTCTTCAAAAACACTAATTCGACGATTGCCTCTTAGATTTCAATAAGCTGCTGTTTAGAGCTGATTGCGTACAGCTTGCTCAATCTACTTATGAACTTTATCAGTTTACGTTTCTTATATTCTTATAACTAAGTCAGCCTGTATCTAAAGAGTTATATGCCTTACGTCCTTATTTGTCATATAATCGTTCTGCGTACTGAAGCTGCATGTTAAATTGATCACAATTCAAATTCAAATCTATCAACGTAAATATCAAATATTTCAAACACAAGTTTACGATTCGCTCCGGTATGAGCAACGTCATGCAAAATATCTTTTGTCTTTTACTTGACTGTAAAAACTTAAATTTATTTCACAATTATTTCAAGATAAAAGCTTAAAAAATGTAACTTACGACATGCATGATATATTGCTGCTACTTCGCATGTATGTACATATTTTGGTCATAAAAAAAAAACAATTTAAATTCCAATAATGTAACTTTAGGTCGATCTACAAAAACGGTTTTTTCTTTTTTAATTAAAATACCTTAAATGTTGAATAGTTTCCAAATATACTAAGAACAGCAAGTTTGCACTTAGTTGCAACGTCTCTGCTGTGTATTATGATCTTTCTCTTACAATAGTTCTTTTTGAAATGCTGCTTCAACTGGCAGACCATTCATATATCATTTACCGGAAAATTATGATTTTTCCACAACTGATGCCTGCTTGCGATATGATGAGTTAAACTGATTTCTCTTAATGAAGACGGATACCGGGTTTTCAGGGTGGATCACAGAAATTTAAATTTTTGAAGCTCAAATTTGTTAGACTGGATTTCCCAACATCAGTGATTTGAAATGGAATTGAAAGAAGTGAAAGGAACAATGCTATTTGTTTTGGGTTATTAGACAGGCTTTGTTCATTTTGTTATAATTTGTAAACGTAGACAGTAAATCAAAACGTTCAAAACACAGCTGCCATGTAAGGTTTCGTTAACCTTTCAGAAATATTTCACATGAAATCTTAAAAAGTTTCAGTTACTTTGCAGAAGGTTTTATTTTTATTTTAGAAACATTTCTGCAATGTGTCTATATGTCTGCCTTTTGATTTCATTTGAAACGTTTCTGAAATGTTAGAAACTTTGTAAGAGTAAGGGGAAAGAAAACAAAACATTTTTGTAACGTCACTTGTAACGCTGCTATTTTATGACGTCATCGGGCAGTTCTGAATTATTGCTTTATCCGCGTTATCATTTACGTTAATACTAACCATACAGCTATTTTTTGTGATGTTTTTGAATTTAAAATTGACAATGATTGCAAACAATTTAAACTCAATATTGCATCATACAGTTTTTTGCTAACCATGTACCTACATTTAGTACATTAAGTACATACACAATGCAAATAAAAAAAGTTATATCGACTCAGTGGTGTACCGTGAACATTAGGTTCCCGGGGCGAGGAAGTGATGTGCCGCCCCAACAAAAGAAAATTTTTGGTTTTATACATTTTTGGAAGATGCTTAATTTTTATTTACTAAAAAAAAAAGATTCACACTTTTGGCTATGGAATCCAAAAATGAGATGTATTTCAGATTCTTTACTCCACATTTTTACTTTATTATCTGCAATTATTTTCATTTACTAAAAAAGAATGTCCACAAAATTTTCCAAATGCTAAACACAAAGACTTTATTTCATATTAAGAGGAACGTTTTGCCACCCCCCAAGCTTTGCGCCGCCCACCCCCTCGAGCCCATTTAGGTACGCTACTGTATCGAATCATAAGACATCATTTGAATTTTATTAGAAAAATTATGTAAACATATAATTTGGAACCTACCAGAAGCACTGTAGAGTTTTTGCATGTGAAACCTTACATTTGCAATGTATTAGAAAGATTTCTGTAACGTCCCGTTTGCAATATTTCAAATGAGAGATTTCTGGTTCGTTACTTACTATTTCATGCCGAGTGGGGAGTGAGATAGCATGATCTGAAAGAACATTAAAAAAGCTTTATAATACACTACTTGACAAATTTTTAGTGTCAAAGTTTATTTAGCTTCAGCTCTTTAAATATATTTCAAATTTTTTTCTATATTATTTCAGATGAGACAAGTAATAAGTAGGCGATGCTTCGCCTCGGAAAATTTCATCTCGTGAAGTCAAGTGACACTGCAAGTGTTATGGAAAATTGCGGGTAAGTTAACTTAAATAGGTGTGGCATCTTTCACACTAAAATCAGAGCAGGCTGTAACCTGTGAATTTGAAATGCATGTGCATAAAAATTCAAAATGGCACATTTCCATCTTTAGCTCCCGAAATAAGTGCAATACTCCTTACATTGTTTCCATCTCCATTATTTATTAAAAAGCTTTTTACTTGATTGAAAGGTTAAAGCTAAATAGCTAAGAAGAGTAATAGCTGTAGTAGCTAAACTCTATTAGTATTAAATTTAATATCAATAATTTAAATTAAGGTCAAAGTTAGACGATTTTTATGAAAGTACACATTAGCATTTTGGATGAAAACCTATGCATATACTATACATATTTACATATATCATATACATTTTTACAAATAAATAAATTCTCGCTGTGCATAATCATTTAACCAAGGAAAGAACTTACCCGTTCAAGTTCATGAATTGAAGCAAATAAAGTTAAGACTTAACGCGTTAAAGCAAAAATAACTTTCACACATAATTTTTAGCCAAAGAATAATTAACGTTGATTCAAAATTTTCCGCATATGCATCTGCATAAATTCCAAAGTTTACTGAAAAGATATTTTTCTGTTAAAAAAGTTACACTCGTTATTTTTAACTAAGAAGATGGCAACGCTAATCAGCTGTCACTCGTTAGTTTTAATTTAATTTTCAAAACGCGTGTTAAATTTTTAAGTTAAATTTTGAATATTCTGCATAAATATTAAAGAAAAAATTCTAAAAATGGTGAAAATTATTCCAGTGTGGGTTTTTCGTGACGAATTAATAAAAATACATGTTTTAATAAAATTGAATGAAAACACAATGATTTTTTTCTAAGCGGCGCCGTCGGTTGAGCCGCCAGTGCAAGTGTTGTGTTTTGTCATTGGTGATGTTACATATATTTGCGGATACTGAAGGTATCAATTAGTAAGTGTTTTCTTTTTTGATGTTTTTTATTAATTTTAAAATTCAAAGTAGGAACAATTTGCGTCTATGTAATTTATGCAAATTTACTATGATTTCATCAAATATATACCATCAAATTTAAATGATGTATTAATCATCAACAATCAATTTTTAAATTTTTCCATCGGGGTTTTTGGAATTTTTCAACACTATGTGATTTTTCCAACATTTTGTTTTGAATTTTTTCACCATTTTTTACCAATTTCACCTCTTCGTAATTGTTCATAATCTAATGACTTTTTTTTCTCAGTGTGCCAAACGGATCCGTTTCGGATTTGTCTCGATCTCATTTTCGTATGAAACTCCTCTCGCAAAAGCAATTGGACCGTCCACTTTGTCGGATCCGTTTCGAACTCGGAACGGACTTCGTATATGGATCCTTTCCAATTAGTTTTTTTGTTAATAAAACGTGTCCGTTCCGGATTCTGCTTCGGGTCCGTCTCGAACTCGTTTTCGAAAATAAAACGGATCCGTCTCGAGCACGTTTTCGTATGAAATTCCTCTCGAAAAAGCGGAGTCCACTTCGTCGGTTACGTCTCCAACTCAGAACGGACTTCATATACGGATCCGTTCCGGATTTGTTTTATTGTAAATCAAATGGATCCGTTCCGGACTCATTTTCGACTAACGTATTCCCTGTTCTAGCGATCGTTTTCACGATGATTTCCGACGATAGTAAAAATCATACTTTCAAAAATGCCCATCATAGCTTTATTACAGTATCTGTCTTTATTTTTAAGCCTCATCTTAGCCCTGTAAATGGATTTTATGGAAAGCGGTTTCACATTTTCACAACGATACGATAAACAGTTTATTGCCATATGTACTTTGCAGAGCTTTATGTTCAGTACTTTTAGTGCAAAAACCACAAAAAAAATAGAAGAACAAAATGCATTAATTGTTATGCAGGAGCAGGAGTTTATTGTCATATTTTTCTGAAAAGTAATTTTCTTCAAATGTTTACCATCTGGCAACTCTTTTTATTTATTTCTGTTTAGTTTCTTACTGGCGAATATTATTTATGGACTACGGATTGGTTTGATGACACCAGAAAAAGAAAACAATGACTTGTAAACAAAAGTTGGTTCTTATGTAGGGCAACCTTATGAGTTTGCAGTTGCAACAAAAAGTGCAACAGTAGCGATTGTAATTCCAACAGCACCAGCAACAACAACAAAAAAGTAAATTAATACTTAAATGAAACAGCTGGAAACAATGTGGTACAGGGGATAAATAAAAACGTTGATTTATTACCCGCATGGTTATGAAGAACAATGAGAGATAAAAACAAAAGTTATGAAGACTTCCAAAAAAAAAGGATTTGATTGTTGCTATAAATTTTCACATTTAAAGAAAGAAAATGGATATTTTAATTGATATAAGGATTAAGTGTTTGTGTGTTAGGATAAAAAGTAGCTTGCAATAAAAAGAATTTAAAACATTTTCTTATTGCTATAAGTACTATCCGCTTTTGTAAATAAAATTGATTTGAGAATTGAATTGAGATATGATAGTCTCTCTAAGGAATATATAGAGCTGTTGTTCAATTGTTTACTGCTCTTGAAAGCTAAGGAACTTAGCGCATTGTATTATTTAGGCGGCTGTTGAGTAGTTACAAAATCTTGGGTAAGTATGAGGCCAGGTAAATGTTGGGCAACAGCAATGTTTTCGGAAGATAATCACATCTCCATAAGCAACGCAGTATTTGGGTGGACACTAGGGAGCTCTAATCATATCGATATGACTTTTTTCTTTTGACACGGCACCACATTATGAAAAAAATGAAAATCTATAAAAAACTTTGATTTTTTTTATATATCACTTATTCATATTTTTCACTTAAATGTCATCAAAAATAAGAAAGATATTGCTTCGGCAATGAAGTCTGCAGTAAATAATTAAAAAATTGAGGATTTCGTTTAAGAATACATTTTATTTACTTTTATATCAGTAGAAATAAATTTAAGATTTTAGGTCCTTTTTGATCGATTATATCAAATAATTTACCAAACATTGTTGTGATGATTTTTCCGCAAGGTCGTTTAAACTTTTTTCTTTTTGTTACTTTGTAGAAGAAAATGCTAATAAAAGATGGACTGAAGGGTCAACTTGTACTATAACTAGGCAAATCTGGCCGAAATGGGATGCTAAGCGTTCGTCAGAACTAATTTCTCGCACTAGACATAGTGTCTCGTCAGTTGTCGCAGTCATAACTGGCCACTGCCTCATCGGCAGACATGCGGAGAGATTAGGTGTTAGGTCCTTTGACTTCTGTAGAAGTTGTGGAGATGTGGAGGAAGAGGAAAATATTAAACATCTTCTCTGCTCCTGTCCCGCACTTGCTAGAAAACGGCACAAAGCACTTGGGTCGTTTTTATTTGATGACCTGGATGACCTTAGACATGTCAGTATAGGTTAGCTATTTAGTTTCATAACGAATTCTGGCTGGTTCAACGAGAGGGTATAGTAAAACACCCTGTGGTATCACAACGGATCATGTTTGGTCTAAGTGAGTCAGTCTTTCGTAACTGACTGCCACTCCTACCTAACCTAACCTAACCTACTTTGTAGAAGTATTTCTATTTTGCGGTCTACAGATGATTTTGCTATGCATGGAAAATTTAGTTTTAACGACAATTCAAGCATTTCGTTTGTAGTATAAACTGAATTCTTTTTTTGTTTAATTTTTTCATTATTCGCCAATATATAATAATAGCTTTCTATTACACGGTCCGACAAAGGTTTGCACCCATGAGAAATTTCAATATATTTTGAAAATAGACAGTAAAAAAAACATACGGGTCTCGCGGTTTTTCTCCAGCACGTCAGATTTTTTTTAATCAATGCCACACTCCCCCCATGTGAAAGAAAATTAAATTTCATTATATCTTATCAATTATTTGACTCAAATGAACAAAAATTGGTGTATATATAAAAGGTAGAGCCAAAAGTAAGATTCAATGGAAAAATGGGAGTTGCCCCTCCCCCAATATGAGAAAAAAATCAAATATTTTATGTCTTAGCAACTGGTTGACGCAGTTGGATAAGATTTGCTACATATGTTGCTTATCCTTAGTTTGTGCAGGGTTCTAAGCTGTGTTAGGTTTGGAAAAGTGAGCAATGCCATTCCCTCCCATATAACAAATGAATTCAATTCATCATATCTCATAGACTATTTGACGTATATATAAAACTTGGTGCGTATAAACAAAAAAGAGGCAAAAGTAAGATTCAATGAAAAACTGGGTAGTGCCATGCCTCCAAAATGAGAACATATTGGAAATTCTCATGGGTGCAAACTTTCGTCGGACTGTACTATAAGAAAGAATTGTACAAAATCTGATCCATTTGCGTCAAATAATTGCTGAGATGTAAAAAAATTTGATTTTTTCTCATGTTGGAGGCGGCGCACCGCCCATTTTTTCATTGAATCTTACTATTGGCTCTACTTTTTATATATATATACCAAGTTTTGCGCATTTGCGTCAAATAGGTGATAAGATATCATGAATTTTAATTTTCTTTCACATGTGGTGGGTGTGGCATCGATCGAAAGTCTGACGTGCCGGTCTTCACGTCTTTTTTCAGAATATGTATATTCAATTTTCTAATGGGATTTTGCACATTTCGCTCTAATATTTTTTTTTTAATATTATCGATTTCTCGTCTTGACATAGGTATCTTGATTTTTTTTTTAAACTATATTTTCACTTGTTCTAAAAAGACTTTATTGTAACTCAACTTAATTATAAGCTAAGCTTATAATCTGCATAAATTTGTTTTGTTTTAGGCACAGAATACAAGTAAAAGTAATTGGAAACAAAACAAAGTAATCACTTCATATATTCGTACAGAAAAGCTTCCTATTGTTGTTTTTTATTAGGGAATTATCTGAAATTTGCATGTAAAGAGTTTTTTTTTAAATTTGATTCAAGTGGGATTTTTATTTTTGCAAATAATAAAACTATTGGGGCATTTCATGTGAAGCGGACAATGGAAAAAAATGAAATTTTGAAATGTGTACATATTTGGCTAAATTGTACTTTTTGAAGGTGTAAACACTTAATTTTTTTCATATATGGCTTAGTTGACAAAATTGACGTAATATGAACGAGAATGGATTTTTCGGAAGCAGTTTTTCAAACTTACCAAATTTTGAATAAAATATTAAACATTATGGTTGCTATAGCAAATTTACTGCTCTTTTCAATTATGAAATCAGATTTGAAATTTGATTTTTTTTTTCGTATGGAAAACCGGATGTGAACAGAATTTAATCCTTTTCGACATAAGATTAAAGAGATCGAAGCTCAATAATGTGAATACTCCATTCTTTCAGTATGGCCCTCTTATTTCCAATAAAGTGTTGAACTGACGTCCATTTCTATACACTCTCTGGCAAAGAATGCTCCACAGGTTTTCAATGTTTAAATAAGGACTAACAGCAGGAGACTTCAATACAGGTATATTTCATTCTACAAAAAACGCCTTGGTATACCTAGCGCTATGAATTAGAGCGTTGTTCTGCTGAAAATACGAATTTTCTCCATGAATTTCATCTGCAAAATTTATTAAGACGTTGTCCAACAACTCTACATAATTTTCTGCATTCATTTTATGCTAATTTCATATCAGATGAATGCGGTGCGCGGTCGATGATTTTCGTTGAGTTTTTGGCTAAAAACTGCTCCCACAAAGGTTTGTGGTCGTTTTCGGTGAGAACATATACTCACGCAAGTGCTTCATGACGCCCAAAAAAATAGTCCTTATGAATTGTTTATCCTTTTGGAGGGAATTCAGAATGAAACAAACTGCGGTAATTGAAGAAATCTCTGTTTTGGATAATTTTTACATAATATGTAGTCCTCTGAGGTTGAACGAAGTTATCGTTGTGCCAGCTATAGGTATCTGAAATGATGATTTTTCTGAGCGTGGCCATCAAAAAGGTTACTCATATTTCAAAAACCAAACGCTCTACGCGTACAATAGCCAAAAATTATCGATGTTGGCTAAGTAACCAATAGCCAACAACGTCAAGACGCCTACTCATTGCGAGCATTAAATTAAATCAATTTGTTCACTGATGTGTAAAACTCAAAATTTTCTCAAATATTAAGCTGCGAGTACACAACAATTAAGCCAAAAATTACACTTCCTTAGCAAGGGAAACTTTAGCTGCAAATTAATTCAAATGGAAATTTGCTTCCTTCTGCAGTCATAAAAAAACAGAGGAATTTTCATTTATGTTGCTATTTTCGTATTGAGCGCACCACAACTGACAACATGCAGAGTGGAAAAGTTTTTCGAACAGACTTGATGGCAACACCACCACGAACAACCTGCAATCGTTTGTTTGCGCTTAACGGTTGCATGTTGTGGCATGGCATTAAACTTCTTGGCGGAAGCCACTAGGAAGTATTAAATTCAACCCAAGTTGTGTTAAAATGCGATAATAATCATTATCAAGCGCCGCCGAGAGTGTTGCTCGTAAAGGGATAAATTTGAGAAAGGCAGGATGCTGCAACTAACTCCCAGTCAGTTGCCGCCAGTCTTAACGACAAACGAACTATTTAATGAGACTACATTAAAGTTGTCTGTTTTTGTGTGTGGCACGAATTTATTTTAGTTGTTTGCCTCTTATTTTCATCGTTATTGACTGGAAAAATATTTCACTTGTGTTTTATTTGGGTGCTACAACAGCTGTGCCGACGATAATAATTGCGTCATTTATACTCGTAATGTTTCGGCATATGAGTTCAAAGTAAAGTAAACATATAGATTTCAATGAAAATACTTTACCTTAAGTTTAAGCTAAGGTCTAACTTTATTTTACACAAAAAAAACTAAGGCAGTTTACTAACAACACATTGACTACATACTCAGTGTAATAATATATCTCGAGCTTATCGGTTATTTGGAGCTTACAAAAACTTTGGTAAGCTAAGTGTAATACAGGTACATATATGTATAAAGTTTGTAAAAAAATAAATTTAAAATTCTTTTCTTCATAATGTTTGAAATGAAAAGTCTCTTGCTTGTGTTATAACCCTAATGAAGGCTTGTTGTATTATCAAGTAATGTGCAATAAAAAGTTTCCGGCTACTGAGAAATCTTCTATTTCGAAGCCAGTAAGAAAGATAAGAAAGTGTCTGCCTCTAAGTTACCGATTCACTGTGAAAGAGACTTAATGGTTCTTAAGATAGTGCTAGATAACAAAGCAGGCACTTCAATTCCTACGATCTAGCGTTTACGTTTGTCTACAAGCAATCGAGAGTTTTGGGAAGCCTTTATTGCTTATGATTTAATAGCTAAGAAGACTAACAGCTGAAGTGTAGGCAAATATACTCCTTTATCCTTTAGAAAGATATTTATTTATATACATACCAGTGTTGGCATGTTCAAATTATTAGCCTGGCAGAAAAAGTACCAAAATCATAAAAATAGTACCATGTATCGGAAATAGAAGAATAAGTTACATAAATAACAAAAAATATAAAAAAGGAATAAATTATTTTTCAAGTTCAGTATTATGTATAAAAAATAAAATTAAAAACTAATACTATACTAAATCAGTGTCTGACTCATTATAATCTTACAAGTTACTTAAATTTATTTCTGTTGACAATTTGTAATTAAAGCAGTTACTTTTACTTGATTTTAATAAATTCTTTGTCTTCAAGATTTTCGAAACTGTTTCTAACTTCAGTCTATTTCGAAGATTTGTTTTATTTAAGGACTGTCCCAGAAAAAACTTACGTTTTGCTTTTTAGCTATAAAAAAATACCCAGTAGTTTTTTTGTTTTTTTTCGTTTTTTATTAATAATGGCTAATGAATATAAATATCTAAAAACTAGGTAACAATTTTTTTTTTTTTATAGAAATTTCTTACTTTTTTCGTGAGGCCCTTCATTAAATTTTGTCCAGTCGTTTCATCGCCAATATGGTACGATTTTTTCCACTTAACTCTGAAGTCTTGTAAATTTTTTGCAGCCTTACCACTCTTTCAAAGATCTCTTTTCATAAGAGCGCAATATCTTTCAATTGGGCGAAGCTCTGGGCAGTTGGGCGGTTTGCAACTTTTAGAACAAAATTAATCTTTTTACTTGCATACCAATCCATCGAAGCTTTAGAGTAATAAGAGGTTGCTAAATCTGGCCAGAACATCGCGGTACCCTCTTGTGCACGAATAAATGGTAGAAGACGTTTTTCGAGGCACTCGTCTATATCAACTTTGGAATTGATTGTGCCTTGTGTAACAACAAATCTGCTTCTGAGACCGCAGGTACATATGGCCTGCCAAATTATATATTGCTTCGGAAATTTCGAAATATTTTTTTCCTTAGAATTTACTACACACATGCCCTTTTTTCGGTGATGTATAATATTCGTGCCCAGGTAGCTGCTTAAAATCTGATTTGACGTAAGCTTCGTCGTCCATAACACAGCAATCAAATTTAGTCAGGTACCTTTCATACAATATTTCGGCCCGCATCTGAGCCATCAACCGCTTTTCATCAGAACGGTCTGGTACTTTTTGGACTCTATATGTCTTTAGCTTACTTTTCTCCTTTATCCTTTGTACAGTAGATTTTGATGTATCTGCTCTAGCCGCTATATCTCGCACTTTTGCTTAAAAAGACGCTTCACCTTCGTGGTTACGTTTAGGTTAAAAAATTCTGGATTTCTGTCTGAACTTTTTTTTCGTGAAACAAGTAGACACTTCTTATAATTAGAAATATCCTTAAAGACAGTTTTTTCTGATGCACGAACTAATTTTGCTACAGCTGAATATTTTAATTCTGGATTTTGCAGGTATGTGGACAAAATCAGTTCGCGGACTTTTTGTTGCTTGCTAGACATCTTTGTCGCTAAAAGTGCTATCTTCAAGTATAACACATCGTATTAAACGTCACTTTATATACGACAAATATTGTGTCTTTTTAGACCTATAAGATTATCAGGTAGAGCTTAATACAAAAAATAAAAAACGTTAGTTTTTTCTGGGACAGTCCCTAAATTAAGTGATGAAAATATAATTCCGACATTCGCTGAAAAATAAAGTATGCATAAATGCCCCTTAGCAATCCTCAACACGTTTCGGAACAAATGCTTATGAAAACTATTCATCAGCCTTCCTATTTTATGTCAAAAATCGGTAAGTGACAAAATACGCATTTCATCTTATACCAACGTGGCAAGATTAATTTCAAAATTCCGTGATAATTTGCTCTGCGTTAGTAAACAAATTCTTTCTTGGGAAACAAAATTTTAAGAATTGGTAATACCTATTGAATTAGTTTTTTCTGCTTTGTCCCACATAGATTTTAAAGCAAACGAAAATGTTTGAAAGAAATAGTACCAAAAAAGATGGGTTTCTGTAGAACCTTACCACGGTACTTTAGCTATGAAAATAGTATCAATTTTGGTACTAAAGAACCGTCTGTGCCAACCACGGTTGGCACTTTGGTCCAATTGGACCAAAAGTGGTCCTTTTTTTGCGTTTGGTCCGCTGGTCCTTTTTTTTTTGATTTGGTCCTTTTTGAGAAATATTAAAAATAACATTCGTATATATAAATGTAGTGTATATGCATGTAGTGTTGGCTCCTAGTTATTCTAATAAAACGGCCTTCATTCACTTCATTCATTCATTTTAATAAATTATTATATTAACAGCCCTGGTTGGCTACAATCTCGCCGTTTCAGTCGCCGAGATAAAATTGGCTTTTCGGTTCCATACTTTTTGTCTATACATGTATAGCGTTTGGCGTCAGTCTCTTATAGTTGTATCTAGAAATGTCAAAATTTGGAGACAGGCATTTTGATATAGCCAAAATGGAAAAGTGCACGTAAATAAAAAATGTTTACAATTTTATCAAAAAAATGTATTTGAAATGTTTTTTCAGTACAATAATCACCACCAAAAGGCAATTTGAATGAAAAATTGATATTTTCGAAAAAAATCCATAATTTCGAAATGGGTGTCGTGCTTGATGCTTGTATTGGCTTTCTAAGAGTCTTTTATTTTTTAATAACGTACATAAATCTTCTTTGTTGGACAAAAATTGGAAATGAGCATACAAAAGCTTAATGGCAAAATTTATATTGATAAATTTCGACACAAATGTATAGTAAATCCAGAAATGTCAATATTTTTGTTATCCACAAAGTGTGGAAGCTAATTATATGGGGACAGTAAACTGAAAGCAACCATGAAACCGAAATTAAAATATTCGAAATTTGTTTTTATAAATACGTTTGTTGCTTGTTACTTAAGGATTTCGTGCTAAAGACATTTACTATGGAGGTTCGGCTACCTTTCTTGTATTCACAACTGGAAGTTAACTTTAAATTAATTGTGTGTAATTTTATGCAAAACGATTTTGTCAAAAATACTAACTGCTTAAACCACTTTGATATATACGAAAAAGCCAAGTATTTACTTATAGCAAATATTTTTATAGGAAGCAAAGCAGAGAACTTTCTCGCAACTGATAAATTTTCAGATTCACAGCGAGTAATAATTAAAACAAATATTTTGAATTTTTACATTGAGCTTTTAAGACAAATACAACAAAGATTTGATTTTAGAAAGGAAGACTTGAAAAACTTATGTATTATAACTCCTCAAAAGGTTTTTTTGCTCATTTAATTCCATGTGATGTCGATATAATTGTAACACAATGGAAACTTTTAAGACTTTCTAGCAGTGATCTCAGAAGTGATATGGATGTTTGCTTTTTTTGGGGAAAAGTAAGCTAATTTAAAAATGGAATTGATGAAAAATGCTTTAAAGAATAGACTGATTTTGTATTTGATTTAATGTGCCTTCATTTTACGATTTGCTCTGTGAAGTTTTAAGCAATTTTTGCTATGTTTTTATTTTCAATATGTTACTTGTTTGCGTTGTTAAATAAAACGAAATATTTAAATAAAAGATGGCCTTTTATTTCCATTTTGGTCTTTTTTTTCTAAAATGTTGGTTCCAAAAAAAATTTCGGTGTGGCAACCGTGGTGCCAACACTGTTACATACCCACCTGGTCTGAGGAGAAAATAAAGTTTGAGAGAAAAAAATAGTTGAAAGAGAAAATGTAAAAAAGCAATTTACAATGTGCTGTAACGTATCATCATTTTTTAAAATTTTATGACTGTCATAAAAATGTTGTTGTTGTCTTCCATATGAAAATAAAGTAAGACAATGCAACTCTGCGCTCTATGTTTTTTGAAAGTTATATTAGTTTTTCTATTTTGATAAGAGAATCGTATGGGAAGAAGAGAGTGACCAAGAGAATGAGATATAATTACTGCTCACTTTGTTCAGTTGACAGATTAATAGTACAAACAATTATGAGAGAGTGTTCACTTACGTCCAACATTGTCTTGTAACATATGGCTGTATGAGACCTTATGAATTAATTGCCTAAATATACGAGTATAGGTAAGATGTAGCATAAGAATGACATATGGTTTGAGGTGAAAATATGGCTTGAGGTAGAAGCGTACTTTGAGTAGCAGCGATGATGCTAAAAGAAAATGTGATCTGAGAATAATACTGACTTGAGGAAATAATATTCTTAGAGAAGAAATTTTAGTTGAAAGAAAAGAGGTGTGTCAAGAACATGTTGTTTAAGGAAATAATATGGTCTGCCGAGACAATATGGTTTCAAAAAAAAAATACCAGATTGAAGGGAGTAAATATTTTGTATTGAAGTTATAGCTTGGGAAGGAAAATTATTTTAGGAAATAATATGGTTGCAAGGTTATATAAGATAAATCTTTGATAAGATCGGTAGTTCTAGAAAATAGGACAATTTGGGGAAACAAGATGTCATGATGAGAAGATATGGCTTGTGAAGGAAACTTCTTTGAGCGAATAACCTGTGTAAGAAGTTAGGTTAGCTTGAGGAAGGAAATCACATGTGAGAATAAAATCGATGTTATGGAAGTAATTTGGTTTCAGGAAAAAATCTGATTTGGAAAGAAGAAATATTTTTGTTTAAGTAAAATGATTAGTTAGTAGGAAAAAATGCTTTGAGAACAGCTATGGCTTAACCCATTTTCTGCTGCGCTAAATGAAAGTTCGAATTTATAATAAAAAGTGATCTTACTAGAGTAATTAGTACCCAAAAAACTCGAATCCGTTGTCCAAAATGTTTTATCTGCCTTAGTTTCGCCTGGTGAGACTGGTGGAAAAGTCGAACAATGGCGGTTAGGCACATTTCAGCCTATATGTTGAGTACAGGTATTGGTGAAAGACATTCATGAAAAATGCTTTATATAAGATATTGTTACAATTTTATTTAGTCTGCTCCAAGTAAGTGTGGGCTGCCAAGCAATTTTTCATGTGGAAATGTACTTGACACTTTTTGCAAATTCGCGGCTTAGGCTTGTGGCATGCTTTGCAACGTCTGACCTTTCGGGCTGCACATTTATTTGGTCATTTCATGTGACTCGGAGAAAGGGATGGCATTATCGTGAAGATAAGTGCTGCCCAAAAAACTATTATAATTGCGAATAATATGGGGTTGTTGCACAATCATTTGACAGGACTGTAATTCTCGATTTCATAATCTTTGAGTGTTGGATGAGAGCTCCAATGAAGCTTGAAGTCGATGTCACTTCACGTTTGTCTTGCCAACGACAACAGACAATTTATGAAGACCTTATCAAACTAACAAAAGAATTTAAATATGACACGACTACAGAGGCCATATTTTTGTCTTATGTGGAACTAGTGCCGCCGATAGTAACGGAAAATGCCTTCAAGATATTATCGCTTGTGTCCACAAAGCCAATAAATAAATAAAAAAACATTTTGACAAAAAATATTATATTATATCCATTTTCGTACTTTGCCAACCCATGAAGTAAAACAGAATTGTTTCTGAGTAAAAATTACCTAACATGATCGCTTACAGACACAAATTTGGTAGCAAGTTGCATTTTCACCAACCACCTCTTCGACTTTTTGAAAAGTTAGTTTTGTGAGTCTTCCAATGTTTCCACGAAAAAGCATATCTTGTGTAAGCTCACTTTTTGACTACATTTGACCTTTATCTACACTAAAAATGTACCATTGGAAAAAAATTATATTTAATTATATATTGCTTAACTTACTAAAGATAGGTTAGCCAATAAGGTATTTTTCAAACATTAGCTGTAGCCCACGAGGGAGAAGGGGCCTGGTCAACATATTTTCCATCCTAACGCCTCGACATAGAAAAAAAATTCAATGAAAATGAGCAAATTTGCTGTTCCAGTTTTCGAACAGCGGCAGAAAATGGGTTAATAAGCAGGTAGAATAGGGTTTGAGAAGGTTATATGGTCTTAGGAAATAACTAAATTTGAGAATAACATTTAGTTGAAGGAAAAAGTGTGGTGAGAAATTTGAGAGTTAAATGAAGATTAAGGAAAACATAAAGAAAATAGTCTGCTGAGGAATTTTGTTTTAAGCTTTGAGCACAAATGTTAGTTTGAGGTGGGAAAAATTATCGCTTTGGTAATGCTTAAATGCTGTGATAAATTATATAAATAAGTTAAAGTGCGCTGCTTATAAAACAACCAAAACAAAAAAAGCTGCTTCAGCTAGTGGCTCCTCTATTGTTCGGCACTTATTTATATGTACTTACTGAATGTACTCGTATATTTTGCTTATATTTACAAAACACAATGATACCAGTGAACTTCGGCAGTCTAACACATGACCTAATTGAAAACTTAATGCTCTACATATGCCAAGCGTTAAACCTAAAATTACCGGAAATGTTGCAACTCCCTCTATAATTTCCTGCCACTCGCTCATTGTGAGCAGCAATAGCAGTTACATAGCAAGCGCTTGAATTCACTTCCGTTGTCGTTAGCTTTACGCTCATTTTGTACAATTGACCGGTTAAGTTCATTTTTGCTTTTTGAACTGAATATTAACAAATGTTTCTTTCTCTAAAGTTGAATAAATATGAACCTCAATTTACAAAGGCAATCATACAGAGCAAAACATTTTCATGCTTCTGCTTCCCAATCTAATTAGCTACAGTATTGCAATGCCAAGTTGAAATTGTGCTTCATTTTCAGGCACATAATTTAATAATGACAAAAGCAAACCACAAAACTCTCACAAAATTATATGCAAAAGGACTAACTTCCCCATTGTTTGTAGTGCACAATTGTATTTGTAAGAACTTGATTTGGCCTAAGGTGTCTGTGCTTTGTTTGTGTTGTCGATTTCGGGGTGGGTCTTATGTGGGAAGTTTCATTTAAATTATACAAAAGCTTTACCTATTAGCTGGATAATTGAATGATGTAAAATTTCGTAGCAGCTTTAGTTTTTGTGCTCAAGTTGATGCACAGGCATGATGTACATGGAAATGAATTCTTTTGAAATTTTCTGTAACTTTCTGTATTGATATTTAATAAGGTCCGAATTCGTATGACAGCTATTTTGGGAGATTTCACTTACGCGCTTGTCGTGGTGACTCTGTCGCTATTAATTATTCTTGGAGTTTTGTGCAATTTATCAAACTAAAGTACACTCTATACAGTTCGATAAGTGTACATTAGTCATTATGGTGTAGCAGCTTAAAGTGTTGCCCTTCCCAACTGCTGCCGAGTGAATGTTAGTTAATGTTGCATTAGCTGGTTAATTAATAACTGAATTTGCGTTTACGTACAACTGATTGCTTTCGGCCTAATAATACGATTAGTAAGAAATGGCAATTCAATGCCTACGAATGTAAGCGTTTGCTACTTAAATATGGAATATCATTTCTGCAGGGTCTCTCAATTGAAATGATTCGATGATTGCTAAAGTCAAAATTGGGTTATTAGGTTTGTAATGAATTTTACCATAATTAACGCTTAATACACTTAAATTGTTCTTCAAACTAGGACATAGTTTGTTCTCTATATATTTCTGATGATGAAGGCAGTAGGAAAAATATGAGTTAAAAACTAACATAACAATAACTTCTCATAAAAGAGAGTTATAGCTTTCTTTTAATTTTTTAAAAATTTCAAATCTCTACAAAAATTAAACTTTAAGAAGTTAACACTTAGGACAGTGTAGATGCGACTTTAATCAACACACATCAACACTTCAACTCCAACTGACCTTCTGTGTGAACAGACTTCTATATAAGGCTATACTGGCTTACTTATACAAAACCCATGAATACTTTCGTGTAGTCCTCAAATCTACCGATTTTTCTATGCTATGCTACTCAAGCAGCTGTGAAATATGACTAAAGAGAAACTTTTTCCGGCAATAATATGATTTTAGGACAAAGGTAGAGAAATATGGTTTGAACAGGTAATACAGGAGGCGAATGAAAAGAGAAGCATGGTTTAACGTTCTCGTGAGAAGAAAATATAGCATGATGGAAAGAGAGAGAGAGAGAGAGATAGATTGAGGAGATTACGTGACTTAAAATGAAGAATCAGTTGGATATTAAATGTTGATGTGAAGTAAAGATAGTAAAATTTGATTTGAAATGAAAATATGGATTGAGAATAAATAACAGCTTAAAGAAAGTAGGTAGCGAAGTTTGACGAAAAAATATGTTTTATTGGAGAATATAAATTCAAGGAAGTTGAAAAAGTTTCATACGATGAAGAGATTTGATTTTAGTGCAGAATATGGTTTGAATAGAAAATATGACCGTATAAGAAATATAAAAAGACGCTGAAGATCATTTGGCTTAGGATATATGCCATCAGAAGAAGTGAATTTTGACTGAAATGGCAAGTGCGGCTCGGAAAAAAAAAAAATCTTCATGTGAATATTTTACTGTGGTTTATTTAAAAGAGAGAATCATTATATATTTGGATTGTTATCACCACTGAAACTCTCATTCCTCAGAATTGCTTAAAATTGTCTTTGTCACTAATTCAGGAACTTTCGCAGCAACACATGACTTACTGTTCGAATGCCAAACATGTGCCAAAAATGCAATCTCCAACTTTTGCTCTTCTCCCACTAATTTTTCCTACATGGAATTTTCTTCATCCCACATAATGCGCACAATTTTGTGCTTCTTAATTGAACTGCACCGCATAAGTTACTTTGGAAACATTTTTAATTCACCATGAAAATAGCAATGAATTGGTTCATTGCATACAAAAGAAAAATATCAACTGGATCACAATCAACTACATGAAGTTGTAGCTCTTCATTTGGCAGAAATCAAATAAAGTCTGCACGTGCAGTTTGCGTTCTTCAAAAATTCAGTTTTATTAACCAACCGCAAGCAGTTGAAGTGCCAACTAGCCTTCTATCTGCAACTTCCCAGCAACACAAATTGCAATTTAAAAGTTTGACAACTTTTTTTCTTTCGTTTCGTTAGGAAACTTTTTGACTTGACTGTTTTAGTGCTGCAAATAAAAATGTTGAAATACGGCAATTAAGTATGACAATAAGTGAAAATGATCGTAGTAATTTAAGGCAAATTTAACCTGTTTAAAAATAATGTCCTTGAATGAAAAGGAAATTTATGGAAATAGATAATTCAAGTTGAACGGTTAGTTTGAGTGCAGAGTAATGAGAGAAATGTTGGTTTGAGAAGCAGATATATGTCTGTTAAAAATTATAAATTTAAGGAGAAAGTAGCATATATTAAATAAAGAAATTAATTACACTAGCTTAGAAAACGATTTTGATTTTGTTCCTTTAATGAAAGGTTACTTTTCTTATGTACTTTTTCCCGCTAAATTCGAAAATGAAAACCAAAATTTTTTATATTGTAAAGTTTTTAAGATAATGTGGCTTTTCAATATGTTTGACCTCTTCTTACAAGAGCTGTACACCGAGCTGATCGAATACATATGTTTGAACTTTCTTCATACACAACGAGTCAAACTCAAACAACTCGATTCGTTCGACTCAATTGTGAGTTCAGTTCGTTCGTTGTCCGTATCATACGATAGCAACTCGTGAGTTTTGAACTACTTGATATTTTCAGATTCTCCACCGCAATTTTAATATCTCTTCTTCGAATGACCTGTTCACAGTTACAAACAGAAATAAAATAACGAGTGGAAGAGTTGGTTTGATGTGATTCAGTGGAAGAGTGGTTAGATATGAAAAGTTGCAATGAGTGGAAAAGTGCGTTGAAGATGTTAACTGAAGTGCGTTCGAGAATAATAAATGTTGAGAAGAAATATAGTCTGACAAAATTTTTATTGTATTTAAGGAGAAAAACATATATGAGGAAAAAGAGCAATGAGTCAGGAAGAGAGTAGCAATGAAAAAAAAAATAAATGATTTGTCACGTCTGTGTTGATAAACTAAACGAGAATTAAATGATGCTGAGTCATAATATACTTTATAAAAAGTATCCGCATTTGTAAAACAAAACTAAACAATTTTGTCACCTTCAAAGTATGCCCCACCGCTTGCTTGCAATACAACTACACTGAGAAAACGATTTGTTTGAATATAATAAACGCATATTTCATATAGAGCAATTAAATATTTGATTGAGTCAAATATAAAAAGCTTCAACCAACATTTAGCACTATTTGATCCAAATTCAATGTTTGTTATATTCAAACAAATCTTTTTCTCAGTGCACGCCAGCGCTTGATCCAGTCGATCATACATTTTTTGTAAGTTGATTGAGAACAAACATCCTTCAGCAATTTTGCTTTTATGGATTCTTTAGACTCAAAGCACCTTCTCCGAAGTGTTGGTTTTAGCTTCGGGAACAATATAGCGTCAAATCAGGCCATTTCAGGTGAATCCTACGACATTCGTTGAATTTTTGGCTAAAAACTCTCGTACGATGATGACTTAATTCGATGGTGCATTTTCGTAAAGCGAAATGCATGAGCTATTCTCTCACAATATGGTCCGTTTTTGAAAGGAATTATTTTAAGTCATTGTTGCCTTTATTCTATTACAAAGCAATTGCCGCGAAAAATACAAAGCTTAAGTAGAAACTTTTAATGAGTGCCGTTTGCTTTGTGATGCAGCTGCCAGCAATGCTCTGAAAAGTGTCAAAATGATCAACATCAACACTTGACAATTGGAACACAATAAAAAAGTTTAAAAAAACTATAAAATAAAAGAGCCACGAGACAAGAAAAACTTTTAAATAAAAAAACGTAGTAAAAAAAAGGTAGTAAAAAGTGAGTGCAGCTGTTAAAATGGTAGCAGTTTATGGTGCAAGTTTAATTTTCTTTTTTCAGTTTTTTTTTTCACTCAACACGTGAGTTCTTAATTACAATTCGCAATTAAGTTGCGTATAAAAATGTCATTAAGATAAGTGTTGCTATTGCGCTGTAAATTAAGTAGCTAAGCCTAGGCATATAAAAAATTTAATAGTGAAAAAATTTTATGAGAAGTGCAAAAATCTGAAGAAAATATTATTCGGTAGTGCCTGAAATTATGCAATATTTTGTTGACACAATTCACAGTGACTTTGAATAGTAATAAAAAGTTGAGACCTCATTTCTTCCCATCGACAACTCTTTCTGAGTTACATAAACACCGATGCAATTAACGTAACGACATTTCCCATAATATCTAAATATTTGTCATAACAATCTTAGATAAAGCTGCAACTCGTATTAGGATAACGTTAGGTTTTTTATTTCGTTTTTTTTAACATAATTAGTTGTTTCATTGTCACCTTCATATAAATCACAAAAAAAGTAAGAATTTGTTTGCCCTACTTTTTTTAGGCTTAACACACCTGTACAGGCGCGGCAGGCAGCTTGTTTGCTTATCAAAATGTTGACATTTTATTATTAAAAGTCAATAAAGGAATCTTTATTTGTGAAAAACCACATTTGTTTATGCGCGATATAATCAGTTCTTTTCCCTAATTCCATATGCCTATGGTATATGATAACATTTTTAATATGATGTAGCCATAAGTACCTTCAAAATTAGCGTGGGTAAAGTGCGATTATGACAATTTGAGAAATAAAAAGTTAAAACTAAAGGAAAGGACGTAGAAAACTTAAATGATTTTTGTTTTTATATTAAGAATTATTACATTGAACTTGCAGTCATTTCGCAAAGACCAATATGATCGTAAAATTTTTACTTAATTGATCAATGCTTTTTATTCAAAAAACATGACAAAGATAACAAATGGAAAGAATTTTTGTTTTATTTAAAACTTTTGAGTTTTATTTTTAAGTAATCGGTTTTCGAACTTTCTTATTTTTCCGATCATGAAATATTTACTTATTTCAGCAGTTCTGAAATTCATTTATTTTCGATAATATCTTTGTTGATTTTTTTGTATAATAGAAAAAAAATTCGGTTTTAAAATTCGATTTTAAGGACTAGATTTTTTTTTTTTAATTTTATTCGAAAAAGAGCACCGTAATTTTTGATTTCTTTTTCAATAGTTTCCAAACGAGAATAAGACGATTTATAATTTTTCCGACTCAAGACAAACGTTGTTTTTAATTTATAGTTATTTCGTATAAAAATACATAGTCGACATTTTTGAATAATTTTTTTTTAACTTAAAACAACCATAATTTTTAATTTATATCCCTAAAATTAAATAAATAAACGGTTTCTAATTTTTATTTATTGAATGGAACTTAAAAATATATATGATTTTAATTTTTTTTATGTCCAAATAAGCGTCAGTTTTGATTTTTCGATTAAAAACGATATTTTGTGATTTTTACTTTTATCCATTTAAAAAAAACTTTATTTTTGATTTTTATTTTTAAGTAGAAGAATAAACGGTTTTTGAATAATGTAACAAATTCTTAGCCTTTTTTAGTCGAAAAATTACCATAATTTTTAACTTTTTCTCAATATTATTTAATCAAGGATAATCGTTATGTTTGATTTAATTAATTTAGGTTTTTTTCTTGTTTTCAATATTTTGGTACTTATTTTGTACGGAAATATGAAGTTGACATTTATGCATTTATTTTTAATATTTTTAAATATGAAATTTATACTCTTAATATAAAATAAATAACCGGTTCTTAAATTTTTTTTTCGAAGAAAACTTCGAAAAAATTCAAAAGTGATTTTAATTTTTTTGTTTCAAGAAAATATAAACGTTATATTTGATTTTTATTATTTTTTTTTTCTATGAAAATGATATTTTTATTTAAATTTAAGTCGATTAAAAAATTTTTGATTTATTTATTTTCGAGTAAAAATAAGCGTTAGTAATAATAATTATTTTTGATCGAAATAGAAAAAAAATTAAAACTGCCGAGCAATCAAGTTTGAGTATAATAAAGACTGAAACTCGCATATTTCCATAACTACCAGTTGGTACTAAAAGTGTGGTGCCATATCCAACTGACAATAACTCACTTTAGTTTTGTTCTTACTAAAGATAAAGTTAATGATTTCCTAAATGAAATTTGGGTAATCAAGAATTTCTTTGAGAAAAATAATTAGTTAGCCTATATCTGCAGTACGTAGAATTGCCGTTAATTGCGAGGAAGTGCAAAATTTCTACAAATAAACTAAAATTGGAGTATGGAAATCAGATAAAATAAAAAATTATAAAAATTTAAAATTAAATTGAAAAATAAAAAATAAGTTTTCTATTAAACTTAAGTAAGTAAAAAAAGAATTCTTAATGCAAAATTCTTGAATTTAGTGATTTCGGCAATTGATATTTTAAAAGCTTTCAAACTTGATCTTTTAATTGACGAACATTGAGGACTAATATAATTTTGAATTCTGAAAAGCAAATATCTATGCAATGCTTTCGCACCAACTGACTATATCTTTCAACTTAACTTCTTTCATGTCGCATTATCCCCAATTTTCATGTAGATCTAAGGCAAACAGCTTAAAAATTAGTTAGTAAATGCAATCTTTTGAAGTTACCACTAACCACTTTTTTAACTAAAAATTATTTCCTTAGCCCTTCAATTGTAAGTGCAGCAACTGTTTTATAAATAGAACTCTTGGTTTATACACTTCCTACTCAGCTTCTTAAAAATTTAATTATCTAAGTAATTTTTTTAGTACGTACTTAAAAAACTATTACGAAGTCCATTGCATTGCAAACATAAAGTGCAGTGTCGCTCAAACTGTAGTGAAAGCACATACATCTATTTAGTAGATTTCTGATGAGGCATCTGAGTCATCAAACAACTGATGCATAAGATAGCATGCCGCAGATCTTCAATTTAAAAATCCAGAAAATAATTTTCGATGACGATAAGCTCAAGCTGTAAATTCCAAGCAGTGGAGATAAATTGAACGCTAAGGAAGAGTATTAAAAACTTTGCGATCTTTTAATGGGCGTGGCACCACCTCTAATCGGATCGTTTAAGGCGCAACATTTATTTAAGGTGTGGACATAGATTAGCTCCTTTGAAAATATATTGGTTATAAGTGGGTAGTGCCACACCTCTAACAGGCAAACATAATTTCACTGCACAACTAATGGTTCGATTTTGATGAAATTTGGTATGGACATAGATTGATTTTTGAGAAACTATTTTTTTTGTGGGTGGTGCCACTTCAATAGCAGGAAATTACATTGAAATTTTTTTCATAGATAAATTGAAGCCTGAGAAAAGATATTTTATAATGGGCACTACCTCGCTTCTAACCACGAAATATGTTTTCAAAGCTATACTAATTGGACGATATTGTTGAAACTTGGAATTGAGATAAATTGAAACCTGAGAATGATTAATACTTTTATAATGGGTGATACATCGCCCCATATCAGAATATGTATGTTCTGACAGCCAACCTAAGAGAACTATTTTGATGAAATTTGGAACGGAGATAGTTTGAATCCTAAGGAAGGGCAACATGCGATGAAATTTCCTCTGCTAAATTGGTATGTGCATAAAGTTGTTATGATATAAACAAAATGTGCAGTAAATAAATTTTGTAGCTGGACACACTCCACAACACTGTATTGCCACAAATAAATTGAAATCTTGTGACAAAGGCTATAAATGATATAAATACCTAAGTTACTAGGATATCACTTCTCAAATTAGGCAACAAAATAAGTTAATCACTTTTTTTATCACGAATGACTTTGACACATTTAAATGCATATAACCTAAGTACAACCCAAAGTGGAACACTTGAGTTGTGTGCCACTGATTTCAGCGATATTATAAAGAAACCGCCATCAGAGCACCTCAATATAATGACTGTTTTTGCGAATGCGTTTCTATTACTTCAATAACTATCAAGTGCTGCAAAACTATTAAAGAACGGCATCGATATTTATAAATTTCTAAAAAAAAATTCTTCAATAAAAAAAATCAGTATCTTAAAAAAGCGGAACAAACACATCTAAAACGAGACATAATGGATAACACATTGTTAAGGCATATAACTTGCAGAGCTATGCGGGTACGGTTGTGTTTTAAAATTTACTCAAAAGTTTTAAGATTTTGCGAGTGTGACAAGTGTAGTACAAAGTTATTCAGCGCATTAGGTCACAAGAAATCAGGGACCGAGTTGTTAAAAAAAGATTTTTTCCGCAGACTGAAGAAACAAATTGCAATCGATTTTTGGACATGGCATGTTAAAAACGGGTCATAAGTCATTTTCCCGTCGATTGGTGAAAAATAAAATTTTTGAAAACTGTGTCAGAGGCAGAATTACCTCTGTAGAAATGCATCTTTTTGCTGGTGGATTAGCATTCTTTCAAATATTCTTCAATGCGATCCTGTAACTTATTCCATATTCCTTTGAAAGTTCAGCACTCTTTTGACCAAAATCCTAGTCCAACAACCAAGCAAGAACAACATGAATGTAGAAATAAAAGTACACTGATTAAACGAAACGATAGAACCTGTCTTCAATGTGCGTATTGTTGTTTAATTGTTCACTTCATTTGGATTTTTTTTCTGAAGGGTGTAACAATGACCATATTGTTAGTCCCGAACATAGCGCATATACTTAACCTCAACAATAAAAATGTGCGTAGCAGTGGTGTGTTTGATGCTTTGGATATTTTTCTAAAGGCAAACGACGTTTTGCCCATGGCTGGCATACTTCATTCTCTGTGATTCTTCGAACTCTTATTGTTTTTGTGTAACTTTGCTTACTGTTTTTGTTTTATTATATTATCTATGTGGTCAATTTGAATTTATTGAGTTCAAGTTGGTTGTCTTTTGTAGAAATAGCGTAATACCAATTCACATCACTTGATCAAAAGGGTTTGATGTTCATTTATTGTCCCTAAATTAAGTTTACACTTAACGCATTCGATTCTAAAAGCAAACTTTGCTTTAAAATCGCCCAACACAGGGCTGAGGTCTAGAGCTGTCAGCTTTTTAGCATTCTGCTTAGTTGGTCGTAGACAGCGCATGTAAAGAATAAACATTAATACGTTCGAGAATCAGCGCATTGTTTTTTGTATAAATCTGTGTATAATTTAGTTATTAGGGTATCGGGGCCGAAGTTCCCATTCCGGTATTGGAAGTACCATTTTAGATTCCAAGCCATTGTATGTCGTCATAATCGAATTGTCATTTGTCTATTCTCATACAATTTATCCAAAATTGCTTACATGAAAATTGTTTGTAACGCTTTGGTGCAAAATATACGGAGCCGAATTTAATAATTTCATTTTTAAAACAACATTTTTGTGCTAAAAAAGGTTATTGCGTACTTATACTTTAATTTTTTTACAGTTAAATATCATTTTTTTTGAAAAAAAAATTTTTGCAAAGCCTCAACACACAAAAATTGTGGTTGGATTTTTGATTCTGTGTTGTTAGTGTCGTTTTCTACTAATAATATAATCGAGGTATCTGTTAATAGGATTTTCATAGAGATGCAGATGAATTTTAAAGCAACTCAAATTGACTATCACTTGATATGCCGCTTAATGAAATTTATCAGCAAGCAGAGGCCGCTGCTGGTGATAGACAACTTTTAAATTTTTCTTTTAAACTTTTTTTTCCAGAAATTCACCATGCAACAGAGTTACATCAATTTAGTACGAAAGTATGGTATGAAATATGTTTCGATACTGCTGTTTTGGGTATTGTGTCTTATGTTCATACTCAAAATGTACAGTCAGGAATATTCGTATATAGAAAACAGCGCTAAAATAAAGCGTGACAGTAATAATAAAAATTTCCTGATGGGACTCAAGTTTCTTGAGAATTTTTCACAAACTGCAGACTTTCCGGAATTAGAACTGGATGCTGATACACATGGTAAGTCAAAATACACATCGTAACATAGATACGAGCCCTACTCACACACAACTTTTTTCACACAACAGAAATATTGCATGAAGATCTAATTACGGCCATTGAAACCGAATTGCCTTCACTGCCATTTCGCTTTTGGTACTGGAATGATGGTAAAAAATTACAAATCTCACCGAATTGCTCGCAGTTTCCGGATGTGTTTCGCCTAAATTATTACAACAAATATTGGCAAACTTTCCAGGTGACAAATATAACCTTACAGCTATACAGTGCATACTATGACGATCGACCATCACTTTTCATCGAGCCAAAAGTGCGTCTACTCGCTATGATAAATACTACAGAGAAGAGATTCCCAAAGTTGTACTGTCAGCTATGGTTTGATGAGCAGTTGCATCCTGTGATCACTAAGGTGTCATTTCGTATGATTTGGTACACTATTTGGGGGAGCAAGACGGGTCAATTGTATCCATATTTAGTTACGTGTCCAATACCAGCGAACGCTACGCAGCTCATCCCAAAGGTCGTCTCACTGATCTCCAACAAATGTGAAACGGCTTCTAATAGTCTGCGTGTGCACTACGATAAACCGCAGGCACCAAATGTCAAGCGACAATTTGCCGTTTGCGTTAAGGGTCTTGACTACCCGAACTTGGATATTTCAGCACGCCTGGTCGAATGGATTGAATTACAGCAAATTTTGGGTGCCCAAAAAATTTTCTTCTATCAACTTGAGGTCCATCCGAATGTCAGTAAAGTTCTACAATACTATGCTGAACGTGGTGTCATTGATGTTAGACCTATTACACTTGCCACCGGTCACCCAAATACGCCACAACTGCAACATTATCTGCTACACATGCGCGTACTAACTAAGCGTCTTAATGAGCTCATACCCTATAATGATTGTTTGTATCGTAATTTATATAATTATGATTATATAGCACTCGAAGATATCGATGAGGTGCTAATGCCTTTGGGCAATCATACTACATGGGGTGAATTGGTTGAATTGGCGGCGAAAAATCGTACAAAAAATTGTAAGTCTGGCTATGCCAGCTATTGTTTTCTCAATGTATATTTTCCGGAATTCACCAATAAAACTGGTCTGATCTATCATCCAACAGCGGTACCCAGCTATATGCACATGCTGACGCATGTGCAGCGTAGTAGTGCACATCTGGAAGAAAATCGAGCGATCAAATGTCTGCATCGCACGGCTAAAGTTATGACGCTGCATAATCACTATGCGCTAAGTTGGTTATTTGTTTGTCCAGCGTTTGTATTTGAAGCGGAAGATGCGCAATTACATCATTATCGCCATGAGGATAAGAAAGAAAATTTAACGGAGAGTGTGGAGGATATGAATATATGGCGTTTCAAGAATGTTTTACTTGAGCGATCGTTTAAAGCTTTTCAGGAAATGAATTTCTTTAAAAATCGTAGTTAGTATAATTTTTATAAAAAATATGATACACAGTGGTGTACAGTAAATAGAATCAAGCGTGTGAATAAGAGCATTTTGCCTTGCTAAAGAGCCAATTGAATTAACAACGCATGGGCATGTGTGGTGATCTTTATGATAGTAGATTTTTTTAAGAACTAACTTTCAAGATGATAATAATATCTTGTTGTGAAAAGCCCAATAGAGCTTATGGAGTAATGACTTGGACATCTTTGGTGAAAAATGCTTATGATTTTAATGAAAGCAGGCTTTTTTTCGAAACTTTTATTCAGAATTGCATGGCACGGCATGATTTCCCTCTTGGTTTTTTAATTTAACTTTACCTTGTCTACGCACTAAGAGCTCTTTATAAACAAACTCTTCCAAATTTTGGAAAGAAGTTGAGTCTATGTTCTGTCTTCTTTCCACAGAATAAACATTCCTCCAGGCGTCACTTTCTCTAAGCTGAATTTCTAGGTTTAAGCTTAGCATTTGATTTTTCATTTAATTTTAATCCTAGTTGGCCCGTTGAAAATTCCGGCACGATTTTTCAAGTTAAATTCTCTAAAATTAAACTTCATTTCATGATAAAGGACTTTTAAGTAAACTTTAGTTTGAGTCCGATCTGATGACCTGAGGGTTGCAAAAGCTTCGCTCTGCCAGTTTTTTAGTGAAAGCTTAAATTAGCAGTTAATATAAACAGAATCTATGCTCGAATTTGAAAAACTGGGCCTATTAAGTTGAAAGATCTGCCTATAACAGCAACTTGAACTAAAAGTTCTGGAAACCCATAATGCTCTTTGAAATCGAATTTTTAACTATTCCCATGGTCGAAAAAGTTAAGCTAATTGAACCAGTTCGGTAAAGATAATTAAGGTTAGATTAACTTTGGTAAGCCCACTTCATTTAAGATTATACTTAAGTTAAATAATTTATTATATTGTACATATAATAATTTATATATTTTTAAATTATTATTTTTAATAAACTTATTTATTTAGAAAAAAAAAACACTGTCTTTCAGTACTTAATAAAAAACTACTAATGCCACTTAAATTTAAAACAAATACTTTTGCAACAGCAGCATAAACGCTGTCAGCGCTGCTAAGACTCCACCGCTCGATTGATATAAATTGGCGCTACCACTTTTCTGAATCAGTACAGAACGTTCATTAGCCTTAGCAAACAGAAAAGTCTGACACTGTGTCTCATTCTTGATAAATTTAAATATTGAATGCGCTATATTGGCCGGCGTCAGCTCTTGACACTGTTCCAGATGATGTATCGCACACGCCTCGAAGCGCTCAAAATCAATGCAATGCTTTGGCGCCAATACCAATTCAGGTAAATTGTATAGATCCGGCATTGTACCATCCTTTGGCATATATTCAGCAAATGAAGAATTCAAACAATTCCCGAGTGCCTCTTTGTTGGCCTCCATACATTCGGGACCATCTTCGGCGATAAAAAGCGCAATTTGATCACCGCCCTTTTCGCACATAAAACCCATAAGTGATGTCGTCACACGTACCATAACGGAGCTTTGTTTTTTCTCTTCTTCTGTCAGGCAAGGCTGCAACTTCTTCTGGAATTCACGAAGACATCTCTCGACAGTTGGCGTTTTGGCGCAATACTTATGAAAGACTGTATCCAAATCACCCAGTGGTGTCGCAAATTCAATTTCCTGCTGAAGCGCTGTAAAATTGGCAATAGTTGAGAGGCAGGCTGCCAATTTGGTAGCACCCTTTTCGAGTTCCGCCGTCAGTGTAGCGTTGTCTATACCTATGACTTTTTTACATTTTTCGCGCAATACCCGCTTGGCATCATCTAAAAGAGAGCAGACAGAAAGGGGGTAAGTAATTTTAAGAAAATTTTGAAGCATTTTTCTGCACTTTTAAAACAATTAAGCTAGATAACTGGATGGACTGACTGGACTTAATGTTATCGAGTATTTAAACAATCAAAGTGGGTCATTAAAATAGAATGCTCTTCTTCAAAAGTAAATTCTGAAATCATCCACTGCATTGTCCAAATATTTATGGGGAAATATCAAAAATACTTAATAATAGCTGAGCTGAAGCACTTTTCAGACAAAGTTCCGGTATAGTCCACTAGATAACTTGTTACTTTTTAATTATGCAATTGACATTCGATACTTTAGTTATCTTGAGTTGATCTTTTGATTGTCATTATAAAACAAATCTAGTCAAATAAATGTTTTTTTTAAATTTTTCCATAAAAAATTTGCACTTTGTTTACAGATAAAGTTTGCTGATAAGTAACAAAAATTGTACATTGAAATATTATTTTTGTATAATACCCAAGTGTGATTAATCAGAGGTGCAATGAAACATTATCTTAAAACCCATTTTTATCTTTTTAAGAAATTTCAATGTGCGTCGGGGTTAGTTTGATAAGTGAAAATCTTATCATATTACGCAAAACTGGAATGACTAACAGTTTGAAGAGTAATGAGTTGATGTAAGGCACATGGCCTTCGATTTGCAAGATCAAATGAAGATTTTTTCAGTTTTTGTACCTTGGACAGGTTAAAAAAATTATAAAGCGGTACATTGAAAAGTAAAAGTATCGGAGAGCATGCAGGTATCGAAAAATATCGAAACCTACCGAAAAAGTCGATACGACTGTATAAGTTACGAATGAAAAGTATCATAGAATCTTTGACACACTCTAAAGTTATCGGAAACTCAAAAAGTATCGATTAGCAATTAAACTGAAGTCAAAAATTATCGAGGAAGTTAATTCAAATTGAAAAGTGTCATTAAGTATTGAAACCAAATAGTATCAAAATGTGAAAAACGATTAGTATTAAATTCTTAGTTGATTTTTGTAAAAATTTTCATTAACATAAATTTATGTGCAACCAATAGGAACGACAAAAAAAGGGGTTTTTTCTTGAACTTTTTACCTTAAATGTCATGAAAACGTTTAATGTCATGCGTTTAATGCACTCAACATTTTCTTATGAAAAGTTATTTTAGCTAAAATTTTTATTCGACCTGAATCTCTCTTTGGTTAATCTTTACTATCTTTGTTTGTAACGCTTTGGCGCAAAATGTACTGAACCGATTTTAATAATTTCTTTTTTAAAATAACACCTTTGTGCTAGAGAAGGATATTGCATTCTTTTTTTTTTTGGGATTGAGTTTTTGTTTGATTTTTCGTTGCTGAAGCTTTGTGATTATGTTGCTTCTTCAGTTCTGTGTTATTATTGTTGTTCTTTTACTTCTCATCTTCGAAGTTCAAAGGACAACCTCTCTTTCAATTGTTTTTTTGTTGATACTTTTGAAAAGAGAATATAGGATGAGATGTTAAGGGAGTAATTTCAACATCAATAACAACGCGACGGCAACGGCAAATCCGAGGGTACCCCTAGTAGAAAATATGTAAAAGCGAAAGTCCACGACTTTGATGATCACTAAAATGAAATGCATAAGATCGCGATTAGAATGTAACTTTTGCTTTGAGTTCGACTAAAACTACGTTTAATTCGTCTTGATTTCAACTTTTACTCTGCTTTAGCTTTACACTTAAATCAAATCACTGCATTTTTACGGTGCTAAAGTGTTGATAACAAACCTATGGTTAAATTTGTATTCCGATATTCTTTAGGCAAAAACTGCTCCTTAAGTCTATTGATGTGATCAATACCACCAGCATGACAGCTGCTACTATGTAAAATGACAATGGCGGCAGCAAGTATTGTGAGCGCTAAAAAAGTCACTTTGTTCATGTTGTCCAAAAGATATTTTATTGAAAAAAAAAAAATAAAAATTTGCACTACAAAACTCTTCGATCACAATGCGTTCGATTGCATATACGGCGGTCAACTGAAATATTCAATCATATACCAAATTGTCAATTCTTTGTTGTTTTCCTCTGATAACAAAAGTTAAAAACTTAATCTTATCAATGAGAACATAAAAGTTAAGTAAAAACAATAATTCAGAAATTGACATCGATATTTAATTGTTGCTGATAAATAGCAAAAGCGGTTGCTGTGTAGTTTCTTTGAGCAAATAACAATTTTCTACTTCTTCTTCTATTTTGGATTTGGGAATATTTCATATGTAACTTCTGAATGATTTATCTATTACTTTTCGATGCATTGCGCTTGATGTATAACAAAGCTTGACCTCGACGCTGACTTGCAAAGCGAATTGAAATTATTTCAGCTATGACTTAATAAATTATTTCAGCTACTGTGCTATTTTGATTTGAACTAAGATTTGAGTAACGAACTTTAAAAATTAATTGAACAGTGATTTGAAAAAGAAAGCATGGACTATGACTTACAAAGATATTTAGATTAAGACTTGTGCTACAACTTGAACTACGACTTCAATTATAACTTGAATTGCAGCTTTAAAAACAATATGCAGACGAAGGACAACGTTAGCTCTATGGCTTGAAAAATTGCTCAGACTACATACATATATATTGAAAATTGACTTCAACTATGAACCAGAAACGACTTTGATAGTATTTGAAAAGTAGCTATATAATTGCTTCAAAATGATTTATATTGTAGCTTGAGCCATGGCTTGGAAAATGATTTGGATTATGACTTGAAATTGCCTTGGAATATGATTAAAAATAACTTAAAAAATAACTTACATGGCTCGAAAAATGACTTGACAAATGGTTTTGAGTATGAATATAAAAGAAAGCTTGATAAATGACTTGGAATATGACTTGCAATGTGACTTGAAAATATCTTGATAAATAATTTGGAATAAGGCTCAAAAATGACTTAAATATAACATGGAAAATGCTTTTGAATATGACTTAACAAAGGGCTTGTAAAATGACTTGAAGTATGTCTTGAAAATGACTTGGACTTTCAATTGATAAGGACTTGAAGTATAATATACAGGGACTATGGCTATAAAATCGACTTGCGGTATGACTACAAAAATGACTTTCATTTGTCTTAAATGACATCAATTAAGATATTGATTTGAATAATAATTTGTACAGTTGCTTGACTTTAAAAGTTACGCTTCCTATGAACTGAAAAGTAACTTCTGCCATGACTTGGACTAAGGCTTGACGAATGACTTGAATGAAATGACTTAAATCATGAATTGTGAATGATTTCGATTTACTTGGAGAAAGACTTGAACTTTGATCTTAACTTTTGTAATAACTTTAACCATGACAGTAAAAATTTATTTCATCTAAGAAATGACTTGAAAAATGAGTTCAAATTTTGAACTGTAAAAGACTTAAAAATGATTTCAAATATTGGTATGACTTAAGAAATAACTTAGAGAATGTCTCGGACAAGGACTTTTAACATAAGTTGGACTGTAATATTCAAAGCGTCATAGATAACAACTTTGACTTGAAACATTACTTAGAAAGTGATTTACAAAATGACTTGGACTATGAATTAAAAAAATAATAAGAATATGACGTAGAAATGATCTTGGAAATTTAACTAAACATTGGTATAACTTATGGCTTGAAGAATAACTAAGACTAAAGGCACAATTAAAAAGTTCGTTAAGTACGAATTTCTTACGATTTTGTGTGCTTACTATAGCGAACGAGAGAAACCTTGATCTCGACACCTAAGTCATACTTTGTGCCAAGTGTGATGTACTATGGCTTGAAACATAAATTGGAAAAACAACTTGAGCTATTATTTGGAACATGACTCGGAACAGCATTGGAAAAATGACTTGAACTATGAGTTGAAAAATGTCTAGCACAATGATTAGAAAAATTATGTGACCATTGGCTACAGTGATTCGTTGAAAATTATTTGAAAAGTGCTTTGAGCTATAACTGTGGTTATGGGTTGGTTTAAGGACAGACCTGATCCTAATTTTACTTGGGTTTAGAAACGACTTAGGCTTAGAATCGATATCGATGTGACTTGGAATTCACATGGGCTCGATCTAAACTTCACTTTGACTTGACTCAAAAAAGTCGTAATGTAAAACTGCCCCAAATCATTTGAACAGATAGCAACTTAGCATTTAATCGGGTTTGGATTGAACTTTTTGCAATTTATTTCCTGTGTTTCATGAAATCTTCCATTGTATTTTTATTGCAGTAACTTAAGTTAATTGTTGTTTTTTTTTTAACGAAAATGAAAATTTATTGTTGACACACACCGTTCGCTCGACTGTATGACAAATGTCACAATCTATTTTTAAGTAAAGTACAATGTCCATGCTATACCAACATATACTACAGTTGCCAATGCGCTTATCAGTACGCGAGCGTTAGCTGCTTTATGAGCATTTACAATTTATTGAGTCAAGAACATTTGAGACACTTTTTTAAAGAAATAGAAAAATATATTTTTCATGCAATTATATCCTTTTCGACAGGATGTAACTGCTGCCGTTTTTAAAAAGTTGCATCATTTGCTGTTATTCGCTGGATTATTTAGTTTTTCTTAGATGCAACTCAGTGTTGTTTAGTACCTTAAAGAAGAACAAAAATTGTTTAGCATTGCAATATTGATTTTATTGTAGTTTGGAGTATATTCTTTAGTCTATTTTTATTTTAATTGTTGCCATTGGATATTACGTGCACATCCGTTTGCTAACAACGGAAGCGCTTTAAATTTTTTTGTTTCGTAGTAGTGGCTATGTGTTGGGCAACTGTTTGGGGGAAAAGTTTTAATGTTTTTTTATTGCGCATATTAAATTTTTGCTGTATTACTGGTGATATATATTATCTAAGTGCATTTTTCTTTCGGCAACAAGATAACATATTTGTCGGATAGCGTATTTGCCTTATAGCCCTCGACTTTAACAAGCCGGCCGGTTAATTTAAACTTTTTATTTTATTCAACTTTTGTGCGCTCTACAAGTTGTTCGTTTCAGCTCTCAGATTCTAGTAAATGTTTCATCTAGATGTTTACAATTGTGTATATTTTATGAGACTTTCGCTTCTTTGGAAAACATTTCCCATTTTTCTTTAGTGTAATTTTTTTGGTGTTTACGTACAAAAGTTATTAAACAGTTAGCCCAATACAGTAAATATTATTAGAGGTCTTTGATTTGCTTTCCTAAAAAAATTGGTTTGGCAAAGAAGCACCAACCTGGAATAGCAGTACATTTGAAAACCATAAAAAGTCCTTTCTTAATATGTTATTTAAAATATGTCTTAATAGTAAATTCATAGCAAAATATAACGGTTTTTTTTAAAAAATAAGTTGCTCAGAAATTTGAAAAAATAGTTCTATTTCAAAAACTATAGCTTTAATTTCTAACTTTATGATCCATGACATTCTTATTTTGGCAATCTATCTAGGGGTTCCCAACTTAAAATGATTTTATTAAAACCTATATTCACAACCTCCGATGTCCATTTCTCGGAAAATAAATTGATCATCCAGCTTATGTTTCCATAATCGGTGTCAGAATTAAAAGCTTCGTAAGGAAAAAGGAGAGAGGCTCCTTATGCTTATCATCTCCTTCAAATGGGCATGACAAACATTTTCGGTAGAGTAGGTTGTCATACCTGATATTTTTGAAAAAGCACGCAGTTGTCTAAAATTCTTTATCTGAAATCCAATTCCGCCATTACAGGATAAAGTTATTTATTTTTAATTATAAAAAACCTCATCATACCGTGCTCATTTTGAAGCTATGATTTTCTACATTAAATGCCCATTATATGTTTTCATATTCGCGATAACGGCACCTTCGATGCCTGGATTCGCTCGTTTTATCGAGATTTGGCTAAAGTCCAAATAATAAATTTGATGTGGATGAAATAAATATTTGATATCAGTTAACGTGCCATATATTCCTCAGAATTTCATAATTTATTGGACTTATCATATAAATAAAAAGAATTACAAAAACATATTTTCACAATTCTACTTAACCAAACATACATTTAATAATAATGAACAAATTCAATTATGTTGAAATAGATATTTTTTTGTCGGAAATATTTACATATTAATAAGTAGTTACCAAATCATATTCATAAGTACATTACAAATCGACCGAAATTAGTATGTATTTGAAAATGTCGATGCATTACAAAATCGATGCTTGGAATCATCAGAAAAAAAAAAATCGATATTTGATAACATTAATGCATTAAAAAATCGATATTTCTTACTAGTGCCACACTCTTATCAATACTATGCTATAAAGAGGTAAAGTTTGATTTTTTGTATGTAATGGGTAATCTCTGCAACTACTGCCCAGATTCTAAAAATTCTTCTACCAATAGAAAGCTACACTATCGCTGAGTAACAGAGGCTAATTTTATTTTGATAAAAATAAGTGGCGCTGCAACTTTCATGCAATCAAAATATTTGAGACCCTGTGTCTCCTATGATAGCTAGAGCCTTTAAAATTTTATGATAGGGCGCAAATAGTGAATGCCAAGCTCCTTGCAATGTATGGACGGGATTAGATAAGGGGGCGTGGCACTTTTCATGATAAAAAAACACTTAAAACGCTAAGTCTTCGCTCCTGCGATAGCAAGAATTTGGTGTTAGGATGCGCATGGTCTATGGCGAGCAGCTCGCAAAATATGGACGGGATTAGACACCGGAGCGTGGCACTTTTCATACGATACAAACACTTGAAACGCTATATATTCTCTACTTTGATAGCAACGGTCCTAAAATTTCGTGTTAGGATGCATATGGTCAATGCTAAGCACCTTGCAATTGAATAAGACGATAGAACGTGGCACCTTCCTTGCGATAAAAACATTTAAAATGCTATATCCGGTAACTTATAGTAGCAAGAGTCTTAAAATTTGGAACATGGGTGTATTTATTGTCAATAAAACAACGGAACGTGGAACCTTCCTGACAACAAAAACATTTTAAAAGCTATATCTTGGCATCTGTAAAAGCTACAGTTGTGAAACTTGTTATATGGATCTACATTCATTGTGCCAATCTACTAGCAAAATGTGAATGGCATTGTGTATTGGGGCGCGGCACCTCCCATACAAGAAAAACAATTAAATTGGCATTCTTAGTACTAATACCAAGTTGTGAAATTCGGTGCATGCATCCAAATGTGTGCAGTAAGGACTGCGTAAAGTGTAGGCGAGATTGTACAACTGGAGTGAGCGGGCAAAGCCGCGGGAACAGCTAGTATTTAATATTTTTATTATTTTCACTACCATAAATACCTCAGAAGTTAGATGTCTATTTTAATTATTATTTATCAAGAACTAACATAACAAAAAACTAGTAAAGGTGTTATCTTCGGCCAGGCCGAAACTCACATATCCACTGCATTGAAAGTACTTTTTCAATAAATGTTAAAAAAATGTTGAAGAGGTTGAATAAGTCGAAAATAATGTAAAAGGTTAAAAAATGTTGAAAAGTGTTGGAAAAAACTGAAAATGTCAAAAGAATATGGGAAATATTGAAATAAATAGAATAAAAATGAAAAACACGAAATATGTCACGCCCGCGTCTCCGATTCCGCCCACTTTTGTTTCAATAAATGACATTTGTGATTGACATGCACAAACCAAATTTTAGCACAATAGCTTGTATAGTTTTCGATATGTGCCGTAATTATTCATAAAATTTAGGGCGGTGACACACCAACTGGCACAATCCAGTCAGATTTTGATCCACAAATAGCCTTCCAAAAACAAACCTCAAGATTCATTGAATTTAAGAGCTTATAGTAACCGGCACCTCTACACAAAATTTTATGAAGATTACTCTCATAGCACACTATCTATAGCATTAAACGTATTTTGCTTATATGGGAGATGCCACACATACCGGCACCATTGTACCAAAATTTTGCAAGAAGAAACCTATTAGCGAGTACATCTGCCATATTAAATTTCATAGTGATTGCGTTGTTAGTTATCTTTTTATAACGTTTATAAATATTTTAGGCTGTACCACGCCCTTCAACAAAATTTTTGAGAATATTGAATAAACCTGTATTGGTGACTACTTTCAGTGGTATCATCCCTAAAATTTTAATGAAAATCGTATGTGCCAATTTGGAGTTATACGAAATCCAAATTTTAAATTGCTAAAAAGTGCCACGCCCACTTTTACAATTACGCCCACTTTATGCGCAATTCAAGATTTATAAGATCTGTATTCGTGTACCAAATTTCATCACAATATCTTGCACGGTTTACGAGCTATGGCGTTATAAAAGTTAAAATTAAGGGCTGTGCCACGCCCCTTTAAGAGTCTTTGCAAACTTCAAACCTAGCTTAATCTTAATTTTGTTCTCATCTTCAACAAATCACCAAATTTTATCAAAATCGCATCATCTATTTTTCAAAATGACTTGGGTATATTTACATAGAGTATGGGCGGAAGGCGTGGCCGTTAACCGATTTTGCCAATTTTTATATGCTAGCAGCTTGCAAGAAAGTTTGACCTGTGTGACAAATTTCATTAAGTTAGCTTCCTTAGTTTTCTCGTAAACCTGATTTCAACAGACAGACAGACAGACAGACAGACAGACAGACAGACGGACGGACAGACAGACAGACAGACGGACACAGCTATATCGACTCAGGTGGTGACGCTGATCAAGAATATATATACTTTTCCATACCTGCCACGCCCCCTTCTATGCGTTACAAACGGAATGACAAAGTGAATATACCCTCTGTGTAGGGTATAATGAAGAGTGTCAAAAGGGACGCGAAATGCAATGAGCAGTAGCTTATTTTCTATTTTTAATATTCTTGAAAAACCTTTTAACATTAAGGTTTTTTTTTTGAAAAAAATTTGTATTTTTTAATTTGAATGACGTGAAATTTGTTGTTTTATATGATTGGTATGAATTTTCGAATAATAACACAGGCCGACAAAAATTATACCCAGAAACCAGATTATATATTTCCGTAGGTTTTCGATGCGCTGATTTTGAATCTGGTCGCAGAATTGCTCCATCACGTCAGGTTTTTGAGATATCCTAACCTAAAAGTGCCAAAAATGACGATTTTTCTCAATTTTGAGGTTAAATAGCTCTAAGGATTTTATTTTTCTTGGAAAACTATGAACTATATTTTAAAGTACTAGTCTTCCTCTTTCAAATGCCGTTGAGTTTGTTTGAATATCTTCTTTTTCTCTGAGATATGGCATTTTGACAAAGATTGACAAAGACACAGACACAGAAACAGTGACAGACATACACAGACAGACACTGACGCAGATAAAAAATGTTATATCTCAGAGAAAAAAAAAGATATTCAAACAAACTCAACGGCATTTGAAAGAGGAAGACTAGTATTTTAAGATGCCGTTCATAGTTTTCCTACAAAAATCAAATCCTTAGAGCTATTTAACCTCAAAATTGAGAAAAATCGTAATTTTTGGCACTTTTAGGTTAGGATATCTCAAAAAGCTGACGTGATGGAGCAATCCTGCGACCAGATTCGGAATCAGCGCATCGAAAACCTACGGAAATATATAGTCCGGTTTCTGGGTATGTATTTTGATCAAATTTTGTCGGCCTGTGTAATCCATGCGTAAAAATTGCAGCTTTCGGGTCTAGATATCTCTGCAACTAGCACTCATACGACAGCTTTATTGTCTGGTACTCCAATGCAAAATTTTAACCAAATCAAAGTAGTTCATAGTCTGGTTTTTGTTAGACTAAGTATAAAGGAAATATCTCATATACTTGCCACAAAGCAAAGCTCAGCTGATTGTTATTTATGTAGAGTTTATTATATCAAGATTAAGAAAATGTAATACTTAACTGACGTTATGTTTACTTAAGTGCATGCCTTAAATGTTCCATTGCCATGTATATAGTGTCAGCTACAAACGTACCAGCTGTTTAACTGCGATCCCCTCTTCTTTATGCAACCTCCCCCCCGTGCCAACATCATGAATTTCTACTGCTTCGTCTTTAACAAATTTTTACTGCTTCTTGCTTAATTGAACGTACCGTGATGTGTTTTAATGTAATTTATTACTCAAGGAATTTCATTAATTAATCATGCCAAAGATATGCGCGTAAGTGTTTGCATGTGTTGGTATTTATTTAACTAAGTATGTGTGAGTTAGCTTATGTGTATTTCAATGCTTAGAGTAACTCGGTTGCTTGTAGGTTTCTGATTCTATAGAAACTCATACAGTGATTTCATCTTATCGCAGTGGTATTATATGGTTTGCCTGGCTTCTAGTCTACATCATTGTAATGCGATTTCATTGAAAAGTTTTAGTTTCAACGCTGAGCTTAAAATTAAACCACTGCAAATGGTATTATGTTGTGTTTTAGCATAGCTTCATTTGGTTTGATTAAATTTGACATTTGAAGTTAAATAAAGGAATAACAACAAATTTGTGCCTTTGATCGATTTGTCAATGAGAAATTCAGTTCCATTGGCAAAGTAAATCGCAAATATGCTCTACTGTGAGTATAACAATAATAATTTTAATAACCGCAGAGCAGTCTTCTATTAATTGTTATGAAATTGCAATTAGTGCTGCGCTAGTAACAAATCACAACTTAAAATGCAGAAAAACTTAACACTTAGTGGCGCTATTAATAAATAAAAATATGTACAGAAAAAAGCATTCTCGATGAAATTTGCACACTTAATGAGGCTTTGTTACGTAGTAGAAAAAATGTTGAAAAAATTGAAAAACTTTGAGTTCTCAAAGCAAGAAGCTTTCTAATCAAACCAACTTTGGGAGTACGTAAAACTACCTCGAAATTCAAATGAACCTGGCATGCTGTTGTAATTGTGTAGTAACTTTCATGCTCCAATCTTCAAAAGATGAGTCATCGAAGTAACGATGACATTTGCTTTGGACTTCGAATTATTATGTATAACATGCATGATAAATATCTTTGTCAGAAACAGGTACCTCCTAAGTATTCAAATTTGAGTATTTAATGTCTCGGCAGCTATGAAAGATATTAAAATTATTTTGTAGTCATTGGCAAAGACCGATATTGTTGCTAATTTTCAATTCTTATCTGTGCAATCATGATATGTAGTGTAATGATTTCTTCAAGTATCTAGTAATCCATGAGCTGCTCTAGTGGCCAAATTCGGAATGAAGCTATCCAGTGGCAATGTTGCTTAAAAATGTTTATAAGTAGTATGCTAATAAGCAGTTCTGCTAAATATTAAAGCTTACCTTTGCTGATATTAATGTCGAAAAATATTGCTAACCTATAAGAAATTTATTTAATGATGATTCTTAAATATTCTGTAATGAAATTCCACCATAACCCAAAACTCATAATGCTGTGTTTTTGGCACTCTATATGAGAGCTTAATTCTTCCAATCGAATTAAAAAGCTCTGAAATGTATTTTAGCAGCATTCACAACAATGTTAAATATTGTGCCACGCAGCACAAAGAACCAAACACAGTGATAAATATAAATGTAGATATGTATATATAAGATGATAGAGAGTGATAAAAATATCTATTTGATTTCAGTGCCTTGACTCATAACAATTTGTGCTGCAAAGAGGTGATACTTCTGTGCAGCAGAAGATTCAATGGTGCTGAAAATAAAATTAAAGTGCAGTATCCTTTCATCATACAAATACGTCAAGCAACAATGCTAAGCCACATTCCTTAGTAAAAATGACAAGCAACATTATTATGCAATAATGCTAAGCAGTATTGATTAGCAAAATTGTTTGGCAAAAATGTAAAGTGAACGTGGGCAGCATTGTTCAGCAACAATGTTTAGCATCAATGTTTCGAAAGATTATTGGTATTTTTATTAGCAACAGTGCTTGGCAATTTTGGTTCGACATAATATTTTACATCATTGTTGATCAACAGTTTATTTATAGCACTATTTTGCGACTTTGTTGGCAAACATAGCTTAGCAACTTTATTTGGTAACATTGTATGGCAACATCGCTTAGCAACCTTGTTCAGTAACATTATTTGGCAACATTGTTTAGCAAACTTGTTTATAAATATTGTTTGAAAACATTACTTGCAAATATAGATCATAAACATTGTTTATAAACATTGTTTGACAGCATTGTTGAAAAGAACTAATTTTTATAATATTTTTCAGCTCTGTGTAAGTGTGAGAAATATTGAGGTTGGTCTTTCAGTAAAATTTTAGAGAATTGCAGTGGAACATAGTTCGTCTACTGAGTTGTAAACTACGCAGGAATAATTGGTGACACAAACGTGCACAATCTTTTGTCTTGACGAAGTATGTCCCATGTACATACGAGTATTTATGAATACTGAATTTTTAATGAATTTTCATAATTTTCCATTTTAATTGCTATTTTATGATATGGAAAATTGTAATTTTCTATTTAAGCTCAGTTACGCTGTCATTAAAAATTCTGCTGTTCATATTAATAATTTAATTGTAGCATAATTTGAGCAGAAAAACTATGCATAAATAGATGAGCAAAACTAAAGAGAATTCTGTTTTTTTTTTATATTTGTAAAATAAATTGCACGCATGATGATTTTACATCCGTCCGCCATTACTTAATTATGTCATAAAATGTTGATGTTTTTTTGTTTGCTGTTAATTTGTTAATTTTATATTTAGAATGTGCTTAAATCGCACGTGTATGCTCATGGATATTTTAATATTTATGACTTTTTATTCTTGGAGCTAAAGCGTGTAATTTTTATTTAAATGCTGAACGAATTTAGAGAAAAAAAAAATTCGTCAAGCTGCATTAAACCAACTTTACGCATGGCTGCGTAAATAATGAAGTTCTATCATTATTTATGTAACATTTTTTTTTTTATAATGATCCTATTATGTTAGTAGTCATTAAATTTTTGTTAATAGATTATTTAGTGTCATTTTCGTAGCTTGACACTTCCGTGCTAAATGTCAATTTAAACGTGTTATTAATGAAGTGGCGCAATGATAGTGAGTTTTTGTGTGCCTTATGATGCTCTAATTGTGGTTTTAATTGTATGTTGATAGTAAACCGATAAAATGTAATTGAATTTTTTACATTTTAAATATGTATGTATATTCACATCAAGATGGTTATCTCCCTATCCATATGCGAATGGGTTACAAATTGATGGCGGTCTGAGTTCTTAGAAGAAGTTGAGATCTACGGCATTAGCGAATGCATTGGAGCATTAGACCTAAACGTGCTAGGAAAGTAGTCTGCATTTCCTTCGAAAGTCAAAGCGCCTTAAGGGCTCAGGTCTAGGATATAATCAACTTAAGCTAGCCTGAAAGACGCATTTCCCATATGAAATGTATCTCATTTTGCATGGGCTTGTCAAGTTTTGCTTAAAGTTTTGCAAATTTAGTTGATATTGTTGAAATATATAAAGATTGTTGCATACAGAAACAGAGAACTACTGGTAGGTTTAAATATTCTTCAAACAAAATAAATGCCATTTATTATAGCATTCAGTGTAGAAGAGTTACAATGGCATTAACTGAAGCTGCAGCTGATGCTCTTCCATGCAACCCTGGGTGACAAGTTTTATTTTAAAAGCGATTGTGTGCATATGCTTTTGCAGAAAATTATACAAATTGCGATACACAACCGGGAGCAACAAATGAATCACACTTACGAAATGTCTGCATTTGTGTGAAGTTGTGTTCACCCAGCGGGAAATTCCAAAGCAAATGTCAAGAATTTGAAGTCTGTTCGAAACTGCTATTTGAGCATATAGTTCGTTATAAGAAATTTACCAAATGCCATTTAAGTTAAATTTAAGTTTGCATACAATGCTCCGGTCTGCCGCTCAGTTGGGGGAACAGGGGCGCACAGTGAGACAGATTTCATTTCATATCAAAGCTTAACTGATACTGATAATCAAGCCACTGCAAGCTTTTTTCATTAAAAGAACGCTCTATCCAAGATGACTGCATTGGAGTGTTATAACTCGATCACATCATATTGAGTTTTTATATGTATGTGGATTTGCTCTTGTTCTACAGTGTTGATTATAATGTATTTTGTATTAAAGACGTACGTTTTGCGTAAATTGACAGGAACTTTGAAAATGCCCTTTGTGCTTGAACTCAACCGACCATATATTGACTCGAGCTTTCTTATAATCAAAAACCTCAGAGTAGAGAATGTGAATCAAAATAGCAATCGTTTGTATCAATAACATACGAAGGAAAGAATTTCCAGAAGCTAGCAAAGTCGAGTTGGGTGAACAATGTGACAGGCAACATTATGCATTAAATCATATTATTAAGAGTTCTAAAGAAGCCAGAAATAAAATGAATGCTAGGTATCCTTACTGGCCACTGCCCCTTTGGCAATCATACTACACGTTTGGATGCTCCCCCAGTCTGATAAAACTGGTGCAGCGATTAGATTAGTGTTAAGCACCTTATCTGTAATTGTCCTGCTCTTTATGAGGGTACGTTTGGACAGTTCGAGACTAATTTTTCATCTGACTGACTTTTTCAATACTTGAATAATGTAATCTTTTTAAGGAATCCAAGTGATCGTGAAAGTAGCAGAGCTGTCCATTTTTTTAAACTAGAATTACGTAACCTAACCATAAAAATAAATAGGAAAATTCCTGCATTAAGCGAATAAAGTGGAGTTCGAAGAGACTGTAGCGAATCTGAGAAAGCACGAAACGAAATTAACGAGTTCAGTGCAAATATGAAAATAATAAAAATTACGAGAGTTGACTAAATTGTTATATTCATGAATCAGAATCAGAGATATCACAAGTAATAAGGAAGATAATTGAAAAGTCAAAGAAACTTAGATGATATAGAAATCTGAGAGAGTCGACCAAGTATAAAAAAAAATCAATCCCTTCAAGTCATTCGAAGGAATCAAGTGATTACTAGGATATCTATTATACAGAAACGAAGACATTCAGAGGGGAAAAGAAGTCATCTTGAACTACATACAATAGAAAATGTTAAAAGAGTAGCATCAAAAGAATAAAGAGTTTTGATAAAAGTGGGTCATTTAAAAGAAATAGTCATGAAAGGAATAATGATAGTCAAAATCATGTGTAGGTTGTGGCCTTAAAGATAATTTTAAATTTGATTAAATTTCAAAAATTGATAAATTGCCATTACTCATTGATGACTTGCATTCCCTATTGGGTATATAGTTACATATAGCTCTATGTATTTATAAATATATTTGTACTTAAGACATCTTGTGTGAAGTACAATAACCAACAAAAATAACAACAACATGAGACAGCTAGTACACATGTAGGTATAGTAAAAAAACACCTTAAGGAATATTTTCCAAATAAGTAACAACAACAACAACTACTAATATAATACCCAAGGACAGATACATGGATGCATGCTTGCATACACCGTCACCTTTAGAGTGCACCCGAGCACAAATGAATGATGATGATGCCACTGCAGGTGTGTAAGTCATGTTGTTGTACTGATTGTTGTTGTTTTTTTTTTTGTTTTTTTGTTATTGCTGTTATTGAAATGCATTTTTTGGCTGCATACCAAGCGGCAGCAAATGTGCAACACATGCAAGCACGCATGCATGTCTGCGTGTGTGCTTCGTTTATTCATGCGCTGCTGCTAGCGCATAAAAGTATGCAACACTTAAATTACGCAAAGTTGCGACGCATTGAATAAAGAAATTGTTGACGTTTTCTTATTTCGTTTTATTCACTAAATTTTATTTACTTTTGCTTGTGCATGCTGTCCGCCGCTTCAATGAAGCCAAAATAATTTATGTGCACAAAATTTTTACTCTTTCTGCAGATTTATCAACGCCATTGTTTTGGTTGTTTTTTTATCTGCCGTTTTCAGATTCAGCTTTATTTTAACTTTTTATTTCTATAACCCGTAAAATTTTTTGAACAAAGAACTCTTTGCAATTAATAAGTCCATGGAGCCTGGACAGCAAAAAATATCTTCGTAAAAATCTTACCTTTTTTTGTTGTTGTTTTTTGATGATGACAAAAAGAGCGTCAGCAGAAACAAAACAATGGCATGTTCATGCAATTTTCAGTATTACTTCATTTGTGCTTCATAAAAAAGAAATAAAAAAATAGAAAAAATTTGCAAAGGAATCCATGGTATTTGTTGATATTTGGGCTGACTTGGGAGCAAAGCAATTAATTTGAAAATTTTGCATTTCCTTCTTAGCTCTGCTGCTGCTGACCACTCCGATTAAAAGCGAAAAATATGTTCCATTTATTTTCACAAATTTTATATTTTGACTTTTGTTCGCCTGGTGGGGCTCTAATTTATTTACTTACTCTTAGCATCATGTTTTTCCCTTTGGTTACCTTTGTTTTTAAGTAATTATTTTTGTAGTCTACGTTTGATTTGTTACCAGGAGTCTGATAGGAAAAGCTCGGTTAAGTTTGGTACAAAAAATGATGAATAGTTTTGACAGAATTAAATCTTAAATTACCAATAATATCTTGCACATAGCTTTCAATATTTCTACCGTACGAGAGGAATAATTGACCATAGATATATTGAAAGACTTTGTTACCTTAAGCTAAAAGCCTTTATGATAAGCAGCAGAAAAATATGTCTCCATGACTAAACTTCATTGTTCTTTAAGTGCGCGTGGCACTGCTCTGATTGGAAATAACACTTCCACGACTGAGCCGATACACCGATTTTAATGAAATTTGGTATGGAGATATATTGATACCTGAGAAAAGATAAAGTTTTTTAGTAGGCGGTGTAACGCCCCTAACAGAAAATTTAGTTTCCACAGCTAAGCTAATGGACGAATTTTAATGAAATTTCGTATCTAGATAGATTGATTGCTGAGAAAAGATATTTGTTCTAAGCAGGTGGTGCTACTCTCCCCACAAAAATTTTTTTCCACTGCTAAACTTGCGGTAGGATTTTGTTGACATTTTGTATAGAGATAAACTGAACCATAAGAAAAAATATTTGTTTTAAGCGGTACCATGACCCTTATAGAAAAATATGCTTTCACAGCTAAACTAATGGACTGATTTTGTTGAAGTTTGATATAGAATTAGACTGAGCCCTATAAGGAATATAAATAGAGGTAGGGAAATGTAACATTTTTGGCAGTGATGATATTTAATTAGGTAAAATGGTACTAAACTGTTTTATTTTCTCACTATAATTGTTGAATTTCAACCAGTGGCCGAAATCTAGTTTGTTGGAACGAGAAAAAGTATTACATACGGCCAGGCCATATATTACTTACTGTACACTGTAACGCATAAGTGCAGAAAGAAACATGTCCAGTTCTTGCCCAGAGCTTTTATGAATCAACCCTACTAAGTAATTGTGTGATACTTGGTTTTTTTAACTTAAATAGCTTCATCCGCATCGCATTTTGAAGAATTTGATTAAATGCGACGTTCCACGCCTTCATGTCGAAGTTAGCTAACTTTTTCACCAACGGATGTCTAAGTTGCTCATAGTATTTTTGAGAAATTTGGTTGCACTACATCTACGAAGTCTCCCAATGTAGTGTTTCAATTGTTTTATTTGTATGTGCGGTAGGCGTGTTCGTAAATCGAATCCGTCTATTTTCAATCCCAAATCCTTGTTTGAAGACGTTGCTTGTGTAAAGAATTTCATTCAGCTATCTCGTTTGGTTTTTCCGTAGTCGCGATATTCACAGATAAGCAAACAAATAGGCAGATAAACAGAAACATGCAGACATAAAAGCAAACAGACATGCAGAGTTATAGGCTGACAGACAGGCAAACAATAATACAGATAAACTTACGGACATATATACAAACATATATGTCAGATCGACAGAACATACGAACAGACAGACGCACAAACAGAGAAACGGACATATATATGTATTAGGGTGGTTCTTACATGAATTTTATGCAACGCCCCTCAATTGGTTCGAAATAGTATAAAAAATTAAAGAAATTTTTTTAAATTTTTTATCTTTAACCCTCACATACCCTATTTCAATGTGTAATTTGGCCTCAGCCCCCACGTTTAGACCTTGACGCTTATCGTACAGTATTTACGAATGCAAACAAAAAAGCATTTGTAGAAATATTTTAAATTAAATAAATACCTTACTAGCCGATAGCTCTCATAATTTTTAATTCAAAAGGTCTTTCATATAATATTTAATTAAAATAAATATATAACTTATAAAAAACACGCCAGTTTGTTCATTATTTTTGTATATAATACGCTTAGAAAAGAAAGACCTAGTAACAAGTAACATATTAAATTAAAAGATATTATTTCGGCTTTCTTAATATCTTGGAGAACATAACCGATACTTAAAAAAAATAGTAAACATTTTTAAAAAACATCCATATTACAAAATATATGGGACTGAATTCAAGTTTTCTCCCATATGACATCAATGTATTTGAAATCTGTTCAGGAATCTCTAAGTTGTATAGATTTTTAGAAAATCTATTTCAGCAACTTAACATTACTATATCTCGAAAACTACAACCGAGCGACATTTATTTTTAATATATTCTCTTTTAGAATTGAAAATAACGTAAGAATAACTAATACAAAAAAAAATGGCTGATTAGGTCAAATATCACATTCAAATAGGGTATGTGAGGGTTAAAGATAAAAAATTTAAAAAAATTTCTTAAATTTTCTTATTCTGTTTCGAACCAATTGAGGAGGAGTCCCCAATTTTTTTTCCTAAGGACCACCCTAATGTATATATGCATAGAACATACGCATAGATAAACAAACAGACAGACAAACCGATAGACGGACATGGCTATATTCAGATTAGATTAGGATTTATTTATCAATATAAGAATCCATACTCGTACATGATAAGTAATAACAATGATATGAACTCAAGTGGTGAAGCTGAGCTAAAGTATACATATCTTTTTCCATACGTGCCACGCCTACTTCTTTGCATTAAAAACGGAATGAAAAAGTGTATATACCCTGAGGGTAAGGTATAAAAATAAATATTTTATTGATAAAAAAATACATAAATAAAAAACTAATAAAAATGTTATCTTCGGCCGAAACTCACATACCCTTCACTGCATTGAAAGTACTCTCTAAGTAAATGTTAAAAATACATTGAAAATTAATTGCCTAATATATTCATGAAAATCGTATGTGCCTATTGCGAGTTATACGAAATCAAAATTTTCAATAGTTGAAAAGTGCCACGCCCACTTTTACAATTCCGCTCATTTTAAGCAAAATTCAAGATATTTATGATCTGTATCTGTTTACTTAATTTCATCACAATATTTTGCACAGTTAACGAGTTTTAAAGTTAAAATTTAGGACTGTGCCACGCCCTTTTACGAGCCTCTGGAAACTTGGAAGCAATCTAAATTTTGTTCACATGTTTACCAAATCACTAAGTTTCATCAAAATCGCAGGAACTTTTTTCAAAATATGCAGGGATATATTTACATAGAGTATGGGCGGTAGGCGTGGCCATTAACCAATTTTACTATTTTTACATGCTAGCAGCTTGTAAGAAGGTGTGACCTATGTGCCAAATTTCATTGAATTAGCTTGCTTAGTTTTCCCGTAAAAGTGATTTCAACAGACAAACAGACAGACACACAGCCAGACAGACAGTCAGACACATGGACATAGTTATATCGACTCAGATTGTGACGCTGATCAATAATATATGCACTTTTCTATACCTGCCACGCTCACTTCTATAAGTTACAAACGGAACGACAAAGTGAATATACCCTCTGTGTAGGGTATAATAATTAGAAAGCTTAAGCTAGAAGTTCTTCAAAAATTCAATATTTTTATTTGAAAAACAAAATAAAAAATTTTATATTAATTTTTTTAAATATATTTAATCAGTGCTTTAAAATTAAAAAAAAAAAGAAATACTTTAAAAACTTTTCACCAACATTTCTTCAACTTTACTGAATGCCAGTGGCAGCATTGCAGCGACAACTTTTTCATCGCAGAACTTTTCAGCTTTTGTGGCATAGAGTTACAAGGTTGTTGCTTTTATTGCTGCATAAATTTTCAAAAGTGCAATGAGCAGGAAAAAAAGAAGACACTTGAAGCAACATAGGGATCGCTTTCACGTCGTGCAAACTGCTACATCTGGCAACTGATATTCACTCCAACTACTTGCTGTCTGACATAAGACAATCAACGCCGCCAAGCCATTAGAATGATTTTCAAAAACCCTTTTATGGTTAAAATGCAAATTTTTATTTTTTATTTTTATTTTTTGGCGCATATTTCAGCGCTGCATAAATTTCGCACTTCAAATATTTGAATTTTAAAATCGTGCAACAAATAATGTAAGCATGGTAATGACATACCGGTAAGGATGATTTTCAACTGTATGTGAGGGGAGGGAGGGGGGGGGGAAGTATGTTAGCTCACTCCCACTCAAATACCAATCACAGCACTGTCGCGTGCGCTTCTTAAGGGAAAAATGCAAATCTTTCGCCAGGCAGGAGTAACATTCGTACTTATTTATGCATGTAAAGCAGCTCGCTATTTTGTGCTGCTCCTGCTGCTGCTGCGGTGAGCGTATAAATATTGTTAGAACTTATGATGGGTATATGCTAACAGAAGCCTCACAAATATTGCATGGCGCATACCTTAAATCTTCTCCCTCAAAGAGGCAGTAAAAAAACGATAAGAGTTATCTACCAGCTTTAGGTATGTCGTAATTTTTTATGCCATCACTGTTGTCGCATACTGTTGCTGCTGCAAAACAATGTTGCATAGTGGAACAAATTAAAAAAATTGGAAGAATTTTTATGAAAATTTACTGTGCAAGCTCAATAAAAGGATTGAGTCATTTTACGTTATGAAATGAAGCCTGAAGCCTGATATCCTTATCGATGGCAAATTTTTCCATAATATCCATTTGTTCCTTTTTTGGGCGATGTTTTGAGGTTAATCCTTTTAAATGGACAACAATTAATATGTTAAAGACAATTATACCGAAAGAAAAATAAAACGATTGAGACCTGGAAGAATCTGGTCGAAAATTGACTGATGTTTGCCACCTAACCATTTTGGCAAATATAGAACATGGTCATTACGTGTGGTAAGGACATTAATGATACCTGCGGTAGCTTAAATTTTTAACAAATATTCTTACTATTTGTCACCTTCCTCACTCTTTTGCAAAATTCATATTGTTTACCATACTTTAGCTGAAGAATTCTGATGGGAATCGGAGTGCTCTTGCCTTAAGCAAAGTTTTCCTGGAGAACAGCCCAAGTTAAGCAAAGGAGTCAAGTGCAAATAATAGGCCTTAATTATAGAGGAGCACTTTGAGCTACTGCCTTCTTCAATGCTCTCTATCACTTTGTTAAATTTGTACACAGTTGAACGATCTATGCCAAAAATTGTATACTCGAATGCTTAAAATCTTCAGTATCGAATTTCTTAGCAGATGTTGCAAAGGTTTGTATTCCATCCGAGCCAAAATTTTTAATGAAAAATGGATTCGACGTTATTTTCGCAAATTATCATCTGAAAGCTGTCAAAATGTATTGAGTTGAGCCACTTAGAATCGCACCAAATGCATATATTCCTCCCAAGCTTGGAAACAATCGCTGCAAATTCCTATGAGAAACATTGCAGAGAGTTGAAGTAAATCACGCACGGATGTGGAATTTTGTGGAATACGATCTTTCAATTGGCCAATAAACAAAAAAGTGATCAAATGGACCTTAAGTTGGAAACTGTAACAAGCGAAAGTATCAAATTTAAGAAAAAAATCACTTTAAAATCAAACTACTGTAGAATGCCACCGTGCAGTATGCATCGGAGATGCAACATATCACCATTAAAAAATTCAAAATAAAGAGGTAGAAAATCGCTCGGAAGTGATGTTGAGGAAACAAAAAACAACCCCTATTGTTTCATAAATTTTAATGAAGATGGATTTGTTGGAGTGGATGCGCTTAAACAGCTAAATTGTGGCATCCAACAAAGGCTGAAAAGTATACAACGTCAATATATCACACATTAAGCATTGTATACTTGCAACATGCAAATAAATTGCAAAAATGAATGAAAGGGGAGTTAGGGTAAATGATCCCTTACAACATGCATATCTGATGCGCCTTTACATATGCAATGAAAATTTTTAAAGAATAAAATTTAAAAATTCCAAGCTTAGGTTTTTGTTGCCGCCATTGTTGCTGTTGATGTTGTCATCATTATTTACATCATCATCTTCATGTTTTCATTATCGCTTCTGACTTCGCTTTTTTTTTCTCGCTACAGCTGCTCATGCAACAACCACTTGACACACTTGCAAATTTGATTAAATGTCATGTTGCATTGCTGTTGTTGTTGCTGCTGCAACTGTTAACGCACAAAAGTTGCCGCTTTAATTAATGACTTTTCATTGGATTAAAACACGCAATCCTCCGCATGCAACGCAATTGATTTTATTATGCGCATGCATGCGACATCAGTGATGTAACTACAACAAAAAGGTAAAACCAACAGCAACGGAAGTTGTGTGTTGCCAGCAAAATGTTAAATTTAAAAAAAATGCAAAATAACATCATGTCGTTGTAGTTGTTGCTGCTAATTAAGTCAATGATTCAATGAACTTCATGCAAATTAAATTTAACATGTAATTGGCAATGGAATTTTTTGCAAAAAAAAAATTGTTTTTTATGTGCGACAGTGGGGGGCTTAATAGCAACTTCAATCTCAGAAACTGGGTGAATTGTGCTCGTATGCCTATTTTTCGACGAAAATCCGTAAATAACATTGATTTAAGTATTGAAAAGCGAGGAGTTGGAAGAACCATTCATCAATTTTGGAACTGTTACATATTCGATAGTTTTTGAATTGGGGGAAATAATTCATATTTATCCGACTGACCTCGAGTTGTCTCATAATCGTGTGGTAACCTCAGGCAAATAGCAAAAAAAGAGATTGAGTTCTTAGTAAGAACGGTAGGTTCTGAGCTAATTTGTTCTTTGCAATCGTCAATTCAACCCAGCCGTCCATTTGTCAATTCAACCATTTCAGCTTGAAGTGTTGCCATTCCATGCATTTTATTTATTCCATCCCTTTCATTCGTTCCATTCATTCCATTCTTTCCATTCATTCCAACCGTTCCATCCTTTCGATCCATTCCATCTTTTCCATCCATTACATCTATTCCATCTATTCCATTTATTCCATCTATTCCATCCATTCCAACTATTCTATCCATTCCGTCAATTCCATCAATTCCATTTATTCACCCCAACGATGACACAGACAAGCACATGTTGATCAGTAAAAATCACACCGTCTCGCACAAAATCTTTCCTTCGATCGCTATATCTTCGAGGTAGTCAAGAAGTCTAACTTGAAATACACGCAAACTCCACGAACATTAAGCAACCGTTGAAGCTTAAAATTATTGAACCTGTTGGACTCAAAACTTCCCTTTGGAAGAACCAAAGTAATTGCGTAAGGCTTCTTATCCTATAAGTAGCCGAGTGATGGACAAAAAAAAGAATAAATTGAAGAAGATTTCTTCGAGAGGAAATCTTATGTTTTGCAAATGGTGTGAGGATAAAGCAGGAGTAGAAGATTAAAGTAAGAAATCTATGAGCAGGACAATTATGTGAACAGTTTGATTCAATAACTTGGACGCTTTCAATGCATGGATGATAAATTACAAGCTAAAAGAATACTTTATAAAATCCTGCAAGGTTTAAGTAAAAAGGGCAGTACGAACCTCAATTTCAGACACCAGCTGTTCGTTGACACCAAATATCTTGTGACTTAAATCTGCTTATAACTCGGATGGGATCGACAGAGATAGAATGCTGCTCCAAATCAGGCAGTAGCCTTACATGAAGTACAGGAATCCAACCACCATCGATCATCGGCATAGCTATAGATTAAGAAGTTGGAAAACTTGATAGCAACCAGCAAATAAAAAAATTGCTCAAAACCTACAAGTATTGCTTAGTGATCACCTAACTAGTGAACTTTTGGACCAGTAAGCTATGCTTCAAGCTTTATTTCCCATGACTATATCAATTAGATATTTAGAGATCTCTTTGGGTATGAACAAAGTACTGAAAGCGTTGTTTAATGTGTTGCAAGGCACATGTATATGTTGCATAATAATTTAAAATAATCTGCTACGCATTGGAATAAGTTTACTTGATTAATTTTTGGCACTATTACTGACTTAATTTAAAATCATGCGAGTCAGGGCGAAAATTAAAATGCATACTAATTAACAAACTTCCTCACTTAATATCATTTGTCATAGTATACCTTTTAAAAATATATAAATTCTTCTCATTGGATAATATTTCTCGAACCAAATATAAAGGCCCCTGGCACTGTAACACTCACTAGTTTTAAAATTACGCTAAAAGACCTAAAACCTAGCGAAATGGTAACTTTCAAAAAGTCTAAATTTTTAAATTTCATTCGATATTTAATTGCTATTGCAGAATTTCCACTTACTTAGTACGTTTTTGATCGTAGTAGTTGGCTTGCTCGTCGACGCACTCGATTCAGCAAAAGAGGAAGGTGTGAAAAACATTTATATTGGATTCTCTCAACAACAGTATCAGGATTTAGTCAAAGAGCCAGTTCAATTAGCTTACAGGTCTGATTCCTCTAGCGCGGGTGAACTACCTCAAGTGCATGATTCATCTAAGTCGAGTGAATCATCTGATATAGCTGCTGTTAAATCAACAAATCTCTAAATAAATTTGAATGTTGAGCAGAAACTATAATTTTTAACGGTACAAAATAAAAATTTACTTTCTCCAAATTCATTGAAGGCTAAGATTCGGTATGTTTAATTCTCCTTAGGGAGCATAGGATCATTATGACACATTTTCAACGAGCACGAACTCGATCAGAAAAGTATCCTCTATTAGCGCAATTCTTGTGTTAGTGGTCATTCCCACGATGAACCAGAACGGTTATGTTTTCGACTGCTCTTAGGACTCTACTCCAATCCTTATCAGCAAACTTAAGTTACTGATTTTTGCAACGTATGTCTGAATTTAATGTAAACCATATCTTTTCGACATTTAGTGAGCAATTCGACATTAGAGTTGGTTCTGGGACAGCAAATTGTGTAAAAATTTGCGAAGATCTTAGTTGGATACCACCAGCGAATTGTGTAGCAGAACGCTGGTGGTTAATCTGGCGATCAAAGCCGAACAAGAGAACTGCTTCACATTTGAATCAAATATTTTGAGCTTCGTTGTCGTTGACAGTAATGAAAATTGTTAGGGACCTAGGGGCATGGATCTTCTTTGGTATTGACATCAGGTTTCCTGACACCGCTCAAATAAGTAAAGTTATTCACCTACTACTGTTGCTGGCACTCCATGGGCTTTAATTTTGGAGTGGTAACTTTACTATAGTATAACTTCTTCCGCATTGACATTTTTTTTTGCATGTGGTACTGATTGGTAGCTAAAAGATATATGCTACGGCATAAGCATTGTCCTTAAGTTGTTCGTTGAAAGTTCATTAAATGACATGAGCTGTTGACTGTCGGCTATTGCGGTCAGCTGCGTAAAATACAATAGTCGAAGCAACAGTTCACGAAGGACTCCTGACGCAGTCAGCAAGAAGTCTATGCTATGTTGCTACAGCAGTCACAGGAAGTCTAAGCTGATGAATTGCTGATCTTGAAGTTTTTGTCTGCAAGCAGTAGCCTCACAAATGCTAGGATTAATTCAAACTTTAATATGACAAGAAGGCGTGACATATCACATAAACGTGAAAATGTTTAACTGAGAGAGTTATTTAAGAAGAAAATATTACAAAATTCAATAGGGCAACATTTCACAATACAAACTAGCATTGGGAAAATGAAGGCGACTTTCGAATTGTGGGTGTGGCATTTTATGTATAATTAAAGCCTTAAGATTAAGTTTTCGAAGAGCAACTAAAAAACGATGACTTTATAAATAAATTACGTCATTTGATGAATGGATGCTTTAACTCATACCGTGCTCTCCAATAAAATTACATTTCAATTGATTTTTTTTAGATAACACTTTAATGCGTTTCTTATCACATCACTTTAGTTCCATTTAGAAACGTAAGAGGTCTAGCAAATTACAACTGTAGTCGCAGCCACACTTTTTAAGCGTAAAATATTGGCAGAAACGCTCAACGTTCAATATATGTCGTTACTACGAGTAGCATTCACTGTGTGGTATCGAGTAGTGTAAAAGTTTTCACTTACAGATTCAGATCGTTCTCAAAATGGTTACATAGAAAATCTTTAAAAATTTATTTCTGTTTTTGTATAAAAAGTTTTTTTTTTCTAGAATATCTGCGGTCTATTTATGATAATAGTGGGCACTTTGGTGGCTTTACTAACAGGACTTCCCATTTAACTTTTTTTTAAAAGAAATGGATAATGTTTTTTTTTTGTTAAATAAATTTTAGAATCGATCATTAATATTTTCAATTAATGGATAAAAACGAGTTCGAGAATAAATTTTCTGTTAAATTTTTATAAGATATTAATGTGATTAATTTCGTTTCATCTACATATGTCGTCTCAAGTTTGGTTCAAAGTCTTTTGTAGGTTACTGAATAGCGAAGATATTAAACGGTTTATACAAAACAATTGCAGCTTGTATGAGATAATCGATTAATGGAAGTCTGAGGATATATACATTAATTGTACGAAGGACAGACCTATAAAAATAGCGCTTAATAACATTCAACCTGATGCCATAATTAAGGAGTGGGTGAACGGCATATGTGGTCGGCCCTTTTGAGTTTTTTGATTGAATCGTGTTCAATACACTAAATTAATTTCAATCCTAGATGTCACTAAATTAATTCCAATATCAGACACTTCAAAACCACACTAGATGTCATAAAAAAGTAAAAGTTTTCCTCTGAGCAGCTTAGAGATATTCACAATTTTTTTGCAATTTCTGAACATTTTTGGCAACTGGACCTGTAATGCTCTGTTCGCCCACTCCTCAATTACTAAACTGCAAAGCCAGGTCATTAATAGTTCTACAGTAGAACGGATTGATAAGCTACTGAGCTGGAGCCAAATTAGTTGTTAGTTTCAAAAAGTGTTAGGGTTGCTTACATGAGAACACCTCTGGACGGCGTTTTTCCCACCATCTGCGGAATTTGGCTACAAGTCAGATGAAAGGGTATGGTGTAGTTGCAAAGTATTTGCTAAAATAAAGTTTTTCTCGCCGCCTTAACCATAGTCCTCTTCTGTATGAATGAGGTAAATCTAAGCAAAATTGAATACTAATTGGCATAAAGTTCCAAGTGCCGAGCCAGCTTCAATTAATGGTACTATACTTGTTTTAAATGAGAGTGCATAACTCGTCGGTCTGGTATAAGATAGCAAATTCGCTTCTAAATATAAAAAAAATTTCGAGAAAATCTAATACATCATGTAAATCAGGCATGACCAATAGAGCTAAGTAAGGGAGCTGAAAAGAGCCAACGCTTAAGCTGCAAACTCAAATTGCAAGAAGGGAAAAAAATTTTTAAAAAAAATGTCATGGAACCGATTGCAACAAAAACTACGTTTGACACAATGGAACTGATAAGGAACAACTGAACTGTGACAAGACCAGTTGACAAAATACTCGAGTAACGATCAATGCCACAATGCTAAATTTTTTATTGTTGTTTGCTTGTGTTTAGTAATTTTTTGTATTTGCAGAATCTAAAAATAACACTTCATCAAATTTATTTGCGAGCTCATCATACGAGTATTTGCAAAGGAGCCTAGGAGTTATATTATGTTCGAGTTGGTCATTATCTCTGCTTTAGGTGAAAAAAATCTTGGGAAGGAAGAACTCTATTGGAATGCAAAATATCAGTTATATGAAGAGGAAGACAGCTGCTATCTTATTTCATAATAAACTGAAAAATTCACTAATTCGTGAAGGTGTAAGATAACTTAAAATTTTGATATAAATTAAAGCGCGGATAACACAGAATCCGGATTGGATTTAAATATTCGGTTATGCTAGATCTCTGAACTCGATTGATTAAAGTATTTTTTTCTTAAGAAAGTCTTAAATAGCTAAATCAGCACATTTTTATATATAATAAGTCTAAAATTAAATTTTTATAAGACGCAAAGTTCGAAAAACTCATTTCACACGGCTCTAATGTACACTGCTAAAGTTTGCTAAATTTTTAAGTGATTTCTTTCTTGTTGATGTTGAGTTATATTTTTCCAAAATAATCTTTTTTTTCACTTTCAAGAAAGAAATATCTATTAAATAGAAAAATTGTCATTTTAATAAACTTAGCATCGCCAAACAATAATGAAACAAAATGCAAATTAACTAAATTTGCAATTGAATAAACGTCTTTTGTTTTCAAAGGAAAGAAAAATCGAAAAAATTTATTTAATAAAAAAAAATTAAAATTTCGCAAGCAACTCAAGTTCGAGTTAAGAATTCGTTTATGGGCAAATATAAACAGAAAGATGGACAATAACAGTGGCGTAGCTAGAGTTAATTTTACACTCACTGTCACTGATAAACTCTAATCTTTTGACTTTACCCTTTATTTTTTGGGATTTTTAGTAGGTCTTTTAAACAAATAATATTCAACTTTCTGAAAAGAATAACTTTGTCTCAGACATCGAAACTCTAGCTCTTCAAGTTTTTATATTGTAGTGCAAAGGATTGGGAAAGAGATTAGAAACAACTAGGATATGCGGATATACAACTTCGTCTAGCAAGGATGGTCAGCACAATGGTGTGCACTAACAGCACAATTTGCATAAATATCGTATGAATGTGTAGTAAAAGATTCATGAAAGTCGCTAGTAGGAGTTCGAAAGTATGCCGATTCAAAAAGTGTCTCACAGTTCGCCCGTTACTTAATTTTCTAACAATTTTTAGTTCAACTATTAATTTTAAGATTTTTACTTTTAATTATTAATTAAAACGAAATTTCACCAGTTTTAAAGAAATACGGGAAAGTGTGTGTGTGAAAACCGTGAAAAATGTTCAACAACACAGAGCTTATGCTTTGTCTCCTTTCAATCAACTCGCAACTACGCCACTGGGTCAAACAACGCCGTTTGGGTACAACAGCAGCGCAAAAGAAAAATCCCTAAATGATGCCACTTTTTTCTGCTGCTACTACTACTTCTGCTGCGTACCACATTACATTTAAGCGTTGCCTTAACGATATTCTGCAAAAAAAAAAAAAAAAAAGTGAAAACAATGCAGTAAACAACATAATTCCCAGCATAGCCAATGTTGTAGAACTGATTAAAATATAAGAAAAACTGTTTACATTTTGTTACAATTGATATGGAAAGTAGGGGTGTTAGTACGGGCAAGAAAAGAACACAAATTTTCCTTCATCTGTTGGGCTTAACGCAGATCAACGCCATGGTATAATCACCAGAACTACCACAATAGCAAAAAAAAGGGATGTCCATTTTTATGGCCAACAAAAATGGAACAACAACGACAACAAAAACAATGAGAGGAAATGCCAAAAGGCATGAAAAAATAAATTGCATTACACTCAGCGGTATCCGGCACAAACAGAACCATAGCACAAAATTAGGAACAAAAACGATTTAGCGAGGCAAAAAGACCTACGAAATGAAAAAACGAAAACAAAAGTGAAGAAAGAAAAAAATGTAGTGGAAAATTGTAACAATGTTTGTTAATTAAAACACAAAGTTTTGTTAAATTAAAGTGTACATTCGTTTAATTACATAAAAAGGGTAGTAAGTAGTAGAAAAGGAATTGTCGCACAATGACAAAAAAAAAACAGTGAAAATTCCAAAGAAAAAAAAATTTAAATAAATGCACAGTGATGCTTGAAAATGTTCCGGAATAAACGGCGAAATTTGCATTTGTAAAATGGAAAGCAAAGAATATCAAACTGCAATTGAAATAGTGCTTTCGGCCTGTTTTATGTCATTTTTACAAGCTTCCCGCAGCCATTTTTATGGCCTGGCACAGTTTTTTGTTTTATGCCTCTTTTATGCTTCCTTTTTTACTTAATGCCTTAAATGTTGCATTTTGTTACCCTTTTTTAAGCAGGCAGACAGGCAGCATTTTGCTTTGTTTATTCAAATATTCACTTTTTCTCCTTAGCCAGGAAACTTTACATCCGTGAGTTATTGTTACGTGGGTTGTTAATGTTCCAGGTACACGTAGAAATGGTAATTTACTTCATAAAAAAAATCCTTAAAAATTTCAAGAGAGTTTTTGATGTAGGTAAAGCAATTTAAAAGTCACCAAGTAAAGCTTTAATAATTAAAAAAATTTTAACACGAAATGAGGCTTAAATTTGCGTGATATTATAGTGGTTGATTTCCTTAATATGGCATAATGTTTTTAACAACAACATGTCACTCATTATTTCTTAGCTAACAAAATTTTTATTTCATGGGATTTTTATAAAAACTATTTTTTTTCAAATAGATACTTTTTTTACATGCGATTTTATTCTCATGATATCTTTTCTCACCTTAAGTTCGTTTCTTTTGCAATAATTATAGCATACGATTTTTTCTCTTACGAAATTTGTAACATGAAATTTTTATGACTTAAACTTTTACTTCAATAATTTTTGAATTGGCCGAAATTGCTATCTCATATAATTCATAGATTCTTATCTTATATATATACATCTTTTCTATTGCATAAGATTTTTATAAATTTTTGATGTTAGCAAATTAATTTAACAACTACTAACGTCGTCATGACTTCAAAAGTGCTAATTAGAAATTAAGCTTTTGTTTTTTTTTTGTTTTTGTAAGAATTTTATCGCGAAACGTTTTTTATTTTTCTTGTTGAAAATTTTGAAGAACTTGATTTATTATCCAATATTATTATATAATGTACTGAGGTAGACTTGATGAATTTTTTTTTAATGCGATTTTTATTACATGCGATATTTCCTCGTAAAAAAAATTTTTTGACATCAATTTTACATGAAGACTTTTTTCAAGAGACTTAAAATTGTATTGACTGAAATCGCTATCTCATGTGATTCATTGATCTTCTGCATATAAGCATGATTTTTTTATCGCATGAGACTTTTCTGTCATGTAGTTAATTTAAAACATTTTCTTATTTCTTATGTAGTGAAGCGGTTTTTTAATAAAAAAACAATTTAATAACTTGAAATACTGTCTGATGAATATGTCAATTGTTGTCAAATACGATTTAGGCTTTTTATATGAAATTTTTACACCACGAATTTTTTTCGGTTGACATTTTTTTTTTAAAGTTTATTAACATTTTTATTGAGAGATATTGCTGCTTTATATGATTCACTGAATTTATTTTATATGTACAACCATTAAATCTCATAAGATTTTTCTCTTCAACTAACAATTTTCATTGATTTTTTCTAATAAGATCTATATTTCATGCAGTGTTAGATGTTTAATGCTATGAATTAGGCACAAGCATATTATGTTCAGGATTTTCAAATGTTTATGCATATGTCTTCCTCTTCCTTAACAGGCATTTAGATAGATATTAACTTAATTTTGATTTATTTTTTCTTTTCTTTTTAGTACCGAATAAAAATTAACAAAACACATCTTGCCGAATGTCGCAAACATTCAGGTAAGCCAACTTTATGTGGAGTTTTAAATAATTTCCTTTCATTTTTATCTTATACGCTTTGGGTTAGGTATTAATTTTAATAATATTCCTTAAATGCGAGTAGATTAAGGAGAATCTTTGTTATGTCGTAGTTTTCCTTTCACCAATGTGTCATGAGATTTTTGTTTCATTAAATTTTTATATTGGCTAAAGTCTCAATTTCAATCTTTTCGCAACATATTCATCTTATTATTGTTACATACACAAAAATCAATTTACAATATTTCTACATGCGTGTACCATTTTAAAAACAATAAATAAAACTAGCTTGACAGTTATTTAAAATTCATAAAACTGGTAATGCCAGGTAAAGTGCGGAATAGATAAAATCCGATCTCAAAGTGGCAACATCAGAAAATCCACTAAAAGCTTTTTTCGAAAGCGAGGAACTTTTTTGTTTATGGCCAAAACAACTCGAAGATGGTGGCGTGTGTGGCAAATGAGTTGATTCGGTGTATGAAGTGAGAGGACTTATCCTGGAAAACTGGAATATAGAGAGCAAAGCACACCTTTATATGCTAAATTACTTGGTTTACTACACGGTGATATGTTCTTGTGATCCTATGATACGAGAATATAACAATGTGGTGCAAAAAACCCATAAGGTAGCGCTAACGTATTGTCGTTTGTACACATCCGTTTGTAAATTCCGTATGTGTCGCATAATTTAGACAACTTGGCACGTGATGTTGTCGTATCTTCCACTGCAGCAACAGCAAAAAGTATTAGCTGCAGCAGAGGTGGAAGACACAAAACAAATTTGTGACAGTCATGCTAACGCATACATTGAAATGTTTTGACAGAATTCAATGTTTCGCTTTTCATACATAAACGCACACATTTAAAATGTTGAAGAAGCAAAAATGCATTCATGTTATCATCAAACGGATGCAGTCATATGCCAGCCAAAACTTCCGCAATTCGATGCAGCTTAGTGATTGAAAGAAGCAAAACACTTTTTGATATATTTCTTTAAGATAATACTCCTTTGATCTCTTTGACTGTAAGTTATTTGGCGAGAAAATATTGAGTTGCACACAATTCGACATATTAAATACAGCTTTTCCAAAAATTTAAAAGTTTTGAATAAAAAAACTAGAAAAAGTCTTGTGTTCACATTATTGCATGAAAGAATTGCATGTGAGAACAGTTCTATTAAATAACAATGTGTCAAATGCCCATTAAACATTTTTTAGAATTACATAATCAAGCGAAAAAATATCGAGTGATAAATTTCACAATATCATATGAGAGCTCAACGATTTCATATAACATGAATCTTGAAATTGCATGTGGATGATGGGATAAGATAAGAATCGTTTGAAATTGAAATCCTATGAGATAATTACTAATCCACCATATGAGAGAGTAATTTAAGGTATAAGGATATGTTTAACACAATCTTTTAAAAAAATATCTTAATAAAAATATAAATCTAAAAATTTTTAAAAAATTTTTCGTTTAAAAAAATCAATGATAAAAATATCCACGTCTTGATAATAATTGCATAAAATTAGGTAAAAATAAATAAATCATATGAGCCAAAAATTTTTATATAATAAAATGTTCAATAAATCTCATTACATTTAAAACCAAAAGTTTTCTGATTACTGCAAATGTGTAAGTGGCCCATGGTGTAATGAGAAAGAAAGAAAATTATCGTTGAAATTTTTTCGACAAAAAACTATGAAAAATGATTAGGCTAACATTTTGCACAGAAATTTATCACATGCGATAGCAAACAATATTAAAATATTTTAGATGAAATAAGCACGATTTCTCTATTAAAATATTCCTTAGGACTTATGGATTTTTAACCAGCAGGCTATCTATTTATTTTTAGTGTCAAGCGAGTTTTTGCTACAATATAGTTTTATCTCATGAGAATTTATGAAATAAAATATTTCAGTCTTACAAAGTACAAGCCTTTCTTATGCACTTATCAGGTTATTTTTTTAATCACAAGCGAGTATTCATTACATAATAGTTTTGTCGCTTGAGAATTTATTTAAGGAAATTTTTCAGTCTTGCACAATTACAGCATTTCTTTCCGAGGAGACTTCTGTTTTGTTTCTGTTCGTACGTGCTAGAGTTTTTATTACATAAGATTTTCTCCCATAATACTTTTTCAGGATTTTATGTGCCAAATTTTACCATGGAAGGATTTCGGAAGATTTTTTTAAAAAATTTCATTCTCATGAGATGTTTTATCACATGCGAATCTTTATTTCATTGAACTAGCTTAACGCAATGATATATTTCGTTAAGGAATTTCTCATCATAAGCAATTATTGGAAATATTTTTATATTAAATTCTTATGATTTTTCTAAGGCTTATCTTCATCAGAGTTATAAAAAGTCGCAGTGCTTAGAAGGTTTTGTTCTCAATTCACGAATGAACTTATCATTGTTAAAAACTAACTCAAATTCATGATGTGTCTCAAATAGGTTTTATAAAATAAAGCTTACATTTTATTTAATTTTTTTAATCAGTTGTTTAACTAAACATTAGCATTAGTGATTTCTTGTTTCTATTATTATTATAATTTTAATCAAGCTAAAATAATTTTTCTTACAAAATACTTACAAAAATGCACAAAAAAAAAATCTTCTTATGGTTGAAAACTTTTATTTATTGTGTAGTCATAGCGCCATCTCTTAGTAAATTACGTGAAAAACTATTGTCTGTGAATCCGTTTAACTTATTCCAGAGATATGTCGCTTGAGCTGGTGACATATCGCCTTGATGTCAGTACGTGCACTAGTTTTAGATGTGTTTGTAAATGTGTTAGTAAGTGTTAGTGTCACACGCAAAACGTTGATATGAATTGTTTTACAACATTCTTCTCATAGTTGTCGCTTTTATTTTGTAAAGCTTTTCCGCATTTAACGTTTCCTTATGCACGCGAACATTTTTCACAGCAACAGTCACATAGAATAAACTTATGCTTTTGTGGCGCCAAGTTTGTGAATTCACACTTACGAGCTTGGAGCTTAAATTGAGTAAACGAACGCTTTGGCATCTTTTAATATTAAATAAAGAACTATTGTATTTTTAATAAATATTTACTTGGTTATGAAAGTAATAAAAATAATAGCGAAAAATTAATATGCTGTGAACTACAATTACTCCATTATACCAGAATGTTAATCGTCTTAAAGAGCCTCAACTTGCCATTTAAAGCATAATCTATAGCATGTGACATTTTCACGTCATTTTTGGCACATACTTGTTAAATTTATATGCGATTTCTCAAAATGTGCACAAATTTGAACAAAACGTTCGGAGAGCTCAAATGCTATTCTCTTGATTTTTGGCTCATTTACGACTTTTGTATAAATCCCCTTTTGCCATGGCGTGAAATTTTACACTTCAGCGAGGTTGACACTCAAAAACAAACAAAATATATGACATACACATTTTACTATCATGCAATATTTACCAACATATATTGAGAAAATACAATTTAAAATTTTTTGCCAATTTTGATTTATTTTTCTTTTGTTTTGCCAATAAAGCAGCGCCTTTACAGTTCGCATACTAATGCCAACAGCGAGCACTGCAAACACAAGGGGTGTCTTACACGAATGTAATAGAAAATGCCAAAATTTTACTATGGTCCGGCATGGGAAGCTGTGTTGAAGGTTGCTGGCAGCAGTTCATTGAAGCCAAAGTCAAAGGTTTGATTTGAGGTAACTGGAGCATGCTGCATGTTTCGCTGTTCTTGCGGTATATGTGTGGCACAAGCGAAGGAGATACACAAAGAACGTGAGCTGCATTTTAAATGCAAAAGTAATAGCGGGGTAAAAATAATGACATAAAATAAAAATGACTAAAGATTTTTTCTGAGACTCAATGTAAATCAAATGAAATTAAGATAAAATAAACGAAAAACACAAATAAGCAGATAGAAAGTAATAAAAAAAAAACAAAATTCAATTAAAAACTTAACTTTCTTCTAAAAAAGAGGTTACCTGAAAGTTTACCGGGACCTTTGAAAATCGGCAATATTATAGATTTCGACGTGCTTTTTTAAAGCAGCCTTTAGTTGTGAAACGCTCGTATTCTTCAGGTGTCATACTTTCCTTTAAGCCATCATAATAATGCATCATTTTCTGGATAGTGCCAAGATGTAAATTCCGAATTGTAGTGGTACCTATGATAACTCGCAAGTTCCATCACAAGATAGCGATGAAGAAAAACCAACGGAGACTACTTTCGAGCAAACGTATGATGAAATTGAAAATGACGAGGATTGCGATGAAACTGATAATCCCTTCGCGGATTATGTGGAAGAAATTTCAGTCTGTGACGTTTCAATCGGTACTAAAGACAATGAACTCGCAACACCTGATCCATCAAGAACAGCAAAGCGTAGGAGAATGCGCTCAACTTTGGAATAGTAAATTGCATGTGGATTAGGCATACTGGTGATATCACGATAAAAAACGCACCGCTTACTCTATCTCAAGGTGGTGTGGAAGTGAGCGTTTTCGCCAAAACGCGCGTGGAAGTATGCCTTGTACGCCAAAACCAAAAAGGTCAGAACAAAAATTGTAGGCAATTTCCTCTAGTTTCATTTTGTATACAAATGTTTTTACCATAAAATGAGTCGGAAAGGAGATATTGCCAAAAATCTGCTTTTAGGCGCCATTTTTCCAATACGGCGGCGCGTGCGGCAAAAAAAACCTGGTAGCAAAGTTGAAATTCGGAGAGAGTACATCGAAATTTACAAAATTACTCATTTTCAGAACTCCCGGTAGATTTTCCAGGTAAAACTACCAAACGATTGTACTAATATTGAAGTTTTAAATAAAACCAAAAAGTTTCTGAGGAAATATAAAATGCGACAAATCTGTTAACTGATATAAGTTTGCATGCTATGAGCACATCAGATAAAAACAACTTGCCGTAAAATGATCAAAGCTCTATTACCTTCTGAAAAACTTAAACAAAACAATCACACGAAATAAATATCCCACTAAGAAAAATTTAATGAATCATATGAGATTGTCACATATTATAAATATATGTACAAATATATTTCTAGAACATTTCCACAAAAATATACCATGAGAAATAGTTGTTGAGAGCTATAAACTTTCATGCTACAAGCACATGAGTCATAAGCCGCTTGCCATAAAATAGCATGTGATCAAAGTTGCATCTCCTCTAAAAAAAAGAAAACAAAACAAACATGCGATAGTGACAGATATGAAAAATCACATGAGACAAAAATTGCATCGTTGAAAACAGATATTATCAGAAAAAGCAAATGTGCAATAGAAGCTCGTATGGAATAAAAACAAAAAAAAAATTGAGTGATTTTAAATTCGCTAGAAATACAGATATTATTAGGTGAATATCTTTCACTTTTAGTTATAAATAATTCACTAGCATAACATTTTTCATTCAAATAAATCTAATATTTGGTGCAAGCAAAACAACTTTATATACTACTACTACCCCAACATTATCATATTTTTTTAAAAATCCTGCGCTACTCAAAGACTTTTCTTTAAAATTTAGGCTCAAATTTTTGCTTCATGTATCATTCATTTCTTTTTTACTTAAAAATTTACTCAATATAATATCGGGTTATCAGACTTTGAACAATTTCTTATGGCAAAAACAAAAAAAAACCACAAAGCCTCCACCCTCCATTTAGTGTAAACCAAAATACTGCATCACACTGCCAATCGTTTTGGCAATTGACAGCAAAAAAACCGAAAAAAATTGAGAATGATATTTTATGCTCGTAGGTGGCAAAATAGATGGCACATTGTGTCATTGATTTTATAGCGTTAGAGTGCAACTATTGTCGAAAATAGTACTAAAAAACCAACAGTTTCTTTCTGAAACCCTAGGGATGGAGCAAAGTGAAGTGAATGCCGATTTTTGGAAAAAAAAAATCATTTTCACCGGTGAAGAGCATTGACATCTGAAGGGTTCCGTGAATAGACAAAATTGTCAAATTTAGGGCTCAGAAAATCCTCACGCGATCCGTGAGAAACAAATGCATCCACCACGAGCAACTGTCTGGTGCGGATTTTGATCAGGCGGCGTGATTGGGTCTTACGTTTTTGAAAATGAGACCGGAAATGCAGTGATTGTGAACGGCATTCGTTACAAAAATATGATAACGAAGTTCTTGTGGCCCCAACTCAACGGAATGGATCTGGACGACATGTGGTTTCAGCAGGACGGTGCCACCTGCCACACCTCACATGAAACAATAAATTTATTGCAGCAACGATTTCCAGACCAAATCAACTCACGAAATACTGATATCAACTGGCCACCAAGATCATGCGATTAAACTCCATGCGATTTCTTTCCTTGGGGTTTTGTGAAAGCTTGGGCTTATGTGTATAAGCCAGAGACAGTTCCTGAGCTCATGGCCGAGATACAAAGTGTCATCGGTGAGATACATACACATCTTTTTGAAAAAGTGTTTGAAAAATTCATGAAAAGAGCTATAGCCTGTCGTCAGAGTCGCGGTGGCTATTCGGTGGATATTTTATGTCATACTTAATCGGAACATGCTAACTTTACAATGCTATAAAAATATCACAACTCGCAAAAAAATACACGTTTTTATTTTTAAATAAAGAAGTGCATTATTATTGGGACACTTTTTAGTTTGCTGACACTTACCATTCCATTACTTACCATACTCACGTTCAAATCTTAGTCACAAACTTTCGGTACATTTAAATATAAGGTCCACCCTAATGTTGTAAGTATCACACAATTGACGTTCACATTATGGTTGATTTACACACGTGTAAATCCCGCATGGAATTCAATTTCTTTCGTAATGCAAAATAGTTGCCACCACCACCGCTGTTGCTGCTGCTGGCGTTGAGTAGCAATGATGAGAAACATGTTGCTGTTACCATTTGCTGTTTATTGTTAGCAATTTAACAAAAAGCCAAATAGAGTGAAGAAGAAAAAAATAAATAAATAAAGTATGGCAACATCGCTTATGCGTGTTACTGTAGTAGTAGTTATAGAATGGGCTGGCATGGAATGAAATGCCAGTTGGGGTAGAAACATGACAGAAACATGTGTAAAATATTGCTGTTGTTGTTGTTGTGTAACTTTATTCTGTTGCTGCTGTTATTGCATGCAAATCATCCTACACTGATTTGATTTTCTAAACAATTTATGAAAATTGAATTTTATTTTTTTCCCCAGTCGATTTTTCGATAAAAAGAAAGAAAAAAAAATTGATTTTATTTTGCATTATTAACGTTGATTTGCTGTCGTTGCTGGATGTAAATTTTATTATTTCTAAGGAAAATTGTGCATAAATAAGATTACATTTTATTTTTAATGATGAGACTAATTTTTATGCTAAAGAAATTTCGTATTTATTTTCTTTGCTCAAATCTGAGACAGTTTAAATATTTATTGTAATGAATTTCGGTACTATGCAACGTTGCATACACTTTATGGGAAGTAATATGCATTGACATAATAAATGGCTTCATGCAACTTTCCTGAGCACAAAATAAAAAAAAAGTCCCATGAAATAAAAAACACTTACGAATCAATTTGTTTGAATTCTTTCGACTCGTTTTATGACATAATATAGAAAAGACTTACAAATTTTTTATATTAAATTTTCCCACTCATAGCTTATTGTAAAAATTCTTGTAAAAATATCAGAAGTTGAAACTCTTGAAAAATTAAGTGAAAAAATCGCATGAGAGAAAAATTGTAAGTGATAAAATCTTACGCGTGATAATATTTTAGGTTAATGAAATTTTTGTCACAGTTAAAGTTCCATGTAATAAGAAATGCAACATAAAGGTTATAAAATTAATACAAAATCCAAGGTTCATATTACCATCTTTCACATCAATTTTATATAGGTTGTAATAAGTATAATTGAAATCTAAAATAAAGGCTGCTAGCTTTTGCAGATGTTCAATTATATTTCATTAAAATTCTTTTGAAACACAAATAATTTTTGAAAACAAATCAATAAATAAAATGGTTAGAAATTTCATGAGTAAATTGTCACATGGAATAAAAATTAATATAAATAAAAACCTAATTATGAGATAGTATTTAAGCTTTTGAATGAAATACTATGATATAAAGGCCACATGTTATTACTTCAATAGGATAAACTATCTTTAAAAAATCGCATGATATAAAAATTGCTAAGAAATACAAACTTTTTAAAAAAGTTAGAGTCTCTCTTCAAACAAAATTAACCACATTTTTTTCGCTACAAATAACATGAGAAAAATATTGAGAGGTCTCAAACCCAAAATTTTACTTTTTGGAGAACTTCTTCGAGATACAAGTTGCTCTTATAAGTTTAAAACTCTTCAGATAAAAAAAATTAATATCAAAGTTCATGCGCGTAAAGATACTATCACATGCGATTCCCAATCTTCTGAAAGCATAAAACTTTAACTGATGAATTTTCCAATTTTATTTTCCTAAAACGCAAGGGTGTTAGCTAGTCCCAACTATTTTTGCAGCCATTACACAATTTTTCTTACTTTGCAAAGCTTAAATGATATTCTTAGTTCCTAAATGTATGCAATAATTCACGACAAAATGCTTTTAACTCGTTTTTGTTGCCCCTTTCATTTTTAAACTTCAGCTATTTCGTCTTTTCTTTCACTCGGTTGCGTACGTAATTTATTTGCACAAATAAATTTAAATCCATTTTCTTGAATGCTTTTTCACACTCTGTTTTTGCACTTTGTACTGTTTTGAGCAGCACTTTTTCCCGCTGAGTTTTTTTACCATTCTTTTTTGACTTAAATAAATTTAAGACTTTCAACGCATTACTTGACTACATTCCCATATTGCCAGCATACAACCCTTGACACTTACGCTGTGGGACCAGATCGTAGTAACCCCATTTGTTTTGTTGGTAAAATGACTTAAAAGCAAATCCCTACATTTGCGCGCTACTAAAACGTTTTGTCATTTTTCTTACGTTTTTCAGATTTTTAGATTTAAATTTAGATTCATTTTCAAAAGCTTGTAATGGGAGGGTTAGGTGTGTAGGGATATATATATGAAACATCAGTAACGTGTAAATCTAAGTAAATCTGTGCTCCAAAGGTACTTGCATTAAACCAATTTTGCTATCAGCTCGATTTGAATTTGAATTTGTGACATTTATCAGCAGTTGTACATTTAAGAATAGTGTGGAAAGAAGATTTGCAATATGTGCTATATAAAATTGCTTATCAAATGATTATATATGATCACTGATAGATATAAGCTATGGCCAGGATTTGGAAATATTATAGTAAATTGATTGCACATAGGAAAAATAAAACAAAATTGGTAATTTGTACGCATATGGCATCGAAATATTTTTATAGAAAAATTGCAACAATGGCTCTGTTTTTCGAATGTGTGTAAAAGATTTCTCTTAAGTTTGTTGTGGCTGTAAGTGAAAATGTCATAAGTATTATCACAAAAAAATACCATGCGAAATATTCTCAATATCGCAAACGCTTACTTCTTTATTGAGTTATTATGTATGCTGAAAAAATTTGCTGAATTGAGAAAATTTTCCAAAAATATCATATACCTATGTATGTAAAAGAAAACTCTCATGAGATTAAAACTAAGCAATAAAAATGTCGTGTGACAAAAAACACATACTAGTTAAAGAACACGAATTAAGTTATTGTATATTTCGCAAAACACAAAAATTACTTGAGAAAAAATTACGTCAAAAAACTTTCATGATGTTTCATAACATGGATAGAAATTAGATGATCGCAATAAAGTTTCTAAAAATTTACCAATTAGCAATTTTAACAGAAAAAATGCCATGTGATAACAATCCCATGTCTAAGAAAGTTATATGACAGAGTTAGGAAAAGATATTGATATATGAAAATGTTATGTGACGAAATATTCATGAGAAAAAAATTACAGAAAATGTTAAATCATATATGGGTCATTCCATCTATAATGGGCCTATCATTACCCTCATGTTTTTTAAATAAGCTGAAATTTTCTTTAGTGATTGGTCTATCATGTAGAAGATACAAAAAAAGTCGATAAAATTTTTTTAACCAATATTATTGCTTAAAAAAATGTTTCAAATTGAGTTAAAAAAAACTCGTAAGTAAAACAAAAAAAATTCATTGATGAATATAAACAAACCAACAAAATCCAAATTAGCTTTTATATTATTTTTAGGTAGTTGTGTACTATTAGATGACAAAAAAACTGCAAATCTGAATAAATGAAGGCCTGAACGGTTTCTATGTGGTAAATGATAAAAAAATGTACCTTCCAAGAAAACATCAATTTCCCAAATACTCCAAAATCGATTTCAACTTTTTTAGGATCAAAATTTTCAGAACATATAGGAGTACTATCCCTGAAAAATTTATCCATGGTTTTTTACCCTATTTGATTTTACAACCATTTAAAGTTAAGATTTATGATTTGCAATGTAAATTGAAACATTGAGAATGAAAGCGAGAGAATAAAATTTGAATTGATTTCAGCTTTTGTAGGCTCAAAATTTTCAGAACATTCAGGAGTACCATCTCTGAAAATTTCATTTATTTTTATTTAACTTATTTCATTTTTCAGACATGGTACTCCTATATGATCTAAAAATTTTAAGCCTAAAAAAACTGAAATCGATGATGGAGTATTTGGGAAAGTGATGTTTTCTTGGAAGGTCAATTTTTTTATCTTTTACCACATAGAAACCGTTCAGGCCTTCATTTATTCAGATTTGCAGTTTTTTTGTCATCTACTAGTACACAACTACCTAAAAATAATATAAAAGCTAATTTGGATTTTGTTGGTTTGTTTATATTCATCAATGAATTTTTTTGTTTTACTTACGAGTATTTTTTAACACAATTAAAAACTTTTTTTTTAAGCTATAATACTGGTCAAAAAAATTTTATCGATTTTTTTATATCTTCTACATGATAGACCAATCACTGAAAAAAGTTTCAGCCTATTTAAAAACCACGAGGGTAATGATAGGCCCATCATAGATGGAATGACCCATATGTATATCAATAAATGACAATATAAGTTACACAGATTATGAAAAACTTACCGAGCAAAAAAACCTCTTGAGAAAACATTTAACATTGAGAATAAAATATCATCGAACACTACATGCTTATTGCTACTTTATTATTTCTTATTAAAATTTTTTCAGAAGAAATTTTTTTAAAAAAGATTTAGGAATGTGTTAAAAATATGACAAATATGTTGAAATTCTTTTAGGCAGATATCAATAAATGTTTTGAAGTTGTAATGAAAAAATATCTTGAGGTAAAAATAGCACTTAATAGAAAATAAATATGAGGTTCGAAGTAATCTAACAATTATTCAACTAAGCTTATGTGAAAGCTTAAGGAAAATATGTTTTGAGATAGATATATTATGTGTTAGAAAAAAATATGAGATACGAAACAATCTTACAGTCATTATTAATGTAGTGGAATAAAAACTTTTTCTAAAAAATGCCAATGAATGACAAAAACTGTATCACAGAACTCGGTATTGCTAAAACTCAATGCCATCTGATAACAATCCCATGTTTAAAAAAGTTATATGACAGAGTTTGGAAAAGCTATATACATTTGAGGCAGTTGTGTGAATTATTTTAAAAATTTCCGCATAAAAAATCATTTTATAAAGTAATGGCAAGAGATCTCATAAGAGAATTTGTTATGATTTTCCGAAATTCAGATTATTTTTCGCATAACATATTCATTTTTTTTAGAAAAAGTCGCATGAACATATGTAGTAAAAAATTGACGAAAAAAAAAATTGTTTAAAAAAATGGATGCAATATGGAAATTAATGACTTACATTTTGTAACTATAGTGAAAAATCACTCAATAAAGTTTTTTTTTGTCAAAAAATCTCCTGAGATAAAAAATCTGATTTGTGCTTCATGTCCTAAATTTAAAGGCATTTATTGGATTATATTTGGATGATTATAGCAATCCCTTATTAATTTTTTTTAAAGAAACATCCCTTTATATAAAAATGAAATTTGATGTTATGAAAATGGCATTTGATAAAAATCGCATGATATAAAAATCATGCTAGGTAAATGCACTGTATGTTAAGAAAACATTTTTTAAGAAATTGTACTAAAGAAAGTCTCTTGGTAGGAATAACATGGCTTAAAAATCTGATGCAATAAGAAATCGCTTGAAAATTTTCGTAATAATGGTAATTGCAGTCATACTCAAAAATTCAGTGCCATTTTTAATTTAAATTTAAGTTGAGTTACCTGTTTTTTTTTTTTGCAACGTCTATTACTTTGTAATGACTGCCTAGTAAGGTGATGAAGTAAAAACTTTCAATCTCTTTATCATAGAATTCGTTCTCAGAAGTTTTTGAACTGTTTTAGCTAATCAAAGTAGCAGTTTTATCTAGGCGTTCCTTCAGTTTCTGTTAGAGTTATTGATAGTTTGCATCATTAAGTTTCAAGCTAAATTTCCTGCTCATGATGTTTCACTCTCTGTGTTTCATTTGATCGCTACAGTTTGCTGAATTTTCGGCATAAGTCCTTGAAACTGCTCTGAATCCTAAGAAGAAGCAAATTTAAAGCTTAATTGAAATATGTTGAATATGTATGGCACACCAAACAACTTTCAAAAATCATGTTGCTCACTGTTAGTGTTTGAAATCGCCAGTAGCTGATTGCTCTTGTTTTGCCACTGCCGTCGCTGCCCCTGCTATGGCACTAAGCGCTAAGATTAAAGTTTCAACTTTTGTGCTGTCTGATGATCAACTGCATGTATGCCATGCAACTGCTGTACGGATACTACATCATTTGTTTTAATTAATTTAACTTCTGTAGCTGCTAAAAACTACGAATTTTGCTAAGAGCTGAATTAGTTGCCTTTCACTGCATAGATGTTTGAAGCAAGGAATATGTTTTGCATAAATGCCTTGTAAAACTTAATGAACAAAACATAGCAGCTTTCATGTCAAATAATTTCAACGATTGCAAAATATTCAATTATCTCAATACCTTTATTGTACAGTTTCCAGTTATATATTATGGCCTATAAATTGAATTCCATACAAATCTGAAATTTTTATCTCTTAATTGTTGCCATAAAATTAAAATGACACATAAAAATACCACAGAAATACTATGACGACGACTTCATGCGAATGTCACACACATATACAAAGCATATGCTGACCCATACATAGCACAAGTGTAAAAGAAGAGAAAAGAAAAAAGTATTCCGGAAATGAAATTAAATACAATAAATCAATAACAAACATGTCGATATGTCATTCACCGTGACCTTACCGAACATAAAACCACAAACGCACACATACATATTACCACACTGACACACATTTAACCCATAAAATGGCCATAACAAATACAGACACACATATGAAAACCCACAATATAGTAAGCGAGCCAGCCAAAATTTTGTTACCAAAAATACTCCCAAAAAAGAGAAAAGAAAGAAAAAAATCCCATATTTAACCAAAAAATGAAGCAATGCAAGAAAACCAATATGGCATTTGCTGGAAGCGCAATAAATCAATATACAACAAATACAGCAGCGGTGGCAACAGCAACAGTAACAGCAACAGCAACAGCAACAGTAACAGCAACAGCAACTGAAGTAGTTGGAGCAGCAGCAGCAAAGCTTTGCAATTCATTTGTTAAATTTATAACTTTTTTGTTGTTGCTGTATATGATATCAAAATTCAATATGAAACACCAGGACAACATACTAAAAACCAAAACGACATATATGTAAGAGAGTCCCTTACTTATTGTATTTGATATGAGGAAAATATGGGTAGGATCTTTTGACATACGATATCATGTCATTCAATGGTAACAAACTTTGCCAGCTGATGTCCATATGGTTTCTAATTCTTCTTCTCTCTCTCTCTGTTCTCATTCCTCAAAAAAAAACGGACGTTCGGATAAAATATCAGAAAATCAAACAGACCACTTTTGCAGTTTTCATTCTCTCAGTGGTGGAGTAACTTATTAAATTTTCTCTTCATATGCAATGCTAACAACAGATCTGACCCACAGCTACTATTTGCTGCAATAGAAATCAAGATCTCAGAAAAAATTCTCATTTGAAAGAAAGTTTGCTACCTTGATGCATTGCATCAAAATCGTAATCGAATTGAATATGTTCCAGCAAACTTTTAGAAAAAATACCTAAATCGATATCTACTGCCACCCCAAAATACAGAAATACAAGTGAAATCACTACAAATAGGTCAGGTAATATTAACGTCGCCCCCAAACATTAATGATTTTGGATACTTCTCTCCAACACCAAAATTTTACACCGTAATAACAACATACAATGCCAACAGCCGCAAGTGTTTGTTAGACATTGCATACACACATATACATAAGAAAAAAATTGTGCTTTGACTGCTATAACGAGAGCGACAAAACGATATATGAACATACAAACAGATATGAACACACGCCAGGACAAAAGTCAGCTACACACAAATCTTTGCCAAATTCCCCTGAAGGCGCATGTTAAAGTACTTTCCATTTTGAGATTTATTACATGGCCCACTGCTTGGGGCCATAATTTTTTTTGGGAATTGGTGTGGACAACAGTGGGCGGACTGCTTGGGAGGGGGGTGCTATGATGTTTGATACACATTTTTATGTTATAGCATGACAGCAATTTCATGTGTGGCATATGTTAAAAATCTATATATTTACTCCCATTAAGTAATGTCCAATTAGAAGTGCGACATTTGTTCGGGCAATTCGGGAATTGATAACTTTGTAGTAAAGGCGTAATATGTCAAATGCGCGCGCGTAAGTGAATTTGAGATTTTGGAAAATTATTTTAAAATAGTAATATTTATTAAACAGTTTGGAGCGAAACTAAGTGGTGAGCTTTGTATGAAGTAAAATGGTTGATGACAACTAAGTAACTCAAATTCTTGAAGGAAAACAATTGGTTTAAAAGATATGTCATTAGTTTTGCAGAATATGGTTCATATTGTCATTGGTGCTATTGTGGGTCAAATTTTCACTTTAATGGCTTATATTTGTGTTATAATTTGGCAAGATTAAAGAATAAACTTAATTTAATCTTCACAAAGTCATGCTTTCCGTGTAGTATTATAATTCACATGATATATAACCTTTCAATGAATCACTTTTTGGATTAATAACTTCGAAGAAATATTCACTTCTTCAATGATTAGTCTTTCAAAAGAAATACCTATGCCGTCAAATTATCCAATTCGAACATATGACATTTTCTACAATAGCTCAATTAAGTTAAATGACTTGTTCGGATAAAACTCTTTCAACCGAAAACTCCAACGAATAAATAACTTTTTTTTGTAGAAAAAATCCTCTCCACACAAGATACTTATTCGAAAAATTATAGCTTCAAAATAATGACCAAATAAAGACTTATTCAAATAAATGTTCTCTCCATGATTGGAAACTTTCGGATAAATATTAGGTAAATTACCATTCAAAAGAAGACGCTCTGACATAAATTACATTTTGGATATCATATTTTAAACATAAATATCTTTCAACTAATGATGCTTTTGACAAGTACTTCCCTGAATAAAACACTTACTCGAAATAATCATAATTCCAAAGAAAATCCCATTTGAATAAAATTACATCTCGAAAATAAACCAACTAAGATAAATGAGTCTTTCAAAGAATGTTCACATCGACTAAATTATCTATTAAAGATAGACTCCTCCGCATGAATTACTTTTTTGAAGAATGTCCATTTCAAAGAAAGTCCCACTCAAATAAACTACCATTCCAAAATTAGAACTTGTCGGATGAACTACACTTTCAAAGATATATATTTTTGTTAAAAAATTCACTACTTGGGATTAAAAATCTTCTTCGCATATAGACCTTAGTCTTGCCAGATAATATTTTCTTATATTAAAATATCAAACCGATAAATAATCAACAATTGCACTCATTTTTTTCTGGGCAGGAATTAATGATTCACTTTAGATAGCTGACTAGCTCCGGATAAAAACTTTAAGGAATTAACTATCATTTTTTGACTAAATAAGCTCTTCCAAGCTTTTTTTTGTAGAATGACGCTTCCGCGTACCTACATATTTTTCGAATAAGGGAACTCAATTAAAAGATTTTCTCCAAATAATAGCTGATTCAGATTAATAAAATCCATGGATGAACATGAAAAAGCTTGCGGATGTTATTTTCGGATAAATACCTTCTAAAATGATAAAACTCACTTTTGATCACTGTGCCACTTCAAATAAAAAGTTTCATTGGATAAATGGTCCACTTCAGAGAAATCTACTTTGTTGTATGAACACTGCTTTGGTTAAATGATTTGGTTATTACATTATAGGAAAAAGATTATCGAAAAAGAAGTCTGATTCAAACCAATGAACTTCTTCACATAATTTAGTTCCTTGCGTACGCATGGTACGCTTCAGACACGTTCCGGATGAATGTCATAACTCGAATAAATATTATCTGTTCGATAAATGACAGTATGAGTTATTTAATTGACTTAGCTAGATAAGCTTGTTTAAAAACTATTCCTAAATCACTTTAGATTGCTATATACAGCGAAGGAATTTTTCTCGAAATGGCTTATCTTACTAAGCGTAGCAAATATCCAAATAAGTACATACCTATAACAATTAAGTCACTTCAGATAAAAGTAAACTTAATGTAATTAAGTGCTTCAAATTGCTTTCGGATAAATGTTTTGATATAAAGAGAAAATTTAGTTTGAATAAAGACCTTTAACCTGTGCAAATTACCAAAATATGGCATCACTTATTTGGCTCAAAAACCAGATCTTCTCTGTCAGTGTCGATCTATTTGAAGCACTTGCCGCTGAAGCTTACTTTTATAGGTTATAATGACAATTCCATGCGGGAATTCAACATTACTCATACGACATGCTTTCCCCATTTTCAATTGCTGACAAAAAGTTATGAAAGCATCTTGAAAAAGTCATTATTCGGTGATAAAAATGAATAATGCAAAACATAATTCCTTAAAGTATGCAATATAATTTTGAAAATCAACAGCATTATGGCATTAATATGCACTAAAACGACAACTAAAGTCAACTTTTCTTCCACTTAAAGTTAAAATGCAACCGTTTTGTGGCCATAAAATGAAATCGATTGTTTATACAAAAGGATGCTGCATGACTTGAATGCAGCTGCTTAGACTACTAGCTGTTGCTACGGATACTATTACTGTTGCTAGCCGTGTTGTTGATGTGCAATCAACAAAAGTGTATTGTAGCAAATGGCATGAAAAACAGCAGTTGCAAAAGCAGCAATGGAAAATGCTAAAAACAAAATGCAAAAAATTCGCTATATCCTGGCATCAGCTGGCAACTTAACGGCAGTGCAATTGCAAATGTTGACACAAGTTTATTTTCTTAATGCAAACACAGTTTACATAGCGTAGAGAAAGAGTTGTGTGCCAGCTGCGGAAGATCAGTATGGAACTGTAGGAAGGAGCACAACATCAAGATAACAAAAGCAGCAGCAGCAGCAGGAAAACAATAAATGCATACGTAAGCACAAGAAAATGCAATTTTCTATCAAAGACAGCAGCTGCAATGATAGCAACACTAAATAACAACAAATGCAAGTTGTGCCAAAAATTTAACAACAATGTAGCAGCAACAGCTAGTGGTATCAACTTGGTTAATAATCAAAAATTCACAAAAAAAAAAAACATAAGTGTTGCCAGATTTTGTCGAAGATAAAGACTACTTATGGTGGATGGCACCCACCTCATCGATAAGGCAACCAGATCACATATCGTCATAAACGTTGAAGGAACCTAGATCTCTAAAATCAAAGCTCATTATTTCCGACTATAATTTAACTTAGCGGAGGTACTTGAAGGAAACTATCCCAACTTATTTGCGAGAGAGAGAGGGAGCATTTGCATCGTCAAGTATAATTATGTTCAAAGTCTTTTGATTTATCAACTTGATTCAGCAGTTTCTATTTGAGGGAGAAATGGAAGATGTTTATCTTGATCAATATATCATTCAACGTTTATCTCAAGCTTTTAAAGGCTTCAAGACCACAAAATTTACTTCGGTTACCGTGAAAGGTTTCATAAAAGACCAATCCTGGCTATTCACTTCGCACTCCCGCATGCATTGACGCAAATTCCTTGATCTCCTTTGCCGACGATTGCGTTTTCCCTACTATTGAACATCGAACATCGAACATGGAGAACTGCAACAGCATCAATAAAAACCTCGCCGACGTGTTAACGAGTAGCTGTCGGCTGAAAAGCTGAGAGTTGGGATGTAAGAGATCCAACAAATTCGCGAAATCGAGAAGTCAGACGAGTTCATTCTATCCATGAACTATGCATGTACAAATTCTTAGCGTCAAGATTGATGATCTTCTCACTTTTTCGCGTATGAAAAGCTATGTTACTCAGATCATGTCTCCATACTTTAACGGTACGAAATGCAATGGACCACAAGCTGGGTAATGTGCAAATTCTTACAGGCTATCAGCTGATGAATTAACAAAACCATCTGCTCTACTAGATAGAAATGTTGAAGAAAGAAGATTTACTCATTGCCATTTTTCAATAGTGAATTCACTTAAACCCGACACATTCAGTTCATCACAATGACCTCTTAACATCCGAAATTCTACGCATGCATTCGATAAAATCTTACCCCAACAGTAGCTTGGGCACACCTAATCGACGTAATCCACGTACTCAAACTACCAGTTTTAGACGAATGAAGTCAAATAACATTGCAATTCCTAACGTTGCAACAACAAGAAGAAACTACTCGACCCAAAAATGGCTCAGCTTGACTTCTGCTGTATGAGTGGAAGGCTCAGCAAGTGCGGTGATACCAAAGTCACCTATCTAACATAAGGTCGGGTAATATTGATTCGCAGCTTTCAACTTCCAAAGCATTCGCCGGCTATAGATTCTTCTACGGTAATGAATGGTTCATAATCCATAAGCAATTGACTTCTTTCGTGGAGAAATGCTTGGGTACTCTGGATTCAACTGCTGTCGGTACTAGTTACTGCTCATATTGCTGTCGCCAGCTTATGTCCTTGAGTTGCATTGCACATTTGAGCAAATATTCGATGAAAAATGTCCCTTTAGCTGTCTTGTCTTCTCTAGATGTATGGTTTAGAGCTCTCAAATTTTAGCAAAATCATTTGTCTTGCTAAGTGCTACTCTTAACCCACTGTCTTTTGTTGCATTATTAACCTGGTTACCTTAAAAACGATAAAAAATTGTATATGCACCGGAAAAGTAACAAACACAAAAAACGAATACAAAAGGAAATCCAAGTCAGCGAAGAGAAGCTCTGCAGCATAAAATGAAAACTATGCATGCTGACAGCTTAAGCGCGAAATCCAACAAAATCCTCTTTTAGAAAGTTGCACACTCGGCGTACAAGATAAGAAAAAGCTTAAAAAGAGTACGTAACCATATTGCAGAGTGCGAAGAGTAGCAGGAGCAAAGCGAATTGTAAGCGAAGTTAAAATGCAGTTTTGGTGAGGTTGACGAATTTTACATGTCTTAAAAATATTGCCAAGGATTATTTAAGGACATGCTTTGGACGTGTGGCTAAATGGGTTACAAAAATGTATACAGAAAAAAAAAAATTTAATACTGGCAAAAGAAAACCATTACACTTTAAAATACTGACAGTAGGCAAGAAGATGTTGTACAGTCAAGCAACATGCATTCTCGCTCTCAATAAAGTTCTACGTTGATTGCAACTTTTGCTGTCAATTAACGCAGTGTGACAATGAGTTGCACAAAGTCCCGCGACACTTGTCGCATTCAATTAAAAGTCTCAAACAAACAAAATGCCAATGAAGTTTTTCTACTCCCCAACACATTTACATGACACGTTGCGACATGCATTTGAATTAACCTTTTGACAGATGACAGACGCAACACAATAAATGTCATAAACGTGAGCACTTCTACTAAATTCAACGGTATGTTACAACATGCAAACAAAAACGAAATTCTACAAAATGCAATGGAACTGAACAGAGCCCAACGAAAACTCTTTCGTTTCGTTTCGATTTATTTTTCTTTTTATTTTTGTCACAAATTGAATTGCCTGGTGTTTTTAGGTTGGCGCCACGCAATCGTTAGAAGTTTTGATGACACATTTGAGTGTATGTATGTCAAATGGTGGTGTTGATGCATAATTGCCGATATTTTTTTGGAACAAATAAAGTTTTGTAATAAGCCCATTTTCAATTTAAATTCATGCAGGCATTGCTGGATTAATTAAATGTTCTATAACAGAGTCTTTGCTTAGTAAATTTAGGAATTTTTCTATTAGATGCTTCATAGCACTTATTATTTATATTTTCTTAAATTTTGTTGTTCATTTCGGTATAAATTATGATTGGAAGTAAAGAAAAAGTAGTAACTCTTCTTATACATCACTCAGTTAAGTTAGATAAGGAAAGAGTGGCAATGGGTTAGGGACCGACTTATTCATGATCCATTGTGATATCGCAGGGTGCACATAGATATTTTGATTTCCCGTTTTTGTTCCGGAGACACTCATAACACCTTTTGTTGATGACTGTGTAGTTTGTAGTTCCTCGGAAAATTTGTCAGAGCTTCCACCTATTGTTTTGCATAGTTTCTTTGTAGCGCGGTCAATGAGTTGGGGTGTAACATACCCCTGATATGTTTGCCTGCGTGCTTTTCGTTCCATATATTGCGCTCACCTAAACGTACTTGCCGTGTCCCTTTTAGGATGTTTTCTCTTCAGCTACTGAGAGCGCGATAGCAGAGATTCTTGTGAGGAGAAAGTTGTCTCTGTTTTTAATCATGTGTCATTTCTCGCACCCCACTTTAATAACGATGAGTTCATGATTTCCTTCTCTTTCATATCTCAATGGTTTCTATAGAATTCACAAGACCAAACTTCAAATTCAACAAGAACTGACGAAGCACTATGTCAAGTGCAGTGTACTAGGTGTATAAATATGAAACCGGTAATGACATCTAGCGGTCGATAGCCGTATATGTATGAGCTTCCGAACCACACCAAATGTCTTAATTGTTCATTCTGTCATCTGTCAACAATATTCAGTTCACAATTTGTCAAGTTTCATACAACAACGCATTTTTTCCGCTCGTAAAGATGTCGAATTTTGTGCCTGAAAACTCTCATTTGCGGGAAGCATTAATTTTCTGTTTCCATTTGAAGAAAAACGCTTCTGAATCGCATCGAATGCTTGTTGAAGCTTATGGCGAGCATACTCTTGGTCGTACACAGTGCAATGAGTGGTTCAATAAATTTAAAAGTGGTGATTTTGATGTGATAAATGAGGAGCGCGGCCGGCGACCGAAAAAGTTTGAAGACACCGAATTGCAAACATTATTGGACGAAGATGATAGTCAAACGCAACACTAGCTCGCTCAACAACTTAATGTGACACAACAAACCGTTTCCTTGCGTTTGAAGGCCATGGGAAAGATTTTAAAGGTCGGTAGATGGGTGCCACATGAACTGACCGACAGGCAGCAAGAAAACCGAAAAACCACTTGTGAATTGCTGCTCGCCAGGCAAAACAGAAAAGGTTTTCTCCATCGAATCATCACTAGCGATGAAATGGATTTATTTCAACAATCCCAAACGAAAAAAATCATATTTGAGCCCGGCCAACGACCCAAATCAACGCCAAGACCAAATCGCTTCGGCCGAAAGACAATGCTTAGTATTTTCTGTGATCAGCGTGGTGTTATTTGGTATGAGCTACTAAAACCAGGTGAAACAGTTACTGGTGCACATTACCATCAACAATTGATCGCTTTGAACCGTGCTATACGTCAGAAGAGGCCCGAATTTCAACTTCGCCATGACAAAATTTTATTCCCAGATGACAACGCATCGCCACATCGAGCAGCGGTCAATAAAAACTTGGTAAAATCGTACAACTGGGAGCCCCTGCCCCACCCGCCGTACTCACCGGACCTGGCGCCATCCGATTACTATTTGTTTTCATCGATGGGACACGCACTCAACGATTCGCACTTCAATTCTTACGAGGAAGTGCAAAAATGGCTCGATGAATGGATAGCCTCAAAAAACGAAGAATTTTTTTGGCGAGGAATCCATAAATTGCCTGAAAGATGGGAGAGATGTGCAGCTAGCGAGGGGAATTACTTTGAAGATTAAATTTGGAACTATTTTCGCAAAATGAACGTGTTTTTTTGAATAAAAAATTACCGGTTTCATATTTGTACACCTATCGGTTTCATATTTGTACATCAGTCATACGTTCCGCCAATTGAATTTATCAAATCTCTGGATGCTACAGTCGAGGCTATTGTGTTTCGTACCATATTGGAATAGTGGAACTTTTGTATTTGAAGCAAGATCTTGCTACTGCAATCTGGACAGTTTTATCGAAAATGAGCCCAGTCAAAAAGAGTTTCGCTTTTGCAAACAATAACACAATGAATGGATTTCTGAACTCATGCCTTCTTTGGGACAATTTAAAAATCCACGCCTTCTCTTTATTGTTTCCACTATCTCTTCATTGTAGTAAACTCTGCCACAAGACTGTTCCAACATGCAGGGCCGTATCTAGGGGGGATTCTAGGGGATAGAACCCGCCCTCCCCCCCCCCCCCCCCGAAATATTTTGACGGACACTATATAGAAACGATTTTGCAAAGAATATGCACTACGTAAAATTGATTTTGTAAGGAATAAACCATACAAAAACGGTTTTCTGAAAAAATTTTGTATCAAGAGCCACTGCCAAAAGTACTACATTTGTGTCTGTGGTACCAAAGTGATTAACCATGATCACATTTTTTTAGCTAAATATGAAAAAAACCGATTTTTTCGACAACAGTGCGACTTTTACCAAACATGATATTACTTTGTCTGACCCGTCTTGGGGTCGCCCAAGACCCTATATATATGCATCAACGCGCTGTCCCACGCAAAACTTTACACAACAGCGACAGAACGTTCAAAATTTTGCAAAAAGCTTATGGGGATTCTTGTCTAGAACGGGTAATGACTTTCAGGTGAAATAAACAATTTTTAGAATGCAGACGATCGCTGAAGGACGAATCTAAAATTCCATCAAAAATTAAGACAACGTTCATTGATTTCTTTGAAAGCAAGGGCATCAAACACCTCGAATTCGTCCCAAATGGTCAAACAATTACTTGTACATTTTATTTGGAAGTATTGCACCGTTTGATGGCCTGAATTTGTCGAATTCGACGAATACCGCGATCTTGATTCTGTTTAGCAAGAAATCAGGTCTGTGTGTTGAATCATTCACCATATTCATCTGATTTAACACCATGTGATTTCGCACTATTCCCAAAAAAAAAATTAATTTGCAAGAATGCGATTTCGATGCATGTATATGTACACATTATTGTGTTTAAAAAGTTTAAAAGTGAGTTACCTGAAAAAATATGTCTTCGATTTGAAAAACCAAGGAGATCGCAAAAATAAGCTTTTAAATCTCAAATCCAAAACCCCCCCGAAATAAAATCCTGGATACGGCCTTGCCAACATGCACAATCACTAGTGAGTTCCTTCATTTCTTGTTCTAGCGGTCATTTCCACAATAATTGAAGACAGTCTCATTTTCTGTGATCATGATGGTGATTTCTACATTTCATTTAATATAAAGGGTGCTTTTAACCCTGTGAGATGATTAGGGTAAGAAATTCGCATCGTTAACACCATGGCCAAATACGGCTGCAGAGATTTATCGCAACGTTTACGTGATGCATTTGGCGTTATTTGCTACTTTGAATGAACTTTGTGTGCCCAGTCACTTACCAGAGTTGAAGAAGAATGGATTGATGGTTTGATAATTTATCGAACTTTCTTATCACTTTTAATCACTCAAAGATAAAACATCACTCTATTTAAACGCATAACGAAATCGAATGCATTACTTTGATTAACGTCTCCTGAATAAATAATGGTCCCATTAAGTCGCCTAGTTGAAGCCCACGCTCTTTCTTTGTTGATATTGTCATTCATTTTTGAAATTACAGTCATTTATTGACATTCGTATTTTTTGTATCGCATGCTTTGACATTTTCTCGCCCGCAGCTGATATGTTTTGGTTATGCCAATGGAAAAACAAAACGAACCAAATGCAGAGCTTTCTCAAAGACACGTCTTCTCATACCTGTTAAGTATATAATGTCATTTGTGTGAAATAAGGGAAGGTATTTTTTAGATTAATGTTTGCTTAGGAAAGTACAATAACAAAATTATATAATGTTAGTAATGGAAAGAAAGCAGAACTTAGAGAAGTGTTTACTGTATGGATAATAATAATTTAGTATGGATATAAACAGATGACCAAAGTACGTATTATAGAGAAATAAATGAATTCTCTTCGGTCGCAGCTCCCAATTTAAGTCAGAATTATTCGATAGAGTTTGCCTTTTGTCGTTTACAGAAGTTTCATCGATACCGAAAAGAACTGAATATACAGCTCTGCAAGGTTTTGTTGTTGGGCAGATGGAGATCATTTCCTAAGAAACTTTTCGCGCTGTATCCACATTACCACATTACTTTTAAGACGAAAGATGGTTTTAAATGATGTTTTCGTTAGAAAAAAGTTCAACAATTTTTCCTCAAAAAACCAAATTTTTTAAATACTTAACCTTAAAGACTTCAAAATCCTCACGTAATGATTAAATTCTGAGGTCGGATTTGTATTCAGCGCTAAGAATTCCTCTGTGAATGACCCTCCCAGCGAACAACATTCATGACCTCTTTATTTACAGACCTATAATATCTATCGATTTTTTGTCATTTCGTGTAATAACGGGGCTCATTATTGGCAGTTAATCAAAAAGACAACAAAAAAATGTCATACAAAAATGACAGAAAATTGATTGTTTGATTGACTGAAAAAAGCTCCCTCCACAAGCACCTTCAACATTTGATTAACTTTTAGCTGAGAATTGCCGCATCCAGTGGCGGTTTTAATAAAAAGGCAAACTAGGCTCTGACCTAGCAGGTTGCAAACTATCAATTTAGGAAATGGCAAATTTTCGATTTAGAGGACATTTAAGTATATTTTCAATAGACTTTCTCACGCTTGCTCAGTTTTTTATCTAGCCACTGAAATTAGTTTGGTTTTTAGCTCATCAATTAGACTTTTAGGAAATTCTCATATCTCGAAAACTTTCTGAAATGCGATTTCGGAATCTGGAACGCTTTTAGTTAAATGAATATCGAATAAAAGATAATTTCATTAGCTATAACATAGCAGCACACATTTGGTTGGCTATATAGTTTTCGAGTTATAATAATTTTTCTAAAATTTTAACCGATTTTATCAATGTGAAGTTTTTATTTTTCATTTCCAAAATGGGAAGCATTTTCTTTAGTGCTTCACCGAGGCTGCGAGGGCAAACTCGTTCAACGAGGCGAGACCGAGGCGAGAACGAGGCGAGGTGGAAAAATAAATTTGCCTCGCTCGACCGAGGTGAGGCGAAATCACATCGGCACCTCGCCTCGTTCTCAGTTTTGAGAACGAGGTGCCTCGCAGCCTCGCTTTAACACTAGCTCGTATCGGAAGTAAGTGCAGTATTTTTTGTTTTGATACTATTTTTTTGAAATTTCACTCGATATTTATTTATTGGAAAGCATAGATAAGGCTATAAAACTTTTGGTTTGAGTGCATCTTTTGGGTGGCCCTCATACAAAAATATTTTTTAAATATCATTTTCTCGAAGACCGGTTAACCGATTCACACCGAACTCACTCCACGCTGCTCTCACATTAAGAAGCTCAGCTTAGGCTACTTTTTATTTAGGGTCCATATATTTCGTCACATCTTCGGTCTTTAGAGCCAGCAGTACTAAAATGATCTCTAATCGAATGAGAGTTATTACTCTCTGTTGTTATTATTATATGACGAAAGATTTAATAAGGGGACCCCAACGTTCGGTAAAAAACTTTGTTGTTAATATCCAAAACCGTTCAACCGATCGCCTGAAGATTTGTCATGTGTTTATGTTTTTTATGATTTGGGGAAGGTTCGTAGCATACTTTGGTATTATCGACTAATATGACGTAAGTGGATAAGATTTGGTACATATAATTCTTATTGTTTAGCTTAGCTTGATTTGAATAAAAATGGACAATGCCACGCCGTCACATATAAGAAAAGAATTAAATTCATCATAGCTCATCAATCATCATATATGATTCAATCCACCAAAAATAAAATATATTTTATTTTACTTCTTGAGGCGAAGCAACGCCATACAAGCAAAATTGACCATTTTTTTCTTAACAACCGAAAATAATATATCACAAATTTAAGAGGATGTAAATATTTTTAAACGATTAATAAGCGCCCACTTATTAATTGTTTGCAGATAGTCAATTTCGCTTGAATGCCGACAATATACAGGCCTGATCATTTTCTTTTTCAGTTTAATAAAATCCTCGGTTTTTACCGAGGCGGGGCGATGCGAGGCGAGACTCAAATTTATAAAACGAGGCGAGACCGAGAACAATTAGAACCTCGCCTTGCCTCGGGTGAAGCACTAATTTTTTTATACCTTAAGTCCTTAAATACGCTCCTGGCCACCTTATTTGAACAAACAAAATTACACGTCACTCAATTGCCAACCAATTTGGGTCAAATTTGTCACAAACTTATTTACTCGTAGTAGTTGTATTTAGTACTTTTGTAACATGCAATGTAATGCGCTTAAATGGGCATTACAGCACGTTACTGCAATTTAATGCTGTGACCTACCGAGAGACCAAATCAACGGCCACATGATTACATCAAAAGCTAATGATCCAGTGGGATTTCATTTGTTGGTTTATGATATTCTAAGTGAAAATGTAAGTAATTAAACCGCAATTGAAGCAATTTTTTTTTGCATTTTGGTTCAATTTGAAGTAATCACGTAAGTAAATGTATATGTATGTATTCATGCTTTTGTAATTGGAACTGTGATCTTGATTTCATACTTTCTATTTTATTGATTGCGATCTGAAAGAGATATTGATTTCAATAAGAATTTGTTCCTCTAGTGAGTGCGATTTAGCTGTCATAGTGACCTGTTAAAATATCAACTTATCCATAATATTTTAACCTATATGTTTATTTTTGTGAATTGAAGCATCATATATATTGTATTACAAACGAAAACACAATGTTTATTTTCCACTAATAACTATTTTATTTATTTCCAACGATAATTCACAAGCCTTAGCAAAACTGTTTACACACTTAAAATGTAAATAATACTTTCAGTTAAAGCACGTTACGAACTTAAGCTTAGACTGCGCTTGTCTGATCGTGATAAAGCTTCTTACTGGAGAGTTCAATTCAAAATTCCTGATAACAGAGCACTCGCTTACCTGATATTCATTTCGTCCAGTAGTTTCGTCTCGCTTTGTCGTTTTCCATTCATTTAAATACTGTGATTTGAATTTGCTACCAACTTCGACACTTCATTCTACAGATATAAAGAAGAATATGTTTTGGGTATGTCTGTTTTATTTTTATTTGAATTTCACAAACATCTTTCAAAAATTCACGAGCAGGTTGGTAACGATTTGTTTATTTTTTTTTTTTTTTTGATAATATTAAGTAACTCGTGCGCTTTTTCTATGAATAAGCCTTACTAGTGTCTGATGTTTTATTTAGTACTTTGGAAGCCAGTTTGAATTACTTCGCTTACTTTTTTTCGTTCTGAAGTTTCCTTTGCATACCAGAAGCTCTAAAATCTGAGCTTCAGAAGAACTAAACTCCAAAGCACTTTTCATACCCTACACAGAGAGTCTTTCACTTTGTCATTCGGTTTCTAATGCAAATAAAAAGGCATGACAGGTCTAGAAAACTATATATATTCTTCTTCAGCGCCACCACTTGATTCGATTTTGCAATGTACGTTGGTCGTGGAAATCACGATTATGGGAAAACCAACCTAGCATCTTCAGACAAGCTTTTAGGGATTGAAATGGGTGAAATTGATTCACGGACTCGCCTACCGCCAATATATAGGTAAAACTGTTAAGACAGCATATTGAGAGAGTTATTTGATGTAAGATAGCCAAATTTCTCAAAAATACTAGGAAAAACTTAGACAAGCCCTGTGTAAAAAGTTTGCGAATTTCGAAAAGAGAGCGTGGCAGTTCTCATACACACGAAAAATCCAAAATGCTATTCAGAGCGAGTAATTTAAGGTAATGGAACGAATAAAAATGTAAGGAATAGTTAACTCTAGTTTCAGACAAAAATTTCGCGAATTTTTAAGAGAGGGCATGGCACCTCCCATACAAGAATGACCCACAAAACGCTACTCATAGAACAATTTAAGTAAATGTTCTTAAATTCAATGTGCTGAAGCATTAAACCTTCACAAAAATCTACAACTTTGCATAGTCACTAGCAAATGACTTAGATTATCTCCGACATAACCCACATTCACCGATTTTATAGATAGTTCTAAGAAAGACTAAGGTTGCAGTCCAATCTTTGACTGCAACATTTAAATAGTGACCTGCACAACATGTGTCCACTTCTTCACCTTCAACACATCATTGAAATATTACATTTTTAAATTTTATTTTCCCAGTAACAAATGCAAATGGAAAGTTCCGTAATATATTGCCGAAAATTGGTAAAAACTTTACACATTCAACGAACTTTCAGGAAAAAAAGAAGTTTTAACAAAGCGCGCCGCCACAAGAGCAAACTCTGCATTCAGTGACCAACTTTGTTTGTCCAGTGACAGTAGCATCAGCAGCAACTTCACCGAGTAAGCCGCATACAGTGGCTTTCGATGTCTTCTTCAATGACACTTGTCCTCAACTTCAGCGTTGTCGTTGCCATCATGTCAACAGCGTTCTGTCATGCAACGCTATGAAATATTGGGAACAATATTGGTGGTACTGGTGGAACACATAACAGTTTTTTTGTTGGAATTTTAATTTGACAAAGTTATGCAAAACCGTAAATGAAAAATAAAAGAAAAAGATGAAAAACTGCGGGTGCCATACAGCTGCACAGCACTAAATTTTGCAAAAGCGACACACTCATGCATGATGGTATGGGTGCATATGTGAATGTGTGTGTTGTGTTGTACAACAATTCAACAACGTTTCACAGTCGTTGGTTTATGCAGCCATGCTTCCTTTTTTTTGCTGGCGTGAGTAATTGTATGAGTAGGGATCAGGACATTAGAACTCAATGAGTTAAGTCGGACAGTCTTTTCTTTACCAAACAACTAGCGTTTATACTCAGTGCAAAGCCGGTGTTTGACTTAAATCGAATCACTTAAGACTGCATGTTCAGTTTGAAATTCGTTGCGTCCCTCTAGTTGCACAGTCATTTATGGAATGACCGCAACTTATACAATCAAACTATTTGACCATTTCCTTACATAGACTGACGGCACATGCACAAACACATGGTTTTGTAGGGATCAGAAATTGCAAGTTGCTTTTATTTATTTTGCTTTTCTTGTTGTTTTCATTAATTTTGTTGTTGTTGTTGTTGTTGCATTGCTGCTGTTGTTTGTTGCCGCGAGCTGTGGTATTGATGTTACTGCACCAACTACTATTTTGTTGCTGTTGTTGGCTTTGGTGTCGCCGTTTTGTTGGATTAGTTGGTAATCATGCAACTTGGTTCATTTCGCTTAAGTAAGTTATTGGGTCACTGGATGCAGGGCAGGGCAGTAAATGTAATAAATTTCGTGCCAGCAAATTTTAGCCACAAAATGTAGGAGCTTGCAAAATTTCAAATGGACTTTAAAGCTAATTTAACTATGTTGCCTAACATACAAAGCCAAACTGGAGAAACTCCAATATCAAGATATAAAATTAGCGGTCTTTAGTTCCTTCAATCGTTCGATATTCATTTGCTACTCTAAATTGAGCTAACATTGTTGTTGCGATTGCTCAAACTGCTTCGATAGTTCCAAATGCCTCGGAATATGCAAGGGGACTGATGTATTCTTGAGAATATTATTATGTTTAAGGCCAGCGTTAACACATAAAGCTTTGTTGATATCTTCATAATATCTGCTAATGCTAATCTCTTCTTCACGAAATATTATATGAAATATATATTTGAGTCTTGGGGATGTGCAATTCAAAGCTTTTCCTCAAAAATGTTATAGTTGACATTGAATTATATGGCACGAAAAAGCAATCAGCGTCAGAGTCTTTTCGTATTGTATATCGTACTAAACACATTTTTTTTAAATCGAAGAATGGCCCTAGTGACCACTGCTCGTATTAAATATTGAGTGGTTTTAGACCGAGTCACTCTTCATACAACACACTCTACAGAAGTTTGTTTCATTGGATACTTAATCCGTCAAAGACCAAATGTCTTGCTAAAAACCTCCAGGCTTTCAGAATGTTCAGCGATCTTACTTCCTCAGAACTCTAGAGAATAATATATTTTCAAATAAGCGCTCCAACACAATTTTTGCCTCACGAAAAACGTTCTTTGAGGATAACTCCGCCACTCAACAAAAAACTTCATCTACAAGGACATTTTTATTATCGCAAAGCAAGGCGAAATAAAGTTTAATACAGGAGTAGATTGTTAGTGGTATATTTTGATAGGTAAAGAGCCTAGCAATGGACGCGTCTAGCATTTGCTCAAATCTAGCCCAATCTGTCTCCTGTTAGCGCACTAAAAGTGTTGAAGGAGATCAAGAGTCCCTAAAAGCGCAAGTAAACTGTTTGCTATGATTTTATTCACTATTATGCGTCAGTCCCTAAACCAGTTTTTTGAGCACTTCAGATTACTCGTAAACAAATAAGCTGTGTCCGAGCTTTTGCGTATTAACAGTTGCCAGTTTTTAAATTTTGTGCAAAGTCCGCTCGTCTCAACCCCTGTTAATCAATCGAATGCTCTTCTGGCTGTGCTGGTTGTCTTATCTTCTATTTAACAATTTCTGCTCGAAAACCAAATTTGTGGTGGAAGTTGTAGAAGGCGAAAGTGATAATGAAGAACAAGGCTCAAAGACGTACTTTAACCTTAGTGCAAAAACAATTTCTTTAAACTCACAAATCCCAGGCAACTTCATATTATGTACAAATTTTGCTCCAACGTTGATCTGCTGACTTTAAACAGATTTTAAAGCACATTAATATCCCTTTACTAAATGAATATTTAAATAAAAATATAACAAAAAAAATCAATAAATTAATGCGACTGCAATTCATATCTTCATGGAACACCTTTCGTTTGTACGCCATTAACTTTAACATAATCCCGGTTTTTTTGCTACATTTGCAACGCTTCAAAATTGAAAAGAGAAAAAAAGCACGCCAACCGCATAAATGTTTAATTTTCCTGAAAAGCCAACAAAATGATAAAGAAATAATTGAAAAAAGTGGGGGAGCATGCAACACAAAAGCGATAAATCATTATTTTTTTCCAACTCGTTAAACAAGCGACTGAATACCCAAAACCACCATAAGCAAGTTGCACAATCAACGCCATTGCTGCTGCTGTTGCTGTCAGTGTACTGGCGTATTTTCCAACAATTTCATTTCCATTACCATTTTCAGTAAGTACCACACACACTCGCACGCACGCACACATGCATGCAGCTTCTGCTTGCAACAGGCTTTACAATTGCAACACAGCCAACTGCATACATGCATGTGCATAAATTTTACTATACAGCATCCTTTTGGAGAGGATTCAAAGGCGATTGATCATTTACATGGGCAGCAATGGTAGCAAGTAAGTGGCCGTATGTACATATATGGCTATAGTGTTTTAGTGTAAGTGTTTGCGTGTAAGTGTCCGTATATGTGTTAATATGACAATATTTAATTTTTAATCGTTTTCGTTGATAACGCATTATGGGCGGAGAAATCAAAGTGAAAATTTCTTAAGGTATCAACTAAAACAGCTTAGTTTCGCAGCTTGACAAAAAATAAGTTAGAGCTCACTAACACATCAACAAAAGTAATTTTTCTTTCATGAATCATAATTCTTCTATAACTCTTCACGGAACATAGGGCCTCCAAAAACTCTTCTAATGTGCGTGTTCATTAGCTCGTTCTGAACTAAAAAGTATTTCCAAAGTGGTTGGTAGTAAGGGCCGTCCTTAGATTTTCCGGAGCCCAGGGCCTAAAACGGAAAAGAGTTTTTTCTATAAGAAAGTTTGATCAAAGTAAAAAAGTTTGTTATATTATAAATGCGTTGTACTTATAACCCTACTTTAATACATTAAATTAATGCTGTTTGATGCCGCCTTTGCAGCTGAGTAGGTCAGGGCCAGGACCCTTGCATAAAGACGGCACATGTGATAGCCATGAAATCGAATAATAAAACTTTCAACGAAATTTTTGGCTGGTGCCCAAGGTTCTGGTTCAAAAATTTATAAATTTTAAGTAGATAATCAAGTCATAACTCAGACTATCCTCTTCCGTACAAAAGCACCTACTAGAAATCTTCCCCATGACTTAGCTGTGTTCTAGAAAACTACTGTCAAGTCCAACCTCAACCTAAGTATACCAGTAGCAATCTCTCTGAATCAACTTGGCTAAGCTGTCTGCTTGGCAAAAGCTACCGCTTATGATCTATTCTCAAGAGCACACTGTGCTTCGATGTACCACTGTTAAGCTTTGCTTAGACTTTCGTGAATTGAACCTTAGCACTCGTAAGTCAAATCTTTGCAGGAAATTTGCTTGACCTAATATGGCTGCAAGCAAGTTGTGTTCCAGTGAACGCATGCCTATCTTCGAAAGGGCACCTGCGAGTTAAACCGTAGTAAGCTCTCTGCCTGAAATCACAGCCGATAACACTTTTCTTCAATGTGAACTCCTTGTTCTGATAGACAACTGTCTAGTTTTGCATAGAAACTCTCGAGTTAAAGCTTAGCAGATATTCTGGCATGAGTTAGCCGCCATCGCTAAGACTCTGCCTACGTGATCACGCAGTATTCCGACGAACTACTGTAGAACTTTACATAGACACCAGCAATTCAAACAGTGCTGGGATGCTATCTTCTATATATATATACTCATAGAAGTTAAAAACAATACTTCGACAAAAGGCTTTTCTACCTTTGCAAGAATACAATCTGAGCTGGCTGTCTACTCAATAGCAAAGTAAAATATGAATTCCATGCCAAATGTTGGTACATAGACTTGATTTTTCCTTGAACGTTTGCCTTCGCTGGTAGTACCACGGCAGATGCACTTCAACTATTCTGGGCAATTGACTTAGAGGCATTCTATCTAAGAAGTCACATAGTTCATGGAAGTTTGATCCTAATAAAGGCAAAATGTTTGTGTACCTGTCATTTAAGTACTCTTTTGACGTAGTTCTAACGAGCTTTTAATTTTTGTCGGCATATAGTTTGTTGACTTACAAAGCTATTTAGTATTCGTTTAAGACCAAGACGAAGACCCAGCACAGTGGTACCAAATGAATGAAAGTGATATGTGAAAAGTTTTAAACGATCTGGCACAGTTATTAGCTTAGAGATATCAGTACTACATTAGGCGTCGAAGCAAGTCCCTACAAACTCAATACAGTTTGAAGACTGATGTTTCAGTATCGATACTTTATGGTCAATTTCAACTCCTCACAATTTTGCACACAATCAGCAAAATTATTAACACAGTTCATTGAATCAATTATTAACTTGGTCAATTCTTTTGTTGTCAGCAGGCAGCCAGCCAACCATTGCAACTGCACTACTGGCTGACAATTTTATTAAGCTTATGAGTCAGTGGCACACATACACATAAATTGAATGAGCTTCAAAACTGCTATGGTGTTGGATATTTTGAAGCTCTTTAAAATGCAATTATTTTTGCTGCACAACAGTGGCTTCTCGGTTCTGCTTGTTGCCAAATGATAATGCAAAAGGTGGGCGGAGTTAAAATGATGAAGATAATTTAGATTTTGTGCGGTTTATTTCTAATTACTAACAAAACCAAGTTTTATATAGCTGCCAAATATGCTTTTGATACTTTATGTTTGCGCAATTGTGGTTGGAAATTAAAGCATTTTTCTATATTCTTGTAGAGGAGTTTATAGAATAACCTTTCAAAACTGTGGTTTCAGAGAAAAATATAGTCACAGTCAAAGAGACTGATGGGAATTTATTTAGGAACATTCACCATCATCTCAAACGATGGAGATACCACTTTGAGCGAAAACTGAACTCGCAAACAGAAGACTTAATAGGTTAAAGAGGCGACGTGAATGCTATTCCAATTCGTTCCAACCCACCAAGTCTAAACAGTAAAAGGGAAGTACTAAAAGCTGACCTAAATCTGTTGGGTTAACTAATACAGCAACTCTTCGAAATAATTTGGTTAATGTAAGTCCACTAGTGAACTGATTTAAATGATTGCGAAACTTTCCAAGAGGCATTCTAACAGACAGTACCGATTGGAGAGCCAGCCGAAACAGGTTGAAGTTACGATCGCCGTTGTATATATATTTCGTGGGCTTAGCAGAAAAAGCCTTTGATTACTTTCACTGTGACTGCGCCAGATAATATTACGTCTATGATTTGTAGCTTTAACGTAAACTTAAAGTGTTCGACTTTAAAAAGTAGTAAGGGTCCATCCAAAAACTACGTGACCGAAAAAACCTTTTTTTTAACCCCTACTCCCCCTATAGTGACGATTCGTGACTTTACTCTATTAACCCCCCTCCCCCCCCCCCGTATTTAATTACGTTGCAGCATGATTTTTAAAATTGTTTTCTACTAATGAATTTTAAAATAAAATACATGGTTTATTGACAATATTAAACATGAAACATTACATTTTATATATTAATAGATATTAATATTAATAGATTTAAAATGAATAAATAATTTTCAATATTTAAATTTCCTCCAAGAAAGGAATTCCCTCATCTATCCAAGAAGGTATATCCTCAATTAAAGTAATATTTTTCTCTATATTTAATTGTTCGTCTTCTATATCTTCTACATCGATCCACAATTTTACAATTTGAAGTCACGTAGTATTTCGCGAAACCTCCCGCCCCCCGTCGTTACTTTTCGTAGTATATTTCCCCCCCCCCACTATTCCCCCGAATTGGTCGCGCAATTTATGGATGGCCCCTAAGGTGCCCAATATTTTCAACACAATTTCCGGCGTTCGACAAAGGTATCTTAACCATGCAGATGAAAAATGAGAAGATGCACCGATAACCAACAAAAAATGAATAATCTGGAGCAGGGATTTGCTTCGAAAATGCTGCAATTAATTTTATCAATTAAAAGTTCTTACGCGTTGAGCGATGTTACGCACAGCAAAGGCCAGCGGCGAGTAAGTGACTTGCTGCCTGACAATATTGAACGAATATAAATGCGGCCTATTTAAGGGCATTTGTTGTATGTATTCTCATTTGTGCAACAATTTTTATTAAGAACAAAACTAAAAATTCTCTTTAAAATCCCCATTACATATCAGCTTATAATGATTTATTAACAATGCTTACAATGACTTTAATGAGTGTTGACTGTACGCCAATGATATTGCTGTTTGGTTGTTTATTTTATTTTTGGCATGAAAGATTAAACAAACTGCCACCTTCAATTGTTTGTTTGTCTTCACTTCATGATTTTTGGTCGAACTTAATTACTTGCCGCGTTCCATTAGTCATTTACAACTTTATAGGTTTTATGTCAAGTCATCTTGAGTGCTACTCATGTTCGACAACGGCCTTCAGACGTTAAAGAAGATTCAATCGTTAAAATCAAAATATAAATTTCTAAGTAGTAATAAATTTTGGAATTTTTTTTTTGTTTTTTTCTTCATTTCAACTTTGAAGACTTAATCTTCAAGAGCATCATCATTATTACTATGGGGGACATTATCATTTTTGGCAAAATATTGCAAATTTAAAATTCAATAACCTTCGGTATAATTTTATGTTTTGTCATTCTATGTACTTTAAGATAAAGCTTTTTGCAACAGTTGTCATTCTTTTTTGTAAGAAATTTCCAAGTCATAAGATATTGAGGATGGCATGTAATACAAAATTTAATTTTTTTTAACGGCCAACAAGATATTCTTGAAAGTTATCAAATTTATAATCACTTTTTAACACAAGAAAATAAAGTCATCAGCCCTCTTGCAAGAAAAATCAGCCTTCATAGACCATACTTTTGACAAACATCTTTCAAAGAAATGCACTACCCCCCGATAGCAGCCAGTCATTGGTGTACGTCGAGAATAAATCTTCTACCATTTACTTTGAAGCAATTGCAGTGGAATATTTTCTTGTTGTCATATCAGCTCATTTATTGAGAAGTTTTGTTTCATTAATGGCGCGACCAATACATATATTTTCAGATATCCCGCTTTGTTCGTCCTTTTAAATCGTTAATGTGCAGACAGTTTCCAACACTCTCAGCGCTCTGTAAAGTTTAGAAATCCTTGTAGTTTATCTGAGGTGCTAAGAATTATTTAGTGATCGCCAAAACGTTTGCTCCAGAGCACGCACTACTGCTGATCTAACGCCTTTCCTCACCAAAAAGTGGCATCATATTTTCAATGAAAGTATAGTTGTTGTTCTGGCTATTTGAAAAGCATTTGCTCGATCAAAATTAACAACGGAGTAATGAATCCTCGCTTGTTTGATTACTACCTAAGGTCTTGTCCCTCCTATTCGTGTCGTAGTAAGTCCACCGGAAATTTTAATTAAGTCATAGCTCTCCAGAGTTATTTCCTACCTCCTACCCTCTTCCATGTTTTTATCGCGGAACTGTTGTCTTCAATCTATAGATTTATTGATGAAAGCAACATTTGTCTTTCAAATTGCTTTAGAAGCAAACTCTGTAACGTTTTCAAAACCAACTTAGCAAGTTTCAATGTTCTTAGTTGTCTGGTAGTGAAGTGTAATTTTGCCTTTCTTTTCTTAGTTTCGCTAGCATAGATATTGCACGATCTATAACTCTTGACGCTTTGAGCATATCAATTCAATTGTACCATCGATGGACGGATAATGAGTTCCATATGTCATACAAAGTCACTATGATGCGCAGAAACATGCAACACTAGTTCTGATGATGCTTTTGTGATGCACAGCTGATTCATTAATTTCACAATGGCAGAAGCTGACAGGTAAATTTTTTTTTTCTGTGACGTAATGTTATTTTATCAATACATTTGTTAATAATAAGCTAAATATCCCAGCAGGCAATTGAGCTAGGCCTGCCTCAGAGAAGGCTTGCTAGCACTGCTGCAATTGTAAGAGGTCTTCTCAAAACTAAATTTCCATGCAAATAAAAATATACTCCCATAGCAGTCGTGCTATCAGGCTTGATATTAAAAGGCAAAGAAGAAGGACCTAATTTTTATCAAAATTTTTTAGGCATTTTTTTTTTTTTTTTGAATTAAGTATGTATGTATGTATTTATTTCATACATCGCAATGTTTTATGATTCGACATTACTTTTTTGTCATCTGCATTGTACATATACGACATCATAAGTAGATAAATGGTTAGAAGTAAGGAACGGTGTGCATGTTGCTAGGCTGGTCTTCTGTTTCATGTAATGTTAAGGTGCTATAGAGTGTTGTGTATTCAAAGTCAAATTTTGAATTAAGAAAAAACGTCACAAAAAATAAACATTTAAAAAATATCAACGCAAGTGAGACAACGCAAATAAAAAAAGAAACAATTAACTCAGGGTCTCACGACATATTAAAATTTCATTTGTTTTCAAGTACTTCTGTGAGCCGGCTGCGGCCAGCGGCCTTAGAAGGCCTATTTTATCGGGACATTTCATATGAAAAAGAAAGAACGTTTGAAAAGAGGTAAAAAGGTCTGCTACTCATCAAGGAAGATCTTCTAGAAGTGCTGCTAGCTCTTGCGCTTGCCTTTTTAATCTCTTGCTTACGATGTCAACTTTGTTGAAAGAAAACTTTCCGTGCATAAAATTGGCGCAAACTCTTAAGTTAATTCAACACTGAAAATCTAAAGAAATCCAGCCAAAAATTTTATTCACTTTTGCCAAAAGAAAACAGATGTTCTTTTTAATTTTATTGCAAAAAACATCATCACTAAATGGCGCATAAAATTACGCTTTTAATTTGCCGCCAAATTAACCTTCGGCTACAAAAAACATCACAAACTTAGTGACGCATCGCACGTACTTCATTTTTTAATTTTGAACTATTTATGGCTAAAATGTCATTTGTAAAATAAAAATAAAAATATTGAGAGATTTTTCATTGCAAAAAATATTACCCAATTTGGCCTTTTAAGCATAAATGAATTGCATGGAAAATTTAACCTAAAACTGAACATTGTCACGTTGACCATTTAAATGCTAAATTTGTGTGCGGTGGCCCCCCTAGAGAGCATATGCAGTAGCTTCACTTGACACTTTGACACACTTGACGTTTGCGGCGCAGCGCTCTCGCGTACCGCTGTGTACTGTCAGCTGAACTTTTCAACAAATAAATTTAATTGTTTTCTGTTGCGCGTACGTAGCAGCTCCGTCGGTTGGGGTTTTTGTTTTGTGGTTACATTGACATTTTCACTATCGCTGCAGTTTTTTTTTGCGAATTTTTCTTTGCTTCTTTTTGGTTTTCTACAATTGAGTGATGTGGCATCTTTTGGTTTTTATATTTACTGTTTTTTTATGTGTCATTTTTAAGCGAAAATCTTTAATTAATATGTTATTACACAACAATGTTTTGGCCTTTCCGTAATTTCTGTGGCGACCTGTCAATGAGCCCGTTATATGCGGTTATAAAGTTTCTTCTAAGCCGACCTTTTCAATCGAAAGGTGCTTGTGACTATACGCTTGATGATTATAAGAAAACGTTGTTTTTATTCGAACAAAGGTGCATAAGTGTCCATGTTGGAATTCAATTGACTCATTTTGGCTCCTTAAGAATAGCAGCGCTATTTACTTTTCCAATGAAATTATTCGTTTTTATTTATGTTTCATATAATAATATTGCTACAAGTTAAGTTTCGAATTTTTGTTGATTGACACAAATTCAACGACTTCTCTTAAGAGCTTCGTGTGTCTGGTGTGGCTCCATAGCTGGTTTTTGCTTAAAGTGTTAGTTTGCAGCAGGAGCTGGTTAAGTAAAGTTAAAAAGGTTACTTTCTGATATTCTTATGAATTTCAATATATTAATTGGAGTAACATTCTCTGTTGGGCCAAAAAAAGACCTTGCTCCAAAACAATGAAAACGGCGCTATCGGAGTCCTGAACTTTCTCATAGATGATACTCTACTGACTCTTTTATCACAACTTCTGTCAGCCATTGCCAATGGTTTAGTCTCACGTACAGATAATCGTCACCAAGCAAGAGTAGACTTATCTGTCTATACTATTTTTATAAAACTGCTTACATGGAAATGGTTTGTAACGCTTTGGCGCAAAATATGCTGAATCGTTTTTAGCAACATATTTTTTAAAACAACATATTTGTGCTAAAGATGGATATTGCATATTCATTTTTTAATTTTTAAAGCTAAATATCCTTTTTTTAGAAATAAATCTTTACAAGACCTTACATTGTCGTTTGTTTTTCCGTTGCTTATGCTGCTTCTTGAATTATGTGTTGTTATTTTTGTCTTTTACCGGACCGGAAACTAAGCAGCAGTTCAGCCGTTACAGTAAGACAACAAAAGTTAGTAACTTTGTTGCTTACCTGCGATTCATAAATAATTTCCTATCATTACAGCGAACTATTTGCTACAGTTTCATCGACGCAAATTCATGTTCTGTTTTCTAACATTGCACATTTTGCATCAGCAAAATATTTTAAATTTTTTTCACCAAAAATATTGCAAAATTCATGTGATTTGCATTGCCGCTCGTCTACCTATCAAACCTTACGAATTTGTACACCAATCGAGAAGAGTTGCAATTTATAGCATAATATCGTAGACCAAGTTCTCTGGCAATCTAAATAAATCCAATGATGCTACGAGAGATTGCAACAACAGCCACAGCAGCGCTAAACAACGCCAGAACTATTTATAAAATTTGAAAAATCGAAAGGAAAAAGTATTTTCTTCTTTTTTTTCACTTAATTCCGTAGCATTCCATGCAGATCTCCTGGCTGGCTGGCTGCCTGAGAGAAACTGCAAACTACGCTGCCATGAATACTTTTATTTCAAAGTGTCGGCCAAAAGTGTATGCGCCGCGCCGTCAATGATGAATTGTTGCTGGCTTTGAAGTTGAATTATTGCAGTTCAAGTTGAGTTCTAGCCACCAACAGCAACGGATGCAGCAGTAGTTCGAGTCTAGTGGTTGTTACCGTACAGTTCATATATTATGAATGCAAATGCCACAGCATTTCTATTTTCCACTCGTTATTTCTTGCAATTTATAAGTAAAGTGTGTACAGCAGGATATTTCATGCGATGTGGTATAGTCGTGCAAAGGAGGAGCAGCGGTTAACGCAAAAGGTATAAAGTGTTGCAAAGCTGTCAAAGGCTAAAGTTTAGATTGCTAAACTAATGTACATATAGCGGAATGGAAATACGCTGAAATTTAAATGAAAACTCAAAGTTGTCGACTCTTTGAAGTCGGAAAAAGTGGAATATATTGCCACAAGGCAAACGATATGATTTTATGATGTCGGGAAAACATTTCTTGGATTAAAAATTATTTTGTTCAAATTACTGTTCAGTACAGTGTGTTGTCACCACCAAAAAAATTACACAAAATAATACAACAACAATACACAAAAAAAAAACACAACAAAGACACTTTCAATTTCACTTTTTGTTTGGGCTCTCAATATATCTATGCAAAAAGGGAAACATTAGAAGAAATTCTTACTCATCGACTAAAAGATCACTGATGATTCCATTTAGCAATGATTAAAATGGCTAGCTTAAGCATTTCTATTTATGGTATTGTTTTCGTTAAACAAATGGGTGGCTCATTTTTAACCTTTTGAAATTTTTTGACTCTTTTGAAATTTTTTTAAAAATATTTTTCGGCTATTTCAACGTTTGCTTTACTAATGGTGAAAACGAAAAATGCTTGTTACTTATTTTATGCATGTTACTATAAGAATACATAAGGCGGTTGCTTAGGCTTATGGTAACTTGTACATACAAAGTAGCAAACATTATTCCTATGTCCATTCGAACAATATAAAATAACATTTATTTCATACACAACCCCGCGAGTGCCTGCAGTTAATGGCTATTTTTTGAGTCAACTTTATAGCTTTGCTGATAGGCCCTGCCACGAAATCCAGCTCACTACCGATTTATACGCATTCATATCATGCGAGTTGATGAAAACAAATTTACTTAGCCATAACTTACTAAACGGACAATTTATGAGCGCTTTTTATGTAAGCTGTCGCAGATCTAACTTAATTTGCAAAATGCAAAAATTTTCAAATAATTTTTTTTCGTTTCTCATTACATATTTAAATAACTTACATGAGTTAAACCCCAAATGCATCAATAATTTATTATTTTTCCACGCTTGCAGCAGCACAGTGGTCATTTTGTTTGCTCAGCACAAAAACCATAAACAATTTATCATATCAATTTTCATTAAAATGCAATTAAATATTCAAATTTTTCATCAAAATGTGCCACAACACAAATATCATGCAAAACTAAATTTGAGTCATTAGATTTTAAAACAAAAAATATCCAATGTTCTTTCACACACACACGTACACATGAACTACATACATGCACGCATTCATATATCAAATGTTAAACAAATATTTGCATGACTTTGACAAGTGAATCCTTTTTGAGTTTATACACAACATTTGCTGGAATTGGCGAAAAACTCATTCGGCTGTATTGCATGTTGTTGCATATAATGCGCGTTTATGATAACCCCATTTCTATTTAAATTTCAATTTGATTGCAAAATTATTTTTAATGATACAGCGCCACAAATTAGAAGCCAACCCAGATAATGAATGCATTGGCGGTTGATTTTAGTAAACGAGTTAATCTCAATGTTGTCAAATGATATGTAGTGTTGCCAGTCTGTTGATAAAATTATTTGTGTATAATTTAACCAAACAATCCATATGCATAATTTCACGATATTTGAGTTAGTAAATTAGCTTGGGATTAAATTGACTATCAAATTGCTATCAAAGTTAAGTGTTTGACATATTTTCTGGATAAACGTAAAAATATTATGAAAAAAAAAAACTAAACTAAATGAGGCGTCCAGACCAGTCCAGTCCCTATTTCGTAATTTTGGAAAAAACTACGAAAAACGTTTATCTTCATCTATGTTCATTGAAAAATTAAAACGGATTTCCCAAATAATAGCTTATAAAATTTCTTACTCAAAACACGCCATATCAGACTTTTCAAGTATCATTCGCCTATGTTTTTGAGAAAACATTTTTGAACTTGGCCGGTTATGATCCATTGAACATGGATTTGGCCGGTTTTGAAATCTATGCATCAAAAATAAATTTGAAAATGTAGGAATTCGGTCAAAATTTTTTTTTTAATCTAGAAATTTAGTAGAGAGATAAACTATGGTCTAGATTTTTGACTCAAAATTTGAGTTTTTTGGACTTGGCCGGTTTTGCCAAATATTGTACAGCACAGAAAATGTGAAAAAAGTCGAAAAATTTTGTACAAAATAAAAACAATTCGAATAGTAAAGGACACTCGATACATATTTTTAGATATTTTTCCATACTAATCGAGTTTTATCACCTTATTCTATGTTTTCCGCTATTTTAATTTTTATCTTAATTATTTAACTTCTATTGATATTTTCGATGTTTTTCGGTAATAACTTACTTTTATCGATACCCTTGCATATACCGAATAAATATTTCTACCAAATTTTTCTGATACTTTTTGACTTTCGTTGAACTTATTTTTTTACTGATTTTTTTGATGTTTTTCAATACCAAATGATGTATATGATTTTTTTCTATATTTATAGAATATCTCAATGTTTTTTGAAAATTAATTAATTACTCATATCGAATTTTTCGACACTTTCCGATGAATTTTTTAAATGTTTTCAATAGCTATGGATATTTTGAATGCTTTTTGAAACTTATCAATTTTCTTAATAATTAATTTCTTCCATCGACTTTTTCGTTATTTTCATATTTCAATTCGACTTTTTCGATGTTTTTCAATGCTTACCGATTTTAATCGATTTTTTCGATGACTCTCAACTATAATCGATATCTCGACTTTTTGTTCGATGCTTTCTAACTTTCATCGGTAATTTAATATTTTTCGATATTTTCCAACTTCTAAATTCTTATTTGATGTGTTTTGAAAATTCCGTTTCCATCGATTTTTTCGATATTATTAGATACTGTTCAATACCATCCAAATTTTTAAAACAATTAAAAGCTTTATGATTTCCATCGACTTTCTCCATGTACTGCCATAACATTCGATAGTATTTGAATTTTCCCACTTGGTCACATGCATTACTACTTTGTATTTATAATTTTATTTCGAAATATATACCTTCTCTTAAAGCAATTATTTTTATAATTTAAAACAAGCAAATAATTCAGTAATAATAAGTAATCAAGCAGTAACACAAGTACTTTCCTGATATAAAAAAAACATATCAGCGGATTATCTTTAAGCATAAAATGCTCCGAATGTAATGAAACATTAAGAACGTTTTTATGCAGAAGATCACAGTCTAAAATTGTTGTTGCCTATAATGTAAAATAGAAAACTGTCTCTCTCTCTCTCTTAGTGTTATATTAAAGATTCAGAGCAATGAAATTTTCTGACCATGATCGCCTGCATAACAACGGTTTCAGACAATACATATTTCATTTTCAAGTATCCAACAGCAAAGCTCATTCGAATTAGTCGACTTTTAAGAAACGTTTGTCCTAAACTCTACAGCAATTGCCACAAGTATTGTGCTCTATACAAGCGCCACAAGATTACTTTTATTTATTCGTTTGAAGGTTTTATTTGTGTTGCTTCCATTTCCCAATTCTATGTTGGAACTTAATTAAACGGTTTGGCTTGCAGTTGCCGCTGCAATCGTTTACTCGATTGTGCACTGGCACAAACTACACCACGTCTAATTTGGTTTTTTCTCGAGTGAAATCTACCAAAAACAGTTGGCAGGACTTTAAGTTGTCAGGCAAAACAACACAAATGGACCATGTAGAGTGAAGAAGAGTGGCGTGCAGAAATAAATAAATAAATGAACATAGTAAAATAACATAAATGATGCAAAATAATGAAAAAGGAACAAAATAAAAACCAATGAATGCAATCAGCATTGTGTGTGGTTTTCTATTTATGTTGGCAAGAAAAATCAATTGGAAACAGCGAGTGAAATGAAGTAAGTTTCTTGCCGTTCCATGTGTTGCTACTTTAACACTCTGAAGCTACCAAAAATTGTATACTTTTGGCCTATTGCAGCAATCTTACAATTTAAAATTAATTTTTAATACATTAAATTTATTATTCACCATTGGCAAAATTTCTTCATCACATAATTTGATATCATAAAATTAATTATTAATCTATTCATAATTTAATTTAATCTACTGTTGCTTGCAGCAAGCAACTGACAAAAAAAAATTAATTAAAATTTTGCAAATATTTGCACATGAAATTCCGCCACCCATTGTCCAAATAACCACCAATTGCATTCAACCACCTACACAGTTGCGCCAAATATGTTGCCTTCATGGTATCTGTCAATATTTTGACCGGAAATGGCTGTACTGCAATCAACGCAGTAGCCGCAATTATTGAAATAAACTTGCTGGCAATAACAACAACAAAAAATACAGCCAGTGCAACAACAACAGCAACAACTTGGTCAGCTATTCACGCCGTTTTGCACGCATTTTAGAGCTGGCACAGTGGAGCAAAATTATTAATTGTAGAGACACTTTGGTAACAAAAGTTTTCGATAACATTTATGCTTAATCAACGATATTTTCGAGTTTTTTATCGATAATTTGGAAACTATCGCTAGTTTCTTTATCATTGATATTTGTGATATCAGTGTTACCTTCTGTATAATATTATTTTTGGCATCGATACTTTAAACTCAACAGCATCGATGTTTTTCGTTACAATTATAATTTCGACAACAATGATACTTTTCATTGCATCAACATAGTCGAATCTTGCAACTACTAAAGCAACAATATCATCTCTTTCGATAATTGCTGAATTTCGATAATTTGAATTAAGACTTTCACTACAATCGATAGTATAGCAGCGTTGGCAAACTCTCGATCGGATTTAATCAAAAACTAGATGTAATGAACTTCCATTCTTGGGAATTGTATTAGCCTTTAGAGGCATACGTAATATTGGTACTATCGACCATACGTATTGACGTAATACGAAAGTCTTTTGGTTAGTATGTTCGAAAGCCTGAAATTGATTTTCCAATATAACAAAATATCAAGTCAATGCTTATAAGTTAGTAGATGACGCTGTAAGCAAAAACTGTTTCTATTGTCATTATCTCCGGAACTTAACAATCGATTTTAATGAAATTCTCTGTAAGGCGGCAGAAATATTTTGACATGCAACGAAAACTCAGGTTCTTGTTTTTTATTTCAAATTCATGAGAACGAAAACTATGAACTATGATCTGGTTCCAGAGATATCGGAAGTCGGGGATATAGCTTTTAATGAAGTCGTTGTTATAAGTTGGGAACCATGGATCGGTTTTAAAATTATGGATATCGTATGAAAGGTAATTTAATAAGCTATAGCATTAGTTCGTTAAAGTTTTAAGTCTGATAATTCTATCTAGATCAACTTTCTTTTAAAAATCGTTACTTTTTAAGAGCATGAAGTTAATTTCCATATTTAACTAGTAAAAACACAAACCATCTAACTTAACAGAGCCTTAACACATTAAGTTACCAGAGAAATGATAACATGGCTCAGAAGAAGCCTTGGACAGAAACAAAATAGAGCTATCCAGGATTTCCAAATTAATCAGAGTTATACGAATGGTCTACATAGACCCTATATAACGTAAAACATAGTTTAAAACGACATATTTATTTCCTTTAAAATGTTGGAAAGAGAAACAACATGAACAATTTGTTTGCGATGGTTTTCTTCACAAAAAAAAAAAATCGCAAAACTCATGCGGATAGGAAATAAACTCTCCAAAAACGTATTTCAATGAGACAATACCTGATAGATTTAATTTTACCAAAAATTCTCTTAGAAGTAAAAATAAATACTTTAAAAATGTCTTTCCACAGAAACTTTGTAAAAATTACAACAAAAAAAAGTTTCAGAACATAATTGTTCAAAAAAGTCCCTCAAGTGCTGAACATTTTTTTGAAGATGTTATATTCCGAAAATACCCTCAAAAAAGGAAAAAAAATTTTCAGAATAGAATATCGCTCGTACAGTTCTTCGGAAGTGCAAAAACTTTGTTGTTGTTCGAAACTTCTCCAAAATAATGGAGAATTACTTTAGACATGTCATCCCACCCAAATCTGTGCAAAAGAGAACATTTTTGATAAATATTCAACTATTTGAAAGCTATCTGATAAGTGCGAAAAATTTTCGATTTTCGAGTTTAAGTTTTCTGAAGAGACTTAGTACCTTGAAAGCATTGCTTGCCGACTCTTTAAATTTTATTTCGTTTTGATTTTAAGTTATATTTATTTCTTTGCGTTTCGTTGATTCATCGAATTTTTTTTCCAAGTTATTGTTTATTCAAAATGATTTCAGATTTATAAATTTTTTTTTTAAAGAAATTTGATTTGGGCTATGGAAGGAAGATATAATTCTTTCTTTTTTAACTATCCTATGACATACTTTCACAAAGGCTCTTCCAAAAACTTTAAAAGTGTTGCTGGCTGAATGAATGTAATGCCAGTCCGGTCATCTGGTATTGTAATTTGTCCAATTATATTTGACAATTTTCTATAGGAAATTCAGCCGAAATCCGTGTGATATTTATATATTTTTGCAAAAAGTAAACTACTTTACTCTATTCTACTAAAGTAGAATTTAAATTCTAAAAATCTAATTTTGTTTGTTTTTCTTTTTTCAGGTAAGCTCTATGAGACGCCTCCTCGCATAAGTATAAATGAACTCGTAAGTTACATAAATATTTAAACTCTCCTCCTTGCTCTCCCTCCAAAACTCTAAAGAAATAGTGTATTATGTAAATTTAAATTGAATTTAGAACAACACGTTTTACAAATTTATTGCATGACAAATGACTAAAAGTTATATATCTTCTTCGAACTAACCAAAGATATTAGATGCTTATTTGAAGTGTTAAGGCAATATTTTTTTAGAAGAAAAAAAAAAACATATTCATATGTGTAAAATAATATTTTATTTGACGGCAAAAGCTTAAACAAATTAAATCAAATATGGTTTAGAATCCAACCTCAGGCAGTCCATTAGCCAGCATGCGATCCATGCGCTACATGATTGATCGCATATGCCAACGATTATCTTTTTAGCTCCATGAACCAAAGTATTCAAATTCCAAAGCACAATAACATGATGTTACATAAAAATTTTTAGTGCTCAATATACTTCTTCATTTAAGGAGTATTTTCGTACCTATTCCCACTGTACAGTGTACAGTATATTACACCCTACATTCAGCTGTGCTCCCCGCGAAACTTTTAATACCTTGAAGCTGCATAAAGCTTAAGTTATTTGTGGTTTTTGTGGTTGCCTTAAAAAAAATAATACCTTGCACAGCATGAATAAATAATAAAAATGCAACAAAAACAAAAGCAATAGTGCAAAACTATTTAAAATAAAAATTTTCATAAAAAAAAGTTGGCTTATGCCAGTGGCTTTTTATATTTTTTTTGTATTCTTTCTGTGGGTGTTAATAGCGGCCAGAAATTGCGTGCGGAAACGGAAAAGCATTCACGCTGCTTCAACGCCATTTGCAAGAGATTTTTTCTTGCACTTGTTGTTGCTGTGCACGTTGCTTCATAGCGATTGCCATTGTTATCCCTGCTGTGCTATCGCACAGCGAAGAGATGGAGGAAATAAATGTTATTCTCATTATTTTATTAAACTATTTAACTCTTTTTAGAGCAGAGAGAAATGTTTCACTTTGCCACAGCTACAGTTGACCAGTTGGTTTCTGTGTTTCCACATATACCAGCAATGCCACAAATGACCAAACTCTATTGCCTGACCTATTTTTACTGATTCTGTTGTGCTATATTGAATTTTTAATAAATTGAAAATTCTTCACAATTAAAAATGCAATTGCAATTTAATTAGAAATGTTGTTTGCTGCAGTTGAAAGTGTTGCTGTTGTGGCTTGAGTTCCAACGAGAAAAAAATAAACAATTGAATTTTCAAATAATAAAGTGGTCCAGGATGCGGCAAAAGATTTGGATTAAGAAGAAATTTAGGTTGTTAATTAAAGCAAAAGATTAAAGAACACAAAATAAATAAAGAAGTTGAACGGGACTCAATGAACTTTTAAAGAACTCAAAGCTTTTGGAATTATTGAATTATATAGCAGATAAGGTCTATAAAGAGAATGGGGCGGATAAACAAGAGGAGGAAGTAGCTGAAGTAGGCAAAGTGCGATGGTTGAATCAGTTGAAATAGCTAAGGTGCATGCAACTGAAGTAAATGAAGTGGCTGAAAAATTTAAAGTGCATTAAGTGAATTTATAAATTAAAGCAAACAGTGTTGAGGTATAAGTTGAAGTAAATTATGAAGTTGAGCTTTATTCGAGTCAGGGTATTTTTAAAAGCTATATGAGGGGAATAACGAAGTTAAAGCTAAGCAAATAAATAATCACCGAACTTGAAGTATGTTGATTAAGCAAATGATGTACTAAGTTGAATATAGTGGAAGAAATTAAAGAAGTGTCGTCAAAATGTAATTGAAAAATTTGAAGTAATCAAAGAAGTTAAATGAATAATGTTAAAGTAAGCGAAGTAGATGAATCAATTTCGGATGGACGATCAAGTCAATAAAGAATTTAAAGTAGACAAACTGAGAAAGAAATTGCAATAAATTAAGAGAGAAAAAAAAGATAAAGACAATTAAATTAAGTAGCTCAGAGCTTCAGAAAAAGTGTAAGCTTAGAAGCGTGCTTAAAAGTATAATATAAACAATGAGCTAAAAAGTCCAATAAAAGATCTGACAGAATACATCTGATTAGTAGCAATGTATTTTAAGTCCGCTTTTCTCACAGAGCTACTCACATAACTTTCTTCGACAAAGCGCTGCAAAAGTGATTAAGCAAAATTTTTGGAGCTATACCGTAGCAATGATATTGCTCTGGAGCGATGTTGCCTAGAGAACGAGCAAGTGCTGAAAGAGCTTAAGGTTTAAAAGTGCAAAATAGCGTGCATGTATATAGAATCATCAACACATGCTTATCGTGAGATCCTGTTTGATTGTGGTAGTAGGCACCACTGCTCTTGAGCAATGGTGGACTCCAATATGCACGCAAGTCTTTATTTTCATGTGATACAACAACCATATGGAGCAGCGATGGGCATGGAAATCTAGCAAAAGGGCGCAACAACAAAATCAAGTAGTAAAAGTCGAAATTTTAAAGTTTTTGTGCTTACATTTCCAAATTTACTACAAACAAAAACAATTGCTACATTCGTAGCTCTCTCGTTACTCTCAAATGCGCTCTCGTAAGAACTTACAGAAGAGTCGGTGCTCTGGAGATATCCAAATCAAAAAAATTTTATTAGAAAAGATTCAGCAATAAGCTTGTTAGGAAAATAGCATGGACATAGTGCCATTCGCAATGTGAGGCATGAAGTAAGCTGCGGAAGTGACAGCTCTTCTTTTCCGCAAAGTGGAAGTTGTTGACTGTGGAACTTGACCAATTTTGACTTTTAATTTTTCACTATCAATTTAACTGCAGTTAATTGTATGCTAAAGCACTAAAGGTCTTAATTTTGTAACACAGACTTTTTTCAACAAGCATCCATAATTCATGCAGCTGTTTAATAATTAAATTCTTTTTTCCCAGCTTCATCTGTGCAACATCCGGAAATGTCATCATCATTTTCAATCTACGAAAACAATTTATGACAGCTTGCTTTAATTTTTGTTATTAAAATTAATATAATTGTGGTCAACGAATTCATCAGCAAGGTCGGCAGTCATCAACTTCAACGGCAACAGCAGCAGCAACAAAGTTCGCTCAAAAAGCTTTGAATAATTTATATGAAATTGCATATCGCATATGATAATTTATTTATAAACATTGATGGTCATGCTGCATTTGCTGCTTCAAATAAATTAAATTGTTATTTTAAGTTAACGTAACAATTGCCGTTGCATTCAGTGATACACTAGCAACAATTAATTTGCCATGGCTTACAATGTTTTGAAGTATATGAATATATAATTTTGCATATATGCTTTTAAGCTAAGTGCTGTTTAATATGTGGGAAATTGAGCAATTGAGCTTAAAAACTTGAAAACTTATGTTGATGCAACTACAGATATAACAAAATGATGTACAAAGAGGTTCGAGTGAAGACTTAAACGTTTCTGTATATTAAGCATATATGCTTTTAAGCAAATTGCAACTGCATATATATTGAGTTAATTTTTGTATATTGGAAAATGTTGTAACTTATAGTAAAACAATTGATGAAAAGATACAATAGAAAAAGCAAAATTCTACGCAAAAATCTTAGCTCTGTGCATGCTTTAGCATATATGCTTTTAAGCAAAATATAATAATATTCCTTTCACATTAAATACTTTCAAGCATTTCTAAAGGTATCAACAATTGTTTCAAACATTTTCACTTGAGTGTAATAAAGCTTACCCAGCTTAATTAATTTTTCAATTGCAATTTGTGTATTGTCTTCTTGTGGTTACACAGCGTGTGTGTGGTTTTTTGCACACCTTCCGTTCAGTGAAGATGTTAACCGCAAAATACGTTACGATACGTTGGCTATGGTGATAAAAGATATTGAAATTTAAATTGAAATGTTTGTGGTCAATAGCAATGACAACAACAATATGTGGTGTATAAAATGTACTTGAAAATACCTAAAGAGTATACCGCAGTGATGCTGTAAGCTGTGTTATCACATTGATGTTCAAACAAATTGGCACCTCGGTTGTACGCGTTTTGGACGATAGCGCTCTGATGACATATACGCTGCTGATGGGGTTTGTGGTTAAACTGGTGCGAAAGTGTTGTTATCAAGTATTAGGTGCCAGAATAATTTGCATAATTAAAAGATGGATAAGGTGGAGTATCATGAAGAAAAACATAATGATTTAGCTAATTAATGATATTAAAAGAATTGGTTGGTTCAGTATATTTGAAAGAGCAAACAATTCATTCAAAAAATCAGTCTCAAGATATATTGACTAGCATTTCTTTCGTGAATCGATTTTAAATTGTCATTATACCCTAAGGAAATTTCTTCTCGTACACGTGGCTCCAAGGTAATCGGGAAAAATGTTCAGTTGGCTATGCAATGAAGATTTATGTGGACAACTTCCAATTTTTTATGTGTTATTCAACTGTGGAATGGTTCCCAGAACACGTTATTTCATTTATTATTGTTATGTCCATTATCGTGAGAATCGATGCCTTTCAAATTTTTTTCGGTAGAGCTGCACGAAAGAAATGTTGGCTTAAACAATAATCCCATTATGAGGCAATTAGGAACCAACATTCGGCAAGCTGTTGCCAAATTACAGCCGGAATTGTGCAGGGAAATTAACGATGAATAAGCAAAAAGAGTCACTCCTCGCGTATTTCATACATACTGGAAAAGCCTTAGCAATGGAATAAACGAAAAAAGTCAATTGAACTCTAAATTTAAAATTTTCCATGAACTGAAATCCTTCCCAGCCTTGGTGATTGTATTAAATATGGAAATATTTCGTATGGTATTCTAGTTGGCGTTTCACGTTGAAATTCAGTGTACTTAATACTTCTGAAAGTTTCTCTATCATTCATTACATTGACTTATTTCAGTTTTGCTTGTGATGATATTAATTTGATTACAAGAGCTTAGACACGTTAGAATAAGTCAGCTACTTACATAGTTTCATTATGAAATCTAGTTTGTTCAAAGAGTGTGCAGCGAGCTGATCGAACTTTTGCTATACGCAACTTTTCAAACTCGAGCAACTCGATTCGTTCGACTCAACTCATGTTCAATTCGTTCGATCTGCGTTCGATTACAACTCATGAGTTTCGAGCTACTCGTTTGTTTGAGTGCAGTTTTCACTACTTCTCTGCGAACGCAGTAGAGGTCTAAACGGACTTGAAACAACCATATATGCACTCGCCACAAATGCGAGTTCATTGAGCCCTTGTGCACGAAAAACACAAATCACGAAAAAACAAATAGAAACACCAAGCAAGAGAGGTGAGTGCTGCACTCATAAATTAAATGCTCTTCGCGTTCAAGCACTCGTAGCTCATTGCATTCGTCACCGAGTGTTTAAGATTTTGAGCGACAACAACATTGTGAATGACGCGTGCCGCTAATAGACGAACGCAATTCATAGCATACACATAATCTATATATTTATTCCTCTAAGGTAAGGCTTAGTTGACGCGATCTAGAACAGCTACAGCAACAAGTGCTATATCAAATTGAAGTGCTCATCCAGCAGAGTTGCGGAAAATTATTGGATCCAAAATCCGTCCACCAGAAGCTGAGATATAGGCGTGGAAAGATTTTCTTTTTTTTTCAACTCTTTCAAGCATTGCACTGATTAGCTGCAAAAGCCTCGCCATAGCGAGGAGAAAAAAATCTACATGCCTACTACTCTCTCTCTCTCTCTCTCTCTCTCTCTAATTGTTATTGTTTTCCAATTAAGCGTTGTTGTTACTAAAATATGAAAAGCAACAATAGCAATGATTAAGTGTGTGTGTGCGTAATGTAAGTGGAGCTTGATATTTGATGAGAATGAGCAAGGGAAAAACATCTTCGTGTTACACATGTTATTGTTGTATGGAAACTATTATTTTGGATTCAAATTTTTGGCTTTTTTATTATTAAAACTAAGGGGGGCGTTCAAGTATTACGTAACGCATTTTGGGGGTCTTATACGCGGTTACGTTACGAGGCATGGTGTCGAACGACGCGTTACGTAACATTGTTTTTGAAGTGAAACTTCTTTAGTGAGAGTGATTTGAAATTAGGTGTGTATAATGAAATGCTTTCTTTATGTTTATTGAATAACAACAATGAAAATGTTTTGTTAAAATGATAAAAGTTTACGGAATCTAGATTAGCTGTAGCAATTAATAATACCATGAAATTATCACCTTCGAGATCGGTTAACCAAAAGCTGAGATATATAAGCGAGGAAAGATTTCCTATTTTTATCAATTTTTTCAAGCAATGCACTGGTTAACTACCAAAGCCTTGCCATAGCGAAGAGAAAAACACTCGCTGTTAGGTAAATATGGCCGCTTGGGTGATACGTAACATCCTGGGGGGGGGGTCCTCCAGAAAAACGTTACGTTGCATAACATGTGGGAGGGGTGGTCAAAAAACTTCAAAAATTGCGCTACGTAATATTTGAACGACCCCTATGTCATTGAAATCGAGCATACATGGGTGATTTTAAAAACACTCACTTTTTGTATGAAGGTTGTTACTTTAAAGCTTAAGCTAAATTTAGCCTTACCCTTGAAACCAATCTACTCATATCTGCTCTTGAACATTTCACAAAATTTTTAAAAAATTCTAACTGCATGTTTTAAGAACCCTTGGGTGGATGTTTATGAGTAAAATGCCTTTGGCGTGGCATGTACCAAGTGACACAATTTAAGGAAAAATCCAAATAAAATTTTCAGAAGGAATACATTATACAAATATTTTTAGGACACTTAAAGGCTTAGTATAAAACTATAAATTTATAAAACAGCAACAAGATTAAAATTGTCCCATGGATTTATGTAAAAATTTATTTTTCCCATATAATGGCTCACAAAAATTGTAAGACCGTGTTTGAAGGAGGAAGCTGTGTGAAATATTTATCTTAATTCGGTAAAAAACAACTTGGCTATAGGAAGAAATTATTTATTTTTGTTAAACTCATATACTAATCATTTAGAACAGAGAAAAATAAAGGGGCAAATCAGTTAGCGTCTGCCGTGATATATTACGGGCTTAGAATCATAGAGTACGTCATCTTTATTTCGAAATTGAGTTCAACTAACGTGACTAGATATCTGTCAACAAAACGCGTAGCAGGAGAAAGTTGAAACATTTTTAAGGATTAGATTTTTTTCCAAAAAAATTTCATATTTACTAAAAAAACAAAAAAAAAGTCCTTACTTTTTTAAAATCACACACAGTGGCGAGCATAAATGGATGAATGTTTGTCACATCAGTACTTACCACGACATAACATCTCTTATATTTGACCTAACGTAACCAATTTTTTTGCAATTTGTTCTTATTTTATTCCTTTAAATGATACCATAGAGAAATTAGTAGAAAGTATGCCTATTAAAAGCCCAATAAAAGCGTGAGAAAAACAAAGGGCTCCGGACAAAATATTAAAAATTTGCATTTAAATATATTTTTATCACAACATGCAAAAATGGACGAATTGGTTTTTTAAGTTTTCTTATTGCTGAAGTCGTTTAAGTTGTTTTCATTTATCTTTTTTTATACGAAATCTTTTTTTTACAATAAACGAATAATAAGACAACAAATTTTTGTTAGATTAGCTCTACTATTAACGATGTTATGACACGGTAAGTATGGAAGTGACAAACATTCATCCATTTATGCTCGCCGCTGTATGTATTTTTTCCAAATTACTTATATTCACTAAAAAAAGCAAAATTAAATTTATGAATAGTTTTTTGTTTGTAGAAAAATACCAACGGGACCGGGAAACCAGTAGGGGTTCGTCAAAAGCCAATTTTAAAATTCAGATTTGGTTAGTGTGTACAGAACACACACCCGAATTTCGGGGGTTATCACTAGTCAATCTTTAAAGACTCTACCGTCGCCCTTTTGGCAATGCATTACTACTACAGTAGAATCGCTTTATTCATTGGTGCTGAAATTTTGTTAGAAGCTCTAAAGTTTCGAGCTTGATCGAACGGGTTCGGGACGTTGCACAGCCTTAATAAATACCTTGCGATACCACAATGGATCATCATTTAGTCTAGATGTGTCGGTACTGAAATGACCGACTGAAAACTCGTAGCGGAAAAATTCTCTAATTCCTTGCAGCTGCAGCCATTTGAATAATTCTTACAAGTCATTCACATAAAGTGGTAACATCTCCGACGTCGCTCCTTGCCTAAGCTCCATTTTCTGCTTTATGATATTTATGTTCTTCAATATTTTACTGACAAAAAATAAAATGTTTTAACTATCTTTAAGCACGTAACTATTAAATAGACTACGATAATGAGCTTATGATTATATGGCATATGAAAACATTTAAGTAAAAAACACATTAAAACACAAATTATCATATTACCCCACAAGCTATCGATGCATTGAAATGTATTAGAAGTAACGAGCTAAAACGTTGCAAGTCAAAATATTAAAACGACCGCATTTTCCTTTGTTTTTAGTACCTTTTCAAAGAGCCCACATTTGGATATTAAAAATCAATTAATTTTTAGCCACTTAGGCTTAAGTCAACCAAAAACCAATTGAATGCATCACCACAATTGGCCACTTATCAAATTACACAATCTTTACTAGTGGTAATAGAGTTATTTTACATCATCAGCCAGACAACAGTGACAAGGCTATCAAATTGTGCAATTGCAAATTGTATGGGTTAATATGAAAATGCTGCAATGAGCCCTTATTTATTCCCCATTACAGTGTGTTGGCAGTTTCGTTGGTTGAAGGTGGTGACTTGTGCAACCATAGTGCAATTTTCAACACCATTTGAACGTTTTTGTTGCTTGCGCAATCACATTTACCATGACCTAAAGTGCACTGGCAACAACAAATTAAAACAGCAACAACAACAATGGCAAAAGCAAACGAACGCGCGCGCGCGCGCGCAATACTGTAATCACCCATTTAATATAACAAAGAGATAATTGCAATGATCATCACAGTGATCAGTTTTGATCAAATCATGCTATTGTTGTTCGTATTGTTATTGTTGCTGCTGCTGTTGACATAGTGCAGCAACCATAACAAAAACAACAATTGAAATAAAAACCACAGCAACAACAACAATAACAATTGTTAAAACACTTAAACAATTACACGTTTCGCTTGCTACCACGACCACGAAGTGTCACGTGGGTGTTTTAAGTGTAATTTTTTGTTGTTTTTTTCTTAACTTATTATCACAAACTTAAATTTGAACAGTGTGCTAAAAAGAACTATTATAAGTTTACTATATTTTGGACCAAAACTTTTGTGGTTTTATTCCTGTACGTAGGAATCGACTTAGTTGTATATACAAAGGCTTGGTAATAGTTAGCATGTAGTTTTTTTATTATTTAAAATACCGCATATTTGAGCGATGTTTTTGGATAAGTGGTAACTACAACAAACTTTGCTTGGAATTTATATTTCTTTGTCGCAAATATACACTTGTTAATAGCTACCAAATAATTTGTTATACTTAAATCATCACAGATATGTTGGCAAAGGTTTTATTCGTGGCCAGCCTTAATACAAAACCAAGCAATCTTCTTATGTTGCCTGAGCTGGGATGAAATTAAATTATCCCTCAGTCTAGACAACCAACTAATCTGCAATTAAGAATTTAAACGGTCCAGAAAAGTTTTGATCCATATTTTTTTACGTATATGAAAATATTTTGGTGGATTAGCTCAGATGCACTAAGCAAATTTAAATATTTTACTGAACAATCAATACATTTATGAAGGAAGGAATGAGGTAGGATAGGATGGAGGAAATGAAGCAAGATAAAAGAGAAGGGAGAACAGGACGATAGAAATGATTGAAGAATGATATTAAAGCAGAAAGGAAAGGATGATATATAAGTGGAAAAAGATGGAAGAAAAGAATTAAGGATGAAGGAAGGGGAGGTAGCATAGAAGGAAGGTGTGACAAAAGAAATTAAATTTCGACGGTGCAAAGGAGCGAAATAAGCAAGAAAAGGAGGACAGAAGCACAGTGGAAAGAAGAAAGAAAGAAATAAGAAAATACGGTAGGAAAGTTAAATAAGGAACAAACGACGGACGAAAGAACAGGAAAACTTAAGAAAATAAACAATGAAGTAAACCATGATGGTAGGAAGTAAAAAGGGATAGAAGCAAGAAAGAAGGTTTGACGGTTTGAAGTTTAATTAGCAGGTATAATCCAACTGATCCAATGAAAATATTATTTTGCCGTCCCTTAGTATTTGTTATATGTCGATTTCTCAGGGGAAATTACAGTGACTGACCCAGTATCCAACTTTGATAACAGCAATCACGCTATAATATCCCATCTAAACTACAAAGTGCCTAGCGCAGTTTGCATAGATCGCATTGTAGCTATCCAAATCTGGGAAAAATAATCCAAAACATGTGCCTTACGAATCTATGTTAGCATATTCAAAAAAATAGTGAAAATTTAGCTATAATTAACAAAACTGTTATTAACAGAGCTGTTAACAATAGAAATGTAGTTAACATAACTATATTTGACAGGACTGTAATTAACATAATTGTTATTAACAGAACTATTACTAACAGAATTGCTTTTAGCTGAACTTTTATTAGAACTGTTACTAACAGAACTGTTGCTAACAAGACTGTATCAGCGTTACTGATTACTAACAGAACTATCATTAAAAGAAATATTTCAACCAACAAATTAACTGTTAATCACGGAATAACCACAACTATTATAAATAGAACTGGTATAAGCTATATTCAATAGAACTAATACTAACTGAACTGTCACTTATTGAATTTTTATTATCATCAGTACTTCTATCATAGCTGTTACTAACAAAACTTTTATTAACAGAGCTGGAGATGTGGAAATAAAAACAATAAACAGAGAATCAAAATCAAGTGAAACTAGGAAACAATATTAAAAATAAAAATAAAATTAGTTTTTCAAAAACGCACCACTGTGCGCCATCTTGAGCGACCACCGACCAACTGTCACTGCAACTGTCACTCATTATTAAAAGCTGCAGAAACTGTTGGTGGGTTGTTGGTAGCTTTTAATTTATGTTGCCGCTTTTTTTTTGTTATCTTTTATTGGTACCACACTTTACCGCGGCGATCGTGTTGCGCTGAGTTTTCGTCACCTTCTAACCGTCATTTTTAAAAATCTGCTTGGGATTTTGGCAGATTAAAGGTTTGTTTTTGTTTTAATTTTTGGCGGTCTTAATTTTTTCTAAAGTCGCGCCAAATCTATAATCAGCAACGGCAGCTCCAACGCCAAATCTTTGTCTACTTCTGCAATCTTTTGTTGTTATTGTTGTTGCAATCATTATTTTGGCTTCGTGACAAATCAACAAAATCTATGGATTTAACTTGATGCTACGTGAGTTTTTAACTTTTTTCTTCTCATTTTTCAAAAGCTGTTGCCAACCGTTGGATTTTTTCCACTTTTTTTATATACTGTTGTTGGTGCAATTTGCACCCATTTTGTGTGGCAATCAAGTGAATGAGTGAGTGTTGGCATGACATAAATGAACATTTTGTTATAGATTTGGGTTGCACATAACTTCTTTAGTTTCGTTGTAAGTTTAGCTTCAGCTTCTTTTGTGGACTTCATTTAAATGGGAACTTTGAAGGGAAGTGGCACGCAAAAGATGTGCAAGTGGTACTTTGAGTTAAGCGGGTCATATTGATCAAAGTTAGATTTATAATATTGGAAAAAATATACACAAAAGATAGAATGAAGATATTAAACATTAAAAAATTTTTAAAAAAATGTATGCGGATATTAAATATTTATACACCAATTGATTGAAGTCTGACGATAGATTCAAAAATGTTACTAACAGCAAACGTGCAACAAAAAAATACACAGATAAAATATAATTACAGAACTGTAACAGCGCAAAACTGCATCCATAGAACTGTTACTAACAGCAACGATTGTTAAATTTATGTTTTCAGGAGCTTTGTTTTTTAACACTGCTGTTATCTGTAGAATTGATGTTTTTTTTAAAAAAAATTTAAAAGAAAATATTACCTATAGCAAAATATCAACAACAGGATGCTAGAAACATAAGACTCTAATGGAAGAAGTGCAACAAAGAGTACTCTTTCTAAAAGATCTGTTACCAACAGAATTTTTATCTACGCCACTGTTACTAACATAACTGCTTTTATTGGGAGTATTATTCAAAATTTAAATTTCTGAAACTATTTTTATACAACGTTGACGAACAGAGTTGGCATTAACAGAACTGTCGCTGTAATTAGCAGAAATATACAAAAAATTAAACATATAAGTTACTTATCTTGCCTTAGAGATAAAATATAAATTGGTAACGAATATAAAAATTATTGCAGTACATATGTTATGTAAAAAACAATATTTTTCGTTATTTCGAATGCCCTAGTTGTAATATACATATTTTTTTTTATATAAATGAAATCATTTCTATTTAAGCAAAAAAAAAAAAACTCAAAATCAACAATTGAAAAAGTGTAACGTGTGAGAAAATTCAAACAAAAGCGGAATCCAATATTACATCATTTCCTAAATAAATTGATTTTTTTTCCTTACATTAAAATCTACTTTATTGATAAAAAATTGAAGAAGAAAAAGTTCAACAATGAAAGTGAAAATCGTCGCCACTTTACAACTCAATGGAAAAAGCAAACAAAAAAAAATCATCAATGGTCAACTTTATGCAGCAGACAGACGCTGACAATGAATCTGATGAATGTGTTGTTTAAAAAAGACATTTGCGCATGCGTAGCTGTTGCTGTTTTAATACAAAACAGTTGGTGTAACGATTACTGAGAGGTTATTTTTTTCATACATTTTGGCAAAAGTAAAGCATTTGAGATATTTCATTTGTTGTTATTGTAAGCAAGTTATGGCTACAGTTGATTTTGATTTGTGTCAAATTGCAACGTTAATTTGTTTGTATCTTTTATATTTTGATTTGTTTGTATCTTTTATATTTTGACTTCACGTGCATGAAAGTAAACGCGACTTAAAAGATTTGAATTAAAATACCTCTTACTCTGTAAATAAAAATGTCATTTACCCTAGATATTAACAGAGCTTTTACTAATAGAGCTATATATAACTGAGCTGGCTTCTATAGAGCTCTGCTATTAGCGAAGTTTCCATTAGCAGTGCTGTTAAAACAGAGCTGGTGTGATATGCTTTATAGTGACTGTTATTAACAGAACTCTTATCAGCATAGTTATCAACTGATGTGATATTAATACAATTATTTCGAGCAACTTTTTTGTTGGCTGAACTCTTTTGATATGAACAAACTTTAAAACAAAGAAATCGTATTCACATTTAAAAGATTGTTAATTACAACTGTGTTTACAACAGTATCACTGCTAAACTAAAGTTAATAAAGCCTTACCAACAGAATTATTACTAATAGAATTTTCTATAGACTGTACTACCAATGAGAGAACTTTTAGAACAATATTGATACTTGCAGAGCTATTGTTAGCAGAACTCTTTCCAACATTCATAATATCACTTAAAGAATTACTACTTGCAGACCTGATACAAAAAGCTATGCAAAAGATCTTTTGGCAACAGAAATATTAGTAACTGCGCTTTTACGAAGAGAGCGGAATTAAAATAACTACGAGCAACAAAAATATTGCTTACAGAACTGTAATCAAAAGAACTGACTGAACTGGTGCTAACAGAACTATAATTATTATTACTAAGACATCTATTTCAAATAGATCTGGCATAAAAAAAAAAATTAATGCCAAAACAATAACTAACAGAACAGTTGCTTACAGTTCTGCCAATGTTAGGACTTTAGCTGACAGAGCTTTTACTAAAAGAACTATTAAGAACAAGAATTTTACTAACTGAATATATTTCTAACAGAAGGTTAACTAACACGACTGATGTCAGGAGTGCTGGTATTAACAGAACTGTCACTTAGAACACAAATACATATTAGCAGAACTATTATCGACAGATTTTTTAGTAGTTGAACTAGTACATAACTTTTACTAACAGATTTGATAACTTACAAAATTTACTCACAGAACTTATGTTAAGAAAACTGTAGTCTATAACTCACCAAAAATTTTAAGCTAACGTAAATATTACTAACAGAACTGGCATTACTATCACTTTTGTTAACAGTTCTACAATATGACAAACAGGACTATTACTTGCAGTAATATTACTAACAGAACTATTACTAAAATAACTTTTAAATAGCTGGTAATAATAGAATTTTACCCAACGAAATTTTTTTAAACTGAACTGTTACTACTTAACAGAGCCGGCAGTGTAACTATTTAGGTTTTAATGACAGAGGTAATACAAACAGAATTGTTGCCAACAGAATTTTCACCAACGAAATTGTTACTAAGGATAACTGTTACAAAGTGAAGTGATACTAAGATAACTGTAGCTAACATACCTGTTACTAACAGAACTGTTACAAACATAACTTTTCCTAACAGAATTGTTACAAGCAAAAAATTAAATGTTTTAAACAGAACTACTACTAAGAAGGCTGTAAAACAATACTGTCACTTTCACAAATGTAAACAATATAGGCTCTATGCTCATAGGTTACTGATTAAGATAAAATTTCATAATCGACTTATTTTATTATAAGATCTTGAAGTAGATTACATGATAGAGGCCTGCTGGCAACTAAGGAATTATGTTTTTAAAGGACAAAAATTTAAATTTTAAATAAGAAAGCTTACATAATTGATTACAAAAGCAGCGAACATATTCAGAAGATTTCGCATACAAACAGATTTCAGTTTTCATAACTGCTTTAATTACATAAATAAACGTTCTCGGTTTACAATTCTGTTACTTTATGAAGCACAAGATTTCAAGTTACATAAGATAACGAAATTCTTCATACACCATGAAATTTTTATGCATAACATCTCTGACGTTTTAATGGACTATGCACCTCAAATGATTAACAACTTTAGCAGCTATAGCATAAATCAACCAATTCATCAACATTAAATTAGTAACTCAAATGAGGCGAACTGTTTTTTTTCTTCATTTTATCACATTTTCCACGGCCTGTTAGTTTGCTTACTCGTATTTCGAATTTCATATAATAACCAGCTAAACTAAACTGCATTAAATGACCTTACAACTAACTGCCTAAGACCATTAGTTGGTCCTGGTTCGCCAGTCTTTTTTAGTCTTCATTTCATCTTGTAAGCGAAGTGGCATACGATGCGCCAAGTTTGTACACCGTCACTCATGTTGTTGGTTTTTGTACACATTTTTTCTTTAAATTACATTTTAATTTATATGTCGTTTCTGTAAGATTTCATTTAGGTTTTTATGATCTGCAACGCTTGATTCGATTTTCTTGCTTGGAATCGTTTGTCGTTAATACTCTTGCTGCAGTTAATGTTGCCTCTGCTGTTGTTGATTAGATTATTGAACTTAATCCGATTTAGCATTTGAAATATTTGTGTTGTCAGTACAATTGTTGTTTAATGTCTGCATGCGGCTTAAAAGAAATTAACTTTTACTTTTTTGTACGTTGACTTTGTGATGGCATATTGGGAAAAAGACCATTTTTGAATCCGCTTAGAAAATGTTGTTATGAGCTTTCGATTTGTATGGGTGTTGTCGCAAACATCAACTTTGATGGCGTTACAAATTTGACTGGATCACGTCATGAGCGTATAAAATCTGCCCAAAGAGGCAGAAATCAATGTTAGTGACAATTAATAAAGATAGGGGTCTTTCAGATAAGCCATCGCATACGCAGCAGCAGCCTTCTTGAAGGATTTTAACAGAATGTTTTGAGTGCCCCACAATATTCCTACCAATCTTCTTCACTTCGAAAGGAAGACATTTAAAAAAGTTCATTTGCTGATTACTTTGCATTGTCCGGCAGTATCATAAGGGATATGATTCCATTTTTCATATCTCCATTTCCGCTGATGCTGTTGTTATGTTTCCTTCATTGTTTCTCTATGACTTCGTGAAGCTTCAGATGAAAGCATTTGCAATTTTTTAAACTATTAATTGGAGTCTCCAGATTTGTATGCTTTTTTTCCCCAATATCAATTCATTTTTGTCGCTATTATTGTTGATAAAGTCATGGCATGAATTTGCACAAAACAATACCGTCGTCGTCGTTAATAAAAGGATATTTGAAAATAAGAAGAAAAAAACGCAACTACAACAAAGAAAAATGAAAAACCATTAAAAACATAAACAAAATGACAATATGAATTTCCCTTTTAACTTTGTTTTGTTTTCTTTTCCATCCGACTTTATTTTCATTTTCATTTTAATTTTTTTTTTTTTTGGGTAAGCCAGGCCTTTTACGTCAGCAGCGAATGCACACGAATTTGTCTGTTGACAATGTTTTTGAATGCGGAAGAATGAACAGGAAAATAATTTCAAGCCGCATTTACATTTAGGTACCCATCATACCTTTCTTCCACTCCCCCATTATGTTGCCAGCAATCAGTAAAATGATGAGGTAATGCGTCGTAATGTAAACGATGACTGGTAGGGATTATCGCTCTCTTCCTATGCCTAGGAAATTCCAATAAAAGTCGCATTATGACATCGATGAGAGATGATGTGATATTGCAAAAAAAACGGTGCGGCAACAAAATCGATGGTGATTTTCTTTCATTTACCTTTTAAAATTTGGTTAAAATTATGATGACAATAAATGAGCAGCTTCCTGCATGAAATTATATTTTTTGATTTGAAAAATTTTACTTCACAGTGAAACTTAAATTAAATGGGTTTTGATATTTGCATGACTTAATGCTTTGAGCTAAATAGCTAAGTAGGTTTATAGCTGTAGTAGCTAAGCTCTATTAATATTATTTGAATTATTGTTCTTATGAATGGAAAACATTTTGATACCAATCTTTTCCATCTTATGATGCTGCGCTAGTGCCAACATATGACTATCGGTTGAAGATAACATCAACTACGCAATAAGCTAGAGAAATAAGTGAGCCAGCTGAAGTCGCTTTGAGGTGGTGGAAATTGAATTGTGGCCTTATTAACATGAAAGCTCTGTACTTTTAAACGTCGTGACATCCCTCTCCAACATTCACCATTCATCGAGAGTAGTCATAATATTCCTGTACAATATCTACATTTCCCAATGCAAGAGATGAGATTATCGGGTAGCTGCTTGACTTCTATCTAAAAAAAAACATATATTACATATATAACCACTTCCTACAGCCACAAACATTAAAAATTGGTTGATTTATCATAGGTTTTTGTACAGATTCTGCCAGACCAGCAACCAATATCAAAATTAGCCTTTGTCTAATGACTTTTCAAATGGAACATTAACTTTCTGAAACTTCTAAGGGTTACCTTGGTTCCTTTTCATATCAGCATTTGAGTTATTAAGAAAATTTATGATGCAAGCAACAGATTTAACGTTGATGCACTCAAGGAAATTCTGACCAAATACGGACATGCAATCGAACAGACAGCGGCAGTGATGTTAATCACAGCAGCACCTGTACATTCACTTAATTTTTTCATTTGCATGTCACGCTTCGTGTTCCTACCTGCCTACCTACCCAAGTTGCTTCGTGGTAATGGATTTATTTTTTTTTTTTATTTTTTGTGATGTTATGTACATGACGGTAATTTTTTTTTTTTGGATTTCTTCATAATTTATTTAGCATCTTTTAATTGAATAACTAACAAAAACAGCAACCAAAGTTAAAATTAGAAGCCAACTCGTGAAACGTGAGCAACGCAGCGTAAAATTGCAAATCTGCAGTTTAAAATTCAAGTAAGCGGCTTAAGTTTTTGTGTTCGAGCCTTTTCGTTTTTGTACCCTACAATAAGTAAAGTGGTCAGCTCTGTCATTCTATGACGTTGGTCTTTTAGTAAATAGTATACAAAGACAGTCCACTATAAATGCCACAGTAAACATTGTGAGCCATATTTATTCCAAGTTGATCACTTGGAATGGGATAATCTGATTGATGAAAAGTTTCGGAATTCCCAGGTTCGCCAAACTAAACAAACTGACTTTAAAGCTTAACCTCATTTGATCCTGTCAGTTTTAAGACTGAGAACCTTCACCTTTCGTGAAGGTGTTCTCATCTTTTCGCTGCACTTACCTGGCCTGCATTAGTTTGTCCAGCGCATCACCCATTCCAGACTCATTGCTTCACTTTTCAACCATGGGCCAACATCAGCCTCACCTCACTAGACCTAATACTCCAGTAACTACACCATATTTCTAGTTTAAACATTTTTCACCAGCCTTCATCATTTCTGAAGATTACCATAGTTCGAAAATCAGAATAGGAAAAATAAAAAAAAATTTAAAGGAAGACGGGCATTAGAGAAGAATTAAAATGGCGAATAGCATCAGTGTTTTCAAAGCAAGTACTATGACAGAAAATTCATTTTAGGTTTCTAGTGAGAGGTGTGCATATCTAAGTAAAAGATTAGTGACTTGTCTTAAGTTTGTGAACAATTTTGTTAGGATTTGTGAATAGTTTTGAGCGGTAAGCAAAACAATAATTTTTAAAACAAAACAAAGTGTGTTTTTAATTTCAACAGAGTTCAGTGATCGAACTTGTTATAAGAGCTAGTTGATTTAAGAACCGAAGAACCTAAAGCCACAGTGATGAACTTATGTGGTATGGTATGGTTAAGTTTTACACGGACAAGGTGTAGTTCCGCACAGAGCTGGACAATGTAACGATGGTACTTCTAAAACTTTTGAAAGAAATTAAGTCCAGTGCTAAGAGGAACAATCAAAGCTTGAAGTACATTTTCTATGTTGATGGACCAACATTGTGTATCAAAATCAAAGTCTATGATTGAAAAATTTCACTGGAATACTGAACACAGAAGCAAGTAGGTTTGCTTTTTCTACAGTCGCGAACTTTGAGTTTCTTTTACCCATTGACGTATATCTCACCATACTGAATAAGGCTGGAACTATCCCGATTGAAACGCTAAAATAAATCTTCAGAATCAGGTCAAAGGCATACATATACCAATATGATATGATTTCGAGATCCTTTGACCATTAAATCGCTCTTTATTTCTTTTGTGCGCAGTATCTTGGATTATTGTTCAGTTATCTGGAACCCATATTATAGCGAACATTCTGTCCGCATCGAAAGAGTTCAAAGGAATTTCACAAGATACGCTATTAGAAAACTTCGTTGGCCTGGTGATCTTCCAACATACGAAGTCCGATGTAAATTGCTTGGAGTGCAGTCATTAAAAGTCAGAAGAATCACATATGATCTCATTTTTGCTTACAACATCTTAAATTTAAATATACAGTGCAGTGAACTGTCTGCTCTTTTCGTTTTCTATCAAGCACCAAGGGATTTACGTAATAATCGTATGTTGGTAGAGACATTTCATAGAACAAATTATGCTGCTAACGAACCTATTACGAGATGTATTAGTCTATGCAATAATTATTGTTCAATATTGGAATTTAATTGTTCTTTATCTAGCTTTCGCTTGAATTTATTTAAAATTTTTAGTTGATAATTTTAATGATTAATAATTTGTTACTAGTCTGTAAGAATTTATATTCAGTAGACCGAAATAAATTAATAAAAATAAATAAATAATATTCAAAGTGACTTTCCTAAGCCACGAGGTGCTTTAAGCCTTTTTTGTTACTCTGCATATAACAGAATCTTCGGTCTTATTGATTATGTGCAACATATAGTGAATAGAGCGGCAATACATGCCACAGGGTCCGCTGTCACTAGTATCAGAGAGTGTTACGTTTGAAAATTTGCTTATATAAGGTGAATTTATATTTGTGAAAAGTATTGTTAATTTTTGTGAATTACTTTGCACAGTAAATAAAGCATTTGTTTTTAAAACATTGAAAAGTGTGTTTTGTTATTTGTCATTTATTTAGAAACAAAAATACACAATATTTGTAAATTAATGTTTTGGTATTAATATTTATGGTACTATCTCAATGAAAAGTTAACTCATAAATTCACCCGATGTAGCGCAGCTCATTGTTCAGCAAGACCTAACACATTTACCTTTTTTGTTGATTTTATTTTTTTTAATTTTTGGCGATTGTTTAAATGAACGTAGCTTCACTTAGTTTTGTGTTGGCTTAAGTAGAAGTCTGCCTTTAGGTTATTTTGTGTGTTGTTGTCAGTGTAACAAAATGTTGCTACTTGTTGATGCTGCTGTTGCTGTTGCTAGTGGCAATTCATTTCATGCAAGTCAAAAACTCTTACATTCACTTTAACGAAACGATTAGTGGGGGAAATAAATTCGTTTCTTTATAATTTAATTATATAAGTTAAACATCCCAAAGCTTTGTAATTTTTTTCTTTTTTTCTTTGTGGCCTACTGTTGCTGCGACAGCCGTTTTACAGCAAAAATTCCAAATAAATAAATTAAAATTTTAAATTGTAATGCCAAGTATTTATTCAATTTTATTAAGCTTGTAACTTCCGTATAACTGTTGACACTATTGGCAATAGCAAATTTACTGCAAGTCATGCTAAACAATTTGATTTGAAAGGGAGTTTTTAAGGGAAATACCAACCAAAAAAAAAACTTTTAAAAAAATGCTAAATTTGGTGTTACGCTTCTTCCTTGTCTTACAGCGCATTATGTAATTAGTGTTTTTAATTTTATATGGCAGCAATTAATAGCGAAACCTTTGTTGCTCTGTTGATATTTGCAATTATGAACAATTAAGTGGCAACGCTCGCAAAGTTCACGCTCAAAGTAATTAAAGATGTTTGAAGTAAACTTTAAATTGCTTTCGTAAGATAAGGAATTCTAGCTAGTAACTTGAGGAAGCTACATATAACTGCAAGAAATGTGATTAAATGGATCATATTGTTGCTTCAACTAAGTTATTAGAAATTAAGTCTTAAGCTCTCATGAAAGACGACTGATTCCTTCATAGTTCTTACAGATAAATATATAGCTTAGAAAAAATGTTCCTAAAAACAGCTAAGCCCATTATCGTTTGACAATTTTCAGAACCCCCTATTTTTGAATTTTGACACCAAAGATGAAAGTGCGCTCAGCTTGCAAGAAACTCTAATTTCCTATTTAACTTTAAGTTAACTCAACAGTCTGTAATTAAAAGCTTTCGAGCACAGCAGGTAAATGACAGTAATTTGTAATGTGCACGTGATTGACAAATTGGTGTCGTGTTGCCAACGCTATTTAAGCGAATTTAGCCAAAAGAACGACACTTAAAACGAAACTAATAAAATGAAGCATCGTTTGCCTCAAGTAGCACTGAAAATGTCATATTGCAAAAAAATTTCATTTAAAGTTAGAGAGTGACAGTTTTTTCTAAGCAACGTGGCATATGAGCTAAAAAAAATTCATTTGAAAATGCGCGTTTTTCTTTGACACCAACATGTGAATATTGTCATTGGTAAAAAGTATAAGAAACTTTTTTTTTTTGCTCCATAAGCCTCACTCGCTTGTCAGTTGCAGAGACAACAACCACAAATTCAGCAGAAAAAGAATCTACTTAAAAATATTTACCAACTTTGTTTGTTTGTTTATTTGTCCCCTTTTTTTAAGCTTGGAAAAGAATTCCATTGCATTTTTCAAAAATATGCAGCGATTGTGCTTGGATTGACATAAAAGTATCGAAAAAAACATCTATTGGCAATATAAAAAAAATTTTATGAATGAGTGTTACTTGAAAGGGATATAATACCATACTATCTTACTTCAGTTGGGCGCATTATTCCACTTCAATGCGACAATTTTCCACTCCAATGGGACATTGTCTCCCTTCAATGGGGCAATGTCCCACTTTTATGTGACGTGGTCCCAATTCAATAGAACATCGTCTGACTTAAGCTGAACATTTTATCAACATGTCCTACTTCAATTGGACATTTACTTCAATGAGGCTCCCGCTTAATTTTGACTCTCACTTCATTTTTATTCTCACTTCAATGGGACGTTCTCCCAATTCAATGGTTTCCTGTTCAACTTTAATGTGATTTTTGCCTAATTGAAGGCAACATTTTTCCACGACACATTGTCCCAACTCAATAGAGTACTGTCCCAGTTCAATTAGACTCTCACTTTAATGAAACTCTCACATAAATGGGACACTATTCCACTTCAATTGGACTCTGACTTCAGCAGGACTCTCACTTCAATGGGACATTATCCCACTTTATTGCGACATTGTTTCATTTCAGTGTGTTGTCGTCTCACTGTTCTACTTTAATGTCCTATTATCGCAATCCAGTGCGAAATTGCTCCACTTTAATGTAAAATTGTACTACTTCAATAACACACTATCCCATTTCAATGTGACAATCTCCCTCTTTAATCGAAGATTGTGGCACTTCAATTGGACATTCCCGCTTCAATGGGTCATTGCGTGCTTCAACGGCATAATTTAATCGAGAGGAAATGTTCTTACTTCTGTGGAACATCAGCTTTTCAATGCGATACGTATTCAATTCAACAGAAGTCTTTGCATTCCTATTGGGCTTTATTCCACTTCAATAGGTCTTTGCCAATTAGTAGCTGTCCACTTTAATGTGACATTGCTCCATTCTGATGTTGTGTTGTTTCACTTTAATGTGACATTATTCCACTGAATATTTCATTGTCCCACTTTAACGGAATATTGTTCTACTTCAATCCTACATTAACCCGCTTCAACAGTATACTGACATTTTATTCAGAAACAAGATTCATAGAACACTTTCTTACTTCAATAAAGTTTTGCTTACTTCACTTCACTTCTAGGTCTACTTCAAGAGATATTATATCACTTTAATGGGAAGTTATTCTGCTTTGGATCGAAATGATTCAACTTCAAATAATATCCCATAACAACTGGCAATTATTTTCAACAAGAAGTTATTATATTACTTTAAAAAAAAAGCACTCCGACCTTTAAATCGTCAATAGGACAATGAACACTTCTAGTCCTCAATGAGTCATTGCACCACTACGTCTGTGGATTATTTTTGCACGTTGATAGGATATTCATAAATCGATTTGCCAAATCAATTGTGCATTGTCATAGTTCAACAAGATATTGCAACTCTTCAAAGATGGAACATTGTCCAATTCAATTAAATTCAATCGCCAATGACTTCATTAGCCTTAACAGGACTAAATATCTTTAGTACTAGCGATAAGTTAATGCTATCGATAGTTTCGACAGTAAAATACTCAAGAAGCTTTCGAGGTATCGTTTAATGACATCACGTCACATTTAGCTTTTGAGCAAAATTTTTTTCATCAGCTTTTCCACATTACTTAAAATATTTTAGTGCAGCAGCAACACACGCGCGCAAAGGAAGCAAAACCACACGCGCGCAAAATGCACTGTGACGTTATGATTGTGCGAGTGAGTATGAATGTGAGGGGGCGAGTTCACATTACGGCTAAAGTATAACTCCACATGTGATAATGTCAAAGTGCAGTTTGTCATTACGTTCTACACTGCGAGTACTCTATGCGACTCTACTCTGTGTGATGGCAGACAACTAAGAGTTTGTTTGCAAATTTCTATGCAACAAAAACAGGATGTTAAGTAAATTGGCTGCTTCTTGTTTTGAATTGTGGCAAAAAGATTAATGTTGCCACCTTTTATGCTAGAAATAGAGAGAGATTTTAATCCGAAGGAATGACTATGCTTGAACGAGCAATTTTAAGTTTTGAAAGATTACACAGCGCGCTGTGTCGTGTCAGGCTAAGTTATTACAGAAGCAGCTAAGAGATCTGACTTTCGAGGGTGGGCTAAAAAGTATTCGACTTAAGCAAGAAAACAGCACTTTTCCACTCTTTGAACATATTCTCCTTTTAACTCAATACACTTCATCCAATGATCCTTCAATTGCTTGGTACCTTCCACACAATAAGTTTGTCAAGGTCTTCAAAATATACATTCATTTCAAAGATGTCCTTTTTATTTGACCTAAGTCTCTTGGTTAGTGCTAAACCAATTCGAAGCGCCATCTGTATAATTTTGCCGTGGTGAATGTGTTCTTGTGTGCCGGCTCGATGTTCTGGTAGAAAATTACTTTTTTCTTCGCCATATTCGGTCGTCTCTGCTTCAAATCAGTCCAACAGCTCTGAATAATACTATCTGGTGATACCAGATTGATATTTGTTTAGTTTTATTTTTAGCTTGTCCTCAGTCCATATTATCTATGTAAAATTGCTCACATGGATATGGTTTGTAACGCTTTGGCGTAGGATATACTAAACCGATTTTAATAATTTATTTTTTAAAACATTACATTTGTACTAAAAAAGATTATTGCGTACTTACTTTTTAATTTTTTAAAGTTAAATACTTGTTTTTTAGGATTCAGTTTTTTGCAAAACCTCACACAAAAATTGTCGTTTTGCATTTTCTTTGCTTATGCTGCTTCTTGAATTCTATGTTGTTATTGTTTTTTTTTTTCTCTTCTCATTTGTACCGTTTGTATTTGGCTTCGAAGTTCAAGGAAAACTCTCCCCTTTCAATTGTTTATTTTTTGCCTTTGAAGAGAGAATATAGAATATTAAAATGACAATAAGTCTACTAAAAAAATTTAAGTTGTTTGCCTTCGCATAAAAAACTTAAAAAACAGGCTACGCGTATAAATACATGGGGCATCAGCTGGAAAGAAATAAAAGTTCAGCTTTTTTTTTTCAACCCAACTGAAATGGCCTTTGCCTGCTCGTACCTTAAAGATATTTACAATTCGGTGAGCGGTAGGAACAAGTTCTACTTTCGGAATAAAAATGGGTATCAGCCAGCTTTCACAGGTAATGTTACTTCACTCACACAGTGCCTTGCATGCGTAGAGTAGCTATTCCAAGTCAAAGTACAAATTACACAGGTCACATTTGCATATGAATGTCATATATTCTCAAACAAAGTCTGGCAACACTGAATTTTATGTCTTTTAAAAACTTTACGTTTTTATGATGCTAAAATGTAACGCAACAAGGACAAACGCTTAAACAGACAAAACGGACGGACGGACGGACGGACGGAAGTCGACATTACGGGCTAAAGTGACTTATAAATAAACTTTGCAACATTTGTACGCGATACTGTGCGTTACCAAAGCAGCGGTATGACGCCTCCAGCATGCGAGCGAGTGCGGCTCATCATAATGTGATTAGGAGCAACTTTGTAAAGCTGGATATGCTGCGAGGTACAGGAAAGCCAAAGCGGTATATTACTTTCATGCTGCTATGCGTATTTGTTGCATGTTTGTAATTAAATTGTCAGGGTTAGACAAGACGCGTAAATTGAGTGTAGCGGAAATTGAATAAAGCTGTTAAAAATACTGAAAGCAAATTCATTCGAAAAATTTGTATTCAAGAATGTTTTTTTTTAATATTCTTTAACAAGGATACATCGCGAAAGATTTTATAAAAAACTAAAAATTCCACAATCAAAAATAACCTTTCCAAAAGCCATTGAAGGTTACGTACTGCAGGTGAACGTTGAATATTTTTATTAAATCCAAAACAATGCTGCTGCCAACAACATCCCCAGCATTCGCATATTCGCATTTGGAATTTGTAATGAGTTTGCTATTTTAAGACACCGAAGACGTGATGATATGTCCACAAATTCACAGTTGACAGGTAGACAAACATATAAATAAATCACAACGTAAATATGTTTGCAAACAGCGGACGCCGGCCACCAACAGTTGTCACACAACGATGAGATGTCAGCGCTATTGATAGTAAAAAATGGGCGCAATGTGTTAACGTTGATTTTGGGTTTTTGCGTTCATTTTATGAATTATGCAACATTTTCGCATAGAACTGTTAAAAATGTATTTGTTTTTTTACTTTCTTGGATTTCATAAAAAAAAAATCTAAAGAAAACTGAGCCATTGACATAAATGCAGTTATGTCCAAGCCACAATTTAATTGGCTCACAAGGCTCGCCGTCACATTTTATTTATTAAAAGTTGTGTCAAAACAAACTTTTGAAAATGTGTTTAAGCCTGCCTTGGCACTTTTCTACGAAAAAATTACATAAGAAATCCAATGTAAAATTAATATCAGAATGCATCCAGAAGCAAACTAATAAATTTATGATGCTGAGTCGCATTTTTGACAACCATCTAATTTCCAGTCTATACGAACCATAACATTGTTAAGTCTTTAATTGTTTATCTCTTTTGTCAAAACTCCTCTTTTTATCTCTTAGAATTGGCAATTCTTATATCATGTCATACATTTAATGCATGTCTATTTCTGTTATTTAATTTGTTAATTTAAAAAAGTGTTTATTTTTATAATTTTATAAAAAAAAATCGTAAAAATATTTAAAAAAAAACATTTGCCATTTCTAGTCATCCCTTAGTTTTAAGTCTTTATTCGAAGATTTTTTACTGTAGTTTTCCTTCGCAAATTTCATTATTCAATATGTATATATACTTAATTCAAATAAGAAAATTACAATTTAAAAGCTGTAACGTAATAGACCAGATCTCTGTAAATTGTGTGATAACTATATGTTTTATAACGTTTTCTACTACTAAATAGAAGTTGTGTTACCATAAGTTACATTCACAAAATTATGTGCCCTGTCAAATGAGAAAATAAAACAGCTGATCACTGCTACCTTGGCTCTTACGTGACTTTTTTCTACACTCAGGATATATTAGTTTCGTCATTCCGTTGGTAATGCATAGTAGACGGAGTCCCAGATATAAAAAAGTATATATATTCATAATCAGCGTCACCACTTGAGTCACCTGTATGTATGTCCATCTAGCTTCCGGTAGGAATCATTATTGCGGGAAAACCATTCGAGTTAGTTTGATGGAGCTCGTGGGATTGAAATTGGGTGAAATCGCTATAAGGAGCGCCTACATAAATATTATGGTAATGCAACACAATTTCACACGAATACTACGATATATTTGGACAAACTCTGAATATAAATTTGTTGAATTTCAATAATAGGGAGTGGCACCTCCCATGCAAATAAATATTTCAAATTTTAATGTTGAGAATTGAGGTAGTGCTACTGATACACAAAAACAAGGTGAGTTTCGGTAAGAAGGTGTGGTATCTCCCATTTAGGTGAAAACTTCAGAGCGCTCTACTTAGGTAATCTATTTATAGATCAAAATACTAGGAATGCTTCAGACTATCTGAAATTTAATTTTGACATGAGTAAGTAGCACATCCCACAGAAAAGAAAACTTAAAGGACTACAATATTAAAAACATTTAACGAACTGCAACCAAATTGAACACAAATACTTCCGAGCGATTGCTGCAAAACTTAAAAAATTTTTTTCGGAATCTGCTCGCCATTGGTAGATTACGGCCAATTTTATGGTTAAAACTTATCCGTTACAAATTGAAGGATGTTCCGGCAGCGATTTCTTAATTAGATCAGCGGAGAAGGTGGTTCAATTGATTGAATTAAAGTAGCAGTTCTTGACGTACAAGACTTCAAAAACCATTGTTATCTGCTGGATTTGGTAGTTACTCGAAGAACTCGATGAACCACTGCAAAGAATACCAATTGCTGCATGAGCAATCTGGCAAACAGCTCAAAATAGTTGTCTTGGTATAACCAGCTTACTAAGTAAACTAAGCATTTCGATTATGGTGACAATGACAAATGGGGGGAATAATCGCAAGACATTTTACCATCGGAATTATGCTCTGTGAAAGGCAGCTTAAGTTCAACGTTTTGTGCAAAAGCTGTGACATTGAAAAGAAAGGGTCTGGCATTCTAGCATTCCAGCTAATTATACATAATAACAACTAACGCTTAAAGGTACCAGTGCTTACAACTTAATTATTTGAAACAGAGACGCTCCTCAATGTAAACTATGTTATCTCTAAATTTAACTATCAACTTAAAATTTTCAATTTCTCTAGCGGCTGGAAAAAATCCTTGGAAATTTCCTTATAATGTGAGAAACTTTCTAAAAGAAATGTAGAAGGCTACCGCGGAAATTCGGCAAAAAATTGTTCTTCCCTTTGACCTAAAGTTTTCTTTGAAACAACGTGGCACTTCGGCCTATAAAATTTACACCGCTAAAATACATCGAGTCTCATTTCATTGCAGTTGCCAGTGAATAAAAAAAACTTGATTTCCTTCTTTTGCACTTCCGTTTCTATGCCCAAGTTTTTCATGTTCTATCTACAACGAAAATTCTTTATTTCTTTATGCACGAAATTTTTCGCTTCATTGCCCAAGGACTCCCAGCAGAATAATTCAAAATGCGAGTCACTCATGCTGCCACTGCTCTCTTATTCGGTGCAAATTTTGTAAAAATACATTGAAAGAAAATACAACTAAGTAAATTTACAATTTTGAATGAATTTAATGACGTTTTTAGTTTTCATAAAAAATTGAAACATGAGTGACGCATAATTATTGTGCATATCTTTGGACTTAATTTCCACTTAAAACAATATGTTTAGAAAAAGATTGTACGGAAAAAATACAAAAATATATAAGCGTCAATTGCGTTTCATTATGAAAAATATACAATTTTAAAAAAAATATTTGCAGTATTTGCAGTTTTTTTGTAAAAAATTTCTACTGCATTGAAATATTACTGACGCCCAATAAATTTGGTTTTTGAATGCACGTACCATATCATACAAACTCAAAAATATTTGAAAATCATTTAAAGATTTCGAAAAATTGGTTAGAAATGACAATAAACACGCATGCGTCACTTGCGTTTCATACTGCAAGCGTAAATTAACATATTTTTGTATTAGTTCCTGAAACGTGATTGCCAATCTGCAAAGAAAAAAATTAACGTTATAAAATCTTCCTTTGCGTCACTTGCGTTTCAATTTGAAAAAGAACTATTTTGCAACATTTACATATTTCTCTACTAAGCATAACTAGCAAAGTGTCAAAGTGTTTTTGTCAATTTCAATATTTTAAAACTTATAATATTATTTTCCATTAACATATTGAAACGTGAGTGGCGCCAAAAAATTTAACCAAAGCATTATTTGGCCTAGTTACCATTAAGAACAAAATTTCTAACAAACAAAGCAAAATTTTTGTGCGTCACTCTTATGTATGCTTTAATTTAGCAATATCACTTTAATTTAAGATTATTTACATGTGTCACTCATGTTTCCAAACTTTTGGGAACGACTTTAGTGCTTTTTTTTCAATTTGTTTTATATTAATTTGAAAAATTGCTACAATACTGCAATTATGCAGCTATGAAACATGAGTGACGCTGACAAAATTATTTTTGTTCAAACTTCATAGATCAGTTAGATTCCTACATTTATTACAAAGAATGTGAGGTGTTTACTTTTCGAATAAATTCAAGTCTGTAGTGAAACAAATTGATATATTTTCATGCGTCACTCGCGTTTCTTTTTTCTTATCAATGTCAAACAGCAAACATTTCTTGTAATTTCAGAAATATAAATTAATTAACATAATATTTAACATTAACTTGCATTTTTATAACAGTGAAATGGAAGTGACGCTTACATGTGTACCACATTTTTAAAATAGTGTTTTGTGCAATATCCTGTGATTTTTTAAATTTTTTAATCATTTATGTTGAAAATAACAAAATTGCTATTTCAAAATCTTTGCTTTTTTGTGTCACTTGCGTTTCATATTGAGAAGTGGTCTATTTCAAATTCAAATACACAGTGATTTTTCAAATATGCTTGAATCATTTACAAAAAATTGCAGCATAGTCTATTTTTCGCCGCAATGAAATGCAAGTGAAACCTTTAAATTATTAGTTTATTAACTATTTTTGAAGTAGATTTAAGAACAACGAAGATCTTTTATTATGAGCAAAAATCAAACCATTAAATTTTTGCGAAACTTACATGTGTCACTCACATATCATGCAACTGAAAATACATTGATTTTCCTCACTAATTTTTTTTTTAGTGTACTACTGCATCTGAATTGTTTATTTGTTTGTCTTTTTAATACTTTTAAATACAAAAAGATTCTTTCATTCTTTTGCGCTGCTTCATTGAAGCGTACAAGCAGAATAACACAAAAATGTTTTGGTAGTAGGTAGTAGTAGTAGAAATTTCTAAAAAAAAAGTAGCAGTTATAGTTGAGGAGAAGAAAACTAAGTTTATTCGTGTGAAATTGTTTATATTTCAAGAAAAGTAGAAAAACTCAAAGACGAAAAAATAAAACTCATCCAAAAGTGGAAACTTTTATGCGAATGTCCTTATGAATGTGCCGATGTATGTGTGTCTGCCTAGTGGCACGATGATGTTGCAACTTCTATTATGTACCAACTATTCGCCAAGTTGTAGTAAAAACTTGTATTTTTTTTCTTTCATTCGAAGTTGATGATTTTTGTTGCGCCGTAAAAGTTTTTTCCAACTCAATTTATACAAGAATTCGACTTCTGCCTGATTTTTTTCTCTTTTCACTCACAGATACTTTAGAAGATTTATATGCGTTGATACAAAATTCAAATGAATTCGCAGTGTTTCTTTTGCTTTATTTCAATCTGAAAACTTTTACTGACTTGCAGAGAGTATTTCTTGATCTTTTGACTTTCCAGACTAATATCCCTAGATAAAGAAGCTTCGTTAAAATTTGCCAATAATTGGCATCAACTATACTACCTTCTTCTTCGATATATGTAACTTTGAGCTCAAATTAAAAGGAACGGCAATTGTTGGCAAATGTTAAGTCACGAAGCTTCTTTATCTATTGCTTATCACTTGATTAGACAGCCTAAGGACAGCAGGCAAATACTTCGAATGGAAGCAGCTTATGGGTTCTCTGTCAAGAAGTTTTTGCTTCTTAACTTAAATGTCTGAACAATGAAAATTTTAATTTTTATGGCATTATTTTCAGCTTAAATTTACAAGCTCAGATGAAAAGATATGTGGCCATAAAATGCAGCCGAACTTTTCTTTGAGAACTTATAGTCAATTAAGAAAGCTCTATTGAAATGCTCGAATCTTAAAGTGTCACTTGAAAAACTTATCATAGAAAGTGGAATATGCCCAATATGTACATATAAGAACGTATCTATTTAAACTTCAATCAACAGCAAATCAACAAAACTCACAAGCAGGAACACAGCATCGATTGCTAAAGCATATAAGCAAGCTTGCTTAGCAGCACCCTACAATCGCACACTTTGTTATCATTTAAAATCAAAACAGCCGATAAACGACAAAAGCACCGTCATAAGCATTCCTTACGAATTAAGTTCATGAAAGAGCGTGCAACAGCAGTTATGATGACAACAACAAGCAACCGATAGCACGTTTCCCAAGCAGCAAAGCGAGTCGCTAATCAAACGAAAGCAACAACATTTTTATGCTCGATTTGGAGCAAACAAAATCGACGAAGTATAGGGCAATTCGATGTCTGCCTACCTTCATTCAAGTTAAGGAGACAAACTACAGAGTACTAGGGAAGCCACTGTTCGCATACGAGTTCACTGAAGAAACACACTGAGAACAAGCAATCCCATTTACTAATGGAATTCTAGAATATTGTGAGAGTTTAAGAAGCAGCGTGAATGAAGTAGCTTAGTGTCCCTACTGAACTTTTCAATTTAATCAAACACTTTAGCTTAGGCAATGTCTCTTTTTAGATTTCTAAAAACATGTGCACATCTAGCGAGGTGAACCACTTCATAGACCCATTATTAACTTTTAATCAGATTGCCTACAACAGGGCTAAATGCTCTATTGAATAGGAGCGATGAAATCAATTTTAACCACTTGGAATGTATTTTTCAAATCACATACTTAGTATTCGAATAAAAATGTTTCCCTTGAAATGGTTTTTGGGCAAAACGTTGTGTGGCCACAACTACAACTCAATTGCGTGAAGTTTTTTCAACAAAAAATGTTGAAAACTTTTAGCTCCAATTTATTGTTATATTTGTTACTTAAGAACAGAGAAAATAATTATAGCTGTTTCATTGAATAGTTCAACTACGAAGCAATGTTCTCATACATATTAAATTTACAAGTGCCATTGCAATTAAAATTAATATCTAATGCCTTTCAGCCAAGCGGCAGCTGTAATTTAAATTAATTTTTAAATGTCAGCATAGTTTTTTTATTAATCACCTGCACAGCTCAACTCATTAACTTTTCCATTGACTGCGTTTCAAAAACATAATATGTAGCTACAACTTAATCCATTTATGAGCATTCTGCGTTCCATCTTTCCTCAATGCTTCCCATAGCATTAGAATGAACTACTACATTATCATTAGAAAAGCAAAGAGTAGGAAAAAAAGGTGTAAATTACAGGTGTCTTAATTGAGTAATAGAATTCACCCCTGTACTTTGTTGCTACTACAATGCTACAAAATACAAATTAAGATAACGCGCATTCAAGTCCAATGACAAGAGGGGAAGTTGGAAAAAATGGTTTGCTTGCGTGGTATGCAACATTGACAATGAATACGCATACTACTTATGCATTGTGCAACGAACCATGTAAAAAAGGGGCACCCTTTATAGTGCAACTTAAATGCGCGCACACGCACATAATTCCTTGCTGGTGCATTAGTGTCCGTGTTACTGTTACTTTGAGTGTCAGCTGAAGTTAATCGATCTCACGCAGTTAAATTGAATTGCCAGGCCCTTTATGCTTTAAAGTCCTTTGTCCTCCTGCTGTTCTTTTGCGCTAAATATCCTTTGTTCTTTCTAGTAGTGGTAGTAGTATTAGTAAAAATGCACGCACCCTTTTCGAAAGAGGAGCCCAAATTAACAGCCATGATGTCCTTAAATGCACCGCTGTTTGATAATTTAACTCTCTTTTGTTTAACTTTTTACTGACCCTCATAAATCTTGTGCAATTTGTTATACATTTTGATGTTAATTTGTTTTATGTTCATTGTTGAATTTATTACGTATAAATCAAATACAGGGTGTGCCTTAAAAAAGTATAAAAATTTCTATGTAGCCATTTGGTTAGCAAATAGTTTTGAGGAGCATCCTTATGTAATGTAGTCAACGCATTGAGTATCTCTGAAATGTTCCTTATTCGACTTTACCTAAGTGGATTTTGTTCGATTGGTCGAACTTAAAGATCTGAGCTTTAAAACGAAAATTATTGGTATAAGGGAATGTAGTGTGATTACTTCCCCAGGAGATTGTCATCAAAGCGTGAATAATTCAACAAAACGTGGCTTACAACTCCAAGTTTGCTGGCACTTTCAAAACAGAAAGGGTTCGCTAAGTGCTTAAAGTGATGGAAGTAATGCTTGAAACATCCATCTCCCCTAAGCAGCTGTGTTAATTGGAAGTCGACCATTTTAAGTAAGCGATCTGTTCAGGCTCCGATATTTTGGAAAATGTACATCTACTTTTCTCCAATGTCTCCCACTTTCGTGTACATTTCTGAATACTGAGTAGTGTCGTATCTACATTGGATGCAGTTGGACTTGTTGTGTTGTCATTAATTTTTCATTCGACTGCCAGACTTATATCTTCCATATAAAAATGCTTTAGCTCATACCGACGCAGCTCGCAAGCCTGCTTGATCTATCCAAGCTCAGCATAATGCGTGGCAGAGCTCTGTTATCTTTTACAGATTTTTCATCAACCGCAGGCAGAATGGTCGTTCAATAAATCCGCGTGATTCAGAAATGATATCATGATCTCCCAGTTTTCAAGTTTTCTAGAGGATCGCATTCTTGTTTTAGGTAGCTAACTGCATGTTTGCACTGCTCAGCCAGCTTATAACCATGTCCATGCATGTCAATGCGTGCGCCGAACGTAATCGAGTCGTGCCGAATCGTATTTCGCAGTGTATACGACATACATACACGTAGCCTTTGCTTGGGTTCTGTCACATTTGCCACCGGGAGGCAGAATGCTTTACACTGCAGTCTACGATTATTCTTAATGGTATCTTAGTGTTCGGAGATCTCAAAGTGATTTTCTAATTTGTGAACAGCTCGCTTTGTTGAAGCCATTTCTGAAGTTACACGCAATATTCTTGCGCTCCCCCCATCACAATCCATATAACAGCTTGAACCGCATCAACAATCGGTCAAAACCAAGTAACTGTCCGGTATTTCAAGCGTTTCTGGTCTCTGATTGACGATCAATTCAGCACCTTGCAAAACGGTTCTAGCATACAAAGAGGTCGAAAGTTAGCTGTTCGCCAGATTTCAATTCAAGGCTCATCTTCAGCTACTACCAAAGGGCATTAAGAGCACCTTCGTTAAGGCACGAAGTGAACATCCTAACAAATGTCCCAGGATAAGTTGGGATGGCACCTTTACCTTCACCTTGTTGTGGAACAGTGCATGGACATTTTTTTCGGGCATCTTTCGCGTGCGCTAGACACTGCAATCTGTCTCTTCTCATGTAATCTTTTCTTTTCAGCTTGAAATATTTTTATCATCCCCGCCTTTTTTAGTTCATTCTAATAAACGTGTTTTTACCATAAGTACAAGAATTTTAGATTTACAAAAAAATGCGGTGTAGGATTTGAAGTTAATAGAAAATTTCAGCATACCCAGCCTGCTACCTCTCCTGTGCTATCTCTCCTGTGATATCAGAAATTTTAAATCCACAAGCTACTTGGCTTGATATTCTCTTCACAATTTAATCAGAACATCAAAATACGCGGCATTCATAAGTCGTCATCGCGAATTCCGTATATGCAGATGATGTTGTTGTTGCTGTTGTAGATTTTATCTCAGCTTAACGGCACTTTAATAGCTGTTAATGGGGATTTCATTTTGTTGGATTTAGCATTGAAGTAAACAGCACAACAGAGGTGTGAATCCACTGTATGCGCGCTATAGAAGGTGCGTGCGTACGGAGCTGCCTGCCTTCATCTGTCCCATTGTGTGCGTGTGCGTTTGTTTTCTGAATTATTTAGTATTTATCTTTATGAATATCGCATAATATTACAGAAGACGTGCAGCAGCGAAATTGCTACTGCGACCACCACGCGATGCGTGGCATCATCATCATGGATAGATGCGGTGGCCGTAAGCTAAAGTTGGCCTCATTGTGGCGAATAATAAGCGCAGAAAAGAAAAACAAAACGAAAAACAACAAAGTACCTATGAAAAGCCACAGTTCACATTGACACTTGCCTAAGCACGTATCTTTTCAAAAGTTGACCCAATTGGAATTTCGTTTAGTTGTGACTAGCGAGAGGAGGAAAGGAATTGAAATCGAATCGCAACGAATTGCCTCAAATCAACAATGTTCCTTAAAATAGCTTGTGGGTTTGCCACTTATAAAGACATAGTGTGTTATGAGAAAAAAAGATTTTTTTTGAATGAATGATACTTGGAAAACGATGTTAAATAAAAAAAAAGTGGTGGTCCAATGGTGCATTGCACAGGAACTAATACTCATACTCTAGTCGCTTGAATTGTCAACGCTGAGGTTTGCGTGCATCATCGTCAAGAGTGTCACATTTTCGAAAACGAACACGAAACTGCTTTAACCCACTAAGCTAAGTTTTCATCGCGATTTTTAAACAGAAGTTGCAGTCTCAACCGAAAGCAACATATTGAATGCGGTGAGACACATCTTCGCAAATCCACTTTGAGTAGTTAGTATATGAAACTCTAAAGAAAGGTAGCTAAGAGTATTCTTGGATTTGCAGGAAAAACACCGCCTTCAAAAACATTTAAGAACTGAAAGCTTGGGCAAACAGAATACTTGGGACTGCTACGAGAAACGTGCCAATTTGCATGCGGTAAAGTCTCACAAAATATCTTTAAGTCCCTGCAATTTCAGGTAACCGTCAAAGCCATCCTTTAAGTGAATTCCAATAGCCCTGATAAGCTGTACATTGTCACAGGGAAAATCCATAATTCATTCCTACAGTTCTCCTCTCAAGAATGAAATGCATTCGAAGATTGTGTTGATGGAGTGATGAGGCGAAGTGAATGAAATTGTCAAATCAAGAAATGTCATAAAAGAACAGAGCAACTTACATCAGACTTTATTTATCGCAAAACCGTTAAATGGATAGTACCAAGCTGACCATTAACTCTTCGATTCTCCGTCGTGCATTCTGACCATTCCGACATGCAGAAATACTTGAGCTCAGTATTTATGCGGAGCAGTTTTGCTACAACAGCTTTTTTGTCTTGATTGCCACTAACTTTTTTTGTAAATTTACTTTGGAACACTTCTAGCTTTCGGTCACCTTAGCAGAAATTCCTACTGTGCACATTAACTGCGTACCTCCTGAGTATACTTATTACTCTACGCAAGTAGCTCATCAGCTGTAACTGAATGCTGTATGTGTTTATAACGTCGTTATAAGTGTCATTTAAATACTGACATCTTAAGTGTGGGTCGATGTCAGTTTCCAAAGCCGCTTATGGTAAGATAAGTGAGAGAATCTTTTTTATTTCACTTTTTCTTTTGTTGATTCTACATTTTTTCGCCTTTCATTTGTTTCAATTTAAATCTTTAATTGACACAAAAATAAACGAGGGAAAAAAATCACACAATAAATGTATGTTACTCTACGTATATTTGAGAAACGTGACTTAAAATTTAGGTCACGTGGTTAATGACTTTAACTGAGTCCTCATTATTTTTTTCCTATTTCTTTTCTCATATTCTCTACACTTTTTTTTCAATTGCTTTTTTGCATTTTTTTTTTTTGTATTGTAAAAATCAATTTCGTGCACTTCAAACTGTCATGGCTGCCTATACCGCTTGCCATTTGATATTTCGTTCAGGTTTCATTAAAACAAAACAACAAATTGGCAAGCGTTGGTTGCGCAACTTCCGTGGTTGTAGCCGCATTGGCGAATTTACCAATGCGCTTCAAAGAAATGATCTTGACATTGACTTTTATTGCAATTCCAAAAAAATTTAAACCATGAAATGTGAACGTTTTGTTTGAGTGACAGTTGTAGCTGCCATCGCGTGCGAGAGTGTGATGGCATTGTATTTTTTTTTTTCTTTTTTGAATTTGACATTTTGTGAGAAATTCATATGCGAGTGCGCAAAGAAAATGTTAACTATTTGCATTTTATATCAATGGTTATTTACTCAGTATCGTTTAATAATTCAAACTTAAACTCCTTCAGTTATATAAGTTCGAATTCCTTAAGTTGCTTGAATTCAGTAAGGCCATGAACAATATAATGGTAACTTTGAAAAATTTGGGTATGTTAACAAAAGTAAATCAAAAAACTTACCAAAAAATTTCACAAAAAGAGGCAAAAACTTACTCGTTTTAAGAACGACGTGATATTCGCTATGATTCAGTTTCATGCCACTAATTAAGGCAAAACTTTTGTAGACTTTCAATAAAGCACAAAGTTCCCCAAGACCTACGGACGAAACTGAAGACATATCTAATATATATTTCCTTAAAAAATTCATATAAGCTCTGGTCAGATTCACGTTGCTTAAGGTATCTTATGACAAAAATTTAACGCAACAGTAGCTCCAATAGTGGGCGTGGCACCTCTGATACAAGCAAAAACGTTCAATGTTATACGTATATGATATGCTGTGAGGGAATTCTTCATAAATTTGGTGTAAAGGTTTTGGATTTTTATAAGCTTTGAAATTAATGTAGTGTGATGAGATTGCATCAATGGGCGTGGCACCTCCCATATGAATAAACCGTTTTAAGCGATATTTTATGAAGTTTAATTTAGGTGGATTACTTGTTATAAGGTACATATTTATATACGAATCAAAAGCGGGCGTAATAGAGTCAGTGGGCGTGGCTCGTTATAAAATTTGGTATGCGGATGACACCGAAGAATATGATTTATTAAACTATAAGGGGACAGAATTAGAAAAGTGGGGCAGGCATTTTTCGATTCTTTTTATAATATTTCTTGAATTTTTCGGCCTTTCTAATCAATTTCAACATTTTCCATGTCGACATTGTTAAGGATTTTTGAAGAACTACCATTGCCGAATTTTTTACGTTACTCTTCCGTGAAATATTCCTCATTTACCAATCGCCACATTGAATATGTCGTACATAACATTTTTAGAGCTGCCAACCTCACTGGAAAAAAATGGCACGAATCTCTACGTTTCATACGAACACTCGTTGTAAACTCAATTTTTGGCCATTTCGAAGTAAAAAAAGCACACACCAATACTTTTCTAGAAATCGCAATCACTAACAAATCTGTTCGGATCCAACTAAGTGGAGCCGAACTGCAAACATGATGCACAGCTTAGCAATGAGTCAACACACAAAGCAAAGTACCAAAGCGCACCAAGCTAAAAGTGATGATATGGCTGGCGCGACAACTCAAAAACCAAAACCAATGCGTTTAGTAGCTACGCACCTAAGTGCGCAGCTATTAGCTGCTACAAAGCGGCAACGTTAAAAAGCGCAGCGTAACGTAGAGTGTGGTATACAAAGTGAACATGTGCTCATGAGTTGAGTGCTGCACGACATTAACATTGAAACTCATTTAATGCTGATTGCTGTACAACGCACAATTATTCGAATTTTGTAGTGCGTTACTACTCTGGAGGTCATGCGTCTCGTTGCTGGCTACTTCAGTCAAATGACTTTTGATAATAAATTTATCGGTTACAAATCTTTATAATTTGGCTAAGGGTTTTAATCGCTTGAGGAAATAAGTTTTTTACTTTAAAAAGGATGCGTAATTCGCTTTGACATAAAATTAAACTCCCAGCGCGGTTATTAAAAAAGCAAAGTTCTTGTATGTATGACACCCTGACCTATTTGCATAAACTACATAAATCCTTAGTGTTTTTCAACTTCTGTGCATGTAAATGTCCATTCATTTTTTCATTCATTTACAAAAAGTGTTCAAATGTGAAAAAAAAGAAAAGAAAAATACGAATAATCAAGCGGAAATGAAAAAAGCAGCAAACAGAGAATAAAAGATTTCGATAAAAAAGAATTTTTGTAGTTAAGCTGCCTTTTAATTCCAAAGTGCTTGAAAGTGTGTGACAGCCTCAACTTTGTTGATGTTGTGCTAGCTGCTATTGTTGTTGGTTTTGTTGACTCCAACAACAACAACAACAACAACAACAACAATAAACTGCTAACAAAAGCCAGCGACCGAATGAAATCCTTTTATACCACATTGAAATGGGTTTCCGTTAGCGCTTTCCAAAATGCTACTAAAAACACAAACTATAAAATGCATTTTCAACTAAAAAAAAAGTGCAGTGAATTAAGGAAGTATGTAGTAAAAAGTGTAGTGAGTGATATTTTTTAGCATTTACAGCATACATTGTATGTATTGTGATGTCAGTAAAAGTAAAGATGGAAAAAAAATTATCATTTTTCAAAGAGTAAGGACTCCTTAACATTATATTGAATGAAACCGATGCAATCAAGTTTGATACAACTACTTGAGTTATTATACGATTTTACGGAGTCAAATAATATATTATAATAGTTTAAAGGTCTCGTTTGCTTTATTCGTATACTGGGCTTAAGATGGACAGCATCACATGAGCAGGCGTGGAACCCATCACTCAATCAAAATTCATAAAGTTTTATATCCTTTGAATTGAGTAAGAAATTATATTGTTATCAGGTTTGCTCGTTAATTGCATCATGTCAAAGCCGTAAGAGGCCGTAAAATAATTTTTTGGCTCTTTGAAAGGCCATTAATTCGTCATTTTCAACTTTGTAACCCTGAATGTTATACGGTACAAGATCCTTAGCTACCGTCAACTTTTTAAGCAACAAATGTAAGTGGGATCGAACTATGGGAGTGGCACCACTCATAATAATAGTCAGTATTATTATATATTAATATTATTTATCGAAAAAAAATTGAGAATTTGATTTAAGTGCACGGAATTATGTATATTAAAAGGCGTGGAAGCTATTCAGGAAAAAAAAATATAGCGCCCTTGAAGCCAGCGGCGGATTGAGATTCTTCGAGACCCGAGGCTAAAAAGTAGAAATTAATAGTGTGCCCAAAACAAAAGATCCTCCTGCTTCGTTTCTCCTAAAAAAACACAGCTCTTCTCCTATTTTAAGCCCCTAGTAAATAAATTCAATTTCAACTCGTTGGTGGCCCCCTTGAGCTCAAGCCCGGGCTATTATAGCCCCTTCTAATCTTACCGCAATCCGCTGCTGCCTAAGGCTTATTATTAAGTACAGGGGCGCTATAACGTCATAAAAGCGGTTGTAGAATTGAATTTCAAACGTCAAATTCAATCAGGGCAGCCATGACGATAACTACAACGCCAACTTGACAAAAAATGTATGGAATAGGGACCACAAATTCGGAACAAAATCGATACGAGTTGAATTCCACATGGAGAAGTCTCACGCGTGGGAAGTTCTAAGCACACGCAACAGCTCTTCCGGCGCCCCTGATTAAGATATGAAAAATCTATTGGTGGGAAAAATAGTTGAAAATACATTTTGAACATGATCAAGGCATTCTCTAAGAACAAATTTCGGCTTTGTGTTACGAAACACTACAATGCAGCAATCGATGGAGAAATGTCGAAAATAAATTTTGGAAGTGCCCAGGGCTGTCACCCAGTCGTCGTTGTGCCCAATTTGAGAATTTTACTATCTGAAAAAACTAAACCAACCGCTTCGAACAGATGGAAAAACATTTTGGCGCCCCCAGATATATTTTGAGCACATTCTTCAAAAAATTTCACTCGGTCCTCGAAGAGCGCGCTATCGTTATCGAAGGGGAAGTTCGAAAATAGCTTTTGGACGTTAATAAAGTTGTCCCAAAGTCAGTTTGGGCACAGATTTTGAAATAATTGCATTACATAGAGAAAAGTTGAATAACAGATTTGGACGTGACCACGCTCAACCCTAATTTTTCTAAGCGCACATTGCGTGGCTATTTTTGGAAATATTTTTCTGTGTCGATCGACATGGAAAAATCATAAATATATTTTGGACATAACTGAGATATATTTTGAATCCTCCTTCATCACATGTCATAATCAAAACTTACTTTTGTCTCTCAATGACCCTTATTAAAATAAACTTTTTCTTGAGAAATAGGCCCATAAAAGGTCATTAGAAGAGACCACATCTAGAAAATCATAATAAGAAAGCATGACTTACAATTATACAGCGCACTACACTGTTTATGGATATCTATTTCCTATTTCCACTTAAACGTTTGCTGGCAGCAACCCTCGGTCTAAATTTATTATTTTTTAATTACGGCAGCTTCCACTCTAGTTGTTTCATTGATTTATGAGTAATTTAGAAAGATTTAAATTTCCCAATAATTTTTTTTTTCTTTTTGAACTTTTTGCAATTAAATATTTAATTTCCCATGTTAAAATTGTATGATGTATTTTTATGACACATTAAGTTGGCATATAAATTGCTGCTTAGAAATGCAAAATGCAAGACAAATGCATTCGTATATTTCAGCTCAAATGAAGGGAAGCAGTAATTAGTGGCATACATCATATAGGTATACACTCAATCGAAAAAGATTTTGAATTTTCTCATATCATGTAAAATATTTACAAAACGCGCTGTATCAAAATGTAGCCATTCAGTGCATGCATTTTGAAAAATTTAACGTCAGAAAAGTAGAGAGAAAAGAGAAAGTAGAAATTACTTTGAGTAATATGTACAGCAGGGCTGGACGAATGCATATGGGCGCTGATGTTGAGCGCAGTATGAAAACAAACAAATTTACATTAATTCTCTGAAAGCGGCACTAAGTATTAACTTTTCCATTTGACTGTTTTTTAAGTTCATTTGCGAGTCTAAGTTAACTTAGTGCTAGCAATTTTTTAATTGGCGCACAACAACAATCACAACAACTTTAGCAAATGCTTAACAGAGATATGCTCGTATCACACGAAAATCATAAAATTTAAAATTTACTCGCATTTTAATGATAAATACATTTTTAACAGCAATTTATTGCAACGTCCGGCTGCCCGTTTAAATTACAGTGTCATAATCTGCTATAAGGTCGTACAAGTAATAAACGCGTCGATTGGGTGTATCCATGCACTAGTCATTCATTGTTTTGGCTCTAAAATCTTATATTTTAGTTCTTTAAGAGGGATTTTCGTTTCATAATTTAAAAAAACAAATAAACTTTTTATATTTTTTTTTTTTGAAAATATCATTGTATTTATCGATCTGACTCTTTTTGGGCATTTTTAAAAACATATTAACAAGAAAAAAAAAAATTTTTGCACTTGATCACTGCAGAGGGAAAAACATTTACGTTTTATAAAAATTTTTAGAAAAATCAAAAAACAAATCATATTTTTGAAGGCAAAAGGTATTTTTTTATATATTTTGTTATTGTGCTGTCTTCTTCTTTTCAAAAATTCGCACCAAATGAGAATCTTTGTAAGTGTTATTTACAATTCTGCTCAATGAAAGCTCCATGGCGCAATGTGCTTAATGCTTTATGCATGGTAAGGCTAGAGAGAGAGAGAGAGAACATTTCATTACGACATCACTTTATGTAATTCCGCCATACTCGCGATCATGGTGTAATAATAAAGGTGAAGTTATTAGAGAGAGCCATGAGTCCTAAAGAAGAAACCATTTTGAGAGCTTGAAGGTTAAGCGATTTTAGATCGGATGTCACATTATTTGCTTTTACTTTGTCATTCATAATATTTCAATTGCCCTTTTCACTAAAGTGCAGCGCTTTGATGAATCGCAGAGCTTAAGCATAAAGCTTTTGAAAATTTTCTGAACGATATGATGCAAATGTTGTGCAAACTACTTTAATTCTGAGAAATTCAGTCGCTGTTGTTGTTGTTGCAATAACAAAAAAGACTTATCGCTGTCAGACTTTTTATTCGCATCAGATTTTTGACAGGCCTAACACAAATACCTTTCAGTAAAAAGTTGTTTAAAGCGCTTCAGAAATTTTAAAGTTTCTGAACGGGCCAAATTATCAAAACATCATAATTTTCAAATTTGAATAGAAAATTCGCTTACGCGAGCTTTTTGAGCAAACATTTTTTTAATTACCTTTGTTATTAAACCATGCTCGCGATTGACTATTTTTTTTCGCTCTTATGTGTTCAAAATGAGAAAAATTATTTACAGTTGATATTTGTTTGTTTTTTAAAGCAACAATAAAACAAAACAAAGCAATTCCCTCATCGATAAATGCTTTTGATTTCTCCCTCTTTTTATTGAACACATACATACATAAATTATGTACTCCCTCTTTGGTAATCATTACTTTAAGGCCGGCTAAGCTTTCCACACTTGAGTTTGTGTTTGTAAGTTATGATTTGTATGCCAGAGTTTGAATATACCCAATGATGTGAGAAAGGTTTTCTAATGACTTTACCTTTAATACTTCCGATAATTCGCTCGAGAATGCTTTTTTCAGAGCTTTGGTGATTATGTATACAAAATGAGCCCATCAGTTGTTTCAATTGTAGAAACAAATCAAAGTTAAGCTTTTATTTTTGTATCTTTTTTCAGTAGATGCATTTTATCCCACTGGTCATAGCCAGAGCTGGGCACTACCACGCACCTAGTTCTCTTCAATGCTCTTCAGTGCATTTGTAGTATGTAGTGTTGTTGCGTGCTTTTCAAATAGAACTGATTTGATTTTTATGCTCTCCGCTTTATATACGTATATGATGAATTATTCTCTTTCTGCCAGTGACTCATAACCGTAGCTGGGCAAAACGTACCGCGCGTGCGACTGCGGCAGAAAGAGAATATTTTATCATATACGTATGTAAAGCGGAGAGCGTAAAAAATAATTCAAATCTATTTGAAAAGCACATAACACCACAATTACAAATGCATTGAAGAGAACTACGTGTTTGGTAGTGCCCAGCTCTCGTCATAACCACCCTGCAGGTAATTGAACAAGGCCTTCCCCGGAGAAGGCCTGCTAGCACTACTCCGATTGTAAGAGGCCTTCTCAAAACTAAATTTTCATGCAAATAACAAAAAACAAATTTTTTTTCTTACTATGATTTGTGTTTTTATTTACAATCTGTCAATATTAACAATAAGTAAATTTTATAAGTAGTGAAATTTTAATTAGCAGAATAGTTACACTTCATTGAGTGTATACTTAGGAAATGCTATCATGCCTTACCACGGCAGGCGTGCTATTATGCCTTCCCACAGCAGTACTGCTATAAGGCCTTCCCACAGCAGTACTGCTATAAGGCCTTCCCACAGCAGCAGTGCTATAAGGCCTTCCCACAGCAGCAGTGCTATAAGGCCTCATAATAGAAGGCAAAATAGAAGAACTTCATGTTTTTTTTTATTTCATGTATTGCAATGTTTTATGATTCGACATTACTTTTTTGTCATTGGATTGTACTTATACGACATCAAAAGTAGATAAATGGTTAGAAGTAAGGAACGGTGTGCATGTTGCTAGGCTGGTCTTCTGTTTCATGTTATGTTAAAGTGATAGAGTGTTGGTGGATTCAATGTCAAATTATAAATTAAGAAAGCGTCACAAAAAATAAACATTAAAAATATCAACGCAAGGGAGGTTGACGCAGATAAAAAAAAACATTTAACTAAGAGTCTCACGACGTATTAAGATTTAATTTTTTCAAAGTACTTCTGTGACCCCTTCTAGGGTAAGCGCTCTTAGAAGGGCTCTTGACGCAAGCGATGTAGGAAGGCCTGCTTGAAGAGTATTTCTATCAGGCCTGCTAAAGAAGGCCTTTTTTGTCGGGACGTTTCATATAAAAAAGAAAGTAAGTTTTAAAGGAGGTGGCAAGGCCTTAATCTTACCGAGGAAGGCCTGCTAGAAGGCCTGCAAGCTCCTGCCCTTGCCTACTGGTTAATGGTGCCCACTTTGCTCAATTTCCTTGCTAATTCCAATTTTATTTGAATACAAAAATTTTATTTGTATTTATTATATGAAAAGTGCTTACTTATGGAATTTCTCGCAATTTTTTGCATAGCTCATGAGCTTTGATTTGTTGGTTTTCCTCAAAAAAAAATATCATAATAATACGTTTAAATGTGAACTAAGAAATAGCTACCGCCTTTTTTCACAAAATTTGTCATTCACATTGAACTTAAGATGTAAAAACGTTTAGCGTTTTTTGTTGTTGTTGTTTTCGCCTTTTATCTACAACTTCAACTTCAACGGTTGAACGAACGTTTAATTGGCAAAGTTTAATCAAAGGGTAGCCCCGCTTAAAGTTGCTGCTGCTGCTGCTGATGGATTTTGAATTAATAGACAGACGCTTTAAATTGTCTTGCGTGATGTTAATCTAATGTGATTGGATTTTTGTAGTTTTTTTCTTTTCTTAAGGAAACATCTTTAGGTGTCATAAGTCCAATTGGAATGAACATAACATTAATTTGGATTTTAACACGAAAAAGTGCACATTAATTATGCCTGCTGTTTTTGAATTTGATTTTTTTTTTTGTAATTCTTAAACATCGCTCAACTTAATTGGATTCTAATGCCTGAGGACCTTTTTAAAATTTAGCTACCTGTGGTTCGTTTAACTTAATTAATCAACTGTAAAATCTATTTTTTAACATTTCCCAACTTCTAACTTAAGGTTCACTGACGTTAATTCTTTAAAATCATAAAATTAAAAATATAAACCTACAGTACGAACAATATACAAAATCGATTTAAAAACTCCTAGTTAAATAGTAAAATTACTTAAAATTTAGTATTCTGCAGCAATTACTATACAACCAATTGAACCTGCTTGCTAAAAGTTCACTTTTATGCTGAGAACGCCCCATTGTACTTCACTTTTATGTACCGGAAAATTCAACTTTTGCCTCTTTATAATTTAATATGGCTCGTTACTTGCTCATATATCATTAAATCTTAACATAAGACCACGCCTATTTTTACGAGAACGTTATTATCTACTGCGAAACAACCAAAGAAAAAACCTTCCTAATTAACTCTTGCATGTGCGCCAACTTTTGAAATGCAAATTCAATTGCAAAAATCAATCAACTTAAAGGCGGCGCGCATCATAAAATTTTCCCCACTTTGAGCGCAAGAAAAAAGAGGAATCTGAAATTTCTTCCAAAATATAAGCAATGCAATGCGGTAAATTCACTGCGATTCTAAGAATCTCATGAATAAAACTCATTACATTAAACTGCTATGGTGGCGGTGGCGGCGAAGATGTTTAATGACCATGCCGCCAGCAACACTGCGCTCCCATGTGTAGCAACAGTCGGGGAAAAAAGTTGGGTTAAATATAGTTATGCTATTAAAGGTTTCTATTTATAAAGCAGTACTTACAAGATACTTAAAGAGACCACGGTTGAAGCAAGCATGCGCTATTAAAAAATTGAATAGTGGACTTATATTGATGAAGATTTATTGAACAACTGAAGTATATTGAAGTATTAAGAGGTGTCATGCGACAAAGAAATGTAGAGACTTCTAATATTTATACTGGTTTTCATATCATTACCGATATATCATTTAACAAACTTCCTAGAGAATACTTGGCCAATCTAATTCAATCTAATCAATGCCTTAACTCAGAAAAGCAATTTGAGTCAACATTAGGCTTAAGCCTGCCAATTTAACGCATGAAGAAACAACATAGCGACCGATATCATTGGTGACAATCACGTCTAAAGTATTCAAGTAAATTTTCTTAAAAATACAGACCTATCATCCAAATTTAAGACATCAGCCCGTATCTTCACTTCACTATCCATTGCTTAACCGTAGCTGTATAATTGGTGGGCCCATAAGAGAGCTGACAGAGCACGTCAGCAGTGACAACTACGGCTTGCACATTCTGACATACCAAGTATTCCGTGGTACGTAAGAAAAGGGCTTGCACGTCTCTGCCTTTCTGGCCTTGTTTTCTCTTTTTAGCTAGAGGCCCTATAAGTAGAAGTGCTGCTGGTAGTTGCTGCCACATTAGACTAGACAGAGTGGATAGATTGTCTTACGGACGTGCTACATTCGCAGTCGATTGCCTCTTCCTTTTCAAGTATGTCCTTTCCACCCTACACATCTTACTTCAGTTCTTCTGTTTGAAAGAAACTGCCTTAGAGTCTTCAGCACGTGCTGTTTGCATTGAGTCTCGATATGTCCTTGGAAATGAGAAATAGCCACTGTGTAGCTGATGTGCCAATGATCACATTTTTTTAATGGATTCTTCGATCTTTCAAAGGTTGCCCATAGTACAGGACAGCTTAGGAATGCCTTTGATTTCTATGTTAATTTCACAACAGTGAATGAGCGAAAGGTCAAAACAGAAAGTTCCCCTTGCCATTAAGAAAGGATTTGTTATATTCTGAGCGCGCCAAATATACCAGGCGTGTCTTATCGATTTGGGACAACAGGGTTTTAATCTGAAATCCACCCAACGATGTAATATCTCGCTTTGAGTTAATGCCCCATTAAGAAGATTTGCTAGCTAGTTAGGAACTTAGAAGCCATGGAGTCAACCACTTGTATCAGACGATCTATGGATGTGAACAGGGTTGACAAGTTGAAAGCAGCCCAAATGGTTAGTAGTAGAAATTTTGGATTTTGGGAAATAATTAATGACTTTTTGATATTTTTGGTCAGCAATATTAAAATAAAAAAAATGTTCTTGGTGTAGGAGAAACTTGATGACCTTTTTTTTATTATTGTTCGTTCCATATCTCAAAAATCGTCCAATTCAAATCTATTTCAAAGATTTTTGAATTCCTACAAGGCCCCGGATTCGAAGTCGAATTCTGGGCTGTGCTAGGTCGATCTAGGTCACTTGGCAACCCTGAATGTGAGTAAGTTTGTGATATTCAATATTGTAAACTTTTAGTTCCTCAATGTCTAAGGTAAAGAAATTTACCTTAACTAACAAAATTCTTAAGGATTAAGCTACAACAACAAAAATGTAGTCAGCAACAACTAGCAAACCTTTCAAAAATTTCAAGAAAAAGTTCAATTAAGCCCAAAAACAAAAGGAGAGAAAGAAAATGCTGTAAAAGCATTTACGTATGCATCGACACTTAAAAATAGAAGTTCATCAAAAGCAGAAAAAAAGTTTCATTTAACATTCAGGGAAATGGTGACTGTAAGAATAAAGAAAAGGACTAACGGCGCAGCAGAAATTCATCCAATCCTCATGTTGCGTGGCAATCAGAAACTTTTAAAGAGCAGCTGCGCAGTTATATTTCTTGCGCAATGTTGAATTTAAAAAAAAAAGATTGGTTTTTGTTTTTGAAAAGACCCAAAATGATGACCATTTTTAGTAGTAGTTTTTTTTTTTAAAATGGCCCAACCTTTTTTAGAATTTTTTATTTTAAAACTAACTCATTTCTGTAGCGCCGTGCATTGCTTAAATATCTCTTGTCCATCAACCCATTAAAGTATTTTTCGGTTTGTGTGTTCATCATGTCGTGTGTCCATCAAGTCGCTTGAATGCCTCGTAAAAGCAGAATAAATTAAAGGCGATACTTTGCTGTGAGTGGATGAATAGCTCCTTATCGGCATCCTTATCGCATGCAGTGCAATTTTCAATATTGAATACAGCTTTTTTCAAGCTGTTTTTTTTTTTAAAGAATCTCAACTTTTGGTGTAAGCTGAGCTATCACTGAGATTTTATTTACTTGAAGCACATGAAGAAAATATTTGAAATTCCCTTAAGTTGGGTAGAATCCCAAGTTCTTTTAAGGTTTCAACTTCAACTTTCGTATAACTTTGGCAACTCTTGAATGATTTTCGGTCGGTCGCTTGGCCACCCTGCCCAACTGCTGAATTTGCTAAAGGTTCTTTCTTACATTCAAACAACCATCAGCCATCAACTATCAAGAACGTTCGCTTCATCTTCCTCTGCATACTTCATCTATGACTTTGGCCTATGCTTTACCTTTTCTGTTGGTAGCAAAGGTTTTGTGCTTTGCTTTTCTTACGTTTTGTTCTTCTTTATACCAGGAAAAGTCATTTCATTTACCTACATATACCTGGTGATGTTAAAGGTACCTTTAAGATTTTTAACGAGTGTTTGGGTATTTTGACCTTTACCGTTGACTGATTTTCAAGTTGTTTGCTCAATGTTTACTGAATGTGTGTAATGCGTTTTGTGGTTTATGCAAAATTTTTATGTGGAGGGGGGAAAGGTTTGGCTTGAGGTGAAAAATGAAGGTTGAACTAGAATTTAAGTTAAGATTGAGCCAATTTAAGATGGCATCAAAATTGCTGAACCATATGTGCAATGTTTAATATTTTATGATTTTATAACTGCCGCAGTAAAGTTTTTTTATTAATTAAATTCATCAGGGCATAATTAAGCCCAGCATAAATCGACGGTCGAACTAACAAAGTTATAAAATATAAATTGGTCTTACATCATTAATTTAACATCAAAATTTCATTTAGTTTGAAATTCACTTAAAAAGAAGTAAAATAAATTGTTCTGATGCATAACAGTAAAGAATTTTACAACTGCTTTTCAATGAATCGTGAGTGCAAGTTGAATTCCTAAAAAGTTTAAAGTTACAAAAAAATTTGAAAAATTGTTCAAGAGAATTGTTTCTAAATAAAAATTCAATTAAGGAAAGGATATCAGCTATTTTTCTTCAAAAACACATTATTTGATGTATTTTTAAGATTTCTTAATCCCATAAACATAAATGCATAAACACTAACCCTTTAAGCACTAACCATAGCCCATAAGCCCTTAACCCTTAAACGCTAACCCATGAGTCTCAAACTCATTAATACTAAAGCTATATGCCCTAAACTCTTAAGCGATAAGTCATACTCCCAAAACCCCTAAATGTTTACCCATAAACGAAAACCCATGAACCCTAAGCTCATAAGCCTTAACTCACAAGCCAGAGCTTATTAAGTTGGGTTTTATAACCAAGGTTTTGCAAACTATGATACATCAAACTTCATGGAATTTTGGAATTTTTATGTTTTTAAATGTATAACGGGTGCATTATCTCAGTCTGAGCAATGGGAACTGAGGACTCAAAAATTCCATTGTTGAGTGGTAGGGTAGCGTGTCGTGTTGTCTTGTTGGAGCCAGGCGTCATCTACGCATTTGCGGCAGCACAAAGTGTGCTAACATCCACTGATATCGATCGCCATGGAATGTACCACTAGCTAGCTCTGAAGAGAATGTCCGTTACAAACACCAGCCCAAGCAGTCACTTTCTCATAGTGGAATGGTAATTCGTGAGTTATGTGAGGATTATCGATGCCCCAAAAGCGACAGTTTTGTTTATTGACGGCGTCAGAGAGTGTGAAGTAAGCATCGTCGGTCATCAGAACTCGCTCCCAAGAATCCGGTTCAGCTTCAGCCATGCGAATGGCGATATTCACATTAGCCTAGCGACATGGCTTGTCTGCCTCCACTTTGTATGGAAATATGTGAAGATCTTGCTTCAAAACTATTTAGAGTTACTTAATAAATCCATTGACCAGATTTAGATGGTGAAGATGTCAGAAAACTCAACCTCGTATACCAGCTTTTCTCAATCCTCTACTTTTACTGATTTCATTATAATACATTTTTCCATATTCTAATCCATTGTCGCATTCAGGGTCGTATTCCTGTATCTATGATAAGAGTTTCAACAATATCGTTATTTCAGCGAATAACCAAAATGTAATATATAAACTAAGCGATTAAAATAATTACAAAAAATGGGTCATATTTTCTTGAACAGCGCTCTTCGCATGGATTTTTTTTTTGAAGTTTATGTCTCCTGACTATTTTGCCCACAATCGCTTTTGGATGTTTTCATTGTCATTAACATTAGCTATATATCAACACTGTTATTAAGCTGTCAATAGCATTGTAAGAGACTTAACATTTAGTATGTAATTTTATCTCTCACTCTCTCTCGCTTTACATAAAAACTTGCATGCTCACATGCTTCTGCGCAGAATCGTTAGCAAACTGTTGCTTTGGGGCAGCAAAAAAGTATTGCCAATTCATTTTATAGCATGAAAAATCACAGACTTCCTGCATTTCTAATGGTTGCGATTTCGAGAAGTAAGTTTTTTCAGAAATAGTTCATGAGAACTTTTGTTGTATATAGTATGAAGATAGGATGTTGCAAATTATGTGCCATTAATTTACAAAAGCTAAGGCCATATATATAGAAATCTGAAACAGTGCGGAAAGGCTCTGTATTATAACCGTTGTGGTTGCAATGCATTATAAGTATTCGTGATACCTAAAATATGCAATGCAAATGAATGCTCTAACCAAGACCTTTCACAAGGGATGAATGACGTAACTCGAATATCTATAACGTCACAGATCGTAACGAAACAAGTGATTGACTGATAGTGACACATCCTCAGCATGACTTTGAAACTTTTAATTATAGACTTGCTTCGACTTTTGTGTTCATTTTGAACTTAAATAACATAATTTCAGAAAAAAGTTTTAATTCAGGCTTACGCTTTAAAAATAAAGGCAGGCGAAAATCAGTCATTCACTTGTTTCGCCTTGCATAATACGGGGTTTAATGTCTTATGCCATAGACGAAAGATGTTTAAATTTTTTTTTGGAGCTGCGTAAAGTCTACGATTGAGAACTTTAAGCCAACATTACTCGCGTCATTCACCAAACACCATTCGAAATGCACAAACTGCCATCAAAAATTAGAACTTCAGAATGCACCATGTGTGCCGTAGTTACGGCCAACATTTGAAAGAAATTCTCTTTAAAAAATTAATCTAAAGAATTTTTGTTAATGTGATATTAAATATTACGATATAACTAAACTTTTTTATAGTATTTTTAAAAAAGGTATCTCTAGATGAATTACTTGGAGAAAAAATTTTAATTCCGATTGCTATTCCATAAGGGCCCGCCATTAATTCTACCATTTCACTTTTTCTTGTCAGTTTACTTAAACCTGTCCCCTCCCGTAGACCACCGTCTGTAAAAGGCGCTAGTCCAACATTGACAAAAAAAAATGTAACTTTTAAGGTACAACCAATTGGCCACTTTTGACGCGGCCAAGACGTTAATTGCATGCAAAATCCGGAGGCCTTTTAGGAATTGAAAATTTTCGGAAAAAGCCGTTAATTGAAGGATTGAAGGTCATCAATTTTTCTACAAAAGAAAACTTTGCGGTTGGACCAAAGAAAAGGTAATTTATTTTAATAATGCTATCCAAAAAAAAAAAAATGAAATCAATTCATTTTACAAAAAATATAATTAGGTAATTTTGCTGAATAACAGGTTGTCAACTTTTCCTAAAAACAAAAAATTTAGATTTTAACCATTTTAAGGAAAATATATTTTATCTAATACATATTTTTAAAGAAACCAAATTGAGCATTTTTAATTTATTTAAACTGGAAATATTAAATGTTTTTTAAATGCTGATAATATGAAATGCTTAGTAATTGTTCCCATTAAATCCAATAAATTTTAGTAAGTAGCTACTGTTCAGAACCTATTTGTAAAAAGCGGAGGCTCGAAATTGATTTTAGACCAAACGTTTTTTTATGGCAAAGTAGCTTAGATTGGTCCGTATTAAAGTTAATATTTTCTTGCCATACCCTCTGATAATTTCTTTTCCGCACGAACAAATCGACCCGTCTTAATGTACACACAAACATGTATATATCTTTAAGGTGACTTTCAATGGGTCAACATCAGTGCTGAAGTATCCAAATCTTAGCGATTTTATAATCATATCTCCGAAACCAAATTCGTGTTACGTTTTTTTATTAAAATATCGCTTTAAACCCACAAATCACAATTAACGCGCCTTGAAAATACGCTCGTGTGAACCGAGCCTAAACAAAAAATCTCTATTGAGTCCTCAACTTAATTGATGCCTTTATTTTCGATTTTTTGCATCTCAGGATTTTTAAATTTTTATCGATCGCACATAAACTTCTTTGCATTTGAAATATGAATTTTATGTTGAACAGTGTAAATTGCAGCGCATAATATACAGCATAAATTCTTGACTGTTAACATATCCTTATACATACATATCTACGTACTTATGTGCCAATTTCCAAATCATTCCGAAACGCAACCAACAAACCGCAGCGCTAGTATAAACAACATATCGTAGGTTATGGTAGCTTTGGGAGCAACAACAAAAACAGAGAGCGAGCAAAAACGAATAAAAAAATTATTTTAATACAAAAAAAACAAATTGTAATGGTCAGGGTAGCACACACACGCATTATTTGTTTATTTAAACAGCTGATTTTCTTGTTAACATTGTGCCAATTCCAGAGCATACTATTGAAATGATTTAGCAGTTGCTGAGCAAAGTATTGTGCTCACTTGCTGCAGTGATTTCCATTTAACATAGCAGTAGCAGCAGAAAAAAAACCAGTATAACTGTTACAGCTACAGCACAGCGACTGCTACGCTAACAGCACACACGGTTTTTGTTGTTGCGCTGCCGATGTTAACAGTCGCTGATGCTCGCTGCCGAAATTTGCACTGAACGTAGACGACGACAGATACGCGTTTATCTTCAGTTTTCAGTGTTTCGCCGGCAATTCACGTGTTCAGTTGAGTGAGAGCGCGAGTTTTCCTTCGTCTTTTCGTGTAGTTTAGTGCATCTTTAGCAGCATCGTGGTCGCGTGTGATGCGCTTATGAATTTAACAAATAAATAATACATTTGACTATCGAAAATTGGTGAATTAAATAAAATATTAGAACTTTTATGTTTCTACGTGTTGTTGGTTGTTGCATTGTTGTAAAGTGCAGCGCGCGCGCTATTTATTGCAGCTGCTAAAGTCAACTGTCAACTAGTCGTCTTCGGTAGTTTCTACCTGATGCACCACAAAACGGACATAAGCAACAACAACAACGAGAAATTTGCGACGCCGTCGTGTATGTGAATAAAACAAAACATCCAAGGAAGCCAAAGAAAAGCAAATGACGATAAACCGGATTTTCAATAAATAGTAAAAAAATCGAGCAATAAAACAAGGAGAGGAGAAACGCATTAATCAGCAAAGTGTGCGCAACAATAAAAGTTGATAAAGAAGATTTTCAAGAGAAAAAGAAGTTAATCACCTGTTAAAAATAACTCTTTCAAAAAAGTTACAAATATTTTGTGTAAGTGAAAGAATTAAAACTTTTATGTCGACGGAAAATTCCATATTGTAAATTTTCAAAAAAAAAAAGAAAAAATATAATAAGTGACTAAAAATATTTTTATAAATTCAACTCAAATATATTGATGAAAGTTTTAACCCTAAACTTTAACAAAATCGCAGAATTTCTCCTCAATTGATTTTAAGTTGAAAAAGGTGCCAACTACAGCTAAACTTCTCAAAACTTTAGCTGTAAAAATCTTTTAGAACTGAATGATAGAAGAAATTAAATTTTATGTCAACTGATTTTGTACTCGAGTTACACGATGTTTAACTTTGAACCATACTAAAACACAGTGTTAAAATGGAGGACTTCAGTGAAATAAAAGGCACGATTACGATATCCGTGGTGCCACGCTTTGACGATGTTTTTCGATAAAACACGGCAAAATGAATCGAAAATGTTAAAAAAATAAATCAAATTTTTCATTTAGTTTTTGAGTTATCGATATTTAAAAATCTGATTTTGTATCATTAGACTTAAGAGTTCAATGGTTCCGCAATTAAAGGATGATTTTCAATAGAACAGCTTGAAATAAATCGATAATGTCAAATACAAAAAATCGATGCCTCGTCTGGTTTTCGAAATATCGATACTTAAAAACGTGATTTTGATTATACCACTACAATTACGACTCCTGTAGCACCACGATCTAAATTTTAACATCCCAAAGTATGACCGGCTTCGTTAGCCACTGTAATTAACATGAAAATTAGGATAAGTGGGCTGCCTTCGGTCGCAGTTCAGGATTTAAATCTCACAAAAATTACAGCAACGGCTGTGCGGATCAGTTTATAATATATCCAATAATTTAACATAAGAATAACTTGAAAACTAATCAATATCGATTTTTTTTAACATTTTCGATTTATATTGCCGTGTTTTATCAAAAAACATCGTCAAATCGCGGTGCCACGAATATCGCAATCTCCCCGAAAACAACATTGAGATATTATTTTCCTTCAAAATATTAGGAATAACGTACAGATCGTGGATCAGTAAAGTTTTAAGTTCCCTATCATTGACAGTTTTAAAAAAAACACAAATATTTTTCTTCAACACTGAAATTTGCTTGAAGCATCAATTTTTAAAACTTATTTTCTAAAATTTTTTCAATGTAATTTGTGCCGCTAAATTTGAATCTAATATTTATTTATTTCTATCGTGCTCAGTTTTTAAGAAAAATATGGTCGAATGTGTCGAAATCGTCATTTCGATTCGATTTGAATCATTTTTGTGCACTTACCTTTCGAGCATTTTTGAGTAGTTACAAAAAAATTAAGTTGGTGAACTTTCCTCTATTTCATATTTTCACATATTACAAACTTGGTTGAATCTATGGAGACTTTAAAATTTTTGACCTTAACCGATAATCTTCAGGTTTTTCGACAAGATTCGAACTTTATGGTTCTTTTACATTTTTGGACAACTATCAATGTCGTCGGCTACTTAGTATTTGAAATAATTCAACTTTTTAAACATTCGATTTCGATTCCTATACAATTGAAAATTTATCGATAAAAATTTAAGAATTTCTTCAACATTTTTGGTTTTTTCATTATTTTTCGATTTATTCATTGTTCCATAATGTCACAACGAAACAATTTTTTACTATTATCAAATTTTTCCTACTTTTTCGACATTAAACCACTTGCTTGCTCTACGATATTAGCAAACATTACGAAGTATTTATCGACATTTCCGATATTTCTCAACATAATTCTACACATGAGCTGTGACTAAGTCCGCAATGTATTGAGGGTATTCCTCTAAGCGCGAAAATGCCTCGAAAACTGTGTAAACTGAGAGCATATTCGAGCTTCGAAAAAATTTAAGTGTAGAAAAGTTTACGTAAGAAAACTTTCGAAGCAAATTTGATGATAAAGCAGCCTCGCAAAGTCAGAAAGTGAATCAGTGTTGCTATGTGTCGTAAAAGTTTACTGCCAATTTGAAATATCTTTTGAAATTTGCTCATAAATTTAACATATGGATATTTAAATATATAAAAAGCGTGATTCTTAAAATGTTTGTATGTTTTCCTATTTGTGTTTTGTTTTTCTTATTACATAGTTCTAACTATGTTATACATTTTTTTCTTTTTGGTCTGACAGTCACAATTGATTTCATGACTGCGGCAGCACTGTTCAATTGTCATTCTTTTCTCATTCATTCATTACGGTGTACCCGTAAGAAAGCTCGAAAATTTTCGAGCTCTACATTCTTTTCGAGTTTTCGCGCTTTGAGGAATACCCGTATATTTTTATAGAATTTTCGAGTACAGGGACGCTTAAAATCGGACGAATTACATCTGACTTAAAACTGTAAATCTGACCGCTACCACAGGAACGGACCTAATGCAGAGATGCCAAGTTGAAAACAAGGAATTAACGGCCTTCCCAAAATATGTTGAATTTGTTAAGAATCCATATTTTTGGTCTTTAAAACAAAAATCTTCCAATTAACGGCTTTTTCCGAAATTTTTCAATTCCTATAAAACTCCCAGCTTTGACATTTACTTAACGGCTTGGCTGCCTCAAAAGCGAACATTTGGCAACCCTGGACTTATGTACATATATGTACATATCGACTTCTCAAAATTATTGTTTTATTTATCGTACAGTTTTAGCAAAAAAATTAGGGATTTTGAGAAAATAAACTTTTTTTTTTCATATAAACGCACTAGTTCCTTGAAATTTTCAAACATTTTATAGAAGATTTTATTGAAGATTCTGAAAAAAAATAGAAGTTCTATAAAAATCGCAAGAGAAAAATAAATTATATTGATATGCGATTTTTGAAACTTAAAATTGAAATGTGCACTACTTCGTGAAAATGTTTTTCATTCAAATCAGGGCAATACGTTTTCTCTTTATCATCGGCAATCAATTTGAAGTCTCAGCCTGAATGATTTGAAAAGGATTCGATTGTTTTTCAATTCTGCTCATACCACTCAGAATATGAAAAAATGTCATTTATAAATTTTTATATGAACTATTTGCTTAAAAAATATTTTTAGTTGAGTCGTCCTTGTAACAGATATTATTCTACAAAGGATACTGTCAAAAAAGCGTTTTCTTATGTAACTAGTGGGAAATTTCACTTAACCCTTCTTTTAATGATATGTAGATACCCTTTAGTATATTACATAAATTCTCGATCAGAAATGCATAAATATGTTGGTCTTCATTTCTCGGTCAACGCAACCCTCGATAAATGCAACTCCTCAATGTCCGCAACGAGTAGATTTCTTTCATTACAAGCTCAGGAAGTGCAACTTTTCAAACAAATCTTACCTCGCTTATTGCAACGCATGCCATTTGAATATTCTATGTAGCATTTGTCCTGGGAAATCGAATAATGTTGAGAGTTTGTGAATACCTAAAGATGAAAAAACGTTTATACAAATGGTTTTTTAAGAAAATAAATGACGATTTTCTTTTGATGAATTGACGTCGTTTTATACTTAATGTTTTTCTTATGAAATATCATTACCCGGTTACCTAAGATTTTTTGACTTCATCATTGCAACTTCTGCGGTTATTGCAAAAGTCTTGGATTTTATTAGTTGCGTTAACCGAGACCGAAAATATACATGGTGCCTGATACTTTTGACCAACGCTGTATGTGGAGTTAGGTACTATAGGGTAAAAAATACAATTTTTTGTGTTAAAATTAAAGGTCCATAGTAAATTCTGAAAAATAAATGATTTTCACTCACTTCCCCACAACAATTTGAGACACATTAGCTACTCATTTATGCATTTAATTCGGCTTGAATCAAAATGTCACGTAAACCTCCTTGAAACGCGCCCAACCCCCACATACTATTTTAATTATTGCATTTAATCCATAAAATCTCACGAATATTTTTTATTATATATTTTTAAAATAGAATGAATATATCTATTTATCTAATTTTTTTTTTTTTAAATTTCTTTACAGCAACATTTTTTAACCAACCCAATTCGTTGCATGAAAGTGAGAGCAAATGTTTATGATTGTGACATAGAGCAAGAAAGAAGGAATATAAATAAACAAAAGCCGAAAATAGAAAGCAATCGAAAATTTAAGCGTCTCCCATAAAGATAAAGGAATTCAAATAAAAATCCTTTTTTGTCAAATAAAAATTAACATAAAAACAAGAAGCAATGTGAAAAAAAGTAAAAATAAGAAATCGAAAAAAAAGGTAAAGTGTAAAAACGAAAAAAACACAAGAAAAATTTTTGGAACAAAAATGAAGTTGTGAACAAAAAAAAAATTTTTAAAAAAATCGAAATACAATTCGAAAAAAATTTAAAATTAATAATATTAAAATTTAATGAATATTTAAAAAAAAACTAAAAATTTATAACATCTCCGCAATAAAAGTGAAATTTTATCATAATTTAGTGCAACAAGTGCTTACGATCCCAAAAAAAAAAGTTGCGAAAAAAATAATTTAATTTAAAAGTGTTAATTTTGAAATTTCTTCGCATTAAAATAAAAGAGATCTTGATATTTTCTTGAAAGTTTTGATTTCCTGCCGCTACGTTTTTTATTTCTTAATGCGATTTTAATTTTTACTACTTCTTCGCTTACGCGACGTAAATTTACAACGGCAACAAACTTACATTCTCATCAAAAACAACAACAACAGCGATATCTTTATAATTAAATTAACAAGTTTTTGTTTTTTGCCACTGTTGTCATCTTTGGCACAGAACCCAGAAAAAATTGGAATATTATCAGTCAAATTGAGACCAGAATCATTTGCGTAAAAAGGTAGGTGCGAAATTTTTTTTTCTTTCTTTATAATATTTTGTTTTCTCTTTCCTACTGAACGTCACGTAATTTATAATTTTTTTCCATAGAATTTAAAAATTTAATTTTTCAAAAGAAAGCTAGAAGAATCAAAATAAGTAGTTTGATAAAATAAATAAGCTAGAATTTGTACACCTTACACTAAAAAAGTTTCACAGACAATATTTTGTGTGCTAAAACAGCTCTAAAACTATCGTGAATTCCCCTTGTATTACTTTTTAGTTTAATAAAACACTATGACATCAATATCTGAATTAAAAGAAGTAAAAATTTCAGTACTGTTTTGCACGGCTAGTTTTTAGCATAAGGTATGAAATATCTAGCAATCTTCTTTTCGGTCAACGTCAACGTAACGGAGATATGTACGGATTAGGCTCTAAAGAGAAGCTTTGTGCTCACATATTTAAGGCTTACTGTTGTAAAGGGAAATAATCTTGAGGTGGTTTTAAATTTTTCGTTCTCTTGTTACAAGCTGACTCCTTCACTAAGCTTTTCCACATAAGTTCGAGTACTATTTGTTTGCATAAACTCCCTTATAATAGTAACTTAATCTAATTGCTTCTGTGATCAGTGCCACGCCCACTTGTTGAAACCAGCTCACATTCGCTCCCTTATTATAGTCTTTATAATTATAGAATAAAGAATCAGCTTTGAGTGCGCACTGTGGACGCACACTTAGCTAAGATGTCGTATACAACGATAAATTAAGTTTGGGTGTGAAAAATTGCCTTGCCGGTCGTTTAATTTTAAAACAACCCATTTTGCAACATGCTGCATTAAAAATCCTTGCATTGTGCACATGTTAAGCTGATAGCCTTAGCAGAAATACCTCTCTTTTGCAGTGCCTCGGAAGACATTCTCGAATACTATGCTGTAGTCTACGAAAAGTATTTGAAGTGCTACGACATTCGCTCGTTTGCTCGAAAATTAAAGGAATTATTGTATTGGAATTGCTTATTGCTGTACGAAGAGAAGCATGTTTTCGAAGTCGAAATCGATATCAGTTTGTGTATTGAATAGCTCAGGTACAAACATTCCAGATTATTTTTTGTTTGATCATGAGACTTTGAGAACGTTTAAAGGAAAAAGTCTTATTGGTGTTTTCTTTGTAACATCATTGACTTTCCCAATGCAGTTACATTCACAACTATTCGAAGACACGAGGAAGATATAAGGTAAAAGCATATCGCACTATCTTGATTAATTACGACTCGAATAGTCAAGATGCATTTTTCATTAAATCAAATACTTGTTACAAAACTTCAAAGATTTTAATCAGTACTCTTAGCATATACAAATATAGTTATGTATATGATTTATGAAAACTGAGAGATACTTGAACTTCTGCTTTAATTAAACTTCCCGCAATGTTTATTGATGAATTTAATTTCTGAGCTTGCACCTTCGATTCGAACAGAAAAGATTGTAAAACTTCAAGGAAGGGATTTAAAATCTCTACTTAAAACTGATAAAAATGTTCTCTTCAAAAATGCTCAAAGCAGCTTGTTGTTTTGATGGTGCAGTATGGCGAACATAATTTAGACATCAACCCATAAAAGTTAGTGAGAAACGAAACTTGTTCCTTACATCTCGATATGAACGAAACTCTTGTCATAACTGCAAAATTACAAGAAATTCCAACAAGCCTGGTTTAAAACAAAACACTAACCAAAACAAACAAAACCTCGTTAATTGATTGGAGAAACATAACGATACAACAGTAAAAACTTTATAGCAACACAAAATTAAATATGAAAATCAAAATCGATAGGTAGATAGCTCATATTGAAAATCAAAGGAAAAACAGCGCTCTAAAGTTGAAAATCTTTTAGAAAGGTACACAAACTACATGAACACAACACAACAACCTAACAATAAAGACATAAAAAACATTTTGAAAGCAAAAGGCAACAAGGCGATGGCAGTCAAAGCACAAAGGTGGAGATTGTGTGGGTTTTAATTTCCCATTATTTATGTATAAAAAGCCAAAATGTTATTGTTACGTATGAGTCAAAATAAAATGAGAAAAAAATTGGACGTAAACTAATTTATCAGCTATGCATTCAAAAAATAAGGAAGTTGAGGGAAAAGCTAAATAAATCCAAATACGTAAATGTTGGTCAAGCGGAAGAAGGTATTATATGGCAGATGAAATGAAACGTAAATGCTGAAAATTAATTAAAATAAGTCATAGCACAAAGGTAGATGCGTAATAGCTAAACAAAAAGCTGTTTAGAAAGTCCAAAGATTTAAAATAATGCCAATTTTTTTTTTTTTTAAATGTGTTGTAAATCGAGACTGCTGAATTAGGACAAGGCAAACAATACGTTAATTTTTCACAATAGTGAGGGTGTGTTATATATCTCATCAAATACTAATAATTGCACTAAAGCCTCATACAGTTTGGCTAAAAAAAAAGGGAGCACAATAAAGCTTGAAAGTAATTTAAAAATATTGTTACAAAAGAGGCGTGAATTTCATACCAAAATTATGCCACAAATCTTTAAGCGCATATAATGAGGCATCCAACCATTCGCATAATTGCAGCCTGAATTCCAAAAATGAAAAATGCCGCCGGGGTGAAAGAGTTTAGCACCCTGTGGTGGTGTTGTGTTGAAGCTTGCATGAGATTTAAATGCTTTAAATCAATGATTGATTATTTTACGTGTGCGCTATATGCAAAATGTTGAGATGAAATCACAATAATTGGAAATTAAAAATAATTAAAAAGGTATTATATGGATGAGCTATACAGCAATTCATATAAATAAAAAGTTATGAATTTGCGCATGAAATGGTTTAATAAGCAAAAGCGCCTTATGGAGGTGATTCGATTTTTATTTCAACACATGATTATAGCTAATCTCTTTTTTTGCTTTATTAGAGTGAAATTGCCGCCTTAGGTGTCTGTCCAAATAAAAACTTTTTCCCCTTTTTTTCTGGTTAAAGCTAATGACTTTATTTCAGCACATCATCATCGATGTAATTTGGTATCATATCATCACTTTGAAACATAATTTTGCTTTTAACATTTTTTTTTATGTTATTTTAAGAGGAAAAAAAGTTATCCAAAGCTGACTTTAATTTGACAATAGCTGTCAATATGCCAAAATCAATTAAGCTAATTGAATGTCAACCGAGAGAAATACCAGATATCAGATTAAAATTTCATAACGTTTTCTCCCACGCTGTTAGAAATGGTTGTAATTAATGTATAATGATATACACCTAAGTCTGTTTTTACACGGTAGATTGGTTCCAGAAGAAGCCGTGTAAAAAAAAACCGTGTAAAAAAAGACATTGATCGTATACAAAAATGGGTGATTTGTTCCTAATCTCTAAAACCTATTAAAATTAGTGAAAAACAAGAATTTTTAAGAACAAGAATTCATGTTTATTTTATTAAATCAAATATATAATGCTTATTTTCACAAGCATAGTAATTAATGATAAAAAAGATATGCACTCTAATCTTAAAAGTAATATAAATTAAATGTATGGCAAGTTCAGGAACTAAACAACTATGTTGTGAACGAAAAGAATAGGTTATTCAATTTTTAAGGTAAAAAATAAAATAAAATAAAATAAGTGATAATCATAAATACAGCAACATAAATTTAATTGCTGTCGTCATCAGTTATTCGCATTCGCTTGCTTCGAACGCGTATACATTCACTATCATCGCTGGAATAATTTTGAACTGGACTTTCTCTTGCTCGTTCGGCATCTACATTTTCAAAAATGAACTCTGTTATGAGCCGTTGTTCGCCAATTCTTGCTACCTCTTTGTATAATTCCTTGTAACGAGCCATATAAGAATTCAGCTCACGTTGGAATTGTGCAGCTCTTTCGACATTGGGATCATTTTTGACGAAATGGTGTCCTAATTTATTTGCAAGTTGAAGCCCTTCTTGAATTAAATTTCATAAATACTTTTTTGTGATATGAACATACTTCGCAAAAATTAAATTTGACAAAAAAAATTTAAGTACATAAAATTTCAAATCGTGCTAAATGGAATAAAATCGTGTAAAAAAATTAAAAATATTCAATTTTCAAACCGTGTTATATCAAAACCGTGTAAAAAAAGACCGTGTAAAAACAGACTTAGGTGTATATGTTAATAAGTAGCGCATATTTTTAATAATATATCTGCTTTCAAATTTTTTTTTTAAGAATGAAATATAAGTGACGCTTTAAAAATATTTTCTTATTTTCGTATTTTGCTCAATGACACTTAAGACAATAATTTTAATATAATTTAGAAGCGGAAAACTATTTTTTGTCATTTCGGCATCCCATCTAGTGACGCTTTTGTATGATTTTTATACATATATTGTTAAGTGACTTATTCAGCCGTTTTCAATGTCTTGTGTTGTACAAAATAAATGAAACGTGAAACTATTATGAGTGTGAACCTCTTGAAAAACTTTCTTTAGATTCGATATTCTGTTGTATTTTTAATAAAAAGTAAAGATACATATACATTTAGTTACTATGGATATTTTGTCAATTACTTTCAATTTCAAACTATAAATCCAGTGAAGTATAGAATTATAATAATAATTTATCTGTTAAATACATACCAATATTTACTCATGTTACTGTCATCTGCAAAGGGACATTTACGATTATTAATCATTGACTTATAATTAAAACTCGGAAGAAAGACCTGTGGGAGTCTTGAACAGAAATAGAATCCTTTGAACTTAAAATTGTCTAACAAATTTCATTTGACTTTAAAAAAATTATAATGATATTCTGAACTTTTTTTCACAAGTTGATAGAATTTCGGGAAGGCATTCTCAATGTGCTTTGGAAATTCACAAGGTAAATTGTTGCGATTTTTTGAGTCAGCGCAAGCTATATAATAGAGGTCTGCATGAGAGCACTCGAAACGATCATCATATAAATTCCGAATGCAATAAACTTCAAGAGCTCAAACATGTAAAAAATATTTTTTTGAAAGTGCACTCACCTCTCCTGCTTGGTGTTTCGATTTGTTTTGATTTGATTTATGGTTTTTGTGCACAAAAATTCGTTTGACTCGAGACGAGTGGCTTGATGAAAGCTTTAGAATTTCGTTTTTTGTTGCTTGATTTTTTCGTTGCTTGATTTTGGTGTTGCGCCCTTTGGCTAGATTTCCATGCCCACCGTTGCTTTAAAGCATTAACAAGCTCTTTTAATACAGCTAAATTGGTCATATTCTAGAAGCCCAGTTTAAGTTCCGTTGAATAATGTAACAAACTAAGTATTCCAGATTTTACAACATTAGGAGATGAAGGACAATGAACCTCTGATATCATAGCGCTTATGAGATTATCTCGGCTTTGTCACGCAAGCTTGCGTGGATACAGGATGTAAAAACGCATTCTGACTGTTGTCTCAAATCGTGGTGTTGATTTCCCACTCTCGCTGGGTATATAAAACTGTCAGCTGCTGGTGGGGCTCTACACGGTGCACTTTAATTTTGCAACAATTTAAGGTATTTGGCATTTTGGGCACATAGTGTTCGTCAATTGGTTTTAAATGGTCGATCCTTGCTCCACTCTGATCCTTCAAATTAAATGAAAATCCAATTTTGGAGCGCTTTTGAGAAATCACAATTTCGACAAGGAGTGTCACGATGGTAAAGCCAGCCACCGCAAATGCGCCTTTGGTATTTTTGACGATGAGTTGTGTGATGCTTGACGATATGATGAGGACGACGACGCTTGCATTGCGTCGTTCAATCAACGGCAGCAACAAATGCTGCTACAAAAACAACAAGAAATTAATAGCAGTCAAAACAACAACAGCACGCAGCAAAATGAAAATTAACCGGTTTCTTAGTTTCCTGCTGCCTGTTTTTGTGCTGCTGCCACTCTGAGGTTACAATTTGGTGAATTTTTATTCTGCTCCGCGTTTGTTTTGCTTCTTTTTGTTTCTCTCTTTTGTTTTTGTTTTTTTTGCATTTGTTGTGGCTGCTTCTTTACTCTGTCTCTTTTTAAGTTTTTTTGTTCTTCGAAAATTTTTCCTTGGCTTCTTCTTTATTTAGTTGGCGTTGTTTTTGTTGCTGCTTTTTTGAATTATGTATGCAACACGACAGGTCGACGTCATGCATTCAGCGCTGAATTTTTCAAACTCAGGCGAAAAAAAATTGAAAAAACAAAACTTTTTTCATTAACTTGTTGAGCGCAAATTATGAGAGGCTGTTGAATTTTAATTAAAAATTAAATATTTAATAAATTTCACTTAATTGCCATTGACAAACGTGATTCGGTTATGCGTTTTGGCTTTGTATTGTTTTATTAGATTGCTTTTGATTTGAAATTCAGAAATAATCAGTTTTTGTGTAACATTTTTATGAAAATTTAATTTTCATAAAATTTCGGAAAAAAGATGTGGCAAGATTTATGGTTTGTATAATGGAAGTGTTACCAGCTGACCAAGATCAAAATTTAAAACATTCAGAAAAATTGCATGCAGTTACTCTGATTTACTAAAAAGTTATGGAATGTGACACGATTTTTCTGTTACTTTTCGATATAAAATTTCAATTTTAAATTAATCCATCGATCCACTTATTGATTCTTCTGAGTCGGGACTAAACTATTTAAATTCAATGTCTAAGAGATGGTCGAACGAATATATAGAGTGAACAATTATAGTCAGTTATATATAATGTTACCATAACTATTCCCTGAATTCACAATGCTCTCAAATTTGCTTCTTTGAATGCTTTTGCGTACTTGAAAACCCGTTACTGTCCTCGATTTGAGTTTGGTTTGCCTATGAACGACCTCGATTAAGATAATGAAAATTGGGGGACTTTTTATGTTCATCAATTTCGAAAACGGTGACAAAACAGATTAAAGATTGGAGTACCTGTTACTGAAATGAGTAATTTCAAATTTTTACAAAATTTCTCGATACCTCATCAAAAGTACTATAATTAAAAGTAGGCACATTCCGGCTTACATAGATGTTTTCAAATTTCTTTGGTACTTTTTGATAGTTTTCTATACAATTCGACTTGTTCGATCGTGATGCGATATTTGTCGAATCTCCTATTGAAAAATTCAGAAAAAATGGTTCCAAAATTCTACATTGATTTTGACACACATTCTACTCGTTTTGAAAAGATTTCAGATGGAATAATAAAATTTAGAAAATCAAAATTTGAATTTTGATAAATTGAGCTTTCAAGTTTTACTCAAAATTTCATTTACTCTTGGTAAAGGAAGTAAAAATTTGAAAATATCCCTGAACCTTAACTTTTATTATGCCTCAAATATATATAGATTTTATATTCCAGTTAGACTTTTACTGTGTTTTTCATAAATCATTGGATTTTTTTACTTCTTAATAGTGACCAAACATCTAAGACCAATGCAGAAAGTTGTTTACAGCTTTCGGTCATAATTAAGTTTAAGGGACGTATCTTCTTCAAGATCAAGAATGTATATACATATATGTGCAGACATATGTTGGGCGCGGAAAAGTCTCCTTCATTATATTTTTTTGGAGCCCGAAATCGCAGGTCACGCTGAGATAGGGAGGGTTAATAGGTTTTTGCAGATTAGGCTATTCAAAATGTTAAACTGGTAGAAATAATCTATTTTCTCGGTATTTTGTAAAAATACCTATACTGCCCGCAGAAGCCAAATAGGCGTATCTCAAATAGAAAATCGTTTCGATATAATTGTTGTTTTGAAAATGCCGTTTTCTTCTTACTTTCTCTACGGATTTTTTATATTATTTATAGCAATTTCAATATCATTTAAAGGTAATTTATTTATGATTTTGGCAAAATATCAAAATCCCCTTTGTTTACACCCTTTTCATGAGATACTGACATTTCTCTTAATATTTATAGCTTAAAATACGTAGATTTGTCATTTTACTTAAGACTTCTCATACAAACTTCCATACAAAAGATATGATATTTGCTATCGCATCAAATACTGAAACAAAAAATAGAATCAAATTATATATTTAAAAATTATACCATATATATATACTGGAATAAACATATCAATGAAATTATGCATATCTTATTGTGACTTATGACATCTCAAGCCTTAAAGGACGAAGTTCTCTCCAAAAGCACATTCTATTTTCTGGTATTAGATGGTGAAGTGATTTCAAAATGTTGTCCTCTTTGGTTTCTGATATGCCGGTTCGAGTAGACTTCTTTTTTGGTGGCGGCAAAGCTTTAGTTTTCAAATTTTTGTTTGCGACGATATTGAATGTATTCAAACATCCTATACATATTTCGCATTCGCATTCTTGATACACGTCTATGCCGCTTTTTAATTCGGGGTAGAACTGAGATAGAGGAAATTCTCTTACGAGCTTTTTTAAATTTTTGAACTAAAATATCGATATTTGGTTTAGTTCTTTGGACACGTAATTTCTTAATAAGAAATTTTTTTGAGATACGCCCAACTCGCTTCTTAGGGCAGTATAGGCAATAGTGTGTCATCAAATCTTTAAAATTAAATTAAATCCGAGTCGTTATTTCAGCTTGATGGCAAGCTCCCAACTGCAGTTCGTTGAAGCGCTGAATTTGCTTTGCTAGTGCGAGTAAATTGCGTCCAACTGCTGTTGGCGTAAGTGACGTCTGCTTGTAGACCACGTTGCTGGTGTTGCTAATGTTGGCTGCATATTCAGTGAATTTTTCATGTTGTTGTTTTTTCTATCTTCTGTTAAGGTAAAATTCTTTACTCTCCCATCCACTGAGCTGCTGTCGTTTTTGTCTCTTAATTTCTTCTTAAACGAAATGCTTCTACTTTTGTTGTCTAAGTTTTTGCTGCTGTCTTTGGTCTGCAGCAATTGCTGCAGCTGCCTTTTTCTCTTGTGTCTTCTGCTTTTATTTGTTTTTGTTTTATTTTTACTCGCTTGGCATTTTCGTGCATCACGAATGATTTTTTTTTCTTGTTTTTGTAAAAAGTCAGCCAGTGTTGCCAACGCGTATATATGATGACTTGCCAGCAACTCCAAATGTTAAAGAGCGGCTTCGGCATAATTGACGAATAGAAGGAGTGACATGAAAAATCATCTGTTGCCACTTGTGCAGTTTTTCTTTTCAATTGAATTTTAATTTTATACGGTTTTTCCTCATGAAAATCGAAGAACTGCAAATAATTTTAAATATTTTATTTTAGTTTAGATCGCGTTAATTTTAGAAATTTAATTTTTTAATATATGTAAAGGCTTTGCAAATAATTTTGTTGATGCTGAAAAAAAAACCTTTAATTTTTATTTTGGCAGAATTTTTACGCTTTGTGTGTGTCGGTGTTATAGAGCTAGCAGCAATCGCGATTGCAAGAGGAAGGGTGTGTAATTGTGTGAGCAACATGTGTGCAACACGTGTGGTTTTTTAATATTTTCATTTTCTTATTAGTTTTAACATTTTTTTTTTTCAAAAATCTGACAAATTTTAAAGAAGAAATATCTCCGCTTAGCCCTTTGTAGACCGGTATTCAGTCGCCACAGCAACATGGTCTTCTTTAACAGTCGAAAATGAGCTCATCTCATATTTATTACTCTCTTGTGTTGTAAAGAGAGAAGTCACTCTGCCGCTCACAAGGCTGTTTTATATATATTCATTTTAGCCCTTCACGCTGACAATAGACGCTTACTTATCGTTCAACCATCTGACAAACTTGAAATTGGTCGATGTATGTACAGAGTGGCCTAAAAGTACCCAAGGGGTTTGAGTTCATTATAACTTTTTATTTAGGACATAATTATAACATTTTTTTGTGATTACAGATTTATTTTGAAAAATTATGTCTCGCAAGTGGTGGCCATTTTCTGCTTCGCATATTCGAGCTTTTTCCAAAACATTTTCCATAACCTTTCGCAAAACTTCAGGTGTTATGTTGTTGATATCGTCGCGTGTATTGTTTTTAAATTGCTGGATGGTCCTAGGCTTATTCATATAGACTTTTCCTCTCAAATAATCCGAAAGGAACCAGTCTGGCGCAGTTAAGTCCGGTGAACGCGGAGGTCAATTAAAATCGCTTGTACGCGAAATAATTCGTTCACCAAAGAGGTCGCGTAAAAAAACCAATGTGTCCCTCACTGTGTGCGCTGTGGCTCCATGCTGTTGGAACGAGACTTGCGGATGGGTTTCCACGGCTGGCCTTAAAAAATTTTGCAACATTGTCCGATATATAACACCAGTGATTGATACGGCGATGCCGTGTTCATTTTCAAAAAAATATGGGCCAATTATCCTTTCCGACGAACCCCGCACCAAATAGTACACTTAATTGGGTGTAATTGTCGCTGTTGAACTACTCCATGATTTTATGTTTCCCATACCTGCAGTTTTGCCTATTATCGAACCCATTTATTTGGAAATGGGCTTTGTCGTTCATAATTAAATTATGAAGAAAATTCTGATTTCCTTCTACTTTTTGTCGGAAATAAATTGCATAATCAGATCGTTGCAGGTAATCTGTCGGTTTCAGTTCTTGGACAAGCTGAATTTTGTATGGAAACATTTTTATTGCATGCGAAATTCTCTGCTGCGACCCTCATGAGCGGCCAAGTTGTTTCGAACGTCTCCTGGTTGAAGTTTCTCCATCTTCCCGAATACTCTCCTACACCCGTTCAATATTGTCATCCGTTCGTCGTCTGGCGGCACCAGGAAGGTTCCTTACTGCCCTTTGTCGAAAATTTGCAACCAAGATGGTTTATTGTTGACTCTGAGGGTCCAACCCGCACATTAAAATAACGATGATATGCTCGCTGAGTCAAAACAATGGACCGCTGATTTGAGAAATAAAGTTCAACGATTTGGACACGTTGTTGAATTGTGTACTGTTCCTTTTCAAATTCCCCAAGTCTTCTTTACAAAATAGTGAAATGAAATAAAAAAAATGATGAAAAAATTAAAAAAATTATTAGGAAGTTTTACCCATTCGGTAGTTTTGGGGCACCTTGTAAAGGTCAAAAACGCTTCGTTTTATCGGACAACTTCATTTAAAAAAAAAAAGAAGTTATTATCCACTGTACGGAGAGGGGGTGGAATAGGTTCGAGATATATTTGAACTCCTCTAAACAGTGCAGTTGATGGCTACATCTTATTCCATTCGTTTTGCTGAAAAACTTTTTTAAGAGATTTGCGTTCCTTACCTCCACTAGTAAGTGCAATAATGTCTGTCTTCATATGTACGTAAGTACATCTAGCAATGGGAGTTGATCTCAGAAAGAGTTTGAGTGATATCACATATAACGCTGCTCTAAACAGTAATTCGGTTGGGTACAGCATTTCGCAAATGTTACTGTTTAATCTCTTACAATTTCCGAAATTCATTCAAGCGAAATAAGTTAAGGCTTAATGTTTCATTTAGTAAAATACTTTATTGAATTTTATTAAAACAACATTAATTTATTCATTATTACTGCATTGTTTGTAGAGTGTCAGCTTAATATTTCATATGTAATCTGTTAATTTATAATATTTGGTAGTCCTTTTCTGTTACTGTTTTGTAATTTGGAAGGCATTTAATAAATGTCACATATTAATTGTACCTGCAAAGTACTGCAACAATAACACTTCATTAAAATTAAAAGTGTATTCAAAAAAACTGCTTGCTTTCGTCAAAAGAAAGAAAAAAACAAAAATCGAAATAAATTTTGAAATTTCGAAATTTCAAAATATGGTAAGTTCAAACGCCGAAAACTTGTTTAAGCAAAAGCCGCAGTTCACTTTTCTCACCAGCAGATAACACGCTGCTTGTGTTATTACCAATTAGGCTGTAATCATTGTAGAGATTTTATTGAGAATACTTACTTTTTGTACGTAACTTCCAATATAAGTTGCAATAAATGTCAAAACGACATCGGCTAAATGCGTGTGTTGCACGGTGGGCGACATATTTTCAAAGTTACATGGTTACACTTTCATAAAATTAAATTTATTAGCTTTTTCTCTAAAAAATCAAGTTGACTTTCCGAAACATGAATGTTTTGTTTAACATAAATGAATAATTGCACTGGAAAAAAATATGTAAAACAATTGAACTTTACTTCTATGATTTTCCCTTAATGTGAAGATCTAGAGGTCTATCTTTCGCTGAGTTTAGGATAATGCTGAACCTGGCATTTAATAGACCTTCAGCGTGCAACAATCACATTGCTCTCTAGGAATGTGGAACTTATGCGAGCGGTGTTCGCCTAAGGCCGCGTTCACAGTGGGCGCTATAAGCGAAGATTGGCGAGAAGCGAAGAAACAGTGTATGGGTATTTGTATGCAAATAGCGCGAAGTGTTCAGAGTGGGAGCGAAGCGATGCTAGAACTTCAGCGATAAAGCGAGTTTGAACTGTTTTTATAGCGTCGTAGACGCTAACACCAGAGTTTTTTTTTCGTTTTTCATGCATAAAACAAATTTGATAGGAGGTGAAGGACAAAACTATTTGCCGTTGTTTTAAATAGGAAAAATGGAAGCAGAGCCAAAGCAGCGGTCAGTGTCTGATGTTGGTTTCATCATCGTTTTTGTTTATTTCATTTGCAAAAAAATAAACGAAAGGGGAACAAAGAGTGAAAGAAATCAATGCACATGTGATCACAGGATCACATAGATGTAAAGAGAAATGAAGCAGAGGCTAAGCAGCGCTCAACGTTCGTTGTTTCTCATCACCGTTTTTTATTTTCATTTTACTTGCTAATGCAAAAAAGGAACAAAAAACGAAGAATATAATCTGCAACAAATTTAAAAGAAAATAAAAAGCAGAGGCCAAACAGCGATAGAAGTAAACAAAGAATGTGAAGGAAGAAAAGAGAAAGAAGATCGCAACTCGCTTTGCTTATCGCTTCCACTCTGAACAGAACTAGCATCTTATAGCATTGACTAGCTTCGCTTCTCGCCAATCTTCGCTTATAGCGCCCACTGTGAACCCGGCCTTAGTATGTGTTCCACGTCATCATCATCAAATTTGGAGTGCGAAGAACAGCATATGAGCTAAATATCACACAATTGAAGCAAATTCCTCATCTTTGATACAAGCAATTGCTCAAAAAATCTACGAATATTATGCAAACATATTCTTTGAGTGTATTCAGAAATTGATTTATAATGATATCCCATATCATACTTATGCACGTCATACATACAAGTTTGTGAACCATGGCTACAATTCAAGTTTTTCATAAAATTAAAATTTTTTTCTTATCTATTATAATGAAAGCAAATATTTTGTCAATGATAGTATTTACAAGTTTGTCAACATTTTACGTTTGTTGTAGGTAGCAACTTTTGCAAATTAATATATGGATTTACTTAGTTATTTAAATTAATATAAACATCTCTGTTGTCTATAGAGAAGAAACTTTGCATAAACACATTTGCTCAAAATAGAAACTTTTTGTTCGATTTTGAAGAAAAACTAATGTGCGTTTGATTTAGACATAACAAACACATGTAGTTAGTACCTAAAGATCTCTCTTTATAAATTCGATAGTCAATAGGAATTTGCATAGATTTATGCAAAAACAGAATGAACGGCAACATTTGCAATAAGAAATGACGTTCCATGGTTTTATCACTAGAACAGATGAGGTTAATAGAGAAAGAGCGGGAGAGATGTAGGCAACAAATACAATAGAACATTAAAAAAAAAATAAATTTTAAATTATTTAAAGCCTATTTAAAGTTAGTTTAGTGTCTTTATTGACATTCCAATTTTGCCACCAATCCGCAATAGCGATGAGTAATGCTCCGATAAGTTGACGCGTTAATAGGCGAATCAGGTTAGTTACTCCGGATGTCGGATGATAGATGTAAACTGACTCACGATTTGTAAATCCGTCTAATCGGTTGTATTTATGTAAATCGGTACCGCTCAAATGTCTATCACTTTGTTGTTCTACTGCTGTCAGAAAGGAATTTTAGCATTATCTTTGCTGTAGCCGATTGGGTATGCTTATCACTTGGTTAATGTTTTGCATGTGTTTAGTACAAAGTGTGTTACAGTGGGTGATCCCCCGAAAGGCTCTCGACTTCAAAGCATCATATCTGGAGAAAAAGATTCAACCGAGAAATTTCTAAATGTTATAATTATGTGGATGTTTCATCGATGTCGTCATTTACTTGAACACATTGGCCAAATAGTTCGATTTACAGCCGTCAAGTTCAAAAAGAATTCATTTCAGATCCTAGCTGGTCACCAACATCAGATCTCTTGATCTTCAAATAAGTAAAGAACTCGCTTTTGATCTCTACCTCAGCTCATGACCATATAAGCGTTGGGAGTAAATTTAGTAGAATTCTCTTTTTCTTGCTAATACTGCCCGCTCATCGAAGTTAGCATTCTATTTTGATTTAAATTTTTGAACTTTGGAGTATCTGCTTGTCCGTTATTTACCGACACTAAAAGAATTGTCCCTTGTAATATTAAATATTTCCAAAGAAGGTGCCTTCTTTCACGTTGAAGGAAGATTGAGGAAGTTAAAACCTGGGTGTTGATAAAGGCTATTTTCATGAGTAAATGTCTGTTTGCGTTAAGGTAAACTGTAACATGTAACGATATATTTATTAAAGTGTGTGTAGATAAGGTTGAGTCAGTTAATATCTTCTTCTGCTACTTATGTCCTCTATCTTCTCACGAAGCATAAAACCTCCACAAAACTCTTTGAACGTACACGATTTGTAGCAAGTGCCTTAAATTTTCTTTAACATATTCCCGACTCACGTAACTATTACCTGTTCTGGCAATCGTTTCCACGTTGATTTAGGATGGCCGCGTTTTTTACTACTCTGACGATTCCATTAAAATGCTTGCCGATAGACTTGGTGATTTTTGGAACGTGTGTCTAATTCATTTCCATTTCCGCAGTTCGATTTGGATGGAAATCGGAAACATGAGAGATGGTATTAGACCACCAAATTTTCAGGATTCGGCGAGGACATTTGTGGGTGGACATTTGTAAATTCTGTACCAGAGCGCTGTTGGTAAGTCAAGTTATGTAAATAATGTTCGATTAGTTCGAATATAAAGTGAGGTCGGGTTTGGATCGATTTGATTAAGTTTAATTAATTTTCACATTTAAGTCGTAACAATAGCCAGTACTTCTGTAGCATGCTGTTTTTGCTAACTCAACTCACAATTTCTCTTCTTCAGTTTTCGCAAAAATATAAGACACTCAAAATTAAATAACTACTCCAAACAATAACTTTCAAGTAAAAGTCCATACAAAACACTAAAAATACTAAGTAACGCAAAAGTTGAAAGCAAAAATATAAAAACGAAATCTTGTCTAGTCGTTGCACTTCACTGCATTTTAAGAGACGGTAACGCTGACGACGAACGACGGCATAAAAATCCAGCAATGAAAAGAAAATCGTAGGTATGTTTTGCCAGCGCATCAGGGGATGCCGCCTATATGGCTATAAATTGAATTAAATTAATGCCTACAAAATAATGCCAACAAATAAACAGACCAAGACAAAGCTCTTGGCTGTTAAAACTCTCAAGTTTTTGTGTGTCTGTGCGACACCGAAAATTCCAAGAATATGAAAATCAAAACGATTGTGGGGGGGGGGGCACATTTAATATTCCCAAATGTTATGCTGATTTGATGTTCAATGGATACTTACAACCATTTTTCATTTTTACGATCATTAATTTAACGTTTGGTATTTTGTTGTGGGTCAATAATATGAAGCTGCCTGTCAAGTTTTCGATGTTCGTTCAATAAAAAGCTTATGATTATTACGTCGTCGTCTTTATTGGTAAACGTTTATAGGTTGCGCAGGAAAAATGAAAAAATGTATGAATGATCAGCAATCAGAGCGCGACTGCTTTGTTGTAATGAATTATGAATTGCGCATTTTCAGTAAAAAAAAACGTTACTTTCAATTTGATTTGGCTAACAATGTGGATTGTTTTTTATGTAATGGTATTTATGTTCAATTTACAAGTTATGGTAAATTAGTGCGTTAAAATTTCAAAATATTGCCATGAAATTCACAAATTTTGAAGTAAAAAATATGACATAGCAAGTTAAAAGCAATTTCTATTGTGGAATGCCCAAAACTAAGGGATGCATGATAATTTCAACATTGCTGGTCTAGATTTGCATGCAAGAACAACTCACAGCCGTCAGACTTATTTCAGAAAAGCGGTTCCGAACCTCAAAATAACTAAAACAAAGAGCATGTTCATTCGTCCAACACGTGCCGGTAGTTAATAACTTCATGATAGGCGAATTCAGCTTAGAAGAAGCGAATCAATTCAGCAATTGCCATTGTAATAATTCCTGATAGTGATACAAAGCGACAACTCAGATCAGAATCTTTCAGTTAAACGTTTAGTTCTTTTATACGGCTGTGAAATTTGACTTACCAACAGCGCTCTACTACAGAATTATGAAAATTTTTTGGTCTAGGATCATCTCTAATGTCGAATTGCTCACCAGAAAATATCTAACTGAAGTCTTTCGGCCGTCCTAAATTATCGTGGAAATTATCGCTGGAACAGGGAAATATTGCAGAGAATTGGAGCAAGTGCCCGTTGTGCACGTTGGATAAGTTTTGTGTATGTCCTATGCTTCTTGAAGAGATCAGGGTCGCAAGGATAGGGAAAGTCTAGACTTCGATCACATTTTCGAAGCTAACGCTTCTCTCGAAAATCTTCAGACGATAAAATTATGCACTTACTGGCACAAAGTGGAACCCAGCGAGTATCAGAACCAGCACAGAATGCTTATATGTAAAAGACTTAGTATTGTGGAACAATCTTCCTGCAAGTTATGTTCCCGGCAGCTACGACATTCGCAAATTCAAAAAAACAGAATTCAAGGACACTGAACATCTATCTCCCATGACTCTAAGCTTTCTTCTTCTCTTCAAACCAGCACAGTGTATTGCATTTACTGCGGGAATTCTCTGAGCCTTGGTTTAAGCTTTAAAAAAAAGTGCCTGAAACTGGGAGGGTTTTAAGATGGTCGTGACATTCAACAGAAGCGCTTTTCTCATTCTTCTCGCTTGAGATTAAAATAAATGAAGAAGAGAAAGTCAGAGCTCGATGTTCATCGAACTTGCCAAGATTTTCTATTTTTTATTCCCTTGAAACTGATAGCTGAGACTTACAGATTTTTTTTGTCGTTGACAGTTGTTAAAAGACAAAAGATTAGGTTTCTTGTAAAGCAGGAGAGAATTTTTTCTTCAAAAGGGGCAGTAATTATGTTTATTAACTTAATATTTAGCGTGGTTCCAAACCGATGTTCGACTAAATGTGAAGATATGTCTTTACCAACAATTTGTTCGATGGTGTTGTTCTAATGAAGGCACATCCATTAGTCTTAAGCAATATAAACTCAAGATAGTGACCGGTTACCTTTCTTTAATGCTACGTCTTCTTGTGGTATCTCAATATACCATCCCAAAAAAGGAAATTCCAGAATTCTCCCTACATGTATACATATCCACAAGACCTTCAGCTATAGCATTAGTTGAAGTCTTAAAGCCCCCATCAATAAAGTTATCACATATGTTCTCGTACCTTCTCAATTAATATTTTCCTGTATTTTTCATTGTGCATCCACAATAACAATTCGTCATTTACGCCGTCTTCATTTGTACACAAAATACTCCATAAGCAACTGAACTGCACAATTCATCGATATCCATTGCAGCAATGCTGCTTGTTGACGCAGCAGGAGTTGACAAAGGAGTGGCTTCTATTTCTACTGTATGTACACATACATGTGGCAACACTAACAACAAAGAGCGCCAGCGATAGCAACAATCAGCGAACAAATAAATTCCACATTTTCCATTTTTGAGATATGATCGCAAAGGCGAAGCCAGCCTACATTACAACAAATACAACATCGTAACTGTTCAATTGTAATCAATCGTATGAATGCAACAGGCTTTGGATATTGTTGGTATTGCTGCTTTAGTTGTTGTTGCTGTTGCTGCCATCGACAAACGTGTGTGCGCTCTTATGTTTGTTGTTAATATGGTTTTTGCGCTGTTATTGCTGCTGCTCCTGTACTGTTACACTCATGCAAAAATATTATTACTTTTTAATGGAACATCAAAGTTTCTCTTTCTTTCTCCAACAGAAATCTTGAATGGTTTCAAGAGCATACGCTTAAAACTCGACTGCGAGACAATCTCAATGGAATTTGTTTCTTTGAAATTATCTATTAAATCTGTGCAAAAAAATGTTAAGTGTCTTAAGGTCTTCTTTTAGAGAGCCCTTGATTTTTAATTATTTTCACGTTTATCCAAGAATTTTAATTACAGAAAACCTGTTTGGCTTTCGTGCATTTATTCTGAAGAGATTTGCGGTATTTTCAAGTTGAAAATAATCACAATCGGATGTGAGTTTGATCCTAAAATTACGCTGTTTAGCAAAAAGAATATTGGTCATTAAAATTCAGATCGGTGATGGAATTTTAGGTACATTTGTGTTTTTTTCACTAACTACATTTGCGTAACGAAAAATTTACGTCAGTGTAGAATTGACAAGGGGCGAATTTTCGGTACATTTGAATTATTTTTAATTACAATTTTTTTTTATTTTTAGTAAAGTTTAGAAAAATTTATAAATTTTAGTGAAAATGTTTAAAAAAATCTAAAAAATATAATTCCAAACATTTTATGCCACAACAACTTTTTTAATTAATTTAATTTTTAATTAAAATTAAGATTTTGGCATTACATTGTTCTGTAAGCTAGCGAACTTCAGTCATTAGCAAACACCGATGTTAATGTGAACTAACACAAATCGGTCAGTGTTTATACACAAACATGACGAAGACAGTGGTAATAACTAAAACATATATCACCAATTACTAGGTTAAATTGTTCCATCTGTTGTCTTTTTCATGTTTGTACTGACCGATTTGAATAAGTTCACATGAACATTGGTGTTTGCTAATAACTGAAGATCAATAAAATATTGTTCAATTATAATTCATAATAATCAGTCAACAAAAAACAAATAAAAAAATTTTCTATAAACTTACAGAACAATGTATGCGGAAATCTTCATTCATACACCATAACTCTTATATGGAAAGACCATAAATTTTACAACTCTACGGTAAAAACTTTTGTGCGGAATAATTTGGTCTTTCGAAGAAAAACTATGCATATAGCCGTTGTTTAATTTAAGTACGCAATAGGATCTTGACTTTCAACGACTGCCCAAGGTAAAGATGCTCACGCGTAGATTCAAAAGTCTCTCGTGACCTTCTCTCAACGTAAATAATGCTTCATATCTTAATCAAGATATTTCTTTTACAACAAAATCCGCATCTAGAGCTACTATTAAGTTTCGACGTTGTCATAGTCATCCAAGTGAAAGTTAAATTTGTTCTATTACGTGTTGATTGTCAAAGTCATAACTCAATGGCCTCTACATATTCTTTTGGAGCAAATGCGAAAAATATAAACGATTTCTGCTCTCACTTGTATGCAAATCGTTGATGTTTATGATGAAGCTATTTCAGTTTAGCTTCTGATAGAACTTTAATTTCTTTTGAAATATTCAACAAACTTTGACAGGTTTCAGTTTCAATAGAATGACAGACAACTGTCATTATTAAAGGAAAATGAGAACTTTTAGCAAAAAATTGAATCTTTTATAAAAACTTTCAAAGTAACTTGTGTGATTAATTGCCAAGAGGAGTCTTACTGGTTCTTTTTTTTCGTTGAGTGTATATATTTATGTATGTATGCGGCCTGTGAGTGTCAGGCAAAAATAAAGTTGTCACTATATTGGTGTTGATATTTACAATTGAATGAAAGTAAAAGTTGATTGATAGGATTTTTCTGCTATTGCTGTGCCAAAGTTGTGTGTCACTAAAGTTCGTTCAAAGTTGACACATAACATACAGGGTTGAGCACACTTTGATTTGGTTTAAATTTTTATTTGCTTAAGATTTTTGCAAGCAACACTTGGGAAATGTAACATGGAACGATTTACAAAACAATAACGAGCAAAACTCATCGAACTTTATTAAGAATATCAAAGTTCAATTCAACTGCGATACTTCGATGCGCTAATCACTCAGTGCCCATACTAAATTATCTGCACGCTTTCTGCAAAAAAGAGTCAGGAACATCTCTCATACCAGAAGGGACCGTTAGACATTCATGATAATATTCAAAGCGTCCGCACTGAAGAGTTGGTGCAGCAGTCCAGAAACATCCAAAAGGATCGTAGATGTACGTTCAAAGCGTTTTGACCACATTACACATGTTCCTATATTCAGTCCAGCTTGTGCTAGAATGAAAGTCAACTGACTTCCAAGAACGGATGATGCCTTTTAGTTGTGACAAAAATATAGCAAACTGCAGAACTCATTTACAATTTTATTATGAATGGTGTATATACATATAATACTATAATGAATGGTGCCTATTATCAATTAAATAGTTTCATTTATAAGCAAAACAAGATATAAACTACGGAAAGCATAAAATCATTTCAACAGAGCCAGCTGCCCTCACTTTAATGTACTGTTTGGTACGGTGTATTGTCGGTAAGGACAATTGCTTCAAAAATGAAGCCCATCCCACAGTTGCCATCAATTGTGGTGAAAATATTTTGAGGCCACCTGTTCAAAATCAAATCATCAATCTGGTAACAATGAGATAAAACCACGGCGCAAACTGCAAGAGATACAACGACCTCCACCGACTGTTTCCTTAGTGCATATTAAAAGAACGAGTGTAGGTCAATGAGGCAACGACTATTCCTGAACTATAATAATATTGTTGTAATGATGAGATCAACAAAACTCCAACCTGTATAACAAAAAAAAAAAAACAATTTTATCAACCTTTTCGAAACTTTTTGTAATTCTTATAAAAAAAATGAAATTACGTATTTCATTTTGTGTTTTCACGCTTATGCTCCCGTTAGCTGAGCTTAAAATGTTCCCAATAATTTCGCATTTTTCAATTTTAATTCCATTTCGTTGTTGTCACTTTAATCTCCTACAAGTGGTGCTTCTCTCAAATGGTCGTCAGGTCATCTCCTCACAGTCTGTTTGGAGAATTAAAATTTTATCCTTGCTGGCATCTGCCCCTGCGTTTTCACCGCTATTGCTAAATTTTGCTCAATTCATCTCGTTTTTGTTTTACTTTTACTTTTACTTTCAATTTCATTTTATTTTTTTACTGTTAGTGGGGTATTTAGGAAAAGGTCACTTGATAAATCGCTTTAAATTTATTAAGCTTAAATGTAATCGCTTGACAGATATTTATCTGCATTTTACTTTCTATTCGCTTTTTCATGTTACGCTCGAAATCTTATTTTGTGTTGCTTCTTCCTGTTTGTTTTTTTTTTTCTTAAACCGGAAGGACTATGTTTGTTAACTCTTTTGTGTATTTACCCAAATTTTATTTATTTATCAATCAGTAAAGTGAAATTGCGGGAACAAATCATTTGAATTAAAGTATACGAACCGGTTTTATGTAAAGTTACCACACTTAAGAAAAAAATTTAGCAATGTCTTTAAAGAATATTTTCATTAAACGTTTTATTTCACGACACGGTTTCTTACTGAGCGCCATATACCTGCATTATATATCGTTGAAAAGGTGTTACGACCTGAATACCCCTCAAACTTACGAATCGTTGGAAAAAGTTTACGGTAACGAGTGATTCAAGCCGAGTAACAGTTTTCGACTGTCATAAACGTTTTCGCGAAGGTTGCGAGGCAGTTGAAAACTTTGATCAAGCATGGAATCCCCATACGACTCGTGATTAAAGCCGATTCAATAAAAAAATTTCGTAATTAACTCGTTGAGGATGAGAATGCAAGTATGGCTAAGGTTTCTGTGGACTTCAACATCAACCTCGAGACAAATTATCAAGGAGTCTTTGGGAAATAGAAAGATCTACGCTGTAACCTCTTCTTTTTCTTTTTTCTCACCAAGTCTATTTCGCTTACCGATTTATTCCGTGACTCTTCTTTATGTAATTTATTGCAAAATTCTGTCATATTATTCTATTCATCTTGTCTCTGTCCTTCTGTAAGCTACTCCGCACTATTCTAATCATCTCTCACTTTGTATACATAATAACCTTTCTTTCTTTCCTCTTCTTCTCACTCTTGTCTTGTTTTTCGTTTTATATCATCTTGATTTCGGTAGCGTGCCTAGGTGGGTCCAAGGGGGCGGCTGCTTTGGGCACAATGCTTCAGGTCGCGTTAAAATGGTCGTGAAATATATCGCATTTTGATAGGGTTCTTGAAAGTGAAAAGACCTTTTTTTTGGTGAGGTATATGAAATTATTGTTAAAAATCACGAAAACTCGGTTGGGGCGGCAAATAATTATACCCTACACAAAGGGTATATTCACTTTGTCATTCCGTTTGTAACGCATAGGAGGGGGCGTGGCAGGTATGGAAAAGTATATGTATTCTTGATCAGCGTCACCAGCTGAGTCGATATAGCTATGTCTGTCTGTTGAAATCACTTTTACGAGAAAAGTAAGCAAGCTTACTCAATGAAATTTGGCACACAGGTCAAACTTTCTTGCAAGCTGCTAGCATATGAAAATTGGCGATATCGGTTCACAGCCACGCCTTCCGCCCATACTCTATGTAAATATACCCAAGTTCGTTTTGAAAAAAAGTTGCTGCGATTTTGATGAAACTTGGTGATTTGGTGAAGATGAGAACAAATTTAAAAGGGGCGTGGCACAGCCCTAAGTTTTAACTATTATAACGTCATAGCTGGTAAATCATGCAAGATATTGTGATTAAATTTAATACACGATTACAGATTTGATATATCCTGAATTGTGCATAAAGTGGGCGGAATTGTAAAAGTGGGCGTGACACTTTTTAGCAATTGAAAATATGTATTTCGTACAACTCCAACTTGGCATATACGATTTTCACTAAAATTTTAGTAATGATCCTACTGAAAGTAGTCATCAATACAAGCCACGTCAATATACTGAAAAATTCCGTTGAAGGGCGTGGCACAGCCTACAATATTTATAAACGTTATAAAAAGAGAACTAAAACGCACTCGTTATGAAATTTAATGTGACAGATATACTCGCTAAAAGGTGTCTTCTTGCAAAATTTTGGCACAAAAGTACCGGTGGGTGTGGCACCTCCCATATAAGCAAAATACGTTTAATGCTATAGATAGTGTGCTATGAGAGTAATCTTTATAAAATTTTGTGTAGAGGTATCGGTTACTATAAGCTTTGAAATTCAATGAAACTTGACAAGATTGAATCAGTGGGCGTGGCACCTCCCTCATTAACATAAAGTTGTAAGTGCTATTTTAAGTGAACTATTGGATCAATTGATCTGAAATTTGATGTAAGTGGTTTACTGGGTATTAGGTACATATGAATCACAAGCTGGCGAAATAGCAACAGTGGGCGTGGCAGCTCCCATACAATTTAAATACCTTAAGTGGCATAGCTATCGAAATATATGAGCAATCATACTGAAATTTGGTGTAAGAGATTTGTTTATGGAGGGCTATTTTTGGATCAAAATCGAACTGGATTGTACCAGTGGGTGTATCACCGCCCTAAATTTTAAGAATAATTACGGCGCATATCGCAAACTATACAAACTATAGTGCTAAAACTTGGTTTGTGCATGTCAATCACGAATATCATTTATTGAAACAAAAGTGGGTGGAGACTTTCAACTTTCTTTAATGGTTTTTTATATATTTTCAGCATTTTCACTTTTTTCCAACACTTTTCAACATTTTTGAACATTTTTGAACTTTTTTACATTAATTTTCGACTTATTCAACCTCTTCAACATTTATTTAAAAAGTACTTTCAATGCAGTGTAGGGTATGTGAGTTTCGGCCTAGCCGAAGATAACACCTTTTCTAGTTTTTCATTCTTTTCGCCCTGGGCGCCCGATATGCACGGTACGCCTCTGCTTGATTTGTGTTTCTAAAGAAATTCTTGTCTATTCTCTTTTGTGCTTTTTGTATTGCATTTGCAACAAACGACAAATTTTTTGCCTCGTCTCTTTCGTTTTTCCCCTCTTGCCAACAATTTGTGAGTTTAAACGCCGAGTAATCGAATCGGATCGTATCCTTTTCTATTCTATTCTAGCCTATCATATCATATTATCTAATTTCGGTTAATTGTACTATCTGCTCTCACGTTATCAAATCTTCGCCTCATCTGGATCGTTTTGTCTTCTGTCTGTTTTTAATGCTATACTTGTCTTCCTTTTTTGACCAAATGAAACTTCTTATTTTCTTATTCTCTCTTTTCTTCTCGTCGACACACACAGACTCACTCCGTAGATAGGCCATTTGATCTCTTATCTAACCTTTTCGCATCTTGTCTTGTCTAGTGTCATCAAGTCTTGACTCCTCTTCAGTTTTATTCTCTTGTGTATCCTTCTATCTTGTCCACTTATCTCTCGTTCTCTCTCTCCAGTCTTCTTGTCCTTCTCTCTCCTATCCTCTTCTCTCCTATTTTCTCTTCACCTCTCCTCCTGTTCTCTTGCCTTCTCTCCTAGTTTCTTTTCAACTCTTCTCCCCTATTTCCTCTTCAACTCTGCCCTCCTATCTTCACCTTCCCTCTTCCTCTTCTCCTCTTATCCTCTTCTGCTCTTATCCTCTTATCCTCTTCTGCTCTTATCCTCTTATCCTCTTCCTTTCCTCTCCTTTTCCTTTCCTCTCCTCTCCTCTACTCACCCTCCTCCCTACTTAAGTAAGCTCCAATGCATCGCATTGCTTATTGACATTCTTTTTCCACGAAAAAATTCGAAAAAACTTTTTAGAACTTTTTAACATTTCATATTGAACTTACATAATTTTGGAAAAATTTCTTTAAATATTTTCACTTTCTTCAACTACTTAAGACTCCCCTTCGGGAAAATGCACATCACAAATGAAAATATCTTGCATGAAATTGAGTAATAAATTATCTAATAAATAAAATTTGCGGAATTTAATCAGCACTGACGTCTTCTAAACGTCATAGTGCTGACAAGCGTCTTAAAGCGATAATTCGAAATCGTAAATGTTGTTAATACAAAATAAATGGAAAAAAAATAAAATTAAAAGAAAAGCGAAAAACAACAACAAAAACAAACGCTCATTAGTAAAAAGATTGCACTTTCATTTTAACGCAATGTGATTATGGTGATAGCAGGTCGCATTTCAAACTCGAGCAAGTGACTGACTGACTGCATTACCACCGTTCGTTCGCTAACGTGCGCATACCACTTAGGTTGAACTTCCGTAATGCATTGGCTTCAAGCAACGTCTGTCTGGCTGACTGACAGACTACCTGTCGATTTGGCTCTGTCGTAACGTTAAAGAGAATAACCTGCTTAGTTTTTTTTTTTGTTATTTAGGTTCCCTCGGTATCAACTTAGGTCGCGTGTTTTATCATTAGTCTCAGTACGCAGATCTGTTGTGGAACTTTGAAATGTGGGGACTGTGGGGAAACTTTGCTTCAACACTTAATTTATGTGTGTGTTGCTTTAGTAAAAGTTGCTTTTTTCAACTTTGCTCTTCTTTAAAGCTTTGGAAGAAATTGAATTAATTTGCTTCTTCGTGGAAACCAACAGAAAGTGATCCATCGTATTTAGTCGCATTTACCTAAATTAGCGTTTCCAACGACACCTGTGGGAAGTGTCCAAAATTGGTCACTTTCGTTTTTATTAAAATTTCACATAATTTAGCATGGATTATTTTTCTCATACCTGTTTGTTTTTTTATCAATAAATTTTGCATGACGCATTTTAGTTGTGGTTAGATTGTAGCGTTCAGTTCAACATTTCGAAATATTCTTCTTCCTCGGGTTCAATTTTTACTTCAAAATTTTAATCAACTTAATTTTTTTTTACAGAATTGAATTCCTTGATTGTTCAAGACAAGCAGCAGCGTTATTGAAGGTAAGCTATGTGTATTTAATTATTGCATATTTAAAATTTTGTCTGTCATATTTATAAATTAATAGGGTTGTTCACAGTTTAATCGTATTTACTGCTTTAATTTAACAATGCAGTAATATTGCCATAGTTCGTAATTGGCAGCATTTTATTGAGTGCTGTAAAGTGGTAAAATTATGTCAATGTGCTTTCTAGCGCTGAAAATTATTTATTATAATTGCCTGATGTTTAGGCTTTTTTTATATAAATGAAAACAGAAATTCTGAGAAAATGTTGACAATATCGAATCTATCGTCTGAGGACTCAATATAACAAAAAATAATGCGGATGTGCTCAAATTTAGAATTTGCTACATAAATTTACTATGAAACTGTGAATGGGCCCGATATAAAATCATTTGAGCAATTAAATTTATGAACACAAATGCCCAACACTTCCTTCGGAGGGTGATTTCATCCCACGGTGTTGGTTGAAACAACTCTTCCTTTGTCTAAAGCGGTTCAATTAACTCATATTCATAACACCCGCTCCTGCAAGCACTTACTACAGTAGCACATAAAACTACGAAGAAAGTGATTCCGGTAGAAATCCCATATTGCGCTAGTCGTGTTTCCTACAGCGAAAACGGAGGGGTAGGAACATTGTGCAGTGCTTAGCATATTTCGCTTGCATAAATGGGCTAAGGTTCAAGCAGTTAGTGCACAATATATTGAAATGATTAAACAATGGAAAGAAATTTTATTTTTAATGATAAAACATAAATAATAATAAATTACAGCTACTACACCTATAAGCCTTCTTAGCTATCTAGCATAAAGCTTAAAATCAAGAAAATCTACGCAATTCCTTCAAAGAACATTTTCTGGTTAAAAAAAAAAATAACATAACGCAAATGCACCACTTACCGACCACTTATCAGTACGTCTGTTTGAATCTCCTAGAAGATATATAAATATGATATGTAATTTCACTAAAATTCATCTATTTATTGTTATAGATGTTTCTTGCGGAAAAAATATGATAAAAATAATTTAAATGGTAGTTTTTATTTCCAAAATTGGTCTTTAATAAACTGATATAGAAAAACACAAGCTGCTGATTTTGCCTGTTTCCGTCCACTGAAGTACCTGATTCCGACTGCTAATGTCGCCATAAGAAAAACGAGCTTCATCATATTAAAACTTGTTTAAAATAATAGCAAAGTTATCGTTTTTCAAATAATTTGCGATTTTGTTTAAAATCTTTTAGTTTTAAACAAACAAATATTAATCACATTTTTCACTGAGAACCTTTAGGATAAATAAGAACAATAAGGACTTGGTTAAGTTTAAACATATTATTTCAGCTTTGAAAACTTGGAAACACAAAAAAGTTTTTTAAGCATAAAAACTAACATTAAATTTTACACATTACATCACTAATTTGATAAATTAAAATGTCATCCTTTCAGGCCACTCCCAGAAGTTTTCGAATTTTTTCTTCCCATGGTTTTCGTTACTTTTGGAACAGTATCGACTAGCTAAGATATTGTTACAGTAAATCCCAGCTAACCCATTTCTATAATTCACTAAACTAGAATATTTTCCTTCGTCTATTGTTAAGACGGTCGGACCACAGACATTTCCAGGACTTATGTATTTATTGTAGTAGTCTTTGGAACGTTGTTAGTTTTGTCAGCTGGCCTAATACTACATTTTTTCTCTTTTACATCAATAAAATCCTCTTCTAAATTTTTGCGAGGATAGGTTAAGCATTTTTTGGAATCCATGATGATTGACTGAAACAATAACAAGTGGTCACATAATAACACTTTGTGGATACTAGCATCTAACCAAAGCGGACGGAAACAGGAATATAAATAAAAAAATTAACCTGGTTTCCGACCGTATTCAATTTGATTGTAATAATTACGTAGATACATTTAGATGTATTTTTTTAATAAATAACTGCAGTATAAATTTTAATGTACCGTACAGTATCAAAAGATTTACTGAGAGAATATAAATAAAAGTAAATTTAGAATCTAAATTAATAGAGCAATTATAGAAAATATCATAAAAACTTTAAGTTTAATGTCAAATTATGGTAAATCTGATTAATTTCAACTAGGTCGTATACAGGCCCTACATCGCAGAATTATGTGTAGATTGATTATTCTAGCAAGAATTATACGATTTTTGTTTAATTAAACACAAAAACTATCATTTTTTACGATGCTTAAAAATCCTATTACCGGACAAATGGTCGGAATGAGGAACGTATGAAATTTTTACGTTACCATATTCCGACCGCTTTTATTCGCTCTATAAACCTTTTAAATTAATTAAAAAAGTGGTTATTACTTTGTAATTATGATAAGCACATATAAAAGCATATAAACAAATATTAAAATATTGTCAGCTCAGTTTATTTCCGATGAATAATCGATAATCTTGAAACTCCTTTCTTATCTTTTTTTACACTCGCGAAACTATCGAAACGCACCGTTGCGTAGTTTTGACTCATTTGACAAAAAATCCGTCAAGATTTTAGAACGATTTTTTGACAGTCGGCGTGTCAATATTGAAGGAATGAAATGCATTCACTTTCGTAAACCTTGCCCGGAAAATTGATGGAATTATAGAGTTTTTCAAAGCGGTCGGATACATGAACCCGGTCGGCGACTGGTGCATTTGCGTTACTGCATTTACAATACGCTGAATGTTACGGGTGATCCTTTTTAGCCATAACACAAACTCGGTAAACCATTTTGCAATTTTTATTAATATTCAGATCATGCCAAAGCAAACAATAAAAATCCCAACCGTGAGGGTAGAAACGCTATATAAATATATAGGTACTTACATATGTATTTCTTATGACGCATGCGACGGTAATAAAAATTCATTGAAAATCAAACACGCCGCTCTAGATATCGCTACAATGAAAAATCCCACTATTACTCGTAAATTACGTGTAATGTTTGCATTTTGCGAATAGATGTTAATCGAGCATATTTCGCATTATTTTCCTCAAACTTTTCCATAATAAAAATATTCATCACTTCTGCTTAAGGCATTTACGATAATCAGCAGCAAAATATGTAGTGATAAATATATAGTCAGCTATAGTAACTAGGCATTGCGTTAATTTCACTTTTGTTTACCTTTTCATCTTTTACTGCTGAACTTTTCTCGCTACCTAAGTCACGTGTTCTATTGCGTCAAATTTTTCTTTTCACAAAAATGCTTTATGCGTCCATAATCTTTGTTTTTTAGCTACTTATCTTGACATTTTTACGACGTTTATAAAGCAGAAAGTCCCATTCAATGTACTTCCCATAAGATGATAGATATCGCCTTTTTTATTTTCCGAAATTCATAAATTAGCGCCAGCTGCATTTAATGTGATTTATTTAACAATTAGAGCGATCACATTCGGTAAGCAACCCTCTCGTTAACCTTGGAATACAAATTAGAATTTGTCACCGTTTTCCATAGATGTGCTACTCGTATTTGTATAGCTGCTAAGCTGTTGATTTTTTAAAGGGTTTATTTTTTTTACTAAAGAGTTCAGTTGCTATTTAACCTTTAGATATTAATCGGCACAAGACTTTGGAGATATAACGAAATTAAGCATATTTTTGATGTGTGAACACTAGACATGGTAAAAAAACCCATTCGAAATTCGAAAATTTATTCATATTCGAGTATATCCTTATTTAAAAAAAGGCTCCTAGGGTTGCTACCAGAGCTGTAAAGTATTCATATTTCGGAATTTGAGTAAGAAATTTAAATTTTTTCTTATTTTAAATATTTGTTTTTAAGTTTTTTATTTTATTTTTCTGATGCTCACATAAAGAGGTAACGAAAAAACCTCAAGCGGTATTTATTAAGCTGCCACATAGAAAAATATCAATGATCTCTGCGCAAATACAGGTTTGGTGTTTCTTGTGTAACAGCTTAAATACTTTGCTGTTTTCAGTTCATTCACCTAAATACGCTATAGTTTAAAATTGTCAATGCCACTACATGAATTTCCCTTAAAAAAATAATTCGGAAACGTTTATAGCTAAACAAAACAATGCCGATATTGTTGCCATCTCTATTAGAATTTTAAAATTTCCATTTCCTTTGCTTTATCAAAACTTTTGAGACATATGTACAAGAGAACTATTTGACGCATATAAAGGGTGTTTTTTTTAGAGGTTTGTTTTTCGAATAGAGATAAAACTCGCATTTTATGGTCAAATCTGGCAACTCTAATGTCATTTATGTTCAGTTTGGTTTGCCATTTCATCATGAACAGGTTGACAAAAGAACAACGCTTGCAAATCGTGCAAATTTATTTCGAAAATAATGGTTCAGTTCGCGAAGTTTACCGCAAGCTCCGTCCATTTTATGGTCGACATAATCGTCCATCAGAGCAATTAATTCGGTTAATCATGGATCGTTTTCGCACTACGTTTACTCTATGTGATAATACGCATCCGCAGAGACGTCGAACAGTGCGCACCGAAGAAACAATTGCCGCTGTAGAGCAAAATGTTGAAGAGGACCCGAATGAATCGATTCGCCACCGTGCACAGCAATTGGAGCTTTGTCCATCAACTTTATGGAAGATTTTGCGCAAAGATCTTGGCTTGCGACCTTACAAGATCCAGCTTGTGCAAGAATTAAAGCCGCGAGACCATGCAATGCGTCGTGATTTTGGTGTATGGGCCGTTCAGTGATGAGGCTCATTTTTGGTTGAATGGCTACGTCAACAATCAAAATTGCCGCATTTGGAGTGAAGAGAATCCACATGAGACCCTTGAGACGCCATTACATCCACAAAAACTGACTGTTTGGTGTGCTCTATGGGCTGGTGGAGTCATTGGGCCATACTTCTTCCGAAATAATGCTGGAGAGTCAGTTACCGTTAATGGAGACCGGTATAGAGCCATGATAACCGACTATTTTGTTCCCGAATTGGATGGCATGAATGTGGATGAGTTGTTGTTCCAACAAGACGGCGCTACATGCCACACAGCGCACGTCACAATCGATTTATTGAAGGAAACATTCGATGAGCGCATAATTTCGCGGAATGGACCTGTCAATTGGCCACCAAGATCGTGTGATTTGACACCATTGTATTATTTTCTTTGGGGATATGTGAAGTCGCTCGTCTACGCCAACAAACCAGAAACGTTAGGGGACTTGGAAGCCAACATTCGTGGCGTTATTGCCGACATACGGCCCCATATGCTCGAAAAAGTGGTTCAAAATTGGACCTGTAGAATTGGCTTTATTCGAGCCAGCCGCGGCGGCCACATGCCCGAAATCATATTTAAACATTAATGGCATAAAATTATCCTTCCAATAAAGCCAAATTGATGGACATTAAAACGATTTTCTTGTGTTTTATTTCAATTCGAAGCTCTATACCTCTAAAAAAAACACTCTTTACATATATGAAATTTTGTACGTATATACAAAAAAAAAGTAAAAATAAGGTTCAATGAAAAAATGGGCGGTGCCCCGTCTCCAATATGAGAAAAAATCAAAATTTTTTATATCTCAGCAATATTTGACGCAGTTGGATAAGATTTTGTACATTTGTTTCTTATAGCACGGTCCGACAAAAGTTTGCACCCATGAGAATTTCCAATATATTCTCATTTTTGAGGCATGACACTACCCATTTTTTCATTGAATCTTACTTTTGCATCTCTTTTGTACATATGTACCAAATTTCATCTATATGCGTCAAATCGCTTATAAGATATAATGAATTTAATTCTTCTCATGTATGGGAGGGCGTGGCATTGCTCACTTTTTCCAAACCTAACAAAGCTTAGAGCCATACATATACTATAAGCAACTTGTGTACCAAATCTTATCCAACTGCGTCGACCAGTTGCTGAGACATAAAATAATTAATTTTTTCTCATATTGGGGCGGGGAATCGCTTATTTTTTCATTGAATCTTACTTTTGGCTCAACTGTTTATATATATACCAAGTTTTGTTCATTTGCGTCAAATAGTTGATAAGATATGACGAATTTTAATTTTTTTACATGGGGTGGGTGTGGCATCGATTAAAAAAAATCTGACGTGCTGGAGAAAAACCACGAGACACGTATATTTAATTTTAGTGTCTATTTTCAGAAGATATTGAAATTTCTCATGGGTGCAAACCTTTGTCGGACCGTGTTATTAGTTAGTATGATCTTTACTTAGAAACTACTGGCAAGTATGGTTACGTCTGAAAGCTCCCACTAGTCAATGTATGCCTATATACTTTATATTTGGAATCATTGAAAAGTTTTTAGCTATTTTCTAGACACCATAAGTTTTGTTTGAAAAGCCATTGACATAAATTTCGCAAATTTAATCCTAGAGAGCATACATATTCCTTAGCCATTACCTAGTGATTAGTATAACACAAAAAATATTTCTCAGTCACGAATGATATGTATGTCTATTGAAAGCACTACAATATTTCGCCAAAACTCAAGCACACTAACAGAGTAATGCTGAAGATATGGTATGGAACATTTTTTGAGCTTGATAAAAATGTAATTAAGTTCGTATTTGTTTTTTTTTTTGTGGAATTCAGTTTGAAAAATTACCCATTTTCTAAAGTATTTAGAATATGACTGTACTTTTAGATTTCAATTTAGGAAATTTCCAGACTAGGCAACTCAAAAGTCAAGTTAACATTATCTACTCTGTTAACATTCTGTTAAGTAAAATGCTTTGTGTTTTGCTTCTGTCAAATATTTTTCGTCTATACCATTTGTTAACTATTATAAATTCCTAGTATAGGCGCTGTTTAATATTATTAAAATGATTTTAATTACGTCTTGGATTTTATTACTCCTTACCATAACATTTCATACTACAAACTTCATTATTATTATTCTTTAAATTATTAACTACAATCAGTCATTCCGTAATGTATTTATTGTTAGAATATTTTTACTTTCATGCCATATATATATGTAGGTGCGCGTTAGTTGTTAAATATTCAAATTTTATAGCCACTATATAGTTACGTACATACGTAAATGTATAAGGACACATGTATATTAAGGTGTATCACGAAACAAAATGAATTTAAAATTTATTGTTTTGTAAGTGTTTTTGCGTCACAAATTTTGTTTTCCAATCATCCTTTAAAAAGCGTTTACCAATCGAATTTCAATTTAATCAACAAAAAAAATTGTTCCCTAACAAAACAAAAGTGAGACTTTGATATTTATGATAAAAGAAATCTCGATTAAAGAGCTACTATATTGAGCAATCAAAGTCACTAATCGAGGTTGGTAGTGCTTGCTTAGAACTTTCAAAAAATGTTTTGTATTTGATGAAGTTCTGATGAAAAATTGAGTTAGATGTTCTAACAGGGTGATTAGTTTTCAAAATAATATGAGACACTATAAGCTATTTATTTTTTTCATTTAGCGCGATACACCCTAATGCAAATGTCGCTTGCCTTATAAGTTGTGGTCATGTTTACTACCCATTGGTTATACCAATATTTTTTTTTTAATTCTAAGTTAATAGCATTATATGTACATATATGTATGTGATTAATTAATTATGCGTATCTAACAATTACGTGTACTATTGACCTTGAATAGTTTAAGTTTTTTTCTATGTTGTCAACTTGCTATGTCTAAGAGTATTGGGGAATTTCAAATAAACGTTTAGCTATTGACAACTTTTACCAATCATAAAGTCAGTAACATATTTGCATTTGTCATTGATATTGAATATTTGAAATATGCATGACGCGTCATTTGCGATACAGCCACATACATTAAACTTTAAGTACGCGTGGAAAAGTGTGATTTTTGATATTGTACTTATGTGTTATATTTAGCTGGAAAGGTTGATGAAACCATAACCATCTATACTCTTAACAGTCTTAAAAATAAAACTGACAGTGTTCTTATGTGATATTATCTTCAAATGGAAAAGATAATGGAAACATTTTTAAGCTTTATGGATGCTTAAAATAAATACGAGCAATTTTTACAACTTGTAAGTGTGTTGTGACAACATTTTGCATAAATTAAAATCACCAATTTATGAACATTTGTGCTTTAAGACAATTTCTTAAAATTATACCAAAATATTTGAGATAAAATATAATTTTACGCTTTTCAAATAAAGTGATGTTATTTATGCGCAAATTCTTTCAAAGCCTGCAGCCAACCATACCTTTGTGTCAAGCACTTGAAACAATTTTGGCAATACAACCGCAGCTTGTCGAGATTTTTTTTTACGTTGCTTTTCACTGGCAACGAGTGAGCGTAGCAAAAGTTTCGTTAATGCGTTAAAATTTGAGAAAAAACTGCGTGCAATACAAATCTTTTTATGCATTCGATATGACATTCATAAAGCATCTAAGTGCAGAAATGTAAAATAAAGATATTTATATTTTCTACATTGAAAACTTAACTTGTTCATATGAATCAATGAAATCAGTCAAGTTTAATGCTTATATTTTGTGCACATCATACCTACTAAAACTGTGTTGTTACCTTACAAATTATTTGTTAAGCATATAGCGTTGACCAACAGTAAAACTAAAACTGTCAAGATTACAAATTTATGTTGTGGTACTGTTAAGAAATGTGGTTAGAAACTTAGCTAAGTTGACTTTATGTTAATGTGCGTAATGTTTCTTTCTCAGAAATTATCACTTTAACTGTGTGTAGATTTCGCTTGATAGTCTTAAACATAAAATAAGAATTTCATTCAAAGTTGGATAAATATATATTTTGCTTCCATTCTTTTACAACTATGCATATGTAGCGACTTTTAAATGTTTTGGGTATGTGTTAAAGTAAAAAGGAACTAGCAAAAGTGCGAAAACATATATCGAATTCGTGCATAAATTTCAAAGTTTTACATTAAGCGTAAGCAAAAATGGAGAAAAATAAAAACCATAAAAAATGCAACTTTGTGACAAATCTGTAGCTTCCGTAGCAAAACAGCAACATTGGCTGGCGCAAAAACCTTCTTCTGAGAAAAGTAGAAAAAATTGCCAAAATTGAGCAAAATAAATCGTTCAATATATCCACGTTCACTTGTGCCATAAGCTGCATTTAGATCAATAGCAATTGAGTTGCTTGCTGCAAGTAAAACTTTGTATTTTTATATTTTTAAAAATTGCAACTTTTTTAAATACTGAACAGATTTTTATAAAAGATTTATAGAAATTTATTTGATCAAATGAAATAGTTATTGTTAAAATATTGGAAGCAACTACATAACGACAACTTTTATGTTAGCAACAGCAATAATTATGTTAATAACAGCAAGGCCTCATTACTGTTTTGATTCATTATGCTATCAGCATTGCTGTCAAATGCTAATCTTATTTCCGGCTCCATTTATATGGCCAGCCATTTAACGGTTCATCCATCTCCTGGCTGTTGATCAAATCAGTTGAATGTCTTTTAATTAAAATTCCAACGAAAGATTTTTAATTGTTGATATTAATCAGCGCAAATCTCTACAGCATTCAAGACACTTTCACAGTTTTTATCTTAACAACAGCGTTTGCAAATCTTTGCATAAAAATGAAGCGCACAAAAGAATAAACGCTCTCTCATTAGCCATTTCTACTTTTTTTTTTGGGCTTTTTTGTGTTAATTCAAATTTAGTACGACGATGGCTTCAAGTAGTGATGTTGAAAAATGTCGGCTTATCGTAAAAAATTTGTCAAATTTGCCATATTAAATGATATTGATATCGGGAATAAAACGAGCACAACATGATTGTTCATAGCTAATAGCACCAACACTATTTGAGCATATTCTTTCCGAAATATCCAGTATACTTCATGATATACCGAAATAAGAAAATTCATATCGACATTTGAGTATGTGATAATTGAGATAATTGAAAATCATGAGCGTAAAATTCCCTTAAATCGAAGTGCGAGATTTCGTCGTACTTATCCTGGCTCCAAATTTTCTTTATCAAGTCGGTCGAATTTTCAAGAATTCGTAGAAATCGTTGCAAATCCTATCCATGCTATCTTTTTATGCAGTACGAATTAGAATTATTTTGTACATCTCTGTGAATATCATGACATCTATAGCAGCAAATTTTCTAACAATTTTGAAGCTTTACTTTCCTCAAAGTATCACTCTGCCATTGTACTACAGTGTCACGTGTGCTGCGCGCTATAAAACTGCTGATAATGTTCTAAACATGATTTATTTTTTATGCATTTTGCAAAGATGATATTTTTTTGTTCGTCAATCATATTTGAAAGAATTTTACAAAAGTCATCATTAAAGAAAGTCATAACTCTCATATTGAGAGCACACGCTATGAAAGTGTGAGCACAAAACAGGTTGCAATTTCATAGGGGCAATTCTACGCCAAGGTTTGTACATTCTGTATTTTAAACTTCTGGTACAACTTACGCGATCACTACTTTGGGTTCACAAATGATCAATGAAAGGTCAAAGATTCTGTTTCGTTGTCGGGCAGGCAAAACTTGCTAATATCTCCCAACAATTGGCAATTTATTCTTTTGCGGTGGTAAGTTCGTCGTTACAAAACATTTTTATATTTTATACAAATAGTATAGATATGCCCTAAGTGAACGAATTTAATTTTTGTGTAAAATATTTCTTTCCTATGAAATGTTCCCTAAAGTCGAACCATAAATCTTGGAAAAAGTATTCAATTTGAGTAAAAATTCTTCACGCTATTGCGATTACGCGTGCGTACCGAAGAAAGTGAATGATTCTTCATCAGCTTTGCCGCATTCTTTTTCTATTTTTTTTTTTAACTTGGGCACGTTGAGAAGCCGCAACGAATGCGTCTGCGACCCAGTAGCACAGCTAAGCATTGAACTAAATATGGGTTTGAAATAAAGCAGTATCGCAGCAGCAGCTCATTGGCATTTGTATCTTCCGAATGCTGCGCAGAAATGCATGAAGTTATAGTTTTAGTTCTAAATTTAGTGTTGTTTTTATTTTATTATTTTTTTGCATTTTTTTTTATTTATTTACTTTTTTTGTAGATCATATCTCTTCAATCGGTTATGCTGTTTTAACAAATTTACGCGCTTAATGTGTATTTAATGAAAGTTGGTAGAAAATCCGACATGAAAGTAAAACTTTGCTGCGCTACAGTGAACAGCAAAACATGCCCGTAAAAAGTAAAAGATTTTGCAAAAAATAAAAAAATCCCAATTAAAAGCACAATAAGTAAAAACACAATAAATCTTTTCTTATTTTTTTCTTAAGCAAAATTCACTGTTTGTTAAAAGTAATTAACATTTTTATGTAAATTAACGTTAAAAAAATGATTTAACATAAAATTATAACTCTTATGAGATAAATGACAGCGAAAAAGTTACATGCCCGACTAGAAATTTGCGTTAAACGCAATATAGCTTCGCATTGGTTTCGCCTCGCCAGAGCGTTATCCAACAACAAGCTAATTTTCCTTATACTGATCTGGTCCAAGCTTTCTGAAATATAAATTTATATTGCGGAATGCAATAGGAATTTTATCAAAAATTTTCTTCTGCCATCGAATTTTTGTTGTTCAGTTGTTCTTGGAGTGACGCATCGATAACCTCATATGTTTGCTATGTGCTCTTTATAGATCAGCAAAAAAAAAAATAATGCAGACAAATTTAGTTTTTTTTACTAAAAATTAAAAAAGCGAACAGCGAGACGCATATCACTCTAAACCTTTTATGAATTATGTAGCGCAGCGCTTGAATATAAATCATGCATGTTGTCGGTAACATGTTAGTGGCACACTTTGATTGCTGTTTTATAGCTGCACTTTTACGATTTTCAGTCCGAATATGATTGAAAAATGAAAATAAGATGATTCTGCAAAAGGCTTTTTCATTGGGGGTTCTTTTAGTTGACGAAAATGTTTTTGAAGGCACTACTACTTTTCCGTCTAATTTAAAATTGAGAAACATAAGAAAATAATTATCACTTGCCAAATAATGACAGTCATAGACGAAATAAATGCAAACAAGATAAACTATCTGTGTAGAAAGGAAACAACTAATAAGTTCACCGAATCTGTTGTGAAAGGTTGTGCGACGATTCGAAATGATAAAATTAAGCAATTTAGCCCAACGGCCGAACAATTCGTTAAAATGCTTCGCTCATATATGAAACTAGCTGACCCGGCAAACTTCGTACCGCCTAATAGTCAATGAATGTCGTGTTAACTTTTAGCTAAACTATCTTTTATATGAAATCCCATTCATATGCGTCCAGTTGTAGTGGATGAAATATGATGAATTGGATTTTGGAGGGCCCATTTTTCTAAACCAAACTTTGCAAAAAGCACAGAGCATAAGAATCATTTAAAAAAAAACATTATGAGATCTTCGTGAAAATTGTAGTTAAAAATACTTTTGTGTGAGGGCCACCTTAAGTATGCTCCCTTAGTGAAATTTCTACTACCTAAGCTGTGCCATTTAATATAAAAGCTACGTGGTGTAAATTCCATGTGAATCGATTGACCGGTCTTCGTGAAAATTATGTTTTAAAAATATTTTTGCATGAGGGCCACCCTAAATATGATCTCTTAGTAAAACTTTTATTGCCTTAACTATGCCTCTTAATACAAAAGACACGGTGTAAATTTCATGGAAATGGACTTAAATGCTATTTCAAAAATATTTTTGTATGAGGGCCACCCTAAAGATAAAAAGATTAAGCAAAAGTTTTATAGCCTAAGTGATGTAAATTTCATGTGAAATGATGAAGTGGTGAATGTGAAAATGCTATTTCAAAAATATATTTGTATGAGGGCCACCCTAAATATGCATCCTAAGTAAAAAATTTTGCAAAAAAATCGCATAAGTGAATGCCTTGCGAATTTTGAGTCAGCGCTTTTCGATATTTTGCTAAGCTCGCTCAATAGTGAATGTCTACACATTTTTGCGCGAACTTTCCGCTGCAAATATGCCGCAAATGCGAAGTATTCCAAATAATTTCACCAGCGAAAATTAATGCGGGCAAATATTTATTAACTTCGGCATCGCGTGTATGCTACACATTTACAAATGTCGATTATACCTAGCACCGGATTATGGTAGGCTATAGCTATGGTCCTACACCACAACAGCGCCACATCAACAAAGCTTAACGCTTGATGATACTGTCGAAAATAAAATATTGAATGTTTTTGAAACACATTGACCAAAAATATTCTGCATTTATTTCATAGCACTTTTCGAAATAGCGAGTTTTAGAGAGTTGGACCGCATCAATTTTTAATGAGAAACAAAAGTTTTAAAGAAATTTTCTTCAATTATTGTTTTATTGGATGGTTTCCTAGAGAAATGTTTTTTCAAATTTTTTATATTGAGTGTGGTACATAAATTTTTCTTTCACACTAAAATGCAATATTTTACATTTCACTTTCATTGCAATAAAAAATAAAAATTAAAAATCAAAGAAATAAATTGTAACAAACCAAACACAAAAACAAAAAAATTAAAATGCGAGTAAATGATGAATGAAAAATATGCACGCATGCAAAGTAGCAGCAACTGCAGCAGTTGTTGCATGTATTTTTGTGCATCTGCATTCGAGTGTCTAACAATGTGTGGGGCATAAAATATCAAAACGTAATCAGCTGATTTTTGAGGCCTCCGATTTGTAAATCATAAATCAATTCGAGACATTGTTGCGCTACCATTTATATAAAAAAAAAAGAATTATTTAAAAAATATGTTTTATATCCGTTGTTTGTTTGTTAAAATTTCAAAAAATAATATGACCAATAAAAGATATCGAATCTTGGCCAGTTTTTAAGTAGAACACAAAATATCATATCAATACCCTATAGTAAGTAGTCTCAAATTTATTTTTTTTTAGAAATGCCAAGTAGTTCCAACATCTTAGAAATTGGCATTTAACTTCAGATAAAAATATTTTCTCTTCAGTTCTCTTATTTTTAATAAATTTTGAAAAATTGTAGCGCAACAATGGTGCGACTTATGCTGAAACAATAGGTGAGTCAACCAATAAAATTTCAAATACAATAAAAAAACTGGGCGAAATCGGAGATGCCTTATACTCCAAGCTCCTTTCGTTTTGACATGTAATGCCCCATGTGAGTGTTTGCAGCGTGTGCATGTTGTGCATTTTCCCCATTAATAAAAACAGCAACATTTTCACTAATATTTTTAGTGGTTGCTATTTTTCTTTTGTAACTTTTTTTTTTCGCTTTCAACAAATAACTTTTTATTTCAGCTGCTGTTGGCATTGCGGATTTAGAGCAGAAAATGCAACAACAAAAAAACACAATATTTTAATTATAAATTTTCAAATCATTTATTACACATAATTGGCGAAAATGTAATTGAAGCCATCGGCGTTAAAATTTAATTTTTTTTTTATTATTTTTAACAACTAAATATCACACACACTTTGTTTTTATGATAAATGTCGCCATATGATTTTCATTATTTTAAATAACATTTTTTTGGTATTTATTTTTTGGCTTATAAAATTATAGAAAATGTATCATATTTTTAACTTAATTGTTTATTATTTCAACAGTTTTTGATATGAAGTTAAAAAATAAAATCAAAAATTTAAATTTATTCTATCAATTGATGGGGTTTTTGACCCAAGCAAACTAAGCCAAATTAAAATTTTTTATCTCCTAGCGAAATTGTGGTGTCTTTTATTTGCATGCATCCAGTTTGTTTATTTAAATTATAACAATAGATTGTTTTTTTTTTTTGTTTAATCTATGTAAACATTAATTAATATATCATTATTTATTCAAAAATATAAATAAAACATTTGGACACATTAGATCGTGAATAAAAAGTCTAACAAGCTTTGCTATTTTTCTATACAGTGATTGTGTTGCCAGTGCATATAATAGGCTGGCTCACAGTTATTGAGATACTTAAGCTTTTTAAATATAAAAATATAGGCTTATAACTTAAATTTTTAACAGAAAACTTATAATTTCATTGAAAAAAATTATGTCCTAAAATTACTTTGGTCCAAGAATCATAGAAGCTGGTTAAAACGGCATTTTTGAGAAAATTTTGAGTTTGACTCATTTTTTCGTTGTCAATATGTATACAAATACGCAAAAAAATGTAAATAAAGTGGACCGTGATGGTTGACGGAGGTAACGGATAATCGAGGTTCTACTGTATTTCCAAACCAAAAGTTCTTATCGTATTCAATAGAACATTAAAGATAGTTTCAAAGGATATATAATTTTGGCGCACTTTTTGGTTTTGAACTTGTGTTTCCTAATTGATGTTATGATTGTGTGGCTATTGAACACTCGTTTTTGTCCACGAATCAAACTAAAAAAAATCAATAGAACGTCTAATACAGCGGTGGGCATGGAAATCTAGCAAACAGGCGCAACAACCAAATCAAACAACAAAAACTAAAATTTTAAATTTTTTTTGCTTTCATTTCTAAATTCGCCAACACCAGAAAAAGAAACCCGATTGCACTACAAATAAATTCAAATGCTACATTAGTCGAGACAAACGCGGTACCGTCGCTAATACCCATGTTTGTTGTTTTTGTTTTCATTTGAACTCAAGTCAACGCTGTGCGTCGATAGCGTTGAAATTCTGCGAATTCTTCTTTGGTTGCATGTGCGTCGAATAACATTTCGGGTCAAGTGGACGGAAAGTGCCACTACGTGCCCATCGCTGGTCTAATAGATCAGTGAGTAAATTTTTTTCCAAATATTCTGGATTTTTATTGTAAAACCCCAAAACAATCATTTGGCCACTCTCGATGTGAATTGTGCACGAATAAAACCAGTTGAATTTCATCGAAAATAGCACAACTTCTGAAAAGACTACGTTTCTTTATTTTGAATACATAAATTTGTCTCTCAAAGCTGATCAATTTTATTGTGAAATTTCAACAGGTCGTCTACTACTGACCAAATGTTTTTTTTGGGCACGAATCGATTTTGATTGACTCCACAGGACATGAAAGAACATGAAACAACATCAATTTAGTGCATTTTTTTTCTTTTTGAATATCTGACTTTGTTTTGTCAAATATGGGCATCTAAAACATAGTGCATTTTCTATGGGATCCAACTGGCTTAATTCGTGCACAATCGAAATCAATTAATCAGTTGACATACGACTGTATTTTGTTTCAAAGCTGCTTCAGCACTCTATTTTAGTTAGCTCTAAAAGTATAAAAAATTGCAGCGAATCATGGAATATTATCCCAGGTTTTGTGCAAGATAAAGACGCTTTATCGCGGTCTTATGTTTAGCAGGAATTTTAAAATATTACTTCTAGTAGCAGACAGAATTGTTATTCCGCTAGCACTATATCAAACCACTTCTGGTACCATTTGGGCTAGGATTGAGTGCAGTTCACTGACTATTGGTGTTGTTGGTCACTATCTTATAGGGCAACATGATTTTGCGATAAACACTATGTGCAAACAGCAATAAGGCTGATGAGAAAAAGAATACCGAATAATGATATTTTTCTGCTTCTGGAGAAAGTAAAATGAAATAACTTGGCTAGCCGTTCCTCTTACCATTAAAGGAACTTAAACTGATTTGATCAAGCGACAGAATCCTCCTGTCAATCTAATAACTAAAGGAGGAGTATCAGAAGTTTTAGAATTTAGTTCTTACCATGGACTCTTGTAGTGTGTGCTGTCACTATTGAAAGACAAATTTGTTGAGCTGACAAAATGGCTTCCAAGTCTCAGTTATTAAAAAAATCTAAAAGTAAAGTTATGATGTCAATTTCTAAACGACGATGTCTTGAAACTTTTCAGAAAATACCAACCCTTGCATTCCCTACGCTACTTTTGCTGTGACGCATTACAATTTGCGGCAACAATATGCTGATTATAAATTTGCAGGCAGACAGGTTCGTCTGTTCGAAAACCACAACTGTCTCACTTTCTGATGTGTCTTTCGTCGTCTGTTCATTTGTCTATCGTAGACGACTGTTTCTTCGGTTTGTCTGTTGCGGTTACTGGCTTGCTGGGACTATGTCTATCTGTGTGTCTGTCCAACTGATTTGCTGTCTGTTTTTTTGTTGTTGTTGTTTTTGCTCACATACAACGTCGTTCTGTACTGTTGTGCCACAGGCTTTACCAAGTTTTTGCTACGAATTACGCTGTCACTTACAGCTTGAAATGCAAGCAAGCGAGCACCACTAAATTGGAAAATGCAAAATACAACGAACGCAACCATGACAGCTTGTGGAGGATTTTCGAGAGTTTGAAGCCAACCAACGGAGGAGGGATGGCAATAAGAATTGTTGGCGAATTACAAGAAAAATCAATTTTCCAGCAATTATTGATGGATTATATATGTAGAGTTTTTTATTTGGTTTCTTCTTTGAGCCAGCCACTGCATTATCAAATTTACAGCCAGCAGGCAAAAACGTTTTAGTGCTGTGGCAACGTTTAAATGCATGCAATGCTAAATAAGTTTCTTGACTTATTTCTATAGTTTGTTTAAATTTTTAATGCGAAAATTTGTTTAGCAAACAAATGGAAATGTTAATAACATAATTGGGTACCTCAGGCTGATTTTGAAGTCATAGATTTGTTAGACTATTCAGTCATTTCAGCTTGATCAAATTTGCCGCTGAAATCTTAAAGTTAGTAGAGCAATATGCTACAGGGATAGCACTATCATTGATTAGAAGTTCTCTTCTGGCTTTCGAGGAACTATAAATGTCCGTAGTATCTTCTTTAACTCTGTAGCTTCTTTAAGAACTTATGACGAATCGGACACTGAGACCAGGTTTTCAGAGTTTCATGCTAGTAGATTCAGAGATATTACGTGAGCACTAATATACACGGCCTTGATGTTTGTTGGCCAGACAAACGCATCGAACGCTAACAGATGTCGATTTCTTAACGTATTATCTGTTAATTCATTTGGTAACTCAAGTTCAATTGGTTCTCAGTTTCCTTCCCCGTTACTACACTTATGTAGGCCTTGGCGTTAATCGAGCTAATGGTAGCTCAATGTTCTTTAATGCTTACTTTGAAATGCCTTCCTTAGTAATGAATGATAATACACTTGGTTTTGTAAGGTGGTTTGATTTGACTTTCTTCGATACCAGCCGCATAGTTACAAATTCATATTCGTGTAATGGTTTCATGAAAAGTGCTTCGCTGCTGCAGTTACGCGCTCTCTTTCTTTAGTGAGCGATGTGTATAACGATGCTTTTGTTGTTTATCGGTCGTGGTACGTGATATCGTATCATCGCATGCTACACTATTGACTGTGCATGTTGTTTGTGTATTAGTGAACTGCTACTATGCTGTTAATGTAGCTGAAAATTCCATTAATTGGAATTTTTAAAGGTTTCTCATCGTTCGATTCATCTTCAAGAGTACATAAAAGAAAGTCATGTGCTTTGAAATTTCCCATGTAGTTACTTTCCAACCTTAACTACCGACTGTATCTTTTGTACAAAATCAACCATAGACAACATCAATCTAACAATGTTGCCAATTACTATATGGTGCCACCCACTTACCTCCCTCACGCTCATCAACTGCTTAAGCGCGATTTATTTTGCGCATTCAATTGTCGCATTTTTGTTTGGGTTCTTGTCTGTCAAGTTTTTTTTTTGCGTTAGCATGAAAAACGCTTTGCCTGCCTTCGTTTGCTTCTTTTATTCCCTTTTAAGGTTTCCCACTGCTAGATGGCAATAACGACATTAAAGCCACCTTTATTGCTGCTTGTAGTTGTTGTGCTTGCGCTGTTGGTATTGGTTTTCTGCTTAAGGCCACTTTACGGTAGTCGTCATCGTTGCCGTCGCCGTTGCCGTCATTAACATCATAAGCCAAACGGGCTGCTTCAGGGACAGAAAATGAAACCAAGTTAAGAGACTTTAGTTGATAAAAAAAAAGATTTTTTCCTTATTGTTGTTGCTGCTGTTATTCTTGTCGTAGTAAGCCGTCGTTCAGTATTTGGTTAAGGAGGTGCGTTCAATTTGTAACTTGTGGCGACTCTTGGTAAATGGAGTACAAAGTGAGACAGAACTGACTGAATTGACTACACATAAGTCAAGGCGAAACGTTTTGTGAGGTGTTGCGGTGGCTGCAGAGAAAAAAAATTTGCTGCAAATAGAGACTTAATTGAGCACCTTTCTACAGCCAAATACACTGCATTTACTGCAGCTGTCGCTTGCTATCTTTTGGTGTCACTCATGTCTTCTTTCTATCAAAATATGAAAAAATATGTAAACCTTATTTACTCGTTTTCAAAATTAAGAAAAGCAATATCTATTTCGAAGACATGAAACGTGAGTGACGCACTGAAATTATGATATAATCTTAACCAAATTGAAACAATTTTGTTTTCTGTATTCGAGTTTTGATCAAAAACAATATTTTCCAAAAATAGAGAATGTTATGTCAGTTTCTTGAAAATGAAACGTGAGTGACACACAGCAATTGAGTTCTGGATTTAAAAAATAAAATGTAAAAGTTAGTCTAATGAATTAAACTTATAAATAAAAAATTTTTTTTATGCGTCACTCACATTTCTCTACAAATGATATAAATGTGTACATATTTCTGTATTTTGTTTTTCTCTAATCCTCTTTGAGTAAAAGTTCTTTTTGGCAAAAATCAAAGTTTATTTATAAGCGACTGAAACGTGAGTGACGCGTACTAATTGAGTGCTGTCTGTGCGTATTTTTGTTTGTTTCTTAACCAAATCGAAAACTATTGTGTATAGGAAAAAAATCATATCAGATGTAGCTAAAATATATCCATCGTCACTTGCGTAACACTGCAGTGAATGATGACAACTGAGTATTATTGTATATGTATTTTGGTTTTCCTACTTTCAGTAAAAGAAAAACTATAACTCAAATTGAAATTGCAATTAATACTCATGAAACATGAGTGACGACTTTGAATTGAGTCATATTGGATTAGGTTTGTATTTATTTGTTTTTTGTGAAAATGAAAAACATAGATTACTTTTGGCATATACTTATTCCAATGTTCTGATTTTTTCAATATAAACAAAACTTTTTTCTTACCGTGTAATGAAAGGTACTAGCTGACTGCACCCAATTTTCGCATTTGCAGGCTCTACTGCTGAATCAGACAAAGTGTTCTTTTGTTGGGGATTTAATTTTGTGTAGCTAGTTGTTGTAATATAAAACAAGAACAACAACAACAAAACAACGACATGGACTCGCTTGACGCATTATGCAATTCCTTATTGTTGTTTTCTTTGTTATTACTGCTGTTGCTAGGGTTCCAATCTACTGGGTTGAATTTGGTTTTTTTTTCTGTTTCTTTAAAATTCATTTAATTTTTTTGTTGTTATTCATTTATATTCTGTGGATTAAGTAAATAATTGTTGTTGCACTTGTATTGTTGGCGCAAAAGTATTGATTTCACTTGCGAATGTAAAATTTAACGCATAAAGTAGTAAGGGTGTTTTCTTTGGCCCTGATAAAAATTAAGCACCCTACACTACATTAAGATCGCCTTAAATAACTCTGTCACTACAGCGTTTTGAAGTACCTTCTCGTGTAGGAAGTCCCAAGTCCTCTTTCCGATATTTGCCTAGTTTTGTCCAGCACTTGATCTATGCTTTTAGTATCATTTGAAAATTTTAGCTTGCATGGTAGGTGCCACGCTCACTCCAGAGATTTTCCGAATCAGTTTAAGTTTTTGTGTGAAATTTTATTGCAGTAGCTTATGCAAATATCCCTCTCAAAGTAGCGTTTTGAAGCTCTTGCTTGAATGGGAGGTACCATGCCCTCTAGTCGAAATTCGCTAACGCTTTGCTTGTTCGCGTTATTCCAAAAAGTAAGGACTGTCCCAGAAAAAACTTACGTTTTGCTTTTTAGTTATAAAAAAATACCCAGCAATTTTTTTTGGTCTTTTTTCGTTTTTTTAGTGTTCAGAATATAAATAACTAAAAACTAAGTAACAATTTTTTTTTATAAAAATTTCCTAGTTTTGTCGTAAGGACCTTCATTAAATTTTGTCCAGTCGTTTCATCGACAGTACGGTACGATTTTTTCCACTTAAGTCTGAAGTCTTGTGAATTTTTTGCATTTTTACTACTCCTTCGAAAATCTCTTTTCATTAGAGCCCGATATCTTTCAATAGGGCGAAGCTCTGGGCAGTTGGGCGGATTAGCTATTTTGAGTACGAAACTGATCATTTTTCTTGCATACCATTCCATCGTAGCTTTAGAGTAATGAGAGGTTGCTAAATCTGGCCAGAACATCGCGGTACCCTCATGCGCACGAATAAATGGTAGAAGACGTTTTTCGAGGCACTCGTCTATATAAACTTTGGAATTGATTGTGCCTTGCGTAACAAAAAATCTGCTTCTGAGACCACAAGTGCATATGGCCTGCCAAACTATATATTGCTTCGAAAACATCGAAATTTTTTTTCTTTGCATTTACTAGACACATGCCCTTTCCTCGGTGATGTATGATATTCATGCCCAGGTAACTGCTTAAAATCTGTTTTGACGTAAGTTTCGTCGTGTATAACACAGCAATCAAATTGAGTCAGGTACCATTCATACAACTTTCGGGCTCGCATCTGCTTTTCATCAGAACGGTCTGGTACTTTTTGAACTCGTTATGTCTTTAGCTTACTTTTCTTCTTGATCTTTTGTACAGTAGATTTTGATGTACCTGCTCTAGCCGCCATATCTCGCACTGAGGTGTCACCTTCGTCGCTACCTTTAGTTTAAAAAATTCTGGTTTTCTGCCTGAACCTTTTTCGTGAAACAGGTAGACCCTTCTTATAATTGAAAATAACCGGAAAGACAGATTTTTCTGATGCACCAACTATTTTTGCTATAGCTGAATATTTTAATTTTGGATTTTGCAGGTATGTGGACAAAATCAGTTCGCGGACGTTTTGTTGCTTGCTAGACATCTTTGTCGTCCAAAGTGCTATCTTCAAGTGGTATACATCATATTAAACGTCACTTTATAAGATTATCAGGTAGAGCATAATACAAAAATAAAAAACATTAGTTTTTTCTGGGACAGTCCTTATATATGTACGAAGAGAAAGACTCGCTCTCACGCCATACGCATGTTGCTGGCTAACGCGTCTGGAATTAAAGCGAACAGAAATCGTAATTTTACTCCTGAATTTTGATGTAAAAATAATTGAAAATGACATTCGAAGCTGAGCGAAACAGAAAAAGCGCAATTGAAAGGGAATTGAACGATACTCTATTTGCAAAATGGAGATTGGCTTAATTCCAGACGCGTTAACCAGCAACATGTGCATGGCGTTAGAGCGAGCCTTTCCCTTCGTGTAGATATACTTTTTGGTAATTCTTAGTATCAAATAAATCTCTCATACCGTTTTAAATGTTTTATTTGTACGGGTGGTAAGGGTGTTCGTGAACCGATATCGCCTATTTACAATCTGTGTACCTGGTTTTATTTAATCATCTGACTTAGTTTTTCCGTAATGGTGAAATCCATTGGCAGGCGAACAGACAGACTGACATACAGATAAACAGAGAGACATACAGATAGATAGACAGATAGATAAACAGACAGATAGAGACAGACAGATAGACGAACATGGCTTAATCGACTCATGTAATGGGCGCTGATCAAGAATTAATGCATGCCTGCCACGCCCCCTTCGATGCATTGCAAACGGAATGACATAGTGAATATAACCTGAGTGTAGGGTATACATTTTTTATGTAATAATTTCTTTCGTCTGCATCAATTTGCAGACAATTTTTGCTTAACACTTTTTTTTTTTTTTTTTTTCATTTAGCTTTGCCACTCTTGTTAATTATAACTTGTTTTTTACTGTAATTTGCGCCTTAATTCTACTGTTTAGTTTGCAATCTTTGCAAATAAATCAATGAAATCCAATACTTAGTAATTGTACTTAATTTGCTTGCGAATTTCCAGATTGCATTATATTATTATCAAAAAAATTAAAAACCAGAAAAATGTTCAATAAATTCAATAATCAAATTAGTGGTCAATTGTAATTAATTTGCGTATAATTAACATTCGTAAAATGTTGCACTCTATCCACAAAATATTTCACTCACAAAATTTTGCAATTGATATTGCCGCAGTAACATTGAAAATCACAATTCCAAAATTGTGAAAAAAAAACAATCAAACCTGTTGTTTACATACAAATGTGCACATACGCAATGTGAATAAGCCTTTGGTACAGCAAGGGGTTAACTAAAAAGTTAATAAAAATTAAAAAAGAGTTGTTGAATTTTATTCAGTTCACTGTCTTCGAAATCAAGCTGATTTTTATTCATCTCGTTTTTGTAACGTGTTTTTAAAAATAGCTTTTACACTGGCCTTAATGCGTTTTCACTGATTATAAAGGGTGTTTTTTTTAGAGGTATAGAGCTTCGAATTGAAATAAAACACAAGAAAATCGTTTTAATGTACATCAATTTGGCTTTATTGGAAGGATAATTTTATGCCATTAATGTTTAAATATGATCTCGGGCATGTGACCGCCGCGGCTGGCTCGAATAAAGCCAATTCTACAGGTCCTATTTTGAACCACTTTTTCGAGCATATGGGGCCGTATGTCGGCAATAACGCCACGAATGTTGGCTTCCAAGTCCCCTAACGTTTCTGGTTTGTTGGCGTAGACGAGCGACTTCACATATCCCCAAAGAAAATAATACAATGGTGTCAAATCACACGATCTTGGTGGCCAATTGACAGGTCCATTCCGCGAAATTATGCGCTCATCGAATGTTTCCTTCAATAAATCGATTGTGACGTGCGCTGTGTGGCATGTAGCGCCGTCTTGTTGGAACAACAACTCATCCACATTCATGCCATCCAATTCGGGAACAAAATAGTCGGTTATCATGGCTCTATACCGGTCTCCATTAACGGTAACTGACTCTCCAGCATTATTTCGGAAGAAGTATGGCCCAATGACTCCACCAGCCCATAGAGCACACCAAACAGTCAGTTTTTGTGGATGTAATGGCGTCTCAAGGGTCTCATGTGGATTCTCTTCACTCCAAATGCGGCAATTTTGCTTGTTGACGTAGCCATTCAACCAAAAATGAGCCTCATCACTGAACAAAATTTTGCGATGAAAATCAGCATCGAGATCAATCTCATTTTCGGCCCATACACCAAAATCACGACGCATTGCATGGTCTCGCGGCTTTAATTCTTGCACAAGCTGGATCTTGTAAGGTCGCAAGCCAAGATCTTTGCGCAAAATCTTCCATAAAGTTGATGGACAAAGCTCCAATTGCTGTGCACGGTGGCGAATCGATTCATTCGGGTCCTCTTCAACATTTTGCTCTACAGCGGCAATTGTTTCTTCGGTGCGCACTGTTCGACGTCTCTGCGGATGCGTATTATCACATAGAGTAAACGTAGTGCGAAAACGATCCATGGTTAACCGAATTAATTGCTCTGATGAACGATTATGTCGACCATAAAATGGACGGAGCTTGCGGTAAACTTCGCGAACTGAACCATTATTTTCGAAATAAATTTGCACGATTTGCAAGCGTTGTTCTTTTGTCAACCTGTTCATGATGAAATGGCAAACCAAACTGAACATAAATGACATTAGAGTTGCCAGATTTGACCATAAAATGCCAGTTTTATCTCTATTCGAAAAACAAACCTCTAAAAAAAACACCCTGTAGCTTTCTGTTTGACTTATGTTGATTACTCTTTATTTGACATTAGCTGCATAAAAGTAATCTGTTAATTGAGATACATAAATAATAAAATTTAGCTACTACAGCTGTAAGCCTTTTTAGCTATTTAGCTTAAATTTTGCACACATTTTAATATGTAAAACTAACTACTCTTTAACACAAAATATCGCTTTGAGAATCCATTTCATATTTGCTTACTATTTATCTTTTTTTCTTTGATTTAACAGCTGTTTGATGATCAATATTATCATTCATTCACAATAGTACTTATCCAAAATCGGTCTGTTAAAATTAAAAACAAAATTCCAGAGTATTTAGTTTGACGTCAGAATTGTTTAGAAAAGAGAGTTCATTCAGATTTCCATGCCAGTGTGAATGGCCTATGTAACGCAATTAAAAACTAAAATTTTACATGAAATCTTTATAGAAATTAAAAAAAAAAAACAAAAAATTAAATATTTGTTTTCTCGAAGAAACCTAAAAGTAAGTTTAACCCCTTGTTGCACCAAAGGTTTCATATTTCGAAAGTGCCTGCAACTATTTGTCGAGAAATTTTAAATGCCAGTTTATTTAATTAAACAAACCTTTATTTGATATTTGTGCTTTGTATATCTGCGGTGGTAGAAATTATTGAAATACTCTGCATAAAATTTCAATTAATATAAATTAACAATCATTAAAAGTTGAAAATTCTCAAAAATAAAACAACACTAAGCATGGGATATATTTGGGGTAAAAGTGACATAACATAATTAAAATGTAGTTTAATGCATTTACCTGTAAAGCATGACAATTTGTTTGTAACAAAATTTTTATTGAAAAATTGCAAAATGTTGAACAATTTTATAAATCCTGAAAAGGTCGTAAAATTTTCATTTTACTAAAGATTTTCTCCCGTATCCACCAGTAAATTTGCTCACAACATACCGAAAAGCTTTAACTGAAACTGAAGTGTCCAATATGTCAAAAGTTGATCTTAAAGACTGGCTCATAGTAACTTAAGTGAAAATCGCAAAAAAACGAAACCTACAGAACTACAGGGATGTCCTTAACATTCAAGGTCTGGACAGCAATCCTCCTAACCAGAGTCAGGGAAAAAATTTAGTCACTTATCCGCAAGCAATAATCAGTTTTTCGCCCGAACAGATCGTGTATTTATCAAATTAATACCCTTCGCAATATCGTGGAGCAGATAAATGAGTGGCAGACGTCGTTACATCTAACTTTGATCGACAACAGTACTGCGTTTTATACCATCGACCGAAATTGCATTGAACAGACAAGGATCATAAATCTCATCAAGGCTCAGTACGAAAGAAACTTTCTGATCCTTTTGAGGTTGTCGACAAAGTTTTTTGCTGCCACTAATCTTATTTCAAAGTGGGCCTGTTTTATAGGAAAACTGCCCAGACAACTTTACTACCTTCGAACATTTTGGGATGATTCATGCTTCTGACATTGTAATAAATAATTTTGGACGAACGAAATAATTTTTTTAAGAAAAATATTTATTTTATTTTTGAGTGACTGCTTTTTAGCGTAATAATTTATTTTACATAAGTGCAATGTGTGTATCTATACTTACAATGCTGACATAAAATTGAACAGCATTTTCAATTGCTTGCAAACGTTACATTGAAAGTCAAGCTAATCGCATGTAATTTTTCTACGACGTTTATATTTTTATTTTTATACAAACAATTTGTATGTTTTTTATTAAGGAAACTGGTTTCGTTAGAGAAAATTATAAAAACCTGTAAAACACCTCTTAATAATATTCGCACGTGCTCAAATACCTGCTAATTTTCTTACCAGTTTAATTTTTGCTACACTACATTTTGACTGCATATAATAAATCGCCATCAGCACATAACATTGTAATGTAATTGCTAGCTCTGAGGTTTTTCATAATGAGCTATAGCATAGACAGTTTCGTATATGGCTTAGACATCAACTACTAAACTGATTTTAATAAAAAAAAACAATGCGAGCGTATGTGTGTGATATATGAGATAAGGCTAAAAAGTCATTGGACACGTTTAAGTGACATGGGTGTTAAGAAAAATTGGCTGTATGGAGACTTATTGTCCCTATTAAATAAAACCTTTTTTCTAAAAGAAACATAATGAATACTTAAATATTATATGATGCTATACGTATATAAAAACTTGTAAATAAATAAATTTTTCAAATGTGGGAGCACATAAAGAGCTCTTGATTTTTCACTAATGATTTTTGCAAGTAAAGACAAAAATAAATCTTTTTAACTGACTATTTGCTAAGAATTTTAAATTAAATATTTTTCTGAAAAAGAAACAGACAACTTTTAATTAAACGCGGTTTTTCTTATATATTAGTTTTTGTGATAGGAGCACAAAAGGACCTCTTCACTATGCAATTTGTATAGAAAAAAACTGATCTTTGAAGAGTAATTGATAAACCACGAAAACTTTTAACGTATGTCTAATATGGAGGCTGTAATATTTTCGAAAAGACAAGTAGCAAGTGACACGACGACATGACTTTTGAAAGTTACGTTTTTCTGAAGAAAACATATATGTATTTAGAAAGCCAATCACTTAATTGAACAATATTTTAATATTGCAAACTTGCAAAAGTCAACAAAAAAGTAGCTTTAAACTGTACTCTTAAACATTTAAACATAATCATTAGATGTAGCAATCTTTCGGCCAAATATAAGCTACAGATTTAAAGCTAAACTAAGTATATATGTCCCATTGAAATATGATTTTTAACAGAAACTTTCATTATACTTTGATTTATTGTTTTGAAATTTAAAGTAGAAAAATTCAATTCGGTGTGAGCACAAAAAAAGCTCTACGCAATAAAATTTACAGAAAAAAGTTTGCTAAAGTAAAAGCTTTCGACTCTTACTACGCTAAGACATATGTACATACATATTTTTCGAAAGTATTTCTCCAAAAAGCATGAATTTGACTTTGACTATTGACTTTTTAAAAAAGGAGCACATAAGGAGCATAGAGGGAGCACTTTGCTTTTTGCATTGGTATAATCCCTAGATTAAAAAATCGGTTTGTAAAAAATAAAAAAAGGTGGTTTTTATCAAAAGCGATTACTGAATGACATTTGTGCTTACGGGAGCATGAAGGGATCATTGAGGAAGCAAAGCAATTTAAACTTACATATAATTTGTGATAGTAACATTTATCTAAAATGAGTTCATAGAATGCAAGATTAAACTTATTTTACAAATAAAAAAGCTTTTCATAGGGAGCACATAAGGAGTGCTCTCTTCACTTAGCTAAAATTATTAAACAAAACACTAAACTAAAAATGGGAAAATTAAGTCAAAACTAAGGAAGCATATGTAATACTTTTTACTTTCTGTATTTAGCATAAAGAAGCTCCTTAATTTTCTTTTCAACTATGAATCTGTAAAAGTGAAATGTAGCTTTTTATTTAACGTCATCATTTATGCATTAAAACTTTTTGGATGAGAAGCGAAAGGAATGTTTGGCTCCCAAGACTTTGAAATAGTACATATTGCTAAAAGATTGCTATAAATTAGAGCACTGAGTAGGTTTGCACTTAGTTATAAAATGCAATTCTTAATAATTAAATTCGTTTTGCTAATTAATTTTTCTTGTAATTAAGAAGAAACACAACTACATTTGTTGCTCTTTTTTCATTTTCCATTTTCCATAATTACATTGCTTTCACTATGTTTTCTTGTATAGGTACGCAAGACAACAATATTTTCTTGACCTAAAGCACAAAGTTTTTAACATTTCCCTTTTCTTCGGCATCAGCTACCCAGTCATTTTCATATCTCATCAGCATAATTATCAGGTTTTTTTATGCCAACGCTACTTCGAATGCCGCCAATGCTTCTAAATAAATGCGAGTAAAAAGTGTTGCATTTCTACACTAATTACCTTGTTTTCTTTTATGCGTCGAGTGTCCTCCACCCGTTCGTTGTCTTTCTCTCTGGCGTCTTTCTCTGATGCGACGGCTACTTTAATAACAAAACATTTCACCTAATGACCCAAACCTATTTGGATATATAAAACCTACACGGAGTTTTTCCTTTCTCTCAATAGCTCTACTTTTTTGTGTCTTTTTTTTTTGCTTTCTTTAGTTCAACCTTCTAACCCGCTTCTAATGGCCTTCCAGCGTTTGTAAAGTAGATGAAGATAAAGAAACAAATGTTGAATAGATGAAAAACAAAAATGTGTGTGTGCCTGTGTGTGTATGTGGATTAAAGCAGGACCTACATTTTACCATAAAAGAAAAAAAAAACGCTTGTTAATGTGAGGTTTTTTCTTTTCAAAGCAGCAAAGTGTTGTCATTTATTATTTGAAAGTAAAATTCTCAAATTCCACAAAAATGTCATAAATTGAAGATAGCAGCAATCAAAAATAACAAACGAAATCAGTGTTCGGAATCTTTAAATTTAAAAACAAAAAAAAAAAATCTGTAGCCTTTTTTTTTATAAAAATGGCTCTAAATCTCTGATGGAACTTTAACAGATACTGGCAAGACAGAGAAGATGGCCACCGTATTTTGAATTTGAGAAAAAGTCTGGCCCTTGGCTTGGATCTTTCTTTAAGCCATAGATGGGCAAAATTGTGGAAGCAAGAGCCAATTCGATATCGATAGCAAAAAAATCTGCAATAAACCGAAAGGCGCCAATTCCAAGAATGAAGCAAGAACAACACGAGTGTAGGAATAAAAGTACACTGATCACGCGAAACGAGAGAAGTTCTCCTCAATGTGCGCATTGTTGTTTGGCATTTTCGCTCGCTTCATATATTTCTGAACGATGCAACAGCAATGCAAATCAAAATTTCCGGCCACCGTATTTGGAATTTGAGAAAAAGTCTAGAATGGGCTACTGAATTTCTTATTCAAAGAAACTTAAGAGTGAGAACCCTGAGGCAATTGTCGAGCGATCATAAGAATTTCACCAGATCACAAAAGTGGTATACTGATAAATTCTGTATCATGTGACATTTTTAAAAATTATCACTGTGATCCTTGAAGCACGCTCTTTTAGCAAATTAGAACTTCATCCCACGTGACTTTACATGATACTAAAAAACTAAGTAGTTCTTTAGCGCATTCCCGTGTTCCTCATCCTCTTATCTTCTCCATTGCAAAAATTTGGCAAGTTTGCACTTTGAAGCCTCTGAATCTCCCGTGTAAAAGTTGTCAGGTGCAATAACAAGAATTGCTTGGAAATCCTTACCAATTGCACCCGCAGCCTAAGTAGCCATGCGTTAAGCGACATTGCGTTCCACCTGCGAGAATGCTCTTCCGTATCTATTTCTTTAAGAAAAACACAAACCCTATAGAGATCCCGCAAAGATCGACCAAATCAGTTTAAATGAAATTGTTGCCCTTGGCTTGGATCTTTCTTTAAGCCATAGATGGGCAAAATTGTGGAAGCAAGAGCCAATTCGATATCGATAGCAAAAAAATCTGCAATAAACCGAAAGGCGCCAATTCCAAGAATGAAGCAAGAACAACACGAGTGTAGGAATAAAAGTACACTGATCACGCGAAACGAGAGAAGTTCTCCTCAATGTGCGCATTGTTGTTTGGCATTTTCGCTCGCTTCATATATTTCTGAACGATGCAACAACAATGCAAATCAAAATTTCTGTAAATTCAATGTAGATGTGACGCGTATAAAAAACAATAAAAATATGCGTGGCTGTGTAGAGTACTTGTGTTTGTTATTTTAGCTATTTTTTCCTGTTAATTGTAAAGAGCCACAATTTGCTCATTTTAAGAATTTAGCCCATCGCTGGTTTAAGCTGTCAGCTACAAAACGTGTAAAGATTTTACTCCACTGTCATGGAAACAGCAATGGGTGTTTGACACCCATAATACTTAAGTAATTGTATTATAATACTCATACCAGATGTCTCTTTAGTTGTATCCTTTCTGATTGGCAACACTGCCACAGCAGCTAGCTGTTGCAGTTCTTAAACAGCTTGTTTTTGTTTATAAGTCGTTCGCTTCAATACGTGCCCTTTTCGCACCAAAGCCTTTTTGTTGCGTTGCTGTCATGTTGACAGCTTTTTTGTCTTTTTTTTGTTTATTGGATGTCAACAAAGTCATTCGGCGCATATGTGTCAAAAGCATTGGACCGGCGACATTTGACAAGAGTAGGCAAAAGTACAAACAGCCCGACAAACAGACAGAAACCGTCTATGAATTACATAGTAGGTGACACAGACGTTTATGCAGAAAGACAATACGAGCGCAAGAGAAGGCGCTCATAAGACGAACACATTTATTTTATAGAAATATCGTTGTAGGCCTTTCTTTTTTTTCAGAAAGAGTGTCACCTTTTTTTTTATTTAATTCTTGTCATTCTACATCTGTCATTTATTCTTTTGTTTTTATTTGATTTGTTGAGTAGAACTGATTTGAATTAGTACAAGCAATTTTTTATTTTGCTTTGTTGCATAGCTGTCAAAATGCAATGATTGAGCGCTTGGTTTTGTTTTTGTTGGAGATTTGACATATCAAGAGAGGGGACAAAATGGAATAGTTAACACCTTTGAGTGCAAAGTAATATGACAAATAATAATTTTTCACTGCAATGTGGAAGTTTTTAAAGTAACAATTACTCCACTCCACTTATTCGTTTTGATTTTTATATTCGAAGCTTTCTGCTGTTTGTTGAGTCATAATTAGCACGTGCAAAATATTTAATAATTTACAACTCAACTATTTGAAATTAATATTACTTTACAAATTCAAATGCATTGACATATGTTTTTGTTTTATTGTATAATTTAAACAAAAGGTTTCTGAAACCATCATTCAACTTTTATCGTTTGTCATATTTTTCATATTCACTTTCTTGCAGCTCCCGGTCTATTATATAATATATTTATTCTAACCTTTTGACAATGTAAACTCAAAATAAATTTGTAATATAATTTAAAAGCAAAATAAAAATTTCATAAAGAAAATAATATCGCTTAGCTACTACAGCTCTCAGCTCTCTTAGCTATTTAGCTTGAAATCAAGTTAAATGAAATAAGTTTAACATTGTCACAGCTCAGCCTTCACAAGGTAGGCTATCATAACAAATTTGTTGCTGACAAATTGCATTTGTTCGAAGGTAAAAACACAGTTAAATGTTTTTGTATTACTTTTTTTTCTAACCCTTTCCCAAAACATGCTGAGTTAAACTTCGACAGTATGCCACCAAAAACGTGTACATGTTAACAACATACGGATGTGCTGTTGCATAAAAACTAGGGACATAACATATGTAGGTGTATCTACAAACATGAATTTTAGCTAGGCTATATATTAACATTTTTCTTTTTTACATATGTTCACTTGTTCGCCAGAATTTATGTAAAAATAAATCCCAGCGGCACATGCAGGATGTTGTTGAAATTTTAAATGGAAAAACACAAAATAAAAACAAAAGTTTTGAAAAAGAAAACATGTGGCAGTCTACATGAGTTGCGATATATCCAACTAACTATATGTATATAAAAAATTCAAAATTTCAAGTAATTGAAACAACAGTTTAGCTGGCAAAAACTCATAATTCAGCGTTATTTCAACGAAAACATTTAATTTTCATTTTCATTAACATTTTGTGCAACTTTCGTTTGCTGTTCACATTTAATGGCATTTAAGTTTTCATACTGTAGCCGTAGTGCGCCTTCTTCAATTCAACGTCGTTGTCCATAGCCGTAGCCATAGCCGTAGCCATAGCCATCATCATCAATTATTTACATGTTTTGCTTTTAACATTAAATGTCCTTTCAATTGCTCCTGCTCATTTATATTCAGTGTCCTAGTGGCTTTTTATGTTTAACTGGTTGTTGTTGTTGCTGCCTGCCCATCGTCGTTTTGTTTGCGTTCATATTAAATTCATGAGTGCCTTAACATGTTACTTCAATTAAAACAAAAAAAAAAGTTCTTTGGTCTGAAATTGCTTTCGATTGATTTTTAATTGATGAATACAGCACAAAAAGGCAAAGAGTATCGATAAAGTGAAATTATTTGTGTATACGAAGCAACTCTTATTAAATGGCTAATAGATTGATGGAGTCTTTGGGCTTTTAAGCAATTAAAATTTGGTAGATTACTTGGGAAGATGATGCTATTGACATTTGCATTTCGGTCAAGTGGAAACTTAAGTTTTTTCTACCTATAGTAAACAGAAAAAAAACCTCAATCTTTGCGCTATAGTGACTGTTGTTTTACCAAACATTCCCTATTAATTTAACTTCGCTTCAAATTGACTTGTAGTTCACTACTACTTCATTGAAATTTCACTTCAACTTTAGTTCAATTTCACGACAACTTCATTTCAACTTCACTACACTCTTGCTTCAACTTCACTTCAACATCACTCAAATATCACTTCAGCTTAACGTCTTTAAACTTCACTCCAAGTTTACTTCTTCTGCACTTCAACAGTTGTTACTTCAATTTCAGTTAAATAACACTTTGACTTTACTTCAATTTACTTCAACCTCGTTTCGCTTTCACTTCAGCTTCATTTAAACTTCACTTCAACTTGACCTAAACATCACTTCAATTTCACATTGAATTGACATCAACTTCACTTCAACCGCGCTTCGTCTGCTCTTCAATTTCACTTTGAACTAACTTTTAATTAAATTTGCTTCAACCTCATTATGATTTCAATTTATATACAAGGTACTATATTGTTTGTTTGGAAAGAAAATGGTGAAAAAGTGGAAATTGTTGAGAAGCTTGAGAAAGTATTGAGAAGTCGAAAAATGCTTTGGACCCATTTTTCGAAAAAAATTTTATTGCTCCAATCGATGAGAAATGGCTAAAAATTAATATTTGAAGCTACCTGGAAGGTTCCCGACCTTCTTACCAGGGTCGTTCTTAGACCCATTTTCAGAAAAAACATTTACTGTTCCAATTGATGAGAATGAGCTGAAAATGGATTTTTAAGCCTCAAAAGAGCTGCCTAACTCTCCCAAATGGTGTTTTGGACTCATTTTTCGTAAAAGCCGAATATTAAAGTTGGAAGCCAAAGAAGAGTTTCCCGATACTTCTAAAAGATTTTTTCAGACCCAGTTTTAGAAAAAACATTTTACTGCTGCAATCGAGGAAAAAACGATGAAAATGGATTTTGGAAGTCAAAAGTGTTGAAAAGGTCGTAAATTTTGGAGAAGTTGAAAAATGCTAATGATTGTTGTGGGCACTACTTTTCCGCCAGTTCAGGCCAGCATAGGTTTCCTTGCATAAACGCCATCTAATATGTTCACACGTCTAAAATTGAAGTCGCTTCAAATATAACATTAGTAAACAACCAGCCAAGACAGCTATCAAAAAGTACTTCATCATAAAAAAAAGATTTGTGTTAATAAAGTAAATTATTATTTTGACATTTTTAAAATTAAATCCGAACAACTTTTGCACCCTGCCTACAGACAGCTAGCTACCTTATAATCCATCAAGCATGTTTGGCCTCCATCAATAGATGCTTAGCATCAATTCATCATTAAGTCGAGTGAATTTTAAACGAAAAAATATCTAGGTAGGTGCTCTATATACCTAAGCATTGACACACAAATCAAGTGGAAAAACATAGAGAATACTTAATGTCATAAGAGGAGCGATAGAAGAATGAACATATTGGGAAAAGTAGAAAAGTGTGTAGTGCGAGGGCGGTGAATGCATTGAAATGATATGATAAAAGTTTTGAAGACAAACAAAAACTGTGAAGAACAATGTGTCTCTACTCCACATTTATGCATGTGATACAATGAAGAGCACCGTACATAAATTAGGGCACAGAAATTTTTCATAAAACTCTCAAGACTTATGCATATTTTTTGTAGATTTATTTTTTGTTCAAAGAATTTGAAGGTTTTTTCTATGATATCAAAGGAAAAACTTCAAATCAATGATGTGTTGGGAAAAAAAACACTGAATTTTTATTTGAAAATAACGTTGCTGCAGAACGACAAATTTAAAGAATAAGTATATCCTTTTTAATTTTAAATATATGAAATATCCTTTTAATTTTTCGAAGCAATTTCATCTCACTTAATTTTTTTTGCAAATGATAGCTTAAGTAAGCTGATGCTCGAAATAAGCGTCAGTCACCTGAATCGTGGTGGGCCTGGTTGCGCAATAACTCGGAAAGTAAGCCCCATGTCGAAAATATGTTTAGATCTTTGTTGTAGAGGAGATGAAAACACATCGATTTCATGCCTGAAAAATTCCGTGCGACAAGATATGACCAATTTTTCATGGTTTTAAGAATACTAATGACCATCTCCATTTTCGAAAAAATACGTTTTTTATTTAAGTTTTATGTTGACATTATTCGTTCAAATCTGGAAACCGCATTTTTCGCCCAAAATAACTATTTTTGTTCAAAATTACAGTATTTATTGGAAACGTTAAAACGATAAAAATTTGGTGAAATATTGTTGTTTCGGGTTTTTTCGGACATGAAGTCGATTTGATTTTTTCTGCTCTACAACATTGGTCCTAACATATTTTTCTAGTTGTGGCTCACTTTCCGAGTAATTGAGCAACATTTTTTTGTTGGCCTCTCACAACCAAGCCCACCACAATTCTGGCGAATGACGCTTTTTTCAAGTACCAGCCATATTCATACTATTATTTGCAAAAAAAAATTAAATGAGAGAAATTTGCTTCGAAAATTGCAACGCTACCTCCCGGACTATAAAGACTTTGCAGCACAACGAAATATGTACTTAAAAAAACTAATTTAGAAGAAACGTGCGTTATAACAGTGGATGCGTATCATGACCTACCACAAGAGTGAAGGTTTTCTTTGTAAAATTTTATATAATGTATGAAAAAGAAAACGAGCGGCACTCCTGGAAAGTACAAAAATTATAAGTCTGTTACAACTTTATATTCTGAAAACAATGATAGTTTTTTATAACATTAACATTAAGTGTCACTTAAAAGTTTAAAATAAACGCCAAAAACGTTGACACTTATTCCTTAAATTTATAATACTTTTCGACTTTAAAGTATAACACTCACAATTATTTCAACTTGACCTTTAATGTAATGATATTTTGGCTATCAGCGGTAGTTAACGTGCTCTTTCTCTCTCTGTCTCTCTCATTTTTAATATTTTGCATCTATGCAAAACTGTCAATTTCATTAGTGCAGCTGTCAACAAATGCGCCATTTTCTTTTTTTAGTGCCAAACCAAAGGCGACACTTCATTCATTGACAGTTAGTTGCAAATTGAAGTTGAGTTGGATTTTGTTAAAAATATTTTTGATGTTGTTGTTATTGTGTACTCGTCGTAATTCAACGCTCTGTTTTGGCTTGGCATATGTCAATTTGACATGCCAACTTGTAATTTGCATAATTAAAATGTCAAACTTAATGTAAGTTTATTTCCTTTTTTCTTTGTTCTCATTTTCTTTTTTGTTACCTTTCTATATCTTTATTATGTCCGATATTACATGTTCTTTTTTCTCTTCTTTCCTTCATTTCAGATTTATTGCAGATTTATTACAACAAATGGATTAAAATCGCGTGAAGAAATCACATTAAAACATCGTTCTACTCAATGTAATGTAAGTACGCAATTTACCTTACATTGTATGTAATTACATTGTAATGTGTTTAGTACCGGAAGTTAAGTAGCGGTTTTATTTGTATGAAATAAAGCGTATTTTTTTTAATAAAGCTATTTTGTATGATTAAGGCTCATTATTGTACTGTTTTTTTTTCTCCAAAATTTTATGATGTCGATGCGATCATGAGCGAACTGAGCGAATACAATTTGTACTATGCCAATGAAAATCCGCCAAATTTGCATACGCAATACAGACATGTTAAAAATTACTGTATGCACACTGAAAAAAGAGTATGATTCCTTTAATTAAATGTATTTGATTGATAGATTTCTTAGATATTTATTAACTATCAAAAAATCTTGGTAGATATTACTATTGTTGTTTATTTAGCCAAACATATTATTTTGTTGAATAGACTGAAAAGATGTGATTGAGTTGAATGTATATTTGATAATTCTATTTGTATTTGATTTCACTTCTCATTAATATTGACACCATGCAATTCTCAACATATTTGCGCAAAACACTATCTGATTACCTTTTGCTCAGTACGCCATTCAGGTATTACTGAATGTATGCACACAACATTCAATATGAGGATATGACGATATTGGAAATGTCGATTTATTTATGAAACGATATTTTAAAATATCGTTTTGGGTCATCTGTTTGTAATACAAGTCAATATTAATTAATAGTTATATCTTCCGTCAAATATATAATTTGGTTATTACTAACAAGTGAATGTCATCGACCAAGCGCTGTATTCACCTGATATGCTCGTGTCTGACTTTCTATGGGCGAATTCGAAGGAGCCAAAGGCTATTCCTCAATCAGCCTACTAAAAAATGAATTGACGTAGTTGTTTTGCATGCGGTGGTGCTTACCTTGAAGGCGACCAAATAAATTTTGATGAATAAATAATTTTGTTCCATTTTATTTAACAATATTTGAAACTTTTTACACACAATGTATATCTACTGGTGTATTGGCTTTCCGATTAAACATAAATAGGCACTGCTCTCAACACAGTGGCAAGATTAGCAGGGCTCAAGATTAAATACAAAAACAAAAATCCGCAGTATTACTGAAAATAAAAGTGGTTACCATCTGAAGGGGCACTCTTCAAATGGTGAAAATCGAAACGAAAATTTTCCCTAGTAGAAAAGCTATGCTAAATGTGGATTTTGTGCATAAATTTATTTCTGATGATTTTAAATATGTCAAGAAGACATATATCAGACTCTTAGAGCTTTATATATGCAATTCAAAGTACGGACTTTCAGCCCTTTCCGTTCGTTTTGTAAGGTAAATTCTCTTTATCATCATATATTACTTTTGGAATTTTGTGATGATTTATCTTTCTTTTGTTGCATAGATTCTAAGGGCATATGAAATCGGAATACGCTCGTCCCAACTTCACTCAAGAAATGAAGGCAGTTCGTTCTATTCGTTTGACTATCATCTAAATTTCTTTTTTATATTTTGGAAACTTTTTACTTTTGTTGTGGTCCATGTTCTTTGAAGGTTTTAACTTCATCAGTAAAACTTTTTCATGTTGCACTTTATAGCATCAAGTACACCATTGCACTCCATATGACCTAAATTCATCTCAATATATACACATTCCCGACAATAAATTTATGCAACATGTAAAGTTGATATTAAAAAACATTTATTACTATAATTTTTACTTCAAATAAAAATTTTATGAAGTTCGCAAAGCGAAAAACGTTCAATCACAGAATATCACAGGTCGATCAAATTAAACGAAAGTCCAGAACCAAAAACCAGACCTAGCATGCTTGATGGTCTTTGATGCGCTGAATCCCAATCCGAGCTCAGAATTGCTCCTATACGTCAAGTTTTCGAGGTATCCTATCCTAAAAGTGCAAAAAACACGGTTTTTGGCTATATTTGAAGTTATTTTATTAAGCATTACTCTAAAGCCTTCAAAACTCTTTCTGGTTTTTTGAGATATCTTTATTTCTCTTGAAAATTTTGTTAAATGAAGCTCAGTATTTTCTGCTGACCGGAAGAAATTTGGTTTTTGTAAGGTTGTAACAAAAATGACAAAATACTAAACTTGATTGAACGATATCTTCAAGAGAAAAATAGATATATCAAAAAACCAAAAAGGGTTTTGAAGGGTAAGAGTAATACTTTCAGATGACACAACCAGTTTTGTAAAAAACAAATTTATTCGCAATTTAAAACAACCTCAATAGCCAAAGACCGTTTTTTCCCACTTTTAGGTTAAGATATCTCGAAAACTTGATGCATAGAAGCAATTTTGAGCTCGGATTCGGATTCAGCGCTTCAAATTCCCTTGGCTATGATAGGTCTGGTCTCTGATTTAAAAACTTGTCGGCCTGTGTAATTGTCCTATTTTTAATAAGTTTTTTTCTAACCAGCACGGTTTCCCTAAATATCATATAACATATGCCTTTGCTGAGATTGATTGATTGCCCTAAACTCATCTTGATGTTTGATGATTACCGACGGCTATTTTAAGCTACACAGAAAGCTGTTGACAAACAATACTAACCACTAGTATTTTCATCTACAACAAATATTAAAAATAGACCAAAAACCATAAAAAAAATCCAATTAACCAGTCCATGAAACTGCATGTGACCTAAACTCGACTCTTTTGATGTAATTTCCTGACGGCTATTTTAAGCGCCACTGCAAACTGTTATCAAAAAGTAAGCACCCATCATCTTTAGCTCGAAATAAAAAGTAAATAAGATCATTTTAACTGGCTGACAAAAAAAGTCCTCTAATTTATAAAAGTCACGTTTTTTAGTTATCACACTTGCGCTGCTTCCGCGTAGCAGTTTGCCAGCCTGCAGCTTAAGATAAAGTGAGATTTTTTTAGAATGCACTTTTTTTTTTTAAAATAAAAAAAGAACTTATGTCTCATGCATTTTGTCTCTCTCTCTAGCGCTACATGCCAAACATCTTTTGAATAAATCGCATTTTAGTTCATGACCCAGAAAATCTGTTCAAAAGACACATACGACGATAGCGTTGTAGTGAATGTGAACAGAAAAAAAAAAGATAAAGTAAAATATAAAGAATTAAATACTGAAATAAAAATAAAAGAACTTTTTATTTTTTTGCTACCAAACTGAAAAAGTCAAAGATTGTGCACCAAGCGCGCGCGGTAACGCTTGTGAGTTATGTATGAGCCCGCGTGCGTTGTCGTTTGTCTGTCTGTAGTTGTTGTTGTATATTTGTTGTTGTTGTTGTTTTTGTTCAACTTTTAGCATTTTCCTCTTCATTTGAGATACTGCTGAGACATGGAGTTTATGGTTTTTTATTTTATTTTATTATTATTTTTATTATTATGACTTGAATTTATCATAGTTGTCAATTATTTCATGCATTTTTGTTGTCGCTTTTGTCGCGTGTTTTTTTTTATTATTTTACTCCGTCGCTTTTGTTTGAAAAATGTGAGGATTTGTGTGTTTTGTGTAGAATTAAAGAATGATGAGAGATCTTCTTTTATGGGTTTTTAATGTTATCTTGATTTTGGCCTTTGTTGGGAGTTTTTTTATTTTGGTTCTTTTCTACAGTAATCTGAGTTGTGTGAGAACTTTTTTTTGATTTATTGTGGAAATTGTGTCATTTTAAAATGGATTTATAGTATTTAGTAGTAAAGATAAGGTTATAAAATCGTTAATTAATATAAAGCTATATGGAGTACCTACTCAATATAACTTTTCAGCAAAAAAAGCGTTAACGTTACGAAATCGAAGTGTTTGAACGCATTCTAAGTCAACGTTTACACGAGCAAATTCAGTCTGAGAAATTCTTGTCTATTCTCTTTTGTGAATTTCTTTTGCGTTTACACACTGAAACCAGAATTTGTGGTTGAAAATTTCAAAGCAATTACTGCGTCAACCCGCCACAACAAGCGTAAATTCAAAGCATAATATCAGCTAAAGAATAGAACGAAAGGGATTTCGCGTGTACGACAAATTCTGTACACCACCCTTTCGTTTTTCCCTTCTTGCCTACAGACAGGGAAACTTTCTTTGAAGAGTTTCCTCGTGTAAACGCTGTCTAAGCGATTTTGACTTTCGAAGATGAGCGCTTGTTCTTAAAGTAACAAATAAAACAATTATGCCACGCTCTTGTTCATAACTTTAGAACGCGTAGTATTATTTGAGTTATTATTTAGTAAAAATTTGATCTGAATTGCATCCGCCATTGCTGAGATAACATAGGTCACTCTTGGAGTGACCTGAACTAATTATGTCGTATGCACTTTCCCGACGGTTATTCTAAGCAACCATGCAACAGCTTTGTAAAAACTTTGGACTTACTTTATTTTTAAGAAGTGCTAACATTTTGTGCGACTATTTAATATATTTTTAGGTGGTTCTTCCGTTTTTGCAAATTTCCTGAAGAACAAATAAATTAACATTAAAATTATTCAAAAATGCACACAAATTTTTGATTTTATTAAAGTCTAGATATTTTATGCGGCTTAGAATTTTTTCTAATGATTGCCCCCTGAAAGGTTTTGCCTACCTAAGTTATCCTCGACTTTGGGAGTATATTCAAATTTTTTTGAGAAATTTTTACAAGTTTGATTTTTGTTTTTTTTCCAAATTTGGCTAGAAAAATTTCTATAAATTAAATTAAAAATTTTGAGTGTTTTTTTTTAAGGATGGAAACAACCCTTTTTGGGTCATATTTTGTACAGTTTCTGGCGATAGTTCCTCTTTGTTTTATTAAGCAATTCTTACAAAATAAAAAATTTCTGCGAATAATTTTGAAATTATTTTGCTAACTTTTATGAAATTTCCCTGAAGTGCAAGGAATGGGCCCAAAAATTTAGAACCTAAGCCAGTAAAGAAAATGTAATGACGATTCAGCGCATTATATTTTTCAAATGAAAACAAAATAAAAAATTTTTGATTTATAAACTTTGATTCCTGTAATGAAATCAATTACTTTTGCCATGGAATTGAAAAACTCAACTCCAATTCTATAATAATTCATTCTGTGGTATTCATTCATTCACAACAGAATAGCGTTTCAATTGACAACGTTGATTTTTAATGACTTTAATCGGTTTCTTTAATATGAGTGACTCAATAATAACAAAATCTACAATTCATTAAAATTGCATTAAATTATCTAAGAACTTCAATGTATGTACTATTCGTTGCATTGGCAATAAATGGCTCAATTGTGCTAAAATATAGTTGGAATTGAAATGGCTTTGAATTACAAAAAAATTTTTAATGAACTTTATTTTTCGTGGCATTGCCAGACAATTGCTCAATTATGCCAAAAATTAGCTTGCATTGAAATTGCATTGATTAAGCTATGTACTTCAATGAAATTTATTGTTATTTGTTCGCTCCATTACGATAAAATCAAGCTTGCATTAGAATGGCAATGATTTACCAATGGGTTCCAATGAACTATGTTGCGCGCTGTATTACCAATGACTGGCCTTATCATGACAAAAAGAGGATCGCATTGAAATGACTTCGATTTATCCATCATGAATTTTATTATTCATTGCATTGGCAATTGCTTGCTCAATTATAATCAAATCTTTTTTGCATTGACTTTGCGTTGAGTTGCCCTATCAGTAATATAATGATACACTGAAAGACATATTGTAATGCATTGCTTATTTCACTGCTAATAAAAGTAATTACTTATTCAAGCAAGGAATTTACTACAATAAAGCAGCTTTAACTCATTAGAAGCTTAAATAACATGGGGTGACGCCAAAAAGATTAAACAAATGTTGCCAACTTGTGTGAAAAATGTGAGAAACAAATGTTAAAAAGTTTGTTATAAAATTCCATTTTATTTTTCTGCATAATCAATTCCTAAAAAAACAAAGTTAGTAAAAGTCGTTAACACTAACTTTTACTCATGCAATTACATAAATTGAATTTTAGCAAATGCGCCGCCTGTAAGGGTCCTTAAGACATTTTTGCCAGCACAAGTACTTTGGCAACAGAGTAGCAGCAAATAACAAACAAACATAGAGAGTGGGAAAACTGTAGCAAAAATTCGCATTAAATTTTTAAAAACGCATTAGCATCACCCTACTACTAAGAGCAGCAGTAGAGTACATACATTTACGTGTGCCAGGAAGTTCTTAGCAAAAACATCAGCAGCAGCAAAGATCACACACATGTACATACGTTTAATTAGAGTGTACCTAAACGTGTAACTTAATGCTCTAGTATTGCTGTCTGTTTCAAGTTGGCTAGTTTCTAGAAAAAGTACTGGAATATCGTCTGTGGATTAAGTTGAAAAACAAATATGTACATAACTTAACTTTTCTTTATAGATCTAAAAAAGCTTAATAGCTAAGGACACTAATATCTGACTTCATTATGATTATTCTTCAATTAATTTATCTGACATTTCGAAAGTTTTTCAACTCCTTTGGACCTTTTGCAACATGTGCCGACTTATTGACTCATATGATTTTTTAATTTTTTTCGTGTTTTCAACATTTTCAGAACTTTCCAACAATTTTCGAATTTCTTAAAAATTTTTTTGGATGTGTTAATTTATTTTGCTTATTCAAACTTTTTCAACTTTTGTGACGAATTTCGACGTTTTCAACATTTTTCAACCATTTCTACATTTTTTAATTTATTAACATTTTCAATAATTTCGACTTTTCGGCATTTTGTATTCTTAAAAGTTTTTCGTTTTTTTACAAAGACAGTTTTTTTGAACCGTCTTATATAATCGAGCAAAGGATACGAGTAAAATGAAAAATAGCTCAATAAAGTACACTCTAATACACATCCTTGCTATAACAAAGCACACATAGACGCACGAAGTAGAATATAGAGCTCACATTTATTCATATTAATTTCATATTTTTGAAACTACCTCCGTTCTCAACCCCTCTTCGCCTAAGCTTCAAATTAAAACATTCTAAGAATATCTTACAGATGCTATATGTAAGTCTGTCTGTGCTGTGTGCTACTGCTAACCCTCATTTAGGGTGTACATATTGTGTTTGTGCATGTGTGCAACTCGTCTGTATTCATGCGTGCGTGTCGTCAGCACTTTAATCATCTCGATATCTTTCATTCATTGGCGCGTTGTGCTGGCACATGAAAAAAAAAAACAAAAAAAACTGCCCCCCCACTGATTGCTCTCTCTCGTAGCAATTTGAGTTATTGCAGTGTTAAGGACTTAAACAAAAGGATATTGTGACATGGATTTATTAGCTGGCGAAGCAGCAGCCACTCAAACACAAGGACAAAGTCGTTGTCGTCGTCTCGTCTGGCATGGCATCGTTGGCTGCCATTGCTGCTGTCCATTTGAAACAGCATCCCAGCGCTGGCAAATTCATCATTTGTACAACACAAAAATCTCAAACTCGGCACTCAACATGGTTTTCAACTCATCCGTGTCCTGTCTGTGTTCTTTTGTTTTGTTTTTCAAGTACCCTCAAAAAATGTAGCATATTTCAAGGGTGACTTCATTTCGCAATCGATGCGCTACAGACGATGGACGGACGGACATGCTGTAAAATGTTAGGCAGGCAGCATACGGTATGTAGTCGTACGGTTATTTGTACGATAATTATTTGGTCCAATGTGCTGATAGGAAATTAATAATTGCATAAGCAATTCATAACTTTTTCCTAGATATTTATCAGCAATTCGATGAGTTTGAAGGTTTGAAGGATCTATAAATCAAATCATCACTGAACCAGTAAGGCAGCGATTCAATGAATCGCCACCGAAATCAATTATTCAATCCCCAAATTCATTCTCCTGACTGATTGATAATCATTGCTCAGACCAAATTATTTATGCTGGAAATATAAAGTCCGGAATCAAGTAGCCTTTCATGATGTATGCAAGTGCTATGGAGAATTTAGTGAAGTTCCAAAGCAAAGTGGCACAGCATCTCTCGGAGGAACACTAATTCACTTTTTCCAAAGAAAAGAAACTTTTTTGCTTTGACAGCCTGGGTAGTAACCCTCGTGCCAAACTATTTATTGCAACCAAAATTTTTGCCCAGAAAACATAATACCTAGAACATGGGACTTTTAATGTCCATTAATGGGGAATGACTAGAGACAGATTCAAGATTTGATCGTTCTAAGTCTTTGAGAAATACCCGATTTCTTTTTCAACGTGCGAAGTGGCAGAGTAATGACGTCTTTCCGCCCCTTTAATATGTTGCTCAAAGACTAGGTCTATTTGATTTGTACGAAAAACCGCAACGCAACGCAATGGAGTACATATGTACCTCTTTAAAAATCAAAAATTTGCGTTTTTCATCCAATAATTTTGTTTTCTCCTAACTGACTGACTAGGAAACACCGCTCAGGCCAAATTGTTTGCCTCTGGCAATATAACATTTGGAATATGGAAATAAAGAATTTTCTTCATAAAAACGCCTTCGTTTCTTAACTGAATAACTAGGAATCAACGAGATTAGACGTGGAACCTCTCAAAAAAACTTAAAGTTTTGACATCCGCCGAGCTTTCCAATAGAATGTAATAAGACTTTGTCCTTATATACAAAGTTACAACCGCGAAGCAGACGAAATTTGGCAGGTAGGCGTGGCACCGCCCAACACAACAAAAACATTTTAATTGTTATGACACGAAAGCTTTTCAAGGGAATACAACAATAATCCAGTTTTCGTGGAAAAATTTTCGAACTAAAATCGGACAAGTGGGCGTGGCACCTGTTAGCAGTAAAATTTAAACCATCACAGAACAAAATTTGTGGTATAAAATATAACGAAGCTCGAGACAAGGTTATGGGCGGCAAATAGAAGTGGGCATGTCAACACCCTTAAAAGTAAAAAAACTTAATTTTCATGTACCATAGGTTTTTCAAGGGTATACAAAAAAAACTTGCTACAAGAACACTACATACACAACATTAAAATAGCCCTTTTTAGAAGACACAAGGCAGTTTTCAACAATTACTTATTGAGAAATGTGCAGAAAAGTGGAAGGCGTGACATTGCTCATGGAAGTAAAAACTTTAAAATATCATGAATGAAAAATTTACCAAAGGAATGCAAAGAAGCTCGAGACAATCAGATTTTGTGACAGGCACGAAAATTTCTTAATAAGTAGGCGTGACACCATCCATAGAATTAAAAACTTGAAATTATCATAGAACGAAGCTTAAACAAGTAAATGCAATGAGCTTGGCGAGCTTACTACATGACATCAGCCACCCATTAAAGCAGAAATGTTAAAACCAAAAAAATGAACTAAGAATGTGTTAAGAATTTAGTGCAATGATACTATAAGACTGATAAGCCGTCAATACAAATTTGGGTGCCTTGCCCAAGAAAACAATGGAACTTACAATATAGATAGAGATATACACTCGCGGAAAAATGGCAAGACAAATTTAAAAACTTTTTTTTTTTGATTTAAAGTCGCACAACCTTTTTATTTTTAACACAAGCAACTTTAAATTCATTTTGAATTTCAAAAGCATTGAAATAACATTTTTTAATTTTAATTCAATCGTGAAAAACTTTCACTTCAACTTATTTTATATTAAACACTTTGAAATCAGAAAAATCAATTTAATCAGAGTTGATTCTTTTTGAATCCAATTTCAAAATGTTTCGCTAAATCATAATCATTTATGGTTGAATCAGATTTTCCTCCCTGAGAATAAAAATATGAGGGAATAATAAAACGAAGAATATTATTATTTTAATCTAAATTCAAAACTGAAAACCGAGAAACAGCTAACAACTGTATCAATAATGACTCAACCTCAATCAACATCACTGATGTTAATTTTTCCTACAGTGTACTTTAAAGTACGTCTCCCATTTGCCAGTAAAATTATGTTTATTTTTGGCTGAAATATGTTTTTCTCTCCCTTTTGTGGTGCCATTTTCAACTCACACTAAGTCATCGTTTTTTTTTTGTCGCTGTATTTACTTTGGATTTGTTAAACAAAGCGTTGGTAATCAAAATTTAATTGCGATCAAAAATTTGCACGCACAAGAGTGTTGCATGCAGCTTTTGCTGATTGTGTGTTCTTCGTGCGTTGTACGAGTGTGTACTTCAGAAGAAGGGGCGATTTTGGGATTTGTTTGTTTGTTTATTCGTTTTTGTTGTAGCAAAGTTTTGTGAATTATTGCTACGATTTGAAAATTTTTGGGGGAACGACTTAAGTGCATAGGAGTTTTCTTAATTACAATAACATTTATTCGAAAAGTTTGCACAAATTTAAGCAGTAATTGAAATGCGTTGCAACTTTGTGAAGTTTTCTGTTAGTTAAAACGTATCCGAATGAATACAGGAATATTATTTTATTTGTGCAGTTTTTACTCATTCGCAGTCCTAAGCAAAATTTTTGAATAATCCTCACCTACTCGACTGAATTTTGCCTAATGAAAATTTATGTGGCTGCTGTTTTTTTGTTGCTCATTTTAATTAGAAATGTCATTGCTTTGTAATGTTAATATTTTTTTCTCTTCTTTTTTGCAAGCTTTGCAGCAAAAGAGCAACATTTTTTACCGCAAAAAAGCAACATTTTTTAACGCAAAAAGAAAAACAAAAGTTTTTTTTTTTCGGCAAAAAATATCCTTTATGCAAACAAAAGCAAGAAAATATTGCAACACATACGGGCTTAAACAAATTTTTGTTTGGTAACTTTCTTTTCTTTTTGTTTTAAAAAGGATTTTTCGACTTTTTTCGCATAAAATACATTTGCCCTTAGCAGCAGAGTCTTGTTGATTTTGCTTTTCTTTTTGTGTTAAAAAATTGTTGTTGCTTTTATAATTTTAACATTTTTATTTACTTTCCCCATACGGCTAAAACAAAAAACTGGAAATTTACATAGATTTTTGTTTGCAAAAAAATTTAAATGCAAATTTTTTGTGCTACGCAGCATTTTTCTAAACAAACAGAGCGCAAAAATGTTGCTGCTACTGGCAGAAAAAAAATGAGAATTTTATTAATGTTAATGAAAAATATGCCCTCTACAGGACTTTTCAGCTCCCCGGCTTTGCAAATTTGATTAACCCAGTATGCGCGTATTTTTTGTGTTGACAATGTATATAAAAATCATGTGCTACACAGTGCTACCCCTTTTGTTGTGATTTATGCGCTATCCTATTTGCAAGCGAGCATATTTTTTTCTCTTTTTAAACGCTTGGCGCACTTGAATAAAAGCTTTTAGCACCTCATTATTATGGGAATAATAAAAGCGACAACAAAATATGAATTTGCTGGTAAGAACAACTATAAACAATCGCTTCTCATTCTCTGTAAAATTTGTAAATTTGGAACATAAAAAATTTCGGTGCTAAAATGATCCTTAAGGAGTCTTTGAATGTCATTATCTAAATAAGCGAAGGCAAAACAAATAACCGCTTGGTTTTTTTTTTTGTTGGAAAGATTGTGACGAAAGCCTGTGCCGAGTGTAATTTTATTTTTTACAATATTCGACGGTGCCACAACTCAAACAGGAAGTTATATATATTAAAATATAGGTCTTACATTGTTAACAAAGGAAGTTATGTATGTTTTCACAACTGAACTAATGGACCGATTTTAAAGAAATAAGATACAGAGATAGATTGAACCCATCGGAGAGATCTTGATTTTTAATGTGCGTTGCCACGTCCCTAACCAGAAAATACATTTTCACAGCCAGCCTAAATGAACCGGTCTGGATATAATTTGGTATGGAAATAAATGGAACCCTAAGGAAAGGTATTTATTTTGGGCGAACTCACGCCTCTTACAGGAAAATACGTTTTCGCTGCTTATTTAACAGACATATATTGATGAAATTCGGGACAGATATACATATATTGAACCCTGAAGAAAGATATCTTTTATAGTATAGTCTATATAGTTTCTATTTTCCAATGCCTAAGCATTGTTGGACTTACGGTAAAATATTGCTCTTTTCGAGGTGGGACATTGTGCTACTTGAGGTGGGTCATTTTTTCACTTGGAGTGAAACTTTATTCCACTTGATGTGGGATATTTTCTACTTGAGGTAAGAAACTGTAGTTTACTAAACGAAAGCATTAAGTAATGTTTGAGTTGGTATTGTCTGGCTTGCAGCTAGAAATAACTGTACTTGTGATAAGAAGCTGTCATACTTGAAGTATGTACAACGTTGCATTACTTAAAATATGTCATTATCTAAGATTGAAATATTATGCTTTACATGAAAAAACGTATTGCTTTTCAAGTTGAAAAGACTGTTACCTAGCTTTTCCAATCAGTTGGTTAGCAATAAATTAGCGTGCTACACAACTATAACACTTAAATGCAAATTAATTTCAAATCTTATTATAATGACTTAAGCTTGTATACTCAAAAACAAGCAAACTGGCTAATCACATTTCCAAAGAGACTTAATGAAGCCTTAAACTGGCATGTAACATATTTGTAACAGAAAACTACAAATTGATCTGAAATGAAAATAAGTTTTCTTTGGAATTAACTTGAACTTAAAAAAGTTATAATTACCAGAAAATCAAAATTATGCCCATTATGTTTGTTGTGTTACACAATTGTAACACAAAACTACAAATAATACATGAATGAAATATATATTTTCATAGCTTGCCTTCATCGGTTAAGAACTAGCAAAGTAAAATTAAAAATTTTGCGTGTTAAACTTACAAAATATATCAATTTTGCCTAATTTCATGTGTTACACACTTGTAACACAAAACTACACATTATTTTTTACATTTGGTACAGATTTTTTTAGTGTTCTTAAATCAACAAAAACAGACGGATGCCCCCAATTGTTTTTGAAATTGATTTAGCACAAAAATTTGTGTGTTACACCTCTGTAACAAAATATTTTCAAATGTTCTTGTCTTTTAAGCTATATCGCTAAAGTACACTAATAGCTGCCCCGTTTTTTGAATAAAACTTCTTGTAGTAGAAATTTCCTTTTAAATGAGTCAGATAATTTATTTTATGTTCTCCTGCCCTAAGGGCTTTAGTATGGAACAGCTGAGGATACCTGGATAAATCTTTTTTTTGGATTTTTTACTCTGACTCAGCTTAGGGTGCTTTACAAGAACCTGGAATAAAAATGAAAAGTGACAAGACCTTTTATAATAAGTTGGTTAAGCGCTGGCGTGAGACGCTTAGCTTTATTGTAAGCATTCTAGCCCACTGTGCGAGTCAATGCGTATCAATGAGTATGTTCAACTTCAAATACACATAACTATGAGTGTTTCTGCTTTGTCACACTGACTGCACACACATGTCCATAGGTATAAATGTGATAACAGGCACAAACCAAGTGCGCTTGGCAGGAAGGGCCTCCTGTAGCGCTTAGAGAGGCGCAGCTGGAGCAGAAAAAATAAAAAAAAATTTTCAAATAAAAACCGACGGTAGCATAAACACACTCGCACACATCAATGGGCACATATGCTGCACAGCATGCTTGTTTGTGTGTCAATGAGTTTTTCAAAAATAATTGAGAGTCAAATCAATTTGAATTTGAAAAGGTGGCAACACTTGCTTTTTGTATTCTGTTGTGTTGTGCCTACTGCATGAGACAGTTTTTATTAATGTTGTTGTTATACCCACTACCCATTTTTTTCGCTTTTTTTTTGGTTTATTTTTTACTTTTTGCGCTTGTTGTATTTGTGATTTTTTTTCAATATCTTGTTATGATTCATGTTTGCTTGGAGTATTTTTTTTTCTGCACCTTTTGGTGGTACAAAATAATTGATGACTTTTTTATTGTATTTTTGCCTTGGGGGAATTTTTATTTAAAAAGAAAAAACTCTAAATTTTGTTGCAATAATGAATGTTTTTTAAAAGAAACATGTTCATCATCATCACCGCATTTAGAAAACCTTGTGTAATTTATATTTGCTACAAATACACATTTCGCAAGCCGCCTGTACTTAATTTTCCTCCACAAGCAATTCAATTTTAAAGAAAATGAATTTCCATTATTGTAATTCATAAAGAGAAAATTTTTTTTATTTGACATTTAAATGAACTGCTGCCAATAAAATATTTTCTTTGTGACCTTTTCCTGTATTTTTTAAATTTTTTCATTTTGCTGGCCCAAAGGCGATATTGTTGTGCCAAAATGACCCCTCAAAACTTCTTCGTTGTGATGGCACAAATTTTCAATAAACCTCAACAGTTTTTTTCCCTGTTTTCTGCTTGCCAGTGAGTCGTTCGGCTTTTGTTGCATGATTTGCTCTCAACAATTGGGAACAAATCATGTGGGACCTTTTATGACCCTGCATGTTGGTAGTTAGCTCAAATACAAAAATAGTTAAATAGCATAGAGCGTATACGTATTGTTTGGGATACTTTTTTTTTTTTTTTACGGATGTGCATATTGTCAAAATTCAATAACAATTGTGTTTAATTTTTTATATTGTAACATTCGTTATGGTGCTATTGTTACCAAAAATCAATAAATTAGCTTCAAAAATGGAGCGTTTAATTACCGAACGAAATTGCTAATCGAACTTCTTTGATAAAATGAAAGAAAGTGCAAACTTCGCAATTGATATAATCGATAATTTGTCGCAAATGAAACACAAGTGACATACGAGTATGGTAACATAAACTAGTCCTGGCCTACTTAGCGTTTATTTTTATTAGTTCAGTGGTTCTACGCTTCTTCATGCATGGGAGGTGCCACATCCTTTGAGCACTTTTAATTTGAGTGGCTTGTGCGAGACTTACTTTAAGATTACGCTCTCAGTACGGCATTTGTACGTTTTGTCTTGTATGGGGCGTATCACGCCCTTGTGTCAAATTATGTCAATCGGCCAAGTGCTTGTCCTTCCCATTGTTTTTTTTTAAATTCGGTTGCATTACCTTAAACAACTCTCTTCATAACAATTTGAAGATTTGCTTGTATGGGTGTCGTCACGCCCTCTTGTCATAATATGCTCACTTTTAATCTGTTGATAGTACGCACCAGTTTTAGTATTTCGGTGAAATTTGATCGTTTATCTTCTTCAGCATAACGCATTAAAGGTTTTATTTGCATGAGCGGTAGACATGTTCTTGAGTTGACTTAACTGATTTCCAATCCAAATCAGTCCAGATCGACTCAGGAGATAACGCTGTTCCAAAACATATGCATTTTTCAAGATTTGCTTGCATGGAAGTTGCCATGCCTTTCTGCCAGAAATCGCCCACTTTTAGTCTGATATGACTCCTAACCAGTTTTAGTATTTGTGTTGACTTTCGTTGTATTACTTTTTGTAACTTCTTAAGCAGAACAATTTAAAGATTTTAGTTGCATGGGCGGTAGGCGTGTCCGTGCATCGAATGAACCCATTTCCAATTCAATCAAAATAAATAGACAGGCATGACTAAATTGACTTGGGTGGTGACGTTGATCAAGAATGTATGTAAATACTTTTCCTTACCTGCCACGCCTCTTTCTATGCGTTATAAACGGAATGACAAAGTTAAAATAGCTTAGCATGAAAAGAGGAAAAACGCTTCGAAACCAAAATTTGATGTAAAATATCCAAAAAGAAATCAACGTAAAACATTTTTTTTCAAATAGGATTTCAGACTTTGGGCGGTGTCTCTTCAGTAAATAACATCTGAATCTGATTTATCTTCTGCAAAAGATTCCTTCGACCATTCATTTATGTTTCATATTTTCAAAAGTTCTTCTTCAAGAGAAAAATGCTGTGAATCATTTTGCTCACACCGGAGAAATCCTGTTAAAGATAATAATAAACCTTAAATTAAAGAAAATATAAACCTTATCTCTTAAGAAAATATTTAAAATACACCCTTAAAAAACCATCTCAGGTGCTCTTCCAAAACCTTTTAAACAACAAAACCAACAAGCTTTTAGTAACTGAACTCTTTTTAATTTTACCCAGATTTTATCCTTCTTTAGTTTATGAGATCCTTCCTGTATCTCATTGCATTTTATGACCTCCTTTATTTCTCTTTCTCTGGCTTTAAACACAACAATCTGAAGTAGAAGCAAAGTTAGCCCAGCCTTTGGTTGATTTTCTGAAGAAATAAAATTTGTGATGCACCAAAAGTTTTGTTTGCACTAGCAAAATCAACTTCAAGTGTGAAGTTAGCCCAGCATTTTTACATAAAAAAAGCTTCAAAAGGCTCTGTTGCCACATACAACATTCTATATCTCAAAACTTTTTTTACGGTGAGTTAGTCCGATGTTTTTATTTAAAAAAAAAATCTATTTTGCTATGTATCCAAATTTTGATATGATTTTCTGTGTCACTATAACAAAATTACAAGTATTGAAAAACAAAGTTTATTTTCTGAAGTTAGCCCAGCGTTTTTTTGATTAAAAAAAAACAAATGTCTAGATTTGTGCTCGACTTGTGAAACTCCTGAAGCCGATTTGTGAAAAATTTAAGGTAAAAACCATGCAATCTGCGTCTGACTTTTTTTTTGTGAAGTTAGTCCAGTAATCATTATTTTTCAAAAATTTAATGCTTGGGAGAAAAGTGCTCAACTTGTTTACCACAAATGGAGCACATTGCCCTATTTATTGAAAAAATCAGTAAATGCTGTGCTAACTTTGCAAACGGCCTATTATTAAAATATCCCATTATTTTCTGCAAGTGTATACATTTAATTGGCAACAATAAAGTGTAGCATATTTTATCAAGTGCTAACAACCTGCGGCATTTAACATAAATTAGGGCAAAACAAAAAAATATTTAGCTTATGTTCATATTTTTCTTCGCGTTTTTTGTTCGACTAACAACAAAGGTAGCCTTAGGAAAATCTATAGCTATAATTCATAAACTTTGCACTACATACCAAAGTGTTTGTGAAAAAAAAAAATCGCGAATTTTTTTTTTCAACATTCAGGCAAAACTTTGTCAATTTCAAAGTAAAATAAATTTTATAGAACAAAAAGCAGTAAATGGTTCCCCTACGATTTTGACTACTTTCAACTGCTGCCAATATTTCATACAAATTTTAGCACATTTATTATAAGAAAAAAATCAAAGAAATTGCAGATTTTCTTTTCTATTTCATGCTATAATTTTTTGCCATAAATCGTGCTTCCTCTGGCTATATTTCGTTGCTCCAGCAGCTGTTCTTATCATTGCTGGCCTCAAATTTTCTGGAACAGTGCAAGAGCAAAAGTCTGAAAATTTACAGTCAATTTTTTTAACAAATTGCTCACAAGTTGAATGCCAAATATAATGGGGACTTTTTATTTTATTTATTTATTTTTGCGCTGTTTACTTTTTTCTATGCAGATTTTATTTTTTTTCCTTTGAGTCGCTGAGAGCTTGACAATGGTAAGCGTTCATGATTTTTTACCCCTTTTATAATGCGCGCAATGAATGGCTTTTTTTCGGTGAAAAAAATCATTTTAAACGTTGGCATTAAAGTGTGACGCAGCCGCTGCATTCAGTGAAGTTTTTTTATTTTTGCTGTACTACAAAACTGCATTAAATCTATTCAATGCATCGAAGTTTAAAGTTAGAAACCTCTTGCTTAAAGTCATTGATATATTGCCTTGAAAATTAGTTTCGAAAATTTAATATTCTTTTATATATATTTTCGGAAATATTCAAAAAATTCTATTTAATCCATAAAATTTCTACTTTAAACTCTTTGCTGCTTCAATATTTCGCCCCTTTTTTTTGCAATGTAATTTTACAATTTTCCCATCTAACAAAAACATGAGTTAATGTTTTTTTTTTCATTGTCCTAAGGCAATAATTTCCCTTTATGTAAAAACACTTTTCGAAAACACGTACAAACACTTACGAGCATAAAAACCAAGAATAATCATCCTTAGACAGACACAGTTTTATACGCTCGTCATTAGGGTGTTTCAAAATTAGCTGTAAACTATGTTGATATTTGCTTTTAAAATATCGGTTGCTTTTTAAAAAGTGATAAAAAACATTAAAAATCGTCCATAGATGCCACTTATAGAATTGGGTTTTTTGCTGTACATGAAAAACCTTAGAAGTTTTGTGATTATTTTGAAAAAACGAGGGCTCTACTCAAGAAATTGCAGCATTAACAATGTATCAATTAATACGATACATTAAAAAAATTATTAACCCCCGCAGAAAAGAAACGGTTTGCGAAAATTATTTATATCACTTTATAGTATATAAAGTATTAAAATAATATTTGTCAAACGATGTACTGAAATAATTCTCCCATTTGTATTGGGCTCTAAGGAAAATATCATATATTGGATTTGCTATAAATTTTATGACTTGAACTTTTTACCTCTAAAATGGGTAACGATTTTTTTTATATCACAAGTTTTCGATTTTTCTGGAACATTGTTCATGTGCACACTGAACATTTATTGACGGTTCTTGTGCTTTTATTGACTTATCGACTACTTTTACAATTTAATACTTTTTCGTTACGCCTCAATAATTTTCAACGTACCTTTATAGCCTTTAGTAATGTTTTTCTATAAATTTTGAATATTAGCGATTTATTACTATAGTTTTAAACTTTTGCCGACCTTCTTTATATGTATTACTTATTTAAAATTTTTCGACTTATATCGATTTTATGGACACAATGTTCTCCAAAGTTCATCGTTTACTTCGCTGCTTAGCGATTCTATTCGAATTCACTCATACTTTTTAATTATTGGATGGTTTCCGAGTTTCATAGGCTTCTTCAATACTATTCCATACATTTCGATTTTAATTGACTCTTTCATAGTTAAATGAGTTTTCAAGTAATGTTCGACTTTCATACACTTTCGATACTATTTGATACTTCGTGACTTGCTTAGACCATTCGCTACTGATACTTTTCAATTCTCATAGACTTTTTCGATACTTTTCAAAATTTAGTAACTTTTTCGATAGCCTATTTTTGGTGTTATGATAGTATTTGATACTGTTTTATGTTTTTCGATCAATTTCGATTTAATAGACTCATTTAATGATTTTTGTGTATTTTCAACTTTCTTAGTCGTTCCGATACTCCTTGACTTATTTAGACTTTTTCGATGCACTTTAACTTTCACAGACTTCTTCGATTTTCTCCTTCGATGCAATTCGAAATTTACTGATCTTTTCAATACTTACATTTTTTTATAGACATTTCCCTCACAATTCAATTATTTTTTACGCTTTTCGATACATTTTGCCTTTATAAGACTCTCTTAATGCTTTTTGTGTTAGTTGCATAGACTTTCCCGTTAATTATCGACTGTTTTTTATACTATTCTACGCTTCTCCACTTTTTCGATACTATTCGGTACTGTTCGACTTCTATATACTTTTTTTGATACTTTTCGTTTCTCATAGTCTTTTGAAACTTACTAATTTTTTCGATTTGTTTTTCTTTTTGGATACTACTCGATAGTTTTTGACAAAGTTCAACTTTAGTAGACTCTTTGTATGCTTTTTTTTTGCATTTAAATATTCGAGTTTTTTGTTTATTTTCCACTTCCGTAGAACTACTATTTGATTACTTCTCGACTTACCTACATTGGCTTTTTTCGACACATTATTTTTCGATAATTTTCGATTCTTATAGATTTCTGCGATGCCTATAGAATTTGATTGATTTTCCGATAGTTTTCGACATTCACCTGATATCATAAGAGTTTTATCGAGTTTTTCATTATATTTGAATACATTCTGACTTTTATCGGCTTTTTCGATTCTTTTCAATTCAAATCGATGTGTTGGACGACTTTCGAATTTTTTAATGTAGGTAATAAATCGTTCGTTTAGTTTTGTGCGATCTCCACGCATGTTATTTCTTAGTTTTTGTTCGCTTTTTCTGTTCATATTGCGATTTTTATTCTTCAGCCAATTTTTTAATTATTTTCCGTATTTTCTACATAATTTTTGCACCATTTATCATGAAGTTATCATCCACATTTTTCTCCACTTATCAGCATGCTATACTTTGTACAGTTATCGTTAAGTTTCGTCAAAAGATTAGACGCTTTTTTCCCTCATTCCATATACTCTAAATTTTAAGTTAAATATACTAGGGACACCCCATAGTCATCACAGTGAAACTAAAATAATTTCATTCATTTCATTTCATCTGCAAAGAGTATATTCCTCTTATTTCTTTGTTTTTTTTTTTTCTTTTCTTTTCTTTTCTTTTTCTTAATTCTATTTGCTAGTTTCCTTTGAGTTGAGTTTTGTATTAATTTCTTTCTAGTTATTTTCATGGGGTTTGTTTTTTAATTTTCAGCTTTTTCAACTTCTATTTCTAATTTCTCTTCATTTACAGACATCATGCATTTTTATTAAAGGAAAGAAAACACCCACAGGAAATGGGTCATTTGGGTATCTATCTACTTTGAGTTGCTATAGGGAATTGCATTTGAAATAGTATGACGTACTAAATCGTTGCACTTGAAGGCAATACACACTATGGTGCTATGTTCAGCAACTTTAGCTTTTAATTTTGTTGTTTTATTTATGTATTTTGACAGCAAAACTCGCTTTAAAGCATTTTCACATTTCAAGTGTTAAATTGAAAAGCTAAAGGATTTAGTGAAGCACGTTACTATTTACTCTCATAAAATTTTAAACCATAGGCGCAATTGATTTAAATATTTTAATAAAAATTGCAAGAACTAAAAGAAAATTTTTGTCAAAATTAAAGCAAACTTAGTCTCGTGTAGTAAGTATGCAAAATCGCCCAAAAAAGTTGAAAAATAAACCCAAAAAAAAAATTTTCTATTCAAAAGTTCTGTTAGAGAAAAGTAAAGTTCCTGTTAAGTTAGACGAAATCCAGTCAAGGAAGTGTTGGCAAAGTAGCATTTGGAGAGTGACCAAATTTTTTGGATGGTTATTAAGTCAATGTCTTCTGAATGTGACCACACTGCTGTCGATTTTAAAACATATCACCCGAATAAGAAGACATCCAGCATTTTCAGCAGAGTTTCTTAAGTTCAATTCATCAAATATTTAATTTTATATTTTTTACTAAAAATAGTTATTACATAGCACGTTCTTGCAACAGAACTGCCTTCAACTACAGATTATGTAAAGCAACAAAAACAACAAAAACCTCACAACATGTAGCATCATCATTTGCGTTGATTACATTGATTAGCAACAATCTGTGCTACGTTACGGAGGTATTCAGTTGCTTCGGTAAATATGATGATGAGCAAGTAATTATAATTTTTTCTATATTTATTTAATTACATTTGTCTTGCTGCTGCTAACATCTCGACAGTTGTTTCCATAATTAATTTTCTATTTATTTTTATTATTTTTATTACATCGGACGTAATATTTTCATAGTATGCTTGTTTCCTTCGATTTATTTATAAAAATATTATGTTATCTACTAATAATGATGTGTCTTTGTTTAAGACTTCCATATGTCATCATCAATGTGTCTGCAAAAGATTACGTCGTAGTTTTTTTTTTTTTTTTGATTTTCAGCGGCAGATACCAGAAACTTTGCTGTTTACCATAACTGAATTTTGTGGTCAAAGTTGCGGATTTACCATCAAATGCGCGTTTTTTATGAACGAGTATGAGTCAATAATCTTTGATTTTATTAAGAATTCGCGTATCGACGTTAGTAGCAAGAACTTGTTATTTTTAGCATGAAATTGAATTGAGCAAAATTTTAAGATTTACGCTGTCTGATATAAAACAAATCGTTAAATTAACGCAAAATTAAAAAAGACTTAGGCAACGAACTCATCATTTGAGACTTAAGCCTAAATGAGTTTTATATAGAAAAACCTTTATATTAATGCTTTTATTAAGATTCTTGATAAAATAAGTTACACATCCTCTGTGCTAACGACAATTTAATAACTTCCTGCATAACTTTTCTCTTGATGTGCCTGCCTCACATGCGCGATTTCTATAGAGGTCATGTGAAAAAAATGATATCAATAAAAATAACAACTAACAGCTATGTACATACATATGTGCCTATATTGAAAGTAATTTGAACTAAGCATGCTATCAAAATGTCTTATTTACAGGGTGTTTTTTTAGTGGTTTGGTTTTTAAACTTTGGTCTCAAAACTGTTGCTAGTGATAGTCAATTTGACAGATGGTTTGTGTATAGTATGCCTCGCTCTTTCATTATGATTAGACTTACGCCAGAAACAACGCAGAGAAACTATGAAAATTTAATAGATTCACTAAAACTTCAACATTAAGTTCACACAAAATTCACACAATTTTTTGCAATTATTAAGTTAATTAGCCACCAATATTGCGAGATTTGACACCACTCGATTATTCCTTTTGACAAAGTGTGCAAATTTTGGCTTGTGCTGATAAATCAGTTACGGCCCTCATATGTCCAAGATCATATCTAATGCTAAATGGCATAAAATTATGTTACCTGGCTACTCGAGCCAAAGATAGGGTAAATTTTTTCTATTTTATTTCAATTCGAAACTTTGACTGGCTAAAGAAATACCCTTTAGAAAACGTATCTCCTCCGTATGGTGTAGTGGCAATTTCTGAAAACTTTAGATGATCATATGCATTAAACATTGCGATTGTTTGTTTTTTAAAAGTTTTTCATTCAAGAATTTTATAATATAATGTTAAAAATATTTTAACAGCTGCCACGCTCATTTAAGCAAACCGGCACGAAACTATTCTAGTGCCTGTCATTCTATGATGTTGTACCAATTTAAATGATACTTCTATAAAGAAATAACATTGAGAAACACAATATTTACCACGCCCACTGCAATCATATCGATCAATCAAATAAAGGCTCGCTGTTTAGCAATACCGCTTGCTTTGCTTGCAATGCTTATCAGTTAATGGTTTTGTATCAATTTTCATAATACTTCTTGCTTTTGAAAAGCCTTTGATTGAATGAAACGATCACTTTTCTATGGCAACTGCCACATTCATTCGATCAATTTCGTCCACTTTCAATCTGTCAAGCTAAATTCACTTTAAGCAGAATGCTTTCGGGAACGCTCTCAAATATCATATTTTAACAATGAGTGATTATCTGCTATATAACTACTCAATTAATGGCGTCTAAAGCCGGAATGTATCGTCGCGTATTTCTTTTCGGCTACGACAATTTCGGGAACGCTCATTCGGAAATAATTATAAAAGCTTTTGCTTTTTGCTACATTTACTTAATACACAGCTCTGTTTTACTCGCCAAATTGCTATCTATGAACGAATAAATCGAACAAGTTGCTTAGTTTCTCACTCGCTGTTAATATGAATACTCGTTGTTGTTTTTTCTACTTTTAATTTTTATTTCAAATTGCTTCTTTTTTTGATGCCTAGCATTTTTAACTGCTATTTTTCCGCGAAATAGCTCTTTCTTTCATTTCATAATTCACAATAGTCAGAATACAAACCTACTGGGTAGCACTGGTTCTTAATCAACTTGATATCTGCTAAGAGTAATTCCAAAACCAAAATAGACGTGACGAGACGCAACGAGTAAGTTCGAGTATATCTAAACCAATGTTAATAGCCAAAATAAACAAACGTAACTGATCGAAAGTGAACGAAACATTTTGACGAGACGTGTTGTTCCGTAAGAACCGAACTTGAAACCGTCACTACTCGTCATAATAGCTGTTTCGATTCGTTGCCTAGCGTAACATTTTGGGTTATATGTCAAAACAGACGTAAGGAGAGCAAACGTTCGTTTAGCTGCTATCGTCTTGTCACGTCTATTTTGGTTAAGTCCTAACTATAATTTTACTCGCTATGTTTGCGATTTTGTTTCTGCTTTCTCATACAATTATCTTTGCTAGCTTTCGATAGCTAGTGGTGGATGGCGAGTAAAAAACATATTTTACTCTTCGACTGTTGTCACGCTCGCTTCAAAAAATGCGAAAATTTTTTTTCAGCGTCTGCACTAGTCACATTAAGCTTTTCTTTCGATTTTCTTTGCGTTGACTTATAAAACTTTATATTCTTCATAGTAGTTGTCATATGTCAATTTATGTAAAAAATCTGTGTATATATTAAATGTTTAAGTGCTTTCTGTCTCAATAAAAAATCTTAGTCCAAATTATAGTAGTTGTCATACCTAAAAAAGTTAAAACTTTAGCATAATTTTGTATGAAAAACAAAACCAATGTGGTGCCACACCCACTTAACAAATATCACTCACTTTTCAACCTTTGCTCTATTGCCTCACAATACCATAAAGACTGGAAGCGATATCCCATAGAAATTAAATTTTCGAATGGTAACTTAAAATTGAAAAAATATCTCAATATCCATTCAAAGCTGCTAGCAGCCATCGGAATGGTTTTTTAATCATGTTACACATTGAATTAAAATCATTTCTCATATGAATCAAAGTAGAAAATTGTTTGATGTTAAATAAAAAAATAATTTGAAATGCTTTCAGTTTTTACAAGGTGATGATGATCTACCATAAAACATTTGGTCCAATTCGAGCAAAATCACAGAACCCTTTCTTTTTGGTAAAAAAAAAATACCTCAAAATTTCATAATCCCAAGTTTATTTATAACATTTTCCCAATATCTAAATTCCTAATTAGTTTCGATTTAAATTTCAATTAGTGACTGCGTCATCTGTCATGAATAATTAATACTAAAAATAGTATTAAATTTACTGTAAAACACAACGAGACACATGTTGATTGAGCTGATCCAAGCTAGGTGTGGTATTGCATCAATAGAGGCGCGTGGGTGGCACCATGCTCGCTCTTGCGTTTCATAATAAATTTATTAGAATATTAAACTATTTATTATTTAGCACATGTGCTGCGACGGTTGGCAGCACTGGCGCCGCATTAGAGATACAATTTTATATTTAAATTTTATGCTTTTTATTTCAATTTGTGCCGCCTGTCACTGCAGTGCATTTGTACTGAGTCATTTTAGTGTTTGAGATTTTGTCACGAGGAGTAAGCCTGTGCGTCTGGGTTCAAGAAACTTTTAATTGTTGTCTATAAGTTGTCAGGTTATGTAGGTAGGTAGGTAGGTAGACAGAAGATTTTATGACAAATGTTTTGAAAGAAAAAATAAAATCGTTAATAAATCATATGCATTTTTGAGTGCTTTTATGCCGTCTAGTTATGATGCTGTTAAATTTGAAGTTAATTTTCACTGCCTTAAGTTTTTTTGCCTCAAAGCAATTGGAAACGATCAGTTAAGTTTTTAAAGCGACTTAATGGATTTTTGAACTACCAACTGCGAAATAAATTTTAATTTTAACAAAAGACAACATGTAGTTTCAGTTTTCTTTAAATCACTAAGAAAAAATCAAACTAAAAATAAATTAGGCAACACGCACCACAAGGGCAAATTGGTAATAAATTTTTTCGTGTTCTACAAGACGAAATTATGTTGCGCACTTTTTCACACTTCACGCTGATACTAAGAAACATAAAAAGTAAAAAATATTCTCTTGCCAGAAATTGAAAAAAAAATTTCGCAGACTAAACAAATAAATAATAAAATCATAAGAAATAAAATATTTAAAAAAATAAGAACACGCAGAATTACAAAAGCGCCATATTATGAAAACCAATAGCGCCACTCATTTTATAGCTTTATTTTGTTGACGCGAAAAATTTTTTATGAATTAAAAAAAAATTTTTTTCTATATAATAAATTCTTAGTTTGTATATTTGATATACATAAACAGAAATCTTATGAAATCGGAACAATTCAGTGCATAGATCTTTGTAGCATCAAAATGGTCCTCATAGGGTCATAGGATTTCAATTGAAATCCATTGAACTCACTGCCAAAAATGCAGCACACTGAGTGCAGCTATTTAAAAATAAAGTCATTTTGGATTGTGAATCATAAATGGAAGAATTGTGATTGCATTGAAGTCACCTCAAATCACTTTGATTTCGGTGAAGTCGAATTACTTGAAGTCGTTGAAGTCGCTGAAGTCAATTGAAGTCAGCTGCTCTGAACTAATTCCAAAATCTATATACCTTCTATAACATAAAAATGAATCTTAACGATAAGATAAGCTCAATGAATAAATTGTGCCCACATTGCGTTTCTTTCGTTTAGGCCCGAGCAACACCAGGAAACTTAGCTTGTAACATATACATCTGTGTTTTTCAATGGAGTTTAATTGAAAATAATAAAGGCCGTTGTACCAAAGCGACAAAGTCGCCCATCTGCTGTTAGAAGGTTATCCATTTTTTATGGGCCACCCTGTATATATGTATAGAAAACATATAGATTTTTGAATTAATTCAGATCAGGTGACTTCAACGACTTCAAATGACTTCAGCGACTGTAAAGTGATTGGAGGTGACTTCAGTGCAATCACAGCTTTTCCAATCATGATTCCAATCCAAAATATGACTTCACCAGAATAATTGCATTCTTTACGATAGAAAATTGAAGTGAACAGATGACTTCAATTTTAAATAGCTGCACTCTAAATGTGGAATTACTCATGAAATAAAAGTGAAAATGAATACACACACTCTGTCATAAAGTATTGTAGCATTTAACTCATCGAGTGCAAAATCGTATCTACCCTGGCTTGAATTGCCTTTAAAGTTGCTTTAAATGTCGTTACAAATTAAAAATAAAAAGTGTACTTAGAGTTTTAACTCATCAAGTAAACAATTGTATCTCCCCTGGTTTGAATTATTTTCTTAGAATGTTAGTTACATATATTTTTACATTTTATTATAAACTTGCTTTAAATCGTGTTATAAATCGCTATCATAAAATATAGTAGAACACTTAACTTATGAAGAGGAAATTTGGTCTCCCCTGACTTGTAGTACTCTCATAAAAAGTCATCTTCGTGTTTTTATATAAGCATGCTCTCTGTATTATTATGAATTGATATATTGTAAAAAGATAAATAAAACAATTATTGAATTAAATTTTTGACTTTTTGAGCTCAAAATTGTGTCTCCTCTGGCTTTCATTATTTCCGTAAACAATCTGTAATATCTTTACATTACACCCGAAACATGGTCTGAACCTTGATAAGGTTTTAATAAAACTTTGACATATTAGGTACGAAATTGTACCTTTTCTGACTTGGTGTCCTTCTAGATGTATGAAAGAAATGCGTTCCTTAAAGTAAGTTGCGCCATTGAAATGAATTAAATTTAAGGAAACGAAAAAACAAAGTTTCTTTATTTGAGGAAAATTTCAAGAAAATTTCTAGACATTGTTCATTTGTTTCCACTAAAATATTGGGTTAGCAAAGAAAAACCAACGTTGAGTAGCACATCATTTGAAAGGACATAAATAGTGCTTTTATAATGTGTTAATGAAAATGTATGTTATTAAAACATATTTAAAAAACAATATCATTTTTTTTTAACAGAAAATTAATCAGAAACTAAGAAATAGTATATAAAATATATATCATGTCATATCTCAAAAACCAATATTATATCTTATTAAATTTTCTTTCGCATGACATCCATATTTTGAAAATCGATCTAGGTATTCCCAACTTATAATGATTTTATTCCCAACTTCCGATGTCTATATCTCCGAAACTAGATGCTTCCCCCAATTTCTGAGTCCATTTCGTTGTCAGCATTAAAAGCATCGTAAGAATCAATGATTTAGTAGAAAAAAGAAAGGAGCTTCTAAATCAAACTTATTCCCTGATTTCTTCACTTCATATAAATTTTTGGCCCTTTTGAGAGGCACGTTATTTTGATTTTAAAAAGAGTGCGAGTACTCCACACTGCGATTTCAATTACCTTCAGGCGAACTTTTGAGAAAACTTATTTATTTTAAGTAAAAGTTTCTTTAAATAAAATGTTCTCTTAATTTAAGGAAATTTTTGCTTGAATTAAGTAAATATTTTATTCAAAAAACTGTTATATTTTTCTTTTTCGAACGACAAATTTACTATATTGAAGAAACATACATCTTTTAAGCTATTTTTGAACAAGAGCCTTAAAATGAAACTATTTAAAAAAAAAAAAAAATAGTTGAATGCAAAAAATAAATTAAAAAAATCTCTATTCAACTTTTGTACTAAAGCTGAAAAATGTCATTTTGTTGGCTTTAGATAAATCATTTATTTTTGTGGTAGATACTAACCCATTGTTTATAAAAAATTCTTACATTTATGAATTTAAAATGGCTGACTTCGGCCTAACTTTGAAAGCATCACATCACTAATTTGTATACGCCCCGTGTTACATTGAAAAATATAAAATGATACTCTCTTAAGCTTCATTATCTTTCTCGGTTCAAATTTCCTATAAATATACCTACAGCAGCGTATTGTACTGGCAATGCAAAGTGCAGCATATTATTGTACCCTTAACATCAATAAAATTATCATTGATAAATAAAAAATATCTTTACACGCAGCTATTAAAAATAATAATGATATCATCTCGTACAGACTTAATGTTTTTTTGTTTGCTGTTTATTAATAAATTTGTCTGTCTACATACATTGGTAGGTAAATTATAACTCCATCAGCAGCATAATGGCATAAATATCTATAAATATTTAATACATAAATATATAAGACTATTTGTTGTTAACACTTTGACGTTGTTGTTGTTTGGTAGTCAGGGTCGAAATTTGCATGATTTTCAAAATGAAGAAATTGAAGCTTTTAGTATGTGCTAAGAATATATTAACAATATTAATATTTTATATTAAGTAAGAAACGTAAAGCCTATTTAATTGCTGCTGTTGAAGTTAATTTATATGTAGGTATTTAAAGACTGTAGTTTAACATGTGATGACAGTTTGTGTAAATAACTAATTTTTGTCTTTTTAATTTTAGTTTTGAATATTGATGATAATACCAGTGAATTGCTGAAACAACATTTTTGAAAGGTAAGTCAATGAAAATGTCATATTGTCTTGGAAGTGTGATTTTCTATATAAAATAAAATTGATTCGAGTCTTAAGTAACTCTTCATATGTTTGGTAAATGAAAATGATTTAAGAACAACAATTACTCTTTTACGATTCTGTGTCCAAACAAAAATTTTAGTATATTGATGAGCAAATTGAAAATAATACATTTTCTTAATGCAGTAGAAAAATTTTAGTAACACCAATTCAAGCATAATTTTTTTGAGGTCCTATATTCGAAAAAAGAATTTTGTATATCGAAACGATTTATTCACACCAGCTGTTTTTATATAGTCACAAGCGTTAAGGCAAGCAAACATCCTACAGCTACACTCGTTTCGTCGTCCGTTTTGCCGCTGTTCTTGCCAAATGCAAAAAAATAGTAAAGCCGTAACTTGAGGTTCAACGAATACGATCTATAACGTTTTTTTTACGAAAATTAAATCTTTTTTTACGAAAATGAAATAGCACTGATGTTATTAGAAATTACCTAGCGCATTAAGAAGTTTTATGATTTTCAAAATGTTTATGAAATTTGGCTGATTTTTTTGCAGCGGCGATTGCATTTTGAAAATTGCCAAAAACGAAGACAACAATGAAGTTGAAACTTTGATTGTTTTTATACAAACTTTTCTTTTCGTTTATTAAATATCAGATCAGTAATGCTAAAATTGGTGTTATTCAGATTTACCGTATACTATTGATGAAATAACATCATTACGATAAGTTTTTTAGTTAAGGAAATGAATTTTTATAAAAAAATTTTGAATAAATTTTCACAGAATATTGCAAACCTTGAAAAATTCAAAGCTCACTGCAGCATGCCTTACTTACAAGCTCTTAAATTTGCTGCATAAACGTTTTTCAATTATTTACAAAGAAAACGCAGAGCAGTCGCCACGTATTATTTTACTCATGGATAGTGTTAAGTGCAACACCCAACATCCCAACACCCTTTTTGGTATGTATGCAACCTAATGCTGCCTTGACATTACCGCAACACACAAAGCAGTAGTAGTAGCAGTGCATGATGATCGTGGTTTTACTGCAACAGTGAACCACTAAACAAAGCAAGCGCACACACACTTATTCTCTCCACATAACTACTCCTCTTCCGCTCGCACTTGTTGACCGCAGCATAGCTTTCATCGATGTGTAGCGCGCCTACTGCCTACTGCAGTTACTCCATGCAGCACGGCTAATGCAAATGCAACATTATGCAACGCCAAGTTGTGGTGCTGTGATTTTTTTTTCTGCACCGCATTGAAATTATTTGCTTTTGGGTGCACTTTTAACCCCCATAACTCCTTTGGATGGCTGCATTTTGTGCAAATTTTGCAGATATTCCTTGTTTACAATAATTTTTTTCTGGTCTGTTGCCCGTAGGCCGACTGCTAAATAAGGGCGCATTTGATCGAAAATGAAGGAAAAAAAGTAAACTTTGTTGTGGTCGCGTACCAGAATCCCAATTTAGATGATTGGTTCAGTGCGTTGCTGCTGCGCTTGTGTGCGTTTGGGTTTTGTGTGCCCTCATCTATTTTGTGGTCAGCATAGTAGGTATACCAATTTGGAATGTTATATGAGTTCATTTTTAGTAGATAATTAGTGTAATGAGGTTCTGGCATGAAAATCACTACATCAGAAGTGCGCGCGTGTATTTTGAAAGAGTTTTGGAAAATGGAAATTGACAATTGTTTTTTATGCTCTAATTGAAAGGTTTTACTTTCTTATGTCAAAAAAGTTTCTTTTTCAACGTAAATAACAGAGATCACTTGAGTAAATAATTAATATGTTATTCTTTTCTACTAAATGTGAGATTTTTCAATCTTTAACACTTTCTGCTTTAAATCGTTCTTTTAGTAGATAGTAACTGAAATTTAAATATTGGAACTTTCTTTCCTTCGATTATTCTTCTCTATAGCCAATTTAGCATTTTCAATTTTTAAGTCAGTTTAACGAAATAAAAACAAATAAAATATTATTTAAATAAAAACAAAAATGTTACAAGTTATGGAAAATTAATCTCTACAAAGCTTACAAATTCGTATGCATAGATTTTAATTAAAACATTGTGATAGCAATGTTTCAGAAAAAATAAAATTTTTAATTATAAGTACTTGACACACATTAAAAAAAAAAGAATAATAATAACAGCAAATTATTTACTCTTTTAATTACTAAGATAAATCTCGAGAATTATCTTAGCACTTTAACAGCTTAAGCTGTGTATTATGAGCTCAAGTGCAGTATATTTAAAGTTAATGTGCACAAATGTTGATCATATCAAGCCTGTAGTGTGATAATAAAAAGTAGCAGCAAGTTTTTTTTCATATAAACTATTTTTAATATCAGAATAGTTGAAATTGTTTAAATAAAGAATTTTTCGCTAGATATTCATTGAATCAATTTATAATAGAACGTGTGATTTTTTAAGCGTTTGTTTTTTGAAAATTAAAAAAAGAACAGAAAATTTGCAATAGTGAAAGAAATATTTATTTGGAGCAATGCATCAATTCCTTTCATTTACTTTTTAATGATTATTTAATTTTAATGTTGTCCGCGGCTATGCCTGAGGTGGTTCATACGTTAGCTTATATTTTGGCATACTTTTTTTAGCATTTTGGCCGTTATCGCACCAATGGCAGCTGTACTGTTGTCTTCCAGGGCTGCAATTGTGGCTGGTTTGTCATTGTACACGTGAGACTTTACGTAGTCCCACAAAAAATAGTCTAGTGGGTTCAAATCGCATGATCTTGGCGGCCAATGGACTGCTCCAAACCGTGAGACTTATTGCTCACCAAACTCGCTAGCTGCCTTGCTCCATTGACTGTTACGTTGCGATTTTCATTATTTTTGAAAAAGTACGGTCCAATGATGCCACCGGCCTACAAGCCGCATCAAACAGTGAATTTTTCAAGGTGCATTGGCAGCTCTGGAATTGCATCTGGCTGCTCTTCAGACCAAAATCAGCAATTCTGTTTGTTGACGTACCCATTGAGCCAAAAATGAGCTTCATCGCTGAAGAAAATTTTCACATTTTCCCATTACTCACAGTCTCAGTATGTGAATATATATAAATGTCTGACTTCTAATACATATACTCAAAATCACGATATGTATATCAGTATTTCATTATTATTAGGTGCTCAACTAAGTTCTCGCTGTTTGTCAATAGATGGCGCAAGCGGTAAGAGCTGGTCAATTTTGTTCACATCGAAACGTGATGAATCTAATCCAGTGGTCGGCGCGCATAGCACAATTGTGCAATCAGATATTACACATTTTCTTATGCTCTTTCATTTAGTTGTCGAAAAGCCATTGAAAAAGCAACATCAAGCGCGGCTGTAGTTCTTTTCGCTTGTTATGCACGTAGAGAATTTCTTGTACAGCTATGGCAAATGATAGAACGAATTTTATGATTCAAAATACTTTAGACTATATGCAATGTTTAATTTGCAATATGTCGTTAAAAGGTTATAACAATTTTTCCAGGAAAAGACATTGCGAATTTCATTATAAATTTAATGAATTTGAAGGGTTGGAGAGCGATAAACTTTTTATAGAAAAAAGAAAAGTATTTTTAGACAAAATAAAGCTATGGGTAGCTGTAACTGATGGTGATAGTAGTGTTGAAAATAGCATAGTTAGTTAGGATAGAATTTGCAAAGCACGGTAGACCATTTTTGAATGGGTTATTTTTAAAAAAATGTAACTAAATGTTTTATCTAAATAATATGTGTCCCAATTGAATGAATTTTTGATGTAGCAATTTGAAATTGCATGGATTTAGTTTTTTTTGTTAAGTTTAAAGATAACAGCGCTACCACCGCGTTCGATGTTGCTTTGCTTATGATTTTTTAACAACTCTAAACGTCTTTTCCAATCTTTTTTAATTTCCACTTTCTGTCGCATCTTTTCAATAAAATCAATATTTGCTTACAAATTTCTTGCGGTGCAGCCTCTCTCCTCTCACCAAACGCTCTCACTTTAATTTTTGCCGACCCCTGATCTGGTCTAAGCATATGGTAAACGAACCGATTTGACACTTTTGAGATTTTGTGTTTTCATAGTCTGTTTGTGGTTGCTCGAAAATGACTGATTTTGTGCCAAATAATCGTCCTTTGTGGGAGGTGTTGATTTTCTTCTTTCAATCGCAGAAAACGGCGGCTGACGCGCATCGAGAGCTCCAAAAAGTTTACGGAGATGGTGTTCTGAGCGAAATAACGTGCCGAGATTGGTTTCGTCGCTTTAAAGACCATGATTTCGACATCGACGATCGACCACGGAATATAAGACATTGCTCGATGAGGATTCGGCCCAAACGCAAGAAGAGCTTGCTTCAGTATTGGGAGTTACCCGAAAAGCCATTTCCAAACGTTTGCATGCGTGAAAAACGGCCCCAATACGAACAGAGGCACGATAAAGTAATTCAATTGCATGACAACGCTAGGCCTCACGTTGCTAAACCAGAAATTCTCAACTCTACTACTTGTTCCTTTCAATGGCAGATGGTCTGGCTGATCAGCAGCTCAACTCCTATGAAAACTTCAAAAAATGGCGTGATTCGTGGATAGCCTCAAGAGACGAAAACTTTTACCCTGATGGCATTCAAGCTCTACCAGAAAGATGGGAAAAAGTGGCATCTAGCAATGGGCAATACTTTCATCTGTAACTATTTTTTGACAATAAAGTTGCATTTTCTTACAAAAAACAGCGAGAACTTAGATGCGCACCTAATAATTCATTACTTTTGCAAATTATATTAAATAAATAAATATAGTATTTCAGTGTCAATATATCAGCATATCCATATTTCATAGATTCAATACATATTTCAGTGCATCAATATCGGAGAATTTTAGAATCTCAATGTAAAATTTAATTTTCAAATATTTTAAAATCTCAATGTAACATTTAATTTTTAAATATTTTCAAAATTTCAGAAGCAATTTTTTCATATCAATATTTTATTATTTCGATACATCAGTGTCTCAATATTTCACTATATCATTACTGAGAAAGTTTTAATGCTTAAATTTATTGCTATTTAATTACAAAAATTTTATATTTTACATGTATGTCTCAATATGTCTGATTTTTAATACGTATACTGAAAATCACAATAACTATATCAGTATTTCATTATTATATTTTAATTTGTCATGATTTAAGTGTCAAAATTATTATATTTCAATGTGTCAATATATTAATATTTCAATACATATTTACATATGTAATAAAATCTTACAATATGTCAATATATGAAAATTTAATATGTATATCAATTTATCCCTAATTCTTTCTTTCAATGTTTCAATATTTATTATTTACTTCAAATATTTAATGTTAGATTTCAACACGAACTTTTCAACATTAAAATAGTTCAATGTTTCAATAATTCACTACTAAGTAGCTAGCGTAACACAAGAGTAAGGCCATCAGCCACTTTAATAGCATTGTCTTTAAGTTTGAATTAACAGTAAATACCGGAAATTAGAGACTTCTTCTATTTGTCTGTTGCTCTCTTTAGCGACATTGGATACAATTGATTGTTATCCGTTTTAAAGTAATGCTGATATTCAGTCTCCCTCTCTTTGTTTGCTGTAACTATTGCTGTGTAATTCAATATTTTGCAACATGGTCATTGCTGCTACTGCTGTTGATTGCTGCCAGTGTTGCATTTCAATGTATTTTTCTTCATTTTTTTATTTTTTTTTTATTTATACACAGCTGCAACAATGCAACAAAAACAAAAATAACAACATGAGATTGGAAAATAGAATAAATTTCTATTTTTACTTTGTAACATTCATCAAGAAGAGGGCGTGTAACATGAGCATTTTAATGATACTTTTAAATGAATAAAATAAAACGAATTGAAGAAGAGAAGATAGAAAAAATGAAATTGTGATAAAAAGAAAAACCAAGAGAAACGGAAAAACCAACCGTAGAATAAAAATATTCTATGGATTCTGTGGAACAAAAAAAATATATCACTAATTAGAGGTTTCGATTGTATTCGGTTTTCACTTTAGACTTTTTTAAGCAATTTTCTTTTAAAATGTTTTTATGTGTAAGTAGCATTATATTGCGATAACCGTCAATAAAAACATTGAAAAACCAAAGTTTCGATAAAATTAAAAAACCAATTAATTTAAGTGTTAATATCTAAAAAGTAATCATAAAATAATTGATTAATTCTAATATAGGAAGTATTTGCTATCTATACAATTAAGTATCAATATTTTGAGAGCGAAATACGAAAATACTGTCGCAATAATATATCGATATAAATAAAAATATAAGTGTATCAAAACATTTGCACAAAATTTCCTGCATACATTAATAGCTACCTTTATCAGCAAAGCTAATATGTCTTAGAGCAAATATAAAGTGAAGTTTCTGTACATCCCTAGCGCTGTATCGCATTTATTTCTCAGCTTTTTATTACATTGATGGTTAGTGGTTTCTTCTTCGATAACAGTAAAGGATTTGATTGCTTTGATTTTACATGGGAGACTTATTTGCAAAGTAAAATGGTAGTACTAAGAAGACTATTGAGTTTCTAATGCTAATTGGATTCAAAATACATGGGTAAAGTACATCCTTTATAAAACTAAGTACAGGTAGACCTCGTTTTACGTCGTCTCGTTTTACGTCGTTTCGATATAACGTCGTTGCAAAAATCGTTTTTTTTAACGATTTTTTCAAAAAATTCCAACTTTACTATGATAGTAGGCTAAGTTTTTTTCTTGTCGCCTATGTTTTGATTTTCTGCCATAAGGCTATAGTTTTTTTGTTACACAGTTGTAAAGTGTTTTGAGCTTAGAAGTTGAAATTATATTTTGAAAGCTAAAAGTTTAAACCTATAAAATGAGTAATAATAATAAAAAAAAGAGTAGAAAATCGGTTACTTTGAAAACAAAATTGGATATTTTAAAACGGTTTGATGAAGGACAGCGTGCTGTTGATATTGGTAATGCATTGGGGCTAGCTCCTACCACTGTTAGAACTATTCATAATAATTCTACGAAAATTAAAGCATCGGTTGAAGCTGTGACTCCAAGAAATGCTGTCAGAATTGTCAGGTCTAGAGATAAGATCATGGAAGATATGGAAAAATATTTAAACATATGGATAGAAGAAAAAAACCAAAGCCACACTCCCATGAGTGTTGCAATAATTCAGGAAAAAGCCAAATCCCTGTGGAATCATTTAAAAAAGTCTGGTGAAAGTGATGGTATCAATTTTAAAGCTAGCAATGGTTGGTTTCAAAAATTTAAGCAACGATATAATTTGTACAACATTAAAGTAACAGGTGAAGCTGCCAGCGCGGATGTTGAAGCAGCAAGAAACTATCCAGAAGAACTAAAGAAAATTATCATTGATGGAAACTATACATCAAAGCAAGTCTTCAACGTAGACGAAACTGGACTTTACTGGAAAAAAATGCCAACTAGAACTTTTATTTCAAAGGAGGAGAAAATATCATCTGGATTCAAAGCTGCTAAAGATCGTGTCACGCTACTTTTGGGTGGAAATGCAGCAGGTGACGCAAAATTAAAACCTTTGTTATTATATAAGTCTGAAAACCCAAGAGCTCTCAAAGGTTATGAAAAATCCAATCTTCCGGTAATTTGGAAATCAAATAAGAAAGCTTGGATGACATCTATTATTTTTCACGATTGGATTACATCTTATTTTGTACCATTTGTTAAGAGTTATTGTTTGGAAAATAATTTAGAAAACAAAGCTCTGCTTGTTATAGACAACGCGCCAGGCCATCCCGTAAACATCAATTCAGAGGATAATATACGTGTTATATTCATGCCACCAAATACAACTACGATATTACAACCAATGGATCAAGGCGTTATTGCAACTTTCAAAGCTTATTATTTACGTAGAACAATAAGACAGCTTACACAGAGCAGCGATGCAGACGATAAAACTACAATCAGACAGTTTTGGAAAGACTACAATATCAAAAAGGCCGTAGATAACATTGGTCACGCATGGGCTGAAATAACGCAATCCAATTTGAACAGAGTTTGGAAAAATCTTTGGCCAGATTGTGTAGAATATCAGGGATCTAACAATGTAATAGAAATGCAGCATGAGATTGTAGAGCTGGCAATAGAAGCTGGTTTCAATGAGGTGGCATTGGATGATATTGTCGAGTTGTTAGAATCGCATGGAGCAGATCTAACTAATGAGGATCTTGTTGAATTGAACCAAGAAAACATAACAGATCTAACTAATGAGGATCTTGATGAATTGGACCAAGAAATTCCAAATAAACTTACAAATAAAAGATTGTCAAAAGCTTTTACTTTGATTCAATCCGGACTAGCAATATTAAATGACGATGATCCAAATATGGAGCGTAATATAAAATGTAATCGACTAATAGAGGAAGGTCTTTATCCATATAAACATATCTTTGATGAAAACAGAAAAAATGCAACTCAGACGACTCTTCATTCCTTTTTCAACATTACAGCAAACAACACAGCGAGTACTAGAATGTCCACTGAGAATGAAGTAAGTAAATAATTTTATATTAATTATCTACAGTTTTATCTATACATATTATAATTTATAATCGAAATCTTTTCACTTAAATCATTTTACATTCCAATTTCAGATTGAAATTTCATCCAGCTCATGTTCATCAGAAGCCTAACTAAATTATTACATAATATATTCATATTTATGTAGTACATATACGTTTATTTCTAAAATTTCTTAATATGTATACAAAAAAATTGCTTAATATATTTCTTAATATAATAAAAACATAAACAAACTGTTTTTTTTTTTATTTGCAATAAGAATTTGTAATAAAAAAATATCCTCGATTAACGTCGATTTCGTTTTACGTCGCGTTTCTCGGAACGCATCCTCGACGTAAAACGAGTTTTACCTGTACTCATAGTTCCTAAGCTACTACCGATTTTGACCAAAGAAATGTTTTTTTTTTCTTGTACCACTAATAAGTATGACTTGGATATGACTTCAGAAATTGGATCGTAGGTAGCGCCTTAGGCAAATGTTATTTCTTTGATAAGGTCACTGGAGTTAACCATTAGATTCTGATACTTTTTAACATTGCTGAAACTTAGCCAGCTTTTCTACTCTTTATTATTAGGTATTTTCCAATTTTTGCATATTTTCTTATGAAATTGGAATTTCACCGACATTCGTTTCTTATCAAAGTTTTTCGATATTTTTGATATCAATGTTTTTCGTTTCTATTCGATACTTTTCGATACTTTCAAAAAATTATGTCTTTGATACTTTTGAACTTATTCGATATTTTTAATACTACTCTAGATACTTTTCGAAGTTATCAATGTCTTTCGACTTTTTGATGTTTTGTTACCATCGCATATTCTCGATTTTATTGATACTATTAGATACTCTTCGATGTTTTCAAATTTTTAGATACTATTCGATAAGTATTTACTTTTATCGATTTTATTGATGCTTATCGATTCATTTAGATTACTTTGACACTTTTTGACTTTTACGATACCATTCGACTTTTTTTGATGTTTTCATAATATACAATTTTTTAATTTTTTACACAAATTTCTCCATTCTCCTCAATTTTTTCAATAGTACTTTTCAACTTATTCTACGTTTTTTTCTCTCTCGACCCTTTAAGTTATTATCGACTTTTCAATTACTTTCGAGTTTTTCCGTAATCCTCTACTTTTTCGAGAGCTTTTACGTTCTTCGATATTCCTCGTTGCTTTTAATACTTTTCCGCTGCCTTGACGCTCTCGATACTTGTTGGCTATGCTGATATTAATCAAATCTACATATTTTAGAAATTTAATATTTAGTTTTGCGATTTTTGTCGATTTCATAAGAATATCCTATTTTGTTGATACTATACGATAACTTTCGACTTGTCTTTAGACTTTTGCGACGTTATTTGTAACTTATCGACTAAATCGAATTTACCGACTATTCGACTATTGTCGACTTCTCTATAATTTTTCGGTACATTTTCTATCTTAGTTTTACGCTCTTTAAATCCGGGTTTGTTTCTTTTTTATTGTATATTCATACATCTCTAGTTTTCTGATAAGTATTTTGCTTCTATATAGCTGATTTATTTTTAATAGTTTTTCGGTAATGCTGCTTTTTGTTTGAATTTATTTTTGGAAATTTTTCATTTTTGTTTTCTTAAATTTTTGTTCATCTTTTATCAAATTTCCTCTTGTTAATTAAAATTAAAACATTCGCATTTTTTACATCAATTTTGACCGTTTATTTGAAGGATAAATCAATTATTCATTTTCATTAACATGTTACAGACTTATTAAACTTTTTTCCAACCCTTGCTCAATTTTCACTAAATTGTTCATGCACGCTCTTGACTCAATTGTAGTTGAATTTTAAGTAAACTGTCCATGGCACAATATTTGACAATATATTTTGCCATTCCTTAACATTTTGTTTTTGAAACTGGCATGCTCTGTGCTTCATATAAGGAAATACAAAACTAAACATACCCTTCTCCAAATAACCGCAAAAAAGCAACAATTAGTAGCCATAAATGATGATTAAGAGGTTCACAATTTGTTTTGAACATTTGTTTTTTGTTTTTAATTTCAAAAACTCAGCTGCAATTTTAATTACTTTGCAATTAAACGAATAAGGAAATGTTTCTTTTGTACAAAACTGATTTTTATTTTTACTAAAGTAGTCAACCTTAGCATTAATTATAATGCAAAAATCATAATCAGCATGGCAGTACCATCCAAAAGATAATACTTGGGTACCTAGGTAGTCATTATTTCAAGCACAATCATCAAAATGCAGCCACATCGATTCTCAACTCAATGGAAATCACTTTCAATATCATCATCGTGCGTAATTTGATGACATTAACTGTGATTGTGACTGTGATTGTCATTAAATGACAACAACCAACCGGTGATACCCACAGCGTCAGACCTCGAAATTGAAAGTATTTTACGAAACACTTAATTAAAGGTTTTTCCAACTGGCTGCACAGTGTTGCCGCAGTGCCACCCGCGCCGCGCGTTTTCTATTTTTTTTTTTTTTTTTCTAATGAAGTTGATTTTTTCTTGTTTTTTGCTTTTCCATTTAAAATCAGTCAGACGTAACATGCGTTGCGTGCATTAAGCAAAAAAAAAAAACAAAATATCAAACTCATGATATCGTGCGTGATGTTATTCTAGAAAATTTGTTGTTGAAATTTTGACTTTAAACTTTAAGTTGAACTTGAAAATTTGACGAAAACTGAAATTTCAGAGTTTCATTACTACGTGCCATTTCTACTTTAATGCAAAAACATTACCACGCATAGAAAGCTGATGGTGAAAAAATACATCAAAGAATGCGCTGTTATAGGTTTTATGTCACAAAAAGTGCACCAACCTTCATTCTGAACTTGAAAATTCACATTTGGTCTGGTAATTTTGTAAAACTGCATGGTCCCAAATCGAGGTTTTTGGTTCAAAAATGAATAGAGAACGCAAATCTTGCCGGATGTGAACAATTTTTTTAATTGAAATCAAAATTCCAAAAAAAAAAATCGTTTTAAGAAAAGCCAAAATATAAAAGAAAATATATTTTTTTTTAAATTCGGGCTCCGATAATTAGTTGGAATTTTGGTTGGCTTAAATTTAAAGAAAAGAATTGTAATTTTTTTTTATTGAAAAAAGTTGTCCAAGAAAATCACGTTAAAATTTCAATTGAAAATCTCCGTATTTTACTCATTCTAAGCTGAAGGCACTTTAAAGTCCGTTTTATGTGCAAAATTAGACATTGTTGATCTTGACAGCAGAGTCGTTCTGATAAAGCAATCCCTAGACTCAGCTCCACAAGCTTTTCTCGAGTTTCATTCAACTGCCTGTGTGTAAACTGGAAAAGTCTGAGTCACTTCGATGTGATTTAATTTCATCGTTACAGATATTTTTTATTAATGGGGGAGAAAATAGATCACATTCGATCTGAGTAGTCTTGAACCTTGAAATAAATGTTCTGATGGTCGTTCTCATTTAAGTCGATTTAACTGTCTCGCCTTTAGAATTCTTCAAAGTTTGAGCTCTCTCATCATTGTGTCCCATGGCAAACATTAAATGTTCTGGATGAGCGACAAAATCATTTCATTCGATAACAAGGTCGACAATATTACGTTAATTTTCAGGCAAGTACTTGTCAAGTTTTGGACCCTCTGTAAAGTATTTACTTGTTTTAATACTAAACCACATTGGCATGTATGACTTCAATATAAATACTTTGTTCACTTAAAGAAATTCTAAGAGGTCGACTTGCTGTCTTCAACCGCCTCAAAGTGTGACTATCGTACAGCTTTATGCTCTCTACAGTTTCTCGACCTTATTGCCAAGAAAATATGATGTAGATATTGCTGATCCTCACTTGGTGTCCTTCTGCCTATTGTAGGGATCTGACAGCCGATACTCTTGAAGTAAGTCACTGGAAATTCTTCGCATCCACTAAGATTTTCTTCGAATGGTCTTCTCAAAGATTTCGGGCCTGTTATCATACCGTCTGGGCACTGAAACCATTGTAACAATTTTCCCAAATGTATTTCGATTCGGCGAATCAAACCGTTTTCCCAACTTGAATTTCCACCAGTGCCTTCACATCCTATGACAACTAATTTTCGTAGAGAACCAGCACGATCACACAGATGAGAAAAATTAAAAGTGCCAATATCTGTAGAACTTCGAGAAGTTGAAGTTCCATGGCCGATGTAGACTGAAATAGGTTCTTAAATTAGTAAGTAATGTTATAATTTTTTTACTCTACGAAATCATTCTGAATGAGCTACATCTACTACTAATGTGTCTTTTCTCTCATCTAAATAGGGAGCTTGTAGTGAAATTTTTATGAACATTATCCTCTTCTCCGTGAGGTAGAGTAACATTCTGAACTATGTCTTTGTGAACAAATCGATTCATAATGCGATTTATTTTATGAATTGCACTGATTCTAAAACCGAAACACCATTACATTACATCTGCCATATTTTATTGTGTCTCGTGGGTAAAGTCGCTTTCCTGCCGGTCTACGAACTCGACATCATATAAAATAACTGTTATTGAGACATTCTTACTTAAAGTGTAAAAAACACCGTTTTGTGAGGCTCAGTAGCTCCGCAATTTTTTTTTCTAAAAGACTATGTTTGAAATCTTAAAATACAAGTTTTCCTCTTTCAAATGCCATTGAGTTGGCTCAAATATGTTAATATTCCCGCCGAGTAATCGAGAGCAAAATGAAAAAACATTGTTTTTTGCACTTTAAGTTAGAATATCTCAAAAACCTGACGTGCTAGAGCAATTTTGACCATGGATTCGGTTTCAGCGGGGAAAAAATAAATGGAAATACCATATTGGTATCCAAACTTCAGAACAAAAACAATAATTGTGGACCTGTACTAAGATTGTGAAACACAACATAGTCATCCGGCTACTGACCACTCATTTTTGACTCTGCACATAATGTGGCACATAAAATGTGTTCTGTAGAAAATTAAGATTTTAATATAGAAAACTTAAATCGCTGAAAGGACATTAGATTTCCATATTTAACGAGCATTGACACAATTTTTCATATTTATCTAGCAAAGGCAAAACCACGATTTTTATTTGATGTGGAATCAAAATCGAATTAAGTTTTATATCAGAAATCAAAAATTAACTTCATATTGGTCGTGGATAGGGTGCGCAAGTGATATTGAGCACATCTGCGGGAAAATGTAAATTTTGAAATTTTTCTTCTTTTTTAAAATATAAGAAAAACATTTCTATGCTTTGTTGTTGCTATCTAATCAGATTTTTCATCAAAGTACTCCTAACATGAGTTGACAAAAGATGTCACACTGCATTGTTGATAATAAAATTTTACTATAATTTATATGATTTTATTTTATTAAACTAAATTTTATTGTTTGTATGTGTCATCGTCACATCACCGCTTTACGATTATTTTCCATTTTTATCTTAAATTTATTTTGCAAAAAAAAAAATTACAACCACAATAACAATTATACAGCCCTAACTACGTCTGTTTTTTTAAAACAACTAATATTTTTAGTTTAATTTTTACAACAAAATATATGGCGACAACGCTTCATTAACATCTTTTAAATTGAGTTTGTCTAATAAAGAGTAAACTTTAAAGAAAAATTGTCAAGTCTAAAGTTGTGATTTTTATTATGCATAAAAATTTTTATTAAAAATAGTCATTTAAATTCTCAAGGTTTCAACTTTAGTAACAGTAGCGTAGCACATAAATTGGGAATATTTTAAACAGACACTTTAAAAGAGTTTTAATTACTTTTTATGGCACAATTGAAACGTGTGTTGTGTGGCTTTTAATAATACATATACTACAATCCACAGGTGCAAATTTAAATTCATTAATTAACTAGCAAAGACACAAACCATCTGACTTAACAGAGCATTAACGGAGGAATGTTAACACGATAGTGAAGAAGATTTCTTCGAATGGAACAAACTAAAGTTTTCCAGCAAAACAAATTCATACAAAAGAAGTAACTGAAGCCAAAGTAATATATAATTTTAAACCTTATCTCTTGTGCTGTAGATCCCACTGAACTTGGTCACATGCGAAACCGTGTGGTCTGAATAAATTCATATCTTCAAAAACGAAGCAAAACTCAACAAAGTGATGTATCGTTTTAAACTTTGTCTCATGCTCTTTAGCATCCGCTTACACTATTTGTTTCGTGCACCGTCAAAAATGGTCAGTTACCTAGGCCATTTCGTGCACTTTGATTAATTTGGCATAATTTGGACAACCTCTACTTTGTTCCTATCTAAATCTCCCACTGTGTTTCTGTTTCTCTATAAATCTTTTGTAAAGTCAAATGGTTTGTGTCTTTGATAGCTAAGAACTTTTAACTTCACGCTCGTCTACAATCCTTAGTTTTATTTTCGTACCTATAGCGCACATTGCGGTGCATCCTGTATATAATTCTTTATTGTTTCATCCAGAGACTATCAACGCTGTACCATCTGAACAATAAAATCATTTCTTGCTTAACATAAAAGTTTCAAGTTGACAATTTGCATGCAACAACTAACTATAGACCCTGACATAATTCAATAGTTCATACTAGGTACTGCTGTCATCATTTGCAAATAATTACGACTGGTATTTACTTAATTTAGACATACACAAATAACACTGATTAAAATTATTTGCACATGATTTATGCAACAACAAAATCGTAATGCAGAGTTAAGCTCATAAAATTCACTTAAAGCCCGAATGCATTAACATAATTTTATTTATATATTTAACAAGTAAGCAAAATTAGTTTTAGTGCCCCAGTAGACAATTGATGAAATGTCGCAATAGACTTAACAAGAGTAACTATATGTAAGTACTGACTAGTGAGTATTATCTGTAATGGTGCAATTAAATGTTATTCACTTTTACTTCACGATATAAACTTCAACACAGATCTAAAATTTTTTGAAAGACTTCATCATGATTTGACAAAAAATCTTAAAAAAAATTCAGAGAAATTGAGACAGGTGAAAATGTCAAAAAAATATGGGAAAAATTAAAAAAAGGCTCAAAAACTCGAAAACAGGGTGAAAAATTCTTGTTGAAAAGTCTTTATAATAATAATAATTTGAAAGAGGTTGAACAATTCACAAAAAACTAGAAGAAGTGTTATCTTCGTCCAGGCCGAAACTCACATACCCTAAACTGTATTGAAAGCACTTTTTAATTAATTGCTATATATACGTTCAAATGATTGGAGAGGTTGAAGAAGTCGAAAATAATGTTAAAAGGTTAAAATGTGTTGAAACAGTTGAAAAAAAATAAGAATGTCAAAAACATATGGAAACCATTGAAGAAAGTAGAAATAAATTGAAAAAGTCGTGCTATGCCACGCTGCTTTAAGAGCCCTTGAAAATTTAAAACCTAGCCCAATCTTAATTTTGTTCACATTTTCCCCAAATCATCAAAATCGCAGCAACGTTTTTCAAAAATGGCTGGGGTATATTCACATAGAGTTTGGGCGGTAGGCGTGTTGGTGAACTGATTTCGCCCATTTGTATATGCTAGCAGCCTGCAAAAAGGTGTGACCTGGCACACAGATGTGACCTGTGTTCAATTTCATTGAATTTGCTTGCTTAGATTTCCCGTAAACGTGATTTACAACAGACTGACGTACATAGCTATACTGACTCAGGTGGTGACGGTGATCAAGAATATATATACTTTACTATACCTGCAATGCCCCCTTCTATGCCTTCCTTTTTACACCCTGCCTTCCATGTAGGGTGTAAAAAGGAAAATATTAAAAATAGAAGGATGAAATGAAAATATTGAAAAAAGTTGAAAAGGTCGAAAAAGTTAGAAAGTCAAATAATTATGGACATCTAAAAGAGGTTGAAAAATGAAAAAAAAAAAATTGAAGTTTTGAATTATCCCATTCCACCTTCTTTTGACTCTATAAATTACATTCGTGAATGTAGGGCGGTGACACATCCAGTACAATTCAGGCGGATTGATTTTTACTAACAACATGCTTACACCAAATTTTAGTGTAAATGCTCACTTACATAGCTTGCTTAATATGTCGTTTAATGTATTTTGCTTGTATGGGAGGTGCCACGCCCACTGATGAATTCCATTTAATTTCAAAGTTTATAGTAACCGACATTTCTGCACCAAACTTTTTTAATATTGCTCTGATAGTATACTTAATATAACATTAAATATTTTTCGGTTTGAACAGGAGGTGCCACGCCTACAGGCACTGTTGTGCCTACTTTAGAATATCTTAAGCAAGCAGAAGCATTGAAATTAAAACTAACCTACTTATTCATAACCGCCACGGGTTGTGATTAGCACAATGATATTGCATCAATTGATGGATTGATTGATTGATCAAATAACTTCTTATTTTAAAAATATCAATATCATATAATGATAGTTGGACATTCACACAAATCTAAAAATTTTTTAGTAAATACATCGATTTTCAAATATGTTATGGAATTTGCTTTTATTAAAAATGAATTTTTGTGTTACGGTTTCGTCAGTACCATGACGTAGATGAATACTTTTAAGCTTACGATACTCCAATATTTTGATACTAAAAACACCTTTTATGAATAGATATCAAAATATATTCGTGCTGAGCTTTATAGCGACACTCCGACATTTGAATTCTTAATTTCTTTGTTACAATCATGCACTTTGCATAAAATATCAATACTCGATGATATCGACAATTAAACATATCGAATATGAGCATTATCAAACAAAGTAATGCTCAGATATTGTAGAACTTAATTGATAATTGATTCTGATAACAAATACATATATCGACTATCGAACAAAACGATATTTTAACAATTTAATGTTTAAATTATTTTAAAACCTCATCGATGATCGATCTTAATGATATACGAGTCTCATAATCAAAATATAACCTTGCTGGAATACACCGCTGTAGTGACACTGAAATATAACAATGATCGGAAATAACGATACTCGTATTAAATAAAAGGATATTCCGATACATTCGAACATAATAACGCGAGCATAATGTTATACATATTTTTTGTAAATTGTAATAATATGTACAGTATGTATGTATCGCATTCCCAAACTATTTCGATACTCGAATGTATCGAAGTCAATAATGGTCGTTACTGAAAAAATTGTTACTTTTTTTTTTGATTATTTTGAAGAATGTTCTTTTCAGTAACCGCTTACAAAACTTTATATGACTTATAGCTACGTCATGCTGCCGCTTCTGCGCGAAGACGGTTAGCAGCATCTCTAGCACAATGAATAGAATAATCAAATACAATAGTAAACTGCCAAAATCTTTAACAACCGCTTCATCGTCACCAACAGCAAACCAAACAACCAAACCAGCGTTTAAATTAAAAAAAAAAAAAAAACAACAGCTGCCGCCACTTTAAGTTGAAGCTCTAATCATCTTCGATGATTTTTATTTATATATTTTTATTATGTGCGCGTATGTTTTCTTCCCCCCATTTTTTATTTGAACAATAATTTTTGTTAACAATGTTTATTTTATGATTGCGAAATTGTTATAAGCTGATGAGCTATTAAATGTTGTTTGGTTCATGGGGAAAGGAGAGGGCTCGTAGTGAAGACAAGATAAATGATGAGCATGTTACCGCATTCAACTAAACTGGCTAGCAGCTTTAGCAGTTTTACTATAAAATCGTGTTTTGAAAAATTCATAAAAATGAAATGTAAATAAATAAATAAAAAACATTTTTAATTGCGGAACTTCAATTAAAATTTGCGCAGATTTTCCATACACAGTTTGTTTTGCTTAGAATGTTTCATACAAAAACAAAATATTTATGCAATGTACGCAAATAACAAAATTTAGCAAAAAAAAAAAAAACTCGAAAAATTTTTGCAGAAAATAAATATAAATTTAGCAACACTAAGCAAAATTTAAAAAAAGTTGAATATTTTTGGAAAAACCTTGGCGTAAGATGAATGAGCAAAGAGAATCATGTCCGAGAAATGGCGTTCCATATGACTAAAAAACTTGAATTTGTAACTGAACTGACGTTTGATTGATCCTTGAACTATGGGTGTGTGCTTTAGCTGAAATTAAACCGCAAACGTTTTTTCTCAGATACTTTAAAACAGTAGCTCTATCGATACTCACATGTTTCGAAAGTGTACTTGAATAAAATAATGAAAATTTGTACCATAAATATTTTGCAACCCGGTTTTAATTAATACCCAATTATGATGGTAGTCAAACATTCAGCACTCGAAGATGTAACATACAAATGTATTGATACTCGATTAAGTTGTTTCTCATAACGGATGATTTTTTTCCCATTGGCTTGCCATGTAAATGTTTTGACACCTTCGTAAGATAAGTCAACGCCAAAAATACTCATTAAGGTTTGCCATTTCAGGATGAATAGACTAATAAACAAACAGCGCTTGCAAATCATTGAATTTTATTATTAAAATCTGTGAGAAATGTGAAAATTTTCTTCAGCGACGAATCTCATTTTTGACTCAATGGGTACGTCAACAAACAGAATTACCGAATTTGGTCTGAAGAAAAGCCAGAGACAATTCAAGAGCTGCCAATGCAAACTGAAAAATGCATTGTTTGATGCGGTTTGTGGGCCGGCGGCATCATTGGACCGTACTTTTTCGAAAATAAGGAAATCCGCATAGTGCTTCACCGAGAACCGATAAATATCGTTCTCGTTATCGTGACCGAGAACGAGAACGATAACGAAACGATATTAAAAAAATTATTTCTCGCATGACCGAGGGCGAGAACGAGAATGGTATGGCCGATATCTCGTTCTCGGCGATAATGTAATATTTATCGTACGATCAACACTTGTTTTTCGTACGATAAACATTTAGAACATTGAACGCGCATATACAACACACTTTTGGTTAAAAAAATGTTCCACTACGTTTTTAATAAACACATACATACATACACATGTATACGCGCATTCACCGACGATAATATTTTTTATCCTGAAAACAAACAAAAAAAACAATAAAAAATGTGAGGACTTACATCACATTTCACCATGGTAGCAGCAACTCAAAATAGTGCTCCTTCCTCTAAATTTTTAGAGCTACCTTACCTGTCAAAATAAGCATGTTTTATTTTTGTTTTGTGTATTCTTGCCAGCGATGGAGCCACTTTTCACGGTTGCATTTAGTTTTATTTTGACAAATTAGTTCCACCTAGATAATTGTGCTATGCATTTTATATTTCCTCTTTGAAATTCAAAAACTTAGTGTGCCATGATTTTTACTTGGAAAAAATATGAGTGCCGGTAGAAAGACTTTTCTCAAATACGTCACTAATCGTAAATGCTAGAAGACAATCAATGAAAGATGATGTAATTGGCGCAATTCTTTGTATAAGCTCTTGGAGCAAAAGTGAATTAGTTGAAGAATTATGCAAATTTACTTTTTAATTTTTGATACTATGGTTTTCATTATTTAAACTTTAAATTAAATGTATTTGATTCTTGTTAATATGTAAAATGAATTGTATTCAATTAAATAAATATAACGAATTTAAGTTTTGTTCTTAGCATTATTAACAGAAAACAAAATAGTAAACTAATCAAATAAAAAATATTACATACCTATTTTGAATTTAAAAATTCATGTCTTTCTGTATGTTTTCTATAGACCTGGAAACTACTGAGCAAACTTAGCTCTCAAATTTACAAGCTATAGGTGATTTGGTGTCGAAAGGCTTAGAAAAAAGCTATAATTTTTTTTGGACAAGGGGTCGTGGCACCTTTATACGAAAAAAAATACAATTATCGCTATATCTTGACATATGGTGCAGCTGCAATTGTGAAACCTGATACGTAAATGTAAACTTTTTGTGCCAAGCAACTCGTTTAATGAGAACGGTGTTTGATAATGGGTCTTAGCTCTTTCCATTCAAAAAAAAACCCTTTATATATTGCTATTTTTGGTACTTATACCAACTTGTGAAATTCGGTACATGAACCCAATTGCCTGCAGTAAAGACTGCGTAAAATTTAGACGTGGTTGTACAGTGCGTAGGAAAGACGCTGGTTAAGCTAGTTTTGCATATGTATATAAAAATGTGAACGAGAATAAAAGAGAATTATCGGCGATAACGAGACGAGAACGAAACGATAACGATACAGATTAAAAATTTCTCGTACGAGAACGAGTACGAAACGATAAGCTTGGCGCCACTACGAGGACGATACGATAATTTTTGAATTATCGTATCGTTCTCGTTTCGGTGAAGCACTAAATCCGCAACGTTACGGTCAATGGTACCGTGCGATGATTGCCGATATTTTTTGCCCAATTTAGAAGAATTGAACGTAATTGACATCTGGTTTCAATAAGACGGTACCACATGTCACACGGCACTTGATAACATGGACCTATTGAGAGGCGAGTTTGATGAGCAATTAATCTCATATTTTGGAACAGTCCATTGGCCGCCAAGATCATGGATTTGACCCCACTAGGTTTTTTTTTTGTGGGGCTAATTGAAGTCTCTCGTGTACAGGGACAAACCAGCCACAATTGCAGCCCTAGAAGACAACACTTTCAGATACCCGCCGCAATGCTGAAAAAAGTATGCCAAAATTGGAGCTTACGCATGAACCACCTCAGGCGTAGCCGCGGGCAATATTTACATGCATTAATCTAAAAAAAGTAGATTGAAGGAATTGATGTATCGTTTCAAATAAATATTTCATTCACTATTGCAAATTTTTTGTTCTTCGCTTAAAAATCACCCGTTATATATTTTTATGCAAACCAGTACATACATTTGACTCACATGACTTATGCTTTAAAATAATTTTTCTTCAGAAGGTTTTTGACCCACATTAGTATTGTTAATGACAGATAAAGTCACTTAAGTGAAATGAATTCTCCGCGAAACACGTGCATTTTCACTGCTTACTAGCAGCACCTATGTTGAATTTGACCCCGCAGCAATTACTTAGCTGTGCTGTAGAAGCAGTACACTCAATTAGTAAAATTTCGCACTTTCAAAGAGTTTACGGTCTTCCTGAATTGAATATCTTTTCCTAATTTAACAATGGTTACCTGACAAAGGACTGACATTTTAAGCTCTCAAGTAAGATTTTCAGCTTAAATTTCTTGCAGCGCAATTATTTTACCCTGTTAACTATTATTTGTAATTATTAAATATGATTGATAGCGGCTTAGATGTAAGCCAGTTATATCGAGCTACAGGTGCTCCGGCCCTCTGAGAGGTAAATAAGCTTTCTTATACATAATCGTTGAAACAACAACAATTTACTTCAAAGCATTTCATTTGTCAGCAACTTTTTATTATTGCTGCATAATGATACAAATTTGCTGCATGCAGCATACTTGCTTTACATTTATGCAGGATTTTTGTTTTTTAATTTGTTAAAGTAGTGTACTTTTATTATTTAGTTCTTCTTTGTCTTTTGACAACTCCCATTTTTGTTATGCAATACAACGCATCAAACTATCCGCTCCTTAGCTCCCAGCTTACTTCAAAGCTTTTCAAAATGTTTCTGCTTGTCAAGCATATTATCATATTCAACGTCAAAGTGCTGCCAACTATTTGCAAGAAATTTAAAAAAAATGCTTTCGTTATTTTTAAGAAAAAGCGGAAATGCAAATTGAAAGCGACAACACCAACAGCAAAAATTTGTGCCAAATTTTGTTGCACTTGTGCTGCTGGTTGCTTTAAAATAGTACAACCTCAATAGCAGCTAAGTATTGTCGCTTCTTATTTGTGCAACATGCAGTGAAATAGCGAACAAACAGCGGAACAAAAATTCTTTGTTTATTTATAAATAAAATTGACAAAATTTAGAACGCAAAAAATTTTTCAGAGAAGATTAAGCAAAAGAAAACGAAAGTGGCTGCATCTAATGATCTTAAAATCTATTAAATTGATAGGATATTGCTAACGTATGTGGCCAAAAAAAATAATCTTCTGAGGTCAGGTGCAAAAATTCGCGCCATTTGGGTTTAAGTTTAATGACGGAATTAAAGTTGAAGCACTTGGTGAAACCACACTTAAAGTCTCATGAAGATAAAGGAAAATAAAAAAAAAAAAATTTGAAATTGTGACGAAATTAAAATGAAACACTTTGCCAAAAACCTCCCTAAATATCTTTTAAATTTTAAGGGAATTTTTGATTTTTTTTTAAAGCAAAACTTTTCTGGAACTCCTTATTTCGTAAACATGAAACTAATTAACCTGTTTAAAAAAATAAAAAATTAAATTGAACCTCCCTAATGTCCATATATAGGACATCCGATTTTGCTAATTTTTCTTTAATTTTTTTAATAATTTCTGTAACATTCTAGCGCAACAATGACTTGACTAGTGAAATTCTGCTCTAAAAAAAAAAAAATTGATCAATATCGGTGACCTAGTTTCAACACCTATCGTTTTGACTTGAAATGCCCCATATGTAAATAAAAAGATTCTGCAAATTACAGTTTTTTTTTAAGAATTAGACGGACCATAACTCAATTCTTTTAATTAAAAACCATTTTGTTAATAAAAAATTAACGTTTCTTATTGATTTACGGCCTCATTTATTACAAAAAACAACTGCAACCACTTTTTTATTTGCTAAGTAGCCAGGAGAGATCCGCATTTTTTTATTGTTTTTTTATTATTTTACAATTGACTTGTTTTTGTAATATAAAGATACAGCAATAAGTGTGTCATAAATTAGGCGAACAACTGGTATTTCCGTTAACATACAGAAGTACACACATGCCTACATACACCCTATATATTCCATTACCATAAATTTTATATTAACTACACAATAAACGTGTGAATATAACAAAAAATACAAAGAAAAAGCAATAAATTTCATTGGCATCGAATTTCACGCGTATTTGGTAAATACAAAAAAAAAAATCTGAATTTTTTTTTTAAATTTCATTACCTCATCGTTAAATCAATGATCTCAAATAGGCTGAATGTCTGTATATCTGCTAGTCAATATATATGTTCACATGTTTGTCTATGCTGTTTGCCTCAATTCAGTTAAAAAATTCATTGTAAATTACTGGCGCGTTTTGCGTAAACAACTTCCGCACACGGGCCAAAATGAAACAAAAAAAAAAAGTACTGCGAGAAATGATTTGCTCAACATTGTGATTTACATGAATTTTGATTGATAATTTGCTAACTTAATTAATAAGATAAAATTATCTTATTTTCATTAAGCTGAAATGTAGAATATTATGACGGAAAGTGAAAGCTTTGGCTTTAGTTTATGAAATAAAATTTGCAAAATTTTGGAAATTTTTTTAATTGCTTTCATAGAAGATATTTCGGAAATTTTAATAATAACAAATATCGTGTTTGAGTATTAATTTTTCCACAACTCAATTTTGCAAATACTGTATCCATAGAATAGGTAATGTTAGGTTAGAGTGGTGGCTTCGTAAACAGGCCTGAATCCATCAAAAGCACTAATTGTGCCGTTTTAATACCACATTACGTGACCCGGCGAATTGATGGATGTTAATATAGCTATATCCAGTGAGCTCTATTAAGGTAGTAGATTTCAACTTCAGCAAATTCGCTGAGGTCATTGAAGAAAGGTTTGCCAAGACATCTTGGCCTGATTCTTGCTAAAGCTGGACAGCTGCAAAGAAAGTGCTCAATTGATTCAATACCAATTGCGTTCAAGCAACTGCGGCAGAAAGAAATGTATGGAATACCTTATCATTCAGCATGCTTGCCGATTGCCCAGTGCCAAGTATAGGTTGCTGTGATTCTTGCGATGTCAGACGGGCTCCAAGGCAGTAAGTATGTGGTTCTCAGCTTATTATAAGAAGGCCAAATTGATCTGGATGTTTTACAGGGTTGTAAAGACTTCCAGTGGTTTCCGGCTACAGATAGAAAATGCGAGAAAATCCTTTTCTTAACTAAACCGAAAGGAGTGAAAACACGTTTCGGTGCGGTTTTATTTAGAGAGGAACCACGCCTTTCTAGTTCATCAGCCCATTCATTTCCCTCAATGTTCCTGTGACCTGGAACCCATATGAGAGTAATGTCAAATCGATGTCCTAGTATGATAATTTCTTATTTTCATTGTTCTACTAGGTTCGATTTTATAAGTGCCGAGCTTACTATGCATACATAATTTTTTTTTTTCAAATACCAACCGCAGCAAAAAGGTAAACAATTATAGATACATAGTAATTGTTTACTTTTTAAGCTTCTTTTTTATTTTTTTAAAATTTTTATTAAAATTCTGATTTGAAAATACTTTGTGTCCGCATTTGCTCCCTTTTTTGCTACAATTGATATTGGCAAATACAACGCACTTGTTGTTTACTTTTTCGTTATAATTCTTATTAGGAAACACCATAGACTCACTGTTGTTTACTTTTTTGCTACAAAGTATAATTGAAAATACTATCTATTTTTCTTAACTTTCTTGCTAAAATTTGTATTTTAAAAAACAATATTCTCATATTTGTCTCTATTGCTTCTAATGGTATTCGAAAATACCATGTGCACGCAGCTGCTTACTTTTTTTTCAAAATATTATTCTTTTTGTTTAAGTTTTTTTCAATTACATACATATGTATGTAGTGACTAAAAATATCGTTCTTTAAGTTGCTTACTTTTTTGCTATAATTCACATTTAAAACTCTTCGTATCCGCCCGACAAAAGCGTTGGCCTTCATTGTTTACTTATTCGCTTTAATTCGTATTTAAAAGACCATGTACCTTTTGTTGTTTACTTTTTTGCCACAAATAAAAATTGAAATTTCTATAAATTGCTGTTTACTTTCTAACTAAAATTTGTATTTTAAAAAATCAATGTACCTATGTTTTTTATATAAAATAATTCTTAAAAACATCTTGTACATGCAGTTGTTTACTTATTTGCAACAATTTATTATTATTGTTTACATTTTTAATTTAGATTAATTATGAAAATATCATTACACAATTGTTTACTTTTTTACTACAATTCATAATTACAAAAATCATGTTACGACTTGAAGTTTATTCTTTTGTTGCAGTTCAAATATTTCAACTTTTTGTTACGATTTATATTTAAAAAATACAAAATTCTCGCAGCTGTTTACTTTTACGCTATAATTTATGTTTGAAAGCACCATATCAATTTATTTTTTTATTATTGTGCTGCAAGTTGTATTGGAAAAATATTATATAACCGTAATAACTCCCTTGTTTACAGCAATTCCATGAAAATGGCATGTTTACTTTCTCATTACAATTTGTAGTTGAAAATATCATTTTCTTACATTTTTTGCTGGAATTTAATATTGAAATATTTGTTAAAATTTCCAAGACATTTTTTTTTAGTGTAAATCTCAAAATAAGTTTATTACTCAATTGCCAATAAACTAACTCCATTGCTGCGTTTTTATTACCACTAACGTACGTAGGTGTCAACAGCAGCTTAGGAGGTCATGAGTGCCAAATGCAGGCGAATAACAGAAAAATAGTTTATGACTAAAAACGCCCACTGTGTGCCGGAACCTTGTGCAGATTTATGTAAAACCCTATTTAAAAAATCAGTTTATATTTAATGAGTCGTTTGAAAAAAACAAATACCATGTTGTAATTTATTTATTTTGAGAAATGGCAATACTGTCATGCTCAGACACACCAGCACTCGAAACAAGTCAATAAACCTTGCAGCGCTGCTATTTCGTCTGGTCTTACTGTTGTTTGACATGCTTTAAAGTGTCAAATTTTTATTGGCAACACTTTGACAAGAGCAACAATAACAACAAAGTGTGTAAAAAATTTTTTTTTTTTAGTTTCGTTTTTATCAAATTGTTGCCATCGTTTATCATGCATTGATGAATTTTTATTGTTGTTGGCGATTTTATTGAACGCTTCAATTAATTGCTAGAAATTTGTGTAGTTGCGTTAAAATTTAAACTGCGTGAGAGGATGCGAAATTTAATAATATGTTGTTAATGAAATCTAAAATTTTTTTATTAGAATATTGATTCATGAGAATGTTTAAACAAAAAAAATAAAAATAAAAAATTTTACTTGAAATTGAATTTTGTTTTTACTAAAAGAATTTTTGCTTTAACTGCTGCTTGCACTCAGCTGCTATTTTATATTATCGAGAAATGAGAAGATCAACTTATTTCTTCGCAGAAATTCCCGACGGTTATAAGCCTTTTCGAATCACCTTTAAAGAACTAATTAATATCTGTTAAAGAAGTACGTGACCCAAAACAAATTACCAATGGGCATTCAATAGATGCAAAATTAATGAATAACTAAGTTCCAGATCAATAATCCAAAGTAGACGAAAAAGTTGTCCTACAACTCGTGTGATCGTAAGATGATGCACATGGACATTATCCAGCATGAATCTGAAAAGCAAGGATTCTAAATATCACGATTCCACCCTAAATTTAGTTGTTATATACCAAAATGGTTCGTAGACTTAGCACATTCTCTCCTTAGTGCATAGAGAGACAAAATTTTAAAATCTACGAATGTCAAAATATAACATTTGGCCAATAACAAATCGATAGAAATAAAAGGTAGCGGAATAGCGAAATTTAAAACTTCAGAAAAATTCCAAGAAACATTCTACGTTCTCAAGTAAGTAAGGATAAGTGAAGTACGAATTTGTACTAAATTGAATATTTTGGCGTTGTAGATGCCACAATCATTACCGACATACTTACAAATAGAGCACGAATGATCATTATATCTTCATTTTTTCACTCTAATTCAAGCTAAATAGCTAAGAAGCTTGATAGCTGTAGTAGCTAAACTCTATTATCATCATCATTATATAAATAAATTCAACCTTTAGAAAGAAATAGAGATGGGGATAAGGTAACATGATACAATGATTTTTATTGTTGGGAGCGATGACCAAAAATAGCTTCGAGGTTCGACAACTTGAAAAATTTGTAGTATGATAATTTTATTGGCATTAAAATATTCATTAACATGTAATGGCATTGTAAATATCAGGTAAAATAGTACTGAACTATTTTGTATTGTCACTACAATACTTGAATATCAACAACTGGTCTAAATATAATAAACGAGAAGAATCTGAAAAATTTCTACGTTAATGTGAAATGATTGAAATGAAAGCGAAATTCAACAAAAAAAAAAAATTAGTTATAAGCGAAGTTTGCTGACACAAAAATCTTTCCACAACTCGCCAATCTAACGAAAGAAAAATTGCAGTTGCGTACAGTGACGTAGCGGGGTGTACTACTGCCTGTGGTATATCTTGAATTTAATATTCGAACTTTCTAATTTTTAATATTCAATTTACAGTTCATTATCAACTTAGTTTTGGGATATTTGCATTAAAGCTAGGGCCGTAACAGTGCAGCCATAAAGTTTCGTTCAACTTGAGTACTTAGTCACTTAAAAATTGCGATTTTCTTAAAACAATTGAGGGAATATTAAAAATTTAAGTTATAATTAAAATTATAATTAATTTTTATGAACCATTTGAATTGAATTTTTTTTTTCGTAATTAAATCGAGCACTATGGCGCCAGAGTTGCTGCTGCCACATGCTTAGAGTTTAACTTTTTTAAAACCTCAATTTGTGGCTGTGTTGCTACTACTGACATTCGTTTTGTGTTGGGCGCCATTTACTGCTGATGACTTTTAAAATTCAACTTTGGATAATAAAAATTACGCAGAAATAAAAATGAAATTAAAAGAAAAATGAAGAGAAACAGTGCCGCAGCACAAGTAGGCAAACAGGCCTACACGCAACATAACAACATGAATCAACAGCAACAGCAGCAACACCAACAACAACAATCAAACAGACAGCATTTAAAAACGAGGTAATTGAACCATGCTTAACCTTGACTTAAGCATTAGAGGAGCTTTGATTATGCTGGTGGTGCTGGAATTTGGCCAACAAAAATAATAATTTTTCAAGACATGTTCGAAATGTCTGCAATTGAACTTGAAAATTTTGTTTGTTTTTTTTTTGTGTTAACAACGCAATGATTATTTTTAATTGGAGCTTAAAAATGTTTTGCAGTGAAAAAAGCAACAACAACAGCAAATGTTAGAGAAACATTGTTGTAGCTTCGCTGTATAGGTGTGACTTTTGGCAATAGGGCTCGCCATTTATATGTTGTCAGCATTTTGAAGGAATTGTGGTGAATTTTTTCATATGACAACATAAGGACTGTCCAACTTCTTAAAATTTTGGCTTACAAGATCGTCATATTGTTCCTAAAATGGATTTTACTTTGTCTTTATAAAGTGACATTTACGATAGCGTTTAGCACTTGGTGATAGCACTTTAAATGCGGAATATAGTTTGACAATCAACAAAAAGTAAGCGACCTTATTTTGTTCACGTAATTGGAAACCATAAGCATTAAAATATTTGGCTATAGCGAGAAAAACAGAAATCAAACAGAAATCGGAAGCAGAAATCCGCATTTTCCGACCCAAAGTTAGTGACGAAGGCGAAGCGACTCTTCAAGCAGAACCCCAACACGTCAGTACGAAATACGGTGGCTAGAGCTGTTACCTCAAAACCTATTGAACACAATATAAAGAAGAAAGGTAACTTGAAGAACTACAGCGTTCAAAAAGTACCAGGTAGCTCTTATGGAGAGCAATTGGTGGCTCAAAAGCGAGCCCGAAGGTTAAATGAATGCTATCTGTCTACATTTAACTGTTGCGTATTGAACGACAAAATATGATATCACTAAGCTACCTGAGAGAATTTTTTTGATTCCACACAGCAGAGGCAGGTACAGAAAAAATTTAAAGTGAAAATCTTTAAAATTCCGAAGCAATATACCTATGCTTTAGCGGGCCATATGCACCTGTGGGCTTTTCTGTTACACAGTGCACAATACGTTCCAAAATTTATATGAATGAGTGGCTCGAAAAACGCTTTGTGGCGCTTATTCGTAAACATGATCGGGATACTGTAATGTTCTGGCCCAATTAAACAGCATTTCATTACTCAAACGCCACTGTCGAGCTATGCAAAAGGAAAAAGATAAATTTTATACCAAAAACCCGAACTGCACAGAGCTTTGACTTACATATATGTAGTTATTGGGCTCCAATAAAAAGAGATCTTCGAGAGAGTAATAAGACTGAAAAAATATTACAAAATTTCAGAATCTTCATACATATCTCCACACCAAATTTCATTGAAATCACTCGATTAGCTTAGCAAAATAAAACTTATTCTTCTATTGGGGGCGTGGTGCCACCCACTTTAAAAAAATCTTTTCTCATGATTCAATCCATCTTTCTTCTTTCATCAAAATTGATCCATTAGGTGGGCAATGGAACATTATTTCCTATTAGGGGCGTGTCACCTCCCACTCAAAACAAATATCTTTACTCAAGATTCAATGTTTTTCTATACAAAATTTCATCAAAATCAGTATAGCGCCTCAGTCGTGGCAGCTTTTTTTCCTATTAAGGGCGGTGCCATGCCCCCTTTATGAATATAAAGCTTTTGATTACTTTCCTCAGGGTTCAGTCTAATTTTCAAACTAAATTTCATCAAAATTAGTTCAGTTGTTTAGTCGTGGTAACGAATTTTCCTGTAAGAGGCGTGGAACTGCCTACTACTAGAAAAAAAATTACATTATGCTGTACCCTCTTCACAACCTTTTCATTAAAAAATAACTAAGTGATTATGTTGTGTTGTAACAGTTTTGCAACTGTCTATTTATATGTTAAATGGATTAGTTAAAGTTTAATCGGTGCAGCTTTGTGTGCAATGCTCTCATTTTAAGCTTTATTACACCAACTTGAACAAGGGCTTTCCGACAGTACATTGTCTCTGGGCAATTATGTTGAGAACAATATGCTACATAAAGTCTCATCCTGCTTAAAATCACTGCTTTTAAAATTTCTGTAAGCAGTTGACGCATGAGCGCCACACAAAATCTAACTAACTGGCTGTTTTCAAAACATAATGACGAATCTGATTAAATAAATGGTTTTCCGCTTCGAGAAAATGGCTTGAAAATTTTTTATTTTATGGAATAGCATTCTTTAATTGATTTAATGGCAATGAAAAAAAAAATTAGTTTTTGGATTAAAAGTTAGGAGGTTTTTTTTTTAAAAATGTGCTGCTCTAAAGTGCTGCGAAGCTGGTTGATTTTACGAGTTTTCCGCCACTTATCGCGTGCAAATACCGTTGTATAGCATTAAAAATCATCAGTTAGAGCCAAAGTGCAATTTCACTTTGGTCCACATTGGAGTGTACATTTCAGTGATAATTCTGATTAAATTTTCTTAACAAGACGGCAATGAATTCCTGTTCGCTTGTTTTTTTCTGCATGAGCTAATAAATATTATTAATTCAAAATATTTTGAATGGTGACTTTTTATTAACAATATTTTGCATTAAAGTCACGTAGCTGAAATTATAATTCATGCAGGTTTTTTTGTTGTTTATAGATGCATATTTAAGTTTTTAAAGCTTATTATGCATTTTTAATGTATTGCATGCAGCTTCCTGCAACATTTTAATTTTAGTACTTTACTCATTGTTATAGTTTTCGGAACAGAAGCTTATGTTTTTGACATATACATACATACGTTTTGCTCATATATATTTCATGTGCAAGTGTGTGCGTAGTCAAATTATGAATATTGTGTTCGGTGCTCTTCATTTGTAGTCTTATGTCTTAAAAATAATGCTAGTAAAATTGCAAGAAATAAAAGTGGGAAGAATTATTTTGAAAATATAAGTTGGCATATTATTAAAGTTTTAAATATATTTCAAGTCTTGGCCTATTTTTGTAATTCAATAAAGAAATCTAGAAATTTTGAACAAGTATATGAATAATTTTATGCAGCGTCGTGCATAGGTGACTGACATAATTTTATGCAAAAACTAGTTTAAAAAATCAATCAATTTTTAAATTATATTTTAATACTTTTTAAAATTTGGAAAAATTATAATATTTTGCATATTATGCAATTGTTGAAGCTTATTTTGCTTATAATTTTTGAATTGAGACAAAACTTTTTTTCGCTGAAATCATGCTACACAAAATTCCTACAAACATCTAAACATATTTTATATGGACGTATAAAATTTCTAAAAGTTAAATTTTAACGTCGGGCATATGCGACTGACAGCTGTGTATGTTTAAATTAATAAAATAAAGTCAACAAAGTGTTGAAATAATAACTTAATAGTAACTAAGTTATGTTCTAAAAGGAAAATACTTATTAAAAATGTTGTTTAAGGTCGCGTCATGCAAATATGACTGACACAAGCAAACTAACGCAGATGAATATATATTGTGAGAGAAGGCAAGTGACATTAAAGCTTATGAAATTTTCATTACTTAATTCTTAATAAAAATTATTTAAGAAATCTATTACTTATTATTTAATCGTTCAAGCTTATTTTGCTTTTTATGCATATTTTTGCATGTGTCACTTGTTGTCTACATATACCTGCAACATTTCTTCCTTTAAAGAAATTTCCATGAAGTTTACTTAGTATATTAGCATTCTGAAAGAGCATACTAACCGTCAGGCATTTATGACTGACAGCTATTATTGTGTAAATTAAGTAAATAAACAACTCCAAAAAGTACGTGCGTTATATAAGAGGCAGAAAAAAACTGTTAACATTTACTTAAAAATCATGTCAGTCAAATATGACTGACACAGGAAAACTAGCTTTATATGTCACAGGAAAGTAGCTTTATATGGCAATATACTACGAAAATTGTTAACATTGAATCTTTGCAAAAATTAACTACTCAATTTCTTCGTTTTAAAAAATATAAAAAGCATGCTTTTACGGTACACTCTAATATGTGCACAAGTTACTTTTTGGTTTTGTTAATTTTGCTCTAAGCTTTATAGTTTGCCATATTTAATTCAAGTTACAATACAAAAAATTAAACCGGAAAAACTTGTTCCATTGAACGAAGTAAACTGCATTTGTTGCACATGCAGCAGAGGTGGTGGCGGCGGTAATACCGACAGCACCCAAGTTAAAGACCAGAAACGCAAAGAACTGACCAAAGTTGCAAGTTGGCTTTAAATTTTGCGGCGTTGCTGTAACGCAACGTTTGTAAACTTGAACTTGCTACAGCAACATGTCCGCACAGTTTTTTCTTTGGTGATGAATTGCATTTTTTTTTACTGTAGCGGCTATGTTATAGTTGCGCATGCGCAATTGCACTCAAAAGCAGGCTATTGCCGTTGTGTGGCTACACATTTCACTAATACAACAACAAACAAGCGTATACTTTTTGATATTTAGCGGTTGCATGTGGAATTTGATATGCTTTGCTCTACTCGTGTTCTTGTGGGTTTCCAGAATTCATCGTTAGCGCCTAATAATTTATTGACTTATATTGCTGTTGCCACGCCCGTTTGTTAATTTCCATTCACTTTAAGTGAACTATTTGCTGTGTCATTTAACTTTCATAAACTAAGTTTGTCATTCGTCCCTAACTTGGCAGGAGAGAAACAACCGAAGAGTGGCAATTTATTAACTTCCTTCTTCTTTTCTCGAAATTATTAATTCAATAGAAAATATTTTGAAATTTTTAATTAATATATTTCACCAGAATAGAAATAAAATTTACTGTCTTTCTGAATTGAAAAATTTAAAACTATATCTATATCCATATCAATTTAAGTGAAAGTACACTCAGTTTACTTATAAAACTAATCAATTTTTTTATCTTTTCTTTCAGTGCTCTATTTATGTGGATAAAATGAACAAACTTTAAAAGGTAAGTCAACCTAAAAAACTGAATTTTTTTTTTGCTTAAAAAAGTCCAACAAAAAATTGTATATATAAAAAAAAAAAAACAACAACAACAACGAGTAAGTTTTGCCAATTTTGCAAATTTCCAAATCATTTGTCACAAATTCAATTAGGATTTTTTCCCTTTATTCTTTTTCTACTGTGTTATCTTGATGCATATGTTGCATGCGCACACATGCTGCATGTCAAATATCGTGTTCTATACGACGACAACAATATCAACGTGAAAACGCTTTTATTTTTTGCTTTCTTCCTTTTAGCAAGAATAATAGAAAAGCTGCTGACAAAAGCATGTTAGTGTAGCAACTTTTGAAAAAGTCTTCTTGTGCTCCCTAAAAATTAATAAGAATGTGAATCTGTAAGGTAAGAGAAGATTATTTTTTTATAAAAAAATTGCATACTTTCACTTCAATAACCATGAAAATCCTTTAAGTAGAAAGATTTTCTAGAAAAATTGATAAGAGTAGTCATTTAAAAGGTAATGGTTGTGGTAAAGCAACTGAAATATTAAAAAACAAATATTTCGAAGAAATGTGGTAAAGCAATGAACTGAGTTTATTTAAATCTAAATAAGAATTTTGCCAAATAGCTAAACAAGATTTATGCTGTAATAGCTTGACTTAATCAATGTACTAATATTATCAGCATCTATTGCAAAAATATCAAAATTAGTTGTAAGTAATTACCTAAGTTCATTTAAAATTTGTTAGAATTCAGCGGCTTATATACAAAAGTGTAGTAAAGTAAAAAATTAAAACCCTACAACAGTAAATACTTATTGAAGTTTCAAGTTTCATTAGTTCTTTTGTTCGTTAACAGCAGCCCAACTTCAAATTTTGTCCTTAAGGCTGATCATTAGCTAAGGCTTAACAAAACAAAAACCCTACAAATGTTATCAAAACCTTACAAATGTTTAGAAATTTTACAACAGATATTACTGTGGTAAACTGTGTCCATTAAATTTGACCAAACTGATTAATTTCTCAAGTTAATTTTCTAGTCAATCCTTAAATTGTGTCTTTATTCAATTCAAATGTTAGTTCACAAGCTCAGCCTAAATTCTCGAACGTTGGTTTTAGTTCCCCGATCAACTTCTGATTAATAGTTTATACGAAACTCCATAAAAGTTTGTAAAATGGTTTGAATCCCAAGTTGGAGTATTCTTAATCACCCCCCAGGGCCTACCATAAGTTACTCAAACTCCATCTAAAGTATTGAAGGTCTTGATTTAGATTTTTTAAACTTTTATTAAGGATTTAAGTCTCCAACGATCACCCTTTCTCCTTAAAGTCTAATGCTGTTTACGTACGCAGGGTATCTTTTTAAAAAGAAATTTCAGTGACTAAAGAAAATAGCTGACAGCTCTATGCATGTAGATTTTACTAAGGTCACTATACTAAACACGAATTCTTGCGAATTGACGAAATAGCAGTGAGTAATTTGAATACAGTGAACACTTGATTGATTGTGTCCGTCAAGTTGTTGCGATTTCTTTTTAAAACAAATGAAATTCTACAAATGTTCAGAAACTAAACTATGTCTATCAAATTCTTTGTTGTTGTTATTAAATGAAAAATTTTATATAATTTTTAAAAAATATTAAAACTCAACGTGCTCTGAGCCACAAGCCTTGGCACAAGTGCAATGTCAAGTCTGCTCCCCATCTTTCCATATACTTTATCGTATACATTAAAAGCAACTAATTAGTTAGTTGGATTAAAATGCTGATTAAATCCTCACTAAAAAAAAATGCTTTTAAAAAATTTTAAAAAAATGTTAACTATATGCAACAAAAGTTTTATTTGTTAAAAAAAAAGTTATAGAGGCACTGCAATGACCAAATAACAATAGCAGCAGGAAAGTTGAGTGCATTGGCTAGAACAGCAACAACTAACATGACTATGAATGATGTCAAACTTTTATTTTTATGCAACTTTTATTTGTTGCTTAAATCAACAGCACAGGCAGGGAGACAGCAACAACAACAGCAATAACAACAAACATAAACAAGGCACAACATGAAAAGCTCATTTGATACGGGTTGTAGAGTGAAAATGCGCCGTTAACAAGTCCCCTTCCCCCTCCCCTTTCTCTGGTTGCTTCTACTTGTTTACTGTCGTTGGATATTTTTTTTTTTACTTTTTTGAACAAGAGTCTAATGTTCATTTCAGCTGACTGGCACTTTGCGCGCATTCAAATTAGAGAAGCGTAAAGAGAAGTAGCTGCTAACAAAAGAGTAAGGGTAGTAGCAAAGATAAATAGTACATAGAACTAAGGCTCAAAATGGTTTTTGTGGTGAAAAAAAAAGTGGCTGCGCAACATGGCATTGATAGGTAGTTTGCGAAATAAAAAAAGCAAAAAAAATTAAGCAAAGATATATGCCGGAAGTCGCTTTTGAGTCTATTGAAAAGTTTATCCTATTATCCTTTATATCCTTGTTTATTCTGTGGCTTCATGTTTGGCATCCTCACTGCACACTGCATGCCACTACACCGACGCTCGTTATAGTTTAGATTAACTTTGTCTTGTCTGTTTTGATTTTTTTTTTTAATTTTTTTAAAATGAAGTTGATCCATTTAAAATGGAAATAGATTTAGAAAAATGTGAAAGCTTCATTCAAAAGTTTAACAGCTGCTTAAATTGAAGGATGTTCAATTTGAATAAATAAGTTTTGTGCAGGAAAAGGCATGTTTAACCTAAAAAATTAAATGATTGTGGCCTTTAATCACCATGGATTTAAAAAAAAAGACCAAACTATGATTTTATCAACAAAAAAATCGGAACACTACAAATGTTAAGATAAAGTCCACAAAACCCTACAAATGTTCGTGACATCAGCTTAAAAATCAATTTTGTTATGTCCTGTTCATACCCATTTAAAAAATATAAACTAGAAAATTTCCTGAAACTTTATGGAATGATGTAAATTACAAATTTTTCAATTTCAGGTCCAATCCCAAGCCAATTCTCAAAGTTTCTTCCCTTCAGTAAGTGTTATTTTCAATCCGCTGGCGCGTTTGCGTCAACTTTTTCATTCAAGCCTGTTATCAATTTATAACCTTACCAATAGACCTTAATGAAACTCCACAAATGTTTATGTCTATAACTCATGAAATTAATGGTGTATAGCAAAAAAAATAGTTGTGCGATTTTTTGTGAAATCTTATGAAATAATGCAAATCAGCAATGGCTTAATCTCAAGCTCAGTCCGGAAATCTTTTTTTTTTCTCAGTCGACTAGAGCGATTTTCTACGAATTTTCTCGTTAAAAGTTGAAATTAATTTTTAGCCTCACAGACGAAGCAAAATTCTACAAATGTTCATAGCAACGTAAGTAAAAAATATTTTATAAAACTTTGTTAAATGTTACAAATCAACAATCGTTCCATCAAATTACAGTCATATAAAGATGTGAAACCTTAAAAATGTTTGTAAAAAATTAGGAACATCCTTCCTAAGAACTCAATCGTTTGAGGCCTTATAATTACATAGATATGTTCTTAAATTAGAAAAGTCATACAACATAGTAAATTCTTACTAAATGTTAAAAATCGTTCAATCTCAAATTCAGTCTCATGCATAGTTGGGAAATATTTTGTTCACCCTACACAATTTAGTTTTTCTCTCTGCACACAACGGTCGAAAATGTGTTTAAAAAATCTATTTTCGAATCAATTGCAAAAATTTATAATAAAATTTTCAAACGAATAACGTCATTTGATTTAAGAAAAATTTTTAAATGTGAATAAATATATCCTTTTAAAAATATTTGATGTTTTTTAAAGCTTTTTTTCTTTAGTGCCAATTTCATCGATATTTTCGTCTTCACCCTAAATTTTGCACTGTGTTTTTTCTGTTTTCATTTGAAAAAAATAAAACTACAAAATTCTTTGTCATCTGCACAAAATTCCAGCCAGTCAGCTAGCTAGCTAGCAAAGAATGTAGTGAAACAATTTTTGCACAACTATAAATAACAGAAAACTTTGCCGCCAACAGACAAAATGCAATTTTTGGGACAAAATTGAAAATTTTCAGCCAGCAGCAGCACCTCCCTCAAAAGAAACTTTGGTCAAATAATAAATTGTTCAATAAGAGTTTATTTGTTAGATCCTTTCATGCGGCAGCACTCAAGCTGCTTAAATAAATAAATAAATAAATGAATGAAGAAAACTTTACTCGTCGAAAAGGTTGAAATGTTGAAGCGTTGAAACAACAGAAATGAAAGTCAGCACCGACGCGTACAATGAATTCTAAAATATTCAACAGCATAACAGAATATGCTCAATATTAGTTGCCAAAGTAATAAAGTGACAAAGCTAAAGCAAGTGACAAAATTTTTGGTTTTAGGATGGTGAGAAAAGCCGCACCTCTATTAGCCAGATGACTTTTATAAATTAAACTCATTCCCAGTGCTGGCACAACTCATCACTTTGAACTTTTTGCCCACTGTTGTCGTTGCTGCTGATTGTCCCCGGCGAACTAACTTTGTCAACTTGCTAGCCAGCAAACTCTCGACAGGATAATAAATTTCAAAAACTTCAATGTAAAACGAAAGGTAAAAGTGAACAATTTCTCTTGTCTGGGAAAATTTGTTGATTCTTTGCATTTATTGTTTTTAAAGTTTTGACTTTGGCATTTGAGTTCCACAATATTTAATGCTTGCGTTTTTGTTGCTTTATTTAAAACTTCTAATATTGTTGTTATTTGGGCGTACGCTCAATATTGCTCTTATTATTGTTGTTTCAATTGTTAATTAAAATTTTTCATGAATGAAGAAGTTTCCGTGCTGCAGGCTACAATAATATTGAGGACTTATAAGGACGAAACTGGTTCTTTTAATTGGTGGCAACAGTTTCATATTTTAAATTAAGGATTAAAGTTCAGTTGTTGGTTTGTAAATTGCGGCCAAAAAGCAAACAATGCAAAAGCTCAAGGACTTGTCGTAGCTGTTGAGTTTATATAATTTTGTGTGAATCCTTTTTTTTCAAAGACAATAAAATATACATTTAATTTTGTAGTACTTTTGAGCGGTGCTATTGACACATGCTTTAATTTAGTTTTTTTTCTTTTTCTAATCGACATTTGTAAGGCTTTTTCTGTTGTAATGTTTTATTAAATATCTTCTTTTGAACGTTTGCTAAGTTATTAAACTTTATAATATACATTTGTGAGGTTTGTATTAGCTTAGCACATTTATAGAGTTTCTGCTGTTGTAGTGTTTTATCATTTATGAACATTTTTATAGTCTTAGTCAATTATTTGCTAAGGCATTTGTCGTATCAGACTGTTAATGTACAGACAAACTATAAGTTTGTGCTTTTGCTCTCAGAAAACATGTTAAGCTCAAATTATAAAAGCTTTGTACTCTGCTTTGATAGAGTAAATAGGCGTGGAACCGCCCATAAAAGCAGAAATTTAACGTTCAACTGAGTAAGGTTTACGGACAATGTAGCCAAATTTGTTGCAGAAGCGTTTGTAATTACGAGCAATCGCTAAAAGGGGCATTGGTCGAGTAGGTGTGGCACCTCCCTTTTTAGCAAACACTTCAAAATGCTTTGATAAGAAAGTTATTCAGAAAATGATTTTAAATTTGGTAAGGAACCATTTGGTGCATTAAAAAAAAGTTATCGTTACACCACCCTTATAAGATCTTCTGTAGTAAAAAAAACGTACTTTTGAGTGACTTAATCAAATAAAACTTTTCGGTTAGGATAGAAAGCATTTGATTCTTCGCAATCCGCTCAATTATAGATATGCAAAATTCACTGCCGAGCATGCGGGAAGAGTTCTAGTACTATGGGTGTTGCTTTTCTTGGTGTGGTATAGACCTGATGGACATTAAGCTATGATAATGCAATATAAAGCTGCCACGAACCGCTGCCACACGATCGGTATTTCTAGCGAGATTTCAACAAAAGTTTACTGTGGATTAAGTAAAATAGATCAGACGACTTCAATTCTATTGAAAATCTTTGAAGCAACGGGTCGTCACTCTCTCAACCCACTGAAATATCACCCAAAAAGTTTAGATCGTTGATACGCATACTAAAATGTAATATTTTGGCCTTTTTCATTTAAATATGGGCCAATTTTTCTGTAACATATGATATTGAGAAATAAATATTTGAAATTAAATTAAATTATTTACAAAAAAAAATATAGTTTTCTTAAAATTGCATAAGGTGCTATTTTGTTGTCCAACCCTTAGGCAACTGTAAAACTTTTGGGGACACAATAATTTTCAGTAAATTCAAGCCCAATATTTATTTAAATAGGCGTTGCCTTACAAAACCTGCGAGAGTTGCTATTATTTGGGCCATAGCTGTGTGTAGAGGAGTTTTGGAGAGTTTTTTTTTTTGCGAAATTTGAAATGGACAGCATATCTTCCTTTACACTTCCGTAATTATGGAAAATTTGATTGTATTCAGAATAAAGGGATTTTATAAAAAACATGACCGCTTAAATATACCGAAAGGTATTTTTTTTTATAACTCCAAAAGTAAGCCTCGAATACAAAAATATATTAAAACCTCAATTACAGAAGAGAAAATAGCACGGCAATTTCTTGCACCGTGTTGTGTTCCTTATTACTTACTTTCCAAAAATATTCATGCGATTTTACTCACCTTTCATCGTTTTGAAATTTCCAATACAGACGATATTTTTTTACAATCGAAGTAGTTATTTTGTCAAAAAATGTAGTTTCAAGACTTAATGAAAATTTCGCTAAAAAGTTTTCAATCAAACCTACATTTTTCGCTACAATAACTCTTTTTGTTAACAAAATATGTAATTTCATTGCAAAAACGTATAAAATGTGTCTTAAAATTTCTGTTAAACGGTGACAATAATGAAAACATTATTTTATAATTTCCATGGTTACGATAAAACCCTTGAAAATATACTCCAGCCACATGTTTTGACCTCATCTTAGAATTGCGAATGGCCTCCTTTGGAGAGTTTAGCGCACGCATGTGAACCAGCAAATTTACTCCTACTCGTAGTTGAGCTGTTCAAATACCATAGAGAAAATAAACTTTTAAATAAAACTTAAACAGAAACGTTGCTGGAAATTATGTGTCTTGAAGTGCGTAATAAATTCAAACAAAAATATGTCAAAAATGCCGCCACATTAAAGCGGTGAAAAGTTAAACTCATTAAATATCACAATAATTAAAATGCTTCTCTACTTAATGTTAATAAAATGTGCACGATGATGTGAAAGTTGTTGAGCTAAGGGTAAAACAAAGATTTTCAGTGATGACATAAAGTCAAAAATATATCGATAATCTACTTTGTAAGCTAAAAACTTAGTGATAAGACGGTGCGATAGAATGAATATCAAAATATTATGGAATGCTTTAAACGTTAACAACTACAATAGCTGAAAAATGTATAGTTTGATAGTTAGCATTTCCTCAATGGCTGGCTACTTTCTTTCTTCAGCAGCCCATTTTTGTTCAATTCAATACTTTTGATACATAAAATCGATATTCTTTCTCTGTCATCACTAAAGTCACTTGCTGTCATCAACCACAATTGACTTGAGGATGATGATGATGGCACAAGTAAATGTGTGGATATTCTTAACATGATGCTTACTTTAATAAGAATACATCATAAAGAACAGATGTACAAAAGAAACAAAAAAAATAAAAAAAAATACATTCAGGATGCTGCTTGCAAGATTGCAATTACACTACAGCAAAAGCATTGAAATTGAAACGTAAATTAAAATGCGTTGTCTCTTACGCCCTTTCTCCTACTTGCACTCTTTCACTGCTTGCTGGCTCTGTCACTTTTCTGGCATGCAGCAGCTCGCTTGTCATAATAAAAGTGTAAAAAAAAATAAAATATCAAATAAAGTACTCGTATTACTTCTTACAATGAGTTGTTTTCTTCTTCCTCACAATATCATAAGATGGAACGCATTTCGCATAAGAAAAAAATGATAATAATGAAATTGTAACTTGAAAACAAGTTGACTTTTATGCGCAGTATTGTATTGTTTGCAAGAAGAGCGAACGAATGTACATATGTCAAGTGACAGTTATGTCGGTTTGACATTTTAAAGTGGCTGCTGATGATATGATAGCAGCTTTGAAGTGACACTTCAAAATAAAGTGAAAAAGATATGTGAAAAAAATTAAAACATTTCTCAAGTGTCCCATGCATTTCCCGAGCGTATTAAATTGCATCGCTGCATTTGGCTACATCCAAGCTGCTGATCATTTGAAATTTATTATCGTTTATTAAGCATAAATTTATCAATTATTTATGTAAAATTCTTCTTTGTACTTGAAATGCTGCCCCCAGGCATTCAAAAGCCCTGTGCTATTGCCTTTCACTCTATGACATCGTTCTCCGACCGAACTCAGCTATAAATCGCATTAAACTACCCCACTTTATTCTATGGCACCTACCTCAGAATCAACAGCCTTATCTGGATATCTCAGTTCCTTCTCTGTTTTGTTGAAAAATAAATTGTTGCAAAATCTTACGCTTTTTGCGAATGAGCCCGACTGTTTCTGCATAGCGTAAATTTCATATTAATAAAATTCTATAAATCAACATTTTCAAATTCATACTAAATTTTTCCAAATAAAGACATCCATTCTTCAATGCGTCATCAGCGATTCGAACTTTCACCAGTTCATTAGCAAACAATGTTCCATCTTAATTAAAATCATTTTTCATAGAACGTTGCGTTTCACACCATCACTAATAACAGCGGTTTCTCAAAATATAAGAAAAAAAAAAAAATAAATGAAACCGCACACAACACCCACCACAAGCTGGACGCCGCATTTGTTGCGAGTATACTACAAACTCATATGAATCCCAGCAACCAACCAACCACTCGACTGAAATGCACAAAACTCCAATTGTAGTGATAGCTATGAGTTATGGTCTAAAATCAAGTCATTAATCATGGCTGAGCAGAGCGTGTCTTAATCTCAATGTTAGACATCAAATGCCTGACAACGAAAACAAAAGCAACAACATCTATGACATGTATGCCCACAGCTCGAGTATTTCAAGTATTTTTCAAAATTTAAACTTTGCACAGCAGAGAAGAAAATTAAAAAAATATATATATGAAATAATAAACCCATGGAAATTTTACGTCCAAACTAAGAGACCGAAAAGATGAAGAAGAATAACAGCAGCACTAAGTGTCATGGAAGACCAAGCATGAAATGCATCATCTACAACAGTATGACCCCAAACAAATGACCCCTCTCTACTTTGATGTGGCAGACAAGTAGAGCTTATGATGTTGAAGTATTGTGTGCAAATAAGTTGGGTGTATGCGCTATATCTCGAGGCACCAAAGTGTGGAAAGTCTTAATAAAAATTGAAAAGCTTAAAATATAGAATATTTTTAAAAAATTTCGTGATTGCAGTATTTATTGTTTGAAATAGCTCTGTGGCAAAAAGGAATAACTGCTTAAGTCGATTCAGGCACGAAGGCAGTTAAAGCCAATTTTCCATCTGAATCTTGGTGAAACTCGATTTCCATTTTTTTGGCAATACCTAATTAACAAATCCTAACAACTGGCGTTAAAAACAAAGAACACTTGCATCCTTAATATAAATTTGCCCTAAAGTCTTTTCGTGCTTTAGTCGACTTAAGCAGTTTTTCCTTTTCACCACAGAGTTGTTCAGCACAAAATTTCCTTTCCAAAAATATATATCTGAATTTTTTTTTTTTTTTATTGTTGTGCAATCATTTGGATTGCTATTTTACAGCTTAAAAGCAAAAAGCCACAAACTTCTCGAACAAAACAACTCATTACTTATGAAAATTTTTAAAAGTCTTGGAAACGAACCCAACTTTAACCCCTATGGGGAACTTAACTACCAAGTCTACGTGCAAACGTTGCCACATCATACCCATGGCCGCCGAACCCGTTGAATGTTATTTTCAAAGTTTCTGCAATAGTCTTGGGCGGCTTTGTATACCAAAACTTCTGAAAATTTATATAATGTTGTTGGCCTCTATAAAATATCGGTAAATAAAATATCGGTAAATAAAATAACGAGTGAGCCGATAACCTGGTTCCTAGAGCTCTTAACCAAACATTTTGGAGTAATTGATTACTTTGTAAAATTAAGTTAATAATAATAATAAAATATCGACTAATACAATATCGATACATAAAATAGCGTTTAATAAGATTTCGATAGTTTATGTATCAATAAGCAAAATATCGATTGAATATTGACAAATAAAATATCGATAAAGAAAAATATCAAATAAAAGCAGCTATATATTTCACAATGAAACAATTTAATAAACTGTTACTATCAACAGGCATATTGCAATATCGATCAATTTTAATAATAATCTACGAAAAAACAATTCTATAATACCGATAAATTAAGACATCGATATATGTATGCATTAAAATATCACCATGATAACAATACATCAAAATATAAAAAAAGAAAACGTTAAGCTATGAAAATGTGTACATACTTACGTATACATGAAATAGATCTAAAAAATATCGATACACTTAAATATCAATACATAATTGTGTTATCTATTAAAAATATAATCATATATCGATATGATAAAATAAAATTCCTTACATATATCTGTAGATAAATTTTTCGAAAAACAAGATATTTTTATATCGATTGCTACAAATATCAGCATATTCTACGACAAATAAAAAAATGCTAAAGCCTAAGGAATTGAGCTATCGGAAAGATTTTCGTAAATTTAATTAGAATCTAAAATGAAAGATATTGACAGAAACAGATATTTCACACGCACTCATATACTAAAAGATGGGTTCATTCTTATATTAATGATCCCAGATTATTTAATGAATTTAATGAAAATATTTAGTGGTATTGACGCAACGGAGCAACATGGGCACTGCAACGGGATTCAGTGGGTCTAGCTAAAAGCTCAAAAAACATCTCAAAATAAATCTTCAAATATCTTTGAAAAATTTATTGAAAATCACTTAATATTTGACCACATGATTTGTAGTTCAAGGATCCATAGCTCGAAGTTCGTTTGGCTCTTCCAACTCACAGAGCAACAACAAAATATAAACAGCACTTTCTCAAGTTACACAATTTCATTTCGTTATCGCCTTATGCTTTTTATTAGTGTAATCTTTGTCTTCAGGATACCGGTTTGTTCAGCTCTTTCGGTTACTCGAAATGAACATTTTCGATTCGCAATCACTGCCTGTTTTTGCTTGTGTGATTTTGCTCTCAAGATATTTGATCCTTCAGCTTTTTGTTTTTTATTTGGTATGTACTCAGGAGTGGTCGATTGAATATATTATTATTATTATTAATTTAATATTACAAAGTAATTAATTACTTCACAATGGTTGGTTAAGAGCACTAGCAGCCAGGCCATCGACTACAAACGATTGAATATAGATAGATAGTGTCGCTCCAAGTATTATTGTTATAAAAACTAAAACTCTCCAAAGAAAACAAAAATTTCGTAAGAATTTCAACCCTAATCCATATTAATCTTTTCGGTAATTTTGTTTTTTGGTGAAGTTTTCAATCAGAAATTTTGAACGAAATTTTCGCTAAAAAAGTCCTTTGTAAAAATTATATGAAATTTGAGTCGATTTTCTATGAGAAAATAAAGACCGAAATCTGCTATGATTTCTGTAGAAGATTTTCTTGTGCAATTTTTTCTTTTGCACCAAATTTATGCCTTTACAGACCTACATACATACATACATAAATACATTTTTGAGCAGCAGCTCATTTATTTCTTATATAATATTCCCTGCACCTCTAAAGTTTCACTTAAATTTTATGTTAAAACCCTCACTATTTTATTGATGATTTTTCGTCCTTACAACCAACTTTATTTCCGGTCTCATTTACCACAGTTTCACAGTCTCATGTCAAAAACAAAAAAAAAAATCGAATAAAGAAAAACAAAAACAAAATACTTTTGGTGTCATTTTCACCAAGCCAAGTTTTTTGTTTCATCATTTACTGCGCATCAAGTTGTCAGCAGTGTGTCAACTTTAATGCAGCAACAAAAATGTTGCTAACACAATTTTTTCTGGTTTTTTGAATTTTTTTATATATTTTTATATTTTTTTTTTAAATTTGTAAGCAACACTGACAGCGTTAAATTAAAAATTGAAATAAAAAAAAACAGCGCTGCCAACTATATTAAAAATCAGTAACCATAACCGTAGTTAATTTATTTATGTTAATGAATTTTTTTTCGGTCATAAAGAGAAGAGAAAAAAGCAACCCTAGTGAAATTGTTCAAAACAATTGTGTCAACCGCATGCAACCCCCACCGATATAACGTCCTTTTAAATAGCATGTAACATTTTGGTAGGCACCACCTACTAATTACAATAACAGCAGCAAATGTTGTTACCAAATGACCCAGTCACTTTAGTTGGTTAAGCAAAGTCATGTTGGCAAATGCACAGCAATTGTTCTATTATTGTTGTTTTTATGTTTTTGTTGCTGCTGTTGTTGTTCTATTATTAAATTCATTTCATTTGAACAACACAATAACATGGCAACAGTAACTGCAGAAAAATGGCAGCAACATCAACATCAAATTTCGAACAAAATTTCATTTAACACCCAGTGGCACTTTAGTGATGCAGACAACATGGTTCGTTATGTTGGTAAATACCACCTTCTGTTTATTCTGCTGAAACTACAGACAGCAGCCGGTTCATTTTTATTTTGTGTTGCTTATCCTTTTACCTAACTCGTTTAAATATCCTTTGGTATACTGTCAGCAAAATTATATTAGTAAGATAATATAAAATTAGAAAATATGAGTGCTTAAAGTGTAAGCTACTACACTTCATACTATTGATTAAGAACAAGCATCTTTCATACTGATCTTTTAACGTTCGTTGAGCTTATACCTAACTATTCGTATTTTACATTTTATTCGCCAACATTTTGATATATCGAATGTTTGCCTTAGTAAACCCCTAACATTAATTACATGAATTTTGGTAAAACAACGCTATTACAGATGTGCGCAAGTAACCAATTGAAATTAATTGCATCAAATTACAATTTCTTAATGAATTTTATGTTCAGCCAATGCCACCGCCGCCAACAACTTCAAATTGACATCAAAGCAAATCCCAATGGATGGGACTCATTTACTGTACCACCTTCATGTTTACAAGCAAGCAAAATGCTGTAACACATTTTCGACAATTTTGGTCTTGAAACAAAAAGAGCTGAACAATGGGAATAGCTTCGGTTGGCCAATGACTAATCCACATAGAAGAAAAATTAAAAATCGCTTAGTATGTTGTAAAAGAAATCGATTTATCTTCTATAAAATGGGTATCGTAAATTGATCGTTTTTTTTAAGAAAAACATCTTTTGAAGTCGAGCTGATAATATGACCCAGAAAAAAGTGTATGTTTGCTATAAATTGAAAGCGAACATTTTCGTGATTGACCGCAAAAATCGCACAAAAAAATTTTTAATGAAAGAGATCTAAATTTTTTTTTTATCTAGAAAAAATCGTCAAAAACCTTGATTTTCTACAAAAATTGAAAAAAAAATTATTTTTTACTCTAAATAAAATTTGTAGCTAAAGGGTTAATCAAAAATTTTGAGCTGCCACAACAGAAAACTCGCAAGCTGTCATCTTGGTGCGTCCACACTGCTGCGCTACTGCAGCAGTTCCTTGATAAGCCATTCACCTATGAGTGCTACCCCCAACTCTAACCGCCCACTTTCATCCCACTCCATTAACCCTTGAATGATTTGAATTTAATAAAATTGCATGAAATTTAAATTGTGTGATATTTTTCTTTCATTTCAACACTTTAAGTTTGCCAATATGACAACAACAACAACAACAACAACAGCAAAGTAATCTTCGTGCATTTTCTGTTACTAATGCTCTTGATGGTCGGTGCTGCATTTTCAAGTGTTTCAAGGTTTGCAGGAAATCGAAAGTGGTTTCTTGTACTTGCAGCCAAGTCGTATGAGCGCATGTCGCCATTGGTGACATAAAAATGAAGCTGAAAAGCAGTCGATACTTACTTTCAGTAATGTATGTATAATACATTTGTAGCTGCCACGCCTTCTTGTCCAATTGCGCCGACTTTTTGTGTAATGATTGCTTGACTTACTTAATATTTCTGTAGCGAATTTCTTAGATTAGCTTTGCATGTTTGCGTGGAAGGTACCATGCTTGCGTGGAAGGTAGCCCTTTATAGACTTATATTGAGATTTATATGTATCAAAAAACATTCTTCAAGTAACACTCTATTCTGTGCCGAAACCTGAATCAAAATCTATTCATTCAGTAGCTTTGGAAATTAAGGCGATAGAAAAGCCATATGTTTTCGGAGATTTTACTTGATATGAAATATCATTTCTAATTGTTAGCTAATTTTTTATCAACTATATTACATATCGATGTTTTGAGTGGTCGATAATTAAATAATCGATTCAAAGATTAAATTAAATATGAATATTGTAAAGTATTGATGTATCGATAAATTAAGTATCGTTGTGTTAAATAATTGATATGTCGTTTTAACTGAACTATTGAAATACTGAAAAATTTTACTATTGATATGTTAAATTTTCGATAAAACGATTTAATTAAACACTAAATGCATTAGTTGAATAGTTGATATATCGATTTAATTAAATAGTCGATGCATCAATTAAATGAAATGATTGAGGTGTCAAATATCTTAAATATTGATATGTTAAATAATCAATATAACGCATAAATTAAATTAACAAAATATTGATTAAATGAAAATCGATAGTCGATAAAATTAAATAATTGATGCATTAAATAAAATAAAAATTGATATATGGATTAAATTTAATATCGATATTTTAAAAAATATCGATGTTTTGAAAATTCTTAGATATTAATTTTACAAAACAACGGTTCTAAGATACAATGTACTGTATTGAGATATATGTCAATATTTGTAAATATCGATCGATTGATCAATTCAATGTCGATGCTCCAAAAATTCGATTTACTCATAAATCGTTTCGGTTAAATATCAATATTTTAATACATTGAAATTTGCAGATTTTTTGTACTTGCAACTGTGTATATATCAAAATATACTTTAAAGCAAATTAGTGGACTTTGAAAGTGTAGGTATGATACTTTTGACAATTGTACACTACTAACACTAACAACAGCATGAGACGACGATAACAGAACCATAAATGTTTGTTGCTGCTACGTTTCTTATTGCAGTTGTTGCTGCTGCTGCTGTTACAATGCTTATGTGTTGGTGTAATGTGAAGCAGAAAAATTGCTCCAGTTCATTTTACATGGTTTTGTTTACATTTACACTATAGTTGTTGTTTTTGCCGTTTGTTGTTGTTTTCGTACTTCTTGTTGATGTTGGCTGTTGCTGCTGCAATAGAGCTTTTTGTAGTTTTTTGCTGCATGTCATGTTGTTGACTGCTGCTTGTTGTCGAGGTATTATGTTGCTTTGGTTTTTGTAAGGAGATTTTTGTATGTTTTTTCTTATACCTCGTTTAATTTAATATTATTTCTTTGTGCTATTGTTGTTGTTTCTTGCTTTTATTGTTACTGCTTCTGCTGCTGCTGTTATTGTGCATGTAGCTGCCATTCTTGGCGCTTTAAATTAACATAACAATTTTTGAAAAAATGTGATTTTTTTTTTCTTGGAAACTCAAAAGTTGAATAAAATTATTTTTTGTTGTTGTTGTTGATGTTGTTGTTGCAATTGCTGCTGTTGCAGTTTTAACAATCTCCTTTCGAATTTATGTTATTTTTTTAAATTTTTTTTTCTTTTGTAATTTATGGCGCCTGCACACGTTCGATTTTTTTGCGGAGTTTTTTTTTCAACTTTTTTACAAAATCTTGCAATTAATTTCTGTTAGAAAAATGCTAACTGCATGAATTTATGGTAATATTTTTGTACCTGATTGTCATTTGAACTTAGGTTTTGATTTATGATTTGGAGTTGAACTTTTCAGTATCGATTATGTTCAAGCGATTTTTAATTGTAATGCAGCGCGAAACCTTGGCTGTCTGCTTGTAAAGCTTAGTAGCGCAACGAAAGATATTAACAAAATGCGTGCTCACTGTTAAAACTCTTGCGAATTAAAGAGTGGCAAAAGTATTCCGAAGACTAACTTTTGGCACAAACCTTATTCTGTCAAACAGCCAAACTAAGCTGCCACAAATTTTTATGGCATATCAAATATGTTAAGCTTTTACCAAGTACATAATGGATTTGATGGAAGAATTGTTTTCTTTTCGCAGACGTATACATTTATTATATTGATTATTATTATTAATAACGATATTTTAAAACATTGATTTAATAATAAATAGATATTTCTGATATCGTTTCATAAATAATTCGATATTTCCAAGATCGTCACGTCCTTATATTGGCTGTTGTTTGTATTTACACGGTCATAAATACCTAAATTACATACCAAGCTGAAAATATTTATGTAATGTTTTATAATACTTAAATATGTTGAGATCAGCATACTTTCTATATTAATAAGAAGTTAAAACAAATAAAAATGGGATATATATTCAATCCAATCAAATTCTGTAATCAACTCAAACAAATATAATGTTTGAAGGAAGTAAACTCTTTTCGCAGTATCGTAGTAACACCAGTTTATTTTCAAAGGAAAAAGTTGTTTCTTTTGGAAAATTTTTTCTCCAAAAATTAACTCCTCACCCCATTTTCATATCATAAAGCTTTTTTCTGTAGTCTAAAGTCATAAATAATTTACAAATGGTGCCAAATGTCGATATAAAAATATCTCTATATAATAGTACACGTATTATAGTTCTCACTGTGAACTACTCGTAGTAACTACACGTGTATACGAACGTTCGCACTTCGTGTAGTAGTACGGCTTAAGGCTTAACTTTGTCACTCATTAAATGATTAGGCCTACAACGCTTTATTGACGCGTCATTTAAAATATTCGTATTTTGATTTATGTTTGAGAGAATGGCATCACGTCTTCTACATCAAATTTGCCTATTTTTTGTTCGAAGTTAAACTTTGTATTTTAACTTTATTAAGTTTCACTACATTTCCATTCACCAACTTTAAAGATATGATATACATGTCTACTTGGTCAAATTACCAGTGTTTTTTTATGGAGGAACGTTGCGACTCTATAGAAAGTTTTATTTTGATAGGTAACTTCAAAACATTAACATTAGCACATGCTATATTTTTTACTTAAAAAAAAGTATTTTTCAGTCAATCCTAATAAACACACGCCAAAACATAAAACAGCAACAAAAGTAACAACAACAGCAACCGCAACATCGCAAAAAAAATGACTTCATTTTAAGTTGAGAAACATTTTTCAGCGAAAGTGAATTTTTAAATTTTATTTCAATTATTTTCGACCGCTTCTTTTTTTTATTGGTTTTTTATTTTTGCAATTGCATTTTATAAAACTTGTTGCTGCAACGCTAAAACGCAACATCAGCAACAGCTACAGCTACAGCAAGCAGCTTGAAGAAAACTAACATTTTAATGAGGATGTTGCATGGTTTAATTTGGCTACCAAATTGCTGTTGTTTTTGTTGTGACCCACTGAGCTTGACCTTTAAAAAAATGTGTTGAATAATTTGATAAAATTTATTTCTATTTTTTCTTCATTTTATAAGAAAAACAAATTTATTTTGTAACGCTGCATAAGTCTTATAATGTAATTTGTGGTCACGTGACCACAATGCGCTATTAATATCAAATTAATGAAATGCATTGATATATGAACATGAATATATGTTTAGAAATAAAGGTGTCCGCAATTTAAACTTCTGTGGGAGCGAATTTGATGTTCCTTAAAAAACCTAATTTTTGAAAATTGTATGGAGCATTTTTAGAGCTAAATTTTTAATATTTGTTGGGCTTTCAGCCTGGCGTTTTGCTAGTATTTAGTACAGTGTTTCTTTAGATTTAAACTTTTTTATTGGTAGGGTTATTTGAAGTGTAAATTTCTACGATCTTCTTGATGTTGATTAGCTTAAACAACATAAGTTTTATGTTAATTTTTAAATTTTTTATAAGAACATTTATGGGGTTCCAGAATTTTGCATTTTGTGTTCTGGATTTTTTTCAATTCTTGCAATTTGGGTTCGCAGACTTACGCTTTGGCTCTTTTAATCACGTGATAAGTGATTTTCAGCTCCCTTACCCAGTTCTACTGGCCATGCTTATTTAACGATTTTACTTAAATATGTTGCGGGCCGAATTGAGAAAGTTGGGGCCACATTTTTTTTTTATTAAAATTAAGCACAACTGCGTTCGTTTAGCCTAATTGCATTACATTAGCGCCATTTGGCCCGAAGCCAATAAGATTGTCACATGGAATTTGTAACTTTTCCAAGTAATTTTCAAGAACAGTAAAAATGTCATGAACTGATGAAGCACTGATTTCCCAAATGTACAAAACTTTTTTACACCTTTTTTCGTTTTATCATCGTAGTATTATTTTCGGACCATTGCAATACATTTTTGCATTGCTTTATCGGCCGACTCATCTACAGCTATTGAGAACTTAATTTTACACAATTTTTGTGCAGTTTGATCGGAGCAGTGAGGCTCAATCATATCCTTTCACGAATTGATTGTTTTGGTTCTTCCAAATTTTAGGTATTTGGCTAATTCTGAGTACGGGCAAACGTTTCTTTTGAAACCCAGAAGATGATCCATCAATGAGATCGGAAGCACCACCACGGAACTTTTATGCTTGTCTGATTTCATGCAGCACATAAAATTGCGACGATCTAACAAAACGAAGTATCAAAAAGTGATGTATTAAGCATTGAACTGAGTTACATAACAGTTGTTTAATAATAAGACAAACTGTTACTTCAGAGTTGTTCAAAAGTAAAGCCACATGGTTCGCAGTATCGGTTGTTGACTGAACAAAATGCTAATTTTTTTTTTTAGTTTTTTTGTAAATTGCGAAATTTAGTGGAAATGCGCCAAATGATGATGGCCCTGGCCAAGGGCCAAATATGAGCTGAAGCGGGTTATTTGGCTCTTACACTCTAACAACTGCTATTTTGAAGTTATTCTTCATCGTTATATGAATTTTCACTATCATTTCCTTACTATCACAGAGCATTCTATCGAGTAGATCACCAGATATAACGCAATCAATTCATTCAATATTGTTCCTAAAATATTCGTGAGGTCTTTAGATTTCGTCAAAACAGAAATATGTAGCTTTTATCTTTTATCTAGCTGATTACAACTCGGCCGAATTTTGAAACACAAAATATTCATTAAAAATTGTCTCTAACTGATTGCATATTATCTTGGTGTGACAAACAATTTCAGGTGAAATTGTCAATGACGTAGATACATACATTTTCTGTATATAATAAAAATTAACTTTGTTGATGAACTTGTTGCTAACACCAAAAGATAAGGCAATAGTTTTTATAATACAAACAAAATAAACGAAATATCCGCAGAGCTTAAATTTTTCTGCATCGCGTTGGAAGCGAATCGCGCACTTTATAAAGAAAAGTGCATTTTAAAACGTTGATTAGTGAATATTCAAAAGTGAAGCTTGAAGAGTGCCAATAAATTTTGTAGCTTCAGTGTCAAAAAGTAACTGATATTTATACGAGAAATATAAAGTAATTAAGCGCTGTAGCATCCGAAACAAATAAAAGGTTCTTAAAAAAAAAGTGTTTTTTTTTTTGTTGAAAAACATATGGGCATTTCCACCGAAAGGTACACCATGACAAAAAAATTAAAAGTTATTAAAAAAAAAACCGTTATTATCTGATATTATCTAAGAAAAATATACAAATTTTATTAATTCAAACAATTTATACTTGAATTCATTCACAACAGTGGGCAAACCGACTTCAAAATTGCACAAATGCAGTTTCTCTTTTTTGTAGTTTTAAAGAGTATTTTGTCTTAAATATTTAAATATATAAGAGAGATGATACATGATGAAAGTCATTGCGAAAAATCTCTCTCCCAGCAACAATAAGCTAAAAAAAAAATGTAAAAACATCAAGCTAATCTCTATTAACTGTAAATTTTTAATTTGCTTTAGTTCATATTCTAATGTCCCGTCCGACATCAAAACACATCATTTGTTCTCATTTCGTGGTTAAGAACAGCAGCAAATGTGTCAAAATGTTTGTTTAAACAGAGTTTTATGATTACAATTTAAAAAAGAAAAATCGAGTGCAAAAAAGTAAAATTTAAAATTTTTAGAGCTGTTTGAAGTTTGTCCCGTCCGAAAAATTTTCGTAAAACTTTTGTAATTTAAAGTAAATATATGCTATATAAATATATAATATGTGTGTATAAGTATGCTGTTTTTTAACGAAAATCATACATATATATATATATACACAAATATATTTATGAAATTTCCATACTGACTTTGTAACTGCTGTATGATTTTCGTTAAAAAACAGCAAACGTCTTTGCTGTTTTATAATGCTGTTTTTTAACGAAACTCATACCGCAGTTATAAAGTCAGTATGGAAATTTCATAAATATATTTGTGTTCTCAGATGGTAGCATCTCGCAGTTTAAAAAAAATTCATGGTTTCGAGCTTTTTGATTTTTTAAGAGATTTCCGGTGTAAATACATGGAATGGAACCACTTCGCAAGTTCACATGGTAAAAGCGCAGTTGATGGAGTAGTAGCAAATTTAAAAAGAAAAGTTTGGCAAATAACTAAATCAAAAAATGTCGTTTTACTTGATGCTTTTGCTTTTTTCAAATAACATTAACGGTGTAGAAGTTCATTACATCTCTTCAGAGCAAATCAAGGAGTTTTCACTACAATTAGTAGACAAAAGGAAGGATGTGTCAAGCATCCCTGGCAATGCCGTATCCTGGATTTTATTTCGTTGGGGTTGTGGATTTGAGATTTTTTCTACGTAGTGTATATTCTTTGCAAAATCGTTTCTATATAATGTCCGTCAAAATATTTCGTGGAGGGTTCTATCCCATAGCATCCCCCTATATATGGCCCTGATTCCTGGTACCCATAAACTACATAGTTTTTCTTGTGATGGTCAAAAAATTAAAGCAGCTCGGACTGCATATTCTTTTAAGAAAAATATTTAATTACATACGTTTATTACTGTTTCCTATTTTCTTGCTTTAAATTGATCTCGACCATTTAATTTGACTTTGCATAATATTAAATTTGATTTTTTAATTACTATATAAATCTTAAATATTGTTACGTACATAAATATCAAGAAATCTTATGAATACATGAAAAATTTGCCAAGTAAACCATAATAGAAAAATATGTCCCATTCGCAATGTCCCGTCACGACTAATATTATACTTTGTAAGAAAAAAAAGAAAAAAGATTTTTCAATTGAACGAAATTTAATAAAAAGTGCTATTATTCCATAACTTTTTAAAATTAGTTGCGTTAAAAAATGTTGGTAGGTTTCGCTGACTTATGCTTTTCTATAAATGGCCATGAAAAACACTTCCATTTTTGTCCCATTCGAATGGCTCTTTTATTGCTTTTATCTTGGAACCGGTAGTACGTCTGCCCTCAAATTTACCACTAAATATAGTGCTACGAAAGGGCTATTCCTATGAGTAACAGAAAAAAAAAAAGTGTTTTACTTTGATTTTTATTCCACTTTAAAAGTGTACGACGGTCCCATTCGACAGTATGGAAATGCCCATATGTGGCCATGCACTGCACTTAACTCTCTAATAAGTCGTCTAAACTTAAATCGTGTAAATTGAATGTTGCAGAAAGTTGTTAATTTGCTCTGTCCTACCGTATGTATCAAGTTTTTCCATTATTATTAAATAAAATTGTGCAACTCAAATTCCGAGTGAATCGTAAGATTAAATACGCCACTAACTTAATTTTTCAATAAAAAACTTTCGTAGATATCTAGTTTTTAAAAAGCGTACAACTCATTGCATTCGCCTTAAACTGCAATAGTTTGAGATTTCTTAATTGAGTTTTACATCTCATCTTGCTTTTCTCCCGAAGTTGTTATTTTATAAAATTTTTAGTATCCGAAATTATTAAACCGTTAAATTTTTATTTCATGCTATTTTTATCACATGTAACTTATCTTCGTCGCATTTAATTTTTATTTCTCAAAAGGTGTTTATTTTTAGAAACTTTTAATGCTTAAAATAACTTTACCATAGTGAAATTTTTATTACATGCTTTACATTGCATGAAACTTTTTGCACCGCATCCATTTTTTTTTTCTCAAGAGATTTTTACTCATTCAAATTTTTTTATCCTCAAATTGCTATACCAGTTAAATTCTATTTTTGTCGCATGTAACTTTTTTTACTACAGGTTGTTGTTCTAAAAATTTTTTCATGGCCTGAAATTGCTAAGCCATAGTTAAATTTTTAATTCATATAACTTTTTTCATCGCATGTAACTTTATTCTCAATAGGTTTTAATCTTCGAAATTTTTATTGCCTAAAATCGCTATGCCATCGTTAAATTTCTACTTGATGTGATTTTTATCACATGAAACTTTTTTCGTTATGTGTAATTTTTTTCTCCAGAGGTTTTAATTCAGTTTCATTTTTATTGCCTGCAATCGCTTTCTATTGCTATGCGATTTTTTTGTCTATCGGTTTTGATTCCAAAAAACTGTATTGCCTGAAGTTGCCATGCCATAGTTTAATTTTTATTTCATGCAATTCTTCTCACTTGAAACTTTTTTATCGCATGTAATTTTATTCCTTAAGGCTAAAAATTTGTATTGCCTAAAATCGATTTGACTTTGTTAAGATTTTATTTCTTGGAATTTTTTCTTACCGACCTTTTTGTCATGCAATGCAATTTTTACTAAAACTTTTTTTAATCCTTAGGAAGAATCCAATCATCAAACAGCGATAATTTGAGATTTCGTTGTCGAATTTGTCTGCGCATGATATATTTTATCAAGAGTTTGTTTTTCTGCAAAATTGTATTACCTGAAATTGCTTTTTCATAGTTTAGTTTTAATTTCATGCGATTTCTATTTCTTGAAATTTCGTATCGCATGAAATTTTTACTTTCATTTTTTGATTATAATTTGTAATCTGTAATTTTTGATCGCATGTTATTTTATTATCCAACAACATTTATGAGTGTTCTCATGCGACAATTTAATCGTAGTATTAAATATATGAGATACGATTGAGATTCTCAAAAAGTGTTTAAAAAATTGAACTTCAAACTGCGAACTTCAGACTAGTCGCGGGACTGTTATTCCCGTAATTATCATCCAAATAAAAATCCAAATCATTCGAGCAATTTTATGTGCGTCATTTCAATTCCAAACTTCGACATCTTAAGAGATTATCCGATATGTAGTCGTATGAATCTGTGCTTTATTTCCTACTTTGTAGTCTTTTTCTCTTCCTGCATTTATTCATACGGCTATGATTGATTGACTGATTTATATAAGTAGCATTTTGTCATGGTATAATGATTGATTTCTTCAACAATATAAAAATAATTCCACAGGAGAAAATGCGCGGTCTAAGAGCTAAATTGTGCAACAATGTAGGAAACAGTGCTCTAAGTCATATCGACAGCGATCAAAAAACGCTGTAAGTACCATTTTATCCTAATCAATTCGGACCTTTAGGTAAACCTAAGATAGATGATGCATCCAATTTGCTTAAAGTGTTTACAAACAAAGTTGAATATTTTCTAATACCATTGGCTTAAATTATTTGGCAATAAGGGAATTTCAGCAGCAACAGCTAACATCTGATTGAAACCACAAAATGCAAATATATAAAATTCCCTAGCATAACAACTTCATTGGTTACATGCGCTGCATGCTGATAATGCAGTGCACTCAATATCCATATAATTTTTAATGCAATACACAACACGCTTGCCATTGCCAATATCAACTCGTACGTACATCGTCAATGTAAATATTTCCTTAGTCATTGTCACTGCAGAAGAAGTTGAAGCTGCTTACTTAGATTTAAAATTGAATTTTTTCATTTTATTCAAACACATTTTGTTCCCTCCGGATGCTACGTTGCAATCAAAGTCAATCCAGAGATTTTTGTCGTCTACAGCTACCGCTTCGTTCCTTATGTCGTTAGCACATACGTGACAAGCAGCATAAAATTCTTAAATCGTTTTATATCCAACACCAAACTCCCTGCCCGTACAAATTCCAACCCAAACCGTCTCGACATCTGACAGCACTGCCATTAATGCATCCATCCATAGTCGACGTGTCTACGTCTTCATTGATGTTGATTTGCAGTCACATGCAGTTGGATGCAAATCTTTCTGCTGCTGTTCTGTTGTTGTTACTAGAACTTGGTACATTGGTGATTATGCGGAATATTAGGCAAATAATTTACAACGTGCTAGAGTTTGCAAAGAAAAGAATAAAACTTTAAATTTATATTCCAAGAAAACTTAAAATGAATTGAATTTGCGATGCCTCTCATTTAAAGTTTTAATGTAACCCTTAAACATGACAGTTTCCACAGAATGTTAACCCCAAAATTATGCAGTCGTTTTTGTGCAATTGGAACATTTTGGGGTTGGAGCTTCATTTGCGCCAGACATTAGGGTTGTACTGCTTATTGTTTAGTGATTTTTTTTTTCTTTCTTTCATTTTCAAGCAAAAAAATTCTATCCAAGCTAAAATTTATGCTGCGCACATTTGAGGAAGCTTGCTACGTGTGGCGATAATTTTTTTGGTTGGTCTTTTGGAAATGATGAATTTGCTCAGGGATGTTGTTTGGTATGGTAGTTTATGGTAAGCTACATTTTGATATGTTACACCAAAGTAGGCTTTCATCGTTTACCAAAAGAATTCTTAAGTTGAGCGTATTGTTTGACTTGAGCTACCTGAGACGCAGCAGTTACTCAGATGAGCTGAATGGAATTTGTATGGCCTGAGTCATTTAAGTACCAAAGTTGAAAACAATTATCCAGGGCCCTCACTTTTGCCAATTCTTAAAGTGACATCTACTTAAAAGTCGAAGGCGGCAATATTGCGAGTTGCGATCTTGAAAAGAAACTTATGTTGCCATAGGTGAAGTTTAAGATTTACCTATTTTATTATAGAGATGAGCATAAGTTATAAAACAAGCGCTCGGAATTGCAAAAAAAAATCCTTAGAACATATAATGCAGTTTTAGTTGTTTATTACTTTATGTATTTGTGGTTGTTTACTTTTTTTCAACAATGAAAAGTATTGGAATGTACAATGCACTTACACTTGTTTACTTTTTTGTGACGTGTCTGTTGCTGTTTACTTTTTTTGGACGATGTATACCGCATATGTAGATGTTTACTTTCTTACGATGTTAGAAAAAATACACCATGTATTTGTAGTTTACTTTTCTGCGCAAGTGAAAAGTAACTTTTAGATATTAATATGTCTTTGTAGTTCTTTACTTTTTGCGTCGATGTGCTTGTAATTGTTTACTTTATTGAGACGTTGAAAAGCATTGAATTGTATAATGCATTTGTACTTGTTTACTTTTTTGCAACGATGAGAAATATCAATATGTACAATGTGCTTCTTGTTTTTACTTTTTTTAACGTTGTATATACTAGAATATGCTATGAATTTGTAGTTGTTTACTTTTTTGCGACAATGAAATGAATTGGAATATGCTATGCATATGTAGATTTTAACCCATTGAAATGTACAATGTATTTGTAATTGTTTGCTTTATTAGTATTTAGAATGCATTTGTAGTTAGTAACTTTTTTGTGACGTGTTTGTAGATATTTACTTCGTTTGGACGATGTGCATATAATGCATAAGTAGCTGCTTAATTTTTTACGACGTCAAAGAAACTTGCAATGAATTTGTTTACTTTTTTGGGATGTTGAAAGTGTTAGAAATTAAAATGCTTTTGTAGTTGCTTACTTTTAGCGACAATGCAAATTATTAAAATGTGCAATGTATTTGTGAATGTTTACTTTTTTGGATAGTATTATATGTAAAATTGATTAATGTACATAGAATGACAAGCGGGAGTAAAACATGGTTTCTGAAATATGTTTTGCTGAAAAATATTTAACTTGCCCAGAGTTTCGTAGATGTCAAAATTGAGAACTTTGTTTGCTCATCTTTACTGCGTGAAAAATTCTCCGCATCATGGTTTTAACCGCAATGCTCACAAATTTCAGCGGGAGAATCATTTGCCAGCAAGAAATCTTGAATTATAGTCAATATTGATTTTATTTTCATAGATTTTCAAGCACACTTAGACTTTGACTTAGCGCTGCCTTATGAAACCAAAATTTATACCACGTACAAAAAATTCGCCTGCACCCTTAAAACGTTGCAATATTTAAATTACTTCTTATGGCATCTTAAGAGCTGTTGTTACCTTCTTTTATTTTCATTAAATTATTTCACTTAAAACCGCTAGATTAACTGCTTTAGCAACTTGAGGTACAAAACCAGCTGGTAATCCAATTATAACAGCAGGTGATGTTGAAGGTATCAAAGCTTAAAATTTGCAAAAAAAAAATATGGTAAATTGTGCGTCAGTAAAAGGTACCAAACCCAGAGCTTTAAATGCATTTCAATTTCAATTTGACTTTTTTTTTATTTATTTTGCGGTCATTTAAAAACGGCGCTAATATGGCCAAGGTTAGTTCAAAGGTGCTGTTAGTTTTTATTTAGAAGCCATGCTGTTGGATCGCCAACTAAACGGGGCAGTTCATTTGAATTTTCTGTACAAAAGTGTTAAGTTGTTGAGCGTTCTGTTACCAAACTGCCAGTTGTTGAAACGAGTAAGTTATTTTTATTTCGCATTTATGAAGTTGTGAATTGGAAAAAATTAAAAACACAACAACAACAATTTATAATTGTAATAAAACTACAGTAATATGTTGTTGTTGCTTGTTCGCGATTTAAATTCATGCTCGTCATTTTGACCAATTATTTTGTCGCTGCTGTCATTATTTTTATGGTAGTTAATTTGCTGCTTCCGCCGTTTTTTTTTCATATCAACTCATCAAACTGGTCCAAAGTTTATTCACATCTGCTATAAATAAAAAAAAAGAAGAACGTAATGATTTAATTTATATGCTGAAACTCACAATATTTATTACATCACATTTAGTGTTTTCCTTTTTTTTTTAACAATTTGATAAATTACGAAATCTTTTTTATTTAATTTATCAATTTCGAGCGCTCATTTTATTTTATGTTTATTTAAGGATCATTAAATGTTCAGTAGCAAAAAATATAATTTATTGCAAATGTTTGAATTAGTAAAAATTTAGTTTTTCTTATTTTAGACATTGGTTATTCGATTAATAAGTGCGCTTTTTGACACGTTTTACTTTCAGGGCTGTGTAGAGCTTTTGCAAGACATACTTTTTTAACAGTTGACTTTCAAAATACTCCTTATTAAGTACTCAATTTTTCGAATTTCACATTTCTCGGGGGAAAATTTTAACTGTGCTGGCATTCTCGTTCCTAACTATTTACGAAAAAACGCATTTTTAAGTAAGGGAAAGGTAAATTTCTTTTTTTTCTGAGTGATCTCATGCTCTTTTAGGCTTCGAATTTCCAAAGAACCTATCTATGTGGGTATTTACTTTCAAAATCCAAAATCCAAATTTTTTTAAAGGATCTGAGATGGCAAATGAGAACCTTTTTTCTCAAACAAATGACTTGAAAATAAAAAAAATGCTGTCAAAATAGAAAGCTCAGCGAATTTTATATTTTACGCAAATTTTTTTAGTTTAATTTTTCTTAGAACTCAAACTTTTAAAGTAATTTTTAATTTTTTTATTAATCATTAGCTTTACAGAAGTCATGAAAACAATTGTCCTATCGCACTGTGATGAATCATTGAGTTTTGTCTATGGTATGCAAATATTACTCATACGATGTGTTGTCTATTATTTAATTAGAATAGTGACAATAACCTTGGTACCGTTTTAAAAATAAAACTTTAAAACTTTAAACAATAAAACTTTATTTGAAATATTTTATTCAGTTGCTAAGATGCTTAATTAAAAATAGAAATCATAATCACTGAGTCTATCAATTAGGCAGCATTTCTCTCAAAATCCATTTGGCCAAAAAAAATCTTTAGAAAATATTAGAATATGATATGTCTTTGTGGTTGTTTACTTTTTTACGTCAGTGAAAAGTATTAGAATGCACAATGTTTTTATAGTAGCTTACTTTATTTTGATATTTGAAAAATATTGAAATGCATAATGTATTTGTTATTGTTTACTTTTTTTTGTGACGTGTTTGTAGTTGTTTACTTTTTTTGGACGATGTATACTGCTTACTTTTTTACGGCGTTGAAGAATATTAAAATATGCAATGTGTATTTCTTGATGACTTGCTAGTTGTTTATTTTTTGCGACAACAAGAAATATTAAAATGTACAGTTTACTTAAAGTTATTCGAAATATGCTTCGATTTGTTATTTCGAATGTTTAAATACATAATTTAATGGAAAAAACCAATAGTATATATTCCTCATAGACCAAAAAATGCGACAATCTGAGTTTTGAAGGTCAAGTTGTAGTGGAATCATAGTTAAACTATTTTTTTCTATGGAGCAAAAGCTTCGTTAACATGCCAGTTTTAACATCCCACTTCGTGAAGTGGATTGTACGAAGTGAATATAAAAAAAGGAACACTGCGCCGCTTGACACATTTCCAAAGATATCAATAACCATCTGAAAAAGCATGCTTTGTCCTAAAATCACTATAAATTGGAAACCCCTTTTTATAGAGTTTTTTGAAAATTTTTTAATTCTATTTTGAAAGTTATTTTTCAAATAAAAAATATCTAAAATCTGGCAAATTTCTTACAATTAATTTTTGAAAGAATTTTTTATAAACATTTGCACAAAATATATTAAAACTCGCTCATATCATTGATGCACTGTTTAGGTTAGGTTAGACATGCGGAGAGATTAGCTGCTAGGTCCTTTGACTTCTGTAGAGTTTGTGGAAATGTGGAGAAAGAGAAAAATATTAAACATCTTCTCTGATCCTGTCCCGCACTTGCTAGAAAACGCCGCAAAGCACTTTGGTCGTTTTTATTTGATAATCTGGATGAGAAGGTATAGACAGACACTCTGTGGCATTACAATGAATCACATTTGGTCTCAGTGAGTCGGTTTTCGTAACTGACTGCCACTCCTACCTAACCTAAACACTGGTTATTATATTGACTTTAATTGTATGTATCCTCGTTGGATGGGTTCAGCCTCTAATGATATCTTCATACATATGACATTACGAGTATTGAAATCATTTGTCAAAATATCTCTTTATCATGCATAAAACGAAATCACATGGTCTTGGATAAAATTCACATGAATTTCATTCGGAAGTGGCATTTAGAACATGCCTGTGTTTATGTATATTTCTTAATTTAAATTCTGATTTTGAATCTCTTAAAAGAATTTAAAAATATTCTGCTAAAAATTTCTGTCACACATAGGTTAATATTGTAATTATCATTAAAAATCAAAGATTAAAAAAGACCTTTCTTCAAGTCTTGTAAATTAATTGACCAATGCAAAACTACCCGCTACAACAATTCTCCTATAAAGCTGCCCACTTTACAAAAAAAATTAGAATTCACGTTTGAGATGCAACGGCGATTGCAATCAAAACTCATCAAAGTTAAACAACAGCGATGATCCGCAATGAAGCTGATCATTCAAAGATGGGCAGATAAATACAGACGGATATGCAAACAACGACTGGGCAATCATATTTTGCATGATAAACAGAATTTGCTAGAAGTCTAGAAATAAGCAAACTCAATTTTTAGTGAAGCGCAATTGAAATCTGAGTCGTGGTCCACGATCACCATTGGAAAAATTAAAACCGTTAAACGTGATTTTTGCAAAAGATTTCAATAAGAAAAAAGAAAGATTTTTTTATTCATTATTTTTCTGCTATTTATTTTCTAATTTCCTAAATCAGCAACTGATGAAAGAGAAAAAAATCCATAAAAATGATCAACAATCGTGCAGCTGTAGAAAATAAACAAAATTTAGTAACAAAAAGTTGCACTTTTTAAAATGGCTTGGCACACAAAAACAGCGCATGAGCAGTAAAATCTGTGCACAGCAAAAACCAACAACAATTTGCATCAAGAAGTCAGCAGCGCAAGGATCTGCGCGTGATCGCGCGTTTTATTTGTGCGGTTCTTTATTTGCTTATAATTAAGTTTTGATTACAGAGGGTGCATTGTAGCAAAAAACAACAATAAATGAAGCATCCTTTGTAGCAGTACAATAAACAAAAAAGGTGGCACTAAACACCAACGTTTCGTATGTTGCAAGATCAGTGAACGTAGCTTAAGCTGTGAGTCTCGATAATTGCATTTTAATGCGCATTACTTTCCATGCACTTGTGTTGCAGTAGTATCGATACTTCACACGATACATTTCTTGTAATATTACGTTGCAGTGTGACTTTTTCTTTTAAAAATAACAATCAAAACAACAACAAACTGTGGCAGCTACGCAAAACAAAATACTTAATAACATCACAGACAATCCATCAGCAATACAAATTTACGACAGCAGCAACAGCAGCCAGCCAGCCAGCCAGTCGGCGATAACAACACCAACAGCAACTGCGGTCAGCAATAAACGGGAATTCCGCATTTTTTCACAAATTTGTGCAGTCAACATGAAAATCAAGTTAAAACAAAGAAGATGAAGAAGGAGAAGCAACAGCAGATTGAAGATGATTCCATCACATCATGACGCTGTGTTCACTGAGCAACGAATGATCTTTTGTTGATGCTGCCGTTTTTGTTGTTTTTATTTTCATTTAACAACAACGTCATGTCTGCATGTACTATACAACATACAGCAACATTGATGACGGACGACCACAGCAATGAAGTCTACGTCGATTACGTCGTTATCGCTGTAACGTTGCATTGGACGCGGCGGCGGCGGCTGATGTATAAACCGTCCGAGCGTGTCTGCGTTTGCCTTTGGCCCAGAGTACGTGCCTCCAGTTGTTTGGGATTTTTTTTTCTCTGCAGATTTTATTGCGGTTTTTCATCATTTTGTTGCTGTAAATTTTGCAGGTCGGAAATGATCAGCAACAGCTGTTTTGCATATATGCACTGACCGCACAGCGAACGTATGTTTTGGCAGCACATGATCTTACACACAGTTTTTACTGCATGTGCAGTGATTTATTTATCTTTACGTTTCCTTTAACATAATTTTGTGGTTGTTTTTTTCATTCATTTGTTGAACTTTGAGAATTTTAAATGGTGTTAATGGTGACATAATTTATTTTAGCAAGCCAAAAAGTACATTTTTGTTAATATACAAATTAATTAGCATTAATTTTTTGAGTCAAAATTGGTTACGTTTTAAGTTAAGTTGCAGTCAATATCATTTGAAGTCAAAATCAGTCGCAGTCAATATCATTGACACTCGATGTCAATCTTTGACGAAGTCAGTCACAGTTTGAGTCAAATGCAGTCGTTGCCAGTCGCCGCTAAAGTCCTTATCAGACTCTGTTTGCTGACGTCAGTCCCAGTCACCTACTTTCGAAATCAATTGCATTTACAGCCAAAGTCAGCCACTGTCGAAGCTAATGCTGTCCAGATTTTTAGTGGAACATTTAGAAATCAGTACAAAATCAACACCTATTGAAAAGTTTACCAAAAACTTCGAAAAATCGCCAGTGAAAGACTTTGCATCTCTTTATCAATTAACTAGCTGAACTCGCGGTTTTTGCCCGCTCACTCCCCGTTGTACAACTCCACCTATATTTTACGCAGTCCTTACTGCAGACAATTGGGTCGATGCATCGAATTTCACAACTTGGTTGATTGTTACAAAGAATAGCAATTTAAGTTTTTTTTCTGTATGGGAGGAGCCACACCCCAATGTCCAATCGCGTTCACATAACAATGTATATATATATAAATAATATATAAATGCGAGAAACTTGGTATAGCCAATGTATATCACAGTACCAAATTTTAAAACTCCTGCTAACGTAGGTGTCCAGATATAGCTTTTTAATTATTTTTGTTGCGAGAAAGGTGCCTCGCCCTGTTGTCTAATCCCGTCGACATTTCGTGAGATCATAAAATAGAACAGACCATGTACAGCCTTGCACCGAATTTCAAAACACCTACTACCATTGGTGTCCCGATATAGCGTTTTAGTTATTGTTTTGTACTTAAGGTGTCACGTCCCGTTGTCTAATCCAGCCTAAATTTTGTCAAATCCTTAGCATAGACTGCATACATCCTGGCGCCAAATTTTTAAACTCCTGCTATCACAGGCGCTAAAATATAGCATTATAAGTGTTGCTGTTGAATGGTAGGTACCACGCCCCTCATTTTTATCATAAATGTTCATAGAAATAAGGGGCATTATTTAATGATAGTGTAGCTTTCTGTTAAAAGAAAAATTATAAGAATTATTATCAGAGGTTATCCCCTAAATACAAAAAAAAAATAAGTTTTACCTCTATATAAAATATAGATTTAGATTTCTTATCGCAGTTGAAGCTGGCTACGGTCAAAATCAGACGCAGTGAGTCATGGCCGAAATCAGCTTCATCTAATGTCATTCGCAATCGAAGTTTTTGCTAGTCATTCGCAGACAAACTCCTTAAAATTAACTCTGAGCAATGTTTCTAACCATTATTTGTAAAAAATTATCTGTAGTATTTCTAAACATTGTTCCATTATATGAATTTCAAAGGAATTTATTTCAAAATATTTAATAAATCTTCTCTACAAAGTTTCTAAACAATAGAAAAATTTTTAGAGCATATCACAGAAATAATTTTATCAATATTCATTCGAAAGCTATTTCCGAAACAAGTCTTATGAACAATATGTCCGACCAGTATTCAGAGAAAAAAAAACTTATAAATAAAATATTGTTTTAAAATATTACTAATAACAAAGTGTGCATGTTCCTACACCAAAAACAAATTTAAGATAAAAGATTTAGGAAATATGTTCAGATCCATTGCTTAGAATCAATATTCAGTAAAACTGTTTCGAAACATTGTTGAGAAATTAAATTAGGAAATACTGCTTGGAAACAATGTTTTAGCAATATTGTTTGGAAAAATGTCTTTGAACTTTCTTTAAAAACTATGTTAAAATGACATTGCTTCGTAACAATGTTAAGTTGCAAACACCAGCTACAAAGCTTACAAAATTATTTTTAAGTAAATTCTTAGCAACAGTGTTTCAAAAACAAAGTTTTGAAATAATTTTGTATAAAATCAAAATACCTACGAAACAAAAAATTGTTCCTAAGCATTTTCAATTAACCAACTAAGAATTGAAATACAAAGTTTGTGAACAAAATTTTTTATCTTAAAAACTACATCAAAAAGTGAAAGGAACTGTAAATAAAATACATAATCAAATGCAAAAAAAATGTCGCCACCTATGGACATTTTCAGTTTTTATTATTTTTTATATTTCAAAAATAATTTACATTCTCTCTAACAGCAAATTAACATCTTATTTAGGTCAAAAGCAGCAGTACGAATTAATTAAACCGCTAAATCGATCTATAATAAAAGCAATTTAAACGAGTTTCAGCCACATTAGATAAAATAGAAAAAAAAATCCCGCTTCTTTGCGGCGTCAGCGCATGTAAATCAGAAAAATTCTACTTGAGCTAAATAATGGCTAAATACCAAAGCAACAACAACCGCGAATACAGCAGCAACATGAGCTATAGCACCATACGAAAACCCGTTGCAGGTCATAAAAAATCATTTACAGTTATCGACTTGAAATCCAAACCAAACCGAACCGCACCAAGCAAAGCAACCAACGCTGGCCAACGCAAAACAACCAGCAACCACAAAACTTCCTTCTAACTGATTTTTCCAACAAGTCGAACGCTAATGTTGCCGATCAGGTTGTTTGCTGCTGCCGCTGCCGCTGCTGCTGTTGTTGCTAGAACACGGTGCTTTGATGCGAAGATCATTGATCTTCTGACATTGCGGCGCTGTAAATTATGCTTAAGAAATCTCCACTTTAACTTGAATTCTCTCCGCTTGAGTCACAATCTTAACATTGGATCACTTACTCATTGTGTTGATCTATAGAATCTTTTATTTCTTTCTGGAAACAATTAAGTGCTCCAAAAGTGAATGCGTTAATCGTGCAGCGATCACTTTAAGACCTGTGGTGATTTTTTTTTTTGGTGCAGACACATGGCAACAAAATATTAAAAAATCGACTGCATAGTGAGGGAAATATCATTTTGGACGATATTTCGTAAACAAAATTGACCCAAAATTTGATATCATACATTCCAAAGATTGTGGTTACTCTCTTTATTTCTCTTTTTAGATTTTCTTTTAATCTTTCCGCTTTTTTTATTCCCATTTTAAATAGCTCTTGGCCCCAATTCTATTGGGTGGCCTAAAATTTTTAAGTGGTTTTTAAATTTGAATAACTTTTTGTTTGATCAATAAATTTTGACAAATGTAAATCGTATGCAAAAAATATACAGATGATCACCTTAAGCGTATCTAACGCTTCCCATAACACTATTTAAGTGATCAAAAGATTGTAGATCGGCTGAAATCTGAAATTTTTGGTCACTTTTTTCTTATTCGTTATCAATCAAATAATACACCAAATTGTCAATTTTCTACATAATCTGTTTGCCAAGAGTTGATGTTGTGGGTTTGCCTACTCATACACAGAAAGATTGCCTCACTAAAAAGCAAAGTCCTAACGACTGGACTTTATCTGTCTAAAAGACAAATGGTTTGCTGGTCCGCAACTTCTCTTAAATGGTGGTTCTGCCTGGCGTTGGAATCTTACAAAAGACTTCATCTGTTTATTTTTCAAAAAGCATTTTCATTATCGTTGCCAAATGTTTGACGTATTTTACGTAGTTTCAATTGGTCTTTTTGGTACATTTGATCAATTGTCTTTTTCGTTTGGTCCTTTTTGTTCGGAATTTAGCTTAGTGTCACCATAACGCTTGGGCAGTTATAACTGCAACAGAAGCTCAGTTTCAAAATCAATCTGATTTGTCTAGCTTGTCTGTAAGCAAAGTTCGACGTCGATCACTGAATACTAAAAGCCTATGCCACTATTTATTTATGAAAAAACCTCCATGGCTTTTCCGGCAGACTGTTGCATGAGTTGACTTTGTGTCGCTTTTATCTGGACGACTGATCGTTAAAACGTCTATCAAATTTAACCAAGCTCGGATATGTTATCCAGCTTACAGTAGTAACTAAGAACATACTAGAGAGCTGTATCGAAGAACCAAAAAATTCTTAGCCGTACTGAGACTGCTCATCCTGTTTATCATCCTATGTTTATTAAATGACTCCTGGAGTTGCTTTTACAAAGGTAAAGGTTAACCTTATAAATTACACAGGTCAACCAAATGTCCCTTAACAACAGACCCAGAAACGAGACTGTACTTTTCCGAAAGTTTGTAACTCGCAGAATCCGAATTTGACTTCAGATTTGACCCATCAGCTCTTGTTTTTACTGAAAAGTGCAAAAAACGCTGCTTTTTCATTTTCATTTTCATATTGGAGTTTATGTTTCAGTGTTGGATAAAACTTTTCGACATGACTTGAAAGCACATCTGACCACTCAATGCCTTCAAAATCCATTTAGATTCGTCTCAAAATATTTTTTCTTCTTCGAGATATTAAAACTATTATTAAAAAAAGGCCTTTCGGATAAAATTGAATACAATTTTGAAATTCTGATTAAAATAAACTTTTAATATTTGCAAATCTCAATGAATACCAAGAGAACCATTTTGTGGCCACAAAGCGCTTGCGCCTGGGGCGACATCCTCTTTCCTCCCACTACTAGTTGTGCCTTACAATACCAGATAAAGTACAAGGAGGAAAGGCTTTTACATCTGCCGATCATTTGCTATTGATACGAAAGAAACAGTCAGAAACGATAGAGTTCACTGGCGTGAATTGTTGATGCTATGCAACAAATTTTAAATCACACGAAAAGTAGTAAACTTTGCACTAAAAACTGCACCAACTGATGTAAAATATAAGTGACCGAAGGTATTGCGAAACAGCTTTGGTAAAAACTGAGTTATTTAATGCATTAACCTCGTCAGCTAACCTACATTTTGTCATGCAAGTGAGGATAAGTACCCTTAAAAAAATAAGTTCAAAATTGGAATACGAAAGTAAGAGTCTGGCTGAGTTCCTAAACGTCAACAATCAAAGCAGTGTTACGGTTAGCATACTGTTTCATCTGTTTGCGAAGCATTGCCATAAGCAATGGCGGACGCAGTCCAAAAAAAGATTTTAGTCTTAAGCACTTATTAAGCATATTACTTACAAATGTCGTGATAAAATATTATTAAAACAAAGAAAAGAAAACATACCTGTCTGCAGCCGCCATTATGAAATTAGAAAATTAGCTGTGCATCACAAAAGCATCATCAAAACAAGTGATGCGCAGTTTTTCTTTTTTCTGTGCATCATAAGCAATCGAATGACGTTTAGAGACTCATTATAAAGGGTTGCGTTTCGGACCGTGTATGACAGTCTCCCATCCCACTTTTTATGAAATTACTTTTTGACCATTTTTCTTTTCTTTTACCTATAACTATTCAATTTCTCAAACAAAAACTGTGTTACCCAGAGTAACATTATAATTTCTTTAGAATTTTCGAAATTATTTGAAGTGTTGCGGTCATTGATTCATTAATAACAGCAGCAGCAACAACAGTAATTACATGTTTTACGCTGCGTGCTTTCGAGAGTTCAAAACTTTTCAACTTGGCTCATACGATCCATCATCGATGTGAACAGAAAAAAAAAAATGCCAAACTTTAACTTTATTAAAACCTCATTTAAATCTAACGGTAACTTATACACTACCCCGCGCACAACTTTTGTGTGGAATTCAATGCGCATGCCTGCAAGGCATGGGTTACTTTGACCATGAATGTGTATTGAATGATTGACTGACTGACAGATTGTCTGTGTCTTTTTTTTATGACTTGGCAATAAAATCACCTAAAGGCAAATGATTTTGTTGTTCAACTTTTATTGTCAATACAAAAGAAAAATAAATGAAATTCTTGAAATATCGTCATGCAAATTTTAGATGGACTGGTCAACTTTCCTAGCTTTTGGCTGCTTTGAATTGAAGTACTTAACGCTGGTAATTTTTTAATAGTAAACATTTCTTTTGCACGATCTGAGTTTTTTTGTTTTGAATTTCTTTCTAATTTTTATTTAAATGCCATGTTTTTGCTGGTTTTGCGGCAGCGCTAAAGTTCGCGCTTGATTGCTACTCACGTTCACCAAAATTGGGTCAATTTTGTTTTTGTTTTTATTGCTGTTGCTGCTATTGACTTGGACCTGTTTGGCATGACTTCTATTGGCACATCGGTTACTCATATGCACGTCAGCTGATAAATTCTAATTAAATTGAGTTCAATTTCTGTTTCGTTGCTGTCAGGGTTCTTAGACTTTTATTTCGTAAATTAAGAAAAAAAAAAATGCAATGCTTGTGTTTTCCAAAACTTTTCAAAATTTGCAAAATTTTACTAGTTCATCAACATTTGAAAACTCTCTAAATTTTTTTCGAGTTTTTCAGTTTTTAGATCTTTTCTTTAATTTATTAAACATTTTTCGAATTTTTTTGAATATATTTCGGATTTCTTCATTAAACTGTTCCATAATTTTTCAGAGTTTTTCGTCTTGAACATTTTTCAATTTTTTAACATTTTGGACTTTTGCAACATTGTCTTACTTTTGCAACATTTTTGACTTTTGCAACATTTTGCGACTTCTGTAACACTTTTCGACTTTTGCAACATTTTTTTCTTTTGCAGCATTTTCTTTTTGCAATAAGGGGCGCCATAACGTTCTAAAATCGGATGTGGTATTCGTTGAGTCGCGGGTGAGGGGGGTTTCGAAAATGATCAACTTTGTAAACTGACGATTGATAATCTTAAAGAATCGTGATTATGAAAAAGGAATGTAGGATATCTGGAATAAAGCTCTCAGTGATTACTGTGTAGTTACTGTCTTGCTACGGTTACGTATCAATCAATCATTGCGCGATCTGATTGACGGCTCGCGCGCCGATAGGTTGATAGGTTGTCCTTCAGTCCTTGAAACTAACTTAAGCAGTTAGTTACCGTCTCGCTACGGTTACGTATCAATCAATCATTGCGCGATCTGATTGACGGCTCGCGGGCCGATAGGTTGATATCAAAGCGCGAAGCTTTTAACTCACATTCACCCGCACCCGAATTAGGGTCTCTATTCGATACATTTTTTTGTCTAGCTGGCATGTTGGCTGTCGTCGTGGCAGCCTTGATTGCAAGAACCAATCGAAGCGTCAAAATCAATGAGTGATAAAAATGTAACGAATAGGAACCCCAAATTCGGAACAGAATCGACGCGAGTGAGTGTACGATGAAAAAACGCGCGAAAAATTACCGTGCTCAATTACAATTTCACGTGTTGAATTCCACAAAGGGAAGTCTCACGCATGTGGAGCTCTAAACACATGCAACAGGTCTTCCGGTGTCCCTCTTTGCAGTATTTCCTGTACTGACATAACAAACCAAAATGCGAGTGGTTACACCTAATTGATTTTGTCATTCATTGTGAATGAAAGTATATCGGAGAGAACTACTTATATTTTGAAACTACCAGACTTTCGCTGAGGGCGATGTTATGCAGATGGTCACATCAAAACACGAGTAGTTGTTGTTATTTCCAATGTAAATTGAAAAATTATGAATGAGAGCAAGAGATTAAAATATGATGATTCATGTTCACGAATGAACATGGCCTGCATTGCATTGCCAAGTCACGAGATCTAAACTGGATTGTCTTGCAGAAATTTTTGTGCCTTGTACTTTACAATAGCACTTTTCAGCAAGGAATGAGAAATAACTGTCTAAAAAGTACACATATCGAAATAGTTTACTTTTACTTAATATATTATTTTGCTTTTCTGAAAATAAATAGAACGTTTTGGAAATTTTTAGTGATTTCTTTAAGTCATTTCCCACAAGCGGCAACAAGTTATTTAAGGCGAGAATTATGAAGTGTGCAAAATTTAACTTTTTTTAATGCTTAAATCAATGCCTTAGGCATTCAAGATTATTCACACAAAGTATTTCGGCCGAAGTCGATCGTGTGTTCATCTACAGATCTTCTACTTTGCGTATCCTAACGAAAATTTTGAGGCCTTTAGTTCTTTGAAAATGTCAAAGCAAAAAAAGTACTAAAATAGTAATTAAAGTATGATAAAACATATAAGTGATCAGTGATTGAAAGACCGTCTGCATAGTATACTTTAATTAAAGAGTCAAAGCATAAAAAAATAGTGTAAAAGTGCCATAATAATGGGTCATTTACCAGTCTGCAAAAAATCCGCCCAGCAGAAAAAATATCAGCTTCTCACTCAAAATCTGTGTGTTATTTGGTGAGTGTTGAATTTTCCAGTAATTAAATTTTTGAGATTTTGAAGTCACTTAAATGTCATTATCGCTGGTGTTAGCAAATACTGAATTAAGACAATTTATGCCATTTAAAATGAGTCAACACAAATGAACATGTGCATTATTTAAAACAACATAAATAAGACCCAGTTTCAAATTTCCAAAAATTTTAAATATATGCCAAAAACGTTACTTCTTTTTTCCCTCCACACTAAAAAACTAATAAAAAATTGAGCCATAAAATTAGAGCGTAGCACAGATTCCAACAAAAAATGCTAATCCATCAAAATGTCAAAAGAACGACAGCGGTATTGAATTTTCAATTTACATAGGAAATACATTAAAAAAGTATACCACACACACGAGTTGTCATATGGAAATATCGACACACTACCTACTATGCATAGATTCTAAGCTGGGTGTGTACCAATGCGAGGGCGACTTGTATGCTAAATAGATATGTTGAAAAAAAACCCCTTGAATTTTAAGCTTAAAATCTACAATTGTAATGGAATTTAATGGACAATAGCAGAAGTGTTATGTACCTAGATTTCAAAGAATTGCTTTGGTTTTAAAAATATTTTGGTAACTATACATAAATGTGCAATAATAAAATGCTTAGGAAATACTTGAATGATACAAAGATAAGTTGAGAAAAAAAATGTATATTAAGAAAGCGGTACATTCATTTTTGAATGAAGCGAACACTGATAAATTGTACTACATTTTGCAAAGATTATAAGTTTATAAAAAGTTGCATCGGAAACTATTCAATCGTTAGTTAATGCACACTGAGCCTCAACTGATTTTTCTAAAATCAACTGCTTCTTCTAAAAATCGAGTTTGGCTGTTGTTTCTAAAGAAAAGTTCGAAAATCCAAAAACTCTCAGGGTTTTACTATAAAATATGAAAAAAAAAAAAGCTCATTTAAAATGTCTATCCATTTCTACAATTTTGAATCAACAACTTTCGTCGGATCACATAATGCGACACAATTAGTGTTACTAAGGGCTTCTAACCTGTTTGCTTAGTCACCACTCTGACCTATTCTGATATCTTTCATTTGTGAAAAATATTTTTAGTTCGTAATAACATTTCTCGAATGGGACCTAAAATATTTAAACCACTCACAAAAATCCCTTGATCACATATTCTAACCAATGAAGCCGGTAATGAATGTAAATGAACTTAAAAACTCAAATGTCGCTTGCGATAAGAGTCCCACATGTAGCCAAAAAAAAAGTTTAAAACTAAAAATCGCATCAAGATCAAAAATCTGATTAAGATTATATATTTAAATATCAAATCAGTATGTTATGCAAATTGTTTAAAAATCGCATAAAACCATAAATTCGCATGATATCAAAAATTCGCATGATACCAAAAGTTCGCATGAGATTAAAAGTTACATTCGACTTGAAAGTCACATACAGCAAAACCAACTGAAAAGCAGTGAAAACATTCTCTACGCTTATATCCTTTATCCTGCAATACAAGAAATCGTCACCAAAAAGTCGCATAAAACAGAAAAGTTTCACTTGACAATTTATAGATACTTAGTTGCATAAAACAAAAAATCGAGTAAAACTAAAAAGCCAAGCCCATAATGGACTTAGAAATTACTTAGAAATCGCATGAGTCTACAAAGTTGTAAAAGACAAAAAAGTCGCATGTGAGCGAAAAGTCGCATTAAACTGATATTGTATTTAAAGGATAAAAAGTTGCGCACGACTTAAAAATTACTTTGGACCAAGAAGTTGCAAATGACTAAAAAAGTTAATTAATGACTAAAAATGACTTAAAAGTCGTATAAGACTTAAATTTTGAATACAACTTAAAAATTGCATGTAAGCAAATGTTCCTTGAGACGAAAAAGTTGTAGAAGAAAAGAAAAGCACACAATTTACATAAAACAAAAAATTCGCACAGTACTGAAACGCCGCATACGACTTTAAAATCGTATAAAATCTAAGTTTTGTAAAGACTTTAAAAAACATTAAACTTATTAAAGAACTTAAAAGTCTCAAAAAACTAAAAAATTATATGGACTTAAAAATCACATAATATTATAAAGTCGCTACTTTTAGTCAATAAGAACTTCAAAATTCTCTTTTGACTGAATATTTCCAAATAGCTTATGAGTCCCATAGCAAAAAATCGAACGAGACCAAAATGTCACATTTGCTTAAGAAAGCATATGACAAAAAAGTCACATGAGAGCAAATAAATTAAAAATCGTTAAAATACTTGAAACTCGCATGGCTAAAAATGTTCATGCGATTAAAAAATCACATAAGGTCGATAAGTCGCATGCGACTAAGAAGTCATGAATGTACTATAAGAATTTTTTATTAAATCTCTTAAATCGAGCTGTATACACCTTAATTTGATTGTAATATCCACTTTTAATGAAATAATTGTAAAAATGTTTAAGGCAGCCATATTAATGTCCAATCATAATAAAAATACCAATAAAAACCCTACTTGTAACATTAATTTTTTATTGATTTCCCCTAAAAAAGAAATAAGATGAAATAACACCAATCGGCCAGCAAAACTATTAAAATCTTTTATGATTCTTTTCACTTTTTTATTTGTTGAAAATTAAAATTTTTCTTTAATTTGGCACACGGTGTCATTTAACTGCCGTGGAAGCCAATAATTGCAACATACTGTTGCTGGGTTCAATAACCAAAAACAACAACCTGCCTACACTGGATATGCAAATTGGTGCGCCACTTTTGCCACATTTCGCAAAATTGCATGTTTAACAAATTGACGTTAAAGCACCCATGGGAAGACATACGTTGCTGTTACTGTTGCTGCCACTTGTGATGCTGGTGATGATGATGATGATGATGATGGTGATAGTGGTAATGGTGGGCGGTAAAAGTAGGCGTGTCACATAAAACAGTTTCAATGCCACCTCAGTGCCATTGCCGCCGCCGCTACAATTAAAGTCAGTCAATTGGAATTTTCAACGAAATTGAAATATTTCTCGCATCCCACACGGCAATTTTCTGATTACATTTATTACTGCTACATCTCTCTCTCTCTCTTTGTCTTTCTATTTCTGTCTTTAGATTATTTTTTTCTTCGTTTTTTTTGTATAGTTTTCGTACACTTTGTTAACTGTGCTTTCACACTTTTCAAAATTTCCCCTGACAGTTGTCTGTGAAAATTTGCTGCTGCCTCAATTGCTTTAGATGATATGCTGCATTATGTTGCGAAGCACGACTTTTTTCTTTTGCTGCACTTTTTTTTTTTTTTAACTTTTATTTGCGTCTTTTGAATGTTACCATTGTCATTAAATAGAAGTCAAAGTACTTGATAATGATGATGTTGAAGAAAATGTTGCAGTAAAGCCGCTTAAGATGTTGGCTGCTTTTTTTTCTCTTTTAGTTTCTGTTAAGTAAAAAGCCTCTTCTCATTAAAATTTGAGATGGCTCAACAAAATGTAGATAAGGTGAAGTGAGGCCTTTAATATTTCAGATATTTCTTGTTACTTTGGCTAAGTAAAAAATTCACTTTTGGACATGCAATTTGTTGAAAGGTTGGTTTCATACACTGACAGGAGTTCCTATAATTTCTTTTTTTTTGTACAATGTGTGTATTAGTATTTGTGTAAACATATAAACTCGCTTAATTATGATCGCGCTGCTCATACTATGTTAACAACAGCGCATTGTTTGACAGAGTACTTTACCGCTCTCTGTTATTAGCAGTCTTAAGCTGTGCAACTGCAATTATATCGTAAATAGTTTGAATGTAAAGTACAGAGTCTGTTCTCGATGCAATATGAAGCCCAGAGGATGAAATGTAAAGGCTACCTAAATGAAGTATACGAGTGTTTATGGATCATTATCAAACCTTATATACCCTGAGTTTTTTAATCCAGCTTGCTGTCAAAAGTAAACACAAAAAACTTGTAATAAGGCTTTCATACTGCCTTGGTTTAATGTCTATCTCGTTTTTAACTATAATTTTCAAAAACAGCTTTCACACGGGCATTATTACGTTTTTGTTAACTCATTTTGATTTGACAACAGATGGTGTTAGCAATTTTGTAATACAATACAATAACAGCAGGATTGAAACTACGCCAGCAGTTGCCAAATTTAGAAAAGAATTTTTTTAAAAACTTCTGCTTTTTTTACCAAAAAAAAAAAATCCAGTGGACTTTAAGCGATGTGTGAAAATTCTATTTATGTAAATCCAAAGAATCGAAAACGTTGATTAAAGTTTCAACTGAATGTCAAAAGAATTTATAAATTCGTTTTAAACCGAAGTTAAAGAGTGCCAATAGCTTCAATAATAGTTCAAAGCATCGAAAAAGTATCTAAAAGTATTGAATATTTTCAAAAAGTTCAAAAGTATCGAAAATGTCGTTAGAATTTCAAAAGAAACACATTTGATATTTAGAAGCGAAAAGTCGTTAAAAGTCAAAAAATGTTAAAATGAAAAAGTTTATAAAAATTCCAAAAATTGTCTTCTTGGATAATAAAAACTCGATTTATATCGTTAGAATTTATAAAATTCCATTTATCTGAAAAGTATCAAAAATGCCGATAAAAAGTATAAAATAGCGCAAAGTCGATTAAATAGTCTGAGCTTCGAATAGATAAGATTCGAAGATTTTCGAATAATCTATAAAAATCAACGTACCGAAAAAGTCCACGAAATTCCAAAAGTATCGGTTGCTTTCAAAAATTCAAAATTGTCAAAATTTTTCGAAAATTTAACAAAACTTTTGTCGAAGAATCGTTAAGCATCATTGGCATCGGCAAGTTTATTGAGTTCCAAAATTAATAAAAGCTTTAAGTATCGAAAATTCCAATTAAAGTCAAGTAAATCGAGTAGCGTCGAAGAAGTATCGGAAAAATATATAAAATTTTCAAAGCAATAGAAAAATTAAGAAATTCGATAAAGTATCGATTGTTAAAGTGTTCAACTATCGAAAAGCACTAAAATGGTTAAAAAATTACAGATGTGACCTATATTAAAGAAAATGTCAATAGGATCGGATAAATGAATAACGATATTAAAAATGTCAAATGAAATCAAAAAAAAGTTAAATATCTACATATACTTACTAGAAAATTTCTGTCACTGTATTTTCTATATCAGTCCTTTACGACTCATTACAATTTTCACAACAACATGAATGTCACGAAATAGACAGACAGCACTGAGATGAGTTCCCGCCAACCTTTGTCTATCCTCCAGGTCTTTAACTTCGTACTCGTATGATGTTTCAAGCAGCACTTTCTGTGGAATGCAATTACTATGTTGAGTCATATCGTTAAAATGGTAAATCTTTCATATTCTCTGTGTGGCTTCCTACGAATTTTGTACGTTATGTCGGCTTTTTCTTCACTAAAAGTACTTACTATAAAGATGATACCAAATGAAAAGCCAAGTTCTATGCTGATGGCCATGTTGCATTTCTATGTTTCTGTTCCTACATTGGAATTCCTTTCATGTACATCAGTTGTTTATACTCTTAAATGTATTTTAGTATAAAAAAATTTTAATTCAAATTATTAGCGAAGAATTTTATTATTTAGCTATGACATAAACATTTCTGTCAATTTACTGTATGAAAAGCTTTCGTTTCCGATACATAAACCACAACGTTCTATCAAGAAGTTTGTGCTGAAACCAAAGCAACTGAATGCAACTAATTTATTTTTCTCTTGTTTTACTTGCAGCAATCAGCGAAGATAAATTCATGGAGTTAAAACAGAAAATTCTATTCTTCAAAATCAGTCACAACGAAAAGTTACTGCAACACAAAGCAACTCATAACGATTAATTTTGAAACACCCAACATTACACACATAACAGCAACATGGCCAGCACAAAAATCATCTTGAAAATTCTATTCTCACTTTGTGTGTGGTCTTTTGTCATAATTGGACTCTTCAAAATGCATGGTACTAATATTGTGACACAAGAGTACGCAGCGGCACCATTAAGTGGACGCATTTTGCTACAAAAGGATATGTTGCGCTATGAAACAACATCGACGACAACAGATCGTTTTGATCCATCAGAAATATTAGTGGATAATCGAACAGGTAAGAGAAGTATTTTTATTCATGCAAATTAAATGCAGCTATGAAAGAACAAAATTAAATAAATGTTATTTATAATGAATGCAATCAAATCAAAGTGATAACGAATCAATAACCATTAGAAATGACCCAGAAGAACTTGTGGTTATACCTAAAATAAAACTGTCTATATGTCGCGTTTCACTTGCGATACTTCATTTGAGAGCTTAAGTCATTATATTAAAAATAAATTAAATGGTTTCACTGACTTTTCTGTGCGAAAACTAAATTCTTCATTTCCGAGGAAAAATGTTTGTTTAAAGTTTATGTTCCCTAAGACGTTTTTGATAGGGAAAAGTAAGAAAAATTTTTGGCCACGTAATACTTTAGAACATGAATTTGTATATAGAAAAAGCACTCGCTCAGAAAATGTTGTTAAATTACCACAGAATTCTAAAAATTAAAACACATATGTCAAAAACTGAGTCTCAACTGCTTTCAAACTGTGACTATCGCTTACCAAAATGTAAGAGATTTGAATACGGAAGTATCAGATTTATACATTAATAGTTTTAATTTTGAATTTAATGTATTTGTATTTTCTGAAACGCGCAATCGGCAAGCATGCTGAAAGATTATTTATTCCATGCAATTATTCTTGCTCCAGTTGCTTGTCGGTCATCGATCCGTGCGATAGACGGGTGTGCCTCTCGTGCGGTTAGGCGGTTAAGCGGGACCGCATGGATCGGTCGTAAAAAAATATAAAATCTTAGAGTTCATTGCAGTGTAAAGAGTAATCGTGGTATAAGATATGCAAGATTGAAGAGTAAAATGGTGGCTAAAAGGCACAGTAGTAATGGATGAGTCAAGTGAGTAAGATAGCTAAATGAGATGAAAGAAGCAACTTAGTACTGTTTGCCATTTCAATTGCAGTTGGCTTAACCAAAAACTATGTATTACTTTAAAAAAAAAAACTTAATTTTGACTAATTTCCTGTTCTTCTCTTCTTTCTCTCTTCACAGCGATGGACGATGAGCAACTAGTGCGCGATGTTGAATCACGTATTCCTTCATTGCCTATCGCCTATTGGAGCAAAAACAAAAATTTCCTGCAGCAAAAATCCTCAACATGTGCCAAATATCCCTCCATATTTGAGCTGGAATTTAATAACATTTATTGGCAGACAATGCGCACGACAAACGGCACCTTTCAGTTGTTCGGTGCATACTATGATATACGTAAAACTTCACTTCTGGGACCAACAGTGCGTATACTTGGCATGATCGATCGAATTGAACCGAAAGTGAAGACGTTCTGTCAATTCTGGTTTGATGGACAGAAAGAGCCATTTATTGTGAAAACCTTCGAATACAAATATATCTGGTATAATAAATGGGGTAACTATAAACAGGGTATTTATCAGCCCTATTTAATTGCGTGTCAAATACCCAAGCCATTCCACGGTGTTGTACCAAGCTCCGTATCAATGGTAGAGAAAGAGTGCGATACCGCAACTAATAATTTACGTGTTATTTACAATCGGCCACCGGATGATCACAAGAAAGGTTTTGCAGTCTGTGTTAAAGGACTCGATTTTCTTTACGATGATCTATCGGTGCGTTTGATCGAATGGATTGAAATGCTCAATATATTGGGCGCTGATAAGATCTATTTTTATAATTTGCAAGTCCATCCAAATATCTCTAAAGTTTTGCATCACTATGAGCAAGAAGGCAAAGTGCAAGTTATACCGCTGACACTGCCGGGTGGACAACCAAATGTGCCCGGCTTTCAGCATCTCTATCTTACAAAGAAGACAAATCATAAGCGTCAAAATGAGGTCATACCCTATAATGACTGTTTGTACAAGAATCTCTATCTATATGATTACATAGCGCTGCTAGACATAGACGAGGTTATTATGCCCAAGGGCGATGCCACAGTTTGGTCAGAGCTGATGGCCAAAGTGGTGCCCGAATCACAAAAGATCAAGCCAGAGGGTTACCATAGCTACAACTTCCGCAATGTTTATTTTCTGGATGATCAACAGCATGAGCATGGTTGGCATAAGGATATACCCAAGTATATGCATATGTTGCAGCATGTGCATCGTGCGAAGAACTACACAAAACCAAATCAGTATGTAAAATGCTTTCACAACCCCGAACGTGTGCTGACGTTGCACAATCATTTTCCACTTGCCTGTCTAGGTGGAGTGTGTAAATCATATCCTGTAGATACTGAAGATGCACAATTGCAACACTATCGCGCAGATTGTGTGAAGACGCTCAAGAAAAGTTGCGAAGAATATCGTGAGAACTCAATAGAAGATAGAACTATATGGAAATATAAGGATGAGCTTATACGCCGAACTATGAAAACGTTAGATACACTTGGTTTCTTTAGGCGGCCCGTTTTCGGTAGTGGCGTTGGTTCGACAACACATTCATCGGAACGGTGATTTCCGGTGTTGCTACAGTGGTGGACAGCACCATGGGGTGGTATGGTGGGGAGTGGGCGAACTACAGGTGTTGGTGCGAATGTTGATTATGTGGATGTGGGGGCTGAACGTGACGTGCTGACGCCGCTGGTCGAGAGTAATGAGTTTTTGTGACTTGTGCGTAATTGGTTTTAATACCAAGGTATAAGAGTGGGCTTAACAGGAGGAGAGGAGTAAGTGAAATGGGTGTTATGAATTCATAAATAGATTACTGACTTTTTTGATATATTTTTACAAATAAGTTTCTATAGGACTTTTTTCTGAAAAATCTTCAGCCTGATGATTAATTTTAAAAAAAAAATAGCAGCTGCGAGCTTTCACTCTTTTGAATACAAAGTAATAGTTTTGTTTGCTTTCCAATTGAAATATCAAAGCACTTTTCTCGATCAGTGGTGCCCACTATTTATTTTTTATGAATTCTGTGTACGTGCACGCTTTTTAAGCACCTGCTCGTTCGCATTTTTATGCTCTTCGCTTAAAATAAATACGGTACATTGCAGAGATATCTCAACTGTTTACCTCGCACAGTTTCAATACCACTGTTATATATGTGGTAAGTGTCAGTGAAGGATGTTTAGTAAAATTTTTAATCAAAGCTTATAACTATTACATATTTCTAGGATCAAAAGTGTTGGCAGCTTTTCAATTTAATAAGTTTTAGACATTATGCCTTAAAATGGGAAATTTCACAAAAAAAACTTCAAAATTCATTTATTTATTTATTTATTAAAAGTTATTCTGCTAACTAACTAACACTCATCTAAATCATTTCTACTAAAAAAATAAGTTGGCAGATAATAACTTTTTGTCTACCAACGTTCCCGAAAACATAGGATTGCAGCTATTTTCTGAGAAAACTGTTTCAAATTACCAAATAGCCAATCAATATCTTGATAGTCATTAAAAACTTTCAATTTCTTCTCTTTAAGTGATCTGGAAAATCATGTCCAACCAGTGGCTTCACTTCACCAAATCTTTGGGGGGGGGGGGGGTGGAATTATAATTCCACCACTATTTGATAGGTTTATTGAATTAATGTATTGAGTAATAACTAGTATCAGATCCTTGGGGGGCCCAATGTCCTCCCCAGCCCTACTGAATTTACGCTACTGTATCCAACCAAAAATAGCTCGAAATTATACTCTTTTTCTACTTAATTTAATCAGAAGCAGCCAATTAAAATAAAATTCAGAAGAACAATACATTCGAACAGATTTTCTTCTATCTTAATTGTTAATAATATATACTTTGGTATCCCCAAAAACCTTTAACATGTAGTTAGTTGCCCATAGCTATGAGCTTAAGATAATACATAGAGTTCATATAAAATATGATATAAAGATTTGACTTTAATACTCCTGAGATGGCTTTGTTATTTTTTTTTTACAGAAAGTTAAGAATTTACAAACTGATTAAAAAAAAATTACAGTTTTCCAAGATTTTTTATACCCTATCAGTATTTATTTCATTGAATTTTCAAGATGCATGTTATTTATTTTTCACATCATCTTCAAAAGCAAAATTTAGGGCTGGCAATACTTTTAAAATTAAATTTTAAATTACAATATAGAAACGACATATCTTTGTAAAGCGCACATGCTGCCAGAATGCTGAAAGTATGCAATTAAAAACAATTAAATTTGTTAATCTCTAAATTAAGGGCGAGTGATATAACCTTTTATTGCATATTTTAAAGCACTTCTTGGATTTATGATGGTGCTAATTTAATTTATATATACATATGTATAGAATTAAATCTCTAGCACACTGTGCATTAGTGAAGACACTACTTTCAAACAAGCCTAAGTATATGTAATAGAAACTAAGCAGTTTTGATCACTCTAAATCTTATAAGAGGAAATTAATTCTAAAAATTTCATAACGCAATTCTCTATTCATTTGGAGTGAAAAATATTAAAAGCAATGCTATAGAATACATACTTAAAATCCCATTTATTTATAAAAATGGCCAACCTCCTTCTATTCAATTTATGTGAACACTCTTAGAATATTTCCTTACGATTTGTACTGAAACTTCAGTTCGCCCATTTACATTTCTCAAACTTATTTTGTCTATGTATGTAAATATAAAAATATTTGTGGTGCTGATTTAAAATACTTTATACAAAATTTAAGCAAATGGCTGCCTTTACAAAAATTAAAAAGCTAAATTTTAATTTTTCTATATTTAATAAGAACTAACGTAAATATTGGTTAAAGTGTTTTCAAGAAATTAAGCCTAAAATTATGCAAAGAGTTCATATAACATAATATGTTGGTCTATAAGACATTTAAGTTGTTTGCATAGTCTTAGGCGCACTTTTAGCCAAAAATTTCATATATGATTTATGATTGATGTTGTACATTAAAACTAAGCCAATACAGTGAACTATCATAGCATAATTTAAATAAAAAAATATTATGTGTATTAAAAAAAATTAGGCTAGGTTAAAGCAAGAAAAACAAATTTTAAATTGTGCCTTCAAAACTAAGAAAAATACTTTAAGTAAAAATCACAAAAAGACAAAAATCTCGTTAAAATTAAGCGGTTGGCAACACTTCACTCAAAATGTTGTCTACATTGAACTTTTTTATAAATGAATTACATACATTAAACAAAGTTAGTTAAACGTTTCAAACTATTAAATTTTATAAGTAAATAAAACAAAATTCGTAAAATCATCAAACAAAATTAAATTTATAAGCTAAGTTAAAGACTGACGGCGTTGAGAAAACGAAAAAAATCATTATCTCTGAAAAAAAAAAAAATAAAATATTGAAATAAATTGTTAATGGGAATTAAAAATTTACATAAACAAAAGAAAACAAAAAAAAAATACAAATGTTATAAAACTCTTATGCTTAAGCAATATTTATATGATATTAATATGGAAAAAAGTTATCATACAATCTCAAAGAAAAGCAAAATTGTTAATGTAAATATTAAAAAAAAAAAAATTAAATTCTACAAAAAAAAGTTATTTCTCGAACTTGAAGCAAAATTAAAATTTGTGATGTAAATAAATAATTTATTTTTGAACTAAATTTGTATAAATTATTTTATTTCTTTTTTACTGCTAAACTTAAACAGATAATACTCTTTTCACTTGAAGCCTATATATATGCAACGTAAATAACTATGTTTATGCCTACTAGCAAAACTAAGTTAAATTGAAATCTACTGTTGCATACACATAAGCGCTAACAAAAAAATCTTAATGTTACTTTGCCGTTGACCGTTTACTCGTTACTTTGAACGTATTTGGTAAAGCGACAAATTTATTCTTATTATTAAATTTTTAATGACATACCCTATGTACCTTTTCCTTGTAAAATATTTTAGAAAAAAAAAATCCAATAAAGCCATTATTAACTATGATAAGAAAAAACTTATTAATAATATGCAAAAATAAGAAAACATACTATTAATTTCATAACTATTTTGTTAAAAAAACATAATTAGTTTTATTTATAATTTGCCCATACTTAAACGTATACAATTAGTCATTTATTTTTTATTTTTTATTTTTTTTGTTCCATATTGTTATACAAATATTAAACTATTATATATTATTACTTTTTTTTCGCAACTACTTTTTTTTATTAAATGTATTTAAATATGAACAAAAATATATCATAGTTATTGTAAGCAATTCAACAAACACAACAAAACTATAGCATAAATAAAGTGATTTCAGAATAAAAATTCTACAAAAATAATTTAATAGCTTTGTTTTATTTAAATAATCCTAATACACAGCCATTTTTGCAGCAGGATATCGAGAGCCTACTGCTGAAATGGTTTGTAACGATGTATGTATGTATGGAGCTCATAAAAACTTTTGCGGAAAATGATCTCTGATCAAAAGAATCCTTTACTTCTACCGAAGTAGTATTACAAATTAACTCTTTAATGGCACTTTGCGATGTAAGAAATGCAGATTATGCCAAAAATGAACTAAAGCAATGCAATACAAAAACTATATTCTATCAAAAATGGACCTATGTAAGTGAGGTGTAGCAAACATTCGTTCACCATAAATTTTCCTTGGCGAAATATCGTTAATCTTCAACCAAAGAAAAATTTAGTCACGTACTTCGAGAAACTCTAAACACTTCTAAATAAAAATTCCATTTATCATTTTAAAAAACCACACGTCTAAAATAATCTTTTTCCCAGTTCTAACTGCCAGTACCAAAATGGTATTTGCTAAAATTTGACTTTACAAAAGTACAACAAAATAAATTCAAAAGTCTTATAAAAACTATGCAGAAAAGAGGGTTATCGGAAACCAATTTAGCGCTTCCTAGCTGGTGAAACTAATGAAGGAGCAGCATGGAATTTAAAAATATTTTTTCCTCGAGAAATTAAACAACAAAAATTGTAAACATTGTGTCAAAATATGTATTTAATACAAAGCTTGATAAACTTATAAGATCCGTGATGTTAGATATTTTGAATGGAATTTTGACTTAAGTTTAAGAATATAAATGATCGAAATTGGTTAATTTTGGTGGAAGTAGTGGCTGTTTAAAATATAAAAATCTCGAAAGTATACTTTCCATTTATTCCATCAATAGTTGCAATTTATCTACGTAGACCATTTTGTTAGGAGCTAAACCTGGGACAAAAAAACTTCTTGAGTTTGCGAAAAAGTTCACATCCAAATATCTTTTACTGCAAAAGTTGATGATTTTTTTGTTTTTTTCTTAGAACGTTAGTATAAAATTAATTTGCTTGTTCCTTATTGAAAAAATTCATTCAAACCTAACAAAAAGGAACTAAAATTTAAATACGGAACACAAGAACGTCCCGTATTTCTTCAAAAAAAAGAAGTCGGGACAGCATGCTGCAATACAGTACTGCCACGGTAAATACGGGACCGTAACCGCAAATTTACCACAAGTAATCGAACTTTCCGCGAACTGGCATCACTGAAATGTATAGATACAAATAAATGGTCTTAATTTCATCATAGTCGAATGTATAGTTTTAATGTCCGCGCAACGGTATATTTACTGTAATGTACATAGGGTGGTTAAGAACTCTGAGAGATGTGATTGAGCCTAATGACAAGTAAGTTTGAATTCCGATTACAGCAAAAAAGACTGGTGTTTTGATACACCTTGTGTTAGTGTGTGTCCGTACTAAATCGTTAAAACGAGAAAAGTCTCTGCTTAAGACATTAACAGAAACATAGGGTGATTCAGTTAAATTGCCAGTTGCTGGATTATTACAAAAAATTAATGACTACAGAAGTGTGCTCCCTTTTTCTTAAGTTGAAACACCCAGTGAAGCGTTGTGCTGCCACCTGGTTGTCAATATGTTGCAAACAAATATTAGTTTCCGTTTGGGTTTACTGAGACTGCGATTGTGGAGAGTTTTTTTTCGCGATTTTGTGTTGTAAAATGAAATTATTTTTTTGCAGTTTGGAAATGAAATTAAATCGAAGTGTTTTGGTGTTGCAATTTTGTGAAATTTATTGTCAATATTCTTCAAGGGACATGATGTTTTGTGTTCCCAAAAACGAACGCTTGAAATTAAATGGCTTATGGCGCGTTTAGCGATAGCATTTCCACCCAGTTGTACCTTTTCCAGACCAAAGAGAATTTTGGAATTAATTGATCGCACACAAAGCGGTAAGCGGCGATTTGATTTATAATATTTTTTTTTATTTGTGGTATTCTGTTGATTGCTAGCTAACAAGCTCTGTACAGCAAATTGAAAGCAAACATTGAATCAAAAGCGTTGATATCTAATGCGGGGCTCGGGGCTAAAATCTGAAAACGGCACCTTATATCTAATTATTAAAATATTTGATAATCAAACTGAAAAAAATTCATTCCTGGAACCCTTAATCCAGCGCTGGTTGAGGGCCCCATTGAGCTCGGAACCTGGGTCAATAGCGCCCTCTAGCCTAAACTTAATCCTGCGCTTCTATACGGCCAACAGATGCAGTTTTATTGCCAATTAATATTAAATTTAATATTTTACTTTAAAGCACCTTGAGCTCAAACTGAAAGCAAGCTTTTTGACAAACTTTAATGAAATTTTGATGCAAATTTCTTTCAAAGTATCTCATAAAATCTTCCCATGAATGCCAAATATTTCAAATTATCCATATAAAAAAGAAGAACTTTTGCACTCACTGACTGCAAAGATTAAACGTTCAAGCCAAGTTGAAAACTTTCAATTGAATGGAGCTCTCACTAACCTGGTGTTTACTTACCTATTGTGGACTTGCTTTCCACTGCTGAGCTTAATTATCCTTTTTATTTGATTCATAAATCAATCTATTACACATTTAGTTGGAATACAAAGTGTAATGTCAAAGCCATTAATAAAAAACAAAACACAAAATATCAGTTGGTAACAAACAACATTAGCCAAAATGTCATCGACACAAAAAAAAAAATGGAAATACACAGTTTTGCACATGCAAGAAGAAAGTTTCAATCAAAACAAGTTAACTGGAAACGAAATGAAGCACGTGTTGCAAAATAAAATCTTAAATGCTGCCGACATCAAGACATACATCATCCATTTCATGGGAATGTGCAACACCAGACATTGTTCACAAAAATCAATTGGAAAAAAGCAAACTGCGTGTAATATGTACAAAGGAAACTTAATGTTTCGTTATTTTGTAAAGAAAATGTTGATAAATTCAAAAAGATATGTTTAAAAAGACGCAAAACGTTGAGAAAGTTGAGAAATGCTAAAATCTCGAATATAGTTGGAAAAGTTCACTGCGGCCACAACCGCTTGCATTTGTGATGACATTTCGATATAATTGATATTCCATTATATTTCACTATCCCATTCTTAAGCTCTCGAATTGTTGCTGGCTTGTTGACATAAATCACACTCCATAAGAGAAAAGTTCAATGCTCAATCGCAGCAACTTGGCTGGCAATTGACCTCACTGTTGTAATCAATAAGGATATTGTTTCATTGGACGTCAAAGGGAATGCCCAAAATTTGTTTCATTTACAAATAAGATCTTGAAGTCAATGCTTTCTTACAAAAATTAGTTAATATGAGTGTTGACAACTTTAATTTAAACAAAAAAAAAATATTTCAGCATTTACATAAATGAAAACCCAGTCGAAGAGAAGTGGCGCATGATTATTGCAACAGAAATAACGAACTTAGAATACAAACACGCTGGGACCTTGAACACTAATGCACAGCAATACCAAAGTTGTTAAACTTTACTCATTGCTTTTCCTCTATTAACTTCATCCTTTGAAACTTTTGCGGCTACCTCTTTTACTTTGGAAGTACAAGTTTTGCAAAAAATTTCTTATCCTGTTGCACAACATAATTGGCACATGTTGTGAAAAAATATGTTTTTCCATTAATTCTATCAGGGCTGCTTTAAGTGAAATGACAAAAACCCAGATTTTAGGGGGCGCCAAATTTTTCATAGCTTGTAAGAGTTTATTGTGAAAAAACTTTTTTGAGCCAATCAAATTTTGCGTCTTATTTTATTTATTTATGCTCACAATTAGCTTAAGCTTTTGCGGCGCCCGTTTCTAAAAAGTGAAAATGGTCCCCTACTAAAACTTTGAAAAAAATATAAAACTACATATTGATGAGCAAAAAAAAAATGTACCCCCCAATAAGCTTTTTTATGTATATTAACGGTGTGACCAAAAAAACACCTCACGTCCTTTGTCATATCTTAAACCCTTAGCAAATAGCTTAATATTCCCCTACTTGACGGCCACCTTGAGCTTGGTTCCCGCCGGGTTAGGCCTACTAGTTTTCACGTTACGTCAGTGTCAAAGGACACGCATTTTGCTCTTCATGTTTAACGTTTGCATGCGAGAGAGTGGCAAATATTTTTGGGCCTACACTTTAAAAAAATGTTAATCTAACACTGGGTTCTTGAATAACAATAATTTCAAGTTTTATTTTTTTTCCATTACTTAAACTCAGCGGCATGTAAATCACAGCAGTCACTCAACTGCCTCAAGTTTTTGCAGACATATTTTTAAAGTTTTTAACTTTTCCTGCGAAAGAATTTGTTTTGCAAAAGCTCAAATTCTATGATTTTAAATTAATTCACTAAAGAAATATATTTTTTGCTTAGCAACGCATAAAATAATTCGCAGGCCATGATGTGTTTTGATTAGCGGAAGGGGTTTTATTAACATCGTAAACTTTTTAGGACATTTTTATGGATTTTCTAAACTCAGAAGTAATTAAATAATGAATTCAACTTTATTTTCAAAAAATTTTGTTTTGACGGGTGTTTTTCATAAGTTAAGTAAACGAACTTGAACTGCTGCTGTCAAAAATACGACATTTAATAAGAAATTTTATAAGTAAAAGTTTTTTAGTGAGACGAAAATTACTGAAAGCTTATGATGTTTTGTTGGGTTTTTTTTTAGAATATTTCACTTTCTTTTGGTCTCGATAAGTTTCGATAAATTTACTTTTTTTTTTGTAGTTTTCTTTGAGTTTCGATTTTTGCGGACCTGCGATTATTCGAGATAGTTTTCAATTGTGTCCGATACATTTGATGTTATTAGATAAGTTCTACATTATAGCGAATTTTTCGATTTGATATAGCTTACGAATATAATCAATTTCTTCGAGGTTTTTCGATGGTTTTCGACAATTATCGATACATTTGACTTGTTGATAAGTTACGAGACTTTTGATGTTGTTTGATAATTTTCGAATATTATCGATTTTTCGGTTTAATATCAGAACCCTTTTTGCGTAACTTTCATGGTAGGAACCGAAAAAAAAATTGAGATATAAATTTATCAAAATGTTGTTGAGAATCCTTACCAATTACATATAGGTATTCTTGAAGGCTATCCAAATGAATTCTGCTGCGCTGCAACACGAAAACCTAAAAAATATCAAACTACTTATGTGTAACCTATGATTACGTCAGAAACTCGCAAAAAAATTATAAAATTGAAGTAAAACATCATGGAAAAAAGCGGGTAAGCCTGCTCAAATAGATGTGGCATCTCCCATATAAAAATCTGAGCAGATTGTAGCTTGCGACTTTGAAATGGAAGTTCATAATGATTTAGAATGGCACATTTTCATCTAAAGCTCCCTAAATAATGACAATTCCCCAACGAAAACCCATGTAATTCAAATTGAGCTCAGTTACATGAAACTACAGAAAAATTTGTATGTTATTGTTAAAAAATAAATTTCGTTGATATACAGAATATTTTCATAATTAAATAAATTAATAAATTCTCGCGGTACTATATATAGTCATTTAACTAAGACAAGACCTTAGCCGCTCACAGAAAGTTGTTATTTACTTCCATGAGTTGAAACTAATAAAATGAAGTTCTGCAATAAACTTTAAAAATAAAGTTTTATCAAAATAATTCTTAACAGTTACAGTCGTTTCTAGCTAATGCGTTGAACAGAATACGAATGGGGTCAAAAAATCAGCAACGATTGCTCGCTGTCGAAAAATAAACCCGTCGTAAAATCGTTGGAGTAAACACAATTGCGGCGGACGACGAGCGACGGAAAATTCAGTTTCATAAATATAAACAATAGAATTGACGCAAGCTGATTCTAAATGCAACACTGATCATCGCCTACCGACGGTGAAAATAGAATTAAATCTAAATCGACGGGTACTTGTCGGCAGGTTACCAGTTTTACATCGCAATTCTGTTCCGTTTCATAAGATCAAGTGTGCTATGATTTTTGATAGCGAGTAATCGTTGACGATTTCCCGACCCCATTCGTATTCTGTTCAACGCAAAAGAAGGTGGCAACGCTAATCAGTTGACACTCGCTAGTCTTAATTTCATTTCCAAAAAGTGCGTGTTAATTTTCAAAGTTAAATTTTAAATATTCTGCATAAATATTAATGAAAATTGTTCAAAAATAGTGAAATTTATTCCACCATGAGTTTTTCATGACGAATTCATAAAAATATTTGAATAAAATTTAATCAAAATACAATAATATGTTTTTCAAGCGGCGTCATCCGCAGAGACGCCAGCGCAAGTGCTGTGATTTGTTATTTAGTGCAAATTTATATGATGTTTTTATTGAAAATTGTTTAATTCTTTGCGAGTCCTTGAATTTTGTCGCTTCCAACATTTTCCAATCACCTTGGGAAACTCATAATTCCAATTTGTAAGTGTTTCCTTTTCTGATGTTTTTATTTATTTTAAATTTCAAAGTATGTAGGAAATTTGTTCCTTTTTTTTATTTACTTTATTTAATTTCATCAAATAAACACTATCGAATTTAATAAAAATAAAATACTAAGCATCAACTGCTGGGCATCAGATACGTTGGAATTTGTAAATTAAATTTTCAGGAATTGTTCACCTGTACCTAAGACAGATCCATTTAAAATTGTATTTTTGATTGGAAGTCTTCATGGGCAGTCGTGAAAGAACGTGTCAAAGAGAAAGTACGTCATGCTAGCCATAGTAGTTTTACGAGGTCATTCAACAAGACGAATCATTTTAAATAAAGAAGAAAGCAATATATTTGAGAAAAGTGACTATATTTTTATTTTAATTTAATTGAGTACAATATCTGCCAAATGTCCGTATGTATTTCAATCATTAGTAGAGCATTGGTATAGACTATGTCTTTGATATAGCCTTAAAGATAAAACCCTAATGGTGTTTGAGCCCCCGATATCGGCGTCTAATTGAAATCTCCATTTCAAAAAATAGACGTCTAGAAACTTTGTCCCGCAATAGGGCTTTTGTTTCATCAGGTGTGGCAAGTGGCGCCAACCTTCTGAAAAAAAACTAGTCCACGTCCATAGCATGAATTTTAGGCCATAAAAAGCAGTCAACATTGTTCGGTAACGACTCAAATTCTGTGATCGTCTCAAAATGGACACAACTGGGTGTTCAGACATATTCTCAGCTACATCGGCAAAATTTTCAGCTGACCTGAACGAACGAATACGAGTTGGAGGTCTTCACAGTATAAACGTGTCTTGGACGTTCAAATTTACCCATTAAATTCCCTATAGCGCTGCAGTGCGAACTTTCCGAAACGTTTCCGTGATACTTTCACCGTTTTATTAATAAATTTTCAATATTTCACCACGTTTTGTGAGTCTCGATCGATATTTGATAATCGCAGAGTTTCTTCTTTAGATTAAAATAAAAACTATTATCACTTTTCACAAAAGTTTTCGATACTTTGTATGTATTTTGACATTTTTGGTTTTTCTTTGAACATTTTCAGCATTTTTTTTTTAAAAAAATTTTGAAATTTTCTTTTTAATTTTTGAACCTTTTTATAGCATTTTTCGAATTTCTCTATGTACATGTTTCGAATTTTTCAACGTTTTTCCACTTTATCAACATGTCTCGATTTTTTTAGTTTCGTTCGATATATTTCGACAACTCGATACATTTCGATTTTTTTAACATTTTGTTCCGGATTTTTTGAACATATTTCGCCAGTTTTTTGAAATTTTTCCTTTGTTGCAACATTTTTGATCTCTTCCGTATTTTTCGTTATTCATCGTATTTTTCAATATCGTTCGATTCTTACGACTTTTCTCACTTCTTCGATAGATATCGACTTCTTTGATAATATCTAACACTTCGACTCTTCAACGTGTACATAATCCAATTCGATGCTCTGGAACCTTCCTTGTGATATTTTTGCTTAAAATGTCTGAACATATGTTGTATTTTATGTGTCTTTTTCTTCTCTCTGCAACACATTTTCCCGATTCGCGTATTTCCTGCTCTAGCGACGATCGCAGTAATTTACGACGGTCGCTTTTTTGACCCTTAAACTTCAGTTGGTGATTTTCGTAACGTGTACCTAATTCAATTCCAATTCCGTTGTTTGATTTAAATGGAAATCGAATCTTGACTCCATCTGGTGAGTAACTCAACATTAAATATGGTCTTGGGTCATCAAATTTTCAAAATTCAATGTTGGTGGTCACTTGTAAATTGTGTTGCATAGCGCTGTTCATTTTATTCTCAGAATTTAGATTACACTTTTTTCAGTTTTATAACCAAAAGAGGGTCACAAGCCCATGATTTTAGGTTATAACATGTAAAAAAATCGTTCATATATGAAAAGAATTTTCCTGGGTAGAATATCTAGCAGAGTTGCCAATTGACCACTTTTGACACTGCCAGGCCGCTAATTGCATGCCAAAGCTATAGTTACAATTTATTTTTTGTAGACCAAAAGAAAAGGTCACTAACTTTTAGAAAATTATTCGATTTTACTAAAGTTTTTGTCTTTTTGGAAGGCTCTAACCATAATTTTATCACATTTAAATGCTTTCAATTAATACTGCATGTAAGTATTTAAATTAATTGGCTTCGCGAACAATTTGGATTATAATGTGTCGTAAATCCACTTACAAATTTTATGTAAACCGTAATTAAAATCTACTGCAAGCAAATTATTTATGTTAAATGGCAAAAGAATTAAAAAGGGGTTTCATAGTATTAAATTTGGTTATTTCGTAAAAATTGAAAATAAAATAAAAATTGAAAGGAATTCCTATACGTAATTGCCAAATTTCGCAAGATGAGGTATAGTTTAAGCTTTAATTTAATTTTGAAAATGCATAGCGAACAAGAAGTCTAGTTAATCATAAAGTTTGGTACTTTATATCTTCTGTTTTAATAAGCCATAATTAAAATTCCGCTTTAGTAGCGCAGAACAATTACTTCTCAGTGTGATGGTAAATACCAGCAGCGAATCGTACTTCACCAAAAGGTATACTTTCTTATTTCACTTTCGTGCGAATGATGATAAACCAAATAATTTGACTTTGGCATATCAGCACGTTGGCATTTCCTGCTGCAATCACAGATACCATGACCTGGCATTTTTGTCTCAAGTGTAGCAACGTTGCTCTGCAGGGGTAAATCAAACATTTGGCTTTTCATAATTAAAATTTAATGTCGCTGGATAGTGTTGCTACTTAAGAAATATCCAAGGCTTTAAGTGCACAGAGTACAAATTCAAGAGATACTTTAATTTTAAACGTTCTGATGATATTTGGGTGTAGACCACAGGCGTAGTCGAAGAATTATTTGAAAGAAACTTAAAAAATCGCATTTACTCGTACTAATTTTTACCCAAATTAAATGCAAAACTTGCCCAACAATCTAAAAACTAGTAAAGGTGTTATCTTCGGCCAGGCCGAAACTCACATACCCTACTCACATACCCTACTTTCTAAATAAATGTTAAAAATACATTGGAAATTAATTACCTAAAATTTTCTTGAAAATTGTGGGTTATTCGAAATCAAAATATTCGATTGTTTTGAAAAGTTCCACACCCACTTCTCCAATTCCACCCACTTTAAGCACAATTCAAGATATGTGTAATCTGTATCCGTGTACTTAAATTCATCACAATATCTTGCATGGTTACCGAGTTATGGCGTTATTAATGTTAAAATTTAGTGCTGTGCCACGCCTAACCCAATCTCAATTTTGTTCACATGTTCACCAAATCACCAAGTTTCATCAAAATCGCAGCAACTTTTTTTAAAATGTGCAGGGGTATATTTACATAGAGAATGGGGGTGTACGTGGCCGCGAACCAATTTTGCCCATATTTACATGCTAGCAGCTTGTAAGAAGGTGTGACCAAATTTCATTGAATTAGCTTGTTTAGTTTTCCCGTAAACGTGAATTCAACAGACAGACATACAGCCAGACATACAGACAGACATACAGGCAGACAAACAGGCAGACATATAGACATACAGATAGACAGACAGACGTACATAGCTATATCGACTAAGCTGGTGACGCTGATCAATAATATATACACTTTTCTATAACTACTACGCCCCCTTCTATGCGTTACAAATGGAATGACATACCCTCTATGTAGAGTATAAAATAAATTAACAAAAAAATTCACAATGTAAAAGGTATTCTGAGACTATTTCCTTAACGAAATTCGCCCAAATTGTGATATCACTTTTCAAACCATTTGGTGATTGTGGATCAGTGAACTGATTCAATTTTAGTCTTTCTAATAGAGGCGAACAATGGCAACATTTTTTGAAAGATGAAATTGCAATTGTTCACAAGTGCAGAGTATTCCAGCCATAAAGTGCCTCTTTCATTAAATTTTATTCATTTAATTATCATTTACAAACCACTTTGGGACTCTAAAGATTTTTTGTTAATTTATTTATGAAAAAATAAATCCAAGAGTTCGTTTTTAAAATTTTCTTCACCAAAAGTTTTAAACAATGGCTGACTACACTTTTACGTTTGAATTTTGGTTTTAATTTATATGGCTATGAAGTTGAAAACTTAATTTAATATCCGTGTTTTGCAAATAAAGTTTCAGCGCAACTAGCGTCTGACAATGCCTTTGTTTTATCTCGACTGGAATTTAATTTTTTTGCAAAGTAGCAATCCATTTGCTCTCATGTCGTTTATTTGCTAAAAGTTTTAGGCCAGCTGTGACAAAAACGCAAATCATAAGGATGTACAAAACAAACAGTTGAATGCAGTAGAAGTTTTTGCAACCGACCAAATTTGGAGACAAAGGTTTTTACTCGCTCCTACAAAAGTCAAGTGAATTTGTTCATTTATAGTTTGAACAAAAGTACTGCAGGCCTTAAATAACTTTTAATTTAACAATAAAACTTTAGTTATCATTTCGTGGCATAGAAAAATATTTGCTGTTTATGGGGTAGTAGTAAAAGTTTTTTAAAAAAAATATATTTCAAAAATTAAATGAAAACTTGCTGCACTTTTAGTAAAGCAGTAAATTTTGCGAAAAAATTTGCTTGCAAATGTGCAGCAAATTCGCCTTTGGCAAAAAGTTACACTGTGTTAGTGTGTGTTAGTAAATGCTGTTCATTGCTCATATAGAGCAATTAAATATTTGATTGAGTCAGACATAAAATGCTTCTACCAGCATTTGGCGGCATTTGATCCAAATACAATATCTCTGACTCAAACAAATATTTGATTGCTCTATATGAAATATACGTGTGTTATATTCAAACAAATCGTTTTCTCAGTGCTTAAGTGTTTTTGCGCATAACTTTCATTCAGGCAACAACTTCGATAATACATACACATCTTGGGAGTCTTTATCGTAGTGAAACAAATTTGTTATAAAAAAGTAATATCTTTAGGCTCGTTAGACCGTAATATCTATTCTCTAAGCACTTGAAGAAGATATGAGTTGTACAATTTTTAACATTTTTCCTTCCTGCAAATCTGCCGCAAATGCGAATTGCTGTAACTTCGGTGCTTATTAGATTAGGACGCAACTTAAAATACGTGCTCTCTAGTTTGCCCGCGCAAAACTCTTTCGACAAAGTGCTAAGCAATCACTGAATTTCAACTAAAATATTGTAGAAAAACCAATTTATCACAACGCTCTCATTGACGAATGAAAATCTTGGAATTCGCTTGTAAGATTTTTTAACAGTGCTGTATTTGTGCTGAGGCAAACATTTAAGGTGCATGCGAATGTGCCCTAAAGAAGTATAATCCGACATGTTCTATTATTCACTTCTAAGTCAAAGTTATGTGAATTTCATATAAATGCATTTGATTTCGTTTTACTTTCACTTGGATGTGAAATGTAGAACACGCCTGAATATGAAAGTTCACCCGAAAAAAAAAAATCGAGCCTTAAAAAGATACACAACAACGAAAACTACTTTATTGCACAATTCGATAGAAACAGAGTCCAATAACGCCAGTGTCTGAAGACATGGAAACTGCTTTTTTCGAAACGCAGCTAATCTGAATTGATTTAAGACCGTGGACATAGTTCTAGATGCCAACAGATTCACCTATTTTCACGCATTGCCTCCATAACTTTGCAGTTTTTCAATTTTTTGCTATTTTGGATAATTTCCGCTATTTTCTGAACTCTCCAAATTCGCACATTTCAATCCAATGTCAGTATTTCTGCGCATTATAATAAATGTTTACAAATTTTCGCGTATATCGACCTTTGCGTAACAGGAAGCATTTTCTTGCGTTCTTAGTGCGATTTTGCGTTATCACATCTTCTCCAAGATTTTGTCAGTAGTTTGCGCAATTTCACGTTATTTTAGCGCCAATCGCGAGGTTTTAGCGCATGTTCACTCATTCTCGCGTTTTCGCTCACTCTCGCGTTTTCGCTCGCTCGCGCATTATCGCTCGCTCTCGCATTTTCGCCCACTTTTGCAATGTCGCATGTTCACGTATTTCACGCTAAGCATGTGTTGTTGCTTCTGTATACGTGAACGTTTTTTTTTCGCTCATTAATGCTCTATAAACATCTTGTCGCTCTCATTTTTACTCTCTTTGAGCGCCTGCTCTTTCGCTGTGCAGCACCGCGCATAACTCTTTTATTATACAAACTATCGCATAATTTCAGGCGTTTCTTGAGCATTTTCGCTCACATCATATTATCGCATTTGCGCGATTTTCTCTCAATTTCGCAAGTGTTCGCATATTTTGCGTATATTTACGTATTTTTCTGTGTGTTCTATAATTTAGTTCGTTTTCGCGTAAAGTTACGCTATTACGCATGCTATCGTGAATTTTTATAAGTTTTTTCAAATTTTCAGTTCGCACGTGTTCTCATATGTTGAAGCATTTTTAGCAACTTTTCATGTACTTTCATATTTTCGTGCGTGCTCATGCGTTTTTGCTGATTTAAGCGCATTTTGACGCATTTCATACACTTTCTACTTTAAGCTTGTGATGTCTAAATAGCGTTTCATATCGTGCAGCATGTTGCATTAGCAATTTTTTTATTTTTAATCAATGTTTTGCACAATTTCTTCTATAAAAAAATATTGCAAAAATTAATTGCTTCACTTTATTATTTCAGATGTGCCCATGTGTTGTCAGAGAACTTTTAGAATTTCGCAACATTATTTGATTTCAGTGCGCTATAATTTTCTGGGCAGCTTTTTGCTTAAAATAGATGTTTTGCTTGTGCATGACATTTACTATTCTCGCAATTTTATGTCAACATATTTTTTAAAAAAACTTTGCAAATCATCTGCAGCGTAGGCGGCAATGTTTTTTGTTTTTTTAACCTCAAACCAAATGCATAAAATCGCCCACTGATATCAATGGCTTAGTGCAGTTTTATTTTGAATTCTTAACAAAAATTAATACCAATTATATTTAATAATAACAAAGTTAGTCTCTTTTTCATGTCGGATTAAGTTGATACCTTTTTATTTATTCATAGTAATGATCATGGGAATTTGTGTTAATATGCTTTTTAGTGCTTATTTCACATTCAATTTAATTATTTTATATACTCGTAGTACATATATTTGCGCCATTATCATTTTAGTTGACACATTTAATAATATTTTATTTATTTATATGAAAATTTGAGTACATAAATGTTGAAAATTTCAAATAGCATACAAATAATTTTATTTCATTTATTTAACAATCCGCATGCTTTAAGCACAGAAAATGCTTTATAAGGACTGTCCCAGAAAAAACTTGCGTTTTGTTTTTCAGTTATAAAAAATACCCAATAAATTTTTTCGTGTTTATTCTTTTTTTATTCATAATGGCTAGTGTTCAAAATATAAACAACTAACAACTACTTTTTAACAATTTTTCTATAAGGATATCTTACTTTTACATTGTATTTTGCACAGTTGTTTCATCGACAGTACGGTACGGTCTTTTCCACTTAAGTCAGAAGTCTTGAAAAGTTTTTGCAGTCTTACCACACTATTTTTGGTACAAAATTGATCTTTTTACTTGCATGAGAGCTTGCTAAATCTGGCTAGAGAATTACTATACCCTCAAGAGCATGAATGATTGGTAGAAGACGTTTTTCGAGGCACTCGTCTATATGGATTTTTTGGAATTGATTGTGCCTTGTGTAACAAAGAATCTGCTTCTGAGGCCGCAGGTCCATGTGGCCTGCCAAACCATACATCTTTTAATTTACTAGGTACTAGTGCCCAGGTAGCTGCTTAAAATCTAAGTTTCGTAAGTAACCTAAGTTTCTTCGTCCATAACGCAGGATTAGTCAGGTACCACTTTTGGGCTCACATCCGAGCCATCAACTTTCCTTTCCTTTCCTTTCCTTTCCTTTCCTTTTCCTTTCCTTTCCTTTCCTTTCCTTTCCTTTCCTTTCCTTTCCTTTCCTTTCCTTTCCTTTCCTTTCCTTTCCTTTCCTTTCCTTTCCTTTCCTTTCCTTTCCTTTCCTTTCCTTTCCTTTCCTTTCCTTTCCTTTCCTTTCCTTTCCTTTCCTTTCCTTTCCTTTCCTTTCCTTTCTTTTTCTTTCCAGTAGATTTTGACCTACCTGCTCTAGCCGCCATATTTTGCACTGAGGTCTGGAATTTTGGTTGAAAGAAGCTTCATCTTCGCCGCTCCCTTTGAGTTAGAAAATTCTGGTTTTCTGCCTGAACCTTTTTTCGTGAGACAGGTTGACCCTTCTTACATTTAGAAATAGACACCAACTATTTTTGCTATAGCTGAATATTTTAAATCTGAATTTTGCAGGTATGTGGACAAAATCAGTTCGCGGACTTTTGTTTTCTTGCTAAACATCTAAGTCGTTAGAAGTAGTTTCTTCAAATGTTATGCATCATATCAAACGTCACTTTATGTAGAAAATATATTGTGTCCTTTTAGACCTATAAGGTTATAAGGTAGAGTGCAATCTTAGAAAATGACAACGTAAGTTATTTCTTGGACAGTCCTTCTCTTAGGCCATTATTTATATTAAATTTACTTAGGACAGTAAAGCAAAGTAAGTGAAGTTTACGAAGTGAATACAATTTTCATTACTGATGATGAATTATTAAATTCTATTGATTAAAAATGCTGTGTTTTTAAGTCGCAAGCTCTTGGCTGAACATTTTAATTACGTTTATAAGGAATAACTAATTGAAATGTTCAGTCTACAATGGAATAGAGCTCAAATGAACTTAAGCCTTTAAAAGCATTTTGCATAAAATTGCATTAAAAAATTTTTTTAAGACTCAGTACGCCATTTTCATGATTTTATTTTGCAAATAATTGAATTTTGTATGAAATTACCCGGGGCAATTTTATAGAGCATTAAACAGCGCATAGTTGTGTAGTGAACATTTTTTCCCAAAATTTAATATTCTTTGAACAGATTGTAAAAATAATTGTTTTCATAGAAATTTTATAACTGTCAGAACATCAAGGGAATTCTAAGTATAAACCTATCTCATTTTGTTCAAGAAACTAAAAGACACAAAAAAAAGTTGAGAAACCAGTTTTCTCCATACAATTGTGGAGCATTCTCCCTTGTAATTTCTCTGCCTAAAATCACGTGCATGTGAAGAGTGTGCTCATTGAATTAAAAGTTACGCATACGCCATGTTGTACCGCATAGGATTTTAGCTGTCATTAACATAACAACGATTTATAGCGGCAGCACATTTTTAGGTGGTCATTAAAATTTTAATTTCTAACGCGTGAATGGACCTAAAAATATTTATGACACGTTTGTGTTTACCATGTGCCAGTCATTTTGTTGTAACAATGTGACCTCGGGGAAAATTTAAAATTTAAAAAATTATTTATTTAAGTACAGTTCATATAATTTTTTATAGCTTTGTCATCTATGCTTTCCTATTTTCTCCAGCTGCTTTTGTATCAATGCCATCAATTTGCCAATTTAATTAGTGACCTTGCAAAAAACGACACACCAGTGATAACATCCCTAAATTGTAGATAATTTGAGAAGATTTATGCTGAGCCTTCATCTTTTAATGTCCTATTAGAATCTTTTTCATGGTGTCGTAATGATTCTATAAAATAGCTATGTAGTGCACGATTCGTTGGCGGCTTATTAAATTTTTAATATTTTGACAATATCGTGACAGCGCTCCATCTTTGTGGCCACTTGAGCATTCAGATTAATTTTATCAATGATAATGAATTCTTCATTTGTCCCAATTTTGTCAAAAAAAATACATGTCAAATATTTTGCACAAAAGTATCAATGAAATATTGCACTTTTGCAATTTTTAATATATCCTGAGCACACTTCTTTTTCGTGGGGTACAAAGTTTCCAAATTATTAAGAAAAATCGACCGAAATAGTTTAACAAAATTAAAGAAGAATTCTCGAAAAAAAAGGACGGCGCATAATGGAAAATCACATAAAGTAAACACTTCATATAATTTTGAAATTCTTGATATTTCTTAGTATAAAAAAAATTGCGCAAAACTTGATAACCCTACCAAAAAATCTGCTTTATAAGTTTATTTTTTAAAAATAATTAACAAACATTTCGTGTAACTAAGTACAACTAGTTAATGGCTAACGAGCAGCTTAGTTCTGAAAATATGATAAAGATAGGTGTTTCTCATGAACTGCTGAGCTGCAGCAAGTCTTCAACAATATAACAGGGCTTGACACGTTTTAATCTTCTACTCCAGCTGCTAAATAAAGTCGAGTTGCCTCTGAGCTCTGGCTGAGCTTCTGATGATGTGCTACAGCTAATTCTTTAATGGTGAACGCAACTGTCTTAATTTTAAGTTAAGCACCATATGTCCAGAACGTCTAGCTGTTTGTAGTTTACTCGTAGATTCTTCTATTGTTTTACCAACAGCTAATACAGCAGTATCATCAGCAAAAGTTGCGATCGAGCAATCAGTCGTGTAAGGAATATCGCTTGTAACGGGTGATTTCTTAAGCGTTTGGTTTTTGTAAATTGAAAAATGAACAGAAAATTTGCAAAAGTGAATGAAATATTTATTTGGAGCGATATATAAATTTCTTTCATTTACTTTTTAAAGATTATTGCATGTAAATGTTGCCCGCGGCTGAGGACCCGTAAGCTCTTAATAGGTCCATGGTATCGTGTGCCGTGTGGCATGGGGCACCGTCTTGTTGAAATCACATGAGGCGTCAAGTTGCAAAACTGGTCAAGTCCCTTTTTCATACTTTTGGGAAAACAACGATAATCGTATGTTTCCCACATAAAAGCTTAAAAAATTTCTTTTTCGAAACACGTCCGATCAGACTTTTCGAGTTTCATCTGCCTACGTTTTTGAGAAATCAATTTTGAACTTGGCGGGTCCATTGAACATGGACTTGGCTGGTTGTTGAAAAAAAAGTGGACCTGACCGGTTTGGATATCAATGTACGGGACTTAGATGTACTGGTTTTGAACGCAAGTTAATGAACTTGGCCGGTTTTGAAATCTATGCATCAAAAATAAATTTTAAAATGTAATCTTTCCGTCAACATTTTTTTTTAATCTAAAAACATGGTAGAAAGATAAAGCATGGTCTAGATTTTAATATATGACAATTTCTCAAAATTTGATTTTTTTGAACTTTTCCGGTTTCGCAACTTGACGCCTCACATGTTAACCAAGTCCAATTCTTTCATTTTGGGCAAATAAATAGTTGGTAATCATCGCACGGCACCTTGCTCCATTAACGTTGCGATTTTCATTATTTTTGAAAAAATTCAGTCCAATGATGCCGCCGGCCCACAAACCGCACGAAATATTACAATTTTCAGGGTTTATTGTTAGCTCTTGAACTGCCTCTGGCTGCTCTTCAGACCAAATTTGGCAATTCTGTTTGTTGTCGTACCTATTGCGCCAAAAATGAGCACCAACTGTATTTTGTGTGGTTTCATACCTAGGCCCTTACGTACAATCTTCCAGGTGGTCGAATAACACAAGCCCAATTGTTGACAACGGCGACGAATTGACATATCGCGATCTTCATTGACACTGGTCGATACAGCAGCAATATTCTGTTCGGTACGCACTCTCCGCATACGGGTTGGTGGATTAATGTCCAATACAGTGAAACTGGTGCGAAATTTGGTCACAATAGCTTGAATAGACTATTCGGTCGGTCGATTATGACGATCATAAAATGGACGTATTTTGCGAAACACATTCTGTGAGCACGAATTTCGATTGTAAAATTTAATGATTTGCAAGCGCTGTTCGCTTGTTGGTCTGTTTATTTTAAAATGGCAAACCTTTTTGAGCATTTTTAACGTTGACATATTTTACAAATCACGCGTGAAGTGGCAAAAAATTTACACCTAAAAAACAAATAACAAAATAATCACCCGTTATATATATGTGGTACCGCATGGGTCCAAGGATACTTCCTTGTGGAACACCTGCCTTGATCTCTTTTATTTTTGAAAATGCATCTTCTTGCTTAATGCAGAAACATCTATTCATAAGATATGACTTCAGAATTTGAGGAAACTCTCTTGGAAGATGAAATTCAAGTTTCAATATTAAACCTTCATGCCAAACTTTATCAAAAACCGGTGATATTTTAAGGAATACAGATAAACAAGTTTGCTTTTCTTTTAGCGAACGTCCTATGATATCAACAATCGCATAAATCAGCTAAATAGTTGAATGTTTTTTCTTCGGAATCCAAATTGATGAGATAAGATAATTGTTTTCTCTTCAATGATAGTTTTTAATCTTTTTACCAAAAAAATTTCAAATAATTTTGATAGAAGTGGAAGCAAGGGCATTGGGCCTGTTCGATGATGGGTCTGGTTTGTAGACGATAATAACTTCTGCTACTTTCCATGAGCTATATATATATATATATATATATATATATAGATATATATATACACATATATATGTCGAATCGTTGCATTGCATAAGATGGTTATTTTCAAAATAGCTTTATGTGAAAGTTGTCTTAAAATTTCTATTAGGTCAAACCTGAAGCCTTTTTAAGTTAAATCCCATCTTTTATTGCGCTTTTTATTTTGGCAAATGTTTTGGGTTGAATCCTCACGTTGGACTCTTCTATTTGATTTGTGTCAGTGCCTACACTACCATTATTTGGCTGAAAAGTGATCATGAGACTGTTTGCAAATAATTTAACCTTTGCTTTATTACTTTTATCCCATTTGTTGCTTCTGTTGTAAGTGGCACTTGCTTCCAAAACTTTGACCATCTAGGCTTTATATCATACGCATGATTTTTTACCAGGTTTTTATTTGTGAAGATTCAACACTGCCAGTATTTTGCAAAATAAAAGTTTACATCATATCGTTGATTTTCTAAAGGTGCTTACGAGGAGATATCTGAAGTAACTTTTATGGGTATTTACGTCCGCATCGAAGTTTTAGGATAATATTATGTTAAGACTCTAAGAGGAATTTCATCAGCGATACTAATTGCTCACATGAGCACCGTCAAAATACTCTTAAGTGCTTGCAAATGCGTATGTATACAAATGAATCCTATTGTCTATTCTTACCGAACACCCCCACGCCACTTAACTATAATGACAGCATATAAAGTAAGCAATAAGTATGATGGTTGGCAAAAAAAAGTTTAGTGGCAAATAAAATGTTTATTTTATGTACATTCTGCAGTAAAACATTCCGAAGTCATTACACTTCATTGCATACATTTAGCACTTGTCTGACGACACAAATTTCAATCACAAATTTTTGTCAAATTTCCTTTGCGTTTTTATGTGATGTCTGCAGCTTTAGTATGGGAAAAAATGTAAAAAGATAATCTTTAAAAAATAAATGATGTCTTCCTATATTAAATAAACTTTGGATGCTTTTCAGACCAAAATTTAAACAACAAAGAAAATGTGTCGTTCATATTGATGATATCATAAACCCCACATGATATGACGTAATGTAGCCAGCGTTGTTATATGACCTTGACATGGTAAGGATATCATTTTCTTAAATTAAAGTGAAAACACAAAAACAACACAACACAGCACAAGCACAAGTCAATGCAAATGTTTGAACGTACGCGCTCGACATGTCGTATGAGTGACTACTTATTTATTTACGCAGTGTAAAAGGGAAAAAGAAAAACAATGACGTAGTGAAATTCGAAATAGCTGAGATGCCTTTTGTGTGGTAGATAAAATAATGGCATTCCATAAGATTAAATCGTTAGAATGTTGGCTTTAAATTTGATGCAGGGGCGTGAATCATTAACTTATGCTCTTGCGAAGTATGCAATTTATGTTGTTTCCTTATATAAATCCGATTAGAAAGGAAAAGCAAAAGACATCTTAATGTCAGTTCATAGAGAATCACAGAAAAAAGAAAGATTGTTCACTTTTTAGCAGTATTTTTATACCCTACACAGCACAGTATCTATATTAATATTTGTCGTTCGGTATGGAACAGTTAAAAAGTGCCATGACACTTATCTTAAATGGATGTATATTGAAAATTTGTCCGCCATCTTTTCTTCTGAAAACCATTGAACGCATAATTGATTGTTTCACCTGTAAAGACATTCCTCATGAATTTCTCTTACCTACACAGTATGTCTTTTTAAAAAAGTAATTCTGAAGAAACTGCTCTACATGATGTAGTACAAAATATTGAAAAAATTCCTTCATTACAAGGAGTATACTTCATCGAAGTTACTGGATATTGAAGGGACTTTCAACAACGTATCAAATGATTCTCTAATAGAGGAACTTGAGTTGCCAGACGTAAATGCATTTTTAGGTGGATGGATCGGTGTCTTTTCAACTGTTGTATGATATCCCCAATAAAAAGCTCGGCTTGCACGCAAAGATTAACCATCCGTAACTCTGCAGCGGCTTGTATACTCTCTCCACTTCCATGGATACTGTCGCTAAATTCTATGCTAAAAAAGCTATAAGCTATGGGTACCAATACAGCTGCTTACGCTGATGACTTGGCATTGATTGTATGTAAAAAAGCAAATTTCTTAATAAGGTAAGTGAACCCCTTGAATCCACATAGTCAACGTAAAACTCAACGCAAATATACGTTTGATCGCTTTACTCTACCGCTGTTCAGAGATGAATAAATACCAATTCGACCAGAATAACAAACAACTTTTGACCTAACACGCATTACATGTAAAACTGTGGAAAAAGTAACCACCGGACACTATTTTATAGGTTACCAAGCTCGCAGAATGGGCTCATCACAAATATTGCTGGTGCAAGAAGGACGAAGAAGAAACTGTGGAAATTATTATGTCACTGCCCTGCCTTTGGTAAACTAAGATCCAAACACTTGGACAGATGTTCAAATCAGATGTAAACTAGCTCTCAATAGTAAACATTTATTTGCGTGACTCAACATCAGTGATGCTGTGGATCACTATGATCCTTTCTTTGTTAGTGTGTGTATGCTAAGCCACCACCCTAACCTTAGCTAATCCTGTGTAACTTATACTCGAAGACTTTATTTTTGTCCCGGCGTACTCAAGGCTCAGGTGCTACAGTCCATTCTAATCTTTAATTTAATTTAAGCACGGCGCTGGTCATATAAAAATGATCATGTAGAATTCCCATTACTTTAACATACTATCGGATTCAACGCAATCTTGTGGAGATAACTGTTTTTTTTCTCAAAATGCACATTTTCTTAAGATTTTTTTATGTTCCCAGAAACAGCTGGCATTTATTATGATGTGGGAAGTTTTATCTTTTTTTTGCATTACGAAACTTCGCATTATGGTAACCTGCTGAATTGGCTTGATTTTTGAAAATAATTCTTCTGTTCAGTATTTAATTTATTGTCACTAACTTGACCTTGCCTAAAGTTAATACATTTCACATACCTCACAGTTATGTGCATGTGAATGAGCTTCTTATATTAAGCTTTTTTACTGATTTTCCTTTCTTAAATCTAAGCACGTTTTTACGTTAAATATTTCATTTAAATAAGGTTTTATACAATCGAATGTAATCTTAGAACGTGTGCCAATTTATTTCAGTTTTGTATTCATGCTTAACAAGGGTTTAATGTACCTTTAAATAAAACTTTGTTTGATTTCATATGCACTTTTCGATTCTGCGGAATTGTGGGTTAAATTTTAACGTTATAACGCTTTTATCACGTTAGCTATTATTTGTATTTCATTGAGATAAATGCACCATTATATAAATTTGATTATCTGTGTATAGTTTAAATATTGATTTTTATCGATTATCTTCATAATTCATATAATGTCATGTTGCTATCAAGTTAATATATTCACACATCAATATTATTACATCAATAAGCACAGTGGGCTTATATTAGCCAAATCTAACACAAAAATTCGCGTGCTCTTCTGTTAACATTTGAAGAAAATATCTGCAGTAAAATTTGCTTGAATTTTTTTTTTAAATAAGACATTTTTTCCAAAAAAAATACGATATTTCTTGAAACATAAATTCTTAAAATCAATTTTTATAGCTTTTTCTTTTCATTTCTTATGTGATTTTTGATGCTGAATCCGAATACGATTTTGATTATTTGCTATCGCTTCAGATATTTGAGCTTAAAGTGATTAAAAAGACCTATTTTGACCATATGCGTTTACTCGAACCGTGGATATAAATTTCGTTGTAACATTTCTGAGTAAAAGGAAATAAAAAAAATCAGCGACTTAGTTTTCAGTCCAACAAATGCGTTAAAAGTATTGCAGTGCCCGGCACAGGAGCATGCCAAAATCTGTGTTTTTAACTTAATTCATCTATACTTTAACTATGTACAATTCTATGGAAATAGTTTGTAACGCTTTGGCGCAAAATACGCTGAACTGATTTTAATAAATTCTTTTTTAAAACATCATTTTTGTGCTAAAGATGGATATTGCATATTTATTTATTAAATATAAAAATCGTTACATAAAAAACTTCGTTTGATTTTTCGTTGCTTGTGCTGTTTTTTGAATACTGTGTTGCTATTGGTGTCTTTTTTTCCTCTCATTTGTACCGTTTGTATTTGGCTTTGAATTTCAAAGAGCAAACTCTCTTTCAACCGCTTATAATTCTTTGTAACTTTTGAAGAGAGCGTATAGAATGAGATGAGAGCAATGTATAGATGTAGTAGCTAAACTTTATTATTATTATTATTTTACGATTTTGCCTATGAACGATACTTATTTACATTAAGGTTTATTTATGTGGCAAAAAAAAATTTTTCGTTGAAACGCCCCCTTCTCTGCGAAATTTTGTCATTCGTTAGTGGATTTTAACTCCGTCCTCATTTCAGACTAGCAATATCGTGTTGAAATTCGTAGATTTTTATATCTGAGAAATTGCAACTTTTTTTAAATTTTTTCTTTTATTTTTTAAAAAATATATCATTTGCTTTGAAATCAATATGAGGCTACGCTTTACAAATTTCTATTCAACGTTCTTTTTGTCTATTAATTTGTTTTTTAATGATTTTCTATTGCAATAAAGCTGGTGCAGGTGGTCCCAACAAATTGTGATTTTCAGCAAAGCTTTGGTTGAATTCCTTATATTTTTCATTACCCACATGGCCAACTTTAACTCAATAATACTTAACTGTAAGTACTGACAAGAGATCCCAAATTCGCCGGGTGACGCCTTTCCACGCCCTACATATTTGCAATATTGCAGTGATTTGAACACGATTTCTATTCCCACGCATCCGTTTGACCCTTATTAATGTGAGAATCAGTAATAAATTGTTGTTTTTGAATATTAAAAACAAAACACGAAACCACAAAGTATTGGATTTTGGCCGATTTTATTACATTAATATCTTATAAAATAAAGCCTTGTGTTCATCAAATTTCAGTGGGAATATAATCGCATTTGTATGTTATAAATGTGTTGGTATTGGTAACAAAAGACTCATGTGTGCGTAAGACTTTAGTGCTATCAACTGTTTACAATTTTCAAAATGCAAACAAAAACTCTGCGTTTTAAATATTTTGTTTACAACAAAATCAACAAGAAAAAAGTGAATTTTGTACGGTTGGTATGTGAACTATTTGTACAACAATAACAACAACGAAAGCAATCATATGCAACATTTTTAACACCAGCCGCAGCAGATATCGACATTTGTATACAAACCACACCTGAGCGCTTGTTAACCAATTTTTTACTTTTGTGCCGCTTTTTGAAGATAAAAAGATTCACAGTTTTGGTCTAGGAAGCTGCAATTTGCTAATGAGATTAAGAAAATCTACGGATGTATATCGTTAGCCTTCTCAGCTACACGAAAAATGTGGACGTGGCTTAACAACGAGGTGTGGCACTTCCCATATAACTGAAATACCTAAAACTGTATATTTGGCACCTATGGCGGATTTTGGCAATGTTTTGGTGAATGCAACGCAAAAGAGGAGGACCTGTAGAGTCGTCCTGGTTCTTTAAGGGAATGCACGAACCATAGATAGAATGTCACGTATCCCTCTAGTACGCAGCCAATTATGATATCTATAAAACAAGGTAAGGCAACCCACATTGCGTCGATGCTCAAGAGAGTCCATAGATGACACAATATTAGCTTCGCTTATAAGTTGCATAGCGTTGTTGGACACGATCTAAGTCCTCCAAATATTTTTTTCTAGTTTAGGTCTAATGTAAAAGTACTATAAATAGTACAAAGGCCGACGAGAGTGATATATTTCTTACATCTTTTGAAATAGCCCGAACACTTATTTCGATGTACAAAATATACGGACAGCCCATCCCAGGTCTGATTGAATCGATAATCCCAATATATCAAGAGTGGCAGCCTCATTGATATATACGCCAGAAGTTGTCTTGCTTGCATTAAAGTTAACCTAGTTAAAACGAGCCCAGTCACGGATTATTTTAGGTCGCCTAAGAGTGTGTCATTCATGTAACGCCTTTTGCTCTCAACTTCCATAGAGCTAGATCACTTTTGAAATGAAAACGAATGACAGATGTTACTGTCATCTGCAAGGCATTGTATTGAATTAACAGTCATTGCCAAAAGTCATTGATAAAAACAGGAAAAGGAGTTGCATGAGGTATACCCCAGGATATTCTTTGGATGCGACAACATCCAGCACAACACGCAGCGATCTCTTGCTAATGAAGATGACTGTCCAACTTGCAAAGGTACTGCCAACATTATATGCACTGAATTTGGAGACAAGAGCACTATGCTATAGAAATTTATGCGAACTCTTTGAAAATATCCAAGGCAATTACCGTATTTTCACCAAAAATGTGGGCACATTGGTTCCACTTTTCAGTAAGAAACGCCATTAGATCTTCAGTAGAGCGAATTTCTCGAAAACTACTTTGGCGATCGCTAAATAGCTCAATGCGCTCCAAATAGTTAACAAAACAAAAATTTACTATACTTTTCAAAGCTTTAGACAACGCAGAGCATATCGCAATGGGAATGTAGTTATTTGGATTTGATGCTTCAACTTTTTAGAGAATGATAGAACTTTGCTTCTTTCCAACAAGATGGAAATTTTCCACAGGTCTAGGCAATGTTGAAGAAATGGCCAAGTAAGTGAAGAGGACTGGCTTTGCCATTACACAATCCCACAAGCTAACGCCAAACGTGGGAAGAAATGCCATCAGGCCCCGAAGCTTTATTTTTAGCAAACATATATAGTGTTCAAATTTGTTCTTTTTAAATTCTAAATAAAAGATATAAATTGTATCAAATCTTTATTTATTTTTATTGCGAATTCAAGTACATTGGTGCCGGTCAATAGTAAAAAAGAATCTCGTTCAAGTGACCTCCTCCTCCTCCTGTTGAACAGTTTGAGGACTATCCTGTACTTGGAGAAATTATTTGATTATAAAACTTCTTCTTTCAAAAGATATAATGATTTCGTTGCTGTGTGACATGTGATCAATTTTAACTAGGCGGAATGTATTTACTTCATGCCTCAAAAAAAACATCGGTGTAATCTAGTACTTGTGAAAAATAATGGCGGCAAATTATAATATCGTACTTAGAGCATTTTATCTATCTACTTTCTTTGACTTGGAACTAATGTGTTAAATATATATATATATATATATGTACAGCGCAAAAATTATCTAAATAACATAAGATAGATATATTTACATATTATAAAGTCAATTAATGTCGGAATTCCAATTATTTTGCCACATTTCACTTAAACAAATTTACAGCTTAGAAATACATCACTGAAGATATAAATGTTGTCTTAAAAATAGCTCAATTTATAGATGAATGCGCTAAGAATTTTCAGCAATATATTATAAAAATTTGTTTGCATGTATGTATATATAAGTAATGTAAAGTTTTCTTAAAATATTTTCAAGTAATTAAGAAAACATAGAGTAACTTAACTTTCCAAGTCACTTCAATAGCATCTAGGTCATTTTACTTGACTACTTATTTTATTTGTTGACTTTAACACCCAGCCAATTATACGCATGAGTGTCCTTAGCGTACAGCAAATAAATACAGACGTAAATCCTTTTTGGCCTCGGTTACACATAAGTTTCCCACTTAATGTTGGTGATTATTTCAATTATCTTTAATTTCAATGGTACATTAAGAGCGTGGCATATGACAATCAAAAGTTCGAGTGTGTGGTGCTACACAAACACATGTGTATATCGTTGTGTTGTGGCAATGTGTGCGAAAAGTATTTCAGAAAGATTTTCTTGCCAAAAACAACCATGCAATTAGAGCTGCATAGCTTTTGGTTACTATTGCGTGCAATACTATAAATTTAATATGCGTATCAGCAATGGATTTTTTGTTTGATTAAATTGAAAATAATTGTCGGGAAGCAATTGCCATAAAACAAACGTACCAAAAAAGACTTTATGTGTAAATAATTGAAGAAATTTTACAGCATATTCGAAATTAAACTTAAGTGATTTATAACAAATTTTTGAAACAAAGTTTTTTGCACTCCTATAAACTGCGGCAATATGCGCCTGTGGTGAGGAACCCACAATATAATATATGCATTGATATGCTCGAGTCGGTACAGAAACAATCTCTATTGTTTTCACTTCGCGGGCTACCTTGAAATTCACACTTAAATTTGCCTTCATATGAAAGCCACCTTAAACTAATACGGTTGTCAATTCTGAGCAGTCGAATTATGCTAAATGTACTTTCTTAAATAAACTCTTTTCCGGCTCAATGAGCCCTGAGTTATAGTAAGGTTTGATTAACTTTAATAATCCAGGAAGGAATTTGAGACACTTTCGTTTCTTAAGACTTGATATATGCTATTCTAACTATGTCTATTCCGGTGTATATGTAATGATTATAATGCCCTTTGTCATCTTATTACAGCCATGGACTTTTACAATGTTATAAAGCAAAAAATAATTATATATCTTAGTTCTTGAAATTGCTTATTTTCTTTTGTTTCGGCTGCATAGCCTCTGGGCTTAGTAGAAATTTTATTTAATTTATGATCGGATATTGCTCAACCTATCATTTCGTTTGAAAAAATAGTGCAGTCCCGGTCCGTACGATAGACGGATGTGCCTCACACGTACGGTTTCGTATACTGAACGCAGAGCAGTCTGGGCTGTTCGTAGTCGGTCACCGATCCGTACGACAGACGGATGCGCCTCTCGTGCGGTCAAGTGGGTAAGTGGGACCACATGGACCGATCGCAAAAAAAAATAAAAAGAAGCTTAAATTTATACTTTTTTTGCGAAAGCAGTATTTTCATCATGAGATTAAAATTATGGGTGTTTATTCAAGCCCAAAAATGAACCGGCCATTAGGCTTTTGCAACTATAAAATAAATTTAAGTAGTACCGTGTAAGCATTGCAAAAACCTAACACATCAACACGACAAACTTGGTCATACATCCTTGCAAAATTATTACTACGCAAGATTTGAATCATCAGAAATATCGTGAATTTACTGATTTAGCCCTGGAACTACTTTATAATTACGTTACTTTTATTTTGCCAAGAAAATTATCTTCTCTGATGATGCGCATTTTTATCCTTCTAAATTGGTAAATAAAATATTACTGGTCTCAAGCTAAGCCATAAATCTTTAATTTATCTTTTTGACACATATCAAAATTTAATATATATTTTACTGAGAGCTTTATGTTCAGTACTTTTTAGTGTAAAAACAACAAACAAATTAGAAGCGCAAAATGCATTACTTATATAATTCCTAACTGGTCAATGCAAGAAATCAAATATAGCATGCTTGCAGACTCTTAAACGTCGGCTGACAAAACATACTGATGATATGACGTAGCGGTCATTAAAACTAGTACAAGATGCTAGTGGCCCATTTTTTGTTCCATATAAAATGTTGGAGTTAATCAATGCACTTGCGCTTGTAATTTTTTTGTTGTCACTAAAAAGTACTGAACATAAAGCTCTTAGTAAAATACATAAGCCATAAATCATTCACAAGGAACTTTTACCTGCCGTAAAAGGAACAGTTTGGTGTGGTTTGTGGTACGGTGGTATTATCGCTCCTAATTTTTTCATAAACAAGGAAACAGTTCCATAATAGTCAACAATGAGCAGTACAGATAGGCGCAAACGGATTATTTATTGAAAGCTATATTTTTAACAAGCATTCGATTTCAACAAGACGGCACACAGTAGCATTTTGGAAGAAATATTTCAATCCTTCAGTCACTATATTTCAAAAATCGAATGATGCAACTTCAAAGAGAAATATTTCACCAAACAGATGCTATCAAAGCTTTTCCTTACAAGTGATATCTTTTTGGCGGAAAAATGAACCAAAGTCACTAAAAGATTGTACGTGGATTAGCTTTTTCACGTAGCTCACTGGTGTAGTTATATGAAATATTTCTTTTGCTACAGTTTTTATTTAATTTATTTATTATAATTTTGTATTTTGTAATAATATAAACGAAAAATATATCAACAAATATTATACATAAACGTTTCAAAAGAAATGCGCAAAACAAAATGTCTCTTTAAAACGAAACTTTTTTAGTTTTCCTACTAAAATTATCAAAATATCTATATCTAGCTACTTCACCTGACTGCAGAAAAATGAGTAGCGAAAAACTACTCCTTTAAATTAATTTTTTTTAAATTTGCGCATATATGCGCAAGCTGAAATTGTTATGCAACCTCTGAAAAAGTTCACGTAAATTTCAATGCAATTTTGCAATGAAATATGAAAAAGATGAATATCTGTGTTGAAAAAATTCGTCATCGCTTGAGTTTTTGCAAAAAAAATCTTAGAAAAATATTAAAAAGCATTAATGTAATTTCGATTATATTTTCAGGTGGTAAAATTATACATTTCGTGCACGTACTTTATTTTTTGCTTATAACAATTGACATGAAATATTTTTTCTGTCCACTTTTTCATGCTTTATTTGATAAGCTACTTCAGCTTTCTTGGTACTAGTACGCTTTTTTGTGTGAGCAACGTACCTTTCGTTAATTTTTTTTATATTCTTTGTAGCTATGGCCATCTGTTGAACCAATTATTTTCACATTCTTCAAAACTTAAGCGCCCATTCCAACACTGAATCCTTGCATCACCACCGAGCGTAAAAAAAATAAAGTAAAATTTTAAGCTTTTCCTTCGGTCTTTAATAAAAAAATTTTTTACATAATTTCGTTCAATCATTAAAATGCTTGCGAAATATTAAATTCATGCTAACTCTTATGCGAGAATTCCTACCGAATTAATGTATTTTTATCACCACATAATAAGCAATAATTTAAAATATGCAATACAATACCGCAATTAATTCACAACCACTTCATTTAACACACAGACATATTCGCAAAAGCGAAGTACAGAACACAGCGTGCGATAGCGTAAAACTCAATTCGCAAACTTAAGTTACTCATACGACATGTATGCAGCGACAGCGGCAATGCGTCATATGAGCGATATTAATTGGTTGTTGGAATACGTTTGTACGAAATAAAATTGCATTTTATTCGATATGTTGCTGCCCTAGATGTGATAATAAATTACATTGATAAATAATATTACAAATCATTTTTAGCATAAATATAAAATATTCCAGCCAAAATCAGTGCAGATTGCTATATACAGCATAAGCTCTTTCGAAGAAAACTTTCTTTTTTTTGTCTTCATAAGCGTGTTTATTATAAACCGACGTGATAAGTGCTCCTGACATTACTTGCAAACAAATTAAAATAATTCCTGGAAAACTTGAGCTTGATATTTTAAAGTGAACGTGTGACCTGAAGTGGTTGACGTGGAATGAGATTTAATTTGGAAAAATTAAAGTTCTCCTTGTCTTTTTCAAAATTATTAAAGAACTTTTTAAAGTTTAGAAAAGCACTCAGTATTTCTCAACTGAGTCGATTAAAAACTTTTTTTTCTTTAATTTAGCTGCCTATTGTTCTCTGATTCGATGTGCCAACAATATGTTAGTTAAATATTAATGACTCAGCAGAACATGATAAGGAATTGCACTTTAACATGTGACCGCACTGACGTAAATGAAATTTCATCCTAGTTGGATGTTACTACAAGGGTGACAATTTCCATTTAGAAAGAATATTTTTAATGACTGGAATGTGAAATAAAAAGATTAAATATTCACAAATGATGTTTGCGTTTCGGTTGATTACAAATATTGGTAACTAAATCGAAAAAGCATCTAAAATTCATAAAAGAAGTTATATTTTTAAAAACATTGAAAAGTCTTAATTCAGTAAATATTAAAAAGCAATATAAGTCCAAATGCAAAGAAAAGTATCAAGTATTTGATCGGAAAAGTATCGATATGAATATGTAAAACAGTATCGAAAAAAGCTTTGAGTCTAAATAAAAATCAAAAAACTTTAGAAAAAAATTTTGCTTTAATCCTAAAATATCGAATGAAAAAATTACGCATCTTTGACGCTTCAAGTTTTGAGCGACTTTTTCTAAGCAAATAATAACAAAATTCTTTCTCTAAGTGATTTTATCTATGTATATGGGTCAATCCATCTATAATGGGCCTATCATTACCTCGTGTTTCTTAAATAGGCTGAAACTTTTTTCAGTGATTGGTCTGTCCTGCAGAAGATATAAAAAAATTCGAAATAATTTTTTTGACCAATATTATTGCTTAAAAAAAAATTTAAATTGTGTTCAAAAAAGCTCGTAAGTAAAACGGAAAAATTTATTGATGAATATAAACAAACCAGCGCAATCCAAATTAGCTTTTATATTATTTTTAGGTAGTTGTGTACTAGTAGATGACAAAAAAATTGCGAATCTGAATAAATGAAGGCCTGAACGGTTCCTATGTGGTAAAAGATAAAAAAATTGACTTTCCAAGAAAACATCAATTTCTCAAATACTCCATAATCGATTTCAGCCTTTTTAGGCGCAAATTTTTCAGAACATATAGGAGTACCATCTCTGAGAACTTTATCTATTGTTTTTTACCCTATTTGATTTTACAAGCATTTAAAGTCAAAATTTATGATTTGCAATGTAAATTGAAACATTGAGAATGAGACCGAGAGAATAAAATTTGAACTGATTTCAGCCTTTTAAGGTTCAAAATGTTCAGAACATACAGGACTACCATCTCTGAAAATTTCAATCATTTTTTTTTCACCCCATTTTTTCTAAGCAAATAATAACAAAATCTTTTCTCTAAGTTATTTTTTTATCAATACATGTAATGTCAACGGGAAACCAGGACAGTAAAATTGCTAAAAAAATCTAAAATTACTAAAAAAATCCTATGCCAAAATATTTATTGCCTATGAGACAAAAATATAAGAGATAATTCTCTTAAACATTTGGTGTTAAAAAGCGCACAGTATGTACTATTTATATAGAATTGATTTTATGAAAATGGTTTGTAACGCTTTGGAGCCAAATATACTAGTCCAAATTTAATATTTTTTTTTTCAACAACATATTTATGCTAAATAAGGTTATTGCATACATATTTTTTTTTATTTTTTAAAGTTAAATTTTTGGGACTAATTTTTGCGAAGCCGCACATAAAATTTGCCGCTTGATTTTTCTTTGCTGATGCCTATGCTGCTTGAGTTCTGCGTTGTTATTGTTGTGCTTTTTTTTTTGCTTCTCATATATACCGTTTGTATTTGGCTCTGAAGTTCAAAACGCAAAAACTCTCTTCCAACTGTTTCTTTTTTTTACTTTTGAAGAGAGATAATGGGAGTTAAGGGAGTAACTTTATTATGAAAAAAAAAAAATACAACGGGACGCGCGTGTGCGAAGCCGCGGGTGTCACCAGTAGATCTAAAAAATAGATTTCAGATATTAGAGATCTTATGAAAAATAAGATTTCTGTTAATTTTTTACAATAAATACTTTCATCTGGAAAAACCAATATTTAAACTGAAATGCAAAAACACAAAAATAAATAATCGTCCAAGATTCATATGTGGCAACAAAAAAGCATATGAGTGCAATGAGGCCTAGAAAAAATCTATTAAAAGTCGATAAGTATTATTGAACAGCGTCGAAGAAGTCGCTGTAAGTCAGCCAAAGCCGAATGGTATTGAAAACTGTCATAAAAGCCGAGTAGTACGAAGTAATCGATGTAAGAACTTTTAGTGGTAAGCAAATCCAACCACTTGAGGACGAGCGAAAAGTATCGGAAAACATCAGCGATATCGTAAAAAAGTCAAAATATATAGAAAATCATCGAAAAGAATAAAAACTAATAAAGGACTCATCAAAAATTAAATTACCTACATCGCGTGTATAGTGCGCTTGGTTCCCAAATTTTAAAATTAGGGAATCTCTTCTACCTCGCTACATGCTGACCGGCTTAACTAACCATGTTGAATTTTGAAAAATTAAGTTAAATAGCTCTTTGTGTAGCGTTTTAAAGCTTGTATGGGAGGTACCACACCCTAGTTTCGAAACTCACAAACTTTTCATTTTTTGAACGGTACTGCTCACGCATTGTTGATTTTCCAACTGGGTCAGCACTTAAACAGCTCTTTCAAAGAACACACCATACCAATTGGTTATGGATTATGTAAGACAATACCTCGATGCTTACATTGTTCACAAAATCAGACATATGTGAGTGTAAAATGACAAGAGTTTAAAAAATTTAACAGATTATTGCAGACATAACAGTAAGACGGCACTAAAATACATAAAATTTAATGTCTTGTAAATTTTTGCTGCATACGAAATTGATTTCAAGTTGAAATTGCCAACTATTCCATAGTTATTGCTCCTAGGCTGAATTTAATGTTGCGTAAATGCAGCAGCAGTTAGCCTCTCTGAGTTATTTTCAATAAAATTTGGCTAAAAATAAAATGTATACTAAAATTAATGTTGCATAAACCTATGAGCAATATATAAAATAAATCAAAATATAAAAAAGTAATGCGGTTTTATTATTTCAGAAACAATAAACTTTTATGCGGTCACATCAGGTGACCAGATATTGTTAGTTTCCTTGACAGCTAGTTTTCAAATGTGGCACTTAATTTTAGAATTCTTTAGAGAAAAAAGTACACTATTCTGTAGAAATTAAATGTCATTGTTAGGGGACAAAGTGACAAATTGCGCTGATATGCACAACTGAAGTGGATATAGAAATCACTATAGATGGTTAGATGGCTTTTATACTTGTATTGTCTGCTACGCGATTGAAGCAAAATGGTATGCAATTCAGGCTCTGGAATCTAAGGCAAATCAGCTAAAGTGAACTTATCAGTATATGTACCTTAAAAAATGTGTCTGTATATTCCTAGCTGAGCTCATTTTCATAAATGAATGCGATATTCTCCGACAATCAAAGCTCCTAAAGGGCTGTGATCTCGGGTGTGAGCAAATCTAAGCTGATATTCAAGACACGTCTAGCACTCACAGAACTTTTTAAAAATATTCAAGAGATTTTCACCCACAGAAGCAATGATGGTATTGAAATTGCTGACTGGTGGTACTGAGGCGACAAAATTTAAGAGTTTTATTCTGAAGTATTTAAGCCAATCATAAGAATTTTCGCTTTTCAATACTGATCAGTTCTTTTTGACTTAAATCGATACTACTCGACTTTTCGACATTACTTGATACTTTGATTATTTCAATTCCCTTTTCTACGGTTTCTATACTTATCGGTATATTTTAACTTTAATGAACTATTTGGATATCAATCGATACTTGTGGACTCGTATGGCGTCTGCTACACGTTCAATATATATTGAGCGCGATCCAGTATCTATTGATATCGTAAAATATCTATATATTTTGAAATCCACCAGTATGGATTGCGATCCGAAATCACAATAAATAATGTGTCTGCCTGTAGCAGGCGCCTATCAGCTTTATCAATACTTTTCGATAATAATTGGTCTAACATGTTGATCGGTTTGTGGCTTAAGAGTCATCTGAAGTGAACAACTCAAGTGGAAAGTTAATGTTTCAAATTTTAAAGAAAATAATTGAAAAGCCTACTACTACTACGAGTTTCTACAGCATCTACCTATCTCTCTGGATTTAATTCCTAACCTGAACATGAAAAAAATGGCAGGTTGTAAGAAAAAACTCATTAACTGCATTGGTCATTATTGTGAATTTGAAGAAATCTTGCTATTTGCTATACGTAAATGTTAAAATTCGGGAAAAGCATTCTTGTCGATAATCCAACAGTTGTTGTCTGATCGTGGAGATTTGCTTGCATAATGAAAGAACTTGATGACAGTAGTGCGATACCGTCGGTATAAACCAATTCATCTAGATGCCACCAAAAGTTGCATTGAATTCTATGTCTTCCGGCTTAGCAAAACTTTCAATGCTACAAGAAATGCGAGACATGCAGCAAACTCTTCTTGAATCCAGAGCTGTTGTGCATGTTGTGGCTTTAGAACCACATATATAATATAGAGGGTGACCCTATCTTCGCACTACCAAAATGTGCTTCATTCCAAGGATTCTCATAAACATGGATTCATGCTTTCTGCGTTTCGATGTTTAAACGTCCATTAACTAAAATACTCTATATAAAAAAAACAAAACTATGTTTCAGCAATAATTTTTATTAATAACTTTTAAAACCGACTTACATACATAGGAATACTTTGTACAATGTTTTAAATTTATGTGTCAAGGGCTTAGTTCAAATCACAACAATATTTAGAAAACTAATGAACCTGCAACTAAAGCTTATTTGGTAACATTTAAATTTTAAACAGTCACAAGAACTAATACTAAGTTTTGCATATAAACTATCGCTTTAAAATTTAAGCTAAATATCTAAGACGAAATATAATGACATGCTATTTTTTATATAAATTTAATATTTTTATAAAAATATTTTTATTTTAAAATGTACTCGTACTTATAATAACAATGAAGTGTTGTACCGTATTTTTCATAATTTTATGTTTAAAACCACATATTACTTGCATTAGACACTCCCACAACCCTCTCCTATACAAAACTCATGCGTTGCTGTGCAAAACGTTTGCGACCCGATGAATTGTTACGACTGCCAAAATGACCCAAGCTCATGCTGAAACCGGAATCAAAGCCGGTTTGTGTTTGCGTTTGTGAACGTGGGTCCGGGGTGAGCGAACAGGACGGTAACGTGAGGCAATAACGACGCAATTGTTGCTTAAACGCCGCTGTGGTGAGTGTATATAAAACAGGATTCAGTGCTGAATTCACGGGGAGCACCAAAACCGCCAGCCAGGCATAGAGCGATGGTGAAATGACACAACCTGTGAAGAGAAGTAAAGAAGAGTAAACAAAAACAAAATTATGTCATAATGTTGTCAAAGTTTTAAAATTAAAAACTCTTACTGCATAAAGCTAAAGGAAATTTTTAATGACTGCCAACACAACATACCTGAGAGTGCTGCACACTTGACGATAATTATCGGTAGCCAGCAAGCGCAGTCCGTTGTCACAATTATGGCAAATCTGTAAGTGAAATGAAAACAAAAATTTAAAAAAAGTTATATATAAGTTTTTGACTTCAAGTATCCTACCTTGTTGCAACAATGCTTTCACGTCCACTCAATGTGCTACGCATGCCACCGCCAGAGTCGCGTATTGCTTGCAACATACGCAGATATGAGGCCACAATAAAAATCAGCGACATAGTGTTGATGCAAATAAACAGGATGGCGGAATACTCCCAGCCCTATGGGAGGTGGGGAGGCGATTAATTAAAAAAATATCTAAAGCTGAATTGTAGCAGGGCTCTTACCTTTGCATAAGGATCATGTATATGCAATGGTATACAGACACCGTTTGTGCCATAATAATGTTGTCCGAAATAGTTCAACGGAAATAGTGGCGCCGCGGCGAGTGCAAAAGATATACCCCATAGCAGCAATAGACGCATAGCAATTCTGTAAAAGTTCAAATGGAGCAAACACGAAAATAAAACAATGGCAGTAGCAGGAAGTACGTGATAAACAAGTAATACAAGTGATAGAGGCATTACTTGAAATGAACACAGTAGGAGAGGAATGAACATTTGATGTGTGTGGCATTATTGGGGATAAACAAGAAACAATCAAAGTGTTTCTAAGTAGAAAAAAAAATAATGCTTTTTTTTGCTATTTAAATGTTGTAGTCAAGTACAATGACAGCGCACAGTGGGACAAAAAATAAGTTGTATGTAATAAGATTTGGTAACATTTAACAAATGGCAGTCTGAACTACAACATATTGCTCCTTTATCGTTTTGCTATGAGCTGCATCTTAATGACTTCCTGTAATTGAGTGTTTGGGATCATGAATTACACATCAGAAGCCTTTGTGAACGTGCTTAAAAAACAGATATATTACAACGTGTTGGATGCGCACCTTACACACAGCAATATAGCCTTGAATTCCGTATTAAATAGCAACATATCCGTTTACAAGAAATCACATTCAAGACAGACATCCGTGTGTGCACTCAAGAATATCTGACTGTGCTACAAAATTTTCATAGAATAAATCATAAAAGCCAGCGCAGCCACCATACAAAGTCTGTGACACCGATATAAATATGACTACGAAGCAAGTGTGCTGAGTTCTCTTTGATGTGCTGTCAAATTAAAATAAAAATAAATGTCGGAAATTCGGCGCCGCATATATAAATTAATTTTTATGCTGACCTAGACTTTAAGCAAATGACAATATTTCGTTTCAATGTCAAATAACAAATTTATACAGAAAAAAAATCACATTGTTGTATAAAATTTTGGGTAAAGCATGCGACAATGTTTATAGCATAGTTTAAGGCGCGTTTACAATTGCTACGAGTATGATAAGAATAAAAGCAAAAAAAATGTAGTGAACATTATTTACTTTTCTGCCTAAGTATATGTGTGGAAATTTTCATTGAACACACAATTTTTAGCAAAATCTTGAAAACATCCGACCCATTTATATTCATAGCGATTCGTTTCATTTCTTCGTTATTCTACATGCCTAAAAACATGCTAGTAGACTTTGCATTTATACAGTTTTTTTAATCGCAACATTATTCATAAAAAAATTGCATATTTTTGGGCATAAAAAGTAGCGACGAAATAAAATAAATCACAGTACATAAATTTGATGTAAGGGATACTTTTAGTTTGTAAAAATTCAGTTTTTACGAAGGTACGCTTGACTAGACGATAAAAAGATTTGCTTGTCTGAAAGCTTTTATTTTAAAGTCTCTTTATGTTTGTCGATTCGTCTCGTTTCGTTTGTAATTTGCTAGCCTAAAAATATGTCAGCACAATTTTAATAACTGCTATTAATTATTCATTAAGTACAGGCTTAACATATTTGTTTCCATTTAAAATATGATAGTATATTTTCAGGTTTGAAATTTAGAGACGAATCGTGATACATGTAAAGGTGCATAGTTTTCCAAATATCAATTTAATTATCTAACTGCCTTAAACGATGCAACAAAATGTTGCATATGTAGAATACTAGAAGGATAAGTTGGTTTATGATGAAGGAAAATTATTAGCTATTTTCCTTCATCATAAACTAACCAAGGCCAATATTTTCTTTTCACGATTAATTTATTTTAATTCAGGGGATATTTCGGTATTAAACTTTTGTATTTGGAATTCGAAAAATGGTGTGTTAACTTAAAAAGGGTTTTCAAGGCCTTATTTCTGTTTTCTTTAACCTTTGAAATAAAAATAATAAGAATTAGATTATTTGATAAAAGTGAACTTTCTGTAAGAACACAAATTTTTCATTCGGTATTTTGGCTTGCGACACCTCGTAAAAAGTTTTGGTATTGACGGTTAACTACCGGTTAATTCACAGAATATATCCACATTAAGAAATTTCTAAAAATAAAAACTTTAAATTAAGTTAGTTACATTTTTAAGTAACAGCATAGTTAACCCCGAAAAATATGTAGCAAAATTTCAAGTATATTGGCTTTTACCTACATCAGAAATTCTAAAATATATGAATTTATAGTTTTAGGCCCTACTTCAGAAATCTTATTAACGTTGATTTTGTCAGCATATTTTTTCAGTTTTGTTATTTCTTTCACTGTATATAAAAATCAATTTTACATTAGTTGTTTACCTCGTTCTGCCTGCGTCACGTGGCTTCAATGGACGTGTCACCGACATCAGGCGATCCCAAGTGACCAATGTCAACAAAAGCGTTGATGATTGGCAGCTGAAAGTGTTAAGGAATCCTAAAAAAGATAAAAAAATTTGTAAATATTTCTTATGGGCAACGTTGAAGTAGCTGTACATTATGTGCCCACTATTGATAATATTTAATGAAATTTTATCAAATGTGTTTAAGTAGTTACATGAATTTGTTAAATCTAAAAAAATTATTTTTAATTTTGTAATTTTACATTCTAAATCAAGAAATTTTTGCTGCACTTTTCGCAAGCATTGCACTAACGTAATTGCGTCATTTGACAAGCTTCCTGCATTTAATTATACCAACCTGAAAAGGCACATGCTGCACTCTGACGCCAACCCTCCTCATGCATGATGTACGAACCGCGAAAACTAATGTCCGCACTTGCGATTATCGCCAAATAGACGCCCATAAGAAAATCGCTTGCGGCTAAATGTCGCAAATACATCGAATGTTCAACGTTGCTGCGCGATTTGTAAAAACAGCGTCCCAGCAGTACAGTTAGATTACCCAACACCGCTATCAAGGCCATAATCCAGACACTGCAATGTAAAAGGTTGTAACATTGTTGTAAATAAAAAAATGTTACAAATAAAATGAAATGAAGAGAGCAGTAATGGGAAAAACAAATAAGAATTGTGAGTGGCGAGAATAACAGGAAAAATAAATTCGAGTCGAAAGGCGCAAAAGCTATTTAGTTGTTTGCTTTTGCGTTGTAGGGAAAGATTAAAAATAGCAATTTGTTAAAGATAATATTTTTCTGGTATTTTTGCGGTTCTTTGTAGAACAAGAAGGGTCACATAATCATAAGACTAAAATTGAACAAGGTTATCTCTTTTTGCACTATTAATCTATGGCCGTAACATTAAGTCAACCAAATTATGATAAAAGCCTAAGAGTATGTAATTTCAAAAGTCTTAGAAGTTAAAGAAACATTGTAAGTTTTTCATTGCATGCATACCTTCAGGCTTGTCTTGTATTGTATCACCACTGTTTGCGTGTATATAATGCTAGCTACATAAGTAACAACATAACTAATATGAACTTTGATCGGAATAGCGGAGATAAACAGAATAATCAAATTAGCAATGATACAACTGAATAATTTTCTGAAGTATTTCACTGGAGCTTAAAAATAGAGGAGCTCAGATATACTAAGCCAGCTTAAATTTTTATTTTGGGAGTTAATATCACTTCTTAAGTAAGAAATAAGTAGTTAAAACTATAGTGGTGTCAAAAAGTGTGAACAACTTTCTGATGACTTGTGAATTTATGTAAAGATTAATTCAAGCTTTTATTGTTAAACATGGAAAAACTTGTTTTTGACTTTAAAACAATCCTATGCTTATGGTACGTGAATTTTCAAAAACTAATTTGCTAGCGAAACAATATTTTTTAACAAAGGTGACTGTGACACCAAAATTTCTCTGTATTATGATTTCATAAAGTAAGTTTAAGCTAATCCGCAGCTCTTTCTTAAGTCACAGACTTAAGATTAAATTCACAAACTAAAAATACATGTGCCATAGTAGTAAATAGGGAAGTTATCAAGACATAAATCTTGTTTACAAAGTAGTAATGTCTTTAAAGTGGCTTGGTATCTTATGACAAAAATCCTGCTTGCAAAGTAGTAATGTCTTTAAAATACCTTGGTATCGTAATTACAAAGATACTTTTAAGCAAAATTTTGTTTTGCTAATATCTTGATAAAGCAAGATATAAAACTATAATAAAGAGGATCATAAAAGTGCCTGCAATGTTCATTTTTAAAGCTCATAATAGGCATAATAAACATTAGGTTCCATGTCTCGTTTGTATCACTATATTGAACAGTATAAAAACACACGCGAGAAATGCCGCCTTATATGTACAGGCATGAGGTGGCATGTCTTGTTGTGTCTTTATACTGTTCATATCAAAATCATTTGAAAGACATGCCGTCTGATGTCTTATATTGTTAATTTTTGTCTCGGTACATGGGTTTGAGACTGGCGTATAAAACATAAGTAAAAATTAATTTTGATAACTAAATGAAATTAAATATTATTTATTCTTTAAAGTACATTTCTAAGTCACTTTGAAAAACTCTGCAGACGGCACTTGTCTGGGAACGCATTATTTTTAAATTCTTTGTAAGGTGTGCTCTAATGACCTCAGAAAGATACTTTACTAAGTCGTTTCATAGATTACACAGAAGGAAACATTACTTTATACTTAATGTTCCAAATGGCTCTTATATGCCCCTATAAAGAATTTATAAATATAATATGTTGTCCTTCTAGTTCTCTTCAAAAATCCTTTAAAATAAGCTAGTTTTGATACCAGGGATATGAAACTGTATAACAGTATTGAGTGAACTGCTTTAAAATTAAAACATTTTTCTTCGGGAAAAACAATACCCGAATGCATAATGGATAGATATGTGAATAAAAGTTCTATTGAATCGTTGAAAGCATTCTGGATTTATATATATACCAAAGTCATTCAATTAACGAGAATTTTTTAGAAAACGTACGCACTGATCTCACACAAGGTATCAACCAACATTATTTAGGGTTGGGTTAAGTTCCTTCCATGCCTCGACAAATCAATTAAAAAATTTTGAGGCTACGACTTTAATCGAGGTTTATATCTATGTACTCAATGTGCAATTATCAGGCCGAAAGTACAAAAATTATGGTAGTAATTGTTAAATTAAATATAGCTCCTCAAGAAACGTTTTTTTGCCAAAGTAAAATATTACAGTTAGAAACTAAATAAAGCATCAACAACTAAAGGTACTCGCTTTACTAAATAATAAAGCTAAATTTAGTAAGCCAATCTTAACATGTGAAAAAAATCGTGTAACACAATAATATTTGTTGTACAGAGCTGTATGAATATTTTCATTTTCTCTTTAATCCTCTATGGAAAATTGTGAATTTTTTTGCGCACTTTTTATAGATGTGGACAGTTGTTTCCACTTTATCACAGAAAGAAAAGGGAGTGTCATGATATAAAATATGAACTTTAAACATTCGCACACTTTCACAAAAACTAAAACGCAACAAAACTAATAAAAACTCAGCTAAACTTTTTGCCTTTGACCACTAACACGAACCTTCGTTGTCAAAAGTGAAGATTTACTTCAACCAAGCAAACATTGCTGGCTCAGATTGCCAACAGCAACAGTTTTCAGTGGAAAAAAGATGGAAACTATTTACCAACGAAAGAAAAACACAAATGCATGTTAAAGGCAAATGAAAATAGAAATCCTTTCAAAAACCAATCATCGTAAAGTTGAAAATGGAAAGAGAATAATTTTTTGGCAAAAAACGAATTTTCATCATTAAAGAAAATAAGTTTTTAAAAACAAAAGACCCATAAAAATAAACCGACACCGAAACACTGACATGAATGAAATCTATTTGTAAAATGGAAGTAGCGTATGAATGGAATTTGTTTTACGATACCAGACAGCTTGGAAACACTTTTGCATTTTCTTTGCTTCCTTCCTTTCCATTTTTTCTTCATACTTTGTACCCTGCATAAGACCAAAAATCATGAAAATGCATAAAATTTGTTGTTACTGTCGAGGTAAAATGCAGCAAACAGTCAACACCGCAGAGATATAAAAAACCAAAAAGTTCAAGTTTTAGGACAAAGACAGCTGGCAGAACAAGCGGATTTTTTTTATTTCAAAGTTCTGAAAAGATAAATTGCAGCACAAAAATGTGATTGAAAGCTTAATTTTTTGAGTAACTATTTCAGAAAATACGTTGCTGAATCAAGTGCAAGCACTAGTAATTTTGATGTTTAGCTCGTAGAAGCAGAAGCCAAATAAAAGTAGTAATAGTAGCAGTAGCAGTAGTAGTAGTAGTAGTAGTAGTAGCAGTTGCAGTAGCAGTAGCAGTAGCAGCAGCAGTAGCAGTAGCAGTAGTAGTAGTAGCAGTATCATTATCAGTATCAGTAGCAGTAATAGTAACAGGTACAGCAACAGTAACAGCAACCGTAAAAGTAGCATTAAAAGTAGCAGTAAAAGTAGCAGTAAAAGTAGTAGTAAAAGTAACAGTAAAAGTAGCAGTAAAAGTAGCAGTAACAGTAACAGTAATAGTAACAGTAAAAGTAACCACAACAGTAACAGTAACAGTATCAGTAACAGTAACAATAACAGTAACAATAACAGTAACAATAAAAATAACAATAACAATAACAATAACAATAACAATAACAATAACAATAACAATAACAATAACAATAACAATAACAATAACAATAACAATAACAATAACAATAACAATAACAATAACAATAACAATAACAATAACAATAACAATAACAATAACAATAACAATAACAATAACAATAACAATAACAATAACAATAACAATAACAATAACAATAACAATAACAATAACAATAACAATAACAATAACAATAACAATAACAATAACAATAACAATAACAATAACAATAACAATAACAATAACAATAACAATAACAATAACAATAACAATAACAATAACAATAACAATAACAATAACAATAACAATAACAATAACAATAACAATAACAATAACAATAACAATAACAATAACAATAACAATAACAATAACAATAACAATAACAATAACAATAACAATAACAATAACAATAACAATAACAATAACAATAACAATAACAATAACAATAACAATAACAATAACAATAACAATAACAATAACAATAACAATAACAATAACAATAACAATAACAATAACAATAACAATAACAATAACAATAACAATAACAATAACAATAACAATAACAATAACAATAACAATAACAATAACAATAACAATAACAATAACAATAACAATAACAATAACAATAACAATAACAATAACAATAACAATAACAATAACAATAACAATAACAATAACAATAACAATAACAATAACAATAACAATAACAATAACAATAACAATAACAATAACAATAACAATAACAATAACAATAACAATAACAATAACAATAACAATAACAATAACAATAACAATAACAATAACTATAACTACAACTACAACTACAACTACAACTACAACTACAACTACAACTATAACTATAACTAAAACTAAAACTAAAACTAAAACTATAACTATAACTATAACTAAAACTATAACTATAACTATAACTATAACTATAACTATAACTATAACTATAACTGTAACTATAACTATAACTATAACTATAACTATAACTATAACTATAACTATAACTACAACTATAACTATAACTATAACTAAAACTATAACTATAACTATAACTATAACTATAACTATAACTATAACTATAACTATAACTATAACTATAACTATAACTATAACTATAACTATAACTATAACTATAACTATAACTATAACTATAACTATAACTATAACAATTGCATTTACAATATCAATAACAGTAGCAGTAACAGTAAGAGTAGCCGTAACCGTAACCGTAGCAATATCACTAACTGTAGCAGCAGCGATAGCAGCAGCTGTAGCCAGTAAATGCAGAATCCATTAAACTGATTTTTCATTGATAGGGACAAATGTTAGATGGTAAAAATGGTGTGGAAATGATCAGTACGAAAACTATGAAACATGGGCTCAAAATACAAGAGATATAAACTCCGGCTGTGGGGTAAAAAACTTGAAAATACAATTTCCAACTCTTCGAGCTTTGTCTTTTGCCAACAAATTTGAATTTCGCCACTGATAGGATTAAAGAAAAACAATAGAAAATGCACAACCTTGGAAATGAGTTGTAATACAAATGGCAATCATACACAAAAGATGTCTACCAGAAGACTTCATAAAATACGATTCCTTTAGGCTTCAGCCTAAAAATATATTTGAAGGCTTATAGCTATAGAATATTAACTCTTAGTATATTAATAAGAACATGTCTAAAGCACCGTACAACTCAGACGGTGGTCAAGATAGACCCCCCTTCTTCCAAACAATTTTGTACTCACAATAATCCAGGTGATCAAATTTTTCAGTATGACTCTTCAAAACCACCCTACATATTTCATATTAGCAAAGTCATTTCCCATGACACCCATTAAAGAATACAATACAGTTGCCAACAGGAATCATTTAAAAATGTTCCTATGTACAATTGACTTATCCAAATATGTTTTCTTAAACAAATAAAATTAAATGAAATAGGAAATATTGAAATCAACCACTTTCAACTCACTTACCTTCCTCGCAATATCTGATTATCCAACAGATGGTATGTACTACTGATACCATCACTATGTGGCTCACAAACACGCACATGCAACGCAGCACGACACAAATGGAACCAGGAGAAGTAGCTGTAAAGAGCAGAGGACACAAGAAGATGCAAATTATTACACAACTGCACTGAAGCGTCGTTAGACCGAGAAATACCATAAATTCTCTTCACTTACATGTAATGCAGGCTGGTTAAGTTCTGCAGCACGCGTGGATCGAGTTTCTTAAATTCATTGCCTGTTAACAGTAACGATGTTAAATTTTCTAAGCAAGCGAATGCATTTAAATCAAAGCCTGTAAGTTGATTTTCGTTAAGACGTCTGAAATGGAAATTTGAAGAAAATTAATGCTTGAAAATATGGAACATGACGTGTGAGTATGACTTCTGAAACAATTAATTTAGTCGAATGATACTCATACGCAGCGTAAACCGGAAAACAAGAAAACTTTGATTTAAATTTAAACAACGTTTAAAAAATTTATTTGTGAAATATCGAAAACTTCATATTTTGCCGCAAATTGATTCACCACGAAAATGTATGTTGAGGCTGACAAATATTTAGTTAACGATTGGAAAAGAATGTTCCATATTGTTCCCTTAACAAATAAGTTACAACATTCCAATGATATATTGCCTCAAAGCTTTCAATTTTTTTCATTTCTTTTTGGAAACTTTCCACTTCCGACTAATGACCTCTTCATATAAAATAAAGTGGCATAGAAGAAATTTGAGACGCAACAAGTCGCAAAATAAATAAAATTAATAGATCTGTATTCATTTACATGGAGAAGGAAATGACTTTTCGCATATAATGAAATGCCAAAGAACAAAGTCATTGGCAGTCAAATTACTACTACGTGTTGCAAATTCCCTTAGCTGTTTTTCTTAATTTAAAAGGATACTATGGCAACTTAATGTCGGGATGTTGTTATTTTTGTCTTAAGGATACGATAAAGCTTGATAAATTAGCAAGAACTCTAGAACAATTGATGATTTAACGTATGTGTATGAGGCAAGGAACTCTTGGATTTCGCTGAGTATTTGTTTGAAAATTGACTATCGGCAGAAATTCGAAATTTTTAATATTCAGTGTAAAATTTATGCATTTTGTTTCTACCAATCATCATCTAAAATATATGACTTTATAATGAAAGTATTATACTAAAGATGATACAATTCACTGAAACTTACAATCCTTGCAACGTATGCAAACTGCAGAATGTGCGCTCTCTTATAAATGTCAAACGATTTCCAGTTAAAAATCTGTTGGGAACATAAGAAAGAAAGATATAATAACTTTAGTAATAAAACTGCAGACCAATTTTGTAGCTTAAAATTAAATAAAATAAATTATTGTTTAATGATTCTTAAATCTTACAAGTGTCTTAAGTTTGAAAATTTAAAAGCTCCTTGTTCGATGTATTCAATGCGATTATGCGCCAATGACAGCGTGTGGAGATGCGAAAGGGGCGGAAACATCCCAGCAGCAATGCGATGAATACGATTCTCATTAAGGTACCTTAAAAGAAAAGAAATTGCAGCTGTTTAATTAAAAAAAAAGTAAGTAAAAATACTATCCAGTCAAATAATAAACACAAAATATTTACTAAAAATGGAGAATGAAATATCAAGTATTTTGTACCCAGTACGAAGAATGAGGCATATAAAAAGAAATATTAAGTATGAGGCATGAAGAATATGAGACGTGTGGTATTAATCATGAAGAATGACGTATAGAGCATAATTTGTTGAGCAAAAGTTGTCCCAAAATTTAGGGTTAGTATCAATGCCGCCCTACACGAAAGAAAAATGCGATTTCATTGTTGAGAAATATTTTAAAATCTATGAACAGTTTGCTTTGAAAAACTTTTCAAATAGAATTCTTTTTTTTGCCGTTGTACATCAAGTCGTTCAACACAAAACATCAAAGCAGCTCATCAGAGTGTTGCTGAGAGTCTAGGATCATCAATTTGGCACCGTGGTCAAGAATTGGTCATTTCGAGAAGGTCTCTATAGCGTACTTTCCCGAAAATTTTGCATCGTCATGCTTAAAAAGTTCAATTGACTCAGAAAACCGACAAGTTATTGTTAAGACAACGTGTTATTATATGGTGCGGCTTTTGAACTTTTTCTTCTGAAATGGAGCTGCTCAGACAAGTGGTTGCAATCGCGGCATGCTAGCTCAGTCTATTGTGCCTTAATTACTAAAGATACGGACGTGAAGAACATGACAGTGCCACAAGCCATTCAGCCCGATAAACATATCAATTACTGCATGAGTCATTTCTTGAACGTGTAATTTCCTGTTTTTGTGATCAGAATTGGGCACCCAGGTCTTGAAACTTAACACTGTTGAACTTTTATCTCTTGGAGCTTTCTAAAGTCTTTCGACAAAAAAAGTGCGTGTGTGCCAGCTAAGGCCAATTTCCCGATATGCTTTTCCATACATAAAACTATGTGAATGTTATGAAACATTAAAAAACTTTCAATGTTTCATTAAGAGTCTGTTTCTACAATCAAAATTACTTTTTTTGTGAATTTAGGATACCTTTTATAAATAATAAATGGCATTAGGACCAGATAACACTATGTGCCAGTGTACAGAGTAAAAATCTAATTATGAAAGTGGACTTATCAATTTTGACGAACAAAGTTATGGTCCATCAGCTCAGGGTTTCGAGATATTCTAACCGGTAGTATATTACACATGGCGTATATATGAAAAAAATTTGTGCTTTTTGCATTTTAAGTTATCTCGAAAACCTCAAGTGATGTAAATTTTTCAGAATTTGCTGCCTTGCCTGATCGCATTCTTTGAAAAGAAGTGGAAGAATTACTCGGAGGACATTAAAGAAAGTGAACAAATGCTGTCTGTTCGGGTTCAGTCAAGGTTAAGTCTAAGTCAAGTGAAGGCCATGTCAAGGTCAACTCAATGCCAAGTCAAGGTCAAATCAAAGTTTGGTCAAATCAAATCAAAATTGAGCCAAGGTCTATCAAGCTCAAGTCAACGTCAAGTCAAAGTTAACCCAAGATCAAGTGAAGGTTAGGTCAAGGTCAGGTTTGAGCCAAGTCAATGTCAAGTCAATGTCAGGTCCATATCAAGTCAAGGTCAAGGAACAAGTCAGAGTGAATTCAAGACTTTGAAAATGAATCAAATCAAACTGTTTACTGTTATTTATGTACTTTGATTAAATTTTGTACACAATATAATGAAGCAAAGTAAATTGGACTGAAAAGAACTTAAGCATTAGAAGTAATTTTGCTATTCATTCAGTTATTACAAATTATTTCAATATTTAGGCACCAGAACGTTGCTTGTTTAATTTTGCCTTTTAAATACAACCTATATACGTTAAACTTAATGAATCAAAGTCACTGATTGATTTCGCCATTACAAAATTAAGCCAACAACAAAGTAAGCTAAGTTTAATTTACTTAAAGATTTGCACAAATACGCTATGCTTCCACACTCACACGCAATCAAATGCGTAACGCAATCAAATACGTAACGCAAACAACGCATACCAGTCATATAATTTGATTAAATGTTCTTCATACGCCGCGTATATCAATGTTGATACCCCATTCCAGCACAGAAATAAAATTCACATATTTTAACAAAACTTAATCCAATCAATTGCATTTACGCTTGGGTGCCCCTGTTACACTGTTGGTATTTTGGTGCTCTATTTATGCGTATGCATAAACAAATCAGCACAAAAGGAGCTTTTGATACTAAAAAATATTGTCAAGCGGGCGTACTATCAAATTTTATTTGATTTATTGCTACTGTGTTAGATACATATACATTAGGGCTGTTCAGAAAAAAAAAATATCTCCGATTTTGCTGGTCTACAACATAAAACAATAACTCCTGAATTTTTTCAGATTTTTTAAAGCAGTTTATAAACTCTCTCAAAGCAAAAATAAGAATTTACTTTAAAAAAAAAAAACACTTGAATTATAAAATGCAGCTAAAAAATAACAAATAAAATTTAAAATTAACTTTAAATACATAATTCTCTTTATTTTTTAATTATCTTTAAAGATAATATTTGTAGGAAGGCGAAAAAAAATTTTTTATCTTACTTATATGACGAAAAACGTAGGAAAATATGAAAATTTAGCCTTTTTTACCAAACAAATGCATGGTGTTCCTTACCAAATTGAGATTTTTAGTTTAAAAAGTCTCATTTGATAGGTTTTGCCAAGAGCTACAAAACCTGTGTTTTTAAAATTAATTTTATTAAGTAGTTTTAAAGTTATGATAATTTTAAAAAAGTCCTTTTTATATTTTTTCGGGGAATTCCACAAAAAAAAAAAAAAAAAATAAAAAAAAAAAAAACACAGGCTAAGTAGCTCTTGGCAAAACCTATCAAATGAGACTTTTTAAAATAAAAAATCTCAATTTGGCAAGGAACACCATGCACCTACGTTTTTCGTCATATACATAAGTAAAATAAAAAATTTTTTCGCCTACCTACAAATATTATCTTTGAAGATAATTAAAAAATAAAGATAATTATGTATTTAAAGTTAATTTTAAATTTTATTTGTTATTTTTTAGCTGCATTTTATAATTTAATTGTTTTTTTTAAAAAAGTAAATTCTTATGTTTGCTTTGAGAGAGTTTATAAACTGCTTTAAAAAATCTGAAAAAACTCAGGAGTTATTGTTTTATGTTGTAGAACATACCACTGCATGACCAGCAAAATCGGAGACATTTTTTTTTTTTCTGAACAACCCTAATATACATATGGGTATGTAAGTGGAAATTCTTTTCAAGAAATTTTTATTGCAAAAAAATTTTGTATTTAATTTGCAATCTTAAACTGGCAGTACTTCCTGAAGTTTTTGAATTACTTTGCATGCGGTTTTTAATACAAATAGCAATTACCCAACATCACTTAATTTTCAAACGAAAATTCCATGATAGCAACACCAAAAGATGAACATTTACTTACAACATTTCCAGATTCACCAAAGGACTAAAGACATCTGGCTCAAAGGTTTCTATGCGATTTCCACGAAGATCACTGCAAGTGGAAACAAAACAGAAATTTTGCATTTTAATTTTTAAATTACAAAAGCACAACAAAAACTTTGCAAAATAAAATTGTTATCAGATTGAAAAGAAACGAGAAAAGAATAACAACAACAGTGGACATTGTAATGTTTTAGTAAAACTCACAGTTCTTCGAGTTTGTTCAGATGTTTAAAGTCATAGCCATGTAAAATGTTGATACGATTGCTGGCAAGAATTCTGCAAATAGAAAAAGTTTCACAAAAAAATGCACAAAAAATAAAACAAAAAAATATAATCCAATTCAATACGAAAAAGTTGATAAGAAATGTAATGCTGACGATGGCGAAATGGTCAAAAGATAAGTTGTTACTTTTGGCCACTTTATGTGTCGAAACTTTAATTGTTTCACAAGTTTTGAACGCGTGTTATTCGCTATTGTTGAATTTAATGGCAAATAGACACTTTCAATGATGCGAAATTTATATTAATAAAAAAATGTGCCATAAATTTAAGTGGCCAATGATAAAATTTATATTAATTTTGAAATTATGTAAAGCTTAAAGAAATTGTCTAATGTGTCTCAGTGCTGAGTTACATCGGAGCTTCGAAAAACGTTAATTTGCACAATTGCACATCATGACGTATGAGCAATATTTGATTTTGCTGTATACATTACATTGCATATCTGATATATGTGTAATATATTATAAGTAAGTTACTTACAATATATGCATAGAATTTTGCTCGGGAAATAAATTCTGCGGTAAACTTGAGATCTTGTTTTCATCTAAATATCTGCAATTTGAAGTAAAAAATAAAGTTATATTCAAAGGTTTATTATATTCTACGAAGACCACAACATTAACTTTTCCACTTTTATTTCAAATTTGAATTTTTTATAAGAATTCAAGACGACAAAAATTCGAAGTAATAACTTGCATATCCACTGCTCTAACTCATCTTAAATAAGTAGGTACTTACAATGTCTTCAATGGAATTTCCGCAAGTCTTTTAAATGCAAATGATGCGATATTTTCTATTGAGCAAAATTTTAAAACGCTGCAGCACAGTATGAAAGACAAATTCAAAAGAAAAAGATATAAGAAAAAAAAACATTAGTTTCAGCTTAACATTAAATAAACTTTACGACAGTTGTTGGAAAAACACTTAGTGGGTAAATGGATATGAAATGTACAAATTTAGAATATGCAAATGACTTGGTTATTGGTTGGCTTTCAGTTTTCAAAGTATGGACCAACAGATGTTGGTTTGAATGACTACGGTTGGACAACTTCAATTTGATATATATCTTATTAAATTGAACTCTATTTATGTAAATAACTTTGAGATAGTCAACACATATGCTGTCAGACATGCACAACAAAGTGTTCACATGCAGAAGAAAAAATCTTCCGCTACGTCAATCTCTGATATTTTTGTCGAAGCAACAAGGGGGAAGCTGTCATCAAGTGGTTATTTGAATTTGTTGAATTATACATATTACTAAATTGCAAACAAGGTAAATTACTTAGTGTTTCTCACAAGATCTATGCATCCTGCTAAAGTGTTGCGCACAAACTCAGCTGATAATCTTCGGCGGATTTGTAAGCTATAGAGACATTTGTCGGTTGTTTGCAAATGTGAGCATAACTCTTTTTAAAGAACAGGATTACCATATAATATTTACATAAAAACAAAAAGTTTCACTGTGAATTTGACACACCAACATTCATTGTAATCGGTAGATGGTTCCAATTCCAAGTAATTATTCTTGAGAAACTGTTACGGGAAAATTATTCCATGAACGAGCTCTAATGGATCGCTAAACCTGTCCGGCAATTGATTTTTGAATCATCAATGGAGTCTGGTATTTCTTTGCCACTGATGATAATGTCATCGCTTTTATTTCCCTAGTGAGAATATGAGTTTTAAAGGACTAATCATCGGCCCAGGACTTTTGTCACTAGTTTCATCACGACAACTCTTTGAAGCTTCAGAAGAGCTTGAATCATTCATTATCCAGTCTGAGCATACGAGCAGATAAAAGGGTTAGATAGGAGATCAGTGCCTACAATTCATGGAAGGACTGTCCTGGTACAACTGGTGCTGATGTCGCATTAAAGTGCTCTAATTTTTTTTTCTGTGAATTTTGTTCTCTTTGGCTCAAAAATTTGGTTACGGATGGAACAGCAATTGACTTTTAACTGTCTGAAAAAGGAGTTTTACAAATAAAGGTGCAACAAAATCTGACTTTATACAATGTTGCTTAGGTAACTAGTGACGCCTATGTAGTCACATTCCAAATTGAGATGCTGCAAGAATAACTTAATATGGACCTAATAGCTGCTTATGCGGAGGGCTAACATTGTTTTTTGTGAGACAACACTACCGTCATTCACTCACTTCACGTTTGCAAGTATTAAGCCAGTGAAATGAAAAGCGTGTCATACATAGCACCAAAAAAAATGCTTTGAATAACTCTTCAAAAAAAAAAAAATTTTCATTTAGTATAACATTTTTTTTTAACATACTTACAGTATTTCTAAATTTGGCAGGTCTTTAAGGAAGTCTTCGTCAATTGTTGAGAAATTATTGCCTGTCAAATCGCTTCAAGCAAAATATACAACAAAAAAAAGAATAAATTTACAATTTCTTCAAAACATTAAATTCAATTTAAAATAGTAACTTACAGCATTCCAATATCTTTTACGGGTAGATACGCTGGAATCGAGGTCAATTGTTGAAAGCGACATAAAATCTCATTGCCACGACAAACGCAACTCGAATTGCTGATGGGCCCGGCTGCATGCAAAAACGTAATAAAAAATATAAGCCAAAATAAAACCATCATAAATAATTACAAAACAAATAAATTTTTATTGGATTTCATTTCCCCGATGATGAACATAATATTCAACAGATTTCTGTAACGTTGACAATAACCGTCAACAATAAACAACAACCATAACAACAACATAAAAATCATGATTACAATCAGCGCGAGAGTAATTTGAGTGTCATTCAAAAATTTCAGTTGACATTTCAAAACTTTTCTTTTATTTTGCGCCCCCTCCCCACATTGGCAATTAAAAAGCCCTTGACAGTTGGCGGCAAAACTTACCGCACGTTCCAATTGGTATATCATCATTGCGTCCAAATGGTTGCTTACGAAAGAAACGATCCCAAAACATGTCATCTACATCATTGACACAGTTCCATTCATCGGATGCGTCATCACAATCGGCGGCACCATCACAATTCAACCGCTGTGGTACACACTGCGTTGATGAGTTACAGTGAAAGAAACCCACGGGACATTGATCTAATTCATTCGGTTCAAGTATTGTATCCTCTGGCGGTGATATTATAAGTGAGGTAGTGACCAAGGGAAAGAATATAGCTGCAGTAGGCAGTAGAGCGACTAAAAAGTGAGGATAAGAAAATTGTGTTGATTAATAAAGATTTTCTTCGAAGCGGTCGATTAAAATCAAAATCAGTTGGAGAAAACCACTGAGAAATATTTAATTTCTTTTGTGTTGGAAAGTCGAATGTCAGATACATCAAACGCCATACATTAAATAATTTCAAGGCAATTGATTTTTGATAATCATTTTATAAGGTTTTCACAATGGCTTGAAAAACAGCCCATTTCTCATTAATCTCATTTTTGCATCCCGTTTTTAAATATTGCTTTTACACTGACATTATCGCGTTTTTGCCAATACGCGTATTCGTTTTTGGTGTGACATTAGCTGTCACTTTTTTGTTTGAGATCAACTAAGTCATCTGTTTTGTAAGGAATCGCAACATGAATATAATAACAAAGTTTTTAGTTGCTGCTGCACATCCATCAACTTATTTGTGTTTTGTGGTGAAACTATACAAATGTGCACGTACATACGTTCTTTGCATTGCAGACAAATCTATTTCTTATCAATTTGTCTACTCTTCAAAATGTTTCATTAAATTAAACTACTCTTCAACACAAAAATACTTGCACCGCTTTCAGATTCTACTTTCTATTTCTTTACTTTGTCCGCTGGCTTAATTTTTTATTTTTTCTTATGCTTTAAGAACACTTTATGATGAATTTTTTGACATATGTAGAATAAAATAAGCAGCCCTGACAGTTTTTTACAACAGCGCAAGCCTATTTCTTGGAAAAGAACCTACTTTTTGCATAGAACATACTCCATGATATTAATGTTTCACGCTTGATTTGTATAAGAGGAGTGCCTTTTTTAGCTCAAAAACGGAACAAATGAGAAACGAGCGGTTTTCAATGATTATGCCAAAGGTGTTGTGTTTTCATTGCAAAGTATCAGAGTTAGAGATCTGCTCTGATAAAGAGCTTCATGGCTTAAACGACAGATATGTTGCTCATTTAGTATCTGTTACAGACTGCGGAAATGCGGCTACGACCTGCAAGCTATGGCCACTGGAATTTCTTCCCCAGTACATGTGCCACCATGATATATCTTTCAATGATTAGACGGCCGGACAAGGCAGAAATCTAATGCACCTATTTTCCACGGTGTTTCGAGCAATAATGTGTCTACTCTAGTCGGTACCCATCAAAGTGGAAAATCACATCTACTGAAAGTCACACAAAAATTCTACCCATTTTCACGCAATTCTGAAAGCCGCCTGCTACCCAGATAAACCGACTTTCTTCCGATTTTTTCGCCATAGAGCTACACGGAAGACTTAATATTCTTTTATTTTTGATGAACTTCAAAGCTTAAGCTTCAAGCTTCTTCTGAATTAGTTATAATTCGCTAATCGAACGAAAACTTATTCAATATTTTTGAGCCACCTTGTATTTATGATATATGCTCAAATGGAAATATTACTTGTGGAGTTAGAAAAATATCACATCTCTTCAACATAAATAAATACAATATCAAAATATTAAAAGTTCATAAGTTTTATATATCTCCTAAGCAAAGAAAAAAATATTGCATTTAAATTAACTCAAAGTTATATGTATCAAAGGGATTACTAACTATTTAGTTTTGACCTTTAATTATTTGCTGTTAAACGTGTACTTTTAAGAGTTGTGCACTTTTCTTAATGACTATTCAATTTAGAACATTACTTTATCACAAACAAAAAAATGATGAATCGAACCTAATTATAGGAAATACAATCCAACACAGAAATACAGCTTAAATGAGCGGCCGTTGTTTGCCAACATTCGAAATTCAAGTCTGTTAAGTGAGTAATGAGATAATCAAGGCAATATCTTCCACAAGTTAATTTCTTATGAACATCAGCAGTCACAAAGTGCCAGTGTGTTGGATTCGAAATAAATGATTGCTCTGTAAACAGTCAACAGCAAAAGTGTGTACAGAAATGGAAAAGAAGAAGCCACAAGCTACGCCATAGCAGCAAAATAGAAAAAACAACAGCTGTAAACAGATATTCAAGGATGCTATAGCACTTGCCAACATATCCTATGCCATATTCTTTTACTTCACTATCTATGTATGTGTACGTAGTGTATTAGTTGTGTCTTGGTATTAGTATTTTCTGCTTAAGCTACTCGTTCATTGAAATTAAATTTGCGTCTTTTTGTGTCGGTAACTGCAATGATTTGTGCTGGCATAACAAATATTTGCAACATCAGAAGGCGTAGTGCGTTAAATTATACAGCCTGTGTGCTAAGGCCTAACAGATTATAGAAATTAAATGAATAGAAAGTAGAGAATGAGAAAAACGATTTACTTTCAATATTCAAATGTTATTGTGGGCGTCAGCAAAAGTTTTTCAATGACTCCGACAATGTGTGGCACAATACACTCAGGGAAAAAATCGATAATATTATGTTTGATTCAACCATAAGCGTTTATGATTTATAGCTAATGCCGATTGAAGAGCACCATTTTGACTTGAATTCAAATAGATACCACATTGACTCAAATTGGTTGCTCATATGATTCAAAGTTTATAATCTGAAATACACAATTTGAAGTTTTTTACGATTGAATTAAAGTTGAAAAATTTTATTTTTAATATTTTACTTATTCAAAATGAATTTAAAGTTGTTAATGTTAAAAATAAAGAGAAAAGAAGTTATTTATAGGGGAAAGGGCTCGGTTGTGGACACGCTTTTTTTTGGCTCATAACTTTTGAGTGCAATTGCATATTATTCGAATATATGCAAACCTATGGAAAGCTAGAGAACTTAGCCAACTAATTATAATAAAACTAAACCGATTCCGTCAAATAGAAAAAAATTTTTTCTTAATATTTTAAAGTGTTCAGTTTTAGCCAATTTTTTTATTTTTGGTTCAGTTGTGGGTTCCCTTGGAAATCCTGCTAAAATGCGAAAATGTGAAGTAAATTCACCACGAATATAAAAATTAAAATTTTTTTCATTTTGGAAGCCTTCATGAACATCATTCTACGATTAAATTGTAGCGCTAGGGCGGCATAGTTCGATTTTGTAATGAGTACAATTTACAGCAATTTCATAGCAATACCTACGTACACATGTTTCTTATATTGCTTACTAAGTAGTTATGTTGACATCAACGACGGTATTCCACCATTTTTCAAAAAAAAAAATCACGGGTGGCCACAACCGAATTAATTTCGGTGCCCACAACCGAATTTGGCAGCCATCTAGAGAAAAGGCGAAACACATTTCTGGTGTCAACATTTTGGTTGCAATCGATATTGAATAGCAGAGTATAATAAATTTACTAAATAAATATGCAGAAAAACCGCATCTGTTTTCTGTTAAAAGATACGCAGGTGTGCCCACAACCGAACCCTTTCCTCTACTATTTTCAACTTCAAAGTTGTCAACTTTAAAACAAAGAACAATGCCATTTTTTTCCGAGTGCATGTGGATTTTATTTTTGCCCATTGATTAAGAAAGCCTAAAAATATGCAATACAAACAACAGCAAAAGTGAACATTTGCTTCATTCTTTAACCTTATGACGGTTTATCAAATTTTTGTTGCATATTTTTTGGCACCCATTTCTATGCAAATTTTATGCCTGGAATTGAGATTAGCTAACTCCAATGAATCTTTATGTGCTATAGACGCAGCGGTTGACAATTCCTACATCTGGAAAATTAGGGACAGCGATTTCAATGGAAGATTTTAATCAAATTGATTTAAGCAGAATATCGCTTGTTTTGCTGAATTTTGATTTTGTACATCATATGTAAGAATTCTTAAGACGATGTACGCAGTAGCATACTTAAGGGGAGTGGCGAGGGTGCGGTCGCCCCGGGCGCGGCAAAGTGCTCGTGAAAAATACCTTATTTCGCTAGGGTTTTTGGAAGTAAGAAATTAGGACCTTTTCTTTAGGTAGTATATTTGTATGTGTAGATGAAAATTTTCAAAGTTTAAGTGAGAGATTTTCAAAATCAGAATTGAGGACCTTTTTTTTCTGGTAGGTTAATGAATGTTTTGTTAAGAAACATGAAAATTTTTCTGTATGAGCGGCAAATAACTTCGGGCCCGGGCGCCCGATTGTGCACGGTACGCATCTGGCTGTATGATAATCTTAAATTTAAATAATAATTTAAAATAAAACAAAAACAGTATTTACTTATGACAAAATTATTTAAAAAAGCTTTTATAATTTATTCTTAAGCTCCTATTTTTAGAGGAAATCATTCTTTAAATGTTAGTCATTTGACTAAAAATGCTTACAGTGTACTTCTAGTTTATATATAAAACGTTCTAGCCCAACCTGAGGGCATAGTTTTAAAGCGAGATAACGACATTGCATATTTTAGTGAACCCAGTAACAGTCTGATCAAGGGTGTGTGACTTCTTGGTTAGCGTCTGCCCCACATTAGGCAACTTAGAAATAACTCTTCTGCAGTTAGTGTCTGTATTCAGAGTGAGCGCCTACAGAAGGCGAAGCTAAGGACGTCATACATAAAGCGCAAACAATCATCAAAGATTGCGCCACCAACCAGATTCCTCCCTAAGTAAGACCTACGGCATGAAACTAACCTTAACTATTACGTTAGGAATCAACTACAGCACACCAGTATATCCACCTGCTTCAGCAGTGGATTTGAAGCTTCAAAATTCATGTGTGATTGAAGTAAAATCAACAGCAATCGAAACTGTATTAAGTCTCTGTAATTCCTTAAATGCAGAAGCGACATTTTCTTGATGTAGCATCACATTGGTACGTATATATGTCACTAGGAAACTACAACAAACTTCAAACAAATTTAAGAGAACAAATTTATGAGAATCAGTAAAAATAATGTTAGGGATATCGTTATGCAGATGGCACAGTGCAGTTGAATTTACAATCAGAAATCCAATGTCCAGTTGGTCATCAAATATCGACAAGTTCCGATTTTCTTCGAATACAAGCAACAACAACATGTAAAAACAGAAATTTGGACATATTGACTTTTTTATAAAATTCATCAAATGTAAGAAAAAGAGTGAAGAGAAACTATTTTGATGAAATTGAAAGCAAACTAGTAAAGGTGTTATCTTCGGCCAGGCCGAAATTCACATACCCTATACAGCATTGAAAGTACTTTCTAAATAAATGTTAAAAATACATTGGAAATTAATTACCTAAAATTTTCATGAAAATTGTGGGTTATACGAAATCAAAATTTTCAATTTTTGAAAAGTACCACGCCCACTCTTCCAATTCCGCCCACTTTAAGCACAATTCAAGATATTTATGATATGTATCCGTGTACTTAGTTTCATCACAATATTTTGCGCGGATAACGAGCTATGGCGATATTAAAGCTAAAATTTAGGGCTATTCCACGCCCTTTTAAGAGCTTTTGCAAATGTTAAACCTAGCTTAATCCTAATTATGTTCACAGCTTCAAATCACCTATTCACCAAGTTTCATCAAAATCGCAGCAACTTTTTTCAAAATGTCCAGGGGTATATTTACATAGAGTATGGGCGGTGGGCGTGGCCATGAACCATTTTTTCATGCTAGCAGCTTGTAAGAAAGTGTGACCTATGTACAAAATTTCATTGAATAAGCTTGCTTAGTTTTCCCGTAAATGTGATTTCAGCAGACAGACAGACAAACACACAGACAGATATACAGATGGACATAGCTATATCGACTCAGGTGGCGACGCTGATTCATAATATATGTACTTTTTTATACCTGCCATGCCCCCTTCTATGCGTTACAAACAGAATGACGAAGTGAATATACCCTCTGTGTGGGGTATAAAAAGCAAAAGAAAAATATCCTACATTAAACTGGTATCTTCAAGGGCGTTCAGGATCATCAAGAAAATATCTTTTTGGTTTCTTTCTTTTCCTATACATATTGGCGTGTAGCTATTACTGTGTAATTGCCAGCACTGTATGAAACTGCTGGTGGCGCGGTTTCATTTTTAAATGTTTTTTTTCTAAATTTATCTTCATATTTTTTTATACAAAACTTCAATTGAAAGAAAAACTAAATATTAAATGAGATACAAAACAAAGATAAACAACTAAAAAAAAAATTTTTTACTTTGCTTTGTTTCACTTTTTGCTTGGAATCTAAGCAGATTCAAATTTATCTTAAGATATTTTCTTGTAATTACTGTTTGATATTCCATTTTTATATGACAAAACTGAAAAACTAAATTTCAAATAATATTTAAAAATAGAATTCATTAAAACCCCGAAATAAAATATTTGCGTAATGCAGTTAAATAATCAGCATTTAATATACTTGAAAATATACAAAGTATCTTTAATATGAAATAGGTTTTGGTTTTAAATGCATCAAAACTACATACTCTTTTGGGTCTTTGGTGAATTTTATAGAAAAGGCTTGAATGTCAAAATTTTCTTTTATGCTCAGCAATAGCTCTGAAACTAAGATTTTTCAGATAAAAGCTTAATACAGCTTTCTTTTCTCTATGTTAAAGCATAGCCATGCAAAATTTAAAGCAAATTCGTAAAGCTTAAATTTTTTTACAGAAATTTTTGAGTTATTCACATGTACATTTAAGCGATTCACATATAAATATAAATACATTGCTGTGTATGAAATGAAATAAAAAATCAAGCATAACTTAATAAATCAACTTGTTATTCATAGATAATACTTCCTGCAGGTAAACACCAGAGTGGTTCTTAAAAAAACCTTTTAAAAAAACCTATTAAATGTGTTGAGCTTAATATCGCAATGTCAAGACATACCCCGGAAATATTGAGATTTTATATGGAAAAACTAAAATTTCAATACCCTTATGCTTGTAAAAGTTGATGCTGTTCGAAAAGGGTGCTTTTTATGATAAAATATTAGAGATTTGTACATACAAATGCATATAGGACTTAGAATCAGCACAACAAATATCATAAGAAAAATGTTGGTTAGTCAAACAAATGTAATAATCACGGTTAACATGTTGTTTGAGTAACCTGAACTATTTAATCAAATGAGGAACTTTTTTCAAACAGCTATAATTTTTGTAACTGTTAAGATATTGACATATTTAACACAGGCTTTGAATGCCAATAATATTGGCGTTATGAGTTTGTTAGCTCAAAAACTTTAATCTCTTTTCTTCAACTGATTCATTTTCTATGCAAAACTTTAAGCTCTTTGGTGACATGTGTCAACATTGAGATATCATGCACAAATATTTCTGGGATTTTTTTGCAAGGCTGAAATTTTTAAATTAAAATAACACTATTGCTTTGGAACCACTCTAATACGCATATATTTTTATCATAATATTATACAATAAACACACATCGCGCCCTTTTATAATATATTTGACAGCTGTCAAATGTCAAATTTTGCTTTACATAGTAAAAACAGCACGTGAATGTTTACTCTTTGATAGAGTCACATAAATTTATGCGAATTTGATTTATTTTTAATATTCCACTGCCTGTATAATATAAAATATGAATTTATCTTGACATGCCACGGCGGCAGTGCTCACTTTGCTTTGGCTCACTTACCGAAACTAAAGATTAAAACGTTGCTTAAAACTCTGTGCTCAGTTGAATGCATAGTACTGCAGCCACTGTATTGTTTGTTGATCCTGACACGCTTCTCAGTCACATATCCTGGCTTAAAGGAAAATGACAAATTTTGATTTTGCGCAGGAAGAACATCAATGGTTGTGTTAAAGTACTTTATCCGTCAGCACTATATGAAAAAGAATAAAGAATATTGTTTTATTTTTAAAACTATTTAATAATCAAATAAAATATTTATAAAGAAAATATCTCTGTATTTTCATTAAATGTTTTTATTTAAACATTCATGCAAGGTTCAATAAAAATTTACTAAAAATAGCTCTCACGTAAAATTAACTCATACGTTTTTTAGATATTTAGCATTTGTTTACTTGAGCAAATCAATTAAGGCCACAATGGAATTATTTTGTTTTTTGCTGAACTTAGTAAGAGTTTTTTGCTACTCGTCGGTATTTGTAAACAAAATGTTTTTATGATTTTTATATGGCAAAACTTAAGCGTTTGTAGTAGCAAATATTTTGCTCCCGATAAATTGTTTGGTGAACTCGTAAATTTGTTTTCTACGTAAAGTTTTCACTTAATTGGATTTTAATATGTGGTCTATTGGAAGTATTGATGGTGAAAGAATTTAAAAATGTACATCATATGTTGTTGAAAGGCCTGTTATTATGTATGCGGATATTCGCAATGGTCAAAGTGTTGAAATCGTTAGAAAGATATGATGTGATGATTCTATGTAACGTTTGATATCGCTTTCAATAATCTTAGCTCTTGGCAGTGCTGACGTTAGCAATGGTGGCGACTTGTACAAAATTATTTTATGTTCCTTCTAGCAGTGTCTTAACATGAAACTATGGCGCTTGTCAACATTTTGTCAAAACAATTAATTTTTTGTGAGATTTTCACATTCCCAAATAATTTTCAATCTCTAACTCATAGGCAAACAACAAATTCACAACCGCTTTATTGCCCAATATATATTTTTGAATTTAAGGAGCAAATAAGAGAAGGTTAACACTTTTAAATATTCGGCTCACAGACCTAACAAGCGCGTTGCCTATCTAGATGCACAACGGCACAGTCTTGCTTGGCCTAAATTTCTATACGATTTTATCGTGCGGCAGATGTTGAAAATCATGAAGTTCTAAGTAATATAAGTAGTACGAATAATATCTGCCATTGCGTTGCCACTGCATTATTAATTGAGAGGCCTTTAGAAGCTGAAAAAAAAGTATCATAAACAGTTTTTTTTAGTTTTTCAACTAAAAAAAAATTACAAAATAAAAGTTAAAGAAAAAAAGTCAGTTTTGACGAAAATTTAAAATTTTGAAACGCATAAATGTTTATTTAAAGAAGGTTCTTCTAAAGGAGTAAATTTTCAGTTATTATTTTTTTTTTTTTTTTTTATGAACTCTAATATGACATTCTCAATTTCATGTTTTTGGATGCTGGTTATCAGTCAATCCACACAGAGGATATTTTATATGATGACAATACAATTTAAAAAAAAATTTAATGCCCAAACTTAATATTTTGACACAGTAAGCTACCAAAACCACAGCATAGCTAAACGACTGAGCACTAAAATTCTTTTATGGCTTAAAAAAAGGAGCCGTTCGTTCACATGGAATAGTTATGTGACATTAACACAAAATTGTGACCAAAACAGAATTAAAATTTTATGAACTTTTCCACACGTAAAAATAAGATTTTTATTAGCAATGCCAACTATTAAAAGCACGCGGAAGCTTTTTAATGCAACGATTTTGTTAAAAGCATACCACTCCTTACGGCTGTGTTCAAATGTACATACCCAACGAGAAAATGTATGAGCCGATACGAATTGGAAGCACACGATTTTCATAGCAAAAGAAACACTGAAGAAAGTTGCAATTTATTGAACATTTAAAAAAAAATTGAACCTCTTTTTCTTTTGGAAAATGATCGAGTATTACCAAAATTTTAAATTCGTAAAAGTTATTTTTACATTTCCTTTGCAAATTTCGACGTTGAATCCGAATCTGGTGTTCATTTATTTGATCACCTTAGTTTGAGTTTAATAAAATCGATTAATTATGTTAAAATCGCTGAGTTCGAACATTTTCGTTCACTTGTACCAAGAACACCAACTGCTCTGAATTTCAGAGTACACAAGAATAAAGTAGTGAACTTTCTCTTTAAAATAATATTTTTATTTTTCCTTTGAAAATTGTTTATGCAGTCAGTATCAGTACAATTTTTGATGTATTTAGCTTGACACTCGAAGAAACTCATTCTAGTCAATATCAATTCATCTAGCTTTCTTAAATTGATTTTAAAGAGGAGCTTTTTTTTAAATTTTGTTATGCTCATAAACTATTTTTTTGAAGATGAATTTTATTGTAATACATGATAATTTTTTCTTTTCATAAAAAAATCTGTAAGCGTACAGTTAAAAAAAATTTAAAAAAAAATTTGCTGTGCAGCCAGTTTTGAACCCGTGTCTCGTTCGCTCTGAAATTCACAAGTTTACCCACAGCTCTACTGCTTTCAATATTTTTACGTTTTCTTAATGTGAATATGTGCAAAGGCCAAAAACTGCGTTCATTGCCAATGATATGATGTGTAAAAATAGTAAGGTGAATCACAAATGAAATAAAAGTTATTCAGCATACATAACCATGCCATTTATCCTGTATTTTCAGCGAATATCCTTTAAAAAATCACTCCTGCATTTTTGTGAAGAGTCCTATAACAATCCTGTTTTATTTCCATTGATTTTAATCTTTGCATTTCTCTTGAAAGTTAACAATCATCATATCGCACAGTTTGTTATTGTTTGTTTGTGTTCGTCAACCCTAAGGTTGATAACGTGATCAAAACTGTACTACAAAAAAAGTTGTAAAATAGGCATTCAATTATTTTGCAAGTTTTGAGAATTTTGTGTTTGTTGCAAGACGATGGGTTGAAATTGTATTTCATTTGGAAACTCAGAGTTACGATTACAAAGAAATAACACCAATATGTTCTTTGGCACGACCGCCTCTATGGAACGAGTATTCGCTTCCATGAACAAAACGTAGACAGGTGCAAAATCTCAGCTAAAAGTTGAAACTTTGAAAGCCATTCTGAGCGCTAAAATCAATTTAAACATGTCGTGCATTGATTTTTTCAATTGGATAAAAATAAAACCGAACACGCTGCGGAAAATCAAAGCGAAAGACATGTAGATATTTTGTTGAAACTTAAGGTGGAACTAGACGAAGACTCTGATTTAGTTTAAGTGCCAAAGTATTTATTTATACACAACAACAATTGCTATTCTGCATAAAAAATAAAAAATAGGTATCTTGTAATCATTCCTGTTTTCGCAAAATTAAATCCTGTAAAATTAAATTTTTTTCTCCAATTTATCCTGTTTTTCCTTGAAAAATTTATGGCATGGTTAAGCATACATCATGAACAGGTCCGTTTTCCCGTTGGGTATTTAAATATGTATGTATGCAAGTATGTGTAAATAAACAAAGAGAATTATGCAATGTGGATTATTATAATTCTTTGCAAAAGAAATACCACTACTACATCAATGTAATTGCATCCGCAGCGTCCCAGCAAAAGTTTAAGGTGAATCAGAAAAAACAAAATAAGAATGATTAATTTTGTATTATCTATAAGAATATTTCTTGGCTCTTCTATAAGGTTATATGAATTTATGTAGCGGTCTTCTAGAAGCGCTAAGTTTGCTTTTGAGGTATTTTTACAAATTCATATTGTGAAATGTTTTATGATTGGATAGTACTTTTTTGTTATTTATTACGCAAATACAAGTGACTCTGCTGAAATAAAACAATGATTCAGTGTCTGATCCCGTACAGTTCCTTCTGAAGAAATTGCCATCAAAATATAAGCTCGTGCTAATTTTTTTTTTTTTCATTTCTGCGATTAAAAATATTTGCTGGGCTGTAGCCAAGCTTGTGCACGTATATATGGTGTATGCATTAACTTGTATTGGTGTTTATGTGAAAAATGTCATCTTAATGTATTGGCTTTCTTTACTTTTTTTGTTTCCTCCCTCATTTAATTGTTATCTTCGATTGTTTTTGCAATTAAAAATACTTTTGTTTTTGCTTTTATTGTTATTTAATTTTATGTTGTTTACGTAAGAAACAAAAAAATCCCATTTGCGCCAACTGAAATTGACCAACAATTATAACAACAACAATAAAAGTAACAATAACAAAATAAAGCAACACCTCAAGCACCCAACCAAACACCCACTAACTGTTAAACGTGTGTGCGAAACACGCAAATTGCAGAGTGTACCATATTTAGAAAACTGAGGAATTTTCACTAAAGAATTGAATTTTGCAGCGGAATAAAATCTCTTTCCCTGTGTCCAAGATTTAAGTTGTTTGGCCTTATATTGCTTGAACGAATTTAAAATTTAAGAAAAATTAAGTAAATCTTTTGAAAAAAACAATCCAAAATTTTTCGATTATTTAGCAAGAATTTATGAGGGTGCACCAATATGGGACACATCGACTTCCTTACGAATTAATACTTCAAAATATCGGTTTTTTGCTCATTATTTTGAACCGAAATCGATATTATTAAATGTATACGTTACCCCAAAAACAATTTTTCTTCCGCCAAATACATGATTTGGTGTTTTCCCACAAGTGAATATTGAAATACAGAATTATTTGTTTGAATGAAGTTATTATAAGTAATTATTACCAAATATATGGTTGACTTAGCATAATTATCAAAATATAAATTGGTAATTATTACCAAATCTATGATTAATCCCATAATATTCGATTCGGTTAATGTGTGGCATGTTAACTTATGCAATCAAATATTTATTTTGCCTATATCAAATATATAATTTGTTAATTATTATCATATCTCGATGTATGCAAATAAAGAGTTTTCTCTGTGTAAAAAAAAATATTTACTACACCAATCGATAGGTAAAGATGAAAAAATTATTGAACATGACCAAGAATGATCATGACTTCCCTTTGGAGGTGTTTTAAACTCACTTATGAAGAAAAACATTTATTGTACCAATAAAAGGGCAAGGGTCAAAATAATGTGTCGACTTGACCAGGTGCCCCCTGATTTCTCTGAGGGGGTATTTCGAACCCATTTTTTTATATAATCACTGGCAATCTTGATCCTTCTAAAGTTCTATTTATGTAACAAACTGATATTGCACCAATGGATGGGGAAAGGTCAAAGAAGTATTAAAATATTACCACCTCCAAAAGGGTGCTTTGACGCCATTTATGTTAAAATTTCATTTGCACAACCCAATGTCAAAGCTGAAAATAAAATCTTTGGTCATCATGGGCCCTTGCGATCCCCTAAGAGGTGTTTTAACCCCACTTATTTAATAAAAAAAAATTATTCCACCAATCGATACGGAGAGGTCGAAAAATGTTTTTTCAGCATGAGCAAGAGCGCTCCTGATCCCATTTCGTCCTCTTTTATGCAAAAATATTACACCAAAAAGCGGTAGAGCGCCTTCGATCCGTTTCTAGAGGTGTTTTGACCCCATGTTTGTAAGTAAAAAAAAAATGATTGAAAAGTAACGTGACATGACGCGCTTTGTCTACGTTTCACAATATTTTTTTGACTTCAACATTTTTTATACGAAAGTAATGAAACATGATTTAGTTCACACATCACTATTGCTGACTTTCACATAAGTTACACCCAAAAGTATTTTCAAATGCCATTTCTGCACAGTTAATAAATAGAAATATTTTTATTTCAATAAAATTTCAAAAAAAACACAATTTGTTGAATAATTTATTGCATTGGACTTAAATTATATACAAATTATTGAATACTAGCATTCAATTCGAGCATTATCTTATTGTGCGATGCGGTTGTGTATCTGTTTTTTTTTTTTGGTTTTCTTTCTGGAATTTCTGGCCTTTTTGCAGTTTATTCTGCTGTTATTTGATTGTTTATGAAAAATTTTAGTTTCTTTGTTTATGTTGATACTTTTGCTGAATTTGATTGGATTTTAGTACGTATCTATTTATGAATATTACCCAGTTGAAAAAGAATTTTTCGTTGAGGCCAACGGCAAGTGCTGTGTGCTAGATCTATCGAATTGTGTAAAACTCGTTTGTATCAATCAATTAAGATCCATCGTAAATTTTTAAATTTTTTTTTTTTTCGGGACTGAAGAGAACAATCAAAGATTTCAAAAAATCAAGGTTTCTGAAATTCATACTAAAATATTGATCTTCTCCACTCAACTAAATGTCCTTTGATTATATTTAATAAGTTTGATTAAATTGATCATCATTGAGATATGCCATAACATAATTTTATTATAAAAATAGCATCTGTAAATGTTTTATGTATTTCTCTCACGAATAACATATAGAAAATCTTCAATAAAATGTTGAATACAAAATTTGACATGACAAATCAATTAATGTTTTCTGTTGTGATACTTTTAATTTAAACAATCAAGCACCGCATCAGTAGCACAAGTTATTAATTGACATTTATTACCGCACACGTTTTTATAAAAACATACGCGTATTAATTTTAACACTCAATATCTAATAGGAGATGTTGTGCATTATGCTCTATACAATTATGAGCTATTTTTAAAAAACAACAAAAATGTTTATAAAATTTGGATAAGTATCCAAAGATAACATCGCGACAGTTGAAGTTGGTGAATTGATAAATTTGTCGTTATGCCAGTTTTGTCTGAATGAAAGGACATTGCTACGTCATTAAAAAAGCCTACATGAGAACTTTCAAATCGCGTAAAATTTCTCGCTAAAGAAAGACGCCTTATGGTTTTTGAAAAAGATCAATCAACTAGAAACTCAAGCTCTCTGTAAAGCTTTTTTAAAAATTCTTCTGGTGCTCTATATCGCCACACAGAGCACAGGACTTCCACAAAATTGTTCCAGCGGCATGATCAGTAACTAGTGGCCTCAATATATGTGACATTTTCCCTATTCACATATTTTCTACTTTTGCATTTCTGCTATCATGAGGGCTTTACTTTTGCTAAAAAATAGCATGTTATAAACCGCATCAGAAAAAATTACACAAACGCAACTTTGAAAAAAATTTTCAGAAAAACAACATGAGATTAGTAAAAATATTGCATGAAAATATTTAATGGCACAATAAAACGTATCTTTGATAAAAATCAATGAATCCTATGAGATTTGTCCTGTTATAGTTATTAAAAATAGCATGACATGGAAATGTTATCAAATAAAAACGAACGAATCATATGAAAAACTTGCACAAGCTATTGACAGTTTTGTGGAATTAAAAATCTCATTGTAAAACTGTTATGTAACTGAAATCTTATGAGATAAAAAATTGCATGAGGAAAATCAGCTTTATAATAAGACAAAGTTTTGACGCAATAATCTAATGAAAAACCATTTGTTTAAAATCTCATCTGAGAAAAATTTGCTTGTGAGAAGTAAGCAGAAATAATTCGAAAAAGTTTATATGACACAAATTTTTCCATAAAATTTCTTGTGATAAATGTTACATGAGAAAATTATTGCACAGAATGAAGCATGAATCATATAAGAACTTTATTTGAGATGCAAAAAAATTTAAGCAAATTGCATGAAATATAAATCTTAGAGGTTAAAAGTTGATGAATAACTTGGAGCGGTTTTGATTCTTTTGAAGGCGTTTTTCGCCAAAAAAAACATGTTTTAACATCAAAGTTTTTTTTCTTCACAGAATGATATTTGAGACTTAATATTAACTTAAGTAATGAATAATATTATATTTTTTTAGCCGTAACCTTTTGTAAGGACACTATTTATCTTTTTTAGCAAATTTAAGTAAGCTTTTTATGCTTACATATTTTGCATCGAAAACAATGAACTTACATATGTATATGATTCATTGATCATTCTGTGCATTATTTCTGTCACATAATATTTATCGCATGTTATTTTTCGCGATTGCATTTTCTTCTACAGAAAAAAAATGATGCAGGTATCGATTTCAAGATTCCCATTTCAGACCACGTCGGGCCAGATTTAAACTTATATCCGGTCTGCAGAGGATACTTCTGTAGCAAAAACCAAACTCATGGAAAACCACTGATGTGCTGCTTACTGATATTGCTACATATTTTCGATCTTGAAATTTTGTTCTTGTGTCTTACACATACTGTTGTAATTGACACTAAGCAGAATAACATAATACCGTGCAACATCCAGTTCAATAGTCTATCTGTTTAGAATTTATCAGTGTTATTTCCACAATTACTAATTAACAAGCAACCTTAAGGTAAATCATGATATTAACTAACTAGTTTCAAATAGCTCGATACTTCATTTTATACCATTGAACCAAAATACCTTGGTGGAGTTAAACAACCTGCAAGATCTTATGACAATAGAGAGCTGCCAACTGGTTTAAAGAAAACTAAAAATCAGAAACAAAACGTTGCACAAACATAAAAAATGACTTCGTAATGTAAAGTAAAAGGTTAATGCGAGAATAGGAAACGCGCAGTGTATAAAAATCTTGCAGTCAAAGCCGTGCATGTCGCAAAATCAAGGAAAATTGTACAGTTTATGAAATAACTCACAAGAGTTACAAGCAATAAGTTACAGCAAAGTTGGTCAATCACGAAAAAGAATGGCAAACTTTCATTTACTACAGTTGACCAGCTTCAACATTTTTCAGAGAACACGAATATCTTCAAGGCAGAAAGCAATAAACGGCATCGTTTCCACTAGACGCAAAGGTTATAACTTTCTTTCTAAAGTAATAGAGTAGCGTTCGCATATTACATTGTTGTCGAAATTTTAAAGTCTGGAATCACGAATTATTTAATTCTTGAACATAATTTAAGAAGAACTTTATACCGGATGTCTTGTCTCTAGAAACCTTACATATCTAATGCCGAACCTTGCGCAGTAAAACTCTCAGGGTAGTAGTAAACGCTGCTATGCTAAATTATCTTACAATTAATAATTATTGCAAGGCCACAAAGTCCTTGAATCGTGAAGATTTTCTAGGGAATCATAGTCATTGCCTAGTGTTCGTGAACAATGAAAGAGTACTGTCTTTATATTTGTTTAGTTTGATGAGACTACCTTTAAGCATTAATTTTTTTTTAAATTATTTTTTTCCAAATATTTTATGAGAAACTCTTATTTGTAAAAAATCTGAAAAATTATTTATATGGTGCCCAGTTTTAACACTTGATTCTTGTGATGTGGTTGTGAATCCCCAAAATAATTTTGCAAATTATGAGCATTCACAACAATAGACATTAAGCTCATGTGTGCTATACCCGTTTTTTGCCCCTAAGTCTAGAAAAACTAGATCAAAGATAGCAAGATTAAATTATTGAGGGCAATTTCTTACTTCGTCAGTTTTGAGAAATGATCTTATTCTTCAAAAAAAAAATTAGCTTATAGCCCAAATAAAAACACACATAAGATTCAAAAAACATTTTGGGAAATAAGTATATCCGTTCAGTTTTGAGTAATGATTCTTGTAGAACTCAATGTGAAGCAATTAATATTAAATAAAACTTTTTCTTATATCTGGCTTCGTCCTGTAATTTATGTAAAAACCGACTTAATTTACCTTTTCGATAAAAACTGTTATATTAATTTTTGATCCTCTTAAATTCAACACTTAACATTATCTTTAATTTTGAAATACTTCTTTCTCTTTTCATATAACACAGAGCACTTAATTAAGCATGAACGTTAAGACACTGCATGATATCAATATAAATACAATTTCATACAATTTAAGCATCAAAGGGTGCCCTCACAATTAACGGTGTAAGTGACAAACTTGAATTACAAGTAACAACATACGAGCGCGTAAATTTCGTAGAGTTTTCCGTTATTCTTACACGCGCACTTAAATTCCGCGTACTAACCAAATGCAACGATGCTCGCTAACAAACTGAAGCACCGACGACGGCATCACAACTTAAACCGGTAGCAGAATTTTCTTTGAATTAAATTTTTTGGTTCATTTGGATTTTGTTTTGTTCGCAGCAGTTTTTTTTCTTTTTTTCTTTGTTCTTCTTTGCCGAAAAATCATGAATGAAAATTTTCGTAACGGAAGTGAGTCTGCGCGCCAAAAGTGACAATGAGTAAAAATATTCAGGAAGCAAAAAATATTTCAAGTTCATTGTAACAACATCACTGTGAAAGCTTTCAAAAGCCCAGAGAGATGAGCGCATGCGGTGAGTGCAAAATGCTGTTAAGAACTTTTCATTCAAGCAATCGTTCATAGTATTTGACAGTATACTGGCAGTATGCTGTTTCAGATATGTAAACAAATTATTTGATTTGGTAAAATATTTTTCAAAAATTACAGAATATTTTGAAATTTCAACATTTTCTAAAATACAATATTCAATGTTTATATTAATCATATATTTATAGGGATACTCCACCCCAAATCGGACACCATTTTGCTTTTTGCATCTCTGATTTTTTTTAAATTTTTTTGTTCTATGCACTTATGCTGAGTTTCAGTGCATTTGGATTTCTAAACCTTATGAAAAATCGTTTTTGTAATATTTTAAGAAACCTAAAAAGGGTTTCGGTTTTTAACGTAAAAAGTTCCATTTAAGTGATATTTAGAAAAAGACGTGTTTCGGACACCGCCACTTTATACTTAAGGAAACAAATCTCGGGCGACAAATTTCCGATAGTTTTAGTGATGTAAAGACATATGAAAACACTACAAATTCCGAAGTGCATACTATATGAATTTTAAATGATTTTGGCGATACCATATTTTGTGCTTTAACCCTAAGAAAGATCGTTCAAAATTTCATATTCCTTTTACAAAAGATTTTTTCGCCCATTTTTAGTGTTCCATTTTTAAGAATGTAAAATTGGTCAAAAAACATATTTAAGAACTAGATCAAGCAACTAAATAAGTGTTAAATTTTTGTGCAATTTTCCATTATGCTTTATATTTCGAGAATGCTTTGCGTATTTTCGGCGAGACTTAAGTTTTTTTATGCTCTTAGAGTAAAAGTATGGGTAGTAGTCTATCGTAACTGAGGTTATGAACGACACTGATAATTATTATTTGTCTGTTGCACCCAGATTATTCAATTGTCTTCCCGTCGAAATTAGAAATCAGCGTAATGTGAAAGTTTTCTTAAAAATGGTTAAACTGTGGCTCTTTAATCTGGAGTATGTCGAAATTGATCGGCTTCTTCGTGTTCAAGTATAGCTCTTCCCTTGGTTTTTTTTTTTTGGCAATCTTAAATTAATGTTTCTTTTAATTCTCTTAATTTTTGATTTCATCAGTTATTTATTGTTGTTTATTTTTTTTTCAATTATATAATAGTTTTTATTTTTATTTACAGCATGTTAAGCACCACGCTTTTTTATTCCATTATCGCTTTATTTTAATGTTACATTCATCTCTTGTTTCTTTTAACAACAGAATGTTGTAATTTATCAATGTAACTCTTTTTATTTTCTTAATTTTGTTAATATTTATTTATTATAATTATACTTGAATTGTTATATTGGTGAAAAAATAAATAAAAAAAGTATAGGCCACACGTACAGGAAAGATGTTACGGAAACTCATTGACTAACTTGCAAAGAGATCCAGAACAGCGTGCCGTAGAAAGTGGCATTTCAAAAATCGAAACGAATTGACCAAGCATTGGACAACGAGCTACATTGAGAAAACTATTTGGTTGAATATAAGTTTATATAGAGCTATCAAATATTATTTGTGTCCAACATATTGGCCCGTCGTTATAAACAAATTAGAAGCAGGTTTTAACGACTTAGGGTGCATTTTGAAATTAAGATTATGTTAAGCAGGTTTTACCTGCTTTTATGCAAATATTAAACCTGATTTTATGTAAATATTTAAAAGCAGGTTTTGAAATGAGATTTTGTATGGAAATATTGTGATACACTATTTTTTAATAAAGAAAATGTCACAGAGCAAGTTAAAAAGTTCAAAAATTTATTTTCTTTGACATAAATAAAACAAACATTTGCCCTTACGAGTATCGAACCTACGCCCTGTGACTAATGAGTTGCCAGTCCTAACCATTTGACTATACTGTCTGCTGACCATAGGGTATTGTAGTCTGTTTAATCTCTATTTACACTTGGTAATCCTTTTCTAAAAAATTCTTAGAATTCACTGCTAGTTTTTTAATGGGGTCATAGTCAAAACCTGGTTTTATACATCTGTAATTGCCAAATAAATGAAATATACCTTTAATTCAAAACTAGGTGGATTTTATTTCGTGACTATAAATGCGGGCCATTATATTTGAATCAATTCGTGGCGAATACGTTTGACTCAAACAAACATTAAATTGCTCAATATGAAATATAATTTGATATATTTTAACAAATCGTTCTCTCAGTGTAGCGATTAAAGCAGCTAAAAAAATTCCTTCGATCCTTCCGCTTATAATGAAGTTATAGGATAGTTTAGTAGTGAAATAGTACCCAGAACTAAAAATTTTATTTAGGTGTCTGCTTGGTCTTGTCATTAAAGCAAAATACGTAAAATTTATTCATATCTTCGAGTATAAGGCAATAATTTTTCCTCTTAAAAATCGAATAATTACAATCGACCAATAAATCATGATCACATACCTAATAATTAATATTAAGTAATTTATTTAAATAAATAGTTAATTATACAGTTATTACTACACACAACAACGGTTATCCTTTTAATACTAATTTGAACCACTTTCACTTGTGGCTCGAAAATCTTTAACGTTACAATAGAAAAGAAAAAAGAGTGGCAACGCTGGCAACTCCTTAAGAGAGCTTTTTTGTTTGTTTCTGTCCCGTTCTCGCTACGTTATTTTGTTTTTATTGAACTTCCGCTCTTTCACTGTTAATAACTGTGTGCATAACCACCGTGGCGGTTGTGATTATATTGATGCGGTTGCTGCTGCACTGCTAAGTTGGCCTGTTGGAAAATGTGCTCAATTTCATTGTCACTTAGGTGATCAAAAATATTTTCGGTTTGTTGTTGGTATTGATGTGACTGCTGATGGTGTGTCACTGGAGGTAGATAGCCTGAAAGAAAGTACAAATATTAATGATTGCTAAGCATTATAAAATAAGAGGAAGAAATAGCTGAACTGCCTAGAACTCATTCCACAACTCCTTATGCGTTAATTTTTAGGTACAAAAAGGTCCCAAAGCTTTTTCCTTGCGATGAGAAAAAACAAGATCTAACGCTGAAGAATTTACTCTAAAAACGTACCAAGTGTTTTTACTAGCAAACACCAAACCAAAACGAGTCAAAAATATGCATTCTTTGAAATTTTGCTGGGAGGAAAGTAAGCCAATAATTGAGGATTATATCGCTATAGCTGGCTATCAGTCGCCTTGCTAGAGAATGATTCACAAATCCCAATCCCAAAAACTCTATTTGGGACCACTGAGCAGTGGCGAGATAAAGCTTTTGGATTTTTTTAAGAAAAAGTTTTCGACTGTTTCTTTTTTAGTATATGAAAACAATTGCTCCTTTGTGCGAATTGATGTCATGAAGTAGAATGCCTAGAGTGACGGTGACCCATGATTGTCATAACACAGTCAGTTTGAATACCAAGCTTTGTAATGAAACCAAACATGGCCGGTTGATTTCTTTTAGAATAGGTAACCAATTTCTTGTCGAAAGGTGTAATTTGTCAAATCCGGAAACACCGCTTGAGTCCGGCATTAAAATTTAGATTTCTTTGTTTTCTTATAAAATTAAATGAATCCCAACATATGTAATTGTTTCAAAATTTGTTATGAAAAAAAAATTCCTCCAAAGTATCCTTTGGATGCTAACATGAATTGAGTCAAATTAACCAACTTTTTGAAGCCTTTTTAAAAGAAAAAACTAACAAAAGTACTGCGATACTTTTTAAAGTTCTAAAGAAGACCATTAGCTAAAGGTTGTTGCTGTCTGGGTTGTGCTCCTGGGGTAACCAGTATCCATTTTGAATTCTTTACATTTTGTATGCTGCTATATGAAATCAGCAAAATAACCTGGAAATCCGTCTGATCTATTTTATTGCACTCATTGGAGTACCGTGCACATCGGGCGCTCGGGGTAAAAAACTGACTTGCCGCTCCCACCGAAAGAAACTTTTCTGTTTTTTTCCATTTTCCTTACCAACAAAAACAAAAAACGGTCCTCGCTTTTGACTTTCAAAAACGACAAATTAGATATACTTCACGACCAATTTTCTGCCTCTCAAGCCTTGCGCTCGGGGCGGTAACACCGCCTCCCCCAATAGGTACGCTACTGATTGCACTTAAACTACAGTCATATATACCTTAAAAAAAATTTCTTTACTTACCTTCCGCTGGTGCACTGCCGTAAGGTGGCAGCAATGTATTCGATGGACGATTTACTGGCGCTTCAGCTGATGGCCCTGTTGGATTGTAGAAAATTGGTTTCCATGGCTGCTGTGTTGGTGGTGCTGCAGGTGGCAATTCTGGTTCTGGCACTGGAGCGGCTAGTGCAGGTGGTGCAGTAGGAATTTGTGGCGCAGCTTCTGCACTGCCACTATCAGGTTTATTCGTACCAGGAATTGGCCTTATATTTGGAAATTCGGCACCGATTGCGGGTTGCACAGGAAAGCTAACAAATGTGGGTGTTTGTTGTGGCGGAAATTGTGGCTCAAAACTCGTGGAGAAAACCGGGCTAACTGGAGCAGCAGGTATTGCCGGCAGTGCGGGTATGGCAGGAGTAGCAACTGTTCCAGGTGCAGTTGGAAATTGTGGAATCGACGGAAATTGTGGAATTCCAGGGAATTGTGGGACTGTAGGGAATTGTGGAATTGCAGGGAATTGTGGGATTGCAGGGAATTGTGGGATTGCTGGAAATTGTGGTATTGAAGGGAAAGAGGGCGCGGACGGGAAGGTAGGAGCAGCCGGTATAGATGGTAAGGCAGGCGCTACGGACACAGCTGGTGCAGACGGTGGCACAAAGGAAGTCTGAAAATAATGGTGAGCAGGTTGTAACGCAGGTTGTATATGTTGATGAGGGTGTGAAAATTCTACTTGTACAGCAGGACGAACAGGCTCCACCTGCTGAAATACATGCTGAACTGGCTGAACAGTATGAATTGGTTGTACCGGATGAATGTGTTGTACGGGGGCAACTGCACCCAAATTTGGCTTCTGGTAGAAATGTCCATGTGGTTGCGGATAGTTTACACTGTACGATTGTACTACAGCGCCACCTGGACGCACAACATAGGAGGGTGTGGCGGCATGTACGTGTGGTACTACAGCATGTGTTGCATGTGGCACAGCTGCAGCGGCAAAACCTGGCCAGCTGGCTGCAGAAATAGCAGGACTAGCAGCAACGGCGGTCTTATAATGGAATCCAGCAGTGGTGGGATACTTCAGGAAATTCGATGCTACATGCGCGCTGCTAAAGGCAGGGTGTGCATGTGCGTAAGCCGGTGCAGCTGCTGATGCTACAGGGGCATACGAAGCAGGTAAGCTGTAGCCATAAGGTGTTGCATACGACTTGGGCCAATATCCATGGGCCGCAAGCGATGCTGTACCCAGTCCAGCGCTATTATAGAATACTCCGCGTTTGTGTACTCCTTTATCGCTTGCCTTTGTATCATCTTCATTGATTGCTACATCCACATTGTCAGTAGTTGTCTTATCGACTTTATCCGCCGCTGTACTTTGCGATTTATCCTTTTTGGGTGTAGCTGCGGTGCTACCATTTACCACTAAAACACAAAGCGCCACTAAGACGCAAGCTAAAACTTTCGCTTTCATCGCTGATTCCTCAAGCTTAAACTATGTATCCGTTACACCAAGCAACTATGTTATCCAATGTTTATCCGTTCATACAATTCGCACTTGTTTATTCGCGTCAAATGTTCGCACAACAATGAAATTCACTTCCTAACTCGTTGTTGTATTTATAAAGCGAACGTCTGCACATTTTGCCACACGCTTACTTTTCTAGTTCAGATATTTACTGCTCCCACACTGAAATGTCCCCTGTTTTGTTTCGCAATATCTGTGCAATGGTCAGTTATTCGTTTGGCGTATATATTTTGTATTGATATGCATTTATGCTCCATCAGCCCTAGCTGACTATCTTCTATTACACGCTTACCATAGTTAATGAGTCGTTGACTTTGCATTGTCTCTTCTGCTTGTGAATGCACTGCACGTTCTTATGTCGTGCTCAAGCGGTAACTTCGCTGAGTATCCGCAAATTAACTGCTGCTGGAAACCTGTTAGCCATCTGTACTCTTCCACCCTTGAAATTTGGATACAATCACTCTTGTATTCTCCGATACATCAAAATGCCAATTTAAATTCTTTATACCACACCGAAAGTTATGGTATGTCACAGTCGCAATTGCTACTGAAAGCGAAAAGGAATTTACAGAAATTTTATGTCTAATGTCAGGTTTAGTTTCGATTATTTAAATGTTGCCATTTGATAGGTAATAACAAACTTAATGAAAGCTTAACACGTGATCAAACATTATTGAAAAGAATTGGCAAAGCTTGCAGTTGTAACAGCGCCACTTAAATGCAGTTTTATTAATAGTTTGGCTATTAAGTATTGAACATTTTTATTGGATGTAGTATTGCATTTTATTGAGAATTGAAAAAAAAAACATTTAAGCTTTATGATCAATCATTGCAGAGCTATCTGTTAGCATCTCTCTTCAAAATTGATGATGCGTCATTCGAGCATTACCGCCTTGATAGTGGCCAAAGTGGCCTGCTCTAATTCTGAGACCCTTAAATCCAATAATTCTGAAGAGAGCTGATGATATGCTTGCTCATATAGTTTCGAAAAGAGTTCTTAGATCATGTCTCTCCTATGGATATACACCAGCCCTTGCCGTGAGATGATGTTAATCTCTGGGCACCGACGAAATCTTGTCATTTTTCTTGCTAAAGCGTAGGATTGATAAACTTATGAAATCTAATATGCTACTTAGAAGTCCTCTAAACAGCCGGCAACGTGGTTATCAGAGTGATCGTTTCTGTGAATCAACTCGAAATACACGATCTAATTACATATATTTTAAATGGACTGAAAACAGAACATATGATTCCGTGTTTACTTCAGCTAAAAGACATGAAGTTGAAGAAACTCGTCAGTCGTTATTCGTGCATTTAGCTTTTGTAAAATGATGGAACTTACGAGTAACAAAGTATCTAGGTGGGATGGTTGATAATTTTCTGTTAGTTGGCAACATAGCGATCAACTGCTCAAATTTTGTTTCCCATTTTAGTTCCTTGCCAAAGAAAAGATCACAGGGTCTTTACAGTCAAAAGCTTTACCGAGTTACTAACTAACGAATAATCAAACTAAAGAAACAAGTGTGAATACCACTTATATACATATACATATATGTTAAGAGATGATTAATAATCGGTAAAGCCAACAACAAGAACGTAGCAGTAGAGTTGGAAAGAATGGGGTGCGTGCCTGCTCCCATATATGTCATATTTCGGTACCTGAACGCTGTCATTTTTATGAATTGTTTGCTTGTGTGTGGAAAAGATTTATGGGCAATCAGCTGTGTAATCACAGCGTGCATAGCATAGCTTAGCACATGACCCAGCTTGCGAGTCTTGTCTCGAAGAAGAGCAAGTTACGGAGCATTTTATGTATTATTGTGTTGTTTGGTCTTGACCTAGTGGGCATAACAGTGCAGTTCATAACATGTTTCTATCGAATCTTCTTCATTTAATAAAAGAAGCGAAGAAATTCCATAGGAAGTTAATTTGTCCCTACTTCTTTGTTTCCATCTTCTTTTCTACTCTATCGAGGCAGAGCAGAATGGACGAAGGGACTGAATGCCGTGTTACGTTTCCTTCTTGCTAATCTAAATACACTCACCAAAGCTAACCGAATACATCAAACTAGTGCTAGTTTATCTAATGGCAAAGTGTCAGCGTAGTTTTCAAATTAAAATTTATATTGAAGCCGAAAAGTTGGCGATTTCCCGAGACTACATCATCGCCCTTGCGCTAATTTTAAATCACTTGTCATAAATCGGAATTTTATGTTAAAATCCAGAGCGAAATTCCCAATGTGTAAACAATTTCTTCATTGATTATATGACTTTATTGTGCATTTACCATGTTACATATTCGATATTATTTCAGTTAAGCTTTACTTTTTATTTTATTTGTTTTTTTCTTATATGTGTTAACGATTATGTCAACACATTGAAAATCTCATTTACAATTGCAGCACAATATTTATTACAATAACAAACGTTAGCAGGTGGTGTTGACCAGCCCAAAAGAGAAAAAAAAACAAAATCTTTGCAACTGTCAACAGCTTTAATGCATTAAAATTGCGCTCCAATTGCGTTATCGCATAGCTATTACTGTTGTTGTCAGTTAATAAAAAATTCGAATATCGTTCGCACAGCGCATCTATTTAATGGCTACGCCCAAAACAACAGCCAACTTTTAGGGCAGTGACTAAATTAAATAACAAAAAGTATTGTTAGAGATTTATTCAAAACTAAATGCTAATACAAAAATATCATATAAAGAAAAATTATTTACAGTAGGCCTTGCCTGATCCTAATGGATCGGGTGGGCGTACTTCTCGGCACATGAGTTAAATATGCCAGTCTGATCAACGAAGTCTTCCCATATTCGTTGACGAGAGAGTGCTTTCCAGTTTTGTGGAGCATCGTTGATCGCCAACTGTCTGTCTGATATTTGCCTCTCCTTCGACCGATGTGTCCGAGTTGGTTGCATCAGCTTTCTGTAAATCATCATTGCATATAAGATTAAAGATTGGACACATTATTTTCCAAAATAAATTTAATTAAATAAAGTGGGCTTTTTTTGTGCTCTACGACCAGTAATTTTCTTTTAACTACAAATATTCTGTAACTGCTCAAAAAAGTTTTGGTGAAGACAGATCCAATTTCAAAAAAATTGATATATTAAGAAAATCATGTGTTTTTTTATTATTTGAAGTATTTGATGTATTTTAATACTTAGTCCCCTTTCACATTTGGTAATTTTGTGGTAATTTTTTGTGAATTTTGTTCGTCTTGTAGGCAAGATATACTCACACTGTTCCAATAATTTTTTATTTTCCTTTTGTACTTTTCTCGATGTTGATATGCCGCTAAGTACATCTTTTTTTTGACATTTTTTCTGTCAAAGTCGTACAGTGCCTAGTAAGAGGCACTGAAAGGGCGTTTGTTTCATGAAAGCAAAATATTCCATTAAAATGTCATTACCATTTGACCTTGAAAATGTAGGTCAAAATCAGGTTAGTTCGCAGTTTTTGAGACTTTTTTTTGTTTTTTTTTTTGTAAAACTAAAAAATTGCAAGTCCTTAGAGCTTCATTTTCAAAGTCAAATGGTAGTGACATCATAATGAGATTATTAATTTCCAATGGGGCAATACTTCAACTTTCATATGCCATTTCAATCATCCTTTCACGCGACTGCTACCAGGTCCTGTATGACATTAAAAAAAAAAAAATTTACAAAAAAACACTGTCCGCCGTACCGCCTTTAATTGTGAGAGAAAGCTCTCGAAATAGGTGAACGATGCCAATGGTTATTCCAGTACACTAAATGAAACTTATTCCACAACAAAGGAAATATTGCTAGTCATACTACTTAGTTTTATCCGTCGCTTGCGAACTCATCAATGGCTCTTAAGCCGGTTAGTTTGATATTTCGTTTTGATTCGCCAAGAAAGTATGAAACGAATCGCCTGCAAGAAATTTGTTATATCAAATGAGTTTCGAAAGCAGACAAAATAATTTTTACTTTGCTTTGTTTCACTTTTTGATTGGGTTCTCAACGGAGCCATGTAAAAGGAGAAACATATCAAGCTTAGAAATTCTTACTAATCGGCTTAAAGGTCACTGATGAGTCCGCCTAGCGACAGACGAAACTAGTATGACTAGCTTTGGCACATATTTACTATTTAGTTTATCTTTATTTAATTTAATTTTTGTCGTGTTGACACACACAGTACTGAATAGTAAGCTCAGTAAAATAATTACCTACATTAATAACTTGTTTGTAGTGCATTGAAAATTGAATCTCTACACATGCCATCAAAAGTGAAGTTCACGAAGCATATATGAAGGCTCGTTAATTAATCGCATATTTGCTCCAAGCTAACATGGAGCATAATATACATAAACCATTTTCAAGAAGCATCATTATCAATTTGGGCAAATAAGTCCTCAAGTACAGTAGGCCGTATTGTTTTCACCAGAACTACTTTCCGGAAAATCGACGACTGCTTCACTTCTTTCAAACTGTGCCATTAGGTTCTGAATCATGTAATCGCTAAGAAATATTCTGACATTAACATAATGGCGGTATTTTCGCTAAATTTAAATAATTGATCTTTCACTGAAATATAAAATTTCAATGCGTTGCTGTACATACTTTAAAAAAATATATATAGAATGAACACGCACAAAGAACGATCAAATTGGACATTTCAAGCTCGAGATTTGATTTTTAAAGTGATGAAATGCCGGAATAATCGCAATATCTCTAACACTTTTCCATAAATAAGGTTTTAACCTTGATTTTCGAATTCACCGGAAAAGCATATAAAAACTCAACTTTCATCAAATGTAGATGAAGAGATATTGATTTTGTAAGCTAGAGCAATTGATGAGTTGCAAAACCTCGGAATATCCTAGAGATTCCAAGTATTTTCTGAACTTAATACCAAACAACGTAAAGAGACAGATTCTCCAACAAGCCAACAAGGTCTCATATCGAGTATATTATCTGAGAAAATTGACAATTTAGCTGTCGCAGTGATAGTGGTAATGTTCAGAAAAAGGTCAGGAATTAGAAATGCATATGTTAGTACCTAGATCCAAAGCATATAAGTAATAAGTTACCATTTGAAATAAATAGGGTGCAACAAAAACAACAGTGAAAGCTTTATGCATTTAATTTCGGATTCAAATGTCTTCACCGCATTTGTTAAAAATTAATTGTGTCTTGCATTTGTTTTTAATTAGCATGCTAAAATACAGTTGTACAATTAAAAATTTAAAACACGCACAGTAGCACAAACATACGTATTCCTATGTATATACTCGTACATACGCATAAATTTGTTACTTCACCAACGCTCGCATATGCGCCCTCTTTATTTTGTCATTTTTGGCAAAATTCATTTGCTTCCAACACGGCAGGCTGGAAGTGAAATAGGAAAAAATTTCATCAAAAACGGAGTATGCCGCTTTTACGTTTAAATGCTTTTTTTATAAGGCTTTCACACTGACTCATTTCTTATTTATGTCGTTTTTTTAGCAAAAATCTATCCAAAAAAAACAGCTTTTTTCCATAAAAATCAAATCATGTTTTTTTTTTTGTACGAAAAATATCATCCCTAACTCAATTCCGCCAACCAGTTCAAATGACGTTTTTTACCTATCCAAAAAATGTCTTAACAATATCTTTTATAGTTCTCGAGTTATTAAGCATTCAAATTTAAAAATGCCACACTCCGTTTATGTTGGCATTTTCATCGTATTTCAATTTGATTACAGCCCACCGTGCCAATATATCACGTTGTGTCGAAGCGATCATAACGATTACCAGTAAGTTTATGCATATGTACAGCTGCATAGTTAGTTTCTTATCTACCCAATATATTTTCATTAGTAAATGAATGACTAAAATTGATTTATAAAACTTTTGACGTTTCTGAATTGTGTTCTGAATTTGAGGCACAATCTTGTTTCTTTCATCGTCTAAGTTCAATCTGAAACCCTCTCAACATTGGCATGAAAATTTAGCGGAACATCATCATCAGCTATCTTTTTTTTTGTATGCAATGAAGCTGCAGTATTCGGCCTCTATAAATTAGGTAAGGTAGGAGTGGCAGTCAGTTACGAAAACAGACTCACTTAGACCAAATGTGATCCATTGTGATACCACAGGGTGTCTGTCTATACCCTCTCATTGAACCAACCAGATTTCGTAATGCAACTAAATAGCTGACCTATACTAACATATCTAAGGTCGTCCAGATCATCAAATAAAAATGACCAAAGTGCTTTGTGTCTTTTTCTAGCAAAGTGCGGGACAGGATCAGAGAAGATGAAGAAATATTTTCTTCTCCCTCTACATCTCCACAACTTTTACAGAAGTCAAAGGACCTAACACCTAATCTCTCCGCATGTCTGCCGACGAGGCAGTGGCCAGTTATGACTGCAACAACTGACGAGACACTATGTCTAGTGCAAGTAATTAGCTCTGACGAACGGTAGTTATATTACAAGTTGACCTTTAAGACCATCGTTTGTTAGCATTTTTTACCATTTGTTCCTTAAGCAGTAACTTGCAGGTAGCAAGTGGCATGCCAACACATTCCTTGTCCTAAGGAATTTGTGCAGTAGTCCCCTGCCTAGCAATTTCATCAGCTTTGCAATTGCCGTCAATGTTCCTATGTCCAGGCACCCAGATGAGGTGAATGTTAAAATGTTGAACCATTTCGTTTAGAGACGAGCGACATTGTTGGACCACTAGTTAACTTAGGAATGCTGATTCTAGAGTTGCCTGACTATCTGAATAAATGTTTATATCCTTTTTGGATACAACATACATCCTTAAGCAGGATGCTACCCCCTCTATCGCTATATCCTCCACCTGAAAAACGCTACAATGATCTGGTAACCTTGCAGCAATTCTTAACCTCAGAGTATTATGCAGTTAGATCATAGCCCATAGCATAGCATTTTCAATTCGTAATTTGAGTCGAGGCCCCAGTTTCATTTCATTTATCCCACAGTCTCTTTTTATACATACATAACTACATATATGTAATAACCTTTATTTGATTCTTCTATCACTAAGATTCTGAGAACCATTGTGAAATGATGACAGGCAGACGTTTTACAAGACTTAATTAGAACTAACGAACTGCAAATTCAATTTTATTAAGAAGATATTACGTGATTTTCTCGGAATGACAAATTGGTGATTTTGCCAACGATATCTAAAGTTAACTAATGTTTTTTTAGGGTGTATGCAAATAAATTATCTTGTTTTTGTTGGGATTAAAAATTTGTTACTACAATTAATTGCAAATTATTTACTAATCCTACAGCATATTGAAATGTGAACTACTTTTGTTTGTTTTATTTGATTTATTTTTTGCTTATTTTATTTTATTGTTTGTTACTTCGTACTTCCAAATATTTATTATTTTTTGAATATGTAGTTATAAATTTCACCATAATTGGGTGTGGGGCAATTGAATTAAATCACATACTCTTATTTTTAAATACACATATAAAACACTGAATTGTAAATAGATATTTGATACAAAAAGTGTTGCTTATGTAAAATGTGTGTGGTATTAGACAAGACGTAGCACCTGCCATGTAACTTTAAAGGTTGTATCTTGGGATGAGCTGCATTATGAAAACCCCTACTAATTTGTAAAGCGTATCTACAAACAACGGGTGTTTCAAAAATACAGTCTTAACATTAATACGTATTCTATTGAGACAATTTTTAAACTAATTACATAGAAAATGAACAGTAAAGCTTTTCAATTCAATTGATTTAATTTTTTTTAGGGTTTTGTTGGCTGCCCACACATAGTGCAAAACGTTGCTGACGAGTTCCTAACATAGCATTATATTATTAATTGTGCTCATTTCAGTCTTATTTCTTAATTTAGTTTTAATTAAGAAAAGCGTCGAAAATTTGCGCTCTGCTACTTCGGAGCTGTGTGGTAGCGAAAACAAATTAAACACAAAGATAGCGAGATCCGCGAAACTACTCAGTCTCAATGTCTAAATCTTTTCAAAGATTTGCGATCTGGGTGACATACTATATGATTAGGAAATTTTAAAATAAGGGGCAAGATTGGTAAATCTTCTAATGTCATCGCACTTGAAATCAAGTCTAAGCATTATGTGTTTAAAAAATTCAATATAATATCCAATTATATTGGCTTTATTTTCAAGTATATCAATATTATTTTAGCTATGTATTTCGTAAAAAAATTCGGATTTTGTTCCGATGGAAATTGTAGAAACTTTCGATATGATTATTTTGATTTTATGCTCGAGTATAGATATGACAAGCGTGAACTTTCTGATTGGAATTCTTTATTAAGATTGTTAATGGGCAATATGTATGATGAGGTAAGAAAGTTCACGCTTGAATTCTCAAAAAAAAAATCGCGAAAACACCGGCAAGCCTAAATATAAGTTCTTGCCAAAATGTTTTGAAATACAAATTCTTCACAAAACGAAAACTAAAATTTGAAGAATTCTCGTCCAAAGCAAATTCGAAAATGGAAATATTCTCTGAAACTGGCAACTATGGTCCTTCGCTGCACCAGTATGTCGAATTTAAGTTTCCAATGCTTCTTTAACTATAATGGTTTCTCAAAGCAATGAAATTATATTGCGTGTTTGTCTTTAAAAAAATGAGTCGGCCCATTAGCTCAGTTGGTTAGAGCGTCGTGCTAATAACGCGAAGGTCGTGGGTTCGATCCCCCCATGGGCCAAGTTTATTTTTTTTAAATTTTTTTGTTCTTTATTTATTTATTTAGCCAATCAGTTAAAACTAAATTAAAAAAAATCACAAAATATTAAAATAAAGTTCATATTAGCAATTGTTCGTGTGAATATTTCGGTTTTTCTTATATTGAATTTCATAAAGTATCGATTTTATTATTCACAGATTAATCCTTCACGTGAATTAAGATCGTCCCTTGCAGAAAATTATATTTTTCATCTTAAACTATTCAAGCTAATCAATATTAATGGTAAGTTTATACAGCAAACATTTTATAATCTTAAGCTCTTCATACACCTATCAAATAAAAAACTGTGTTTTACTAATTTCAGTTTTATTATTTCACTTTAAACAGAAATTGTCGCTCAATACAGAGCACTTGTAAACTTGACCGCATAATTAAGTTGAGAACTATTCACCAAGCTAACATTTCGCATGAAATTACAAGACCTTTGTATTATTTAACAGTTTCTGCTTCACACGAGGTATGTATGTTATAAATCTATAACTTAAATCCTGAGTGTATACTCGTAATGCCAAATGTCAAATTTTCGTATTCTACCACGCTGAAACCAGCGTCTTCAATCATTTTCTTAAAATCATCTTGTTTTGGAAATTTACGTATACTTTCCACCAAATATTGATAGTGCTTAAATTGACCTGATATTATCTGACCCATAGGAGGTATCACTTGAAATGAATATTGATCGTACAGCCATTGTAATGTTTCATTATTCAGATGACTAAACTCCAGACACATAAAGCGACCACCTGGCTTAAGTACACGATAAGCCTCATGTAGAACCTGTAAAAATTAAAATTTTAATTAAATTTGTAACGCAATTTTATAAGGGCGAATGCAGAAAAATAAATCGGGAGCAGACAAAGTTTTTATAATGATATCGAAAAGACCAAATCTCTATGATTTTTATACAAAAAAATATATGCGTGTCTTTTTTTTTTGAAAACTTGAGGTTGTGAGAAGTTTTTAGCAAGCTATTTTTCCGTCAGAGAAACTGGCAAAACTTAAGGTGATAGTTTGAAATTTCCTAGTTCTTATGTTGCATTTAGAAATTCACTCGTCGTATTCGGTTACCAAAAGGTTCGTTCCTTTTGACATCGTAAAAAAATTAAATTGTTCATTCAGATTTTACAGGAAGTGTAAAAAAATATTTTCAGTCGATAAAATTTAATATTAATTGCAGACGATTTTTTACCATAATAACGACGACTTTGGTCCGTTTAAAAGAACCCATCTCGTAAGCGGTTAGGCTATCCTTATCTAGAATCATTTTGTAGCCAATGCCGCAAAACTATTTGAGCGACTTTACTTTAATTTTAACCAAATATTTTTAATAATCTATTTACATATATAAATTCTGTCCGTTCGAGTCCACACAACTCACCAACGGTGCCATATCATAACCCCAATGGTCATAATGCCCAAAACATGTTGGGCCTTATTGCCACCTAAAAACGGTGATACTTCCCAAAACATTGTTGGGCATTATGACCACTAATAACGATGGACATAATACCACAACCACTTTACAAAATAAATTACAGAACCTACCGTGCTCACCTCCAAACTTATCAGCGGAGAAAAGATTATTTTGCATGTGTTATATTACACCTTAGAAAAACGTATCTTATAAAATATTCAAGATAACCTTAGGACTCAACTCGAATGCTCAATTTTATGGCTTTGAACTCAAACCCTTTTTCATATTGTTTTCCAGATGTGATAAGTACGAGGCGAATTTTACGACTGAGTGATGAAATACAACACAAAAACTAACCTTCGCCATTACTTGTAAAAAATATCGGCAAAAAATTTAGTACGCTTAAATTTTCATCAAAATAATCCAATGAGAATTAAATAATAGAATTGGAAAATTGATTTTATCAGATGTGTTTTTCCCCCAAGAACCCACTTCTGCATCCGCTTACCATTTTAACATACTTTGTCCATATGTGTAACATTTCGAATACCAAAAGCAATTGTGTACGCAGTAAAACTTTCATCCGAAAATGGTAATTCTTCTGCGTCAGCGCATTGCCAATTTATTGTAATGTTTGGCATTTGGTTTTGTGTTAATCCTAAGCGCTCTGCACGCACTTTACCCTCATCCAACATATGTTGATTGATATCCGAAATAGTGAGATGGCTTTTACGCCCACTTGGATTGGGCTGATTCGCCAAATATTTGAGATAACGAAATGAAACATCACCCGTACCACCTGCCATATCTAACAGTTCTGTACCATGTGTTGCTCCCAAGCGCTCGATTAAAATATCCTTCCAAAGGCGATGGATTCCCACCGAAAGGACATCATTCATTAGATCGTAAGATTTGGAAACATCTTCAAATACTTTGTAAACTGTTTTGAATAATTTAAGATATTTGAAACTATTTGAAACTGTTGTGTTGTATTTATTTACCTTTTTGGTCTTTTTCGCTTTCCCTAATGGTTTGAAAACCAAAATGTGTTGTCTCATCATCGTTGATTGGCGACTGCTGTTTCTTTTCTTCCGTTGCTGTGTTGCGTAATTGCTGCAACATTTTACAACAATTATTTCTTTGTTTTAAAAAATTTTGTGCGGAATTCAATTTAATATTTCGTGTGAAGTTCATAGTAACTTTTAATTAAATCTTGCACCACTAAAAAGTATCAATCAACCGCAGTATTTATTTGACAACAGTCAGCTGTTTTCACTTCCCATTTTGGTGGGTTACGACCCAGTGGCTGTTCAACCTCTTCATCTTCTCCCTTCTACAGAAGCACAGCGCTTGCTCAACTTTTCTACAACTCCACCACTTGCCAGCTGATTTTTTGAAATTTGTTTTGCTACTGCGAACACAAAACATAAAGACGAAAATATTTATCAACAAATTAATTGTTAAAACCATGAGCAATTCAGAACAAATTGCGGAGCACATGTGTCGCGCTTGTATGTGTAAGCACCAGAACTTTCATTCAATTTACGACGAAGCGGACAAAACGGTGAAGATATGCGAAATGTTGGCCACCACAATACCACAGCTGTTTATTCACAGCAGCGACCAGATGCCCAAGTTAATATGTGTACCATGTCTGAACAAACTACATATCACTTATCAGTTCCAGCAAATGTGCATCGCTTCGGACAAGCATATGCGAAATCTGCTGCTCGGCTTAGTAAAAAATCTTAGTAGCAATATGGGTCAGCAGACAGAAACGGCACAAGTGACAAAGCTGGAATGCAATCCAGTGGTAACGGAGGATTTTCTTAAGTTAGAAAGCGGTATGAAAACTGAGATAGACACTGACGAAGTCAAAGAATTGGTCTTGGAAACATTTTTGGAAGCACATACGGCTAAAAGTGAAAAAGTTTTAGTAGAATCTGACGAAGAATGGCGCCTTGAAGATGGATTGTCTTCGGAGCGGAGTGCATGTGACGACAGGTAAGCTTCAGTTATTTCAATCGAATACATAACTTACATTTCATTTGTATCAAAGTGACTACAAAAGAGAAAAATCAACGTCTAAAATAAAAAGAGCAAAGCAACCGATGCGCGCGTCAAATATGCATAATGAAACAGGCGTTGATGAAATAGAAAAGTAAATCACCAAGCATTATTTGGATAGTCATTATTTGATATTATCTTCTTGTTTATAGACCCAATAAACGCAATCGTCGCAAAAGCGAGTTACCCTGCCCACATTGTGATAAAGTTTTTGATCGTCCCTACCGCCTGAAGCGTCACTCAGGCGTACATCTAGAGACACGTCCATTTTCTTGTGAAATTTGCAATTATCGTTTTACAACCGTTTATCAACTAGCACGCCATAAAGTTTCTCATGAAGATGTTAAAGCAGTAGCACAATTGCCACCGTCCGACGGTTATAAGTGTCCAGATTGTCCAAGACGTTTTGAAAAGCGTGAATCACTAGCAGCACACATACAAAGTCATCGCAAAACTGATCCAGGTCAAGTTTTTAAATGTGATTTATGTCCGAAAAAATTTCGAAAATTCACAACACTCTCCCAGCATGCACGTACACATCCAGAAAACCAAAAATTTAAGTGTACACTTTGCGAAAAGGCATTTGGAGTGAATGCACATCTTATAGAGCATATGAACAAACACAATGGTTTGAAGCCATTCGTTTGTGACTATTGCAATAAAGGTGAGTGGTAACGAGTCAAAAAATACTTTCGTATGATTAGAGTTATGTCTTTCTACAATTTGTGAAGATGACTGGCTATGGAATTGATATATTTTGCAAGATTTTTCTTTGCCCGAACGTAATATTTAAAATAATTTACGATAAACTTCTGGTTTCCACCATTCTTAAAAAAAATAAATAAATAAAAATTAATGGGTGGCAGATAAACTTAAGCCGAGGTCCTCCATGCGCAGAAGCGCCTAAATCTTTGAATGATTAGTTTTTTTATGTACTATTTCAATCATAGTATACTAATCTAATACCTAAATTGTCGCATTAAGGTTCAAAGGTAATAATGAGTACACTTGGAGCTATTACAACTTAATCGCCGTTGACAAAATTCAAATCTTTGCTACCTTTATAGGGACCTGAAGATCTAGCTACCTAGCTACACTATTGTCGCAATAATTTTAAACATATAACTTAAATCATTAAATTTTTTAGCATTTCTTCAAAATAGCACACTTAAAGAACATCAGCGCGTACATACTGGTGAAAAGCCATTCCTCTGTTCACAATGTGGTAAATCTTTTCAAAATGCCAGCAATATGCGGCAACACCTGTTACGTCACTCTGGCGAAAAACGTTATCAGTGTCCAGAGTGTCCCAGCAAGTTTGCATGCCAATCGGATCAAATAAAACACATGTCCACACATCGTGCCGTCAAGCCGCATGTCTGTGATATTTGCGGTTCACGTTTTACGCGCTCGTATACGTTAAACAAGCATAAACATATACACACTGGCGAGCGTCCACATAAATGCGATGAATGCAATATGACGTATGTAAAAATGTTTTATGTATGATCTTGCACCTTTCTAATTAATGTTGTACATTTTGTGTTATATTATTTCCCTTTTACTAGGTTTGTATTCATTGAACACATGAGACGACACAAGCGTACGCATACTGGCGAAAAGCCCTACAAATGTAAATTTTGTGAAAAGGCTTATGCGGAGAGCGGAGATCTAAATAAACATAAGCGTACACATGTCGGTGAGAAGACCTACATGTGCAATGAGTGTCCAGAAGCTTTTAAATATCAAATAGAATTACGAGAACACCAGCGACTTCATTACAAAAAACAAAAGCAGGAGGCTGATGGTGCGAAAATAAATATTGAAAAACAAAAGATTTTAAAGAATTAAAGTTAAGGTAGAAGTAATATTAAAAAAAAATTACACGGACGCACAAATCTTAAACTTAAGTTTAGAATCTGAAATATTTTTACTGTAAAACAATATTTTGAGATACATATATTGAGTTAACTGTCTCATCTGCTTAAAATATCAGATATTACTTTTTCGTCATTCCGCGTTAATTCGATAGTCAATATTTCAAGCAAAACAAGATTTGGTAGGGGTTATTTAAAGTAATCTCTCATCAATTGGTAATTTTATACGTCACTAGCAGCCTGTCCTGACTTCACACGGATAGTGTTAATGGAGCTCAAAGTATATTTTTATAACCTAATGATATTATCTTGTATGGAAAGTATCACGGGAAACTATTGCATATGTCTATCTGCATCAAAAAAATTAATATACCAAGTCCGGTTACTTTCCTTCAAAAGTTTTCTTATCATATCGTTTCAAAGTGTACTTGTGTGGCAGGTGTCTTGTTTACTTGTTCAACTTCGCTCTTATTTTGTTCAAGTATATTTTATTCCATGCTTTCCAGAAGCACCAAAAGTTTCCTAACAAAGTTTGGTACAATTTGCGTGGGTAGCTTTCAGAGCATTGGGGTGTTAAAGCATTTAATTGTAGGAAAGGGTCACGTTCACTTGTTAAATCCCGTTCACATTTTCTCCAGGTCTCCGTACTAAGTTTGGTTAAACGCACATGAATAGTTTTGTAAGCATAACGCTTAAAATTTTTTGATTGCAATGGACGTACTTCGCTTACATATTGTCCAGAGCTTGTCTCTCACCAAATACGCCTATACAAAGTTGGGTGAGTATTGAATAAATTTTAGTTCAAAAGCTTAAATATGCATTTCTTGTTTTTCTGAAGCGGTTACCCGCTTAAAAAAAATGTGTGAGAAATTAACTGTCATTCTCACACAAAAAAATTTTTTAGCGGGTAACCGCGTGAAAAAAACTGGCTATTATTCGTTAACCGAATTGATATGGGGTCGGGAAATTGGCAACGATTACTCGCTGTCAAAAATTACACACTTGATCGTATGAAATGGAACAGAATTGCGGCGTGCGAAGGGTACCCAACGAGTTTCTGATTTTTTTTGACAGCGTGTAGTCATTGCCGTTTTCACGGCCTCGTCCCAATTGTGTCCAACGAATTAGATGTACGTTTGGAAAAAGCATCATTTTTTATCGCACCTATAACCCATGATTTAACAATTAAGGTTCTCGCAAGCTGTCAAACTCACATCTGAAAGTGTGGAACGTCAGAAGACTGGAGTGTCAAATTTGATATTCAATGCAAAAATCGAAAAAAAAATTTAATACGATTTGACACTACACTTACTTTTGGAAGAGAAGCATTTTTTTTGCAGTAACCTGATATAGTTAAATAATGCTATAACCTATATTATTCAATCATGGATAAGTATAGAAAAAAGCTTATTTCACATGGTCTGTGCTAGAGTTCGCAAACTATAGATGGCACTGTCGATACAATCGACAGTCTCGGGCTATCGAGGACTCATGGCACACTATCGATAGTATTTATTTATATTAATTTTTCGTCTTAGAGTTGTTTTCGTACGTTCGATAATATTGAATAACACTACTGTTTCAGTGTAATTGTCATGTCTTCAAATGCGTTTGATTTAATTTTACATAAGGGCTAAGGTAAGTAGGCTGCTTTTAACCGCGGCTCGGTTGTTGTTGTAATTGTTGTTATCGTTGTTGCTTACGTCGCTGTAGATGTAGTTGTCCATGAATATATAGTTTTCAAAAACATTTTGTGAACTAATTTACATTGTTAAAAGGGTTGATATGGAATAAAATTGGTACAAATAATACATCATTTTTACTCCAAAGAGTAGAGATGTTTTGTGATGCTAAAAAATATATGTGAATAATAAAAAGGACATCTGTGTTTCAAATGATTAAGTTCTAATAAAAGTTAAAAGATTTACTTTTTAAATTAAATTTTGGCATTATCTTATAGTTTAAAGTTATCAAATAATAAGCAAATTAAGTTTTTACCCAGACTGATCAGCTTTTATTTGTTTGGAAGAGGCAAAATGGTTTTTTTTTTTACACAGCGAATTATCCTTCGTTTTACTGTTGGTATAATTTTGGCTTTTCTTCCTCGTGTTTCAACCTTTTCAATCCATTTTACAGCATTTTCGACCAGAATTTTTGAAACTCCAATTAATGCCGCCACTTTTTTGTAAGATTTTACACTTATAGATTTTTTGATGGTTTCTCGAGTTTCAGAATCACAATGCCTAGATTGACCCATATTAAACTAATAAATAGAAAATAAAAATGCTGTTCCATCTTAATTCACACTAACAACAATAATTTTACCTTTACGCTTCTAAAATATCAGTTTTATTAATATATTTTTTGATTTTGATGAAAAAGCACACGCTGTCCTTATTATTTTTCACAGCTTAAAAATGACAATCGATGCAAACAAGTAAAATTTTGTCAAATGTGTGCAAGCAATAGAAAATTTTGTAACGAGATTTGTTTTTGTGATATATATATAACAACTTAGTACCGTTAACCAGTGTTTGTCTAGTTATTTTACTTACTTTTGCATCAAATTTAATACTTGCAGATCATTGTCCTTATTATTTTTCACATAACTGTACATCTATTGGAAAAAATAACAGTTTTTATAAAAAATAATTTTAAAAATAGTCATCCCAAAAACCATACAATTAAATTCATATATTCATGTGTCGATTTTATGCCCCATTTAATTACCTATCATATGGTGCCCTAATTTTGGAAATCTATTCAGGCGTTCCTAACTTATACTTCTTTTTATAAATGCTATATCCGCAGGAATCGATAACTATACCTCCGAAGCTAAATCCGACCGACACTTTTTTGCAAATCTAGTTTTGATTCTCATAGATTTTCGCTAAAGTAAACATGTTTCACCTTACTATCGATGGTTAGCGAACAAACTATCGTCCACAATCGATGGTCTCGTCTTTCGATAGTTTTTTCTTTACAGTTTTTGACATTTTGAGCTGTTGATAGAAAATAAAAAAAACTGTGAACAACCAACACCAGAAACAAACGGATAATACACAAAACAAACTTGGAAAATTGATAACAAAATATATATTAAAACTATGGACAACTCAGAACAAATCTTGGAGCAAATCCACTCATTGTAGGATGAAGCTGACATGTCATTGATAATCTGTGAAATGTTCGCCACAACGTTACCACAGCTCCCCATTCATAGCAATGATGAGCTCTCCAAATTAATTTGTTTAACATGCATGAACACACTTATCATCGTCTATAAATTCCAAAAAATGTGTATCGTATCGGACACATATATGCGAAGTTTACTAGCCAGCAGCAGACTCTCATGTCTTGATAGTATGACGGAGCGACAGGAGGAAACAAAATATATAGCAATAGCTCAAGGTGATGCCAAATTGGATTTGGACTTGTAACGGAGAATCCGCTACAAGTGTTAGACTCAATAAAAGTTGAAAAAAATTGTGATGCAGCAGAAGATTGCCGTGACAATGAAAACAGGGATTCAGAGTGGAGTGACGGTGATGACAGGTGAATTTCCAATGCTTAGCACCATTATGATGGTACTACTGTGATTTTTTATAGACCGTTAAAAGATATTACGCCTCTGACGGGAGAGCTGCAAAAATGCATAAAAATCGAAATCAGTGAAGTGGAAGTGGAAGTGCAGGAATGTGATATGCAGACATTCTTGAATACAAAAAGTGATACAGTGAGTACAGCTGCAGATTTGAGTGTCAGGAAAGTATAGTTATAGCATATCAAGTTTCTTATATATGCACATATAGCGATTCCATGGGAAGTGATCTAAATGACTTTATGCAATGTCACTAATTTCGGTTAAATTTCCTGTATGTGGTGTTGGAAGAAAAATTCCGAAATAACTTATAAAAAATCTTCGAAAAATATTTTGAAATTTCCGGCCTTTTTTAAAGAATCATATCTTTGGATCTTTTCAAAGTATCTGAGCCTTAATTTAATCACTCGTCATAAAAAAATAATTGAAAAAGAAAAACAAAGCCTTTTTTGGAAAATGCAAAATATAATTTTGAAATTATTTTGGAAATATACCTTCGTCAATTTATTTTTTTTTTATTTTGTGATAGTTTATGTACATACATAGTTCCCTAGTAACCTAATTAATTACAAAGTGGGATAATTGTAACTTTTCGAGAAAAATAGGCGGCGCGACATGTCACTTGTAAATTGGTTTTTCAATATTTTCACGATGGCAAAATACTTTTTCCATCACACATTTTTCATTTTATCTCGAAAAGTTACCGGTATCCCACTCTGTATCTTACTGGGTTTCTAGGGAACTATCACAAAAAGAACTTAAGAAATTTAAGTTTTTCTGATTTTCCAAATTTTTTTTGCAAAAATGTTTTTTAAAGCACATTTTATGACAAGTGATTGCGTCCCGTTATCTTTAAAATAACCCAAGTTATAAGCCTTTGAAAAAAGGAAGTCAAAATTGAATATGTCCGAAGTTTTTTTTTTAATTTTTCAAAAATTATTTCAGGACTTTTTTTTCAACACCTAAGGGAACACATGTAATAAATTTGATCAAAATTGGACACATATCATGAAATTCACTTGGATCACTTCCCCTGGTCATTCACATATGTATGTATGTATATTAGGGTGGTTCTTATTTGGATTTTTTTGCAAAAATTAAATGCGGCGCCTCCTCAATTGGTTCGAAATAGGATAAAAAACTTTAAGAAATTTTTTCAAATTATTATCTTTAACCCTTTCTACTGACCCTATTTCAATGTAAAATTTGGCTCAAGTTGTCTCTTAGTTGTTGCGCGTATCGTAAAAAATTAACGTATGCAAACAAAGTGACACAGTGGATATATTGTAAATTAAATAAATACCTTACTAACCCAGTTCTCATAAGACCTTACAAATAATAGGTAATTAAAATAAATAAATATGTACCTTATAAAAGAGACATCAGTTTTTTCATTATTTTTGTATATACATAATACCCATAGAAAAGAAAAAATAAGTAACAAGGACCATATTGAATTTAAGCAAATTCATTGGGTCTTCCTAATACATTAGTCAAATTACTAATTATTGACACAATTTTTAGAGAAATCAACAGTTCTTTGGTGAAAATTTTTAAAAACCATCCATATCACAAGATATAGGCAACTGATTTTAAATTTTTTTCACCAATCTTGTGAACTGCAAAATTACCTTCCATATGACCAATATACTCAAAATCTATTCAGGAATTTCAAACGTATATTGATTTTTAGAAAGAGTATATCCGCAATTTTTCATGACTATATCTCGGAAACTAGATCCGAGCGACATTTATTTTCAATACATTCTATTTTAAAATTAAACACCACATAACAAAAAATAGTTTAAAAAAATGGAGGCTTAGACCAAATTTCACATTGAAATAGGGTCAGTGGGGGTTAAAGATAAAAGTTAGAAAAAAATCGTAGAATTTTTTTATTTTACTTCGAACCAATTGAGGGGGCGTCATCATTTCCATTTTGCTAAGAACCAATGACTAAAAGAGGGTTTAAGGCCAAATTTGAAATTTCTAAAAATTTTTTATACTACTTGAACCAACTGAGGCAGCGTCCCCATTTTTTCCCCCTAAGAACCACACTAATGTATTAAAATATATGTATAAATATTGGCACCTACAAATGTTAAAAATGTATCTACCTTTACAGTGATGATGATATTACGGTTACGGCTGCAAAATCTGATCATACGTAAGTTTAATAATGCATTTAATTTCATTTATGTTAAAAGTAGCTCTGTAAACTTTTTTGACGTGAAAACTTCTTATGGCACGTTGTGCACCTCCATAAGAAAGCATTCGCGGCTGAGGAAAAAAGTATAAACTCGCGACACCGGCCGTCACCGCATAATAATCATAATAAAACCGTATACTATATATAGTAAATACATATATGCGTTCGCAGCTAAGGAAAAAAGTATAAACTCGCGTCACCGACCGTCACCGCATAATATTCATAATAACACCGCATAATATATATAGTACATATATGCGTTCGCAGCTGAGGAAAAAAGTATAAACTCGCGACACCGACCGTCACCGCATAATAATCATAATAACACCGTATAATATATATAGTACATGTACATATATGCGTTCGTGGCTAAGGCTCTCTCTCTATTTTCTATATATATATACATTAGGGTGGATCAAATAAATCAAATGTTTTTTTTTTTTTGAATCCGACACTCGGAAACTAGTCCCTAGGTACCTCTAGGAAGTACTTACCAAATCTGAGCTTTTAATATTAACGGTAAGATTATGCTCATCATAGTTTTCCATTTTTAATTTAGTCTCATGTAAAAATGGTCATATCTTATCACCAATAGATTGTTAACCCAGTTGTATTGTCAATATTTATAGGAAATTAAACGCTCTACAAAAATGATCTCAAGCACTTTTTTCATTAATCTTACCATATGAAAATTATTCAAGGTCAAAGATTGAAGTATTTTAAGGAAAATTATTTTTTTGTTTTGAATTTTGTAACTTACTAATAAATAATTATTGTCAAACGAGCTTCAATTATTTCTTTAGGAAATTGAACGCTCTACAAAAATGATCTCAAACACTTTTTTCATTAATCTTACCATTTTAAAGATATTCAAGGTCAAACATTGAAGTATTTTGAGGAAAATTATTTTTTGTTTTGAATTTTGGAACTTACTAAAAAATAATTACTGTCAAATAAGCTTCAATTATTTCTATAGAAAATTGAACGCTCTACAAAAAAGGTCTCAAGTAGTTAATCAATTACTATAACCATTTAGAAGATATTTGCAGTAGAATCCCAATGCCTATTGATTTTAATATTATTAAAATCAATATTCAATGCCTTTAAAATCAATAGACATTGGGATTTTACTGCAAATATCTTCTAAATGGTTATATGTGTATATATATAGTATATATGCGTCAAAGAGGATACTCTTTGATATGCGTGACTACGTTCTCTCGCTCTCTTTTCTATACTTCGTAAGAAAGCATTCGCGGCTGAGGAAAAAGTATAAACTCGCGACACCGACCATCACCGCCACCGACTGTATATACATATATGTATATAATATATATAGTACATATATGCATTCGCAGCTGAGGAAAAATGTGTACTGTATAATGTTTATTTTCTATTTTAGATTTTTCTCAAATATGGAAAAAAAAGAAAGTTCGGTGATTCTCAGGAAGAAAAATCCAGAAAAAGGAAGATTGTTAACACGTGTGATGATGAGAAGAAAAAGAAGAAAGATTCAATTGTCAAAGTTTACGTGCGCATGTGAATGATTTAGAAATTGACGCTCTTGTGAAGAAGATGAATGTGTTAATATTATCAGAAACTCATATGGGTAACGACGAAAAAATTGACATTCCAAATTTTATCTTTGTAGCGAGTTGCAGAAGAAATAATCGTCCAGCAGGAGGAGTAACTATATATCAAAATAACGACTGAGTTCATTCTTGCACAAATTATATGGATGTGCATGTGAAATACGCCACCACGATATCGGTAATATGTGTATAAGTCGTTGCCACTGTGGCGATAATCAGTTCATTATTATGGTTGCCGTTTACATTTCTCCGTAAAAGTCATTGAAAACTATACGAGAATTCTGTTATGAAAATTTATTTATTTATTCTCATGGCGCATCTGCATTGCTTCAAGAAAAAATTGGGAAAAGATTCGATGATTTACCAATGATTTTGAGTGGGGATTTCAATATAAACTTTGCAGATGATAAAAATATTCCATTAATTGACTTTTTCAGAAATTAATTTGGTTTAAACATGTCAAATGATCGCAATCTTAGCACAACAAAATACAAAACTACTATTGATGCGGTCTTTACAAGATATTTAAATAAATTCGAATCAAAACTGTTTGTATCCTGCTTTAGCTACCATAAACCAATCGTATCAGTTTTAGAAATTGGCAATAACGCTGGCAGTGATGATGGTGCAAGAGTTGTTGAAATTATGGATGAAAATTGATTGTTCCGAGTGTACTTAACTTATTTTTGTAAAGTAATTGTAATAATACTGAAATGTAATTTTTTTATTTTATGTAAAATTATTAAAAAAATAATTGTGTAAGATAGCGCAATAAATAAATATTGTAATTTACCAAAAACATGATAGTACTTTATATTGATAAATAAAACAATTCGTGGAAAATTATTCCATAAACATTACAAAACATCATGAAAAAAAAAAAATTCCAAAATATTATTTCAAGTTTTCACTTGTGTCGGCACTCCCAGTGCAACCCGCTTTTTTTTTAATAAAATGTACTTACTAGAAGCTTATTCTACTTAATTTCCCTTACAGTGACACCGTTTCAGAGTGGAGTGCCGGTAATGATAGGTATGATTTCTTGTTAAAGTTTTTTCAGTTTGATGAAATATTTGCTAAAATTTTTATCTTTTTGCAGTGATTATCAAGAAAAATCAAAGCCTCCATCTTACAAATGCCCTGAGTGTCCTAGCAAATTTGTCTGCGACAATTATCGACGGAGACATCTACTAACACATCGAGGTACAAAGCCACATGCCTGTGATATTTGTGGTAAAAGGTTTTCTCGTAATGATTCGCTTAAATACCATAAAAAATCGGTTCACACAGGCAAGCGTCCACATAAATGCAGTGAGTGTGTTATGACGTATGTAAAAATATATAACAATTGCATTTAGCCATTTCTTATGTGCTTCTTGTTTGATTTTTTAATTCAGGTTTGCTATCTTGCTACACCTGAACCGCCACAAACGTGTTCATACCGGTGAAAAACCATACAAATTTAAATACTGTGAAAAAGCTTATGCTGATAGCGGAGTCTTAAGAAAACATTTACATTTACATGTCGGTGAAAAAACTTACATGTGCGAAGAATGTACAGAAAAATTTAAATATTATACAGAATTTCGAGAACATCAGCGGTTTCATTACAAGCAGCAACAGCAAGGAGTTGTAGGTGAAAGTGTAGAGACAAATATTTTGGAGAGCTAAAGTTAAGACAGAAATTAAAATTAAATCTACTTATTAAAAATATGTATTAGCAATTGAAATGTGTGCATGGGATAAAATCAAATGCAATAGGAGATGGCGGTTTAAGTTTTAAATTTATAAAACTTCTTCTTCCTTTCATCATAGCTCCATGAACTCACATCATACATTTTTCTTTGACCACTAGAACTTTCTCTTAGAAATGGAAGATTGCAAATTTAATTCCAATAGCTCACAAACACAAGGCTTCTACTCCATCGGATTTTCGGATGATAAGCATTTTACCAGCATTATCTAAAACTTTTGTTAAATTTTTATCGGCTAAAGTTGTTGACTATCTTAAAAATCATAAGTTACTTAACGAAAATCAGTCTGGCTACAGAGTTGATCATAGCTGTGCCACGGCTATGTTAAAAATCATGGAAGACATTTGTCCCTATTTTGATCGAGAGGATTTGACAATTATGGTCCTTCTGGAATTTTCAAAAGCGTTTCACGCTCAATCGTGATGGTCTTATGACGAAATTAGAAAATTATTTTTGCTTTGGGACGCATGCATTACAGTTACTAAAAAGTTATAGATTTCAGCGTGTTCGCTCCAAAAACAGGTTTCCTGCCTTGAAGCCAATTGTATCTGGAGTTCCGCAAGGTTCCATACTTAGTCCTATATTATTTAGTAATTTTATAAATGATATTGCGTGCTGTTGTAAAAATGTATCAATACATCTTTATGTAGATGATTCACAGGTGTATCTCTCTAGACCTATTGGTCTATGTGAAGATCTAGTTTGCCGAATAAACGAGGATCTTAGTCAAGTTAGCAACTGGGCAAAAGAAAATAATTTGAACTTAAATGTTAGCAAAACACAAAGTTTCGATACCTGCCTTAGTATTGGATGCTCCGAGAATAGATTTTGAGGAAAGCGTGACCAGTTTGGGGTTCAAAGCAATCTCAAGTTTAAGCTGCGTGGACCATATAAATTATATGGTCTCCAGAATATACTTGATAATAAGAAAGTTGTGGGCCACATCAGATTTTATCCCACAAGAAGTAAAACTAGGTCTAATTAAAAGTTTTATTACAGATACAGCGAGCTTGTATATGGTAACTTAGATGTTGCATCTGAGCAGAAGTTGCAGTTAGCTTGAAACACTGCTGCTATATATGTATATTCTAGAAAAAAATTTGAGCATATTTCCCATTACTCAATATCAATTTTAAACTGTGATATTACTACCTACTATTAAATACGAAACCTCATATTTCTGCACAAACTGATTTCTTCTCGTTCACCTTATTATTTATTTTCTAAACTGAGTTCTCTTCAATCCACCCGAGTGTGCAATTTACGAGTACCTGAATTTAATTACCTTGCGTCTTCTTCAAATTAAATTTATCCGATGTCCAAAGCACTTTAAATTAACAGTTGCAAGTTTTTATAATTGTTAAAATTTTTATTTTTTTATTCTTTCTTTTTTCCCCTTAAATATAATTGTTCATATATAACCAGCCAGAGTTGGCTTGCCACAGCCCGTCCCGGTGCCAGAGTTTTTAAAATTTTTAATTAAAAGTGTATAAGATTACAGATTGAAATACATGCCAAACAAAGAATATTCTTTGATGCCAAATGATAGCACTCGAAGAACCTAAATGTGATGTATAATAGTCTTTGTCACAAGCAAAGGCTGCTACTGGTTTTTTGAGTCAATTGTTCTAAAATAAGATTACAGCTTGAAATGTGTGCGAAATGATAGAGATCGAAAAGCCTCCTTTGCCAATAATAGGTTTCCACCAGGTTTTTGAGCCAATTTTCTTATATAGACGGCAGAAAAATTTAAATATTTTCCTTAAGTAGGTACACATGATCAAGTTTTTCGTCGAAGTTTAGTTTTGTGCTGACCAGCAAAGTGAACATTTCGTGATGGCGGACAAATTATTATGTTCGCGGAAGTAGATATATTGATTTAAGACTCTTTTATTGAGACAGAAGCACTTCCACATATATTCATACAGAATTTTGACATTAACTGACTGAATTTTCCGTCACCCGTCGTCCGCCGCAGTTGCGTTTGCTCGAACGATTTTCCGACAGGAATTATTTTGACAGCGGATAAAGTTTGACGATTTCCCATAACCCGTCCATATTCTGTTTAACAACGCATTAATCTCTCAAATCATTTAACTATGGACCTAACTAAAACATTTGGCCGTGAAGTCAGTATGTTAATTGAATCATATCCCATATGTACCTTTAATTCAGTACGGGAACAGAGCTTACACGCCATTTTACATTTTTTGACATTTCGAGCTGTTCTAAAGAAATAAACAAAAACTGTGCGAAGAATTAGCACAAACATAAACTTGGGAATATTTGTTAACATAACTTTTAAAACTATGAACAATTCAGATCAAACCTTGGAGCAAATGTGTCGCGCCTGTATGTGCAAAAATCAAAACTTTCACTCACTGTTTGATGAAGCTGCAGACAGGCCATTAACAATCTGTGAAATGTTTGCCACAACTTTACCACAACTCCCCATTCATAGCAATGATGAGCTCTCCAAATTAATTTGTGTAACATGCTTGAACACACTGATCATCGTCCATAAATTTCAAGAAATGTGTATCGCATCGGACACATACATGAGAAGTTTGCTAGCAAGCAGCAGACTCTCATGTCTTGATACTATGACGGAGCAGCTGGAGGAAATAAAACATGTAGGAATGGCGCAAGATGTTGCCAAATTTGATTGCATACCACTTGTGACTGACGATCCGTTACAATTGCCTGGCTCAATAAAAGTCGAAAAAAATTGTGATGCAGAAGATTGCCGTGACAATGAAAACAGGGATTCGGAATGGAGTGACGGTGATGACAGGTAATTTCCTGTTTATCACTCTTATGGATGGTTATACTGGGTTTTTTTTTCTGTAGACCGTTAAAAGATATTACGCCTCTGACGGGAGAGTTGGAAAATTGCATAAAATTCGAAATCAGTGAAGTGGAAGTACAGGAATGTGATAGGAAGACATTTTTGACAAAAAGTGATACGGGCTATGACATGGATACATCTGCAGATTTGAGTGTCGGTGCTGTCAGGAAAGTTGGATTGTAGCATATCAAGTTTTTTATATAAAATATATATGCTTATAATTGTTAAAAATGTATCTTTCTTTACAGTGATGATGATATTACGGTTACGGCTTCAGAATCTGATCACACGTAAGTTGAAAATTACATTGCTAAAGCAGTAATCTTCTGTGGTTTAAAAATTTGTATCTTATCTTATCTTTGAATACTTTCTCATAAATGTAAATTTTTGGAACAATCTTGAAACTTGTCTTCTATCTTTTTAAGAAGAGGATTGGTTTTGTTTTAGAGGATAATCTCAAGAAGCATTATTTCTGACGAATAGGGCACAAATACTTTGATTTATTTAGAGATCAGAAAATATAATTCGCAATAGTTGAGAAATCTACAGATAAACGTTTGTCTTTAACTAATGCACAATAAAACAAAAAATTGAATAACTAGATCAGAAGTCTCGTTTCTCATTTCTTTGAATATCATCTATCAGGATTTTTTTTTAGGGTTGAACTTTTCATTTGACTTCTATTTTATATAAAGATATTTGTTTTTTTAATAAAATGTACTAGAAGCTTATACTTAATTTTCCTTGCAGAGACACCGCTTCAGAATGGAGTGCCGGTGATGATAGGTATGTTTTCTTATTTAAACTTTTTCTGTTTGATGAAATATTTCTTAAAGATTTCTTTATACAGTGACTATCAAGAAAAACCAAAGCAAAAATTACGCAAAAAAGAGCAACAACAGCAAAGCACATCCAGTATTGTGGATGAAACCAAAATATATGAAATTGAAAAGTAATTTCGAAAAAAAAACTTAATTAACTATTGACAATGTTTCCTGTTCTTTACAGACCTCATTCCCAACCTCGTCGCAAATATCATTTTTGCTGCCATCTATGTGATGCTGGTTTTGCTAGCAACTACAAATTAAAGCGTCATGCTCGGGTACATCTTGAGGCGAATTCATTTGTTTGCGAAACTTGTAGTTATCGCTATAAAACCAGTGGAGCACTTGCACTACACATTAATATCGCACATGAATTGTCACCGCCTGAAGGTCATAAGTGTTCAAAGTGTCCAAGACGTTTTGAAAAACGTAAGTCATTAAATGCGCACATGAGTACCCATCGCAATACACTATTGAAATGTAAGTGGTGCACCAGAAAATTCACAAAGTTGAAGACGCTGTTGCATCATGTACGCACACATCCAGAATCGTCTTCGTATTCTGTGTCTTCTATCTCCTGGCAGAATATAGAGCCTCATCTGGAATACCAAGAAAGAGGTTTTGAACACGATGATGATTTCGAGTGGAGGGCTGATGATGAAATTAGGTTTTTCTTTTTAGATTAGGTTTGACCACAATTTTTAATTTTTTTTTTATAGTTACTTTCCAGACAAAGCACCTACTAACAAAGCCCGTGTAACAACTGTAGATGAAATTGAAAAGTAATCATTCGCAATTAAAAATTTATTCAGAATTTTACTGATTGGTTTCTCTTCTTAACAGACCTAATTCACGCTCCCGCGGAAAATTGAATTTTCATTGCATACATTGTGACGCAGGTTTTGATAGCGACTACAAGTTAAAGCGTCATGCTCGCTTACATCTTAAAACACGTCTATTCGCTTGCGAAATATGCAATTATCGCTTTAAAACCGGTAAAACTTTGGCATACCACAAAACAATCACACATGAAATGTCGACATCTGAAGGCTATAAGTGTCCAGAGTGCCCAAGACGTTTTGAAAAACGTGAGTCAATGATGTCTCACATGAAAAGTCATCGCCAGCAACTTTTCAAATGTAATTTGTGTTCGAACAAATTTAAAAAATTAAAAGATCTGTTGAGTCATGCGCGTACACATCCAGAAAATCAAAAATATATATCTGACCACGATGTTGCTAACAAGGCTACAGCTTCAGAGTGCAGTGCAGATTTTGACATGTAAGTTGTTTGTTTAAGGGTTAAATTATAGATTTCATATGATCTTAAGAATTGAAATTTATGTACAAATAAATGACACGTTTCATTTCAAATACCCTAAGCCAAAAATCGAACATAACCCATTGACCTTAAGCTTGAGCAAAGTCTTGTGTCGAGATGTTCAATGTGTAGTTCCTCGAAAACAAAACAAAAAAGACAATTCAAAATATTTAGAGTGAAAAAACCTTTTTGATTTTAAAAAGTCAAGATGATATTTTAAAATTTTCGAGAAATAGTTATAACCCTTTGAAAGACCATTAAAAAATCTCTCGGAAGCACTTGAACTAAGACTTTTACAGTCCAACCAATACGACAACACTTTGACCAAGGTTGAGGTCAGTTGGTTATGTTCGATTTTTGGCCTAAGGCTTTTGACATGAAATGACTCATGTAATTTTTTTTCAGTGACCAAGCGAAATCTATGTCCGAAATAAAAACAACAGAGCAGCAGGAAAATACGCCCAGTACTTGTAACGAAGAAAACGTGAAGGATTTGGCAAAGTAAACATTATTAATAAAGATTATTGTTCCAGCCATCTGCCTTTATTAAATTTTTTTCCTTGACCATTATATTTATTTGCAGTCACCATCAGGAGAAATCACCTGCCAAAGTAAAGAAAAGAAAAAAACAACTAAGAAAATCCAGTACTGATAGCCTAACGGCAGAAAATGAAATTGAAAAGTAAGCAACTACCATTGAAATTCTAAAATCTTATTTTGCAACTATCCGATTTGTTTTACATTCTTCGTAGACTCAAAACAGAGCAACAGCCGAGGGCATCGAGTACTATTAACGAAACCAGCGTATCTGAAATTGAAAAGTACATTTCTTACCGATATTCTGTGAATTATTTATTACTGTTTCTTCTATTCACAGACCTTATTCACAACCTCGTCGCAAATATCATTTTCGCTGCCAACATTGTAATGCAGGCTTTGCTAGTGACTACAAGTTAAAGCTTCATGACCATTTACATCTTGAGTCGCGTCAATTTGCATGTGAAATTTGCAATTATCGCTATAGAACCGCTAAAGCATTGGCACTTCACAAACATATACATGAAACAACTCCACCAGATGGCTTCAAATGCCCAGACTGCCCAAGACGTTTTGAAAAACTTAGATCATTATCGTCGCATTTAAAAAACCATTTCATAACTGATCCAGAAGAATTTTTTAAGTGTCGTTTGTGCCCGAAAAAATTCAAAAAGTTTATAACGCTAACGCAGCATGAGCGCACACATTCAGAAATTCAAAAACATAGCTGTAACTTGTGTGAAGAAGTGTTTGAACTGAGTGCTCAACTCGAAGATCACATAAATAAGAACCATGGCATAAAATCTCTAATATGTCAATATTGTAAAAAAGGTAAAATATTTAAGCTAAAATTTGCAAATTCGGGCTTAAACCAGTTTACGTTAACGACGGCTAATATCAATCTGAATTTAATCCTTATTATTTTTATTAAAAAACGCTCCCAAGAACATGACAATTTAAATGCAGCTTAAACGATCACAGTTTGATTTTAAGCTAAGATTAAAATTGATTGCAAAACTATGGGCGAACTTATATTTAACTTAAAGTAGCAATCGAATTATACTTACTGAAAAAATTATCTCTTAATGGATGTATTAACTCTAAAAACATTCAATAGCCCAGAAAACTAAAGTGGACTAAAAGGTAAGTTTCGCATTTTCCAATAATCATAGGAAAAATCGGCTTTGAAATTCAACCGCCGATTTTCTTTTGAACTACGTTCATATTATTATACAGCTTATAGATTTCTCGGTCTCATATGGTCTGATAATGGGTTCCATGTCTTCATAACTCCGGTTCTACAATGAGCAATAACTATAATAATTAATAACTTAAATATGTATAAAATAGTAAATTTACTTGAAATAAATTTGTTTGTTTTATCGGCCAAACTAATTTTTACGATAAAATAGTTTTTCCTATGTCAAACTATTTCTAACCTAGGATGAACTAGGGTGATTATATATTCTAAAGGTTTCACTCCCGATTTTCTTGTAGTATGTTAGGATAAGTGGGAGGCCTTTGGCCGAGCTTACATCCTCCGATATGTTTAATACCTAAGGACTAGTTTAGCCGGTAAAATATAAATATATTTTCAGGGATCTTCTTTAACAGCTATGTGATAATGTTTTTCTTTTGCTTGCTGTTTTAGAGCTTAGAAACAAGTCCAGTCTTGAGATTCATGAACGCCAACATACTGATGAAAAACCATTCCTTTGTCCACAGTGTGGTAAATCGTTACGAACTAAAAAAACTTTGAGTGATCACATGCTGCGTCACTCTAATGTAAAAACATTTCAATGCCCTGAGTGTCCTAGCAAATTTGCCTGCGACGTTGATCGACGAAAACATCTGCGAATACATCGAGGTACAAAGCCACATGCCTGTGACATCTGTGGCCAAAGGTTTTCTCGTCATGATTCGATTAATAAACATAAAAAATCAGTTCACACCGGCATGCGTCCATATAAATGTAGTCAATGTGATATGACGTACGTAAAAGTCTTTAACAATTTCATATAGCCATTTCGCTTAACTTCTTATTTCAGGTTTGCTGTCGGAAATTATTTACAACGCCATGAACGTGTGCATACCGGCGAAAAACCATACAAATGTAAATATTGTGAAAAAGCTTATGCCGATAGCGGTGACTTGACTAAACATTTACGTTTACATGTCGGTGAAAAAACTTATATGTGCGAAGAATGTCCAGAAAAATTTAAATATTATACAGAATTTCGTGAACATCAGCGGTTTCATTTCAAGCAGCAACAGCAAGAGGTTATTGGTGCAAATGTAAAAAAAAATATTTTGGAGAGCTAAAGTTAAGACAAAAATTAAAATTAAACGTACTTATTAAAACTTTGACTTTATTAAGGGCGGAAACGCATGTTTTTATGATTTCTTTGCGGCGACACCAATAATATAATCTTATTAAATTTTATTTCATATTATTGTATAACTTTTAAAGTATGTCAGAAAAAATTTTCAAAGAAAAATATTGATAAATAAGCCGGTGACGGTGAATCTCCAGAGGCGCCTCGAAAAAGAGTGGTCTTGCGGTGAACATTATAACTCCTTACCGGATTATCTGAAACAAAAAAATTGATATGCAGTTTAAAGGTGATGTATTTCTCGAGGTAATCAGCAAGTTTTTTTTTCTATTTTTTACAGCATTTCGAAGTGAAAAACGCGATTTTAGCTCAAAAAATCGCGGATAATTTGTTATTAAAAATAGAAAAAGATGAAAAAAAAAACTCTTGCTGATTACCTGTTGATTTATGTGAAGAAGTAATGTTCAAATTTTCAAAAGGATCGGTTCAGTAGATTTTGAGTTCTGATGTTCACGAACTTCAAAAATAACGTTTTTGGGAAAATCGATTTAAAGTTTTTTACACGTGGTGTTATCAGGTACCACGACCGGTCATTTGAAACGCTGTAACTCCGTTAGTTTTACTCGAATTAACTTAAAGTTTGTACATAATACTCTCGACATATTGTTCATTCCGAAAAAAGATTTAAAAAAAAAATTATTTTAAAACCCTACCCCGCCCTTAAGCATCTATTAACACACTGACAATTTTGGTTTTCAAGTGTGCGAAACTCTTGTCATTAAATGCTCTGTACTTTTCGGTGTTGTTCATATTTGCATTGTACCCAAATTCGATTTTTGGACGTTATGATGCTGTAAAATTTTCTCAACGCTGATACAATGCATTCCGCCCAGCGATAGTAATATTGCCCAAAAGCTTGGAATAATATTGCATACCAAAGAAATAAGAGAGCCGAAATCAAAACATCACTTTATGTACTTTCATGTGCTCATTGAGAGTAAAATCAAGTCATTGTGGCTTTATTACACTTAATATATATGTTTATACAATTCTCGTTTACAATATATAGTTTGATGAAAAATAGAAATTTTCTTTATATGAAATGATTTCAGGTACATTTTATGCAAGTAAAGGGTGTTTTTTTTAGAGGTATAGAGCTTCGAATTGAAATAAAACACAAGAAAATCGTTTTAATGTCCATCAATTTGGCTTTATTGGAAGGATAATTTTATGCCATTAATGTTTAAATATGATTTCGGGCATGTGGCCGCCGCGGCTGGCTCGAATAAAGCCAATTCTACAGGTCCAATTTTGAACCACTTTTTCGAGCATATGGGGCCGTATGTCGGCAATAACGCCACGAATAATGGCTTCCAAGTCCCCTAACGTTTCTGGTTTGTTGGCGTAGACGAGCGACTTCACATATCCCCAAAGAAAATAATCCAATGGTGTCAAATCACACGATCTTGGTGGCCAATTGACAGGTCAATTCCTCGAAATTATGCGCTCATCGATTGTTTCCTTCAATAAATCGATTGTGACGTGCGCTGTGTGGCATGTAGCGCCGTCTTGTTGGAACCACAACTCATCCACATTCATACCATCCAATTCGGGAACAAAATAGTCGGTTATCATGGCTCTATACCGGTCTCCATTAACGGTAACTGACTCTCCAGCATTATTTCGGAAGAAGTATGGCCCAATGACTCCACCAGCCCATAGAGCACACCAAACAGTCAGTTTTTGTGGATGTAATGGCGTCTCAAGGGTCTCATGTGGATTCTCTTCACTCCAAATGCGGCAATTTTGCTTGTTGACGTAGCCATTCAACCAAAAATGAGCCTCATCACTGAACAAAATTTTGCGATGAAAATCAGCATCGAGATCAATCTCATTTTCGGCCCATACACCAAAATCACGACGCATTACATGGTCTCGCGGCTTTAATTCTTGCATAAGCTGGATCTTGTAAGGTCGCAAGCCAAGATCTTTGCGTAAAATCTTCCATAAAGCTCCAATTGCTGTGCACGGTGGCGAATCGATTCATTCGGGTCCTCTTCAACATTTTGCTCTACAGCGGCAATTGTTTCTTCGGTGCGCACTGTTCGACGTCTCTGCGGATGCGTATTATCACATAGAGTAAACGTAGTGCGAAAACGAGCCATGGTTAACCGAATTAATTGCTCTGATGGACGATTATGTCGACCATAAAATGGACGGAGCTTGCGGTAAGCCTCGCGAACTGAACCATTATTTTCGAAATAAATTTGCACGATTTGCAAGCGTTGTTTTTTTGTCAACCTGTTCATGATGAAATGGCAAACCAAATTGAGCATAAATAACATTAGAGTTGCCAGATTTGACCATAGAATGCCAGTTTTATCTCTATTCGAAAAACAAACCTCTAAAAAAAACACCCTGTATAATATGTAGTGTAATGTAAAAAAACAAATATTCTTTCTACGAAATGTTTTTTCTCATTCTGAGCAATGTGACTATTTTCAATATATATATATTTACTCAATTGATTCTGAGTGAATATAATTTCAAATCAGTTTTAATACAAAATATTCATACTGCCAAAAGCAATTCCAACTTTTATAAGGAAACCGGCAATGTATAAATATATCGGTACTATTTGCTGCTACTTTAAAACGAAGGTCACATAAACCATATTTTAGACTTAGTATTATATGACTTCTCTTATAAATAGGTGATTAGCCATGAAGAACTCTATTATAAGATATTTTAGTTTACCCATTTTATGACTGATATCCTTAATATAGTTTTCAAGATATTCCGTTTCGAAAAATGTTCAAGATTTTAAGGAATGGGCGACTTACATATGTCCATTGCTTTGCGTCTAATGATGATATGGCCCTCTGAACTACGATTTACCTACCAAAAACGTGCGATTTACGTACTGTTTCAAATCGCACCAAAAAATGGAATGTGTTCTATTTCTCTGCGATAAATTTTGTTGTGTCAATTTTGTACTCACTACAAACTTATAGGAAAAATCTGTCCCAGTTGTGTTTAGCTCTTAAGCTATTTATAAAAACTTTTAACAGGTTCTTCGAATTGCTTTAAAAGTGGATCCCAGACACAGCATCCATTTGTACAAAGGAAAGTTATTCTGAAACCGGATATCGTTGCCGAACGCCGAAAAACGTGTTTGAAAGAACGACCATCTTACCACAGTGTAAAACGGAACACGTATGAAGATAAGTACACGTACATTTATCTGACAAATCAATATTTTTTCACTTTCGTACTAGAGCTATTACGCCAACCGATGGGTGAAGCTTTAAATTGAGACGATGAAAAAATAATACTCCATTTCCGGCGCACTTAAACAGAAACAATAAGCTTAGAAGGTTGTGATCTCTCCGGCAAATGAGTTTTTTTAAATTGCAAGGTCTTGCAAATTTATAGTGTAGTATGGTTGTTATACAAGGTACTTCCAAGGAAGTGCATCCCCATAATGGCATTGGCAGCAGCTTCTCTACATGTGCTTCAATTCTTTTTTTTTAAGCGTAATCCAACGCTCAGAAAAGGAGAATGGTTAGAGAGAAGAGAATAATGAAGGATGGAGTAGTGTCGGTGAACATTCGTCTTGAATCGATGTCAAAAATGCCGGGGAAGACAAACGCAAGCAGGCTGTTCCACAACTTAATCGTGTGGCCAAAGAAAGTGTGATGTCCTGTCGATCACTGCCGTGGTGCAAAAGGGATAGGCCTGACGAGACGCTTCGAGAAAAAAGAGTTAAGCACTACGTTACGTCGGTGAAGAAGAGAATCGATAGAGATGACAGATTCATCGCCTATTAGTTTCATCACACGCCGTTGAACTCGATCTAGCAGCTCCAAAGTGGTTTTTGGACCCCCGGCCCAAATGTGTGAGTTGTACTCTAGTTTGAGTCTAATATAGGTGAAAAAGACAATACGCAGTTCAACTGAAGCGAAGTATTTCTTACACCGTTTCAAAAAACCAATACACTTGGCCGCTCTTTCGACACACCGAACACATGATCTGTCCACATCAGGTCCGGTTGAACCGATATGCCCAGAACGTCAAGAGTAGTTGACCATGCAATATCAGCCTTATTAAGAAAAGCAGGGAGTAATCCATTCGTTTGCGAGACAACAGACAGCACTGGGTTCTACTTTGTCGTTCGAATTGTTTTTGTGAAGCAGGCAACATTACTTCTAAAGCAGTGCTTGAAAAGCTGTAATGCCATAAAAATTCTTCAAAGTATCAAGACAGCTGATTTGATATTTGTTTACTTTTGGGTTAAATTGACAACAAATCATAAAATTAGAGAATACTAAACAAAGTATTTAAAAAAAAAAATCAATGAGCGATTCACGACAAGTATTGGATCTTATGTGCCGTGCCTGCATGTGTAAAAATCAAATTTTCCACTTACTATGCGATGAAGCGGCTGATAAACCTTTGACAATCTATGAAATGTTTGCCACAACGATACCTCAAGTGCCCATTCACAGCAATGATGAGCTGCCCAAGAAAATTTGTGTAGCGTGCTTAAATACGTTGATTATCGTCCATAAATTTCAGCAAATGTGCATCACGTCGGACACATATATGCGCAGTTTTTTGATCAGCAACAGACTTGCATATCATAGTAGCATTAGTAACTCTACAGAGCAACAAGAAGAAATCAAACACATAGTAATAGGTCAAAAAACAGAAAAACTAGATGTGCCGCTTGTAACGCAGGATCCACTAAAATCGCCAAGTGCAATAAAAGTTGAAGCAATTGATGATGAAGTGAGTGAATCTGTTTTACTGGAACCAAATGAAGTTTTGAACAATATTGCCAAGGACTCAGATTGGAGTGACAGTGATGACATGTAAATTACTTTTTTTTGTCAGTATCGATGAGTATCTTCTAAAATTTTTTTATGTAGACCACTTAAGAAATTTGAAATCCTAAAACTTAATCCAATACTAACAGAGGAGTTTCAAAACTGTATGAAACTTGAAATCAGTGATGTAGAAGTGCGGGAATGCGATTTAAAGACAACTTTAACTACACGAGAAAAAAATAAAACTGTTATCTTTGAAAGTAAACATTTGCATAGTGCTATCGTGGCTAAAGGCTTGGAATCTGATAATAATACGTAAGTCTTTCAGTGGATTCAGTAGAAAATGGCAATTTGCGTAACGGTTTGACTGATCGATCACTTTTGCTACGTTTTGGAATTGTTTGAAAGAAAAGCGAATTCTTGATCATTCTGAACTGTTGTTCCCAACCTCTTTCTTCTCTAGTACATTTTCCAAGTTGGAAATAAATAAAATAAAAGATATCCGTAGGGAAAAAATTTAATTAATTGAACATTATTTGATGGAATTGTACAGTCTTAGCAGAAACTGATATTTTATGTGAAATTTTACAAATCGGTCGGAAAAAATTTAATTCTTAAAAAAATTAGGTTTGGCCGATTTTACCGAATTGCGCCATGTTTTCTCGAGCTTCACGAAATTCCTGAAATGTGGCCAAATTTAAAAAATTGCAAATATTGAATTCGGCATATTTGATGCATCTTCCAAAAGCTGTGGCGTCTGACAAAATTGTAAAATATCTAAACATAATTTGTTTTGTACGTATGTAAATTTTTTTGACGATATGCATTTGCTTAATTTAAAAGTTTCACAGTTTTGAATTGCTTAATAATATGTAATATACTTTTAAAAATGAGATTTCGTGGAAAAATTGTTCCTTGAGCTTTTTTGATCATTTGTGGTAAGTGAATTAAAAATCAAAAATTTTTTTCCAAATCAATTTCCCGATGTTTCACCCGTTGGATCCAGGCTTCTTCAGGGGTTTATTATTTGTTTAAGAAAATTATTATATTGATACATTTGCAGAATTTAATTTTAATTTAAAAAGTTAATATAAAACACATAAAACTTGCAAAAACACCGATACTTTATAAGACGCCACTGTAAAAGGCACTGTTACGTCGGGAAATTGATTTAGAAAAAATTTTTGTTTTTAAATTCACTTATCACAAATGACTAAAAAAGCTCAAGGAACAATTTTAAAAATAAATAATATTTTTAAAATAAAATCTACTTTTAAAAATATTGAATGTATAACATGAACTTCTGTTTATACCTATGAGTAGAATTGTCATACGTACTGATTCTATCAGTACATGTGCTGATTTTGATAATTTTTCTTTAAAAATACTGATTTTTAAAGGTTTTGAAATCAGTACGCACATGTACTGATTTTTACCAATCGGTACTGATTTGTACTGATTTTGAGAATTTATTTGAATAACTAAATAATTTTGACAGCATACCTGTAAAAGGGTAATTGTTAATTATTTTGTGTACATTTTTTAATTAATAAATGAAAACAGCGAATTGTAGGGACCCCATGAGGTTTTCGTCATGTGAAAAATATGTTATAATTTGGGCTTTGTGAAATCCGAAATGCTCTGCCTTTTTTTTCAGTAGGTAAATAAAAAATTTTATAATGAGGAAAAAAATTTTGTACTGATTTGTTGCGTTGAATATACTTGAATATAATGATTTTGTGTTTCAAATATCTGACAACCCTACCTATGAGGATTAAAAACATAAGGTAACGCTAGGGAGAGGGGCTCTATCATTTTGTTACGGTTCGTTATTGAGAGAGAAGGGGTGTTTAGAAACTCGAAACTTTGCGTTTGTTTCGTATACTGTTTAATGTATACCTTAATTGTTTATTAAAATGTTGTTTTTAAAATAATGAACTGAAAAATTGAAAACTGTTTTTTTTCATAGTGATCAACGTGAGGATAACATAGCCACGGGCTCAGAGTGGAGTGCCGCTGATGAAGTATAAGTCTTATTACATTTATATTTTTTAAAATCATAAATTCTCTTAAATTGAACATCTCTAACGATATGATATTGTCAGTGACAACTATTAGATGCTTTCCGATTTGCTTTAATGATTTCATCCGTGAAAACATCTGCCTTCTACTCAAGATTTTATTTAAATACCTGTATGGCTGGTCTGGTCTAATTTTTATTAATTTTTAAATTAGTTGACAGTCTTGCCCTTCTAAATTAATTGCCATAAACGGAAACATCTTTATCTTAGAGACTTCCAAATTTTAAAAATAAGTTTGTCGCACGGATCAGTTCCCGTTACCCTCCGTCAAATTACATGCATCTGAGTAATATTTTTAGTAAGTTGCTTATTTCTAATAAGAAGTCTCTAAAATATAGACAGACACACCTACATAGTAGAAGGTTTTCGATATGAATCTCAAGTTTTACTATGTATGTATCTGTGTCTTCCGGAAAGGTCAGACCACTTTCTCTTCATTCAGTCGGGCCTAATATTGCAAAGTTTCCTAAATTTATAGCAAAATAAATTTCCTATACTTTTTAGTGAAACAAATTCAGAAGGAAATGACGGTGATGACAAGTAAGTTCTAACTGAAAAAGTGTTGTATGTTTTATTTGTACTTCAGTTCTATGTGTACTTACGAGCTTAAACTTTTATCTGCTTGCAGTTTCTACCAGAAGAAAACAACTTCCACAGTAAACGAAATAGACCAACAACAGCCAAGTACATCTATCGTTACTAATGGAACAGACATACATGAAATTGAAAAGTAATCTTCTGCCATCAAAACTCATCATTTACTTAAAGTTTGTTATCAATTGTTTGTTTTAATTTTTCATAGACCCAATTCAAGCTCTCACCGACAATACAAATTTCGCTGCTCACATTGTGACGCAGCTTTTGCCGGTAATTATAAGTTAAAGCAACACTCTTCTCTCCATGACGAGACGCGTCCCTTTGCTTGCGAAATTTGCAATTATCGCTTTAAAACTTCAACAACATTGGCGCAACACAAGCACACACATAAAATGACTCCACCCGGTGGCTTTAAATGTCCAAAGTGTCCAAGACGCTTTGAAAAACGTAATTCAGTGATGTCGCACATGAGAACTCATCGCGAGCATCTTTTCAAATGTAATTGGTGCACACAAAGATTCGAAAAACTATCAAGGCTGACGCTGCATTTGCGCAGACATGAAAGTGAAAATTTTGTGAGTGAAAATGAAAATGATAACACGGATACAGATTTTGAATGGAGTATTGGTGATGACAAGTAAGATTTTCTTATTTCCTAAAATTTTTTTTTTTGCTTCAAAATGTGAAAAGACTATATGGAGGCATAATTAAAGCTATTTAAAGTTACAGAAAGTTGCTTTGTTAGTAGTTTTATGTATACAGTAAAACAGGAATAAACTTCCTGCAAAATCCGTAGTTCTTTGTAAGCAGCTTCAATCGACGGTATTTCGGAAAGAAGGCATGTTATGAAAGGGTCAAATGGAAAAATTTCAGAAGAATAGTAATTTAACTATCTTCGAACACTTCTCAAAAAAATTAAACAAGGATATCTCGAAATCCTGAAAAAATTTGAAAATTTGGTTTTATTTAGCGCACAAAAGTCTTTGGAAGCAATATACAATGCGAACATTGAATATCTTTCCGCACTACTTTGATCGGACCGTATCATTATGGCTTCCTCTCTAACAAATCACATACGGATCAAATGCATAGTTTCAAATAAATGCCTAGGTCCATAAAACATAGACATCTCTAATAATATTTTGCCTTCTTTTCATGTTTTTTAAAACTTTCAACTAAGCTAGTTTTTCAATAAAACGGGCGAAATATCAAAAAAATTGACTAAAAACTAATCATATAATTTTTAAACAAATTCTTTAAATGTGAATTAGTCATTTTTGATATTCACCTACACAAATATTTATTAATTTCTTTATTGCAGCGACGGCCAAGAGAAATCAATGTCAGAAGTACCAAAAGAAAGCAAGACAGATCAGCATCCAATCCAATTTAATAATAATGAAGATACAATTGAAACAAGAGCTTACGTAATTGAAAAGTAAACATCTACCATAAAATTTACCAACTTAACTTTTTGTATCCAAATTTGCTTTTATTTCTTTACAGACCCAATGCACAATTTCTTCGGAAATACAATTTTCGTTGCGATCATTGTGATGCCGCTTTCGCAAGTAATTACAAGTTGCAGCATCATGCTCGTGTTCACGTTGAGACCAATTTATTTGTTTGTGAAATTTGCAACTATCGCTTTAAAACGGTTTCCACATTGGCACTCCACACTGCAGTCAGACATGAAACAGCACCCCCCGAAGGCTATAAGTGTCCAGAATGTCCAAGACGATTTGAAAAAAGAATATCGCTAAGAAGGCACGTGATAAGCCATCGAAAAACTATGCCAGAACTATTCTTATTTAAGTGTAATTTATGCCCGAAAAAATTTCAAAAATCATCAGCATTAACGCAGCATGCGCGCTTACATCCGGAAAATCAGAAATATAAATGTACCGTATGTGAGGCGTCATTTGGATTGGGCTCACAACTTGAAGATCACCTGCAAAAGCACAATGGCTTAAAATCATTAATTTGTGAGCATTGTAAAAAAGGTAATCATCATATTTCTAAGATTCTAATCTATTTAAACCTTTTTTATGTGTGGGTATTGGGGTAACTTTTTCCAAGAGCGTCGTAAGAAAGCTCTCCATTTCTTTTAAGCTTAAACTTACAAATTTTTGCATAGAAGGTTTTGCATACTTGTATCAAGTCTTATTACATTTTCTTGATATCATTTCTAATATGTTAATCAAAAATTTTTTTATGTGAGTTGTAAGAAATTCGGTATTTTTGTCCAACGCCTATGTACATATGTATATGTATACCACCTAGCAGCCATGTATAATTTATAGCTTTTGCTACCAATACCCCCCCCCCCCCCCCCCTAAGGCGCCTCTTATAATTGGAATAATATGTAGGTATCAATAGTCAGTCGCAATATAAAAAAATTGATACAAAATTCGGATTCATCTCAGTAGTCCAAGAAATAAATGTTGGGTTTGAATATTGTCAGCAACTTATTTAATGTCTTATGTTAGTTTAGTACTGACAAATCATATAAAAACGTTTGTATGTAATTCATTACAAGAAAAATAAAGTTAAGTTGGGTTGACTTAACAATAACAATTACTATTAGCTCACCTCCTAAGTCAAAATTAAACTTATCGTGCATTTTGAGCCTGGGCTTTTCCGACTTTATTTATTTTCAATTTATTTTTTGGCTTTCATTCTTGTTGAACATATGACTATGTTTTCTATGTATATCACATCAACAACAAAAAACAGTGTTTCATTAAAAAAATAAATTCAAATGTTTGTACCTTTTGCCTTGAATGTTTTATGGTATATTTTCTCAGTAGATATATATCATAAAAAACACTTATACTTAAAAAAACATTGTTCATTCAGCAGTAAGATAAAATACCCCACCAAAGACTATAAATTTCACTAGACTTATTAATCTCGAATTTCATTTTTCGGACAGATAAGAGGCGGTTCCCGCCCGTTAAATTACATTCACTTTTTGAGTGAAGTTCTGAGTGGGGTTCACGGAATGAACATTTTTGAAGACTACAATATACATATGTATAAGATTCCTTCCTTTTTGTTCGTCTTTGGGGCTTATATTTGAGAAATTCCTAAAAATTGGCGAAAAAGACGAGCTAAAAATTTATAAATTATTTTTATATTTATCCCTAATCTTAGTAGAAAACCAATTAAAAATGACACCTCTGAGTCCTTAAGGGATCCTTATGTCGAAACCCAGAAGTGCTAAAGCATAAGTTTATCTATACGAGTTTTTTTTTACCTTAGAGATTATGTATGCTGTAAAATATTTGCTACAATTTTTCGTGTTCCACTGCGTTGTTATAACAAATCAAATATTTGTTTTTGTAAAAACTTTTTTCTGGAACTATTTTTATGTTTCTTCCAACTGTAGTGTTCAAAAAAAAGACATCGCTTAAAGATCATCTACGCAAGCATACTGGTGAGAGACCATATCTTTGTCCACAATGCGGTAAATCTTTTCGAACAACTACATTTTTGAGCGATCACCGAAAGCGTCATTCTGATGAAAAAAAATATCAGTGCCCAGAATGTCCTAGAAAATTTTCCTGTCGTTCGGATCAAGTGAAACATATGGAAGTACATCGAGATGTCAAGCCGCATTCCTGTGATATTTGCGGTTCAAGTTTTACGCGTGCTTCTTCTTTAAAAATTCATAAGCTTATACACACCGGCGAACGTCCTCACAAATGCAATGAATGCAACATGAAGTATGTACAATATTCTGCGTATTCATTTCAGTTTTGAATGTACATTTGATTAATCGAAGTATATATACATATATATTATAGGTTTGCTTGCATCTACAAATTGAGACTTCATCAACGTTCACATACTGGTGATAAACCATATAAATGTAAACATTGCCAAAAGGCTTATGCTCTAAAGGGTGATCTGAATAACCATATACGTGTACATGTTGGTGATAAGATATATATTTGTGAAGAGTGTCCAGAAAAGTTTAAATATCAAAAGGAATTCCGCAAACACCAATCAGCTCACTACAAAGAAAAAGTGAGCCTTTGAATGATAAGATAAGCAATGAAATAAAGCGAAAGATTTAAAATAGAGTTAAGTTTAGGATTAAATATTATGAATTTTATAAAAATTTTAAAATCTGTTTTTAATTGAAAATTGACCTCGAGCCAGATAAAAAAATACCCATTAAATATAATATAATGCATAATACAATTTTCAGTTCAAATTAAGCTTCCAGGTAAAATTTTAAATCCAGTTAAAAAAGTGCATTAACCTAGTTTAAGTTCCACTTCTGTAACTGAATATTTAGAAAGTGGCCCTGAAACTTAGATTTTTACTGCAAATATATTCACGCATCCCAATCGACTAATAATTGAAAAAACAATAAATAGAGTAATAATGCCTTGTCTTAAACAACTGCTTATACAACTGACAAATAAGAAAGAACAACGTTGAATACTGGCGATGTCATAATTACTCAAAAAAGTAACAATCGGATCGATGTCGGTGTCGGTGTGTTCTCGAAAATGGTAAACTTAAAAAAATTCACTGGTGGAACCCATAACCACTTGCCACAAAAGATAGAAAAATTGGTCACACGTAACCATATGTTGTCACAAATTTCAGGAAGCAACAGTGGAGTATCGCGGCTGAAATTCAGTCGGCGAACGATTCCGCTTGGAATACAACTTCAACAGCGGCATCATATACAGCAGCCTCGATAATATTATTAGATGATTATATAGCTTTTAAATCAAAATGCATAATGAAAACAGATTATGCATATTTAATTACTTATTTTTAAAATCGGTTGAAAAAATCAGGATACAAAGTTAATCATTCTTATACTTTTGTTTCAAATATATAAAATAAAACATAAAGACAAATCTAGTTCAATATTCGACAAGACAACCCTACATATTCTTATTAGGATCTCGAGCTCTATTATTTTGCACCATTTAAAAAAAATTGAACCAAAGGACGGGTGGCAGCCCCTGTTTGGGACAGAATTCGATAAGACAACATTATATATTCTATTTAGGCTCTTGAGTGTTATCATTTTAATATAAATAAGAAAATTGGCCAATATTCGAACTCAATGCAGACACCGAAACTTGCTTTGGCAAAGCAGCCGTGGTTGGTTAGTTTCACCAAAACATTTCACTATGTTTCCTGTACATCGACTTTCCTATAGCGGGTTCTCCGCCTGCATCAACAATGTAGGAATGAAATAAATATCAGAAATTGTTTCGCAACCTGTCAAATTTCGAAAAAAATTATCCTAAATTATTGCAAATGTTTGTAATAGCTTGTTTAAAAACGTGATTTTGAGCTTAGTCTATTTGAGAACGTGGATTTTAGAACAAGCTTCGGCCATTTGAGCATCAAAACGTAACGCAAATCGCTTGTTTAAAAACAAAATTTTTATAGCGTCGATCTTATCGAATGAGCTTCGCACGAGAATGGAAAGAATATCCACTTATTGAAGAACTACACTCTGCGTGGCAACACTTCATTTCCAAACCACGGCCTAAGAAACTTTAATGTCATGTCGTATTCCATTGCATTTAAAACTTAAGACAGCCAACTTATTTGTTTACTTGACTACAAAACAGTGTTATGTTTCATTCATTGTAGTTAAAATTTCAATAAAAAAAAAGGCTTAAAAGTTATAAATAATATTCAAAAAAGTTTGTGAAAACTATGATTATTTCAAATTAAGTGAGAATATATAGCAACAAAATACTTTTAAAAATGAGCAATTCACAACGAATTCTGGATATGTGCCGTGTCTGCATGTGCAAAAATGAAATATTCCACTCACTAAGCGATGGAGCAGCTGACAAACCTTTGAGGATCTATGAAATGCTTGCGACAACGTTACCCCAAGTGCCCATCGACTGCAATGACGAGTTATCTCAGAAAATTTGTATAGCATGTCTAAATGCATTGATTATCGTTTATAAATTTCAGCAAATGTGCATCGCGTCAGACACATACATGCGGAGTCTATTGGTCAGCAATAGACTTGCTAGTCATAGTAGCATTGCTAACACTACAGAGAAACAAAATGAAATCAGGCATTCAGAAATACCTCAAGAAACGGAAATATTCGATAACTTGCATGTAACGCAAGAACCTCTCTTATCACCATGCTCTATAAACGTTGAAACAAATGCAATGAGTGCATCAGATTTATTGCAACCAGCTGGAGAATGCCGAGTTAATGATGGCCTAGATTCAGAGTGGAATGACGTTGATGACATGTAAATCAATATTATTTTACCAATACTGCTATGAATTTCATACTTTTTTTTAAAGAACACTTAGGGAACCACGAAATAGATATCTTAACCCACCAGTAGCAGATAAGTTTCACAACTATATGAATTATATTGGCGATGATGTTCAAGTCAAAAAATCTAACTTAAGCGCAATGTTGATTCCACAAAGTTTGGACAGTAAAACAGTTATATTAGAAACTAAAGATGCGCGCTGTGATAATGACATTTCTATCGACTTGTGTGCTAATAATGACATTAACATCGACCTGCATGCTGATAATAACAGGCAAGTTGTGTAGTTATACCAGAGATAATATATGATAGGAGACTGTATTCTCAGGAGAGCAATAATTACGCGAAAAAATCAGACCCGAAATGAGTTCTGATACTGCCCAAGAATGCATTTTTCAGATTGGAAACTTTCATAAATTTCTAATTGCTAAATTTGCTTTCTTAAAAACTTATTTGCTGAAAAGACTCCGTTTACCTTCGCCAAGCATTGTTTGAGTGTTGTCTGATGTTTCCGCAGAATAAAAATATTTAGTGTCAAAGTATGTAAAAGGGAAGAGGATAAAAAGTAACAAGATCGCGTTGTATAATAACCGCAAAAAATTTTCTATACTAAACACAAATTAAAAATTAATCTCAATGTTCTACAAAAAACATAGTTTTTTAATTTTCATGTACCAAAATATAAACTTATTCATTTCTTCTTGCAGTGCCAAAGCTTCAGAAGAGCTTGAATTTCAGTCTGATCACAGTGCTTGGAAGGAGAACTCAAAGGCAAAAGTTAGTACAGTTTATAAGGAGCACATAGTTCAATCTGAGTAACTTTAAAAATGTGGTCGTGTGTTAAAAATTTTTATTAATAATTCTGATTCCTATTCACAATAGATCCAATCCAAAACGCAAACATAACTTTCGTTGTACACTTTGTAATGCAGCTTTTGATAGCCAATATAAGCTAAAACGACATGCTCCTGTACATCTTGAAACAAATAAATTTGTTTGCCAAATTTGCAATTATCGCTATAAAACTATTTATGGATTAGCATCCCACAAGCATATACATGAAACATATCCGCCTGGAGGCCATAAATGCCCGAAGTGCCCAAAGTGTCCAAAATGTCATGGTTTAGAAAAATCAGCCGTTTGCGACAGTTGTAATAAAGGTAAGAAGTGGCTGAATAAATCATTACACTAAGAACTGACAAGTATGTTCATTTTACAAATAAATCAAACCTGCTTATAAATATCAAAGACAACTTCATTCCAGAGGGATCGGGAAACTCATAAATTCATTCCTCGGAAAAAGCCGAGAAAAAGCTGAAAGTTGTCCTCAAAAAATTTTAAATGATTTGACGGAAGGGAAGCAAACCTTTAAAATGTAGTTGTTTTTGTTGATATTATGTAATGTCGGTAAATAAATTTTCTAGTCAATTGTGACTATAACTTGAGATGTTAGTTGAAAGTTTCTGATTATATCACATACTGTACCAGTAATCCTGTAATTAAAAATGGAATGCAAATATAAAAAAAATGAATTCTTATAGAAGATAGGCCGCATATATCCTGTGATATTTGTCGTTCAACATTTTTAAATGTTAATGCGCTAAAACGACATACACAAACGCATACGAGCGAGCGACACAAATGCGGTAAATGCGACAAAACGTAAGTATCCATTTATTACATATCATGTATGTATTACATACTTAATGTTAACTTGTATATCGTTGGTATAGGTTTGCGCGCATGTACCACATGAAAAGACATGAACGTTATGTGCATGCCAGTGATAAGCCATATATATGTAATTATTGTGGAAAGGCATTTGCCTTGAATTGTGAACGAAACAAACATACGCATGAACATATCGGCTATAAGGCTTACATTTGTGAAGAATGTCCGGAAATGTTTAAATACCAAAAAGAATTGCTCGAACATCAGGCATTTCATTATAGGCGGACTCAAAAAACAAGTAATGGTACAAATAGCAGTGAAAAAGGTGCAAACAACTTGAAATAAGGTTAAATATAAAAAATTATACTAAATTTAGCAATTATATTACAATGGCACAAAATAAGAATCCGATGGGTTTTTAAATTTCGATTTTTAATTCATATTTAACCATCTCTTGAAACTGACGTTAATATAATAGTTATATATGAAGTTAAAAATTTATATGGATTAGAATGTTTTCTTTGTATGGTTCCCTTTGAGCCGCCATCCTAGAATAATAAAAAACCCTTCCCACGACATTCAAAACTAGATACAAAGCACTAACTTAAGAACATTATCAATTTTTTCGGTGAATGATGGGGCGAGGATCTTCGGAAATAGAGATATAAAATCTTTCACACTGATCAACAATAGTTTTTGAGATAAATATATGTATTAGCCGCATTTAA